>OY390735.1:39038338-41438338 GCA_959613385.1 Geotrupes spiniger
GCCTACGCGACATTTCCCTCAGCCCATTGTCCGTTTCCGCCAGCATGACGATGTCGTCTGCGTAGGCTAAAGACCAGATCCTGTCCTTCCCCATCCATCTTCCAGCCTTCCCCCTCCATCTTGGCCATTTCTCAACACCTCTTCCAATTTGGCAATATAAATATTAAATGAAGAGGGGCTTAAGGGGCACCCTTGTCTTAAACCTCTTGATGTTCTAAATTTTTCTGACAACTCGCTTCCTGATCTCACCCTACACCAAGTCTCTTTATATATTTTCTTCGCATTTGTAACCACCCTCTCCGATATCCCCGCTTTTTCCATTGTCCTTATCAGTGTTCCTCTATCTATCCTGTCAAATGCAGCCTTCAGGTCTATGAACATTGCAACCAATTTTCCGCCTTTGAGTTTTGTCTCTGGTTTCTCTTCACTGCGAGTAAATCTTTCGCCTTTTACGAAGGTTCTATCTCCTTGCACTTTGTTGGTAGGCGTTATCTAGCTTTACTTTGACATCTCGACATATTTGACGCAAGGTTTTAATATGTTCTGCGACCTTCGTCTTATCTTCCAATTTCACTTCTTCTGTTCCTTGGAGGTTATTCCACACATCTTGTTGTTTCCCCGATAAACAAAGTTCTCTTCCAAAATTTAAGTAGGCTGGTGTATAGCCTGTTACCTCATACACCGCTGTGCGTAAAGCAAACCCAAGTTCGGCAAGATTTTCATCCCAGCAACGATGATTATTATCGGATATATAGGATTTTATCATAGTCTTCAATACACGATTAATCCTCTCCGCCGGATTAGCCTGAGGATGATAGTTGGCATTATACGCTATATGGCCACCGTATTTCTCTACCAATCGCCTAAAGGAATCACTCGTGTACTGTTTTCCGTTATCGCAAATAATTAAGCTAGGGACACATCATTCTTCAAATGACGACATACATCCGCGCTCGTTGCCTCCTTTAATGGAAATAATAACGTGTATTTAGTAAAATAGTCCGAAATCACCAGCAAAAATCGATTTCTTTTCTTCGACATCGGAAAAGGTCCCATCAAATCGGTGCAGATAACTTGCCATGGCCTTGACGCGACGCGCGGACCCATTAAGCCGTAAGGTTGCCCTTGAATTGGTTTCTGTGCTTGACAAACCTCGCATCGTCGGACATAATTTGCAATATCCGTATTCATATGTGGCCAATAATAACGTGAACAAATACGCTTCTTTGTTTTAAAATAACCTAGATGACCCGCAGTATTACTATCGTGATTTTCCACAAATACTTTATTTCTGCATTTGCGCGGAACCATCAACTTCCAATTAAAAGCTTCATCCAGGGAATCCCCTTTAGAATCCACCAATTTTAAAACTTGTTCTCCTTCCACTCTCCAATTTGGGTATTTGCATGGATGTGTTTGAATATTGGTCATGAGGTTACGATACCAAGCATCATGATCACCTACCTCGACTGTCAATCCACATAAAAGTGGAATATTTCGGGATAAAGCGTCAGGCAATACGTGTGATTGTCCCTTTCGATGCACTATAGCAAAATCATTAGATTGTAATTGTAACGCCCATCTAGCTGGTCTACCATTTGGGTTTTTCAGATTATGCAAGTGGTCTGTAATGACCGTAAACTTTACTCCCTCCAAATAAGCTCGAAATTTTTCCACCGCCCACAGAACTGCGAGACACTCTAACTCGGTAGTGGTGTACTTTGCTTCGTTACCCGTGAGTGAACGACTAGCATAAGCAACAACCTTCTCCCCATCTTCAAATTCTTGCGTCAAAACAGCTCCCAATCCTACAGTTGAAGCATCGGTCTGAACGGTAAACGGTCTAGAAAAATCTGGGCATGACAAAATTGGTGCCGATATCAAGCACTGCTTCAAATCCATAAAAGCAATTTTTGCCTCCTGATTCCACTGAAATTGACACTTCTTTCTCGTTAATCGACTTAGAGGGGCGGCTCTACTTGGAAAATTCCTAACGAAACGCCTGTACCATGACGCGATTCCCAAAAATTGCCTAAGCTGTTTGGCCGATTTCGGTGTAGGGAAATTTACGATACTGGATACTGTATCGGGATCCACTCTTAGACCCAACTGATCTACCACATATCCCAGGTATTTTAGTTCACTTCTTACGAACTGACATTTCTCCTTATTTACTGTCAGGCCAGCTTCCAATAACCTATCAAAAATCTCTTTCAATATCCTTAAATGGGTATTGAAATCTAACGTAACCACAATAACGTCGTCGAGATAAACGAACACGTATGGTTCCAATTCAGGGCCTAAAACACGATCCACTATCCGCTGAAAAGTGACAGGTGCATTATGCAACCAGAACGGCATTCTCAAAAATTGAAATAATCCACCCTTCACCGTGAATGCAGTAATCTCCCTACTCAACTGTTCTAGTTCAACCTGCCAGTAGGCACTCTTTCTATACTCCCCATTCGATTTCTTTACCATGACCACTGGCGAAGACCAGGGTGATTTTGATGGTTCAACGATTCCTAATTCCAACATGTTCTTTATCTCACTGTCGATCCGCTCTTGGATATATGGTGAAACTCGATAATATCGTTGTTTTTATGGGCATCGCTCCACCCGTGTCAATAATATGTTTTACCCCTTTATCGCAACCAAGTTTACCTCCCATTCGTCTAAAAAATTTTGATATCAACACATTCAACAATTTCTTCTGCGTTACTGATAGTGATGCATTATCTACTATTCTTCCCACATAATCCTTTTTCCCAAATAACCATTCCCCTTTTCTCAAATGTAAGACAATATCCATGTCCTTACAGAAATCTATTCCCAATATCACGTCTTCTTCAATGGCCGGAACAACCATCGCAGAGATTAATTTAACCCTATTATCCAATTTAATAGGTATATGTACCATTCCCAACACCTGACAATTATGACCGTTAGCCAAACACACGTTAGTGGCTGTAGACTTTTCCAGGATTAACCCTAGCATACGCAAAACTTCCCATCCACCATTGCCCACGATGGAGCGTGATGCTCCTGAATCAATTAACCCTAATAATTTTAAGCCGTAAACTTCAATTTCTAGAAAAGGTCGCGAATCTCCTGGACATGTGCTTAGTATCCCACTGATTTTGTAGTCGGAAAATGACTTCCTACCTAGTTTTGATTATTTGACCCTTGGTTTCCCGATCGGTGGTTGCGTTGAATTGGGGATCGCTGCCCGATCTTCGAACGATCTCCATTTCCTTTTCCCGAACAGGAGCATTGTGGACGCGCGACATCTTGACGACCACACCCGAAACAAAAAATTCCCGAACAGGGTTGTTGACAATTCTTGAACCGGTGCCCCATTTGTTTACAATTCCAGCACGTGAAGGTAATGCTTGCAACTCGACTAGATTGTAGTTGTCGCATAGTCGTCGAAGAATTCCTCACTGGAAACCTATTCCTTGGGCAAGCCAAGTCTGGCTCCAAGTAGTTTGATTGCAAGGCTCATGGTAAAATGTGATGCTGTTTGTTTTGCTATTTCCAACTTTTTACAAATCCTCAACAAATCAGCCGTATTTTGTATGTCAATCAAAGCTGTAGCTTGTATATATTCTGGGATAATATTCCGCTTGAGGATCTTCAATTTTTCGTTTTCGGACGGAGAATGTGGTATGTGAGAAAATAATCCTATCATACTAGCGAAATAATTACCAACTGGTTCTGATGGACCTTGAACCCTTGAACGAATTTCACGCCATAACTCAGTTTCATAGTCTAATGGCTGGTATTCATCAGTAACTCGTTTTACAAAATCGGGCCACGAAGCAATACTAGCCCTCACCGAACGATACCATATTAACGCACTACCGTCCAATAGCTCGACAATGGAATTCAATAATTTTGTCTGTGAAACATTTCTAGAGGTGCGGAACTCCTCCACTCGTTCAATAAAAGCATTGATACTCATGCCATGACCATCTCCGCTGAAAGATATTCCCCACTGATGTATTGGTATTTGTTGCTCGATAGTTGTTGGCATAGGTATGGAAATTGATTCTGATGGTTGGTTTGCTGAACTCATAGTGATATTACTTGTACTTGCTAATGCAGGTGTCTTATTTGCATCCTTATTATGGCTGTCAGCTTCCTTTTCAAGCTCATAGAGTCGTCGATAGATATACTCCATAGCGGAACGCCAGGTCCTCTCCTCTTTTCCATCCTCAATTATTACTACCCCTTCCTGTTCAATTTCTTGACTTTCTGACAACCGGCCCATTCTCCGAAACAAGTGCAACAATTTGCTTTGGAAGTGTCTCTCTTCCCTAAAATCTGGATCCTGAATAACAACTTGACATTCTCCCACCTTACGGGTACATATTCTCAATTCTTCGAGTACGTTGGGATGAAATGTCTCATGAACAATAAATTCGTCAATACCTTTGGTTGCTAGTTTGTCACTTAGAATTTTCCTCAAAACGGCAACCGTGAGATTCTTCGCATTCTTAAACCCCCGAACAATAAGCTCGTATTATAATTGGTCTCTAGATAATCTGTGTGGATCCATGGTAATCCCCGTTTAGTAACACACGACTGAACTCGTAACAATAAACGTAAAATAAAAGTAAGATATCCTTTCGAAAATTGTAAACCTAACAATGCCAAGGATTATTTGGTTCCCCACGCATTGCCAAAAATGTATATCTGTTCAACAAGAGGGGGCCCCACGTTGGGCGCCATTAATTTTGCTAGGTCCAAGCAGACTTTAAAAAATATATAGCAATACTATGGTGTTCGACGTTAATTCGCTTTCGCGTGCCGAACCGGTGTGGTTGTTGAAGCACCGTTCTCCGGCCTAGCTCAGTTGGTGCGCGGCGTGGGACGTTGTATGTCCCGACAATTATAGTTAAAAAAAATTGGGCGCCAATCGGATTTGCCGCAATTACCAGAGAAGCTGTATTAGTGACAATTATAATCCGATAATTAATATCACTCAGAAAAAATACTTGCCCTCATTGTTTACGCTTGCTCGCTTTAAAACTTTCTATTTGACTCAGAGAAGGCAATGCGATAGGGAGACACAAATAAAAGAGACGATCTTGAAAATAATTATATTTACAAATAACCCAAAGTTGCTACTCAAAATAATGGGATAGATTTAGTTCAACTACTCCGTATAAATTAACAAAATTATTACCTAAAATTAAAACGACGATTTCAATCAACAACTTAACCTAAAACTGCCCTACAACCCGTCAACCCCTCAAAAAATACGAAAGTTGGAAAGCAGTTGATATACACAAAAAAAACGAAACGATTCACAATAACGATTATTTCTCAAAAAATTGATTAGTAAAATCAACTCAAATAATAGTATTTTGTGTATCTAGGCCAAAAAGTACTGTTTTTTCGTCCGAGTTTTCTTTACGATCGAGGCGGAGCCGAGGTCGGAAAGCAAACGAGGACGAAAAAACACTTTTTGGCCGTGCTGCACACAAAATTTTTTAGGCGACCCTCATAAAATTTTCAAATTTATTGCAACATTTACTTATAATTTATTGACATAGTCATTTATAACTGAACAATTGTACATATTTGTGACACCTTCAGACATGTTTATGTTTTCTTTGTCTACATTCGAAGTTATTTCGGCTTTATAAACAATAATTACCCAATAATCAGTTAAAAAGTCTATCACCAACACGTATTTACTAATGTAAACAAGATGTACAGTTTGACACTGACGGCAATGTGGTTATTTTTATACAATTTCGGTAACTGTCGGTAGATGGCGCCACCCTATTGCGGACGGAAAAGGAAAGCGGACGAAAAAGGTTTACTTTTCGTCCGCGTTTGACGACTGAAATTTCAATTTTTCGTGTCGGTCGCCTAAAAAATAATGTAATATAATATAATGAACCCTACTTAATCGAATTCCGTTTATTACGGTTAACAACAGCGTCAAAGTATCGAGCAGTTCGGAAGGATATCCTTAAACGGCTTGATTATAATGACCTTCCGCTATTTAATGAAGAATCGTAACTTCGTAATGCGTAAAGTCATCTACCATTGTTATTAAATAATAGGTATACATATCTTTATGGGCTTAGTCGGGTTCGGATGGTGCTGCTTCATTACTCGGCCCCAACTTCGGGAGGTGGCGATCAGAACGGCCACGGCCTTCTAAACGTTGATTTGTCCTACCAGGAGTACTTCGGCTTCAATATTTCGGTGTTTAATCGAACGGAGGTCGGCAAGATCGGCTTTAAAATCGATATAATCGTTTACTGGAACTTCCCAAAAATCTGGATGTCAGTCGAATCACTAATAATCGTAAACATACGACTCAAAGGCGCTTTGCGACGGATTCTCTCACTTCAAAAACGATATTTCAATAGCACACGAGCCGAATTCAATTACCAACGCTGGCCGCTGACACACTTCTCCCCGTGTCTCCGTACATCTCCGTACAATCTTTTTTCTCAAAAAAATTTGCGTTGCCAACACATTTAATTTAAAATGTTTTTATTTATTTTGTAAATCCGCACGTAACACAATAATGACGATGAAAGAGTTCATAAATAAAATCAATACATATTCAATAACAACCATTAATCCCATAGACTTTCGCGACATACATACAAACTACTGGTACCGATATTAAACAAAGTTTATTGAAGCGACAGAAATTTTGTCAAGGTGTTTTCTTGTGAGGTTTTTTCCAATTACAATGTAATTGGAAAAAACCTCGCAGTATGGCTTCAGTCAGTCTTAGCACTTGCAGTTCAGGCGAGTGGTTCCCTCTGAAAGCGTACTGCTCGTCCTGGATGATATTATTTCTTGTTACTTCGTCCCTCAATCTCCTTTGGATGATTTTCTCCACTAATTTCCCCAACCCGGACAGAAGGCTAATAGGTCTATAGTTTTGAGGGAATATACGATCTTTGCCCGGCTTGGCTATCATCACTACTGTTGCCATCTTCCATACTGCGGGAAAGTGCGCTAATCGAAGGGCAGCATTTATGTATGTTGTAATGGCACCAACAGCCTTCTTCGGAAGCTGGCGTAAGGCCTCATTTGAAATTCGGTCTGGGCCGGGTGCTTTCTTTTTCTTGAGTGTATGAATTACATCCCAGATTTCTTTTGAAGTTGCCGGTATTATGGGCGTTCTTTCCGCATTAAAAGTTTCTGTGATCATTTCTTCCGTTTCTTCATCGAACGTTTCGTCGGCATCTTGAAGCTGTTCTTTGAAATTTATCGTCAAGGTATTCGCAAAAGCCTCCGCCTTGTCTCTATCGTTGTATGCCAGGCCTGTTCTTCCGTGTATCGGGACATTTGCATTTTCCAAAGAGGAGTTCCGTTTGAACTCTTTTAAAGGCCTCCACAACGAGCCATCCATAGCTTGCAACTGTTCGATTTTTTCATGCCATCTATCACTGCGGAACGTTTTTAAGGAACTCCGCAGGTGTCTGTTTAGGGTGTTTGCCTCCACTCTGTCCGCTGGGGCCAATGTCCTTTCTGCTTTTTTCTTTGCTTTTCTTCTGTCTCGAACTAGTTTCCTGATATCTTGCGGCAACCATCCACCAGGTGTAAAGGGCGTGATGGGTGTTGCCTCGTCCAGTGAACTCGAGATGGCACGGGTTAGATCCTCCGTCGCACTATCGAGTTGCTCCCTCGTCTCTATTCTTTGTATCAGTATTTGTTTCTTACAGCCTTGCCTGAATCCGCTCCAGTCTACTCTTATCCTACCCCCCATCTCCAAGTTTGAGGGGATTTTCGCCTGTGACTATTAATATCGGGTTGTGGTCTGAACTCAGTTCAGACAGGTTTGATACGATATGATATGACAAATCTTTTACCGGCGCTATGTCAAGGATGTCAGGTCTACTCCCCGAGCGAAAAAAGGTTGGTCCTGGTGGTGAGTGTACCACGACGTCCGAGCTTTGTAGAAAATTGTAAAGCTTCTTTCCAAAGTCGTTCGCCGTACGGCACGACCAAAATTGGTGTTTTGCATTTAGATCGCCCGCGAGTATAACCGGACCATCCTCTTCAAATATGTCGACATAGTCGCTGATTTCAAGGCGGTTGGTATGCCGGAATAATCTTTATCACCCCTCGTCCCCCAACGTTCATGGATATTGCTGTAGCTTCCATGGAAATGAGTGCTGGAAGCGGGGCTAGAGCAAATTTCAGTCCTTTTTTACGAGGATCGCCCCCCTCCCCAACTCCCGTTTTTTATCAGATCTCAGTGTGACATAATTTGACTTGGTCGCCGGCTCGCAACCATGTCTCACTGATTAAGATTACGTCTATCTCGAGTCTGTTTAGGAGCTCTTCCATTTCGTCCACCTTATGTTTTACCCCGTTGGCATTCCATGCCATTATGTTTAGTTTAGCCATTTATATTTTTGGTGGTACTCACGTTTGGCAATATTTTATTTATTTGGGCGAATAAGTTTTGAAGAGCCCCCAGTGTAGACACAAGATTAGTTGTGGGGCATCCGATATGGCCTTTTCCATTTTCCCAGGAATTTTTTCATGCAATTTTTTAGTCGGTTTAGATTGGTTCGACTTTGAGGCCGTGACTTGAGAAAAATTAACTCATTCTCGTACAGTTTTGTTCGCATCTGTCTTCGGGGCATTATTCGGTGTATATTCCAGCCTTCTTACTATCGGAAATCTCTCACATCCCCGATACGATGCAGGATGTTCTCCACCACAATTTGCACATGTGGCTTTTTCTTCTTCTTGCAAGGGACGTTTACTGCTCTGATGTTCTTGAGCGCATTTCACGCATTTATACGCCGCAGTGCATCTGGATTGCGCGTGTCCAAATCTCTGGCATCGGAAGCATTGCCCTATAACAGCTTTTGTTCGAAGTGTTTCGATGGTAATCTGTAGTTGAAGGAGATTACTTATATCAAAAATCTCTATCTCAGTATGCGGAAGCTTGATCAGCACGAGAGGCATGGGCTGTCCACTCCTTCTTCCTTCATCCTGTGGATACCCACCGGATGAAAACCTCGCTCTCTCAGCTCCTCTTCGACATCCTTTATATCTATCTCCGTGGGAATTCCTCGGAGAACGATGTTGATTAGTATATATACGAACCAGCGTATATATATATTGAAAATGTGTCTTGTCAAATATGACAGAAAAATGTAAAATTTACACGAAAGATGGTCTAATCTTACACCTCAATGGTGTAGTGAACATTAATTAAAACAGGTCCATGAATACTAACTTGTTGTAAATTGTTTTTTATTTTATTTAATTTATCGTTATTATCGAGATTCTAATGAAAGTTTTGTATGGTTGATTGCTTTCCGATAGGTTCTTTTTATGTGCGCACCTTAAAAGATCTCTTTATCTCAGGGAATGCCGTGGGGTGTAGAAGGATGTGTATTGGTTGGAGTGTAGTTAAAAATTTATTTGTAAACGATAACACAATATTTATTACTTTCTAAATGATTCAAAATATTAAATACTGAGTGCAGACAATTAGGCAACTTCTTATACTATGCGTATAACGCGTCATAGAAGGTTAGGTTTCGGTAGTTATTATTTATTCTCCCGGACTCTTCGATGGCGGTTTTAAGTGTGATCTCTAGAGATTTTATTTAAACTAGGTGAATGTGCTGTGGTATTGGAGTAGGTGCTGGATAACAGGAAATTATATGTGTTGCAAGTATAAGTGTGCAATCTTATAATCTAATCTAACCTTTATTTCTAATCGTCTACTTGGAGACGCTTACAAAATGGCGGTCGGTGGCGTGGGTTTCGCCGGGATTTCAAAAACAGGATTCCGGACCTTTTTGAGGCTGGGGAGCCGTCAGGACTTCGATCAGGATCGTTGATATGGTAGCAGGAATAGGATTAGGGCCTCGGCTTCTTCAATTCGACAATTTTGTTGCTACTTAATTTTTACGCAACAGGTACTTCTTCTTGGTATTACGGTAAGTTTATTCACTTTCTACACTCTTTTACTAATTTTTAATTTATTTTCTTAGGTACTTCCTCGCGAAAACTGAATTTATCTGGACACAATTTCGAAAATCGTCACGACGCTATCTGTACACCACTAAGTTCCAATTTTATCTCCTTGTTGATTTCTACTTTTGTTTTTGTTACCATTGGATCTTAATGTTGATTGGTGCATATGCAAAACACTTCTTAATATAAGCTTCGTCCTTCAAACCTTGTATACCTAACACGGCATTCGCTATTTATGCATCCCGACGACTGCGGAAAGGCTTATCTAGCATCGTAACTTGTTGTATTTTTGTATTTTCTTAAACGTTATTTAATTTTGTCAATGTAATAACATTACAATATATATATATATATATATATATATATATATATATATATATATATATATATATATATATATATATATATATTGTAATGCGTTTGAGTGGAAGGCGAATGGTATTTGTCGGGATTTGAGCATTTGCAGAGGACCAGTTGTGAACGGGGCGCTAGGGTTGGTTCGAGGGCGCCACTGCGCTTTTGAACAGGGCAAGGCACAGGACCTTGGCTGAAGGCGGCCAATCACACCAACTTACCATGCTACTGACCTCGCTGCTTCCACGAATGTGCGGAACGTATCCGTGAGTAAAACACAAAAAGTGCAGTGAAATTAACAAACTTGAAAACGAATCTCGGAAACCAGTACACAAATTCGCAAAATAAACAAGCAATTATGGTTAGTAAACAAATTATATTCTAATACTGAATTACGGCGGTTAAAATAAAGAATTCTGTTGGCGTCATAGATTTTATTTATCAAATATTTCCAAACGAAATAACGCACTAGGTTAAGTCTCTCTAGATTCACTCGTGCCATCTAACGGTGCGACGCGAAACTTCAATAGCAGTTCGGAACAAGAATAACAAAACTAGGTGTATTCGACTTCGCGCAGACCACGTGCAGATGAAATCTTCGGGAACCCAAATTAATTCGGGGAATATGATATTGTTGGCCGAAACTGCGGCCAACGGGTAATTCCACGGAGTAATAAATCGGCACCAATATTACTTGGGGACCCATAACAGTGTTGCGGTTCAGCGGCGGGTTGTATTCGCTACGACGGATGGCGTTTTCCAAAATCGTAAAACGGAAGATTCGATGCAACGCGAAAATGGGCAACGTGGTCACACACAAAAACTCGATAAACGAAAATATTTAACTCAACCTTTTCGATAGCGATACTGACACGGTAAGTGAACGAGAATAATCTAAAAATTCGCAACTCCTACTTCGAACTCGCAAAAAGTTCGACGATGAATTTGACCTCTATCGGCGTTAATATTCATCGTCTACCTCGAGGTTAATGAAATATTCTTAAATTTGGAAATAATTAAATTGAAAAAAGGTTAAGTGGAATTAGAGGGAATTGAATTAAAACAAGAAAAATTACAATTTAAAAAATGTAGACTGAAGGTTCGAACCTTGACGACAATGTCGGCAAGCGTTCGGCTGAAAATGACCAGCGGTGCGGACCATAATTTTTATGGGGGACAAATTAACCGTTAAATGCGAAAATATTTATAAAGGCGAAATCTCGATAAATTTAAATTAACGAAAAGGAAATGCGGGAAGGAAAGATAAAAAAATTCGGGACGAAACGAGATTCTAGGTTATGGCACGATGGCGGGAAATCGGACTGTAACAATTGTTACGGTTTTAAAATCTCCATGAGATTTTGGAGCCTAATTTTCTATTATAATAATTGCAGCGGCCACGCGCTTGTATTATTCCGATTAGCGCTAGACGTTTATCTCACGAATTCCCGATCTAAACGTTTGCGGGCAAACTCGACGTTGATCGAGACCGTGGCCGGCTTTATATACGGATGCGTTGTTTGGGTCTTTCTTTTTTTCTCTTCTTTTTTTTTGAAGTACGTTCGACATTAAAAATTAGGGAGATAATATCCAATGCTAAGTTAGTAGGACTATTTGTATATAAAGATACTACATCTAAACTGACAAGTTGAAAATTGGTAGGAACTGTTTGATTTCTTAAAAACTCAACCAGTTCCTACGAATTCTTAAGATTATATTGCTGTTTACCAACAATGTTACTTAAAATTTTATAATTTTTTTTTGATAAATTGTAAGTAGGACTCTGTACACTAGATATTATTAGTCTCAACGGGATATTTTGTTTGGGTGTTTTAGGCAACCCGTATATTGGATATTATTGGTAAAAAATTGAATATTTTGAAAGAATTTTGTAAAATTTCGAAATCGAAATTCCAATTACTAAATCAGATACTATAACACACATTTTCAATTCCTATCACCCACGTTTACAATTTATACTGGAAACAGAAACAAACAACTCCATTTTTAAATATACAAATTACACACACATTTTTACAAATTGGTATATTAAGGAAACTAATTGCAATAGACACATAAACTTCAGGTCGTGTAAAAATACAATTTTTACACGACCTCTACCGAAACTAATGAATATTATCGTAGTAACCTACTTCAGAAAACTATCAATACCACATGGCGTGCGATATTATATCACACTAGTGTGATATTTTTGACAAGTACGACCAACTAAAGCTCAACGCACACCATCTGGCTCATTTTGTACAAATAACACAGAAAAAAGATTGGCTCTACTAAATATTCACTGTGGTACACCAGGCCTTTACACAGTTTCGTAACTATCGGCCATTAGGGCTTGTTGGTTGAAGTTCTGTTGAATATTAGTCAGCTGCTGTGTGAAGTGAGCTTAATATATTAAAATGAAGTTTCTGTTTTACCGACTAACGGACTTGAGCATTCTAACGTCACTTTCTCAGATTTTTAAAAAAATACATTTCAGGTCGTGTGAAAAATAGTGTTCATAACTCGCTCGAAAGTGTTATATCGTGTGCTCGTGAGGTTTCAACATTCTCACTCGCACGATATAACTTACTTTCGACACTTGTTATGAAAATCCCATTTTGAGAATCCATTCTGCGCCAGTGCTTTGTGTATGTTGTGCATTTCTTTCTTCTTGCTTCTGTCATCGGCTATCCTTTCTGATCTGTAACTATTTCAACACGGGTAGTGCAGTCGTGGTTACAAATGAAATTTGACATTTATTTACATGTGTCATTTGTGAATTCTGAAACTTTAATCAATATATACTTTTGATTTTTATTGTTATGGTGGTCGTCGGAAAAGTATCGTGTAAAACACGTGTTGGAAAGTCGATTTCACACTCGTTTGCTTAAGCCGCTCGTCTTTCGGCTCGTGGCTCAATCCTGCAAACTCGTGTGAAATCTTGCCTCTCCAACACTTGTTGTACAATATACTATTGTATATTCGTTGTTTAAATACGTCCACAAACTATCAGAATCTATTCAAAATATATTAAAACCGTACGAGTTCACTGTTGCACACAAAAATGACAATAATCTAAAAAATACTATGTACACTAAACTTAAAGATAACATTCCTACATTAAAACAAACAAACTGTATTTATAAAATACCATGTAGAGACTGTAATAAATGTTACAACAGACAAACCCAACAATTGTTGGAAGAAAGAATTAAAGGTCACAAATACGCTAAAAATATAACAGCATTAAAGAAACATGTAAATAGTACTGGACATGATTTCAACTACAATCAGACTAGTATATTGAAAAAGGAAAATCAACAAAGAAAACGCCTTATACATGAAATGATGCAAATTAAGAATAACCCCACTGCTGTAAATGACAAAGCTGAAATAAATAATTTAGCTAAAATTTATTACCAAATTTTATAAGGTGGTTATTATACGGTAATGGCATGTATTTTTTTACGAGTTTTAGTTTATGTATTTTTTAGTATTTTTAGGATAGAATGTTTTAAATTGTTAAAAAATCCATAAATATAATATGTACATTAGGTTTAAATGATTTCCAGTAATTAAAGTTTATTCATAATTTTATACAATTTGTTGACCTTTGAAAAGTAAATATTTTATATTAAATCGACACAAAAGACAAAAAAAAACAGATTTTCGAAGCATTATTAAAGGTTTTTAGATTCGTACGAAAAACGCAGAATGCACTTACTTCACATTTGAAACGCGAATGAATAACACATAAATGTAAAAGTAATTTTACGCTTCATTTTGTATTCAAAATTATTTGATTGTAAATTTGGGCATGAAATGTGTTTTAAAATATTTTGTTTAAATTCTCTTTTAATCTTAATGATATTTTCAGTTATTTTATTTAAAAAAAAAACAAAGTATTTTATGCATAACTTGTTTTTTGACATTTCTGTTATTAATAGTTAAATAGTTATTAATTAAATGTATCTCATGCGGTTCGCTTGTTTTTCGTTAGTGTTAATTTTAGTGATTTGTATTGTTGTTAGTTATATTTCTGAAGAAGACAAAAATCTATTGTCGAAACGTAAAAATAAATATTTTATTTCTACATAAATGCCAAAACAATCCAACACTGGTATTAAATAAATACCAAAATTCAAATATATATATATATATATATATATATATATATATATATATATATATATAAAATTTACACGAAAGATGGTCTAATCTTACACCTCAATGGTGTAGTGAACATTAATTAAAACAGGTCCATGAAGAATAACTGGTGGATCGCTAGACAATATTGTTTCTGGGTTATTACCCTTCGTCAGTAGCGATTACCAAGAACCTTAGTTGTTGAAATACCTTTACACGTAGTGGCCATCAAAACTTCTTGGCGCGAGCCAATCACTCCTAATGAACCACTGACAACAGAACACTGACGATACCTTGTCTAACACCTCGCGGCGAGTAAACAAGACGACTGTCAAATGAACTTAATTGCAGCAATCCTTTTATATGTTGACACTGGACATTTGACAGTCGTCTTGTTTACTCGCCGCGAGGTGTTAGACAAGGTATCGTCTTGTCAGTGTTCTGTTGTCAGTGGTTCATTAGGAGTGATTGGCTCGCGCCAAGAAGTTTTGATGGCCACTACGTGTAAAGGTATTTCAACGACTAAGGTTCTTGGTAATCGCTACTGACGAAGGGTAATAACCCAGAAACAATATTGTCTAGCGATCCACCAGTTATTCTTCATGGACCTGTTTTAATTAATGTTCACTACACCATTGAGGTGTAAGATTAGACCATCTTTCGTATATATATATGTTGGTGCGGACGTTCGGAGTTACTCGTAGATCCTTATGTACCGGTATGTCGTTTGGGTTGACTACGCTCGACTGCTTCTTACTTCGGCTCCTGGTTAATGGACCTTGGTGTGGTGGGCATGCGATGAACTGTGGCGGTTCTTGTGGCGCTGTCAGCTGAATACTGGTTGTAGTGTATTGTTGAAATACTGGTCTCCATGTTGCAGGCAATCTCTGGGCATCGTCTCGTATGTTGACGATTTCTTTCAGTTTTTCTATTTCTATTCCTTCCCGTATTATCCTGCTGGTGAACTGTTCGATGCTAGCTATTGTCCTTGTATTGTCGAAGTCGATGCTGTGTCCCGTGTCTAAGAAATGGCTAGCCAAGGACGACGACGAATCTCTTTGTTTTACGGCGCGAATGTGCTCTTGTTTGCGGACTTCGATCCGCCTATTGGATTGTCCGATGTAGGTCTTCTCGCAGTTTTCATATGGTATTTCGTATACTCCCTGCGTTTCTAATGGAATTTTCGCTTTTGGATTCCGTAGCATCGTTTCTATCTTCCTGTATGGTCTGAAAGTTGTATCGGTGTTTTGTGTACTAAGGATCCTGCTTATCTTGTCCGTGGTCCCTCTGACATACGGTAAAATAGCTATGGCTGCTGGTTTTTCTTCTTCCCTTTCTTCCTCCTGGGTTTGTCTGGGGGGTATGGATGCTCTGAGAATTTCCCATAGGACATAGCCACCTGCGTGAACAACCGAGCCCAGGATATAATTAATGAAGAAAGGATTTAACGCGGGACTTCTATATATAACAGGAAGATATTAATGGGCATATACCCGCATGGAAGCACGCAGCCGCCGACACGTGTTTCTGACTTATTAGTCGTCATCAGGACGGCATAGCCAAATTAAAAGGTGGACAAAATTTGGAGGTAACAAAACAATCGGAGTCAACAACAAGCAGCCGACCACCACATTGCGACATAGCCACGCAGGTGGCTATGTCCTCCCGCGTGGCTATGTTGAATGTTCCCACACAATCTGTGGGTATTTTGACTGTTGTCGCAATGTGGTGGTCGGCTGCTTGTTGTTGACTCCGATTGTTTTGTTACATCCAAATTTTGTCCACCTTTTAATTTGGCCATGCCGTCCTGATGACTAATAAGTCAGAAACACGTGTCGGCGGCTGCGTGCTTCCATGCGGGTGTATGCCCATTAAAATCTTCCTGTTATATATAGGTTTGAATGATTTTTTTACATTCACCAACATCTGTGGCGTTACGGTGAGGAAAGCGGCCCTTATCAGTCTTTCATGTTTTCCATTGTAGTTGGCGGAGAAGCGTATAGAATATTTTTTATGTAACCCAATAAAAAAAAATCGAGACAAGTCAAATCCGGAGACCCTGGTGCCCAATGTTGTGAACCTCCTCTTCCTATCCATTTATTGGGGAATTGGTAATTTAAGAAATCCCTAACATTCCTATGGAAATGGGCTGGGGCACCATCTAATTGTAGCCACATTTTTAGTCTGTTCAGGAAGGTCACGACGCAAGAATCTAAGGAATTTTTGTCCATTCAAAGTTCCGTCAAAAAAGTATGGACCAATCAGTTGTGATCCCAGAATGCCCCCCCCCCCACATTAACAGACCATCTATGTTGGTGATAATTTGTGCGAAAAATATTGGAATTTTCATCACTGTAATAATGAAAATTGTGTCTGTTAACTGCCTCCGAGAATAGAACCGAACCAAAGAAGTCTTCATCTTCTCCAACTTTATCTAAGACCCAAACACAAAAATCGACTCGTTGTTGAAAATCCATTGGATATAGTTCTTGGTGCATTTGAATATGGTAAGTGTGGAATTTATGATTTCTTAATATTCTAGATATGCTACGTTTACTGATACCTGTTTGGGATTCAATGGTCCTTTGACTCGTATGGGGGTTTTCTATGATAGATCCTATCACTAGAAATTCATTTTGTTCATTTCCAATGATGGGTTTTAGCTTTTTAACACCTGCATAATTCATAGTACCAGTCCGTCGAAATTCTTGCAGTAAGCGTTCGAATAGAGCTCTGTTTGGATAAATGAGATTTGGATATCTTTGAGCATATACCATTGACGCCAAAAAACAATTTTCTTGGCATTCACCAATTATTAAAACCATATTGGTTCTCTCTTGCAAAGAATAAGTTTTCATTATGACTTCGAAAGGAAAACTTGATAGAACTGTCAATTGTCAAATTTTAATGCCAACAAATCAACAAAACTATATTCTATTCGACACCCGCATCAATGCCGCCTTGTTCATTTCAGAGGACATGTATCATCAGTTAAATAATACCACCTGATATGAAAAACATCAAAACTAAAAAGGTAGTTGTAGGGAACCCTAATACGGTTCGAAAGAGAATAAAATTCTACGCTAGAATAGGTAATAAAATATAGGGCGTGCCATTTAAAATAAGAAAGTTCTTCATCTTCGAATATCGAAATTTTCCAACCATATTTTCAAATCACCCTGTATAATTTTTGACATCGAAATATCAATGAATCTACATTTCCGACCATCATTTGAACGATCAAGGCTGATGTAGTGATTCAAAATGAATTACTAAGGCAAATATAAAATTTTATTTGGTACCACGCATTTCAACAAATCCTCAAATATTTCGAAAACGATAAAAGATAGGTATATGGAATATTGCAGGAACTCACCCTCATTTGTACTCTAGATTTCGAAAATGCCAAAAAAAAATACAGGGTGTTCCATTAAAAAAACCATAACTATATCAAAATAATTTTAAATGGTGTATACAGATATTCTACATCTAGCCAACCAGAAAGAATTTCGCAATGTTCCATGGTTTTCCATAGAAACTCTGTGTCATATGAGCTGCCCATCCTGTATATATATATATATATATATATATATATATATATAAAATGGTACTTATCTTGTATCATGAGCAGTCAGTCGTTGAATAAAACACTTTTAGCAATTATTAATATATATATATATATATATATATATATATATATATATATATATATATATATATATATATTATTCAATGCGTTGAGTTCGTTGAACTTTCTACCAATTTTTGTCGAAGTATGATTGATTTTGGCAGTATTGCCAATTGTGGGTATAATTGGTTATTAAAACACTGTATTTCTTATGCTATTATATTTAACATTTCGGTACTGCTGTTACCTTCATCAGAAATAATATAAGATTTGATATCGTTTTGAAGCAATGTATTATCTTGGATGTTTAAAAAATTCAAACGTAATTTACATGCGTCATATTTGTTTACATTTACATGTAGCGCCTTTGATTTCGTCGTATTGTAGCATACTTGGATGTTTGAAGATGCATTCGCAATATTTAAAATGTGTTGTTTTAAGGGATGGCCATGCTAATTACATACGGATACATTGCGTCAAAACGTTACATAGACATAATTTCGTTCATATAACGTATCCTTAAATCGAAAATAGTATTAATATGAACCAAAATTGGTGGTGAATTAATTAATGCAAAAAAATTTAGTCAGTGAAATCAGCGAGGTTAGCGTGTTATTTGTTATCAATTAAATGATTTGGTAATATATTTGTGATAGGTTCTTTATATCAATTTTGTCATTGATTGCCTTGGGTTCTTTGATTATTTGTATCATTTCGTGCAAAAGTCTTTGGTGGTATTTGATTTCTTTTTTCAGGATTGTTATATTATCGAAATTGAATTTGTGTCCCGTTTGTTGTGTATGTTTTTTTAAAGCTGTTAAGTTGCTGGCATATTTTTGTCCTTTTACTCTTTCCTCGATTAATTGCATGGTTTGCCCTATGTAACAGCTGTCGCAGTTTTTACATGGTATTCTGTAAATACAATTACATTGCTTGTTTAGTGGTAGGGTGTCTTTAATTTTGTATATATTCCTCTACTGATTATGTTTGTGTTTTCGTATGCTACGGTGAAGTTATACGGTTTTAATATTTTGTTGATAGATTCTGTCAGTCTTTTAACGTAAGGAATTTTTATGTGATTAGGTTTATTATGTGTTAGGTTGTTACTTGTTTTTACGTTATTGTTATAATGTTTGTGGATTCTGTTTTTAAAAATTTTATTGATGAATTTAGTTGGGTAATTGTTATTAGTTAGAGCCTGTTTAGCTTTATTTATTGTGTCAGTTCTGTATTGTGGGCTCGTTAATTTTATGGCTCTATCTGCTATTGCAGTTACTAGGTTTATTTTGTGTTGCTCAGGTTGTGATGATGAATAATTTGTGTATCTTCCTGTCCACGTGGGTTTGGTATACCATTTTGTGTAAATTTTGGGATGGTTATTAATTAATGTTAGGTCCAGGAAATTGATTTGATTTTGTGTTTCGGTTTCAATTGTAAAAATTATTTTATTTTTATATTGATAAAATTGCTCAATTATGTATTGGGTTTTATCAGGGGGCACAGCAGTGAGACAGTCATCTACATATCTTGTTGTTGACTCCGATTGTTTTACCTCCAAATTTTGTCCACCTTTTAATTTGGCTATACCGTCCTGATGACGACTAATAAGTCAGAAACACGTGTCGGCGGTTGCGTGTTTTCATGCGGGTGTATGCCCAAGAATCTTCCCTTCATATATATATATATATATATATATATATATATATATATATATATATATATATATATACTACTATTTATCACAATGCATTAAGGCATTAGTTTCTTTCTCCGATTGAGTTAAAGCGTCGTTTACGAGAAGTTAAACTGACTTAACTTTGCGTACTTTGATATACAGTGTGTTTCACTTAAGAGTGTAACACCCTCATATCTTTTTTATTTTTAGTCCGATTTTAGTAATTTTTTTCCTAAACGTAGAATACTTATTGCTCTATTTACTCCCAAAAAACAATTGTCTTCTTTAAATGCAAAGCAACTTGCAATGGCAAAATAAATGGAAAAAGCCAAGAAATCACTTTAGGGATTTTTTTATCGAAAAATTTTACTAGTAATAATTGTTCAGAATTGCCCAAAAGCACTAAATCCAAAATTTCATGAAAATTAAAAATTTCAAAATTTTCTTCAAAAGCAATTCCCAATCGGTTAATATTATTTGCAGAGGTGGCTGCGCCTAAATAACAAAATTTTCACAGCATACTTTCTTCCGCGCAGATTAATTTTCATGAAATTTTGGATTTAGGGTTTTTGGGCAATTCTGATCTATTATTACTAGTAAAATTTTTCGATAAAAAAATTCCTAAAGTGATTTCTTGATTTTTGCCGTTTATTTTGCCATCGCAGGTTGCTTTGCATTTAAAGGAGACACTTGTTTTTTTTGGGAGTAAATAGAGCAATGAGTATTCTACGTTTGGGGAAAAAATACTAAAATCGGACTAACAATAAAAAAGATATGAGGGTGTTACACTCTTAAGTGAAACACACTGTATATTTATTATTTTATTTTATTAATATTCCATAATAGCCGTTAATTTCTCGAAGTACAATTATTATACTTGATGTGAAGCAAAGTACGTTGTAACGATACGGAGGCTAATTTACAGTCTGTTTATTTTGATACGTTTTGAACGTTATGTCTATATAATTTGGGAAATAGTTCCGGGAGCTACTTACATCTAATTTGGTTTATTATTTTGCCATGCGTGACTCACTTGTCACAAATATATATCATTGTTCTTTTTTTAACTTGTAAATCTTTAGATGGTGAGTTTACTTTTATTTAAACTTTCTTTTATTTATTAATTGCAAACACAGAAACAAAAATACTCAAAGAGGGTGAGAAAGAGAAAAAATATTGTAAGTAAATATTATCACCTTACTGGTGGAGATCAAGTCGAAGTTCTTTTTGTCCAGTCCAGTTGGTGTTCGGGTCAACTTCGTGGCGCCTATTATATCATTATGAAAATTGGACCACCCCTACACCGCTGAGTTAGTGGCAACCCGACATCAACATTTTGTTGGCGTATTATTTTTATTTCACCTCTTATAGCGACCCGTTAGGCAGCTCTACACTACAGTTTAAAGTAGCGATAAAGTTTGTTACGTTTTTTTTACCCTCGTAATTTTTATTTGATTTTGTTTGTTTCGTTGGAATAACGCACTTTATTTTCCATTTCCCATTCTTCAACTTCCAATTTTAAAATAGAGTATAGTTCGATCGTCACGTTGTTAGTTATTTTCGTCGCTATCATTGGCAACATTTCGTATAATTTATTAATATCTGTAGTATGTTCGTTTATCTAAATTAAAAAGGAGCAAATGGGTTTACCCGCTCTTTATTATTCATTTTCTTTAATTTAACATTTACCTCGTTTATGCCATTTCAACGTAACAGGCTTAAGTAGCGTATATTACCGACCATGTCATTAAGGATCATTTTCACCAGTCAGAGTTTTACGCAGGTCAGGTAAATTCTAATAAGAATATCCAGTGTCACTGAGCGGTAGTGCGTGGAGATCGCAAATTGTACATTCCCTCCAAAAATTGTGACCACGTGTTGTTGTGTGTTGTGTGTGATCGATTTCGCTGTATGCGGATCTTGGGTTGTGCAGGATAATTGGATTCCTCGAGTGTTGGCTGAAATTGTTAGCATTTTGTTATTGAAAAGCGAGGATCCGATCGACGTCCACCGCAAGAAAATCGCACGCCGTTATCCAAGCATTTGGGAAGCTGGCCGTATTTTGATATTTTTCGTTTATACGAAGTTTGGATACTGGTCGTATTTTGGTATTATTTGATGTTTTATCGCCACCCGTATTTCCGGGTGTTGTAAGTCTCGTGGCTGTCCGTATCTTCGTCCTGGATTTTTTGTGAAGTAAGAAATCGCAAATCGTTCTCTGTCCGGCCATGTGGCAATGGCGAAGACTACGTTCGGTCCAACACTGGTGAATATGAACTTTCGTTAATTAAAAAAAAAAACAATTTTTTAGGCGACCGACACGAAAAATTGAAATTTCAGTCGTCAAACGCGGACGAAAAGTAATCGTTTTTCGTCCGCTTTCATTTTTCGTCCGCAATAGGGTGGCGCCATCTACCGACAGTTACCGAAATTGTATAAAAATAACCACATTGCCGCCAGTGTCAAACTGTACATCTTGTTTACATTAGTAAATACGTGTTGGTGATAGACTTTTTAACTGATTATTGGGTAATTATTGTTTATAAAGCCGAAATAACTTCGAATGTAGACAAAGAAAACATAAACATGTCTGAAGGTGTCACAAATATGTACACTTGTTCAGTTGTCATAAATGACTATGTCAATAAATTATAAGTAAATGTTGCAATAAATTTGAAAATTTTATGAGGGTCGCCTAAAAAATTTTGTGTGCACCACGGCCAAAAAGTGTTTTTTCGTCCTCGTTTGCTTTCCGACCTCGGCTACGCCTCGGTCGTAAAGAAAACTCGGACGAAAAAACAGTACTTTTTGGCCTAGATACACAAAATACTATTATATCGATTAATTTATATTGGTAGTAATTTTGTGTTCCTCAATTTCATTTAAATAATAATTTTGTATGTACCCTCAAGTTTATTTCAACAAATATTATTTTCTGTTCCTCCATTTCATTTAAATAATATTTTGTGTGTAGCTATAAATTTATTGGAACAAACATTATTTTTATGTTCCTCAATTATATTTGAATAATATTTCTTTGTGTGTGTAAATATTTAGTTAGAACAGATATTATTGTGTGTTCTTCAACCTCATTTCGTGTAAGTAATAATTCTTTGGTGTGTAAATATAAGTTTAAAGGAACATAGGTTTGTATATTTTTGGTAGTAATTATTGTTGCGGGTACACAAAATTACGACTCGTGTTTCCCCCCATTAAGGGTAACATTAAAATCCCCGCCCCCGTGTTCGATAACGATTAGGAAACTAGCCTTGGACATATCGCCCGATAATGGACGACCATCAGTCGGAGTTCTGGTTTTCCTCTGCTCAAAAAAACCAGTGGCGCCCTTATATAAATTACTTTTGTTAAATCGGACCACGGCATCCTCCCCTGAAGCTAGTCGAGGTGCCACGTCTACAACTGGAGCCGCTAAAGTCAGCAGGGTGTATAGTGTCCTTCGTACGTCGTATGTTTGTCCCTCCCACTTGTTTCCTGGTGGCGGGGATAGTGTTAAAAGGGAAACATCCCATCTAAAGCGTAGCGTGGTGTAGGTATTGTTTCGGGCGAAACAAGCTATACGGAAAAAATATTAAAAAAATTTCACGTTGCTTATTTTAGAAGATACTGACCTTTTTCTAAAAGTAAATTTGGCAACACGTTTAATTTATCCTGATGGTAGTATTGTCAACGAGATGAAATAATAATAATAAATTTATAACAGATGTTCAAAATTGTGTCCTTGTTGATCTCTGCAAATCTCCGCTCTTCTAATTATGTTCCCCTGCACTCTTTCCAGCATTTCCTCATCTATTGAACGCTTCTTGTTTCTCGTATTCTTCGGTCTAAACGTCTAAAGACATTACTACTAGGATGTCTTCTCAGAGGATACCTTTCATGATAGACTCTGGTAGCAGCAGCAGCATTGTTTCCGCATTCCCCCAGCAGCAAATGCATATTCGTCGTTTGAAAACATTTCAACATTAATTTGAAACAAAAAACCAACAGAATTCGAAAATTATCACAAACACTTAAGAACTAATCAATGGAAAATACAACGAAGAACTTAATATCCAAAATGTAACGAAAATTAGTAAGGTAGTATTAGGGTTGACACAAGCAGGATGTGACGATGACATTAATACACAATCTTGATTGTAATATTTTTTACGTTAAAAAAGTGTAACTTTACGTCAATGTTGCCATATGTTTTTTCAGGTAAAATTACCATTTTCTGGAAATGGTATAATTAAAATAGTGATTAATCACAAACTTGGTTGTAATTGTTCAAAATTGTTATTCCATTCACCATATTAAAACCAATCTTTGATATGTTTTCCAGTAATTTAGTTAAACGACATCAAAAGTGTTAACTTTAAATATTTATTTCTTGGAAATTAACAGTAATGGATTTTTCATATTTTTCTCGTAATCATTGGACCTCATATAATAACGTACCATCGAGGTGTTCCGCGAATTTTGGGACACACTGTATATACATACATATATATATATATATATATATATATATATATATATATATATGTTCTGCTTTTTTCTCGGGTAATGAACCGCGTTGTAGAATTATCCCTGTAAGGGTTGTTCCGACGTTTCGGCAATGTCACAATTGCCATCTTCAGGTTGGTCTTCTCGGTCTAAGCGATCTAGAAGAACTGACCGCTTAGACCGAGAAGACCAACCTGAAGATGGCAATTGTGACATTGCCGAAACGTCGGAACAACCCTTACAGGGATAATTCTACAACGCGGTTCATTACCCGAGAAAAAAGCAGAACAGATTTTACCCGCGAGAATCTACGTATCAACATATATATATATATATTGATAGTTAACGTTCGTGTCCTCTTGTGTGAATGAACAAATATTCTTTGGTAATTAGGACAGTCCACAAAATAAAATAAAGCTATTTCATTGCTAACGTTTCGCCTTTAATTTTAAAAGCTTCATCAGAGCTACAATCAACAATTAACGCAATTACAATATAGGTATAATTAAAAAAAAAAAACAACTAAACTCACCTCTGAAATAAATTTCTTAAAACAATAATGACGATGAAAGAGTTCATAAATAAAATCAATACATATTCAATAATAACAATCAATTCCATACACTTTTGCGACATACGTACAAACTGCTAGTAAGAATATTAAACATAATTTATTGAAGTGACAGAAATTTTATCAAGGTGTTTCTTTTTTTGAGGTTTTTTCCAATTACAGCGGTAAAAATAACATCTAAATCCTCATTGAAAGAGCTGATCCATATGCAACACAATATACAACACATTTATCTCCAATGAAACAATTAATTAAGGAAACGAGCACTACCACAAACCATTATACACGATATTCAAATTGTAACCATCAGTTCTAATATTTATGTTGTTCGGCTCACAATTGATGTAAATTTTTTCCAATATTAGACGCTTTGATAGATTCTGTTCGGTATCTAAAATTTTCACATTATCCCAATCAAAATTATGGTTTAAGTTAAAGTGATGTATCGCGAGTGCTGTTTTTTGTTTTTTGTCACGATATTTCTCAAAACAGTCTTGTTTGTGATTTTGTAGCCGCCTTTTCAAATACTGTTTAGTTTGACCAATATAGATTCCACTACAGTCCTTGCAGTTTATTTTGTAAATTATATTTGATCTAAATGGTGTAGGAGTTTTGTCTTTTATTTTTGTGAACAGTGATTCCAACATTTTAGTGTTATATGTGACTAAATTACAATTTTCATACTTTAGCATTCTTTTTAATGAGTTTGTAAGTCCCCTAATATATGGTACTCTGAAGTATCTTTTCGTGTCAGTTGTCTGCGTGGTCGTATGTACGGTGAGATTTTCCCTATCTGTGTGACTATATATAATATTATTTATAAAATTTATGGGATACCCATTTTGTTTTAACAGTTCTGTTATGTTTTTAAGATTCTTCTTATGAAATATTTTGTTGCTCAATTTGAGTATTCTGTTTTTTAATTCTAAAATAACGTTCTTCTTTAATTTGAAATCATGTTGAGAGTGAAAATTTAATATTCTATCTGAGCTAGTACTTTTTTGATACCAATCGGTTATTAAACTGCCATCCTCTTGTCTTACTATTGTTGTGTCCAAGAAGTTAATCCTATTTTCGTTTTCCACTTCTAAAGTAAATTGTAAATGCTGGTTGTATTTATTGAAATAGTCTAAAATTGTTTGAGTTTTATTCGATGGAACAGCTGTTAGTATGTCGTCTACGTAACAAAACAAGAAGGGTACATCAAACGGCAAGTCCTTAAGGGTATCTGTTATTAATTTATTCATTGCCATACAGGCAAGTACTGGTGAAGCTGGGTTTCCCATAGCGGTTCCAAATAGCTGTTTGTAAAATACTCCCTCTGATGTAAAATAACTCGTGTCAAACAAATGCGCAACTAATTTCAAAAAGTAAGCTTTGTCAATATTTGTGTGGTTACCTATGTCACGCCAACTCTCCTCAACAATATTCAATATAAAGTCCCTAGGGACATTCGTAAATAATGAAATTACATCAAGCGAAATTAACACATAGTCTTTTGGAATGTTTATAATATTGACCTCATTTACCATTGAATAGGAATTAAGTATATTATATTTGTATTCTTTTACTAATTCTTTCAATATTGTTGTTAAATATTTCGCCAACATGTAGCCCGGAGAACCTATACAAGATACTATTGGACGCAAAGGAATGCCTAGTTTATGAACCTTTGGTAACCCATATATTTTCGGAGCCACACTATTGTTTACAATTAATCTTTTTTGTGTATCTGAATCTATCATTTTTAGATGAGTTAATTCTTTGACTATTTCGTTATTGCTTGTCTGATATTTGTTTGTTGGATCAGAGGCTAACGTTACATATGTCTTCTTGTCTGACACTAAAGTTTTGATTTTCTCTACATATTCCTTTTTATTTAACACCACTGATATGTTTCCCTTGTCCGCCCTGAGCACGATAATATCGTTATTTTGTTTTAAAAAAGATTTTGTTTGTTTGTACATGTTTTCAAAGCTATCAAACGATCTTTTTTGTTTGCTTCTATTTACATAATTTGTGATAATGTTCGTCGCCCTAACCCTATACAAGTTTTTTGTTTTATTGGAAGTTTCCAAATTTTCAAAACAATATTCTAAGTCGGTAATTAATCTCTTAATAGGTATGTCTCTTATATTATGTTCGATATTAAACTTAGGACCTAGCGCAATACAATCACTAATTACATCAGGCAAGACAGTATCCGATAAATTAACCAACCATTTTTCTTTATTAGTTAATATTTTCTTTTCTTGTTTATTAAGTAATGTGGAAAATTTATTGGACTGTCTGTTTTTTATATAATAAAATTCTTTTTCATATGTACTGTCAATAAATTGTTTAAATTTTCTTAATATTTCTCGAGGTAAAATTGTGTATAAGTACTCGATCAAATTGTTAATTTGTGATTCAATCTGTTTTATATTCCAAATTGTGATTTTAATCTCTAAGTCAAGAATAGATTTTCGAAATCTTTTAATAATCTTATTGATATTATTAGAATACGGATGTTCTAAAGTTTGTAACGAATGAATACAATTAATATTATACTGAATATGATTCGGAACAATATTTCTATACCTGCATCGTAACAAGAAGATCTTTCGGTTATTTGCCGATGCCAATTTCTTCACCAAATACGTCCATTTCTTTAACGAAGATGTTGAATGCAGACCAAACTGATCCGTAATGTCTTTGAAGAAACCCATTATTCAATTTACCAAATGTGTTGATAGTTAACGTTCGTGTCCTCTTGTGTGAATGAACAAATATTCTTTGGTAATTAGGACAGTCCACAAAATAAAATAAAGCTATTTCATTGCTAACGTTTCGCCTTTAATTTTAAAAGCTTCATCAGAGCTACAATCAACAATTAACGCAATTACAATATAGGTATAATTAAAAAAAAAAACAACTAAACTCACCTCTGAAATAAATTTCTTAAAACAATAATGACGATGAAAGAGTTCATAAATAAAATCAATACATATTCAATAATAACAATCAATTCCATACACTTTTGCGACATACGTACAAACTGCTAGTAAGAATATTAAACATAATTTATTGAAGTGACAGAAATTTTATCAAGGTGTTTCTTTTTTTGAGGTTTTTTCCAATTACAGCGGTAAAAATAACATCTAAATCCTCATTGAAAGAGCTGATCCATATGCAACACAATATACAACACATTTATCTCCAATGAAACAATTAATTAAGGAAACGAGCACTACCACAAACCATTATACACGATATTCAAATTGTAACCATCAGTTCTAATATTTATGTTGTTCGGCTCACAATTGATGTAAATTTTTTCCAATATTAGACGCTTTGATAGATTCTGTTCGGTATCTAAAATTTTCACATTATCCCAATCAAAATTATGGTTTAAGTTAAAGTGATGTATCGCGAGTGCTGTTTTTTGTTTTTTGTCACGATATTTCTCAAAACAGTCTTGTTTGTGATTTTGTAGCCGCCTTTTCAAATACTGTTTAGTTTGACCAATATAGATTCCACTACAGTCCTTGCAGTTTATTTTGTAAATTATATTTGATCTAAATGGTGTAGGAGTTTTGTCTTTTATTTTTGTGAACAGTGATTCCAACATTTTAGTGTTATATGTGACTAAATTACAATTTTCATACTTTAGCATTCTTTTTAATGAGTTTGTAAGTCCCCTAATATATGGTACTCTGAAGTATCTTTTCGTGTCAGTTGTCTGCGTGGTCGTATGTACGGTGAGATTTTCCCTATCTGTGTGACTATATATAATATTATTTATAAAATTTATGGGATACCCATTTTGTTTTAACAGTTCTGTTATGTTTTTAAGATTCTTCTTATGAAATATTTTGTTGCTCAATTTGAGTATTCTGTTTTTTAATTCTAAAATAACGTTCTTCTTTAATTTGAAATCATGTTGAGAGTGAAAATTTAATATTCTATCTGAGCTAGTACTTTTTTGATACCAATCGGTTATTAAACTGCCATCCTCTTGTCTTACTATTGTTGTGTCCAAGAAGTTAATCCTATTTTCGTTTTCCACTTCTAAAGTAAATTGTAAATGCTGGTTGTATTTATTGAAATAGTCTAAAATTGTTTGAGTTTTATTCGATGGAACAGCTGTTAGTATGTCGTCTACGTAACAAAACAAGAAGGGTACATCAAACGGCAAGTCCTTAAGGGTATCTGTTATTAATTTATTCATTGCCATACAGGCAAGTACTGGTGAAGCTGGGTTTCCCATAGCGGTTCCAAATAGCTGTTTGTAAAATACTCCCTCTGATGTAAAATAACTCGTGTCAAACAAATGCGCAACTAATTTCAAAAAGTAAGCTTTGTCAATATTTGTGTGGTTACCTATGTCACGCCAACTCTCCTCAACAATATTCAATATAAAGTCCCTAGGGACATTCGTAAATAATGAAATTACATCAAGCGAAATTAACACATATAAAACTCAAACAATTTTAGACTATTTCAATAAATACAACCAGCATTTACAATTTACTTTAGAAGTGGAAAACGAAAATAGGATTAACTTCTTGGACACAACAATAGTAAGACAAGAGGATGGCAGTTTAATAACCGATTGGTATCAAAAAAGTACTAGCTCAGATAGAATATTAAATTTTCACTCTCAACATGATTTCAAATTAAAGAAGAACGTTATTTTAGAATTAAAAAACAGAATACTCAAATTGAGCAACAAAATATTTCATAAGAAGAATCTTAAAAACATAACAGAACTGTTAAAACAAAATGGGTATCCCATAAATTTTATAAATAATATTCTATATAGTCACACAGATAGGGAAAATCTCACCGTACATACGACCACGCAGACAACTGACACGAAAAGATACTTCAGAGTACCATATATTAGGGGACTTACAAACTCATTAAAAAGAATGCTAAAGTATGAAAATTGTAATTTAGTCACATATAACACTAAAATGTTGGAATCACTGTTCACAAAAATAAAAGACAAAACTCCTACACCATTTAGATCAAATATAATTTACAAAATAAACTGCAAGGACTGTAGTGGAATCTATATTGGTCAAACTAAACAGTATTTGAAAAGGCGGCTACAAAATCACAAACAAGACTGTTTTGAGAAATATCGTGACAAAAAACAAAAAACAGCACTCGCGATACATCACTTTAACTTAAACCATAATTTTGATTGGGATAATGTGAAAATTTTAGATACCGAACAGAATCTATCAAAGCGTCTAATATTGGAAAAAATTTACATCAATTGTGAGCCGAACAACATAAATATTAGAACTGATGGTTACAATTTGAATATCGTGTATAATGGTTTGTGGTAGTGCTCGTTTCCTTAATTAATTGTTTCATTGGAGATAAATGTGTTGTATATTGTGTTGCATATGGATCAGCTCTTTCAATGAGGATTTAGATGTTATTTTTACCGCTGTAATTGGAAAAAACCTCAAAAAAAGAAACACCTTGATAAAATTTCTGCCACTTCAATAAATTATGTTTAATATTCTTACTAGCAGTTTGTACGTATGTCGCAAAAGTGTATGGAATTGATTGTTATTATTGAATATGTATTGATTTTATTTATGAACTCTTTCATCGTCATTATTGTTTTAAGAAATTTATTTCAGAGGTGAGTTTAGTTGTTTTTTTTTAATTATACCTATATTGTAATTGCGTTAATTGTTGATTGTAGCTCTGATGAAGCTTTTAAAATTAAAGGCGAAACGTTAGCAATGAAATAGCTTTATTTTATTTTGTGGACTGTCCTAATTACCAAAGAATATTTGTTCATATATATATATATATATATATGGCTTTAGTAATTTTCTTTACAACTCTCATTCAATGCAATTCGACTGCTGTTTTTCCTTTAACATGGCAAATTGTAATTTGTGGATACAGTTTGGATAGATTCGATTTGTGGAGGGTAATGGCAAAATGTTCCTGTGCACATTTTGTGGTGCAAGATGATGTTTTAATTTTTGTATTAACCGTGGTTTTTAATACCTATTTGTACAGTGGTAATGATTTATTGCGGTTGGTTTATCTAACGCTAGATAATGAAGATTGTGCGGTATATATTTTTGCACTTATACGATATTTACGATTTTGTATTTGATTAAAAAATCTCCTTTCGCGCTTTGCGGTCAATATAAATAATAACTTCATGACTATAGACATAGCAGTTATGATTTCGATTTAACAAAAAATATGTTAAAACCTTCCCTGTATAATTGGGAATAATTTTGTTCTGCTTTTGACAAAGTGGTAAAAACAAACAGCAGGACGTTCTTCCAATCGGTTAGGTGTGCTACACCACCCCTCTTCCACTCCCTATGGCTTCCAACAAAATAATCGCTTTGTTACTACACGTCGTCAGTAGCGATTACCAAGAACCTTACCTGTGTAATAACATAAACAATATTGTCTAGCGATCCACCAGTTAGTCTTCGTCATGGACCTCTTCAATTAATGTTCACCATTACGGTGTAAGGTTAGTCATTTTTGACAAGACATATTTTCAATAAGAAATTTTTGAACTTAATTGTAGTGGAATTTCATTTATATGTTGACACTGGACATTTGACAGTTGTTTTTGTTTAGTCACAGCAATGTGTTAGATATGGTTTCGTCTTGTCAGTGTTCTATTGTCAGTGGTTAGTTAGGAGTGATTAGCTCGCACCAAATTGAAAAATTACGGCGAAAACAGTATTCGGGTTTAAACGATTAGGGAAAAGAAAAAGCCATCAATTTGTTCAAGCTGACGTTTCGCTTCTTTATTGAAGCATTTTCAGAGCATGACATATTAGTACTGTAATTGAATGTGATAAATAAATCACTCATACTAACTACATTTACCAGAAAAACACTGGTTAAAACTAACTTATATTTGACAAAACACATTGTAAATGAGATGTGTCCAAAAAAATGCGTTTTTGGACGCTTGCGGGGCACCCTTTGTAAGTGGCCGGGTGAGATCCCCGCATTTTGCCGGCTCGGCACGAGGCTTGTTGCAGGTGCTGGACGGGTGACCGTCGCCGCACTTCACGCACTTGGGCGTGGCCGAACAACTGACTGAGGTAATAACACTGTCCGACAGCCGTCTTCCGACGTGGAGACTCGACGGAGATCCTGATCCTCACGGAAGCCGTGAGAATCAGGATCCCTCCCGCTCACCAGGGCGGATTTCATCTCGCCGTCAGCGATTTCTACGGGCAAGCCGCGGAGAGTCACTTTCGGCGGTTTCCCCTCCGCCAAGGACTCGACCGTCGACGGGGTGATATGGATGCCGTCCGTAATGTTCTTCGACTTCGCGAACATCAGCTTTTTCTTGGTCAGTACTGCCACGAGTTTCGATCTTTCTTGCGAAGGAGTATCGGCGGAATGCGCGGCGCCTCGCAACTTGTTGACTCCTCTTGCTCTTTTCGTCGTTGGAACAGTCCTCCAATTAGTCCTCTCTATTTGAGTGTATCGTTTTTACGATCGTTTCGCAACTTTCCTCGGAAGGTTGCAAATATGAAAAACGGCAATGGCTACGGAGTACTGGGCGTAGGCCCGGACCTCCTTTGTCTCTTGTAGTCTTCTTGGTTGGTGTGCGTCACTCTCCACCTTCTCTGCATGAATTTGTTGTTTATCTGAAACAAAAGAAACTGGAAAACACAAATTTGTTCGTTTCTGTTTAGCTCGGGTTTTGTAATACTTATACTACTAGTCTTCTAATGTTCAAGACGTATCATCTTCGACCGCTTGTGGTGATGGTGCACTTCTTTGTCGTAATCTTGCATCTCCCAGGTGAATGGATTCGGGTGGTCCTCCATGTTCACCGTGTTCGCCATGTTCGTAGAACCGAACGGCGTTCTCTCTGATGTACTCCTTGATCGATGGGATGTCCGCTTCTCAGTGTAAGGCGTCGTTCTGTACGTACCATGGTGCGTCGAACTCCGGCCGTAGTGCCTTATTCTGAACGACCTGGAGGTTCTTCACGTGCGTTTCCGCCGCCTAACCCCACACGGGCGTTGTATACGTTATTGTCGATCTGATCACAGTTTTCAAGACTTTTAGTTTGTTTTCGCAACTAAGTTTGCTTTTTCTGTTCAGGTTGTATAACGCCCACGCAGTTGTCTTTGCGCAGTTAGCTTGTCGACGTCGGCCGTTAAGACAAGTGCTCATTAAAGGGTAGTGATTTTTTTACATTATTTTAACGTTCGAAGTCGGCGATGTCAATGTCAAATTTCGGCATGGTCGCAGTACGCGTTCGCGAAATAGAATTTGTTCAGGTTGACGAACGTTTTGTTTGTTTTGTTTTTAGTAAATGCGAAAAAGTCCGAGTGCCAGTGTGGTGAATGTTCGACGAAAACCGCCAACCCTAGTGCCAAATCGCTCCTACAGTGCACTACGCTGGCGGTCGGCGTAGAACGTGACCGCCCGCCGCCGCTCTGTCTCCACGCGTCACCTCCAAAGACGCCTTTGGTTATAGATGGAAATTTACCGTTTTAGATATTAAGTTAGTTCTAATTAGCTCTAAAGTGAAAGGACACGATTAGTTATAATATATAGTGTAAGTGTTTAATTAAAAATCCCTGAACTCAACGTGGTATTGATTAAAAGGTACCGTGAGTGGCTATGAACGAAGGTTCGGCGCCAGCATGTATGCAATGAGCGAGGCCAGTGAATCAATGTGCTCCACAAGCACCACGCAACTACTAAAAGTGATAAATCCGGCACATGGACAGTCGTTCCAAAAAGAAAAACACTCGATGACTGACGAGTGCAAAACGATTGCAAAAAAGGTAAGACACGGGGGAATCACTATCACCTTGACAAACAGGTACAAGGCGCTAGAACGCAAAATGAAGAAGAAACTACATGGAAGTCGAGACTACGTCGGAGAAAAAAGAAAAACACCCCCCGCAAATAATACTGAACGGCAGACTGGCACTCTCCATGTGACTCCATAGAAGCAACGATGGATCAAATTGACTATACTGTTCAATACAGAGACAGAGAAACTGCCGTTCAATTTAAAACAAAAAATGGCTACAAGTTTCTTGGCAATATTCCGAACGACACAGAATACTACACATACACGCCAAGACACAGAAAGGCTGGGGTGTTGATAGTCTTAGATAATCTAGAAGATGATTACATAATCTCTGACGCGAATGAACAAATCAGGACTACCAAATTAAAAATAACATATACCCGGTATACAGGGTGTTAAAAAACATGTGAGATCTCCGTGGTATGGATCTTGGAACAATACTAAAGAAAGAAATCGGGGGGGTTTAAATCGAGCGATCTTGCAGGCCATTATACAGATCCGCCCCTTCCTATGCATCTTCGTCCAAAAGTTCCTTGTAAATACTCTCTTACGGCAATAGAAAAATGCGCCGGAGCACCATCCTGCTGGAGCCACATTTGTTGCCTTTGGTTCAAAGGAATCTTGTCTAAGAGATTACCCAATGTATTCTGCAGTAAATTCAGATAACCAGCGCCTGTCAATCGGTTTGGTAAAACAACCGGGCCTAGTAACCTGTCGTCCAAAATACCCATCCAAATGTTCAATGAAAAACGTACCTGATGTCTGGATTTGATAATAGCATTTGAATTTTCGTCGATCCACACATGAGTATCGTGGAAATAAAAAAAATTCGTATCCCGAAACCGTCCTTTTGCGGACCCATGTTCATTAAGACTTTTCGGCATATTTTGTATCATACTATCAGCCCTCAAAGTTCGTGACACTTTTTTTAATACCCTGTATATGGCAATACCCCAATCAAAAAAATATATGAACTCAACAACCAAAACAGATATATCTCTCACAGTAGGAAATCAAATCGCGAAGCGCGCCATATAACTAATCATAAGACAAGAAAAAAGTCAGGCTAGCCTTGACATTGGTTCCCTCGCTTTTTTTTGTGTTTTCAAACGCGGCGATACGTCTATTTAACGTCACTTTCGAAAATCTGGCATAAAAACGAGCGTTCGTTTGAGGGTCCGCGGCGCTTCGATGGGAGCACTTCGTTTCTCGACGACCGATGCCCTCAATTGGCATTGCCAATGATCTAAAAGTCCGTACCTTCGATTGATTTCGCGAAGCAAATCGGCGGAGCCGCAAGTACAAGTCCGTCGTAATCCATGGTAACACAATGTAAGTTTGCCGAATGCAGTACACACGTATGTTTTTGAATTTGCCAGCAATTTACAGCAACAGCCACACAAGTGCAGCGGAAGGAGCAAGAAACGAATGACCGTGAAGTATTGTTTGCAAATTTACGACTGGTTTAGCTGAATTTTAATCAATTGATTAATATCTTACAAATAGTCGACAAACACACCTACTACCCCGTTAGCGAGACCAAAGTGCAAAATGCACCGCACCAGGAAACGATGGCGTAACAACATCAACAGTCAAAACAGCAAATCCAACCAAACTAAGTATGGTCTTTAACGTCAAATCCTGGTTAGAGAATCGGACGATAATCATACATAAAGCGGGCGATAGAAAGAATCCGGCTAACTGGAGACCGATTACAATCGGAGCAGCATTAATGCGGCTATACCATAAGATTATCTGCCAGCGATTAACAAAACAATGACAACACAACATGCACCAGAGAGGTTTCATATCAACAGACGGCACAATGGCCAAGGCGCTGATCCTTGACACTTACATGCGAACAAGGACGCAGAGGGGAAACCATTTAACATATTCTCAATCGACATGCAAATGGCATTCGACCCCGTTTCGCACGAATCTATTGAACGCGCGCTACCCGCATCTGGCGTATCAAGTGTAGTGATTATTTTAGGTTAAAAACCAGAACTTCCAAAGCAAGACTGGCTGCGCCCCTTTCGGGCTTAGCGAAGAAAAAGCGCGGGAAATCCCGCGCCACCGGTGACGCGAGAACTCGCATTCGTGAAAGTGCGCGAGTACAAATCGCAGAAACAAACATTAGTGCCCAACCGGCGGAGGCACCCGCGATACCCGAGACGTCCGCGACACACAAGTCGCAATCGCGACCGCCAACGCTAGCATTGAGCAGGACGAAATCCTGGAGAATCCGATATCCGCGCGTGGTGAGATTGAAAATCTCATCTCGCAATCCATAAAAATGTGCGACGAAACTAACAACGCGCGAAATGTATCAACTACGTCAGTGCCGACGTCAAACCCATTCGCGCCACTGACGACATTACCAACGGACAACGCCACCCCCCACGACAGCACAATGGCCCCAGCGAAGGCCAAAAGACCACCACCAGTAGTTCTGCATGCCCAGCCAACAAGGCATGCAGATTTCATCAAAAGCGTTGCTTCCACCATAGGGAACAACAATTTTTATATAAGATATGCGGCCTCTAGAGTCAGCATCCACACGATAAATTAATTGGAAGCCTAAACAAAATAGAATACCACACGTACACTCCAGTAACTGAAAAGTTGCGAGCACACGTCCTGAGGGGATTAGCAGGAGATGCTATAATCGAGGAAATACAAGAAGAACTAAATAGTAAGTACAAATTAAACGTTAAAAGAATTATAAAAATGAGAAACACAAGGACTCCATTGTACCTAATAACAATAGAGTCAAAACTTAAAACCGAAACTTTAAGCGAACAATGTAAATACGTAAACTACACGAGAATATCATGGGAGAAATATCTTAACAAAAGAGAAGCAGTGCAATGTCACCGATGCCAAGAGTGGGGCCACGCAACCTCCAACTGGAACGCCAAATTCCGGTGTATCAAATGTGGCGAGGGACACCCTACTCCGGATTGCACTAAACTAAGAACAGAGCCGGCAAAGTACTGTAATTGCAACGGTCCGCACCCAGCCAACTCGACCCAGTGCCCAATATATATAAATCTCGAAAGAAGACAGCGCCAAGCAAGGACGAAAACCGCCCCGTCGCCGCTCAAACCATCATACAGGGCTGCACCCGTGCCTCAAGTTAACCCATGGGAGCAGAGACAGCGACAACAACTGCAGCAGCAGCAACAACAGCAGCAGAGACCGCCACCGCAGCAGCCACAAATGAGCCGCCCATCACAACGCCAGCCGCCTCGCGTTCAGGAGCAGCAAGACCCAATCCCGATTGTCGCTCAGAGAAGGAGAAGCGGCATCAATGCAGCAGGAGCCGATGGGAGTGATGGACGAATTTCAAGAATTAATGGCAGAAGTGAAACGGCTAAACACGCTAATTAACATAAAACAAACATTAATACAAATTAGGGACCTAAATAATAGGTTAGAATCGGCAACAACAGCTTCAGCGAAGCAAATCATATTTTTAAACTTTTGTGTGGAACTTGACGATGTCTAGTAATACTAATCCAGTTCTTCGATCGACACGACATCGACGTTATGTGCATCAACGAAACGAAACTAACGGACTCGATTAACTTAACCTTTAGGGCTTATGCGACCGAAAGACTGGACAGAAACGGGCGCGGGGGTGGGGTGGCCGTTCTGATTAGGAGCGGGATCCCCTTCATTCGTGTCCGGAACGACGCTATGTTACACCTGAAACTTATTTCAATTAAATTCCAGAACGACTTTACGCTGACGGCCTGGTATAACAAACCGACGTCACGAATCACGCAACGAGACCTCCAGGCACTGCTAGGTATTTCGACAAGGACATTAGTGGTGGGAGACCTTAACGCTAGACACCGAATGTGGAATTGCCTCAGAAACAACGCTAACGGGACGACGCTACATGACTACGTACAAATACATAACGCTTTTGTGGCTTTTCCAGACACACCAACGCATCATCCGACAAACGGAGCGCGGCCGACAAAGACGGGCATCGCGGTGGTGAGGAACGTGGTGAATATCTCGGACCTCATCACCGTGGAGGACCTAAATTCAGACCATTTCCCGGTCACTTTTCAAGTGGGCGGGGCTAAACGCGACAGACGACAAATCACATTGACGGATTATAGTACTGCGAATTGGCCGTTGTTGTGTTTATAAACCGGGACCTGGACACGCCGGACAAACTTGAGGACGCTGTCACCGTACTAACGGAGGCTATTACGCACGCACGAAATCGTTCGATTAAAAATTCGCAAAAACATGACATGCTCCCCGTGCATATCCTGCAAGACATTAAGGACCGAAACAGGCAGCGAAAAATCTGGCAAAGGACTAAATTTGACGCGGACAGACTAAGAACAAATGAACTGACGAGATATATACGAAACAAAATTTGGACCTACAGAAACGATACGTGGACACGACAACTAACGCAACTGACCGCCAGCGACGGTGCCGCCATTAGTGTATGGGGGGACGACTGAAATGACAAACGAGGGAAAAGCGCAAATCCTTGCTTCGACCTTTGAACAGATACACGACATCGGATTAAACGAACTATCTGACGAATAAGCGGACATAGTCGAGTCTGTCAGGACAGCCATGAGCCGCTCGATTGACAGAAATGACAACGACGACGTCCATGGCATCTCCCGGGGAAATCTATAAAATAATTAAAAAGCAAGGTCCACTAAAAGCCCCGGGACTAGATAACATTCAAAACAAAATCCTTCGCAACCTCTCCCGGAAAGCCCTAGTCCAACTGACGTACATCATCAATGCCATTCTAACCTTGCAGCATTTTCAAAGCCACTGGAAAAATGCTGTAGTTATTCCTATTCCTAAGCCAGCGAAGCAACGCGACAAACCGGGCAGCTACCGACCCATTAGCCTCCTCAGTACGCTATCGAAGGTGATAGACACAGTGATCAACCATCGACTGAGGGATTATGTCGAAAGGCATGACCTCTTACGAAACGAGCAATTTGGTTTCTGAGGCGGACACGACACCGTACAGCAAGTGGCAAGACTTGTAACCGACATACGTACGGCTTTCAATCGAAAACAAGTTGTGGCAATGACATTACTGTACAAAGCATTTGACAGGGACAGTGGAATACCTAGGAGTAACACTAGACACTAAAACGACATTTGGTGCACATATAAAAGAAGCGAACCGACTCGGACACGCCGCCCTAAAGACCATCTACGCGCTGGTTTTCAAGGGCAGCAGACTAACAACTGAAAACAAACTGTTACTTTACAAAACAATTATAAGACCGACGATGACATACGCGTCACCTGTATTTTTCGGAGCTTCGGCAAAGAACCTGAAAAAAATACAGGTGACACAGAACAAGTATCTCAGGTTCGCCCTGGGCGCTGACCGATACATACGTATACGTGACTTACACGACCACGCGGACGTGGACATGATCGTACCGTACATGACGAAGTTGGCGGACCACTTTTACCGGCGGACCGCCGTTCACCACAACTTACTAATACATACAATTACACAAGAAAGACATTTAACAAGTCACACGCACAAACTGCCGTACGAAACGTTGGACCTATATAACGAAGACAGGACTGATTAACGAACAACCACGCAACCATACCAAAAAACAGGACGTACAGGGCGGGTTTTTGAAAGTTTCCCGTCGACTTGACTATAATAGAGGCAACGGACGTACTGAAAACAAAACTTTTGACAAAGTCAAGGGAAGCACCTTACATGTTTTTAATTGGTAGTTCCTAAATGTTAAATACTTAATAAACGTTGTTTCCTAGGTGTATGTTATTTTAAATGTGTTTTGTGTGTAGTATTTGTTGTAAATATTGTTTGTGCGAAATTTTTAATAAAAACATTTGGATTTTGGTATGTTGAAGCCTTCAATGGCTTCACAACAAGCTAGCAGCCCGCTTAAAACCACACAAAAAACTGCATGTAATAAAATCGTTCGTTGTGCCACGCCTCATGTACGGACTCCAGAATACCAAAGTTACCAAGAAGATCCTAAAAGACGCCGATCGCTTAATAAGAATCGCAATTAAAAAAATCGCTTCACCTCCACTTTTATACACCCGATGCGTACATACACTCATCCAAAAAGGATGGCGGTCTTGGGGTGTCTGCTCTCTCATCTATAGTACCCCAAATATATTTAGACAGGCTTACCAACATGCAACAAAGACGGGACGCAATAGCACAAAAGATCCTCGACACGGAAGTTATACAACGACTTGAAAGTCGCCTGACGAAGATGAGAGGAGATACAGACGCAAAGGCTCGATCAGCAAAAGATATGATTCAGCCAAGGGGCTCCAGCACTGTGCCGACGACACTGCTACAAGGGCATGGATCGACCAGCTCTCACGGCGCTGATCAAACATGGACTGCTCGAGCAGTCCTGTTTCGCACGAACGGTCTGCCCACTGCAGCAATAGCATCTAATTCACCTGAACAACGTTTCTGCCGAGGCGGATGCTCAGAAACAATATGCCACGTCCTGCAGCAGTGCCATATAATGCACTGGGAGAGAATTGAAAGACAACGAGATAGCGCAAAAAATTATTAAGCTATGTAGGAGGAGGGAGACATCTCGCTAGCGGGATTCTGGGCGAACAAGCGTGCAGTGTATGACACATCAGGGTTTCGGGAAGCTGCCAAGAAGGGGTGGCCTAACATCAATCACATAGAATTTGTCCCCATCATCGTAGGCGCACGTGGTATTTAGCCAAATGCAAACCGTCCTACGTAGGAAGCTATCGGGATAGATGCAACCTTCAAAAAGTCGGTTGACAATTAAGCACTAAAATGGGGCAGCTTCACCCACCACGCTTTCATCAAAGCAGTGTAGCCACGTAGGTAACTTCACCCCGCCCCGCTTCAAAGCCACCATTTCTTCTTTTTTCTTTTTAATACATAAACAAATTTTAACTTTTGTCTTTTGTCCAAATTTTAACATGTATTATGACTTAACATATGACTATGCTAGATAGTGGCTGCTTGTGTCCACGGGGCTAGGGATTGGAGCGTCCTCAGATCCACGGACGAGAGGGCGTTGCTAAATGAGCCGAAGTCACCAGTAAACCAATATCGACCCTATCCCCCAAGAAAAGATACTTATCTAGTTCACTCACAAAGCCCCGTGACGTGCGTGTTGATATCATGTTGTCCACGGACAACCCACAAACTTTTATTTTCTGAACAACCGCTTAAATGTATTCACAACATGCACATCTATGTACATGTAGTCGAATTAGACTATTAAAACTAGCCAAATGCCTCGTCATCTAATTAGTGACGCGCATGAATGGATTAACGAGATTCCCGCTGTCCCTACCCACTATCTAGCGAAACCACTGCCAAGGGAACGGGCTTGGAAAAATTAGCGGCGAAAGAAGACCCTGTTGAGCTTGACTCTAGTCTGGCAATGTAAGGAGATATGAGAGGTGGGTTTACATCGCCGGTGAAATAACATTACTTTCATATTTTCTTTATTTACTCGGTGAGGCGGAACGCGTGCGATGACACCATAAAAACCCGGAAAACCTCTAATATAAGTAAATGCACGTAAAATATGTAATCTTTGATATAGAATAATATACCTAATTGTTTTAAATAAAACACCACCGTAACAATAACTTAAAACACACATTTCACCACCAATGTCACCAATACTACGGCAATGAAAATCAATCAATGAATACAATACGTTCATATTTTCCTTATAGATTTATTTTAACATAGCTTTCTTGGAATAATGCCCGCTATTCATTGACATCCGAGTAGCCAAGTATGAAAGACATGTCAGTTAGTGTACTCTCCGTAAAACGAATCTTTCTTGTGGAAAAAAGAATAGTATTGTGATATATTGAACATATTTGTGTGTAGTTAATAGTTCCTAACAACTTACCACAAGATTGTCGGGGTAAGTCTCGTAACAACCGAGATATTAAGCTAATACGGGATGTGAATAGTGAACATTTTGCGGTATATCGGGTATCGGTCCTCGTCCGACACGACTTTTGTCGTTCAAAAACCGTAAGACTTTTTACATACAGACTTCTTTCGGTATTTAAAGTATATCTCGCAAAATTTAATATGAATGTGGAAAAGAAATGTAAACGGTGTAAAAATAAAGTAACGCAGTTTGTAACTTGCATAAAGTGCGGTGCCTACTTTCACCGGAGTTGTGCCCAAATGGCATCAGTTATGAATAATAACGTTGTTAATCGCTGCAATGGCAGTGATGAGGAAATAAATAATCCAAAAGGGAACGTTGTGGAATTAAAAAAAAAACCTTTATTGGCATGTTCACTTTCTTACATTTTGTTCCTCTATATCCCCCCCTTCGCATCCATCCCTTTCTCCTTCCGCCTGCTCCTACCGCCGCTTTCTGTTTTCTTGGTTCCTTCATCCTCCTGATGTACCAATACCATCTTTTTCCTTCTCTCTTCCTTCTTCACCACTATTTTATCCAACATCTCTAGTCCCCTTCCGTCTTCTCCCATATTCCTTCTCCAGTCTTTTCCTTTCTTCTTTTCTTCCTCGTTCAGTTCTATTTCTTTGCACTCTCCTACCCAATGATCCCATTCGTCCCATCCTTCTCCACAAAAATCACACCGGCTGTAGCTTTCCTCCATCCAGTACTTGTTCGCTTTCTCCCGCACCTGACCCTTGCTATTGTCCTTTCTTCCTCTAACGACCCCCCCCCCACCCTAGGTATGCTGGTAACCTCCACTGTATTTTTAGAATATTGTATTTTGTGTTGTATTTTGCACTCTTGATTTTACTTTCCCGTTCCTGCGCTTCTACCATCTTCCATCTCTCCACTATCTCCCTCTCTATTTGCTTCTCTTCTCGTCTCCTCCTTTCTGCCTCTTCTGTAGCTAATCCTGCCTTTTCGTACATTTTACGTCTGCACTCCTCCCAAACTTTTCACTCCCCGACTCCTGCCTAACTATGTAATCTGGAGTCGATCTCTCCAGATTCAAAGTCCTTTTTATTTGCCCTATGTGTATCCTCTCCAATCTCCTGCTTCTTTCCACCCCCATACTTGAAAATTCCCTCTCCTATTTCCCCGCAGATTTCTCCTCAATCCTTCCTCTGCTAACCTCGCCTTTCTGCATGCATGCATCATGTGTCCTTCTCCGCTGTTATTTTCTATCACTACGAACCCCAGGTACATCCACTCCTTCACCTGCTCTAATATGTCTCCTTTCCATGTTATCTTTACTTCCCTCCTCCTCCCTCCTCCTTTCTTGAACACCATTATTTTTGATTTCCTTGTATTTAGCTCCAACCCTCTTCTGTCCGTGAACCCTTCTAACCTTTTCGCCATTCCTTTTAACCCCTTCTCCGTCTCCGCTAATAAAACTATATCGTCCGCAAAAGCCAACGACCATATCTTTGCCGCTCCTAGTTTCACTCCCCCGTCTTGTCCTTTCCTTAGTATACCTTCCAGTTCGGCAATGTATATGTTAAACAGTTGCGCACTTAGGGGGCATCCCTGTCTCACCCCTCTCTTGGTTTGGAATCTTTCGGAGTTCTCCTTAGCTACCCTCACCCTACCCCATGTTTCCTCATATATTTGCTCGATCCTTGACCGTATCCCCTCCGATATTCCCATCCTTGCCATTATATTAAACATTGTATTTCGGTTTACTTTGTCAAAGGCCGCCTTTAGGTCCACGAACATCGCGTACGTTTTCCCACCCTTCTTTGCCAGCTCCCTCTCTACTATGTAATTCAGCACGTACATGTTATCTCTCGTTCCCCGGCCTTTCCTGAACCCCGCCTGCCCCTCCGGCAAGACTCCTCCGCCTTCCACCTCCTCCTCTAGTCGCCCCCCAATCATCCCTGCATACAATTTGTATGCCACATTAAGTAGCGAAATCTCCCTGTAATTTTCCGGTTGCTCCTTGTCCCCTTTCTTCCATATTGGTATTACTACCGCCAACCTCCATCGTTCCGGTAGCTCTTTTCTACCCATCCATATGTCGTTTATCCTTCTTAACGTATCCACCCATAATTCCTCCGGCGCATTTAACCATCCCTCCGCGTCTACCCCATCTTCCCCAGCCGCCTTCCCCTTTTTTAGCTTGCTTTTTACCTTCATTAGCTCCGCCCACGTAAATTCTTCTACATCCCCTATTCTCTCTATTTGTCTGCATCTCTCTTCCTCCCCAATCACGTTCCCCTCGTCCCCTTCTAATAACTGCTGGAAATACCTCCCCCATTGTCTTATGTCTATGCTCCCTGCATATTGTTTGCCTTTTTTCTTATTCTTTTTGAGAAACTTCCATATGTCTTTCTCCTCTTGCAACCCCTGTACCTCCCTTAGGTCCCTTTGTGTCTGCTCGTTCTCCTTCCTCCTCCACATCTCTTTCTGATTTCTTCTTTCTTTTGCAAATTCCTCCCAAGTTTTCTGCCCCTCTCTAGTCTCCCTCATGATTTTTCTCAACTCCTTCTTCCCTCTTCTACATTATTCGTCAAACCATGATTTTTCTTGTTCCCCCACCATCTTCTTCTTTATTATGGCCTTTTCCATCTTCTCTGTTATTTCCTCTATGCTCCTTGTCTCCTCCCACTTCACCTTTCTTAATGCCTCCCGACATTCTATTCTCGAATCCTCATTCCAGATATTTACAATTCTCTCTTCCCTCGTCCTTATCTTTTTTCTTTCTTTTCTGACCCCCCTCATTTCTACCTCCACCGGTAGATGGTCCGATTCTATTCTTACCCCCACCGTGAAACTATCCACCTCCTTTTTCGCCTTCTCGTTCACAATTACATAGTCGATCACCGACCTTCCGTTTGGCCCAACGTATGTAAACTCCCCTTCTACATCCCCCCTCTCCCGCCCGTTGAGTGTAAACCAGTTCTTCTCTTCAAGCCAGTCCATTAGTACCCTCCCTTCTCCATTAATCAACTCGTCCCTTGACCTCCTTTCTTCCCTTCCCGCTAACCCCCTCCAACATCCCAGCTCCGTTACTTTGCCCATCCTGGTGTTCATATCTCCCCCTATCATTATCACGTCCTCTACCCCCTCTGACACCTCGTTTATTTCTCCTAATATCTCTTTTATCCTCTGATTACTATACACCGTATAAATGCTCCAACACTTGCCGTCTTTCTTGATCTTTCTTTCTTGGACATCTTCTGTATCTAATCTACTTTTTTCTATTTCCTCCCAACTCTCTCTAACTCCTGTTATAATTCCTCCTCTTGCTCTCCCCCTTCTTCTTTCTCGCACTGCCCCTCGGCATACCCATCTAAATCCTTCCGGCATGTTATCCTTACACCCTTCCCATGTTTTGTTATCTATCCATGTTTCCGTCAAGCCTATGAAATCAATTATTTTTATGTAATCTTCCAAATCCTTGTTCATTCCTTCCTCCCCTTTTATCAATTTCTTTAATCCAGCTATATTCCAAAAGCTTGCTGATAAGCCCCTTTTAACTTCAGTTTCCCTCTCCCCCCCTCTTCCTCCTCCTTTCTTTCCTATCTTTTCCTCCCAACCTACATTACTCTTATCCCCTGCTTTATCCTCCTCTTGCTTCCCCCCTTCCGTCCTTGCCCCTCCTCTTGACACTTTCCCCTCCTCCCGTACCTCCCCTTCGCCCCTGTGCCCCCTCTTCCTTAGTTTTTTGCTACCAGCCCCCCGGGTTCACCCTCCCACACTAACCATGTGTTATCTACCTTCAACTTCCTATACCCCATCCTTACTCTCTTTCCTTGTTCCCTTTCTACCACTGCGTGCTTCCAAATCTGCTTCTGTATCTCCCTTTCCTTCTCTGTTAGATATATATACCCTTTTTCCGCTTAGCTTGGACTTGTTCTTCATCACCTTTTCCTTTTCCCTTTCAGCAACCATTTTTACTAGCACCATGCCCTTCCCTTCCCCACCCACCTTATACGCCTCCTCTATCTCTACCTCCACCTGTAATTCTTCTTTTATCCACTTCGTCACTTGATCTCTTTCCTTCCCCTTTTCCACCTCTAGACCTCTGATCACTAAGTTGTTCCTCCTACTCTTTTTCTCCATTAGTTCCACCCTGTCTTCTAATTTTCTGATTCTTTTTTCTCCCTCCATTTTTTCCTTCCTCCATTCCTGTTCCATATTCTTTCTCCATTCCTTATTCTCTTGCCTTTCCTTTCTTAACTCCATCACCTCTTTCTTTGTCTGCTTTATCTCCTTCATCATATCTTTCATCATTTCCATTATATTTTCCATCGTCTTTTCTTTTTCGACCTCTTCACTTTTCTTGTCGCCGATTCTCGCCGGAGACCTCTGCATTCTCCTGCTCCTTGTGAAGATGTCAGTTCCTTTCCATTCATCTCCCTTTTCCATTCCGCCCCCACTTGCCATTTTGCTTTGCTGTTTTTGATGCTCGGTGGGCCGATATTAATTAGATTCTTTAGCTGAATCACGCTCCGCAGTCAAACTCCGTAACACGTAAATATTCCGCTAATTAGATTGATCGGTAATAATTCGGTCCCCGCCAAATTTCGACGTAAACAAGAACGGGTCCGTGCGCCACAACAAAAAAGTTTGTTTACCTTTGTAATCCCGCGCGCAAAAAGTCCACTAATACTAGCGTCCGCCGTTTGCCAGCCTTTGCACCGGGGTTTCCGGCCCACACTCGAAACCTTTGTCACCTTGTTTACCGCCGCGACTTGACCGATTTTACTAAAACTCTCTCAGTCTATCACCCCTAGTTTAAACTTTCTCCCGTACGAATATTAAACTATTTCACTCCCTATTTCTACCGTTAAACTACTCAAGACACGGAGCCGGCGAATAACACGTTACACTCGCTACGATACCAGGCTCGAATTTAATATTGATAACTTCATTAATAAGGAGAAAATTGAAATTAAAGATTTATTAGAAGTGATAGTAGGATTACATAAAAGGGTTGATGAACAAAGCAAGACGATAAAATATCTCGTTGAACATAGCCAAAATAATTATGTGAAAAACAAATTAACCGAGATTTCGAATAATCTTGAACAAAAAACCGCTAAGATGGTATCAATGAGCAGCGCCCACACTAAAACCTACAGCGAGGCAGCATCGAGCAATAATAAAGTTGATAATGTGATAAAATTAAAACCTAAGGAACAATTGGAAACTGCGAAAATTAGACAAGACATAAGAGAGAAGATTGATCCAGTTAAACTGAAGGTGGGAATTAAAATTGGGAACATACAAGGAGTGTTCAGGAGGATAGTGCAGACGATAATTTAGTTGAAATTATAATAAAACAAAATAATTTAGAGTTACAATCTGAGGACGTCAAAATTGTGTACAAGACGAAAGTTTATAAAAACAAATTCAACATAAGTAGTGGGTATTTGCCAATTCATAAACCTCCTCCTGGAACAATGTAGGTCAAGGTCAAGATCAAGGTCCAGGTCACACTGGGTGACCGTGCCCCTGACCTTGACCTTGACCTACATTGTTCCAGGAGTAGGTTTATGAATTGGCAAATCAAGGTCGTGGCCAATGTCAAGGGTAAGGTGAAGGTGATAGCGATGACCAACGCTACGGTCAAGGTCAAACAAGACCAAGCCACGTCGAAGGTTGAATATAAGAAAAATTTCAAGGTCAGCCCCACTCGAGTATGAAGGAGGGAAGCAATATAAGAGAACTGCTACGCATAGGTCGTTATAGAGTAATCAGTTCTGACAAGTGTAGTAGTAGTAGTAGTGAACAGTGTGTTGCTGAAACAAAATGTTGCTTTGTGATCATTGTGGGAAAGAATTCACCCGCCCAGACAACCTACGAAGGCATCAACAAACCAGTTGCATTGGTAAACGGCAAAAAATTGATGAGGCACATAATTCAAATACAACGGTATGTGGCATCTGTAATGTGCGTGTAAATACTTCCTGCTATTCAGCACATCTGCGTAGCAATGATCATAAACGCAATGCATTCGTTATTATTGATGACGGAGTCGAGAAAATAGCGAGTGCATTTGGAGATCGGATCACCAGTTTTCGCGTTAGTGAACTTGATCATTTAGTGGACATCGCAGACTTTACAAATCGAATAAGAGAAAAAGTTGTTGCTCTTATACAATCAGTGCTACATATTGCTATGAATTATGCCTTGAATTTTAATTTTATTAAGGAAATAACTCACAACTATATAAAATTCTTGTCAAAGCTATCCTTTTGTTCAGGTTTGATCTGGTTAAATAATACAACGATATTTTATATTAAAATAATATATTTACCAAAATCATATTCTCTAAATGTTCCAAATTAATATACAATATTATATAAATTCCTTTATATACGTTTAAATGTTTACCGTCAACAAGTTCTCGGTGCCTAAAAAAAAAACAAAATTCGTATACGCAAATTATTTTCACATGCCGGTATGGGCAAGAAATGCTGCGCGACTCCAATGCGTTGACCGGTCCGTCCTTACCATAATCTAATCCCGCGTCGATATTTGTCTTATTTCTCATGCATATTCTAATTTTAAAATTATTTGTTGTGAAAAATTCTCTCTGTGCTCAATAAGTTGCAATTTAATTGACACAATTTGTTATATATTTATATATATATATATATATATATATATATATATATATTTGTTATTTGCTAATAAGTGCAAATAAAATTTATTGACACAAGTTGTTATATATATATTTTTGTTATATAGGAGCGAACCAATTGGGAAAATGCTCACAAGAGGGCAGTTAAGGATAGCAAAGGTAGGATCTATGTAGATGTAAACGGCGCATGTCAGTCGAAGGCGAAGTGGGGATCCGAAGGAAAATATATCGGACCGCATGGACGAAAATCCTTCTCTTCTCGTTGATACCTGGGCTGGAGATCCTCTCATGGGAAAATTGGAAGCTCTCTTCGCGAAATCATCTCGTGAAAAAGAAACCCGAAAAGGTAAAGTTTAAGTTTATTTATTTCGTTAATTTATTGTACAAGTGGATTTGATTTTGATTTTATTTTGAGAAGTATTTTATGTTATTTACGAAAGGTTTAATAACAAAAATATATATATATATATATCAAATTGTGTCAATAAATTTTATTTGCACTTATAAGCAAATAACAAAAATATAAGAACAAATTGTATCAATAAATTTTATTTGCACTTATTAGCAAATAACAAAAATATATATATAACAACTTGTGTCAATAAATTTTATTTGCACTTATAAGCAAATAACAAAAAATATAAGAACAAATTTTATCAATAAATTTTATTTGCACTTATTAGCAAATAACAAATATATATATATATATAATATATATATAAAATATATATATATATATATATATATATATATATATATATTTGTTATTTGCTAATAAGTGCAAATAAAATTTATTGATAAAATTTGTTCTTATATTTTTTGTTATTTGCTTATAAGTGCAAATAAAATTTATTGACACAATTTGTTATATATATATATATATATATATATATATATATATATATATATATATATATATATATTGCTGTGTTATTTAACAAACAGTTAAATAGAAAATAAAAATAAAAGTTAAAAAATTAAATGATTTTAAAGGTGACATGCCTGACGAAGCCATAATCAATTTGTCGTCCCCCGCCATGTCAAAGTGGGCCGAAAAGATGAAAAAGGAGCTCTTCGGAACGGACTCCGAGGCCGAGGACACCGAATCCTTGCCTCCGACGCCTGGAAAGTTCCTGGAGGCCGTACTACGCCCTGAGATACCGGTGATGACTGCAAGGGATGTCGACGAGTGCATCTTGGCGGCGGTAAGGCCTTTGCGGAGACAGGCACCTATAATCGGACAGACAACGGGGTTGATTTGTTCGATTCCCTGGGAACGTCTGCGAGAGGACCTTGCCGAGCCAATATGCACGCCAACCGGCATTCTTGAAGTGCCAGAACCGATATCCACCTGGATAAACATCCGGGCTGATGGTGAAGAAACCCCTGGTTTCCGTCAGCACCGAACAGGGGAGGTAAATATAACAATAATGGAGCAGCAGGTTGACCAAACTGGGCATCCATGTATGACAAAGCGAGCGAAGCGGCGACATGTAAGACACAATAACTAAAAAAATAAACAATAATTAACACCATAAAAACCAAGAGTGTACGATACCAATAACAAATAAACCATCCAGAAGCCGGCATGAACGTCGAACATATAAATGAAAATGAAAAATGACAGAGAAACGAAGAGAAAACGACGTTATCGACGAGTATAAATAGGAATCGATATCGATATAGGAGCGAACCAATTGGGAAAATGCTCACAAGAGGGCAGTTAAGGATAGCAAAGGTAGGATCTATGTAGATGTAAACGGCGCATGTCAGTCGAAGGCGAAGTGGGGATCCGAAGGAAAATATATCGGACCGCATGGACGAAAATCCTTCTCTTCTCGTTGATACCTGGGCTGGAGATCCTCTCATGGGAAAATTGGAAGCTCTCTTCGCGAAATCATCTCGTGAAAAAGAAACCCGAAAAGGTAAAGTTTAAGTTTATTTATTTCGTTAATTTATTGTACAAGTGGATTTGATTTTGATTTTATTTTGAGAAGTATTTTATGTTATTTACGAAAGGTTTAATTGATTTATTTAAAGTTTCAAAGGAATTTCGTTAAAGTTAGGGAGGTTTTTAAATAGTAATAATTTACGCCAAATCGGTAAGTGTCCAATTGGATTTAAATAAAGTCAACGGTCGATAATTTGTATTGATCGAAGACAATAAAAATAATTTATTGATAACCAATTTAAATAAAGTCGACGGTCGATAATTTGTATCGATTGAAGACAATAAAAATAATTTATTGATAACCAATTTAAATAAAGTCAACGGTCGATAATTTGTATTGATTGAAGACAATAAAAATAATTTATTGATAACAAATTTAAATAAAGTCAACGGTCGATAATTTGTATTGATTGAAGACAATAAAAATAATTTATTGATAACAAATTTAAATAAAGTCAACGGTCGATAATTTGTATTGTTCGAAGACAATAAAAATAATTTATTGATAACAGATTTAAATAAAGTCAACGGTCGATAATTTGTATTGATTGAAGACAATAAAAATAATTTATTGATAACAAATTTAAATAAAGTCAACGGTCGATAATTTGTATTGATTGAAGACAATAAAAATAATTTATTGATAACAAATTTAAATAAAGTCAACGGTCGATAATTTGTATTGATCGAAGACAATAAAAATAATTTATTGATAACAGATTTAAATAAAGTCAACGGTCGATAATTTGTATTGATTGAAGACAATAAAAATAATTTATTGATAACAGATTTAAATAAAGTCAACGGTCGATAATTTGTATTGATTGAAGACAATAAAAATAATTTATTGATAACAAATTTAAATAAAATCAACGGTCGATAATTTGTATTGATTGAAGACAATAAAAATAATTTATTGATAACAAATTTAAATAAAGTCAATGGTCGATAATTTGTATTGATCGAAGACAATAAAAGTAATTTATTGATCACGAATTTAAATAAAGTTAACGGTCGATAATTTGTATTGATCGAAGACAATAAAAATAATTTATTGATAACAAATTTAAATAAAGTCAACGGTCGATAATTTGTATTGATTGAAGACAATAAAAATAATTTATTGATAACAGATTTAAATAAAGTCAACGGTCGATAATTTATATTGATCGAAGACAATAAAAATAATTTATTGATAACAAATTTAAATAAAGTCGACGGTCGATAAGTTGTATTGATCGAAGACAATAGACGAGAACATTTCGGAGTACGAAGTAGGGACATTAATTAGAGCCAGATCCAGAGATAAATATAAAGGAAGGCAGAGGCGATACTTTTATGTTCACAGACAAGGAAAAGGAAGGCGCCATACAAATTGAGACTCCGATAGACCCGACCTCGATTAATAGGAGTAAGTAGGAACCTCGACATCGGAAAGCGGTGTGGACTCCAAGCCAAGAAGGACGACAACAACGAGGTCGCGAGATATAAATATTGTAAAATATAATTTTCAATCAAATAATTAGAGATCGTATTTATTATATGGTAAAAATATTTTTGTGAAGAAGAATAAATATATTAAATAAAATAAAGGTTGTGTTATTCTGGTATAGAGGTAAGAAAGAAAGTCAGTTCAACAACACAAAAAGCCAATAAAAAGAGTCGGAAGCATAAAACGCCCTGGGATAGGTAAGAGCAAATTCTCAACCCAGCTTGGGGTTAGGCGAAGGAAAACATACAAATAAAATTGTCAAACTAACGACAGACAAGGCAAAGAAAACATAGCAATATATATACATATATATATATATATATATATATATATATATATATAATTGTAAATTATATATTTTTCATATATTTCTTGCCAAATTAATTTTAATATTATTTGATTTTTGGTATTTATTTTATACCAGTGTTGGGTTATTTTGGCATTTATGTAGAATAAAATAAAAACTGTTCTGTTTTATGACTTCACTGTTATTTTTATTTTTACGTTTCGACAAGATTTTTGTCTTCTTCAGAAGTATAACTAAAACAATACAAATCACTACAAATTAGCACTAAACGAAAAACAGACGAACCACATGAGATACATTTACATAATAACTATTGTTTAACAGAAGTCTCAAAAAAAAAAATACAAGTTATGCATAAAATACATGTTAAAATTCTTTGATTTTCCAATAAAATAAATGAAACCATCGTTAAGATTAAAAGAGAAATTTAAACAAAACATTTTGAAACCCGTTTCATGACCAAACTTTAAAAACAAATAATTTTTGAATACAAACTGAAGCGTAAAATTACTTACATTTATGTGTTAGTCTTTCGCGTTGCAAATGTGAAGTGAGTTCATTCAACGTTTTTCGTACAAATCTAAAAAAAATTTTAATAATGCTTCGAAAATCTGTTTTTTGTCTTGTGTGTCGATTTAATATAAAATATTTACTTTTACGAGGTCAACAAATTGTATAGAAATTATGAATTTAATTACTCGATATCATTTAAAACTAATGTACATATTATGTTTATGGATTTTCTTTATACAAATTAAAACATTCTATACTAAAAAATACTAAAAAATACATCAACTAAAAAATACTAAAAAATACATAAACTAAAAGTCGTGGAAAAGCTACATGCCATTGCCGTAAAAAACTATCTTATAAAATTTGGTAATAAATTTTAGCTAAATTATTTATTTCAGCTTTGTCATTTACAGCTGTGGGGTTGTTCTTAATTTGCATCATTTCGTGTATAATGCGTTTTCTTTGTTGATTTTCTTTTTTCAATATACTAGTTTGATTGTAGTTGAAAACATGTCCAGTATTATTTACATGTTTCTTTAATGCTGTTATATTTATATATATATATATATATATATATATACATATATATATATATATATATATATATATTAATGTACACTAAGCTTAAAGATAACATTCCTACATTAAAACAAACAAACTGTATTTATAAAATACCGTGTAGGGACTGTAATAAATGTTACATCGGACAAACCCAACAATTGTTGGAAGAAAGAATTAAAGGTCACAAATACGCTAAACTAAAAATATAACAGCATTAAAGAAACATGTAAATAATACTGGACATGTTTTCAACTACAATCAAACTAGTATATTGAAAAAAGAAAATCAACAAAGAAAACGCATTATACACGAAATGATGCAAATTAAGAACAACCCCACAGCTGTAAATGACAAAGCTGAAATAAATAATTTAGCTAAAATTTATTACCAAATTTTATAAGATAGTTTTTTACGGCAATGGCATGTAGCTTTTCCACGACTTTTAGTTTATGTATTTTTTAGTATTTTTTAGTTGATGTATTTTTTAGTATAGAATGTTTTAATTTGTATAAAGAAAATCCATAAACATAATATGTACATTAGTTTTAAATGATATCGAGTAATTAAATTCATAATTTCTATACAATTTGTTGACCTCGTAAAAGTAAATATTTTATATTAAATCGACACACAAGACAAAAAACAGATTTTCGAAGCATTATTAAAAATTTTTTTAGATTTGTACGAAAAACGTTGAATGAACTCACTTCACATTTGCAACGCGAAAGACTAACACATAAATGTAAGTAATTTTACGCTTCAGTTTGTATTCAAAAATTATTTGTTTTTAAAGTTTGGTCATGAAACGGGTTTCAAAATGTTTTGTTTAAATTTCTCTTTTAGTCTTAACGATGGTTTCATTTATTTTATTGGAAAATCAAAGAATTTTAACATGTATTTTATGCATAACTTGTATTTTTTTTTTTTTGAGACTTCTGTTAAACAATAGTTATTATGTAAATGTATCTCATGTGGTTCGTCTGTTTTTCGTTTAGTGCTAATTTGTAGTGATTTGTATTGTTTTAGTTATACTTCTGAAGAAGACAAAAATCTTGTCGAAACGTAAAAATAAAAATAACAGTGAAGTCATAAAACAGAACAGTTTTTATTTTATTCTACATAAATGCCAAAATAACCCAACACTGGTATAAAATAAATACCAAAAATCAAATAATATATATATATATATATATATATATATATATTTGTTATTTGCTAATAAGTGCAAATAAAATTTATTGATACAATTTGTTCTTATATATATATATATATATATATATATATATATATATTGTTGTTATTCCTTTTATATTTGCTTATCAAATGCAAATACATTAACACCTTATGAACTAACATAATTCATTTTAAATTTATATTTTGCTAAACAAGTTGCAAATTATTCCATTTACCGCTTATCTAGCCATTTGGTTGCCCTGTATTCAGGCACCATCAATAAAATATTAGCAAGTTTAAATATTCTTACCAAATTTTCTGCTTCCGGCTGGTCACTGGACCGAACTCTCTCTGCTTCGGCTGGTCGCTGGCTCGGACTCCCAACTCCTTCTTTGGCTCCTCTCTCTTCCTCTTCGAGCTGGTCACTTCGTTGAACTCCTTCTTCTGCCTTGGGCTGGCCGCTGCGTTAAACTCCTCGTAATTCGCCGTGCGTCTGCTTTTATAGCTCAGTCCCTACCTTCCTTTCCCACACTTGTCTGTATCCCTGCTCTTCCTTTACCAGGTGATCACCCAGGTGATCTCCCTACCACCTATTTCCTTCTCGCCATAATTTTAAATAAAATTTTATTTTCTAATCTAACTAATAACTTCTAATAAAATTTATATTTTAATAAAAAACACAACAATATGCATGGTAGCCTAAAAGTAAACCTAGAATGTTTCGCTATTTATTTTTTACATACGAGCGATGAAGCTGAAATAAAATCTTTTAATACCAAAAATAAAATTATAACGATGACGGCGGACTTGAAATCTATAGAGAATTCATTGAGGAAATAAAGGCCAAAATGTCGGAGTTTCAAGAGCGGGATTTAGGTAAGAATGTCTATATAAAGAAATAAATAAAAAGTAATTATTAAAATTTTATAGGATGGGCTCTAGTGGAAATTTTATACATTGAAGTTAACTGCAACAAATTCAACCCGACGAGGGCGTCCAGCTTTATCGATTTGCCAGCCTCGATTAAAGCAAGAAAAGCGATAATAACATAATAACATAATAACATTCAAAATGTGGATAATTGTTGTGTCGCCTGGGCGGTGACGTCTGCATGTTATCAACCCACCGGTCTACCACAGCGAACATCATCGTACCCCCATTTTTCAAGCACTGACATCAATTTCGATCATCTCGAATTTCCAGTAAGTATTAAACAAATTCCAAAGTTTGAGGAAAAGAGTAACATATCCATCAACGTGTACGGATTAAACTCCCATTTTGATGGTGACAGAATGGTGCACGACGTGATAACCGTTCACATCTGCCATCGTAAACGACCTCGCCATATAAATTTATTAATGATTAATGACGACGATGGGAACAGTCATTACTGCTGGATCAAAAATTTATCTCGCCTTGTGAACTCACAATCATCCCAAAATGGGCATGTAAGATTCATATGTGAAGGATGTTTGGTACACTTTTCATCGGAGACGAATTTGATACGCCACCAGAGCGATGACTGTACAAAAGTGAGGGCTATTGTACCGACCACTGACATAAAAATTAACAAATATGGAAATGCTGAGAGGGCAAACATCTTACAGTTTGAAAATTTCGAAAAACAATTGAAACTCCTATTTGTAATCTATGCTGATTTTGAGGCACTATTAATACCGGTAAATGATGATAAGAAAGTATATAAAGAAAATGAGTCGTACACAGAAAAATGCTTTCAACACGAGCCCTACGCATTTGCCTATTTCATTAAATGCTCGTACGACGATGCGTTATCGAAATATGTAACTTACCGTGGGCGAAACGCGGCGAATGAATTTATGACACATCTGGAAAAAGATGTCGTAGAAATTTATAAAAACCATTTGAGTAAAACAAAACCAATGATCCCTTTAGACTGTTTGGATCAATTTCTGCACGATATAAGATCATCATGTCACATTTGTGATAAATTAATAATTGATTCGAAGCAAAAGGTATACGATCATGATCACCTGACTGGAACATATAGGGGTCCTGCACATTCAATCTGCAATATAAATTACCAAATTCCAAAATTCATACCAATATTCTTCCACAATCTATCCAATTACGATACGCACATGTTTATTAAAAATATTGCCCTGAAGGAAGAAGAAGTGGATGTAATAGCACAGAACAAAGAGAAATACATAACATTCTCTAAAAAAGTGCACGTTGGTGAAACAACAGATTCCAAAGGGAAACAGCGCAAAGTATTCATGAAACTGCGATTTTTTGATTCATTTCGATTCATGACGTGTTCATTGGAAAAGTTAGGTTCATTTTTAGAAGATGGTCAATGCTCTGAAATTAAAAAACAGTTCAGTGATCCCACGCAATTCGCACTTATGCGGCAAAAAGGTATATTCCCTTATTCATTCTTAGATCCTCGCCTGCCCGAACGTGAGAACGTCGAAAATTTTAGACAAATATGTATGGAATTCTATACGCTAGACCCGTGCCACTATTTTACCGCGCCAGGATTTGGTTGGGACGCTCTATTAAGAATGACGGGTGTCAAACTCGAACTTTTGACAGATATCGATATGTTGCACTTTTTCAAGAAAGGTATTAGAGGTGGTCTTAGTATGTGCTGTAAGCGAGCTGCTGTGGCGAACAACCGATTTCTGGATGACTACGATAGTGCAAAACCATCCTCATACATCTTATACTTAGACGCCACTAATCTCTACGGTCATGCGATGAGGTGTAAATTACCAACGGGTGGCTTCACATGGTTGTCAGAAGAAGATATTAACAAGCTAGATGTGTGCAATATAGACGATGCTGAAGTCGGCTCTTGAGTATCCAGAAACTGTGCATGACGAGCACAACGATTTACCATTTTGCCCCGAGAACACATATGGTGAGAATGCAAAACATACCAGATTAATGGCGAATTTGTGTGACAAAACTAAATATATAATTCATTATGAGAATCTACGGCAATGTTTAAGAAATGGAATGAAACTGAAAAATATTCACAGAGCATTAACATTTCGACACAGATTGGATGAAAAAATACATCTATTTCAATTCAGAAAAACGTCAGAATGCTAAGAATGAGTTCGAAAAAACGTCGAAAATCGAGTAGACATATGATTGGTGACCCATTAGGGGAACCGTTTTAGACGGACTGGTGTAGAAGCATTAGTAGCAAAACCTAATTTCAAGTCATCGAAAATTTTTTGTGATAATCTTGCAGCCATCGAAATGTCAGTTGCGGAAGTAAAATATATTAAGCCGCTGTATGTGGGATTTTGTGTGTTGGAATTATCCAAAATCGTAATTTATGAGTTTTTCTACAATTTTTTAAAAAAGAAATACGGTCCAAATATCTCCCTATTATACACCGACACAGATTCTTTAATTTTAGAAATTTATACTGATAACGTATACGAAGACATGAAAGAAAACATTGACATGTTCGATACATCAAATTATCCAGTACCGAATCTGCACAACATCCCTAAAGGAGTATCAGTGGTTGGGAAAATGAAAGATGAATACCCCAACACAATACTGACATCATTTTATGGAACGGGGGCGAAAGCTTACTGTGTAACATCTTTAAGGGAAACAACGAAGAAAGCTAAAGTTGTTAAAAAGTATGTAATTGAGAGGGATTTGAGCGTGGTGGACTATAACAGAGTCGTCGAAGATGGTGGGTTGATGTATAAGAAAATGTATGTGTTTCGATCGTCTTATCATAACGTGTACACGGAACTGAAAAACAAAGTAGCCCTCTCAGCCAAGGATGAAAAAAGATTCATTATGAAGGATGGTAGTCACACGTTAGCCTGGGGTCATAAAATAATTGGTGAGTTAAGGCGAGAAGAACAATTGGACAATCTCTTGAAACTTCTCAATGCAGCTGCTGACGAGATGGGTAACGAGGTGGCAGGTTCGATGGCATCATGATAATCGTGAAGTAAATCATCTTTTAGCAGAACACTGGATACTACTACTACTACTACTACTACTGCAGCGAACGAAATTAGATACGTCACTTACTTAACAGTACGTTGCAAGAAATTAGACATAATTCATATACTTAGATGTACGTTGCTTGTGTTTATGACATATAAGAATTGTAATAATTGTAGGTGTATATTTGAAATAAAAGATTGTTGAAAAGTATAATAGTAATTTATTGATATTGTTCAGTTATCATAATACGTTATCCTTAGCTATCCATTGATTGTGAGTACCATCAAGACCATACCATTTGACCAGTGCTTGATTCCCTTTTCGACGAAGTACTTTTTCAACTAAATACACATCTGGAAGTTTTACATTGTGCAATTCGTGCTCATAGAATCCTCCAAGAATTAATTCCCCTCTGCTATCTTTGATGATATAAGTTCAAGAGTAAGTATTTTGTATACCTGCAATGGTAAATATTTTATTGGACCAATTAGGAGCGTAGTTATTCGTAAAAGCATGACGGTGTTTACTAATCCGAATATGTTGACCGACTTTAAATTTGGGGTGTGCTGGATCTACAACTTTTATCGAATTGAACATTGTTTTCAAAATAGCTGATGCATTTCGTCGGTTAACAGCAATTGGTTTCATATGTATTGTTCTATGCACAGCGTTATTGTAATTACGTAGCAATTGTGGTAGTAACTCTAACCACTGATAATTTCCCTGCATACTGAATTCTTTCCACATTTTTTCCTTGAGAGTTCTGTTAAATTTTTCGATAATAGAACTTTTTAATGTGGAATAACTACTATAGTGTTTAATTCCGTGTTGTGACATCAATTTTTTAAAATAGGCATTATAAAATTCCTTCCCATGATCAGTTTGCAAATTTTTAGGTATATTGTCTTGCTTTTCCAACAACATTTTTTTCATCGCCTTAGTCACCTCTTGACCAGTTTTATTTTTCAGCGGGAAAGCCCATGTGTATTTGGAAAAAGCGTTGATTACTGTTAGGATGTATATGCGGTTTTTGTTCTTGTTAGCGTATGGAGTGATTTCTACAAGATCTGCTTGGAGCAAATCATTTAAACCTTTAATTATTACTCTTTGCCTCCTGAAATATCTCCTGGCAGGAGCATCAAGTTCATTGACAACATCCCGCTTAACGTTTTTCATCACAGGTGTTCTAGTAACAACTCAACAAAAAATGGTCGTATTAGTTTTGGAAACTTATTCTTACATCGAATGATGTCACCTCGCTTCAATATCCCCGTGATCCTCTTGAGTTCTGTGTGGTTGACAAACATTTGAACATTATCCGACATTCTAGCCTCTAGCGGCTATGCGATGCGATGTAAATTGCCAACTGGTGACTTCATGTGGCTAACGGAAGCTGAAATAAATGCGATAGATATGGACAATATAGATGATAAAGAAATTGGATATGTATTTGAGGTGGATCTCGAATATCCTGAAAATCTGCACGACGAGCACAATGATTTACCATTCTGTCCCGAAAGTATATGTGTCGGTAATTCAAAACAATCAAAATTAATAGTAAATATAAATGACAAATTAAATTATATAATTCATAATGCAAATTTAAAACAATGCCTGCAAAATGGTTTGCGGCTTAAGAAAATACATAGAGCTTTAAAATTTAAACATTCAGAGTGGATGAAAGAATACATAGATTTTATTTGAATAATAATAATACCTTCCCCTTCTTACATATTTATTAAATATAAGAAGATCCACAGGCTCCATCATTACATTTACATGGTAATTCATTTGAAATAAGAAGTATGTAATTGTTGCAAATATCACAGTTTTAGTATCACGATTTTTAGCAGAACACTGTATCACTACTACACAAATGTATAGCTTATGGATCTATTATCATTATGAAATAAAAATTTGTTTATATGTAAGGATAAAAGTATGCTTATTGACGTTAATCAATTATCACAATACGTTGTCTTCATGAAGCCATTGATTATGAGTGGTATCCATCCCTAACCATTTGACGAGCGCTCGGTTTCCTTTTCGACGAAGTACTTTTTCCACCAAATACACGTCTGGATATTTGACAGTGTGTAATTCGTGTTCATAGAAACCTCCACGAATTAATTCCCCTTTGCTATCCTCGATGATGTAAGTTCGAGGGTATGTATTTTGAACGATCGCTATGGTAAATATTTCATTGGACCAATTGCGAATTTGGGCGTGGTAGGATCGACAATTTTAATGAAGTGAACATTGTTTTCAAAAGACCTGAAGCGTTTCGTCGGTTCACGGAAATTGGTTTCAAACGTATTGTCCTATGCAGAGAATTGTTGTAATTATGTATGAATGTAGGTAGTAACTCCAACCATTTATAATTCCCCTGCATGCTGGATTCCTTCCAAATTTTCTCCTTAAGAGTTCTGTTGAACCGTTCGATAATAGAACTTCTTAACGTGGCATAAGTACTGTAGTGATTAATGCCGTATTGTAACATCACTTTTTTAAAGTCGGTATTGTAAAATTCCTTACCAGGATCCGTTTGCAAATTTTTAGGTGTATTGTGTTTTTTATCCAAGAAAATTTTCTTGATCGCTTTCGTCACCTCTTTACCAGTTTTGTTTTTGAGAGGAACTGCCCAGGCGTAGTTCGAGAAAGCGTTAATAACTTGTTGTTGTCATTCTCGTTAGCGTATGGAATCATTTCTACAAGATCTGCTTGGAACAAATCATTTAACCCTTTAATTATTACTCTTCGCCTCCTGAAATATCTCCTGGCAGGAGCATGAAGTTTGTTGACTACATCCCGCTTAACGTTTTTCATCACAGGTGTACTAGTAACAACTCAACAAAAAATGGTCGTATTAGTTTTGGAAACTTATTCTTACATCGAATGATGTCACCTCGCTTCAATATCCCCGTGATCCTCTTGAGTTTTGTGTGGTTGACAAACATTTGAACATTATCCGACATTCTAGCCTCTTTTATTCGACCTTCATAGAAGTAGTTCTTGTATTCATTTGTGTAATTCTTGTTCTTGATCAGGAAGTATTCCTTAGCAGGATCGGTAGCACCATCCCCACACAATGTGAAAATTGTGGGTTTGCGATGAAACTTAAGCACTTCCGGTTTCGAAAAATGTTCGATTATACTGTGCTCGTGGATGGATTGTCCGAATTTATCAATTGTCGCATGAGCAGGCTTACCGAATCGATTAAGTGACATGTTACACCCTATATCGCACAAAGAATTCTGACGTTGTTAGCACATATTGACTGTTATATGGACATCTATCGGATAACCTCTGCCTCCTTTAATTCCTCAATTATGGAAATTATTTCGTTGTGATGTCCTGTATGACCCGCCGTCTAAGATGCGATCAATAAACGCAACCTATCCACGAGTTCATTAACATCATCCCAATATTCATATTCTTTAATAGCACCAGGCACCACATGCTTTTCTAAAACTCCACCTGTATGTGTAGGGTTAGGCCAATATCTCGCCCAATGCACCAACGGTTTCTTATTTTGCAAAATCGGATGAACAATTTCTGTGAATTTTTTAATTTCGTAGTCCTCAGCGATTTCACTATCTGCGTGTGTGCGTCGTAAAATTTCCCTATAATCGCGCATGTCTTGAAGTGAGAATTTACTTGGCGCTTGTTTGAATAGGAGTTTATACAAGCCCAGTGAACCATCGTAGGTGAATCCACCAATTATTATTTTCTTACCGTCGAATTGGACCGGACTATCCCCCATGTATAATCCGTCTGTGGTTGCACGAATACCGTACTGTTGATCATATACATCTTCAAAATCCATCGTTAATCCTGTCACGTAAGTACGAGGTAATGGATCAAATTGCGCCAAAGCTTCGCGAATAATGGTAGCATCCAGCTGCTGATCCATTGCCACCTTAAGCTCCTCCGGGCTCACACTAACGTCAGTACTTAACGAAGTTGTATGGCTAGGTTCCGCGACATACGAATCGTGTGGACCACCTGGACTTGTGAATACCTCCTCGTCCCGAAGGAATGAGACTGGACGCACTGTTGGCTTCTTAGGGGTGGAAGTTCGACGACGCTTGAATCTTTTAAGTTTCGGCAAACCTTTATCATTCATATGCTCAGACATGTTTGGATCATCGGGAACACTATCCGCGTCAGAGGATATCGAAGAAACATTTGCTGAATACTCGTTATGATCGGTTTTTAGATGAGCTGGTGTCTTGACTGATAATAAATTTATTGTGTCTAATTTTTTTGAAATATCCTTAAGTGGTTCCTGAAGCGGTGCGTAGTGAGCTTCAGCACGAAGTTTTGCTTCTTCAATATCACCCTTTAAAGCGCGAATCTTCCGTTGCACGTCCTCGCGTATATTGATTAGTTGCTGAGTTAACGTCATATTCATAATGAGTTACCACGTTGGTGGATCGAACGACACTGATACACGTAAGTCATACGATCGATCTTAAATCACAATGTATTCATCAAACCCTTTCCGACCGTTATACTTCGAGCAATCAAGATCAATTACTAAGATTCCATGAGGTGCATTCCAACATGCTCTGCAAATTTGCGTTAGTTCATCCCACGTTATGTCACCCACAAGGTGATCATTATGGATATGCTTCAAATTTGTAAAATCTTGACGAAATAAAACTAGAAGGTTGCCATTATCACGAATCAGTTGTTTCGGAATGGCGCTATAGCTTTGACAAAGGTAGAAGAAATCAACATTTTTATGTCGACCGTATGAGAAATATTCCTTTATAACATTTTGCCCCGTAGGATTTATATCATCGAAGATGATGATTGAATATTCTTTGACTTGTGATGGTGGAATAAATTCGTCCACATTTGAGCATTCAACATATCCGTAATCTGTCAATGGCTTCAATAATCGACGGAGATATTCGTATTTGTTTTGATAAAGGGAGCTGCAGCACAGATATATGTTAAGGTAACGCAAACCAGCAGGTGCAGTTAATAGTGATAACATGACATTGGTTTTTCCCGACCCAGATGCACCTACTATCAAACAACGCTTACAATTCCCTCCGAATAGGGCACTATGTCTTTTGAAAGATTTATCATCCTTACCGTACTCAACGTTTTGAATTTGCAAGGATATGGGTTGTGTGATAATTGTGAGGTCTCCCATTACGTTAACCAAAGATGGATATTGTCAATAAGGCAGATTAAAAACAAACTGAGGAATTACGTATTACTTGTTTATTATATCTACGTACAATACAAGTCCAATACATATCGGCATCAAAAATATTCGTTGAAAAATAATATTAGGTGTGAAGTATATAATTTAAAAAATTCCTGTCACTTATCCATTCACTAATTCGACAAAAATAGGCAACCCTTTAAAACATATACCGAAGATTCATATATATTGTAACATATGATTATTATAAGTTACAGTCAAAACATTCTAAATTTAAAACATATAGCGAAGATTAATATATATTGTAACATATGATTATTATAAGTTACAGTCAAAACATTCTAAATTCTAAATTCCGACTGATTAACTTTAAATTAAATAATCTATGTGACTATAATTATACCTGCACCTTTAACTTAAATACTAAAAAATATAATATATGACTACAGCTTAAAGTTAATTTCTACGATATAAAAATATATATGATGATTTAAACAGACGTGAAAAAAGAAATCCAAGATATGAGTGATGTATAGATGCTACCGCGTAAGTTTATCCATTCAAACATTCAATGATAAATACTACAAATCCTAAATATTGCACTATACCATTCATTCCACATCCATGTCTGAAGTAGTTTCATCAAACAATTCGCTATCATCAACAACACGAACCGTAAATAATGTTCGGCGCACGCACATGGAACACCAAAATCGCTCGTTTAACACACATGGTAGCACCACTTCCACATATGCATAGTTTCGGCGGTGTGCCATTACGCGAGCACGCTCGTATTTAAATACGTTCCCATTCTTTCTCAGTGCCATATGTAGGTGTCGATTACATCTACATATTTTACCCAATTTACTCTCATAGTACAAAAAACTTACAAGAAAGCATCTATCATTAGGGGCACGTGTCTGGATCGTCCAATCATGTGGGATGGTGTTGAAAATTTTTGAAATGGTTTGATACGACATTTGCTTTCCGAAACGTTCCAAGGGAGGGAGAACATCTTCCACCCGCATGGATTGTGAAACATCCCGCATAATTGGACGCCCGCACTTAATCTGCCTCCAGCAATCGTCAGTCCACCGATTTATTAAATTTAGTACTAGCGCGATCGGGATTGCTCCTACTAAATTTAATACAAATCGCTTATTCGCGATGGCGGAACTAACTACTCCTAGCGACAGAAGTGTAACTAAACGTTGTAACAAAGGAAAAAAATGTTATAAATGTTTGCAATAAGCTAAGATAAGTGTAAAAGAAGCGCCTCCACCTCAGCGATCGAAGCAGTTATTGCAGCTACCGCGTTAGTGCTTTCCACCAAACCGCAGAATTTTTTAAATGCTTGATATTGCTTCAAAGAATTTTGTAAACGTTCTAATTTTTCCTGTAAAATGGTTCTAAAAGTTTGTTTAGCGTCGTTAATTTTTTTTGACATTATGATCTACACCATAAAGGTATGCCTCACTGTTCGCTACAATATTATCTAAAAAATCCTCGATCGGCAGGGGGAGTGGGTTAGCTCTCAACGCCAAAGATCTCTCAGCATCCATATTGGCTGACGACACCCTTGACGTTAAGGGTTGAATTACATGCGACTTGACGTCAACGTTCATGTTTGTGGATTGAACCTCCGAATTGTGAGGCTCGACCACACTGGACACTGAGGAGGTTCGTACATCAACGTTGACGTTCATAGGATCTCTCACAACTCGCAACGTCGAAGGGGTGCCAACCTGTGCGTTAATGTTGGTGGATGGAACCCTCGACTTGCAAGGTTGAAAAACCTTGGACGTTGAGGGAGCAAATACATCAACTTTAACTACTTTTGGTGGCACCCTAGACGTTACGTGTTGTAGAATGCTCGACGTGGTTGTTCTACCACCATCAAGACGCACGTGAGGTGCAACCATTGGTGGTGGAAGAATAGCATAAGGTCTGCGAAGCTTTTCATTTACCGGTGCTGTTAGTAAAGCCTTCAAAATGTTTGTAACGTTATGTTTTGCGGGTTTGATACAATGGTTAGATAATATTTTAACTTTTTTTTCCTTCACCGCCACGGTAGTACGGGTCTGACTCAGCGGTGAAACAGTCATCATTTCGTGCGAGGAAATTGATGTGCAACTTAAATGTTGTTCATCAAATACCTCTTGGGAAACGGTGACTGTCTTTGTCGACTTCTCAACAACGTGTAATTCGGATGACGCCCGTTTTGCATTACGTTGTTCAGAAGTCCGTTTTCGGCTCGAGCCGGATAGCGAACGCATAATCGGGCTTAGACGATCAACACATACATCAACCGGTGAGTTCGCGCTAGATAACGGTGTTGACCGCGATGCTTCGACTTTACGTCCGCGCTCTATATTTTTTGTTTGTGTACAATCTTTGGCGGACATGTTCTCAAACACGAATTTGTCTGGGTCGATGTTATCTAAAGCTTCCATGAAATCATCCTCCGCGGAGTTCCACGCCAAGTCCGCGATTTCACCGAAACCGTCCTCGGCGGCGTTCAACACTGACCAGCTTGAGGATGATTTCCGAGACATCTTACTCACAAAGATTCATAATATAATTAGTTACATAATGATTACTCAAAGTCAAAGTTACTGTTCGTTGCTGCGACCCCGATGGTGAAGAATTAAAATAGAAAATGTGAAGAGATCTGTAAACGACTGTTAGCATTACATTTTAAGAGAATGACACACTCAATTCAACTAATTTTGTTAAAGCACTTCTTCAGACATTTTAACATTAATGTAATTAATACAGATCGTTGAAATTAAACTTGGATCTACGAAGGGTTCTCCTACTTCTTTAAAATTTTGCACCCTAAACACGTAACTTGAGATATATAACATACAAATGAGAATTTGATTACTTACTTATTAAAATAATATATTGTTTTCACAATGCGAACTTAACTGTCTGTAAAATCTGTAAAACAAGATTGCGTTATAGTTCGTTGAATAACAACTCCCGATGAGGGACATGTGAGACAATTAAACAGTGTTAGAAAACTTACCTTTGTAATTTAGTACACAATCACTAAAACGAACGAAAGACTGCACTTGTTGAATGGTCCGTTTTGTGTAGAGGTTGCAACAAAACTGACGTATAATTGGAAGAAAACTCGTTTAAATATCCACATACTGTCATTGACCTTGACCGAACCCGCTCATGACTACGGCCCTGAGTCGCGTTGAATGACCGGTCAGGATGAAGGTCAGCGTAGAAGGTCAAATTCAAGACCATTTGAGAAAACTCGTTGCAGATTAAGGTCAAGGCCATTTGAAGAAAACAAGGACTTAAAAATGCAAGTTCTGAGGGCCATTTGGACCAAAATTTTCCAAAGGGTGGGGGTGAAACTGCCCGCCCCCTGGACCCCTCCGAAGTCCGAGTTGTGATCAAACTGAAATAAAATAAAATTGTTTCAATGAAGTTTTATTAACGTTCATTATATTTACATAAATACACTGTTTTTTAGAAGGTGCCGGTCCGTCGTTGTGCGTTTCCCATCCATCATCGTTGTAATGCTCGAAGCACGGAAGGTGTATCTGCATTCGGCGTTCTTTCGATGTGAACGTGGTAGCCGCATTCAAACGCTTCCCAAATCTTGAGGCTTCACCCGTTCGATGTAATACGTTAGCGGGATGTACTTTAAATCCGTAGATGAGATATTCATAAATGATCCGTCCCGTTCATATTTTCGACATATCTCATAGCTTTTTTGTGACATGAACGATGATAAACCGAACACGTCTAAAAATCGATCAATTCGCTCCATCGCTGCCGGGAACTGACCAAGTAGATTCATGATTCCTTCTTTATAACTCTAAATCTTCCCTTTTCAATTCGTCCTCCACCGGTGGGAGTCTTCTCCGCACAATAGTATTGAGATAGTGTACATTCGAGAGAGCACACATACTTACTCTATCCCTGTGAAATGCACACATGGGGGATCCAGTCGACAATTTTCCGATCTGTTCGTCTACCTCAATGATGCGTGTTGGAACGATTTTCTGTAGATATTTTACCTTCTCGCGCCCTTTCACGTACACCTTCTCGACGTTGCGCGTCAAATATCGAATAATTTCATCGAAGTGAGACGTAGGTACGAACCCATCATCCCAATCGATGCAATGGTGATGATTCATTACCCAATTTGCTGTGTTTCGAAGTTTCCTCGGCAACAATGTAAAACTGTGACTTGGTTGGAACACGTAGTGACTGATTTGGTTGTTGCTGTCGTATGATGCTAGTTCCTTCGGCATGAAGACTTCGTCATTCACCATAAAGCCTTGTATATCCAAAATTAAATATTGCATTTTCGATCGATTCATTTTGACCTTTGCTCGAACACTACGCGATCGGGTACTGACTCAATGTTACAGTTGAGCCAGTTTATATTCAAGTGAACTGCTTGACGATCTTCGTAAGTGGGGAATATTGAAATGCTTTATCGTGCAATATCAAGCAATATGCGGTTGTTCCGTCAGGAATTTCCCTCTTTGTACTATATTCGATTCTTATTTCAACTCCACTTTTATGTAAGGCTTCTACTTGATAGCTACAATCTATTCCGATCAATGGCGTGTTCGATACAAATTGACTTGGTGATAATAACGGTTCGTTCGATTTGTAATAATATGAGTGTTGAAAGCGTGCGTACATGTCGTACAACATCGCAAAATGATTGCTATCAATGTCGATGTTTAAATTGTCGGGGGTATCGTTCACCATTTAAAAACACTGTCATATTGGTTAAGCCGATGTTATCAAATTTCGCCATGTTTGCTTTCATCTTCCCCTTCTTCCCAGTCTGGAAACCGATAATGATGAACCTCGGTGTTTCGAGCTGAGGGGTGGTTTTCACTGACCATGATTGTTCGTGCTTTTGGGTATAGATGGGTATTCGTGGATTTCCCAACTTCTGAAAGGTATGTGCATTTCGACGTTTCTTCCCGATAATTTTGTCAAGGCAACTTGCTCTCGCAGTCCTACTGCTACGTGTGGCACCCTCCACAGTACTTTATCGATGACTAACTTCACTTTCTCCTCGACGCTGTTGACGATTACGTCCGTGTCATCGTTATTGCGAATCAATACCAACTCTTGCCGCACGTTCATCAAAATTTTCTTAAAATCTTCCGCGACGCCCAACAATGTATTTAGCGGAACGCTCAACCCGAAATTTCCTTTCTTGTCTAGAGCGGTCGCTGTTGCCTTTATGGTTCCTGGTTTGGTTGGATCACTTACGTCACTTTCAACATTCCAACCGGCGTTCTCCAATTTTAATACGTCGCTAGGACTGAATGATAAATAACCTTTCATGCATGACGTTATCCCAATGTTCCTTACGGAATCAACTTGCACTCCATTTATCAGATATCGTATGTCACTGAACATGAAGGCGACCGGGTTATTAATTAGCTGTGCAGTTGCACTGGCATCTTTCGTCACATTACCGTCCGCGCCGATCTTGCGTAAACTACCTTCTACGTACAGATAACTTTCGCTGGGTAACGTGTAATTGTCAATTTCCGGAATGGAGATTCGAATTTCATCGTTGTTATCGAAACTTGTGGAGCCGAATGGTTGATGTGAGTGATACTCATAGCTCACTATCGAATTGTCGACTTTGATTTTGTCCGTTACGTTTAATATATCCATTTATATTGTCACCCGGTAACCCAACTTTTCCAAGAAGATACGATTCGCGCGTGTTAACCGCCCAATTGATCGTTTCGGACTGTCGATTGTTTGACTCTTCACTTTCCCTTTATACTTTTGCCTCCCGCGATCATCCGTTCGTATCTTTCGATTGTCGTACACTATTCCCATGGTTTTATTCTGTTGATCTCAAATGAAGTCTTATAGTAACTTCCTCTCCTCGGAAATTCACTAAGCTACCGTCTTGATCTAAGACGCGTACTGTGAGCGTACTGATGACATTACCTGTTACGGGTAAATAAATAGGTTGTTGGGGGCTCTCTATTATTTTGAATCCTGCCGGGACGTTCGGGAAAAAATGGTAAAGGACGTGGACGTGGACGCTGCCCGTTGTTGTAGGAGCCGTTGATCAGATTGCAATATATTTGCAATGCGTTTACTTTGTTTATGTTCACTATATTATCCGATACTTCCTCTACACCTGCTCGATGCTTCCGCTTTTTAAATCCCAATAAAGAACCCACGCTTCTGTCTTGAGTGAAATCGAGAACTCGTGAACTTGTTATTGCGGTTTTCTGAGTATTGTGGTTACCTTAATCTCATGATTTCGTCTTGCGGCTTCTTTATTCACGTAGGCGGCGTTGTCGTCCACGTCATACGTCCCCACGGGGATCTCCATGGCCCCAGCAATAGCCCGATGGCGGAATAATGTAATAAATTATTGCTTTCGTCAACGTTCGCAATAGAATTAAATGCGTCGAAGTTTAAAAGCGATAATTCATAGTTACGTGATTCGTTTAAAAAAATTGGCGGATTAAAATTACAGGATAATTCTGACGATTTACCTGTTAATGTGAACGTATAGGATGCACTTGCCTGTCGATCCATCGCTGTCGTACTACGACAGTACGTTACATGTGATCCGTTATCTGTTAAAAACTCCAGACACAATTGACCACAATTGACGTCGGTATCCTTTTGATATCTGCGGTAATTGTAATTTATAATGCCCGTCCTATCTTTCGATAATAAATATTGTTCCATTTCCACTGGAGGTCTTAAATCGCCGTAACTATCGAAATATGTTATATGTTTACCTTGCTTATTATATGCTACCCAATGGGTACCTCGACCGAGCGCATCATCCAAATTGACAATTCCGCTTTCTCGTTTTCTTATCTTTTTTGGAAGGCTATTCCTCATATATATCCCACGAAAGTAAGGTATTGCTAGCATGCTTGCATACTTTTTCAATTCTAGGTTCGTTAATGGATGATGAGGTAACTTTATGAGTTTTTTGCATGGTTACTTAAATATAATCCACACCCTTGTTTATACGGTTTAATGTAAAAACCGCTCCCTACAGCTTTTGCTTCCATTACGCGGTTATGTCGTTCTGCTTCTTGCAGTTGATCTCTTGCTGATTTTGCGCCCGTTACTGCTTTCGCTATGGCCGCTGCACCGTCTCCGAGAGATCCTAGGGCTCCTAATGCTGCGAATAAGGGTATCAACGGTAGGAAGCCGCCAGTTTTGGGGATCTTTATGACTCTGCCGCGCGGTGCACGTATGTTTCTGTGCAGATTCCTTAACGCTTTGTGAGCAATTTTTGCTTTTTGGAATAATGTTTTGGCTCCGCTGCGTGCTAATGCTTGACGAGCTATCTTTATTCATTTTGAAAAGACAATTGACCTCCACGCTTCTTAACTTTCTTGTAGGGTAACCTTTCTGCTTTTGCCTTCCAGCGTCGTTTAACGATCCCCATACCGAGCACGGTTTTTCCTTTCATTGCGGCAGCTACGGCTTCGGATGATACTTGTTCACCTACACTTGCGTCTTTACTTAGCAATCGTTCCTTTGCTGTTTTATACAACTCCCTATCGGCCGCGTGTCTAGTAACCAAATCTGAAGTAGCGTCGTATACGATATAGTGTTTCTTACAAGCTTCGTCTAACTTATTCACTCCTCGATCTCCCCGCGCTAATCTTTTCACTAATTTTGTTCCTGGTCCACAAAACTGATATCCCGGGATGTGCAATTCCACAGGTAACTTGTCTATCAATTTGTTAATCAAACCTCGACCGTTCCGTTCGACAATTCGTCGTCGACTGTTTCCACTTTTCGGTTTCCTCGACATTATGTTTCGTTGCGCTTTCACTCTTTAACACGTTTACTACCTTAACGATGGCAGTGAAATGAAACGCTTCTCCCTCAGTATGAACATTTATTTACATATATATGTGGCATCAGCCAACAACGAATTAAAATTTAATCATAGTAACATGGTTAGTAAAAATATTGTCAAGGTAGTAGAATAATATCGCTGTCACTTTTGTGAGTGTAATGAATTATTATTAAATTCTATTAATAATTTAATAGTGTTTTCTATTGTGGAATACGATACATTTTTTAGTTCACATAAACAGACTAAAACTGGTGACCCCGACGTGATCTGATAGCATACATTTTGGTTCAACGTGATGAATCCCCAACAAATTGGCCAACAGCATGGTGATTGTAATCACACCGAGATCATGGCGAATTCAATTTTACCACGCATTCCACTTCCGACATTGGTAGAAGGAGCTATAGAGGCATATTTTATGTCTCTTGAATTTTGGTTTGCTGCTTCAGGTGTCACAAACAACATTCGAAAATATAATACGGTGATGGCACAAATACCACCAAACAAGCTAATGGAACTCATGAAAATAATTGAAAACGTCCCTTCGACAGGCAAGTACGAATATGTCAAATTAGAAATAACTAAACATTTCTCTGACTCACAAACACGCCGTTTACAACGAGTGTTGTCTGATATGCCGTTAGGCGATCAAAAACCGAGCCAATTGTATTATGAAATGGTACGTGTCGCTGGAAATACACTTAGTGAATCCACATTGCGTGATTTGTGGGCCACTCGCTTGCCATCTCATGCGCAAGCAGCCGCTGTAGCAGCGAAAGGTTCTTTGATGGACTGTTTAAAAATCGCTGATCGTGTTCATGAGTCAATGAATTTATCTGCCAATGCAATAACACCAGTTGATTCAACAACACCATTGCAATCTGATATACACAAATGGATGCAACAAATTGATGAATCTATTCACAAGATTAGCAACAACGTTTTAATGAACAATTCTAATGGAAATCGTCCAAATTATCAAAACTATTCTTTACGCACTCGCTCTCGCAACAGTCCTCGAACAAGTTCCCCAAATCGAACACAACGTTCGATATCAGACAATCCTAACAACTTATGTTGGTACCATGTTGAATTCGGTCGTTATGCGAGAAAGTGTCGTGAACCTTGTGCTTGGTTTATTGCAACAACACAAGATTCAATGACCGCGCCACCATTCAGTGGCAACAACAATGGAAAATATTGAGACAGTCAAGCTGTTGTAAATTTGGGCGGTAGCGATGCGCCCAAATCCATGATATATCGACTCAAAATTACTGATCGAACAACGAATAAATCGTTCCTTATCGACACAGGCGCTGATGTTTCAGTGATTCCGCCGTCGAAACTAACAGCTGACATTAAACCATCGCCTACGAAATTATACGCCGCCAATAATACAACCATTAAAGTGTATGGTCAAACAACGCTCCGTTTAGACTTAGGTCTACGACGTGACTTTACTTGGACTTTTATCATTGCTGCTGTATCTCAACCCATAATTGGGGCGGATTTCTTGGCACACTTTGAGCTCTTGGTGGACCTTAAAAGAAACCGTTTAATTGATAACGTTACACAGTTACAACGACCATGTAAAATCGCATCAATCGACAATGAACCTTTCGACCTTCGTACATTTGACGTAAATTGCGTTTACGCTGATCTTCTCATCGAATACCCATCCATAACAAAATTAACTCCATTCGAGCACGTCGTTTGACGCAAGAGAAATTGGACGCCGCTCGTATTGAATTCGAACAACTTATACGAGATGGCATTTGTCGCCCATCGAAAAGTAATTGGTCTAGCCCTCTACATATGGTGAAGAAACCAAACGGTTGGCGACCGTGTGGAGACTATCGTGCTTTGAATGCCATTACAAAACCAGACAAATATCCAATTCCATATTTGACAGATTTCACAAATCATCTTCGAGGATGTACAATTTTTTCAAAAATTGATCTTCATAAAGCTTATCATCAGATACCTGTCGCCGAAGCCGATATTCCAAAAACCGCTATAATTACTCCGTTCGGCCTCTTTGAATTCATGTTCATGACCTTCGGACTATGTAATGCGGCGCAAACATTTCAACGTTTAATGCATCATGTTCTCCGCGGATGTACTTTCGCTTTCGTATATCTTGATGATATTTGTATCGCTTCAACAAACGAAATTGAACATCGAGATCATCTACAAGAAATATTCAAACGCTTACAACATCACAATCTACGGCTAAATGTAGCTAAATGCGAATTTGGAAAGCAAAAACTTAATTTCTTAGGTCATTTGGTATCCTCCGAAGGTATTAAACCATTACCGAATAGAGTCGAAGTAATCAAAAATTTCCCAAAGCCAATGATTGCCAAAGATCTTAAAAAATTCCTCGCAACTATTAATTTCTACAGGAAATTTATTCCCCACGCTATTGAACATCAATCAAAACTAATTGCAATGATTGATGGAAACAAAAAGAACGATAAGACACCGCTAATTTGGAACGAGGAAAGAGAGAAAGCTTTCGAATATACAAAAAATCAACTAGCTGAAGCAACTTTACTCGCATATCCTGTCCGAGATGCAGAATTATCGTTATGTGTTGATGCATCTGATATCGCTGCTGGTGCCGTTTTGCATCAAATTGTGAACGGATTACCCGAGCCGCTCGGATATTTTTCTAAAAAGTTCGATTCAGCGCAGTTACGTTATTCAACATATGATCGAGAACTTACAGCGATGTACTTGGCTGTTCGCCATTTTCGCTACCAAATCGAAGGCCGACCATGCCACATCCTCACTGACCACAAACCATTAACGTTCGCATTTCAGCAAAAATTGGACAAAGCTGCACCACGTCAAGCACGTCAACTTGATTTCATCGGTCAGTTTACATCCGATATACGACACATCGTTGGAAAAGAAAATGTAACCGCTGATCTGCTTTCTCGTATTCAACCAATTCACTCGAAAATAACAGACGCAATTAACTATGAAGCACTCGCTAAAGATCAACAAACTGATGAAGAAATTCGTAAATTTATCTCCGATAATAGCGGGAATGAATCTAAAAGGTTACAATTTTTCACGCTACCAGGATCAAACCATCAAATTTTAAGTGATTTTTCAACCGGCAAAATCCGACCTTTCATTACGAAGAAATTTCGTCAACAACTACTTCGATTGACGCACAATTTAGCGCATCCAGGAACTAACGCAACCGAAAAATTGATAACATCACGTTATTTCTGGCCGTCAATGAAATATGAAGCTCGAAAATTCGCTAAGGAATGTGTCCAGTGTCAACGCGCAAAAGTAAATAGACATACCTTCTCTGATTTAGCAAAATACGAAGCAACACCACAGCGTTTCGCTCATTTGAACATCGACATCGTTGGACCTTTTCCGCCAAGCAACAACAATCGCTATTGTTTAACGATAGTTGATCGTTTCTCGCGATGGCCCGAAGCAATACCAATGCCAGACATCACGGCTGAAACAACTGCGAAGGCATTAGTTGCTGGTTGGATTTCTAGATTTGGAGTTCCCATGAAAGTCACAACTGATCAAGGCCGCCAGTTCACGTCAAACCTTTTCGCCGAGTTGACAAGAATTCTTGGTGTTAGACACATTCAAACCACTGCATATCATCCACAAGCCAATGGTTTGATTGAACGCTGGCATCGTACACTTAAATCGGCGATTTTATGCCTTGATCCGATTAACTGGGTAGAACAATTACCGTCAATATTACTTGGCCTACGCACAACTTATAAGCCAGATATTGCAGCAACACCTGCAGAATTCGTATATGGCATGGATCTAAGGATACCGGGCGAATTTTTCACTACTTCAAATTGCCGAACAGAAACAGAATTCGTTCAAAAATTTCGAAAACCGATGCAACAACTTCAACCGACGAATACCACTTGGCATGCGAAAAATAAAATTTTTATCCATCGTGACCTGCCTCAATCAACACATGTATTCGTTCGAAACGATTCGGTGAAACCTTCACTCTCATTACCATATGAAGGACCGTACGAAGTTTTGGAACGTCATCCAAAATTTTTCAAGCTGGATATTAGAGGGAAGAGAATAAACATTTCCATCGATCGGTTGAAGCCAGCATACTTGCCACATTACGAAAGCAAAGCATCCCTCCAGGATGTTTTGGTCGAGCAGGACGGAACAGCAAACGTCGAGCCGACAAAAATGTCACGTTCTGGACGAGCAGTTCGCCAGCCGCTCCGTTTTGCAGAAAGCGTATTTTCATCTAAGCGGGGAGTACTGTGGCATCAGCCAACAACGAATTAAAATTTAATTATAGTAACATGGTTAGTAAAAATATTGTCAAGGTAGTAGAATAATATCGCTGTCACTTTTGTGAGTGTAATAAATTATTATTAAATTCTATTAATAATTTAATAGTGTTTTCTATTGTGGAATACGATACATTTTTTAGTTCACATAAACAGACTAAATATATATATATATATATATATAAGTATTGATAATTTTTCTTGTCCACTGTAGATGTATCAACGTAGTTTCTTCGGAATATTGGACGGGAGAGTAATTTAGAAACAATATCACATTATAACGTTTCGTTTTTAATTAAAAAACATCATCAGACTGAAAACACAAGAATCAAATTGTAAAATAATCTAAAAGTTTAAATATACTAATGTAGAAATAATAAAAATACAAAGCAACCTTTAACACATAATATCACTTACCTAATGTAATAATTATTTATTTAACATGAAGATTCAAAAGTAGATAATAACAAAATGATCGAAAAACGTAGTAAAACTGTTCAACAAAATATAAAACTATAAAACAATACATCAATCCAAAACTCGACGATAATTATTGGAACGAAATCGACACGTGTATGAGATCCTTTTGCACGCAAATACGTTAATTCATGTAAAAAGAAGAACCAACAAAAAATCAAAAAGGAATATTAAACGGAGTATGCAACCAAACTAACTATTTTAATATGTTATTGTATATAACTGATAAAATAGAATTATCATTTTTGATATTACAAGTGTTAGGGGTATTTTTAATATAAATGGACTCCAATATTAAGCGTTTTGACAAATTATTTTGTGTGTCTAATATGACTGGGTTGTTAAAATCAAATGTATGATTATTATTTAAAACATGTGTGCATAAAGCTGTAATTTCGGACTTCTTATTATTTTTGTATAAATATGTGCAATCTTGTTTATGATTTTGCATTCTCCGTTTTAAATATTGTTTCGTCTGTCCTACATATGAAGACGAGCAATTATTACATTTGATTTTATATATTAGATTGGATCTCAAAAGTGTGGGAGTTTTAGTTTTCAAAGAAGTATATAAAGAACCTATTGTCTTTGTGTTATAGTACGTCAGTTTATCTATTTTATTGTAAATTATTTTGTTTAGTTGTTCTGAAAGACCATTAATATATGGGAATGAGTAGAATTTGGAAATCAACACACTGTTATTCATAGGGATAGTACTATTATTATTATTTTTAATAGTATTAGTGTAAATAATTTTATTAATAAATTTTTTTGGGTAATTATTCAAGGTTAGTATATTATATAAAATTTTAACATTATCTCTATGGAATTCAACGCTACTTAATTGATTTAACCGGTTCCTTAAAGACAACACGGTATTAATCTTATGTTTAATACCGTGTTGTGAGAAAAAATTTAGTAGACGACCCGAACTAGTAGGTTTAGAGTACCATAATGTAGATAGAGACCGATCTTCATTTCTAATCACAGTGGTGTCCAGAAAATTTAATTTATTATTGCTCTCTAACTCTAAAGTAAACTGTAATTGTGTATTAAAGGAATTAAAATAACCCAATATTGAATTGATATATTTATTGGGGATCGATGTAAAAATATCATCTACATAAATGTAAAGAAAGGGCAAGGTAATCGGCAATGATGCAACTACTGTATTCAAAAGTTTATTCATAACTAATGCTGCAAGAATTGGTGAGCAAGGGTGGCCCATTGATGAACCAGACGTTTGAAAAAAGAAATCATCTTTGTAAGCAAAGAAACTGCTGTTAAACAAAAAATTAATAATTCTATTGAAAGTGGGTAAGTCAATCTGTGTGTGCAATTCAATATTTGGCCATTCTTCCTGTATAATGGTGGTTACTAATTCACGAGGTATATTCGTGAATAAAGAAACAACGTCAAGTGATACCAATACATGATCTTCAGGTAATTTTACTTTTTTAATTTCATTAACGAAGGTAAATGAATCCTTGACAATATAGTTAAAACTCGGTGTAAGATTAGTTAATATATTAGAAATAAATTTTGAAAGTTTATATGTAGGCGAGCCTACACATGAGACTATGGGTCTGATGGGGTGCCCTATTTTATGTAATTTTATTAAGCCATAGATTTTGGGAAATATACCATTATTGCAAATTAATTCCTTATATTTGTTATCATTAATGAATTTCTTATCCTTCAATTCTTTAATTAGGGAGTTATTTTTATTTTGAGTAGTATTGGTGGGGTCTTTTTTACTCAATACATATACAGTATTGTCTTCTAACAGTTGTGTCATTTTTTCCTCATAAAATTTCCTGTTTATGATCACCGTACAATTACCTTTATCTGAGCGAGAAACCATAATGTCAGGGTGAAGTTTTAAAAAATTCTTTGCCGCATTATAATCATTAATATAAGGATCATTAGATCGTGTATTGTTCATTTTGTGCATAAAATTAGTGATACAATTTACTGAGGCAGAACGTAATCTATCTCTATCCTCATTATTAATATTATTGGAATTAGTTAAATAATACTCCAAATCGGTAACCAATTTAGTTACAGGAAGGTCATGTGTATTGTGTTTGATCGCAAATTTGGGTCCCATTGATAAAATGTGTGTAATATTTTTAGGTATATCAATATCTGATAAATTAGTAATCCATTTATTTTTGCAACTATTATTATTGTTTGTGGTCACATCATGACACATGTATCTACTTGTAAATTTTTTAATCTGTCTATTTTTGGATATTATAAATTGGCTTTCATAATACTTTGACACAAAATCAATAAGCACTTTCATTTCGTCTTCACGAACAACAGTTCTCAACACTGAATTAATATCATTAATTTCTTTACTAATTTCTTTAATTTTAGAAAATGTTACTGAGACTTCGTAATTGAGTAATGTTAATTGAAAATGTTTTATAATTCGCTCCAATTTATTAACGTAAACCATCTTATTGTGTATATAAAAATTTGAAAAAATCTTATTAAAATATTGTAAATGAGTTGGAACAGTCTTACCACTTTTACAGCGTATTAGATATATTTTTCTATTGTTAAACGATGCTAATTTTCTTGTTAAAGTTGTCCATCTATTTATAAGGGTTCTATATTCTTGATCCAAGTGTTGTTTGATATGCGCGATGGTTGACATTCTGATCCGATGAATATAATATGTAGAAGTATTGATAATTTTTCTTGTCCACTGTAGATGTATCAACGTAGTTTCTTCGGAATATTGGACGGGAGAGTAATTTAGAAACAATATCACATTATAACGTTTCGTTTCTAATTAAAAAACATCATCAGACTGAAAACACAAGAATCAAATTGTAAAATAATCTAAAAGTTTAAATATACTAATGTAGAAATAATAAAAATACAAAGCAACCTTTAACACATAATATCACTTACCTAATGTAATAATTATTTATTTAACATGAAGATTCAAAAGTAGATAATAACAAAATGATCGAAAAACGTAGTAAAACTGTTCAACAAAATATAAAACTATAAAACAATACATCAATCCAAAACTCGACGATAATTATTGGAACGAAATCGACACGTGTATGAGATCCTTTTGCACGCAAATACGTTAATTCATGTAAAAAGAAGAACCAACAAAAAATCAAAAAGGAATATTAAACGGAGTATGCAACCAAACTAACTATTTTAATATGTTATTGTATATAACTGATAAAATAGAATTATCATTTTTGATATTACAAGTGTTAGGGGTATTTTTAATATAAATGGACTCCAATATTAAGCGTTTTGACAAATTATTTTGTGTGTCTAATATGACTGGGTTGTTAAAATCAAATGTATGATTATTATTTAAAACATGTGTGCATAAAGCTGTAATTTCGGACTTCTTATTATTTTTGTATAAATATGTGCAATCTTGTTTATGATTTTGCATTCTCCGTTTTAAATATTGTTTCGTCTGTCCTACATATGAAGACGAGCAATTATTACATTTGATTTTATATATTAGATTGGATCTCAAAAGTGTGGGAGTTTTAGTTTTCAAAGAAGTATATAAAGAACCTATTGTCTTTGTGTTATAGTACGTTAGTTTATCTATTTTATTGTAAATTATTTTGTTTAGTTGTTCTGAAAGACCATTAATATATGGGAATGAGTAGAATTTGGAAATCAACACACTGTTATTCATAGGGATAGTACTATTATTATTATTTTTAATAGTATTAGTGTAAATAATTTTATTAATAAATTTTTTTGGGTAATTATTCAAGGTTAGTATATTATATAAAATTTTAACATTATCTCTATGGAATTCAACGCTACTTAATTGATTTAACCGGTTCCTTAAAGACAACACGGTATTAATCTTATGTTTAATACCGTGTTGTGAGAAAAAATTTAGTAGACGACCCGAACTAGTAGGTTTAGAGTACCATAATGTAGATAGAGACCGATCTTCATTTCTAATCACAGTGGTGTCCAGAAAATTTAATTTATTATTGCTCTCTAACTCTAAAGTAAACTGTAATTGTGTATTAAAGGAATTAAAATAACCCAATATTGAATTGATATATTTATTGGGGATCGATGTAAAAATATCATCTACATAAATGTAAAGAAAGGGCAAGGTAATCGGCAATGATGCAACTACTGTATTCAAAAGTTTATTCATAACTAATGCTGCAAGAATTGGTGAGCAAGGGTGGCCCATTGATGAACCAGACGTTTGAAAAAAGAAATCATCTTTGTAAGCAAAGAAACTGCTGTTAAACAAAAAATTAATAATTCTATTGAAAGTGGGTAAGTCAATCTGTGTGTGCAATTCAATATTTGGCCATTCTTCCTGTATAATGGTGGTTACTAATTCACGAGGTATATTCGTGAATAAAGAAACAACGTCAAGTGATACCAATACATGATCTTCAGGTAATTTTACTTTTTTAATTTCATTAACGAAGGTAAATGAATCCTTGACAATATAGTTAAAACTCGGTGTAAGATTAGTTAATATATTAGAAATAAATTTTGAAAGTTTATATGTAGGCGAGCCTACACATGAGACTATGGGTCTGATGGGGTGCCCTATTTTATGTAATTTTATTAAGCCATAGATTTTGGGAAATATACCATTATTGCAAATTAATTCCTTATATTTGTTATCATTAATGAATTTCTTATCCTTCAATTCTTTAATTAGGGAGTTATTTTTATTTTGAGTAGTATTGGTGGGGTCTTTTTTACTCAATACATATACAGTATTGTCTTCTAACAGTTGTGTCATTTTTTCCTCATAAAATTTCCTGTTTATGATCACCGTACAATTACCTTTATCTGAGCGAGAAACCATAATGTCAGGGTGAAGTTTTAAAAAATTCTTTGCCGCATTATAATCATTAATATAAGGATCATTAGATCGTGTATTGTTCATTTTGTGCATAAAATTAGTGATACAATTTACTGAGGCAGAACGTAATCTATCTCTATCCTCATTATTAATATTATTGGAATTAGTTAAATAATACTCCAAATCGGTAACCAATTTAGTTACAGGAAGGTCATGTGTATTGTGTTTGATCGCAAATTTGGTTCTTCTTCTTTTTACATGAATTAACGTATTTGCGTGCAAAAGGATCTCATACACGTGTCGATTTCGTTCCAATAATTATCGTCGAGTTTTGGATTGATGTATTGTTTTATAGTTTTATATTTTGTTGAACAGTTTTACTACGTTTTTCGATCATTTTGTTATTATCTACTTTTGAATCTTCATGTTAAATAAATAATTATTACATTAGGTAAGTGATATTATGTGTTAAAGGTTGCTTTGTATTTTTATTATTTCTACATTAGTATATTTAAACTTTTAGATTATTTTACAATTTGATTCTTGTGTTTTCAGTCTGATGATGTTTTTTAATTAAAAACGAAACGTTATAATGTGATATTGTTTCTAAATTACTCTCCCGTCCAATATTCCGAAGAAACTACGTTGATATATATATATATATATATATTGAAAATGTGTCTTGTCAAATATGACACAAAAATGTAAAATTTACACGAAAGATGGTCTAATCTTACACCAGGATGAAGGGTAATAACCCAGAAACAATATTGTCTAGCGATCCACCAATTAGTATTCATGGACCTGTTTTAATTAATGTCCACTACACCATTGAGGTGTAAGATTAGACCATCTTTCGTGTATATATATATATATATATATATATATATATATATATATATATATATACTTTTAACTAAAAGTTTACATAGTCATGCACTGTGAATTTACAATTGTTCTATATATTACGTTCACGTACGTATCTTTCGATGTAAAGTTTCTTCCTAAATTCTATGGTTAAGTATGATTTTAATTTACATTCTAACATCTTAATTCTATCCCTAAATCGCATATTGTCCAAATACTGCTCCTCCCACTTATTCGACCTGGCCTGCCTGTACGCGTACGCCCATGTGTACATTATGTGCGTTACGTTATTTTCTACATTAAATGTTACTCTCTTCATTTACTTGTTAATTAAATTATACATATCAATATCCCACAATATTTTATCAGTTCCATATATTAAGAGTTCTTTCGTGATGCACGTTTGCTCACTATTCGTTCCGTTCATGGCAGCTATCACATTCTGCTTCATTTCGCCAGACATTGAGCACACTCCTCTAATCACGTCGTCATAGTAATTCCTGTACTCCAAACTTTTTAACATCTCCAATCGACTAGTTATAACATCACCTAGTTTCCACAATTCATGCAGCGATTCATATGCCAAATATACGCATTCCGCGTTTCTCTCCAGTTTTAATATCTTTTGAGAATTGTCTATCCACTCACATGATATGTTTATACCGCACAACGTTAATTGGGATGCTGCACGAGATCCAAAGCTGCTTGTTATAGATGTTTTATAGCTTAAAATGTTTTGCCAATCCAGCTCCTTGAAAGTGATACACTGACCTTTCCCCATTATTCTCACAACGGGTTCGGAAAACATTTCCGAACATAACCCAACGGTAACCCACTTCGTGCGGCTCTTATTTATAAAATAAATTGTCTCTGAATACAGAGGTCCTCTGTTCCCTCGTTGAACATTTTCCGGAAGATTTTCACTTACCTCTCTTCTCGTTACCGAACCATCTTCGTTTGAACCGTGTGTTAATACAAAATTATTTAAATCAACTTCGTAGCTGGAATCTTCTTCAATTACTTGCGACATGGGTACGGTATTTTGTGCTTTCACGATTTTTCTCATCTTTTTCGAACAACTACATCCATCAATTGTAGGACTTCTCTTCAGATGAAGGTTGTTGGTTTGGAAGGAACTTTGCTGCTTTGATGTTGCCACTACATATACATAATCAAAATTTGCACAAATTCCATTGTACTATAGTCTACAACTTACTTGTAATACTTCAACGATCAGCTATTATTACTCCAAGGACACTACCACTTCGACTTTATGTCAAGGAACTACACTTTTCACTGCTATACCGTTCACGCTTATAAACGATATTTCTTGGGTGGGGGGGTTGAACATTTTTCTACTTTTACCAATTTCTAAACCTCCTCCTAAAACGTTGAAGGTTACGTTTCAATGTCAACAATACGAGGCGACCTGCTTTGACCCCGACCTTGATTTGCCAATTCAAAAACCTACTCCTGGAACAATGTAGGTCAAGGTCAAGGTCAGGGACATGGTCACCCAGTGTGACCTGGACCTTGACCTTGACCTACATTGTTCCAGGAGGAGGTTTATGAATTGGCAAATACCCACTACTAACATAGTATTAGAATGTAATAACCATGGGAAAGATACATTGTTAATTTTGGAGAATGTATTTATTGGATGGTCCAGATGCAAAATCTATGAAGACTTAAACATTATAAGATGTTATAAATGCCAGAAATATGGTCATTTAGCCGGTGAATGTAAATCGGAAACTGCGTGCCCGCTGTGTGCGGGGAAACATAAAGTTGAAGAATGCGATAACGTAAGAAAGAACTGTGTTAACTGCGACGATGCGAATATGAGATATCATTTAAAATTGGATAGCGAACACTCTGTTTGGGACAATTCCTGCCACTGTTGGTCATGAGGTTAAAAACAAACAGCGACAAAAAAATCCAAGCATAGCAACCAGTCAATTATCCATGTAGCACACAAAATTTGTTAAAACTAATGCACGTAAACATTCAGGTAATTGATGTTGTATGCCGTTACTTTGTGATATTCCATAATTAAACGCAAATTAAAACACAAATACTTTGTTAAATATTCCGTATATTTCGACACTCCGTCACCGCGGTTTCAACCAACTTGGTCATTGACGAACGGTCTTGTGTTTTAATTTGCGTTTAAACATTCAGCAACAACAAACAACAAATATTTGGAATTAGAAGTAATCGCCGATGAAAACAACGTCGACATATTGTGTATCACCGAACACTGGATGACGAAAAATGAAATTAGCAACGCGGTAATCAGCCGTTACAATCTTGTAGCGTCCTATGCCAGAATCAATTTTACGAGAGGTGGCGTTTGCATATATGCAAAAAGAGGATTAGACATAGAAAAAGTAGACAGCAGTTGCACTGAAAAGGAGTTTGAAATTGTTACTGCGAAACTGCGTTGGGACAATAAAAACATGTACATAAACTGTATATACAGATCTCCGAACAGCAATCTATCTATATTTGATAAAATCGAATTAGCACTAAGCAACCAAGCTAATGACAATAGTTGTGACATAATCGTTCAGCGATCTCAATATAGATTTATTAAAAAATGGTTCAATACAGAGGGAACTTGTAAACAATTTCAAACAATTCAATATGTCTAATAGAATATTATTAGCAACACGAATTACGCGACATACTCAATTCAAATTCAAATCAGCATTAATGTTAACAAACATAGAGAACGTACCGGTAAGAAGAAATGGATCACTGCTCAAATACAATCATTATCCAAATTACTGCGTGAAATGACTGGTATAAATAAAGGAATTAATAGCGTTATGTATAATGAAAGATACATTTCTTCGCGTAATTTTTATAAAAAGCTTGTAAAGAACGCGAAAAAGACTTTCAATGATGACCGAATTCGCCAGTCAACAAACATGATTAAAACGTGCTGGAACATCATAAATGAAGACAGAAATAAATCCAGAATAAACGAGATAAAAATTGTTAGAGATGACATTGCAGTTCCTGCCACTGATGTTCGTGATATTTTCAATAATTATTTCACCGACATTGCAGCAAGTTGTCCGCTGCCAGAAATGCGACATGTTGACTCCGTAGGACCAATCAACAGCATATTTATCAAGCTAGTAACATCCATTGAAGTCGAACGAGTGATTAGCAAATGCTGTAAGAAGAATTCTTCTGGGATTGATGGTGTACCTGACAAAGTGCTGCTGTTCGGTGAGGATATAATAAGTGGTCCTCTAAGGGTGATAATTAATCGGTCGTTTGAGAGCGGAATATATCCAGATCTACTTAAGATATCGAAAATCATTCCCGTATATAAAAGCAAAGGCAGCCCAAGACATATAACAAATTACAGACCCATTGCATTGCAAAATCACATCTCCAAAATTTTCGAATCGTGTTTTCAATGGAGACTGTATTCATTTTTGGAGAAATTCGAACAACTGGTGCCGTTGAGAACAAAGATAAGATCGTTGCTCTGCTCTTTGACATGTCCAGAGCATTTGACTCAGTTCATCACCAACTTTTCTCTGAAAAACTCACCGAATAAAGGCATAAGAGGAAACGCCAACAAATGGATTAGGTCTTATCTGTCTGGTAGAACCCAGCAGGTTTGACATTCTATCGGCAATTCGATCAATGAATAGGGGTGTGCCATAGGGCACCATTCTTGGGCCGCTCCTGTTCACAATGATAGACGATCTAGCGCTTATTTGCCCTGATGCCATGAAAGTTATATATGCAGACGACACAAGTATGACAATAGCAAAACCCACATTATACAGGATGATCACCACTGCCAAAATTGCTATTGCCGAGTTGCAAAAATGGTGCGTCAACAATGGCATTCTATTAAATGTACAAAAAACCCAACTAATACAATTTTATGCAATAAATGCAAAAATAGACAATTCGACACTAATAAAAGTTAACCATACGTCAGTGGAGCAATTATGTTATGTAAAGTTTCTGGGACTCACAATAGAAAATAAATTAACCTGGGAAGAACATTTGTCTATTCTGTGTGATAAACTCAGTGCGGTTACTTTCTTAATAAGAAAGTTGCGTCCAACAGTGACAACGGGAGTGCTTAAGCAAATATACTTCGGTCTGGCGCAATCAGTTATTTCCTACGGATTAATTTTCTGGGGAAGTTCCAGATTTGTTTCGTGTGTATTCAAAATGCAAAAGAAGATACTACGCGTCATAGAAGGAGTTAAACCAGGAACTAGCTGTGCGAATATATTTAAGAAGAACAAGATAATGACTGTCCACTCTCTATACATGTTCAAACTTGTATTATACAGTTTTGAACAGAAAGTGAACAAAAATTCTGACTTCCATCACTATTAGCACCAGGGGCGGTGAATTAATTCGAACCGACTTTTGCAGACTTACCATATCGCAACATTCTGTGCACTACATAAGTGCTAAATGCTTCAATAAATTGCCATCAGCAATTAAAACTGAAACAAATATACGTGCATTCAAAAAACTTTGTTCTGACTTCTTCATTGACAATGAATTCTACACAATGCAGGCTTACCTAAATTCATAACATACTGAAATGTATTTATTTATTTATAGCAGTCATTAACATGCTCTTGTGAGCATGTAACACGACAATATCTACAATGTATTATTATATTTTGTACTTACATTTAATGATAAAATAAAAATCTATCTATCTATAAACATTAATTTAATGTCCATTAATATCGGTAATCGGCTTGCAAAATATTGGCGCCATGTAGCCAATTTTCATAGAACACTCCCGGCGCACAAACCTTTGGGGAAGTAATCTCATTACCGTCGCCATTGTAGTTCAGTTACCGTCCGTAAGACGGCGCCAAATATATTCGTGGTGTAGCGTTTAACACACTACCGTTTATTTGATAAACTTTATTTAAATCTTTAACTAATAACAGATTGTGTGATTGATGATTGAAAATCGTTGTTCAGTGCCGCCTCGAGTTTTAAAAATGTAGAGTGTGACAACTGGAGTCCTCCCGGAGTGACTCTAGTAAGCATGATGAGTCACGGATGTATAAGTTCCTTTTTTCTACAGTAAGTTCGTGGGTTGCTGGGCCAGCTGGAACCGCTTGATGCTAGTGTGGGTTCTTTGTCATTCGCTTCAATGAATGCTGGCTTAAGCCGCTCGGTTGGAATTGTCGTTGCACGTCCGTCCACCTTAAAAATGAAGTCATTAATCCGCTCCAATACCTCAAATGGACCCCGGTATGGCTGCTCGAGAGGTTTCTTCACATCATCCGTTCGTACAAATACATGCGTACAAACATGCAATGTTTTATGTGCAAACGCTCGTGCTTTGTTGTGATGAGCCGCAGGTGAAGAACGGACTTCTCGCATGAACTGTCGGAACTTCTCGATGAAATGTTGTGGTTCAGGACCCATCTACTCGTCGATGATATATTCGCCCGGAAGGCGAAGTGTGGTGCCATAGAGCATTTCGGCTGTACTCGCTTTAATGTCGTCTTTAAAACTTGTACGAAGGCACAGAAGAACAATTGGTGTGTTGACCCAATTTGATGAAGCATGACACATAATTACAGCTTTGAGTGATCGATGCCATCTTTCAACCATGCCATTTGAAGCAGGATGATAAACCGTTGTTTATCATCCCGCTTGGACTTGAATTGAGAGCCTCTGTCAGTGGTGATCGTTGACGGTGCGCCGAATCGGCTTATCCATCCGCTGAAAAATGCGTTTACTACTGTCTCTGCATAGATGTCTTTTAGTGGCATTGGTCGAGGATCGTTAGGCAATATCGATAATCTCCGCATTTTGGCATTATTACGATGTCGATATGTACATGCATGAAACAGCGCTTACGACCGCGAATTATTTGCCGTTTTCAAAGGTATAAAATCTTTTAAGCATCTAGTAGTAGGAAGACACCTGGTAATTTTAACCGATCATCGACCAATTTCATTTGCACTAACACAGGCCTCCGACAAAGCTTCCCCACGTCAGCAACGGCAGTTGCAGTACATTAGCCAATTTACCACTAACATCGTACATGTGGCCGGTCAAGACAATGTGGTGGCCGACGCAATGTCACGGATCGAACCCATAGCTTTACCTACCTGTATTTCTACGCAGGATATCGCGGCAGGATAAAATCAAGACGACGAAATGCAGCACCTTTTGAGATCATCTTCAACGTCACTGCAACTCAGTGACTTCCTATATGTTGTGGAATGTTTTTGACATGTCGATGCACTTTACTCCTCTGACAAGCATCGCAAGATCGTGCCTATCTTGAAATGTCGCGGTTCATGTGTGGCCACACATAATGTCGGCTAATTAATTTCTGCGTACACTTGCCGCTGGGATGCGAGACGTTGTGCAAGTTAAGAAAAATTGTGTGCCGCAAGCAAGATGGTATATATGGTCTGTATGTACCCAGTGATGTATCACAAAATATTTTAATATTTGAGTTGTGAACTCTCTGTTTACTGAGTTGCAGTGACGTTGAAGATGATCTCAAAAGGTGCTGCATTTCGTCGTCTTGATTTTATCCTGCCGCGATATCCTGCGTAGAAATACAGGTAGGTAAAACTATGGGTTCGATCCGTGACATTGCGTCGGCCACCACATTGTCTTGACCGGCCACATGTACGATGTTAGTGGTAAATTGCCTAATGTACTGCAACTGCCGTTGTTGACGTGGGGAAGCTTTGTCGGAGGCATGTGTTAGTGCAAATGAAATTGGTCGATGATCGGTTAAAATTACCAGGTGTCTTCCTACCACTAGATGCTTAAAAGATTTTACACCTTTGAAAACGGCAAATAATTCGCGGTCGTAAGCGCTGTAGTTGCATTCTGTTTTGTTCAGTTTGCTGGTATAAAATCCTAAAGGTTGTTCGCCGTTCACTAACTGGTCTGTATATATGGTCTGTACATATAGGAAGTCACTGAGTTGTAGTGACGTTGAAGATGATCTCAAAAGGTGCTGCGTTTCGTCGTCTTGATTTTATCCTGCCGCGATATCCTGCGTAGAAATACAGGTAGGTAAAACTATGGGTTCGATCCGTGACATTGCGTCGGCCACCACATTGTCTTGACCGGCCACATGTACGATGTTAGTGGTAAATTGCCTAATGTACTGCAACTGCCGTTGTTGACGTGGGGAACCTTTGTCGGAGGCATGTGTTAGTGCAAATGAAATTGATCGATGATCGGTTAAAATTACCAGGTGTCTTCCTACCACTAGATGCTTAAAAGATTTTATACCTTTGAAAACGGCAAATAATTCGCGGTCGTAAGCGCTGTAGTTGCGTTCTGTTTTGTTCAGTTTGCTGGTATAAAATCCTAAAGGTTGTTCGCCGTTCACTAACTGGTCTAACACTGCTCCAACAGATTGGTCGGAAGCGTCGGAGCGAAGGGTTAGTGTATTATCTGGAGCGGGATATGCCAACTGTACTGCGTCAATGAGTGATTTTTTGACAATTGTCGAACGGTTATGAGGTTTTGTATTTCGGTGGGTAAAATTATTACTCCACTAATAAATAAAAACACAAACACGATTCACTATTTATTATTGTTGCGAATAGGAGAGCGCGCAGGGTTAATATCTTTACTATACCTAATTAATTAATTACAATAAAAGAAAAATATCTTATCTAAAATTTTGAAAGTGAGAAGACGCATCGTGTGGAATTTAAGTATGTTTACGTTAACGAGCTCAGGTATGTGGTCGTCGAACTAAGGGTGCATCGATGACTCACGCGGTTGACAAATTATCCGTTGGGAACAAAAGAATGCGCGTATCGCACGGGCTGGGGCGTATTTTAACTATTCGCGGTTTTGAAATAATTAAAACGCGAAGCAATGGATTAACAAAACGTCACTTAGTCACTTGCGAATATTCTCAGTTACGGGCTAGGCGCAACTGCGTAAGAGTCGCTGGCCGAGCCATACCCCGATCGGGACTCTATCGATACTGTTACTAGACTGGGACGAGAGCCTATTTTTAGGGTGCGTCTTGACTTATATCGATCGATGATCGATCCGTGAAGGGGGTGACCGAGGCGCGACCGTACAAAAAAGTGATTACGGTAACACCACCCTCCTTCGTTTAGGTCGCGACTCGGTGGCGGTGTTCGCCCCTTTTTAGAATCTAACTAACGGTACATATTACTAACTATCCTGATATTAACTATAACAATACAATAACTGCTTCGTACTGTAAGATTTCGAAGGTGAAGGTTGTGTTATCGAGTGCTCTGCAATTAACGGTTTATCTAGACATTTCTGTTCGGTGTTGTGAGGCAAGAATAGTATCATCGCGTGGCCGGCGATATTCCGCGCAAATTGGTCCTGTTTCCAAAGAGATCGGCCCAGGGGTATAGTTAGAATTGAGAGTTTGCCCGGGCGCGAGCAGTGAAAGTGCGTCGACTTCGTACAGCAGGTAAGCGAACCCGCAAAACTGTGGTGCGAGAGTTTTTTGTCGAAACATTTTTTGGACGTGTGCGAAAAAGAGACATATTCGGTAAAAACAATTCCCCGAGTGCGTCGATTTAAAGCAATTTTAAATCGACAATAATTGTTTACGCGGAAGCAAAATAGACCGCGGAATAAACTAAAAGTGCCGAACTCACTCGGGAAGGCTGATTAGGAAGAGAAAGTGATAAAGCATGGCGAGTGGGGGCGGGAAAGAAAAAGGGGAGGAGTGGAAAGGAACGGATATATTTACAAGAAAAAAGAGGAAGTAGAGAAGGAGATGACTCTGGAGAATTTGATGGATATGATGAAGGAGTTGATGAGAGAAGTAAAGGAGTCAAGAAAAGAGACAGCGGAAACAAGAAAACAGATAGTAGAGATGAAAAAGGAAAGGCAGGAGGATATGGAATGGAGAACAAAGGTGAAGCAGGAAGGACAGAATGGGGTCAGACGAAAGAATGAGAAAGCTAGAAGAGAAAGTCGAAGCGATGGACAGAAAAGACAGAAGAAAGAACATAGTAATTCGAGGATTAGAAGTGGAGAGAGGAAAAGAAAGGGAGCAGGTGACAAAATGGTTAAGCGAGGAACTTAAGGTGGATGTGGAAATAGACGACGCGTTCAAAATGGGGGGAATTGGGAAGGGGTTAATCTTAGCGAAATTGGCAAAAGAAAGGGAAAAAGAGGAAGTGATAAAGAAAAAGGCGAAATTAGCGGGTCGGAAAATATACATTGATAACGATTTGACGGAAAGTGAAAGGGAGATCCAAAGGGAGATTTGGAAGTATGCGGCGATGGAAAGGGAGCAAGGTAAAAGAATCAGACTGGGATACAGGAAGTTGAGGGTGGATAACACATGGCTGAAACCAAGAAGTTGATAGCAAAAAACTAAAGGGAGCGGGGGACAAGTGGGGTCGGGAAGAAGGAGGAGCAGCGGGGGAGGAAAAAAGGGGGGGTAGGCGAAGTGAAAAGGAAAAGGCATTGGCAATATGTTTCTGGGACGTAGCGGGGTGGAAGAAATGGGTGAAAGAAGATGGGGGTATCAACACAGACTTGAGGGAATATATGGAGCGGTTTGGCTAACAGAAACATGGATGGAAATAGGAACATGGCGGGAGTACAGAGATAAAATGCCCAGTGGGTATACATGGAAATGCAGGGGGCGAAGAGGGAGAGAAAAAGACGGAGGGCGAAGGGCGGAATAATAACAGGGGTGAGAGACAAATGGGAGGAGGTGAAGGAGGGAAGATACGACTCGGAGATGATACAAGGAAGAACGATAAGGGTAAACGGAGAGAAAATGGGGATATATACGGTATATTGTAACCAACAGATGAGGCAGGTATCGAGGGAAATGGACGAGTTGGTGGAGAGAGAGGGGGAGAGGATGATGTTCGGCGCAGATATGAACGCAAGAGTGGGAGAAGAAAGGAATTTGGAGGAATGGAGAGGGGTAGGGGAAAGGAAAGGGAGGAAGTCGAAGGACAAGGTAGTAAATGGTGAAGGGAAAATCATAATGGACTGGTTAGAGGAAGGGAATTGGGAAATACTCAATGGGGAAGAGATGGGGGACGAGGAGGGGGAATTCACATATGTGGGACCAAATGGAAGATCAGTTATAGATCTGGTGGTTACAAGTGAGGAGGTGAGGGGCAAGGTGAGCGGTTTTAGGGTGGGAAGCAGAGGGGAATCGGACCACTTACCAACAGAGATGAACTTGTGGGGAGGAGGCTGCAATAAGGAAATGGTAGGGGTGAACGAGAGGAGGTTGGTGAATTTATGGAACGAGAGAACGAGAAAGGAGTACCAGTATAAATTAAGGAGGGTGGAGTGGGGAAGAGGAAAGAGTATAGAGGAAATTACAGGAGTGATGAACAAGGCAATAGTAAGAAGGATGATTGGGAAAGGAGAAGGAAAAAGTTCATGGTTTGACGAAGAATGCAGGAGAGGGAAGCGGAGGCTAAGGGAAATATTGACGGAGACAAGGCAAGGAAGGTTAAGAGATGAAGAGGAAGTGCAAGGCCTAAAAGGGGAGCAGGAAATATGGGCGTACCTCAGGAAAAAGAAGAAGGGGATAGGCTAAGAAGGGGAAAGGCGGCGGGGGAAGACGGAGTGGACACGGAGGGCTGGATAAATGCGCCAGAAGAGGCATGGAAATGCGCGTGGAGGGAGATAATTGATATATGGATAGGGAGGAGAGGAATTCCAGGAGGTTGGAGGACGGCATTAATAGTGCCGATATGGAAGAAGGGAGATAAAGGGAAGGCGGAAAACTATAGGGGTATATCGCTAGTAAATGTGGGGTATAAGATATACACAGGACTGATTGGGGCACGTCTAGAAACAGAATTGGAGGAAAAGGGGATACTGCAAGAGGGTCAGGCGGGTTTTAGGGGAGGTAGAGGGACGAGGGACAACCTGTATGTGATAAACTTCATAGTAGAGAGGGAATTGTCAAGGAAAGGGGGGAGGGTGTATATCATGTTCGTGGACCTTAAAGCAGCTTTTGATAGGGTAGATAGAAGAATGTTAGGGAAGATCATGGAAAAGGCGGGGATATCGGAAGGGCTGGTAAGGAGAGTAGGGCAAATATACGAGGAAACATGGTGTAGTGTAAGAGCTGGGGAGGAGTTAACAGAGAGATTCAGGACAACGAGGGGCCTGAGGCAGGGGTGCCCTATGAGCCCGCCACTGTTCAACTTGTATATAGCCCAGCTAGAGGAGGTTATGAGGAAAGGGCAGGATGGAGCAGTGAAGCTAGGGAAGGACAAGATATGGACGTTGGCATTTGCGGACGACGTGGCCATCCTTGCTGAAACTGAGAAGGGATTGAAGGAGATGGTGAGGAGGCTGGAGGGATTCCTGGACAGGAGGGGGCTCGAGCTGAGCACAAATAAATCCAAAGTAGTGGTGTTCAGGAAAGGAGGAGGGAGGAGAAAGGAGATACAGTTGAAATGGAAAGGGGAGGTGATAGAACAGGTGAGGGAGTGGGTATATCCCGGATATGTGTTGCGAGAAAATAACAGTAGGGAAGGGCAAATTATACATATATGCAAAAAGGCGAGGAAGGCGGAAGCGAGTTTAAGAAACGTCCTATGGGGTAAGAGAAATGGGGGATTTGAGGAGACGAGGAAGATATGGGATGTATGTGTAAAAAGCATATTGATGTATGGGGTAGAAGTATGGGGAGGCAAGGAGCACAAGAGCATGGAGAGGGCACACTTAGGGCAGATTAAAAGGTCACTACGTCTGGAAAGATCGACGCCCGACTATATAAAAAGACAGGAGACGGGGTGCGAGAGATTAGCGGTAGAGATGGGGAGGAGAATGCTGAGGTATGAGTTAGAATTGAGAGAGGGGAGGGAGAAGAGACTGGGGAGAAAGGTATTGGAGGAATTAGACAAGAGGGAGAGGACGGGAGGAAAGTTATCAGGGTGGGAAGTAGCGAGGATAAGGCTTTATGAGAAGGCGGGGCTGTTGACAGTAGAGGTGGAAAGGAGGAGAAGAGAGGGGAGACGGGTGGAAAAGGAGGTGGTAGAGAGGTGGAAGCAGGCGGAAGCGCAGGAAAGATACGGGATGCAAGGTACAATGGGAGGTACAGAGCAATACAGACATTTGGGAGGAGGCCAAGGTATTTGGGTGGAAGTAAAACGGCGGACGAAGAGAAGCTAATAGCAAGGTATAGATGCGGGAACGAAGAGAAGGCAAATAAATATTGGATGGGAGAAGAATACAGAAGATGTGAAGCATGCGGGAAGGGAAGAGATGAATGGAAGCATTGGTGGGAGGAGTGTGAAGAAATGGGGTGGAGCAAGGAGGAGGAGCGGGAGGGCAGAGATTGGAGGAAGGCATTGGGAGAGAATGGGGAAGCGATAGAAATATTAGGGGAATTAAAAAGGAGGAGGGCTGAGGGTAGGAAAAGGAGGGTAATTGAGAGATTACAGGAAAGGTGAGCAGTAGAGGGCTGGAGAGGGAGGTAGCGGACGAAACGAAGAGAAGGTGGAAGAGATGGAGTGAAGTGGAGAGAACGAGGTGGAGGAATAAAAATAAAAATACACAATGTAACATGAATAATTAGAAATGCCAAATAAAGGTTGTTTTTTTTACAATAACTAACTAAATTACCAACATAAACAACAAAACGGTAATGAGGGAGAAAAAAAAACTGGTGAATGGTTGACGGTCGTCTTCTTTCTTCATTCTGGTTTTGACTGGCTTCATGGTTGAATCCGAAACGGAGCTGGCGTTACCATGACTGTCTTCCAGAACGTGTCTGGTGAATGCGTCAGGCATTGCAGCGGTTGCTCAGTCACTGCGACGGCCAGGTAGGGTATCGGGTCGATGCGTCAGATCGGTGGTGCGAGTACCGCTACGGCTGGGCGGCGTCGGCTCGAAGCGCGGCGACGGCATGTGGACGGCTGCGTAGTCTTCTACATTTGCACGGCTGGCGTCTGGAAGCATTTTATGGTGGGCCAGCTTCGATGGTGATTAGCGTACAAAAAAGTGATTACGGTAACAATACGATGAGGCGTTTGTCGTTTTTCATGGCGCCTGCAGTAAGCGCGACAAGTGGGGCGTGAATCTCAGCGGCCTGAGGAATATTTAGTCGATAAAAATTCCAGGCCCAAAATATCGACGTAGCTCGATTATTGTTTTCGGAATTGGATGGTCCTGGATGGCTACGATGCGTTAAGCGGTGGGTCTCATTCCTTTGGCGTTTATTGTGTAACCTAGGTAGGTTCAGTGTTACCAAAGATACTTTTTGGTAACACTGAAATGTTAGCGTCGGTGTCGACGAGAAATTTGAGATGGTTTTTTGTATCGTTGATTTGTAGGCGTGATGTAAATAAAATGACCCTCAGCGGTGCCTACCAAAATTACTGAAGGCCTTTCTAGTTTAACTCATTATTGAAGCAGCAAGGTTGGCGACACTTTTTTGCTTGTTTGACAAATCGTGTATGATAGTAGCAAACACCACTGCTGATTACTTTAGTATTATCACGTTCATTATCACTTCTTATTTTCTGCACTACTATGACCAGCATCCGAATTTCTGCTTTCAACTCGTAGATATTGTATGCCGAATTTGTGGCTGCATACTGACTGCGTTGTCACTGGTTTGTTCTACGGTTGAGTTTCTGGTAACAGACATAACGTTGTGTTGCATGTCGAAAATTTTATCTGCCTGCAAGGCCAGATGATCCATCATTGGCGTTACTTATTGCCAAAACACAACGAACGTTTTGAGGAAGTTGCTCCAAGAAGAGTGTACGTAATATAGCGTCGGGTACCTTTCTGGCAGCTAAGTTTCTTAGACGATGGAGGAGGTGTGAAGCCTTTCCCTCGATAAACTCAACGTGGTGGAGGAGGTGGCGAAGCTTAGTTTCTTCGGTTTCTTCGAAAGCATTTACAAGGCTTGTTTTTAAAGCAGTATATTTACCTTCGGTTGGTGGCGATGTAATAATATCGGCGACGAACGGTAAGGTTGCCTCGTCTAAGTGTACCAACACATATCTGTATTTTGCCGCATCTGTACGAATTTGAGCGATTTCGAGCGCAGCTGCCACTTGTACGAACCACAAAACTCAATTGTCCTTCCAGAAAGGCGGTAATTTCACTGCGCGAGTCGCCAATACGTGGCCATTAGGGCTAGCGATGTCCGATGTGGCGTTTTTTGGCGTAGTCGATGAGGTTGCCCCGGAATGTGTGTATCCGTCACTTGTGGCTTGTGGTTTCAGAGTTTCGTCGGTGCTCATTTTATATCGGGGTCACCAATGTAGCGTTTATCACACTACTGTTTATTTGATAAACTATATTTAAATCTTTAACTAATAACAGATTGTGTGATTGATGATTGAAAATCGTTGTTATTATTATTGTCTCCAGGGAGATCAGTGCCGCCTCGAGTTTTAAAAATGTGGAGTGTGACCACAGTGGTGGTTAATGTCAACATAATATGTGGCGTATTAATATAACTTGCAGCTAATGTAACGACGTTAACATTTAATCATTCCAATTTTGATTTTAACTTCAGCGTTGAATTACGAATTAAACACAAATACTACAAACTAATCTTTATTATGTCACAACAGCTGTATAATTAATTACACAATATTTACTTACCAATATTAAACATAAACATTATACGCACAAAACACAATATTCTAGGACCCATTTTATTTATTTTAAATTGCGTTTAGTTCCATGCGAAACACATAGGGAAAATTTAATTTTGCGATATAGTAGCAATATATCATATTTGTAGTTTTTTTTAATTAGTGTTCGATATTTGTATTTTAGAGTTATGAAAAAATTGAATTTTTGTTGAAGATGTCGGCTTAATTTAGTTTAATCGCTTTTGCCCCAACGGAAGGTTGGCAAACCTTTTTATCATTTCTCCATGACGATAAGTTGTTGATTCGTTTTTAATATAATACATCTGCTTATATTGTTCTATAATAAATCTTTTTATAACTCGTGAATCCTAAGTGAGATTACTTTAACTGAATAAACCTAACAGGTTATGGGCCCAGTGAAGTAACACGAGAAATAATTTTAAATAATTTTGATTGATCGAAGTGTCAAGTTATATTCCAGTCTTGTGCGAAGTGAAAAAACTATAACGAAGTCAAAATCAAAATGGAAACCGAACTTGTGAGAATATCTAAGTTAAAAAACTTAGAAAACTGGGGAATATGGAAGTTCCAAGTACGCGTGATCCTGAAGGCGAATGACAGCTGGGGCGTTGTATTCGGAGAGGAATTGAAGCCGACAGTGCCTGGTGCCGGGTCGAACACGCAAGCGATCGACGAGTACTCAAAGACACTAGCGAAGTGGAACAAGGCAGATGCCTTGGCGCAAAAGGTAATAGTTACAACAATTAGTGACCAGCCAACGCTACATGTCATAAACTGCACAACTGCAAAGGAGATGTGGGACAAACTTACCTCAGTCTATGAGCAGAGGTCCTATGCTAGCATACACATGCTTCAACAGAACTGGTTCAGTGCAACGAAGAAAAGCTCAGACGACATGGCAACACACATCTCAAAACTTGAGGACATGGCCCACAGACTGCGATCAATGGGTGAAAACATATCGGATTTTATGATTATAACTAAAATCCTTATGACTTTGCCGGCAGATTACAAGTATTTCGTGAGCGCGTGGGAATCAGCGCCAGAGGGAGAACGTACCTTAGTAAACCTTACGTCAAGACTGATAATAGAAGAGTCAAAGCATTCGACGCAAGAGGATAGAAGTGTCAACGCTCTGTCGACAAGGGCTCAACAGGAAAAGCCATATCGCGACAAAAACTTCAAAAGAAACAAGAAACCCGGCAAATGCTATGTATGCGGAAAAACAGGTCACTGGGCAAGGGACTGTAGGCAACGTGCCGAAAACGATGCAACAAAGAAAGATAAAGGCAACGCAATGCAACGAAGGAATCCATACGGCGCAGGGCTAGCGAGCGTAGCCCTCAGGTCTGCTTTAACAAACGTAAGGTCACAAGCAGACTGGTTTCTCGACTCTGGTGCCAGTGATCACATGTGCAATCAACGGGGATGGTTCCTGACGTACGAGGCCTTCGACACGCCAGCGATGGTGTGCATAGGCGACGGAGGATGCATCGAAGCCTATGGAAGGGGCCACATCAACATGCTCATGTTTGATGGAAACCAATGGAATAAAAATCATCTAGTCAACGTGCTCTATGTTCCAAAACTAAAATATAACCTATTTTCAGTAGGCGCAGCACTCGACAAGGGTCTCGAAATGCAGTCTACCCGAACCACCTGTAGACTAACAAAAGACAAGAATACAGTCGCAGTGGGAGTTCGTCAAGGCAAGCTCTACTCGATGAAATTCAAAGTTATTCGTCCGGGAGAAATGAAATCAGTAAATGAAGAAATACAAGCAAATATAGCATCAACACGGACGCTTGTGGAGTGGCACGAGAGACTTGCACACCAAAATCTTAAACATGTTAAAAGGATTCTTGGTCGTTTCCAGATACCGGCCAAGCCCGAGAAAGACATGTTCTGCGAGTCTTGCGCAATAGGAAAAATGCATCGGTTGCCCTTTCCCAACAGCGTGTCGCGTGCAAATACGATCGGTGAACTAATTCATGCCGACCTCTGTGGACCTATAGAAACCAAGTCCATCGGTTGGTCAAGGTATTATTTGCTTCTCAAAGACGACTACTCGCACTTCCGGACAGCTTACTTCATCACGAGCAAAGCTGAGACAACGCGTTGTGTTGAGAACTTCATTAATAAGGCTGAGAAGCATTGCCCGAATGGAATACGAACACTTCGCACAGACAATGGGCTCGAGTTTGTTAATCGAGAAATGAGAGAGCTGATTCATCGGCATGGAATCGAGCACCAATGAACGGTGGCATACACGCCTGAACAAAACGGTTCGGCAGAGAGAGACAACCGCACACTAATGGAACCGGCGAGAGCATTGCTCCACGCCAGAAAATTCGAACCAAGATTCTGGGCAGAGGCGGTGAACACTGTTGTTAGTGTTCTCAACTGGACAGGAACGAGTAGCGTAGAAGAGATGACGCCGCACGAACTCTGGGTTCAAAAGGAACCGAGAATCAAAGAACTGCGAATCTTCGGAGAAGAGGTCTTCACCCATATACCCAATCAAAAACGGCAGAAACTGGATGCGATGGCGAGAAGAGGTTTTTTTGTTGGCTACGATGGTGAAAGGAAGGGTTACAGGATATGGTACCCGGAGGATGACATAATTCAAACGGTGCGAGATGTCATATTTACGGGAAGAGCTAATCAGACGCCCAAGAAGATTGATCAAGATGGCGAACTCATTATCAAAGAGACGTTCGAACCAATTGAAGACAATGTGGAGAATCAGCTGGAGGAGCAGATTGAACATAATCCAGACGAGATTGACAACGGAGGATGCGAAGAAGTTCCGATTAACAGAGTTCGTCTCCGAGACAGGGCGACAATTCGGCCACCAAGCAGGTATGATGACTATATCAATATTAATGATATATTTCTAGCCGAGAGCCAGGAACCGGTATCATTCAAGGAGGCCATCAAAACCGAAGACTCCGAACATTGGAAACAGGCCATGGACGAGGAACACCAGTCGCTAATGCGAAACGAAGTATGGGAACTTACAGAAGCGCCGAAGGATCAAGCAATAATCGATTGCAAATGGACGTATAAGTTAAAGCGCGATGCGAGTGGCAACATTCAGCGCTACAAAGCAAGGCTCGTTGCACGAGGGTTTCGTCAGAGAGAAGGGGTTGACTACCACGAGACTTACAGCCCTGTAGTTCTTTTCGACTATTCTGGCAATTGCAGCTAGTGGGAGCAAGAGCATTCAACAATTCGATGTCAAAACGGCTTTCTTATATGGGAACATTGATGAATCCATATTCATGCGACAGCCCGAAGGTTACGAGGACGGCACCACAAGAGTTTGCAAACTCAAGCGCAGTCTATACGGCCTTAAGCAGGCCTCGCGTTGCTGGAACCGACGATTTATTGATTTCGTACAGAGATTCAATCTGGAGGCCACGAGTGCAGATCCCTGTGTATTCACCAGTAAGGAGAGAGGGATGCTACTTGCAATCTACATTGATGATGGACTCATTATTGCAGAGGACAGAAACCAAATCGATCAAATACTTGGTGAACTGCAGAGGGAGTTCGAAATAATTCACGGTGAAGTGAATCTGTTCCTGTATAATAATTTAAAAATTTAAAAACAAGAATTAAGAAGTTTTTGAACGAATCAGCTGATCATGTTAGCTTGACAACGGATACTTGGACATCTAGAAATACAAAATCTTACACAACCGTGACATTACAATACTGTTACTTCAGGTTGGGAATTTGTGACTATTATTCTGACCACAGAGGAAATGGCAGAAAGACACACAGCTACAAACTTGCAAGAACGTCTGTCAAAAATATTAGTCGATACCGCTAATATTAGTTCTGGCGTGAAAACGAGCACGTGGTTTGGTCTGTTTCGCTCATACTCTTTATAAATAAATCTTTTGAACATGATAATTTGCAACATGTGATTCAAAATCACTGCTTTAGAAAATAAACAAAAACAACTAGAATTGAAACAAAATAAAGTAGTCTAGAACGTCAAAACCAGATGGAACTCTGTATTTTGCATGTTTGAACGGTTACTGCAGCAACGAACAGCTGTTATGGCCGTTTTATCCCATCGAACTACAACTAACATTAAAGTTGCAACTAACCTTTCTACAAGTGATAATGATTGGAGAGATGGTCACATTACTGAAACCATACGAAATGGCAACAACGCTTTTGTCATCATCAAGCAATGCTACTATTTCAGTAATTAAACCACTTTCAATCAATTCATTAAAAAGTAACTTTTTATTGGTTAATCAAGATGACTCAATAATAGAAAAAAAATTAAAAAATTGTGTGAATCGAGAAATTAAAAAGCGATTTAAAACGTTTGATCCTGTTACTGATATTGCTTCAACCTTAGATCCACGATACAAATTATTTTTAAGTGCAGAACAACGGGTAGTTTGAACACACCTGTACATCAAGTACTTCTGCTTTCAATTTTTTATTCCCGGATGACACAGACGTTGAAAATAAATCTGAACTGGACAATTATCATTTGGGAAATTAAATCGCAAAACAGAGCTGCCCGTTTGGATGGTAGAAAGAACGCAGAACAAGTATCCATATCTAAATAGATTAGCTAAAAAATATTTGTGTATTCCGGGAACATCAGTACCATCTGAACGAGTTTTTTCTTCTGTTGGAAATTTAGTGACCGCGAAAACAAGTTGCTTCTCTTCCGAGAATATAAATATATTAATATTTCTCCAAAACAATTTAAAAATAAAATTTTAAGAAGTTCTACTTATTTATTGTTTTATTTGGTATCTTGTTTTTTATGTATCATAGAGAAAAAATATTATTAGTAATTATGAAATTATTTAATTCATTTATAATTTTATTTCAGGATTTTTATTTTTTTATGTTTAAATAAATATTATGTTAAAATTAAATTAATTTGCTGTTTTTTTACAAACATAAATCTACTTAATCATTGTCACACAACCTAAATGCCTGTTTTAGAAACTGAAGACCGAATAACGTGTTTTATTTGTGTAGTTATTGAACTAAGAATTAATCAGCATACTAAAATTATGCTTTATTTTATTTGATCCAAAATAGGGTTGTGTGCCACAAAACTTTCTAATTTTACATAATATACAATTTTGTATATAGCAGATTTTGTAGCCTATATTGTAATGTCATAATTTATATATGCTCATAACTGTAAAAAGACACATTATATAACACAACATGCAATAATTTTTGGAAAATGGTTTCGGATCCGACCCCCAAGATTGAGAACAGGATCCGTTTCTAGAATCCGAATATTCTGTTGCCGAGATCCCGAACCGAAATCCGGACCTGTATCCGATATCCGATATCCGATAATCGGACCCGAAAACCGAAACTCGGATCCAGATATCGGATACGATTATCGGTTATCGGATAGTAAACTATCCGGATATCGAGGATTCGTATATCCGGATACTTTCGGGTCCGGATATACGAATCCTACAATCTTCTGATAGTAGCAGGCCTACTAATAATTATAGTGCCTCACATAGCAGCTAAATGGTTATGAACTAATACACAATCGACCCATTTACAACACTCACCGGTTAGTAATTCTCATTCTGCAAACGGTCGTTGTTTTGATTTCATTTGTTACACTTGCCGTCAGCAAGAATGGAAATAATAATTCGTATTGAGGACAATTGATTTGGAAAGCCTTTAGCGATTAATATAAATATCCGCTTGCAGGGCACGATGATTAGTGATACATAGTTAGTCTTGTATAGATAGTCGATGGACAATCATCGACAGAGTTCCGTCGATATGTTCGACGTTCGACGTTAGGGTAGGTCAGTATCCACTCGGCGACGCTGCAAACGAACGACCTTGCAAACGACGCAATTTTGTAGAGTTTTAATAAATACATACATCACAACTACCGACGAGTATCATTTACGGCAAGACCCAACTAGTAATATTTATGGTGATCCTTCCAACCGAACCGACGTAGAATCTTCTCGAATCATTCAAATGGGCTATAACCAGAGCAAGGAAGAAAAAGAGGTGATCATCACCCAGGCAGGAAACAACGGCGGAGCCACGGCCTGGAACGGGCCGACAATCACCTTAGGGGAAGTAGGAATTGCAATACTGGTGCTGCTCGGATTAGCGGTAGCTCTCTACGCCATCCAGCGCAGATGCAAGAGGAGCTTGGCCGTTCAGATCCGGAAGGAGATTAGAAACAGCCACAAGCTTCTGGCAATCACCAGCAAACGAGAAGATAAATAGAACCCCATGGAAGAGCTGGGCGACTACAAGACCCTGGCAGCAGAAATAAAGGTATTTAAATGTAACAGAGCAAAAGACAATAAAGAACGCCGTAGAGACGAGGCGGCGACACATAAACATTTAGAGACAATAGTAAAATTCGAAAGACAATTCCAAGTGCTAAAATCAAGAACCCGCTATAATATTAAGGAATCAAAATTTCATCCGGAAATTAAGATATTCATTAATACAATAGAAACCGCGATTATCGAACTTCGTGATATCCTCAGCGACAGACTGCAGAGCGAGATGGGTGAATTTTTCAACCTCCGAACTGCAGGCTTCTGCCCTGTATGGACAGTAGCGAGGCTACAACGAAAAAGTTAATTGATTCGCTTGAGTTGTAGGCGGAGCTACTCAATGCAGATGATCATAAAAAATTGATCACATATGTTTTAAAAACGCGCATTTCAGAAAACGCAAAAGTCAGATTGGGGAAAAGTAACGAAACGGTTCAGTTATTGTTAAGCGACATTAGGGAACACTTTGTAACCCGAAAATCAGCAACGGTACTTTCGAGCCAGCTCCATCAGTTGAAGCAAAACGTTAAAGCAGTAGACGAATTTGGGAGACAAATCGAACAAATTCTAGCTGATTTGACGCTAGCTCAAGCAGGTGACAATGCTAATCTTATGCCCGGTTTCACAAACGCTAATCGGTCGTTAACGGCTTGTTAACGAATATTCAAAAGTTTGCCGATTCGTTATCGAGTCTTTAATCCATCGTCAAATACCGAATGTATTTGACCGGTCCATCGTCAAATATTTGACGATGGATTAAAGACTCGATAACGAATCGGCAAACTTTTGACGATTAGTTAACAAGCCGTTAACGACCGATTAGCATTTGTCAAACCGGGCATGAGAGATGCATTAAGGGGGGATCCTGCTTTAGGAGGCCTTAAAATAGCGTTTTTGGGAGAATTTTTTTAGGACAGAAAAAATGAGCAAGTGTAGTGAACTTTTTAGAGCATTTTATTGCATATTTGAGCATTAAGAAAAAAATATTTCGAGAACACGTTATGTTCGTACGAGCAAGTTCTATCGTAGATTCTTTGTGTTAAATCAACCGTCGAATAAAATAAGAAATAAATTGTAAAAGTAATTATAAAATATTGTAATCATTAAAAATAAAGTTTGAAATAAAAAGAAAAAGTTAAAAACAAAAGTTTTTAAAAACACGTTTCGGGAAAGCCGAAACAAAATTGGCGCAGTCGGTAGGATAGTCGAATTAATATATCGAATATTAATTTTTACATCTGTAAATTAACGGCTATCCTCGCATCCTCGAGAAGAACCACCGAAACCAAGGGACCAGAACGTCACCACTTCGCACAAATCATCCACAAACGAATAACAGAAGAAAAAGAAAAAACCAGTTCAACTTTAAACCCAGCAAGGGCACTAGAGACAAATATAGGATTCCTTACGGTGATTCTACAACGAATCAGAGGGCCTATATCGATATATCTCTTGTCCTAGAAGCAAAGAAAATGTTAATCGCAACTTTAGTCTACGCAGTGTAAGTAACACTCACAATCCTATGAGCACCACTCCTTCAACAAATCAATCGCTACCAGATTCAGATTTTGAATATCAGTCGCAAATAGACGATAACACTTTAAGTTACTTAGTAAACGCAGTAACAAATATAATGGCACCGATATATTCGTATGAGAAGCCAGAGAGGACAGTCGTGTTTTGTATGCTCCGCAATAAACGGTGTAGCAGGGTGTAAGTGTGTGGAGTAGTGAGCCGGGGTTAGTGCAAAAGGGTGATCGGGGTCCTGACGAGGGAACAGCGACAAGTGCCAGCGAAATTAGTCGCGGGATATGGTAAAAGCGGTGTAGAGAAACGGGAGCGCACAGAGAAATTGGCCCGCTGAACTACAGCAGGTGCTTACCTGCGGGTACGGTTTTTGTTGAAAAGGTCGGTGTTTCTCTGTTTCAGTCCACGCTTTTTGTGTTAGGTAGCACGAGTAGAGTTTCCGCGGTTAGAAATCGGAGCGGATATAATTATAAATCGTTGACGTCAAAATTTTAACCATTTAAGTTTCAAGGGGCGGAGTAAAATAACTAAAAACAGGGCGGAGTGTAAGGGAGGTTGCAGGGAAGGGGCGAGGTCCGACGGGTCGACCGGCCGAGTCTCAACCCACGGTGCGGGGGAGTAGGGGAGGAAACGTAGAGAGAAGATGGACAGTAGGGAAGAGCGTGAGAGGGAAGGCAGTGGCGGGGAAAGAGGGTGGCTGAGGAAGGGAAGTAAGAAAAAGGGAGACACAGGGGAGTTAGCAGGGGAGGAAGAAAGAGTAGCAGAAATCTTCAAGAGAAGTAAGAATACACAGAGATCGCCGGCGAGGGAGAAGAGAGAAGGAAGCAGTGATTGCAAGGGAAAAGGAGAGGAGGGGGAGCTAGCAGGGAGGAAGATATGGGGGTTATTGGAGGAGATAATGGGAGAGCTCAAGGAGGTAAGAAAGGAGAGGGAAGAGAGAAAAAGGGAAAGGCAGGAGGAAAGAGAAGAGAGAGAGAGAAGATGGATCTGGAGTGGAGGAAAGAGAAAGAAGAAATGGAAAAAAGGGTAAAAAAGATGGAGTTAGAATTAGAGGAAAAGGCGAGCGAGGGGAGATTGAGAAAGCTAGAGGGGAGGCTAGAAGCAATAGAAAAGAAGGAAAGAAGGAACAACATGGTGATAAGAGGATTAGAGGTGGAGAGAGGCAGAGAAAAAGAACAGGTTGAAGAATGGATTAGAAAAGATATACAGGTGGAAGTGGAGGTGGAAGATGCATATAGAATTGGGGTAGAGGACAGAAAGATGGTGCTGGTAAGAATGAAAACAGGCAGAGAAAAGGAGAAAGTAATGAAGGCCAAGCATAGGTTAGCAGGAAAAAGGACATATATTGACAATGACCTGACGGAGACTAAGAGGAAGGTACAAGGGGAAATTTGGAAACAAGCAGAGAGGGAAAAGGGGCAAGGCAGGAGAACGAGGATAGGGTATAGGAAATTACAGGTTGACGGAATATGGTGGGTGTGGGAGGAGGAGCAGGAAAGGTTGGTGCAAAAAAACTGAGGGGGGAGGAGGGAGGACAGGGAAAGGGGGCGGGAGGTGAGGGAAGAGGTAAAGGGAGGAGGGAGAAGGAGAAGGGGTATAGAAGTGAAAAGAGAGGAGAGGAGGAGGGGAGAGAGGAGAGGAAAGGGGTCAGGGCTTGTTTTTGGAATATAGCGGGGTGGAAGAAATGGATGATAGAAGAGGGAGGTTTAAACAGAGACCTAAGGGTGTATATTGAGGGCTTCGACTACATAGCACTGATAGAGACATGGGTAGAAGAGGGCCTATGGGAGAGGTACAAGGGAAATATGCTGAGGGGTTTCAGATGGAAATGCACAACAGCGAGTAGGGACAGAAGAAGAGGAAGGGCGAAAGGGGTATAATAACGGGGGTTAAAGAGTCTTGGAAGGAGGGGGAAGAAGGGGGTTGTAATACGAAGAGGATGCAAGGTAGATGGATATACAAAGATGGGGAGAAGTGGGGACTGTTCGCGGTCTACAGTAACCAGCAGATGCGGCAATTGGTAAAAGAAATGGACGAAGTAGTAGAGCGGGAAGGGGAGAAAATAATGATTCGAGGAGATTTCAATGCAAGAATAGGGAAGGAAGCAAGGTTGGAGGAGTGGAGAGGGGTGGGGGAAAGGGAAGGAAGAAGATCTAGAGATGAAGTGGTAAATGGGGAAGGGAAAATTTTGAGGGAATGGTTAGATGACAGAAACTGGGGGGTGCTTAACGGGAGAGAGAAAGGAGACATGGAGGGCGAGTACACGTATGTAGGGGCGAGTGGAAGATCGGTGATAGACTACGTGCTCACAAGTGAGGAGGTGAGGAGCGAGGTGACAAGCTTTCAGGTAGGAAACAGGGCCGAATCAGACCATCTACCGATAGAGGTGACGATTAGGGGAGAGCTAACAAAGAAGGAAAAGGAGCTGGACGGAGAGATGAGTTTGAAAAATATATGGAATGAAGCAACGAAAAGGGAGTACAGAAGCAAGTTAAGAAGGGTGGTGTGGGGACGGGTGCAGAGTATAGAAGAGGCCACAAGGGAGATGAATAAGGCAATAGTAAAAAGATACAGGAGGAAGGGGGAGGGGGAAAGAACTTGGTTTGACGAAGAGTGCAGGAGGGGGAAAAGAGAACTGAGGAAGTTACTGAATGGGGCAAGACAAGGGCAGAGAACATGGGAAGAGTACATGGAAGAAAAAGAAAGGCAGAAGGAGATGTGGGAGAGGAAAAAGAAGGAACAGCAGAAAAGAGAAGAGGAGGAAATAAGTGGCCTAAAAGGGGAGAAGGAGATTTGGGAGTATCTGAAGAGGAGGAAGAGAAGAAGGCAGAAAGAGAAGAACATTGGGGACACGGAGTGGAGGAATTATTTCATGCAATTGCTGGGAGGGGTGGAGGGAAAAGGAGAAGAGAGTAGGGGAGAGAGGGCGAGGGTGGAGCAAATAGAAGAATTCACATGGGAAGAGTTGATGAAGGTAAAGTGTAAAATGAAAAAAGGGAAGGCAGCGGGGGAGGATGGGATAGATACGGAGGGGTGGCTAAACGCTCCAGAAGAGCTATGGCGAGAAACATTAAGATGGTTGAATGACATCTGGTCAGGGAGGAGGAAGCTACCCGATAGGTGGAGGATGGCGGAAATATGCCCTATATGGAAGAAAGGAGATAGGGAAAGGGTGGAAAACTATAGGGGGATATCTCTGCTAGATATTGGGTATAAGATGTACGCAAGCCTGATAGGGGCGCGGGTGGTGGCGGAAGTGGAAGAAAGGGGAATACTGCCGGAAGGGCAAGCGGGATTTAGGGAGGGAAGAGGTACAAGGGACAATCTATATGTGTTAAATTTTATCGTGGAGAGAGAGATGGCAAGAAAGGGGGGAAAGGTATTTGTAATGTTTGTGGACTTGAGGGCGGCATTCGACAGCGTTGACAGGGATAAATTGATGAAGATATTAGTAGAGATGGGACTGGAAGGGAATAGTGTGGAAAGGATAAGACAAATTTATGAAGAGACGTGGAGCAGAGTGCGAGGGAAGAAGGAAACGACAAAAGGCTTTAGGACCACAAGGGGATTAAGGCAGGGGTGCCCACTGAGCCCTATATTATTTAACACTTACATTGCCAAGTTAGAGGAAGTCCTAAAGAAAGGGCAAGACGGGGGAGTGAAGCTAGATAAGGAAAGGATATGGTCTCTGGCTTTCGCGGATGACTTGGTAATAATGGCGGAAACGGAGGGAGGTTTGAAGGGGATGGCAAGAAGGTTAGGAAGTTTTCTGGGAAGGAGAGGGCTAGAGCTCAACACGAAAAAGACGAAGGTAATGGTATTCGGGAAGGGAGGAGGAAAAAGAAGGGAGATAAAGATGATGTGGGAAGGAGAAGAAATAGAGCAGGTGAGGGAATGGATGTACCTAGGATACGTGATGAGGGACAACAATAGTAAAGAAGGGCATATGAGGCATATGTGCAAGAAAGCGAGGAAGGCTGAAGAAGGGTTGAGGAGGATCCTGTGGGGAAAGAGAGAAGGGAGTTTCGAGGGGTCAATGAGAATATGGGACACGTGCGTAAGAAGTATAATGCTGTATGGAGCGGAAATATGGGGAGCAAAAGAACAGAAAATGCTAGAGAGGACCTACATAGGGCAGATGAAAAGGGCGTTACGTCTAGAAAAATCAACACCGGACTATGTGGTAAGGCAGGAGACAGAAAGAGAGAGGCTGTGGTTAGAGGCGGGGAAGAGGGTAGTGAGATATGAGGTGACGACGAAAGGGAGAGGACAAGGAAGTTTGGCATATAGGGCGATGGAGGAAGTAGAGAAGAGGGAAAGGGAGGGCAGGGTGAGATCTGAATGGGAAGAAGGAAGAAAAAGGATGTATGAAAGAGCAGGTATGTCAGGACGGGAAGTGGAAAGAGGAAGAATGGAGGGGAAGAAGGTGGAGAGAGAAATAGTAGAGAGGTGGAAACAAGTGGAAGCCCAAGAAAGGGGAGAGAAAATAAAAAAGGTAAAAAAGATATAATGCAAAATACAAGAGCATACAGGTGTACGGAAGGAAACCTAAGTACTTGGATGGACGATTAACGGCGGAGGAAGAGAGGTGCATAGCGAGGTTTAGATGCGGCAATGAAGAAAAAGCAAATAAGTATTGGATGGGGGAGGAGTATCAAAGGTGTACGGCATGCGGAAAAGAAAGGGAGGATTGGAGTCACTGGTGGGACACGTGTGAGGAATTGAGGTGGAGCAGGGAAGAGAGAGAAAATGGGAGGGATTGGAGAAAGGTACTGGGAGAGAAGGGGAAGGGACTAGAGTGGCTAGGGAAGTTAAAGGGGAAGAGAGAAGAGGCTTGGAAAAGGAGGGAAGGGGAAAATAAAAGTTAGTATGTTTCAGGCAAGGAGGTCTAAAGTTAGAAGGGGGCAATGGTAAAGAGGGAAGAAGAATGGAGGTGTGGAGTGGACGGAGACGGGCAGAGGTCGAGTATGAAGGCGGGCCGCACGCACCACGGAACAATGAAGGGTGATTTATTGTACACATGTAAATAGATTTAAATGTATCATGGGTATGCCAATAAAGGTTATAATAATAATAATGCCACCCCCACAACTCGATTTTAAACACCTCGATACAATTCCAACGTTTGATGGAAAACAGGAAAATTTTGCGCAATTTCTGTCATCGCTAAATGTAATAATCAATAGATATTGGGTTCACAATCCAGCAGCGGACCAATTTCAAAACGAATTAATTTTAAATTGCATAAAAAACAAATTACAAGGTCGAGCAAACTACGTCGTATCAATTAAAGGTTTAGTTACCTGGGACGGCATAGAACGCGAATTAAAACACACATTCGGAGACCCCCGAGATGAAAACTGTCTACTTCAAGATCTCATGGACCTCAGACAGAAACCGAACGAACATCCGTTACAATTTCACGAACGATGCATGGCGTTATTACACATTATATGCCAGAATATTAATTTAAATACTCCGCAAGCTTCTCAAGCAGCGAAACGAGACTTTTTTGCAAAACAAACCCTGCGAACTTTTGTCACGAGATTAAATAAACCGTTAGGAACTTCCGTATTGATCATGAAACTAACGCCGATGGAAGAAGCGTATAATTATATACAAGATTTAATTAACGCAGATTACGGTCAACAAAATTACAAAAAAGCACCACCCCAAAATATCCCACGATACACAACGAAAGTTAAACCATTTCAAAACACGTTCAACGGAGCAAATTTCCAACAACATACCTTCAGACCGCAACATCAGAATTTTCACAGACACCAACAATTCCAAGCTCAACGTTATAATCAATTCGGTAACCAACAACAACAACAACAACCGAGACAATCTTTCCCAACAGGACCAATTAATATACAACCAAGACAAAGTCAACCACAAAAATTCTTTACGAATACAAGTCTTCGGAAAACAACCAGCGCAACTTAATGTCTGGAAACCACAGAATAAACCACCACAAAATCACCCGACTCCAATGTCAGGAATAAGCATCCAAACTGTAAGGAACTACCCGCAAAATAGACAAAACTTCATGTCACAAGAAATGTTTCACATCGAAAATTTAGAAGATCAAGAAATTAAAACACCAGAAGATTCGTATTCATACCCAGAAGAACAATACGAGCAACAAATAAACTACGAACCAGAAGAAAACGAACTACCGGAAGAAAATAACGAAAATCAGGATTTTCACAAACCTCCGATATATTACTACCAGAGATAATGGAAATAAATAATTACTCAGATAAAAAAGAATTACCTTACATCACTATATCGCAACCACCATTGAAACTCTTATTAGATACAGACGCAACAAAATCGTTTTAAAACCCATCAGTCATAGAAAAATATTATCCTAATAATGTGTATTATGAACCTTTCATTGTTAAATCCATATTTCAAGAAAATAAAGAACAATTCTGTTCTGACATTCCAACATTTAAGCAATTTAATCAACGAAACACAATGAAATTCCATGTATTTAAATTTCACAACGTCTTTCACGGATTAATTGAACTAGATAATCTTAAACTATTAAAGGCAAAAATTGATTTAACAACAAATCAATTAACCACCGAAAACGCAGTTATCTCGATACAATATTACACCACCGGACAAAAAGAAATTTTCCAATGCGCAATCGAAGCAAACACCGGAATCAAAGCTAAAATACCAGTCAATTTAAATGGAGATATTTTTATAGAGCGACAAATAATCCAGAACTGTGAAATACCAGCAACGATTACAACAGCGAAAAAAGGTTATGCTTTAGTCGAAATATATAATAAATTCAATGAAGACAGCAAAATCGAAATCACAAAACCACTAGACGTAATCACGTATAACGAAAAAACTACAATCAATTTAATTACCAGATACCCGAGAACACTGAATACATATATCATTCAGAAGAACAAAATCATATAGAATAATTATTAAGAACAGATCACATGAACGATGAAGAATATAATGCTATAACAAAAGTATGCAAAGAATATTCCGAAATTTTCAAATACGAAAACTAGGGACTAGAGTGGCTAGGGAAGTTAAAGGGGAAGAGAGAAGAGGCTTGGAAAAGGAGGGAAGGGGAAAATAAAAGTTAGTAGGTTTCAGGCAAGGAGGTCTAAAGTTAGAAGGGGGCAATGGTAAAGAGGGAAGAAGAATGGAGGTGTGGAGTGGACGGAGACGGGCAGAGGTCGAGTATGAAGGCGGGCCGCACGCACCACGGAACAATGAAGGGTGATTTATTGTACACATGTAAATAGATTTAAATGTATCATGGGTATGCCAATAAAGGTTATAATAATAATAATGCCACCCCCACAACTCGATTTTAAACACCTCGATACAATTCCAACGTTTGATGGAAAACAGGAAAATTTTGCGCAATTTCTGTCATCGCTAAATGTAATAATCAATAGATATTGGGTTCACAATCCAGCAGCGGACCAATTTCAAAACGAATTAATTTTAAATTGCATAAAAAACAAATTACAAGGTCGAGCAAACTACGTCGTATCAATTAAAGGTTTAGTTACCTGGGACGGCATAGAACGCGAATTAAAACACACAAATTTTCCAATGCGCAATCGAAGCAAACACCGGAATCAAAGCTAAAATACCAGTCAATTTAAATGGAGATATTTTTATAGAGCGACAAATAATCCAGAACTGTGAAATACCAGCAACGATTACAACAGCGAAAAAAGGTTATGCTTTAGTCGAAATATATAATAAATTCAATGAAGACAGCAAAATCGAAATCACAAAACCACTAGACGTATTCACGTATAACGAAAAAACTACAATCAATTTAATTACCAGATACCCGAGAACACTGAATACATATATCATTCAGAAGAACAAAATCATATAGAATAATTATTAAGAACAGATCACATGAACGATGAAGAATATAATGCTATAACAAAAGTATGCAAAGAATATTCCGAAATTTTCAAATACGAAAACGATTCACTCAGCTTCACGAACCAAGTTAAACATCAAATAAAAACTCGCGATGAAATACCGATATATACGAAATCTTACCGTTATCCATTTGTACACAAAAATGAATCAAAATCAAGTTCAAGCTATGTTAGACCAACAAATTGTAAGGCCGAATCATTCGCCATGGTCATCCCCAGTATGGATCGTACCAAAAAAGAAGACGCATCAGGTAAAAGAAAATGGCGTATAGTAATTGACTATAGAAAAATTAATGAGAAAACAATAGACGACAAATACCCAATTTCAAATATCTGTGACGTACTCGATAAACTAGGCAAATGTCAATATTTCACTACATAGATCTAGCAAGCGGATTTCATCAGATCGAAATGCACCCGGAAGACAGAAAAAAACCGCATTTAACGTAGAAAACGGACACTACGAGTTTAAGATTAAAGAACGCCCCATCCACATTCCAGAGAGTAATGGATAATGTATTAAGAGGATTGAAGAATAAAATATGTTTAGTTTACATGGACGATATTATAATTTATTCAACGTCATTACAAGAACATGTAACAAATTTAAGGAAAGTATTCCAACGACTAAGAGAATCCCGTCTAAAAATACAATTAGACAAATCAGAATTTTTGCAAAAGGAAGTAAAATTCCTCGGACATATAGTCACCCCAAATGGAGTAAAACCCAACCCCGACAAAATTCAGGCGATAATGAACTATCCAATACCGAAAACTACAAAACAGATCAAAGGATTCTTATGACTAATCGGATACTATAGAAAATTTATTAAAAACTTCGCAAAAGTAACCAAAAATAACTTAACATCATGTCTAAAAAAAGACGCGAAGATAATACACGATGCCACATTTATGAAATGCTTTGAATATTGTAAGACATTACTTACGACCCTATTCTACAATATCCAGATGCCAATAAACCTTTCGTATTAACGACAGATGCAAGCAACATTGCACTTGGAGCCATATTATCACAAGGACCCGTCGGAAATGACAAACCAATATCTTACGCATCAAGAACTTTAAATAATTCAGAACAAAACTATTCCACAATAGAAAAAGAGCTATTGGCAATAGTTTGGGCAACACGTTATTTTAGACCATATCTATACGGACGCAAATTTAAAATAGCCACGGACCACAAACCACTACAGTGGCTATTTAGTTTGAAAGAACCTCAATCTCGATTAGTAAGATGGAGATTAAAATTGGAGGAATTCGATTATGAAATCGTATATAAAAAAGGAAAAGCTAATACAAATGCAGACGCACTATCCAGAGTAGAAATTCATACAAAGGAAACAAATAAAAATTCGACAGAAAACGAAACTATACCATTCGTAAAATATATGACACAATTCAATATGAATTTTGACGAGAAAAACGAAAACGTTGAAACAAATTCAATGATCGCAAATATTTGTCAAACAGAAGACCCAGAGGACTTAGGAACAGTACACACAAACAGCGAAGATCCCATATTAATGATACCCATATCCGAAAAAACATTAAACCACCTTTTCAATCAGATAAAGATGGAATTTGTTTGCTTCACTCCGAAAGTAAGCACAGTGATAGAACATATATCACCAAAGCAACAAAGAATACACGTCAGACTATCTGAAAACAACTTAGAAAAAGATTTAATAAACACCTTCAAAAACTTATGGATTGCATATTCAGAAAGAAGAACACTTCCAAAACATATGCAGAATATTGCAAAGAACATCTAAGAACGCTTCATTTAAAATTATTAAATGTCAAAAGATATTAGAAGATGTAACCAGCCCAGAAAGACAAGAGGAAATAATCGAAAACTATCATCAAGGTAAAACCAACCATAGAGGAATTCTTGAAACAGAATCCAGAATAAAAAGAACTTATTACTGGTTAAACATGAAAGAATCTATTCAGAAATATATAGATTTATGTGATATTTGTAATACCGAAAAGTATGATCGAAACCCAGTAAAACAACAACACCAAATAACACCAACACCTGGACGACCACTAGAAATAATACACGTAGATACATTTCAAATAAAAGGACAAAAATATTTAACTATTATTGATGCATTTTCAAAATATGGACAAGCATACCCACTTTCAGGAAACAATGCAGTCAGTGTAGTTAACGCATTGATTAAATTCTTCACGCACCACAGGGTTCCACTAACGATAACCATGGACAATGGATCAGAATTTAAAAATCGAATTATAACAGGTCATAGTTGCAACACTGCCCTGCTTCATATTGTTGACGACATTATCCGGAGCTGGGATAACGGTCAATTAACCCTTTTAATATTGTTAGACTATTCAAAGTCTTTCGACACTATTAACCATGACATCTTATTGTCGATACTTGGATTCATAGGTCTAAGTCGCAATACGATCACATTTTTCAAACATTATTTATCTAGTCGATATCAACAAGTTAAAATTGGTGATAAATTGTCAGAACCCGTTTACCTCACTCATGGTGTGGCGCAGGGTAGTATCTGTGGACCTTTGCTATTTATTATTTATACATGTTACTTGTCAACTCCACGCATATGCGGACGAAAGTCAACTTTATTTTAGTTTTAGTATGGAGGATTTGCACGATGTTTCTAATACCATTAACACACAATTAGATGTTCTTTTGGAAGTTTCGCGAAACCACGGGCTTATGATTAATCCGAGTAAATCACAGTTGATGTTATTTGGAAATAAATCCAAGCAGCAAGAGTGCAAAGATGTCTTAAATATAGAAATTGAGGGTATCCGGTTGGAGTTTGTCGAGGTGTCGAGGAATCTGGGTCTCTGGGTGGACAGCAGTCTCCGATTTGAAACACACATAAATAAAATGATTCAGAAATCTTATGTCACTTTGAAGACGCTTTTTTCTAATAGACATATTTTAAGTCAGCCGATTAAACTGAGAATTACCGATTCGTTGATACTCTCTAACTTCAATTATTGTGATTCAATGTACGGACCTTGCATCGATGCAGTTGATGTTGCTCGGATCCAACGGGTTCAGAATTCGTGTCTTCGGTTTGTCTATGGAATCCGAAAGAGGGGCAGGATCACCCACAAGTTGATTGAAGCGAATTGGCTGAATATGTGTAACCGACGTAGGCTGCATGCTGCGGTACTGTTTTATAAAATTTTAATAACGAAAACCCCACCCTATCTTTATAATAAAATCAGATTCCGGACGGATATCCACAATATTAATATCAGGCATAAAAATTCGATCACTATACCTCGGAATCGACTTGCCTTATTTGAACGGTCATTTTCGTATAATATTGCAATCTTCTGGAACTCGCTATCGGATAATCTTAGGGCGGTGTCAGTATATAAATTTAAAAACGTTTTCAGGGCTATTCTTCAATCCCAGCGACAGGCATAATTCAATAATTCATAATTTTATTAATTCACTTTTACCTGAGAAATGATTTTGCGTCTGTTCTTGTTCTTTTTCGGATCAATCTTCATGTATTTGTTTCATTATGCTAATCTGAACCTGCACCTATTAACTACGTTAATTATTTATTTTTATATTTTTATATACATATATATTTTTGTTTGTTTGTTTAATTCATATTAGTATATGCATTTCTTTTTGTTTTACTATAATAAGTATTGTATTATCAATTTAGTTAATAAAGGCGTTTATTATTATTATTATTATTATTATTATTATTATTATTATTATTATTATTATTATTATTATTATTATTATTATTATTATTATTATTATTATTATTATTATTATTATTATTATTATTATTATTATTATTATTATTATTATTATTATTATTATTATTATTATTATTATTATTATTATTATTATTATTATTATTATTATTATTATTATAACAGAATTCTTACAAATACACAAAATTAAACCACATTACATTACCCCTAACAACCCGCAAAGCAATGGTTTACTAGAAAGATTTCATTCAACCATACTTGAACACATTAGAATATTAAACCAGACGAAACCACATATGGACGGATTAACTATTATGCCGTATGCAATTTTAGGATACAACAATAGCATACATTCTACGACAAAAATGAAACTCATAGAACTTATAACAGGACATTTATGTAATAACGACATTTTAGACATAAACACGGATAAAATATATTTGGAGACTACTTGTAGAAACATAAAGAAACGATACAACAACTTTATGAAAAGGTACAAGGAAAACTACAAGAAAATACAGAAAAAACTATCAATAAACATAATGAAAAAAGAGAAAGTCCTATAACATACGAAGAAAACACAGAAGTGTAACGGAAAATATCATCCGGAAACAGAGGAAAAACAAATCCGAAATTCCAAAAAGAGATTTTAGTAAAGGATAACGTAATTACATACGAAACTCCCCGAAAAATGTATCACAAACAACAACTAAAAAGACCTAAAGTTTACATGAAAAATTCTTTACAGGATGATAACGCTCAACCTGGCCCGTCCTCAAGAAATTAAATTAACGTCATTCGAAGATAACCCCGGTATAGTACCATACCAAGAAAACGACGCAAAAATAAAATCAGGAACACACACGTTTATACATTATTTCTATTTACAACCGATTAAACAAGAAATTGAAAACCTTAAAAGTCAATATGAATATATTAACGCAAGTGTAAAAAGAGAATATGAAGATGTTTTCTCAAACTTTGATAATGCCGTACGAATTCAACTGTCAAATTGCATAAAGAAATTCGACACTCTAAAACCGACACTAATCGAACTAATCGAAATCATTAACTGGAAATTTAGATCAAGAAGATGCACCAAAGTATGATCAAGCGATCTACGATAATCAAGAAAACCAGAAAACAATTACAACGACCCTCAATCAACAAATTTCGCTAACTACGAAATTAATGGACAATTTTATAAAACTGTTTCATCGATTAAATACAATCAAGGAATACTTATAGAATCTATACAAACACTACAGACATCGCAACAAGATTATGTTCGTGTACGAGAAATATACGATCAATTAACTTTAATATTGTCACTCATACAGAATATACTAATGGATGTAGAAAACACGATTACATTCGCAAAACTGGGAATACCGCATCCAAGCATCATGGGACTAGAAGAATTAGAAGATATAATATCAACTTTAATCAAACACTATCCCGATGATCAATTATTTTTTCATCCAGAAGACGATCCAAGAAAATATTACGACATAATTAAAATCAAAGCCTACTATTCAGGAGATAGAATCGTATTTTTATTACAAATACCCCTTACTTACCCAGAAATATATAAAACTTATCACATATATTCCATTCCTACTCCAAATAAAACGACAATAATACCCACTCATCCTTACCTGTTAGTGAGTGATTAGACTTATCATTATATGAACAGGGAATGCGAAGACATCTACGATCGAAAATTCTGTGAAGAAACAACTTTAAGAGAACAAGACGAAGATTGTATTTACCAATTATTAACATTAACATTGAAAATCCCAAAATGTAACCAACATTCAGTCCAAAATTCTCACACATTAGTGCAACGAATTAACGAAGCCCACTACATCGGATTATTTCCAAATCCACAAAAAATATTTAAAATGTATTAACAACGACTTTCGTACTCTACAAGGTACATTCTTTATCGAAGTGCCACTTGGATGTGAATTTTCGACTTCCACGTACGTTTATTCAAACACGCAAAAAACCCTCATCGGACAACCCCTTGTATTACCTAATATACAAATTCAATCAAATCTTTCGTTTAAAGAAATCATGAACTTCAAAAGCTACAAGGTTCTATACAACCAGTATCACTGAAAACGTATGACAACAGTCATTATTACTTTCAAATCCTAATCTATCTTGTTGCCGAGTCTTCCAGCTAGGGATGGAGGAGTTATGTACAGCGAAACAATTACGTACGCAGAAATGCACCTGCACAACATGCGACAAACGCCGAACCAGCAAAAACGTTAATATAAATACTAATCTTAAGATAATTATATTATTACTTTTCGCGTTACCATTCTACACGTTACATTCGTGCGAGATTCATTTTTCGCAAGTTCTATCGTAGATTGTTTGTGTTAAATCAACCGTCGAATAAAATAAGAAATAAATTGTAAAAGTAATCATCAAATATTGTAATCATTAAAAATAAAGTTTGAAATAAAAAGAAAAAGTTAAAAACAAAAGTTTTTAACCCCCCCCCTAAAGCCGGTTAACGAACGAATTGAACTAAATTAATTTTGCAATGGAATAAAGAACCACTAGTTGCGAACAATCCTGAAAGCAAGGAATTGTGCCACATTAGAGGATGCTATAAATACCACAAAAGACGAGGAAATCGATAAGCCAGCAGCAATTTTTTATTACAATAACCGCGGAAATAGCAGATTTACTACAAGGTACAACATGCAGAGAAGTACGTATCATGGACATGGTGGTCGAAATTTCGGTCAGAGAGGAAATTTTCGGTCCTACTCTGGAACCAACGGCAATCACCAACCGAACAGAGGTGCGCCACGAGGATTGAACATCTGGGCACAGAGAGGTACGAGAGGACAGGGGTTTTCTCTTATATACCGCATGGAGACTTATCGACTGCAGCACTAGACGCTCAGTTGAGGTCGGTGCGAAGAATATGTGAGGACTACGAGATCCCATAATTATTTATTTTAAAATCATGATTTTATACCCTATTAGCCAAAACAGGCATTAAGCTCGAAAATCTCAAGATATGTGTCATCAACCATGCGAACAGTGTAGACTGTAAGCAAACAAGGCTATTAATTCTCAATCATTATCACATCTTACCAACTGGGGGACATGCAGGCATGAATCGAATGTACGCCAACATAAGACGGCAGTATTTTTGGAGCAATATGAAAAACGACATCAATAAATTTTATGCCAGATGTGACGACATGTCAACGACATCAGCACTCGAGGGCTCATGTCGAACCTATCACATTCACCACCACCACCACCACCAATTCGGCGTTTGAAACATTTATTTTTGATTTGGTAGGTCCATTAAACCAAGATAGTGAAGAAAACCGGTACATTCTCACTATCCAATGTGAACTGACTAAATTTGTAGAAGAATACCTGTTAATGAACAAAGAGGTCAGAACGGTAGCGGAAGCATCTGTTAATAATTTCGTGTTACGATTCGGAATCCCACGAACAAGGACTAGAGTTTTTAGCAAAAGTATTCAAAGAATCAGCCAAGGTTTTGAGGATCAAGCAATTAATCTCTACAACTTACCACCACGAAACGTATAAAAACCTAGGTGCCTTTCTTAGAATTCAAGTTTGTAACGAAACAAGGGTTCCGTCACCACCATTTGTTTTTCCGTAACGTGGTCACTCTTAATTAATTTATTAATTAAAGGAAATGACGACAGAAAAAGCAAATTCGTCCCGCCGACTGAGATACCAAATTACCGAGACGCCTGCGCGAGAGAGAAGAGACGCTCCGATGTCGACAACACGTGCCTGTGACGTACGCCGCGCCGGGGTATATAGCCGACCCACCACTTCTACAGAGAGAGATCCGATCTACCCGTCGAATGCGTATTATTGACAGATCCGCTTCGACGCCGAGTACGCCGGTCCGTATGGTCAGCGATCTTGCATTGTTATTAACCAGTCCGAATAATAAACCATTATCGAGTACGCCGGTCCGTATGATCAGCGGTCTTGCATTGGTATTAACCAGTCCGAATACTAACAATTATCGAGTACGCCGGTCCGTATGGTCGGCGATCTTGCATTGTTCATTAACCGTCCCGAAACTGTGTGATAATAAATTGGATACGCTAACCCGCTTCTATATTAGCACACATTCCGCCCTACATCCATCCAAGCCATTCAAGATCCTCACCGGACAAATTATTTTGTTTATTCCGAGAATGTAAATTATTTGTTTATTCCGAGAATGTTATTATTATTTGTTTATTCCGTTCATTTATTTATTACATTGGTTATACATTGGTGATCAGCTGTGTCATTCTTGGAGCGACTGGCAGAACTACAGGAATGTTACCAAATAGCCGGAGTAGAGTTACTCGCCGCGCTACACGATACACGTTACACGATACCGAACCCGACAAGGGTTAACGGTATCGAAATACCTATAACAACGACAGTGAGGTACCTAGGGGTTACACTAGACACAAAGACGACGTTTGGTGCACATATACAACACGCGAACAGAATGGAACACGCTGCAATGAGATCGGTGTACGCACTGGTCTCAAAAAGCAGCAGACTTACGGCGGACAACAAAGTGTTACTTTACAAGGTAATTATAAAACCGACGATGATGTACTCGTCGCCTGTATGGTGCGGAGCTTCGGCGACGAATCTCCGTAAACTGCAAATGGCGCAGAACAAGTGTCTCAGGTTCGCCCTGGGCACCGACCGATACGCACGTATACGTGACCTACATACAAACGCGGACATGCCGCTAATAACAACGTATATAAAAGAGATGGTAGAACGCTTTTACAGGCGGACCGCCACACACGACAACAGACTCATAAGAGACATAACTGAACAAAGACATGTCGAAGGGCAGAGGCATACACACAAATTACCTTACGAAACACTGGACATATACTACGAAGAGAGGACCAACTAACATAACATATCACAACATAACATAACATAACACAACATGACAAAACTGACGAACCAAAAAACAGGACGTGCGGGTGGGTTTTTGAGAGTTTCCCGCCGACAACATGAAACAAACGTAACGGACGATCGGACAACGGAACCCCGACAATCGTCGAGGGAAGCACCGTATTTGTTTTTAAATGTTAGAGTTAATTTTAGATCCACCTAATAAGCGTTCGCGTAGGAGTAGGTGTTTTAACTATTTGTTGTATATATATAATGTGTTGTAAATATTGTGTAAATACTGATTTTTAATAAAAAACTTTGAATTTGAATTTGAATTTTGCCGCGCTACCAGAAGTTCTCAGGGGACGAACACTTCTCTGGTATAGGAATAATAAAGACCTATGGTCCGATTGGAACGATTTTCTATCCGATTTTCGAAGACACTACCTGCCCCTGAGGTACCAGGCGAAACTGGAGGATGAAATCAGAAACCGGACACAGGGATCACAGGAAGCTGTTCGCGACTACGTAGTGTCCATGATCACTTTGATCAGGCGCTGTGGAGGATGTTCGGGGCAGGCCCGCCTGGATCGAACTTATGATAACATGAGACCCGAAATCCGCATGTACATCCGACGGTCCAATGTGACGACCCTACAAGAGCAAGAGTAGCTGATAGATCAAGCTACGGAGCATGAACAAGTCAGCCAAGAAACCAAACGATTTCGAGAACCACCGACAACAAGCCGCCTGAACGAAACCGAATATCGAAAAACAACGACCAGACCGATGAATCCGCCACAGAAAATTCAGGACAGAGGGGCGTCCGCAAAACCACTCAGCAGACTGATCAAGAAGTCTATCGACACCGGCGCCACGAGCTCATTCGTTAGCCGAGTCGCTGAGCATGGCTGTAGGAATGGAGTGACCCGGGAAGAGACCCGACTATCGAAAATCCCAATGGCCGATGATCCACAGGAAATCTGAGTGACCGAATCCGACTCAAGATTTCGGTGGGTCAACAGGACATCGAAACCCAATTCTGGGTAATGGAGACCGCACCACTGAGATGATCCTGGGGATGGATGCCCTGAAAAGACTCAAATTGGTCCTAAATACCGGAACAAGGCAAATCTGGGAGCCGCCGCCCTCAGAAAACCCACCCAGAGTAGCAATGATGGACCCTGAACTAAACCCGACGTTGAAAAAGAAAATGGAAAAATTCTTGCATACGGAGCTGGAGAAATTCCAGAATGTAACCGGACTGACACAACAAGTCAACCACGAAATCCGACTAAAATCGGGGGTAACACTCATCAAACAAAGGTATTACCCCTGTAATCCGAAAAAACTCGACCTCATCAACGAGGAAATTGACATAATGATAAGGGAAGACGTAATTGAACCAAGTCAAAGTCCGTGGAGTTCTCCCATCGTATTAGTAAGGAAGAGCAATGGGGAACAGAGGTTTTGTATTGACTTCTGAAGGGTGAACGAAGTCACAGAGAAGGATGTATACCCGATACCCTATATATCCGGAATCCTCGACAAACTGAGAGGAGGGAAGTATTTCTCCACTCTAGATCTGCGTCATGGATATTGGCAGATCCCCTTGATGAAGAAGAGTCGACCGATTACCGCCTTCACGGTCCCAGGAAGGGGACTGTTCCAATTTAAAGTACTACCATTTGGACTCCATGCAGCACCCGCGACGTTTCAACGTTTCTTCGACACGCTCATTAACGCGGACGTAGACGACATCGCCTTAGTCTACCTAGACGATATAATCGTGTGGGGCCGCACGTTCGAAGAACACCTGGAAAACTTAACGATAGTCTTCGATCGACTCCGGGCCGCCGGACTGCGACTACAGGTGGAAAAATGTCAATTCGGGAAGACGGCACTAACATACCTGGGACACGTCATGGGCAAAGACGGAATTCGAACCGATCCAGGAAAGATCGAAGCAATCCTGAATATCTCCGCACCCAGGACCCGCAAGGAAGTAAGGAGCTTCTTTGGTCTCACCTCCTGGTACCGGCGATTTGTACCCCAGTTCGCCACCAAATCCGCCCCCTTGAACCAGTTGTTGAAAGACTGACGCAAGTGGACCTGGGGCCCCGAACAAGAAGAGGCGTTCCAGGCCATTAAAACTCTGATCCAGGACATTGAAGGCGTAGAGAAAGTCATCGCTTACGCCAGTCGCAGCCTTAACCCGGCCGAAGGCAGATACTCTACCACCGAGAACAACAAGCAACGGAACCCTTGCACGGACAATGAGGCAGGAAGTAGAACCGGAAATCATCGAAGAAGTGACCGCCGACCCGCAGAGAGTGTCCACCGAGATGAACAAAATGAGGGATGTCTACAACGTCGTACAACGAAGACTCGCCGAAGCCTTCCTACGACAGAGCCGTCCCTACAACCTCCACCACCGACCATTCCGTCCAACCGTATGCCAATGGGTCTATAAACACTATTTATCAAAAGTCGCTGACAACTTCTCCGCGAAGTTAGCACCGAAGTTTGACGGCCCGTATCAAATAAAAAAGGTAATATCTCCGGTAATTGTACTGTTACAGGATACGCAACATCGAGGAGCCGGTTTGGTCCATGTGAAGGACATGCGACCTGCGCCTGCCCGAGCTGAAAGAGAAGGGGAACCGCCGAACCCTGTTATAAGCCAGCGACCGACGAATCGACAACCACTTCGAGATGGAAGCTCCCCGAACGCCCAGTAGGCCATCGACACCGCTTCTGCTGTGGTCGCCGGATACCGCCGTCTTACTACAGCAGAAGTTTACCGAACTGTTCGGCGATTCACCGTTCCGCCCCGACTCTCCATGGCTGATCTCAGCGCCCCGCGTAGGCCCAGATGACCTACCCATCACGCTCGGACGAGAAATCCCCACCGAACCGACATCACCGCCGGTACTGCACATTCCCGAAGGAACGATGCCCGGGATACGGACGATTAACCAGGGAACTCGACGGAAGGCGATGAAATACCGGAACCGCCCGTACGTCGTGCCGATCCCCGGAGGACATCACCTGAGGATGACCCGAGCCGAGGCCAATGAACTTGGTCTACGGCTCGAACTTTGTGGAAACACCGCGTGATGATTCGTTTCCCCGTACGGATGGTATGTAACGAAACAAGGATTCCGTCACCATCATTTGCTTTTCCGTAACGTCGTTACCTTTAAATAATTAACTAATTAAAGGAAATGACGACAGGAAAAGCAAATTCTCGCCGACTGAGATACCAAATTACCGAGACGCCTGCGCGAGAGAGAAGAGACGCTGCGATGTCGACAACACGTGCGCGTGACGTACGCCGCGCCGGGGTATATAGCCAACCCATCACATCTACAGAGAGAGATCCGATCCGACCATCGAATGCGTATTATCGACAGATCCGCTTCGACGCCGAATACGCACTACCGAGAAATCATCCGCCGAAATAATTCACATCCGTTCCGACTGTCTAACTGACAACACCGATTCCGTCCTAATAACAATTATCGAGTACGCCGGTCCGTATGGTCAGCGATCTTGCATTGTTATTAACAAGTCCGAATAATAAACAATTATGGAGTACGTCGGTCCGTATGGTCAGCGGTCTTACATTGGTATTAACCACTCCGAATAATAAACAATTATCGAGTACGCCGGTCCGTATGGTCGGCGATCATGCATTGTTCATTAACCGTCCCGAAACTGTGTGATAATAAATTGGATACGCTAACGCGCTTCTATATTAGCACACATTTCAACCTACATCCATCCAAGCCAATTCAAGATCCTCACCGAACAAATTATTTTGTTTATTCCGAGAATATAAATTGTTTGTTTATTCCGAGAATGTAATTATTATTTGTTTATTCCGTTCATTTATTTATTACGTTGGTTATTCCGTTTATTTACTTTGAGGATTAATTATTATTTCGTTATTATTGAGTTTTACATTGTTTAAATTATTTAAGGAAACATACTCCGTCCAAATCTGTTTCCACGGATTTGCGTGCTACCACAAAATGCGTTAAACAATAACAAACCTATGTACAACTTTGAAAACTATTTTGAAGAGTTAAGGTATAGATTAAAAGCTGCATGGGTAGATGCGCGAGACAAGTTAGTTGGAACAAAGACTACGAGAAAGCGAGTGCTAGCTAAAGTTAAATGCGAAACATGTTAGATTTAAGTTTAATGATAAGGTATTATTAAGAGTAGAAACAAACAATAAGTTAGGTGCTTTATATGAAGGTCCATATAAAGTAATAAGTGAAAAGACACCAAACGTTGCCATAAAAATCAAAGACAATATAGTGACAGTGCATAAAATAAGAGCTAAACCGTTTACGAGTAATATAGAATAATTAAGAGTTATTGTATGGGTAACATAGATTAATAAATAAGGTACAAGAAAAAACTGCTTTCTTCAAAACTAATTTTTTCTGCAAAAAAATGGGGAAGGTGTAATAGTATGCTGTAAGTTGGTTATGTACTAATACACAATCGACCCAATTACAACACTCACCGATTAGTAATTTGCATTCTGCAAACAGTCGTTGTTTTGATTTAATTTGTTACACTTGCCGTCAGCAAGAATGGAAATAATAATTCGTATTGAGGACAATTGATTTGGAAAGCCTCTCGCGATTAATATAAATATCAACTTGCAGGGCACGATGATTAGTGATACATAGTTAGTCTTGTGTAGATAGTCGATAGACAATCATCGACAGAGTTCAGTCGATATCTAGTGCAAATATTAGTATGTACATAATTTGCAACGCGTAACGACAACGTTCGTCGTAAGGGTAGGTCAGTAACCACTCGGCGACGCTGCAAACGAACGACCTTGCAAACGACGCAATTACCGACGAGTATTATATACGGCAAGACCCAACTAGTAATATTTCAATCTCACAGCCTTTTGACAGTAAGTGTGTTAAACTCTCGACTCTTTTGGTAGATATGTTTGTGGATTTATAAACGATTTGCCACGATACGAAAGTCATTATAGCCGACATAAAAATGAAAACAGGGAGTATATGAGTATGGAACACAATATTGAATCATTGTATCGAGAATATGGTAGAAAATATCAGGAAGATTCTATTAAACTAGTTTCTGCAGATAAGTTTAGAAGCGTTTTTACAGAAAAATTTAACATATCCTTTAAATCCCCAAAGTCAGATACCTGTTCTAAATATGATGAATTTACAATTAGTATTGGAGATGCCAAAGGAAACCAAGACAAAAAACAAGTAGAGAACTTAAATAGACTAAAAGTGCTTCATCGTAGAAAAGCCAAGGCAGCTCGAAATATTTTAAAAGCAGCAGTAGATGAGTCCAAGGATCAAGAAGGAATTCATGTGATTACGTTTGACTTGCAACAAGCTTTACCGACACCTAAGCTGACAACTGGACTATGTTTTTATAAGAAAAAACGTTGGTGCTACAACTTCAGTATTCACTTTATATGCGATCTCCGATAACTGTTGCGGTCAAAATAACAATTGGACTATTGTAGGATTTTTGCTATATTTGATTTTGGCTATATTTGTAGGTCATACGATGTTACCAAGTGACCGTGACTTTGCTGTCGTCGAAAAACGCAGCAGAAGATATGCTTCAGTTTATGCACCAGTAGAATGGGAAGAAATTTTGAAAAGTGCTTAAAAGAAACAGCCATTTAAAGTAACTGTTCTTAAAGCCGAAGACTTTTACAAATTTACCGATCTAAAAGATTTTCGACAACAAATAAATCTGTAGATAACACCAAGGTTAGCATAAGTACTTGCGTGAAATTAGAATTTGTCGCAAATAAACCTTTAACAATGATGGCATTTGATAGTTATTACGGAGCTCCAATAGAAATACAACTTAAAAAAAAAACGTGGTCGGCCAAGTGCTGCTACCGATTACTTTCGTGATGTGAACCTGACCCAAAAATATCACGAGGATTTGCCTATAGAAGAAAGTAAACTGGCTAACGTTATGTCATGCATGCAGTGGATTCCGCCTATTCACCACCCCTTTTATTACAATTTAAAAAGTGAAAAAAGTGGCAAATGATTTGTTATTAAATTTATATTGTATTTTTGACAAATAAAATATTTTGCATTCTATAACATCATTTATCCCTGTCCTTAATTTTAAATAAAACCTGTTAAGTAGCATTTTTCCAAATAAAAATTCAAAAATAAATAAAAAAATATTTTGCGAGTCAACTATAAAAAACCTTCGTCGTTTCAACATTATTTGTGTTGTATGTTAGCATATTATAAGAAAATATAATATTTCATATTTTTAAAATGCATGGAAACATTTGAACGCCTCTTATTCTAAATTTCAATTTTGTTACTTAACATGTTTTACTGCCGAACGCCTCATTTATAATTATGTTCAACGTTAGTTTGTGGACGTGAGTAATCTAAAATATGTTTGTGTGGTTATTGTTCTGATACTCTTCGTAGAATATTTGTCACATTTTTCAATATATTTATGTTATTCAAAGGATTTTTGTGAATATTATTTTTAGCTTACCTGTAGGAATCAATTTACTCAACTGGACAGTTTGTAAATTTGGTATTGACCTTTTAATGAAATTTGACAAACTAATTGGGAAACATGCCCGTCCCATTATATGAACACATTCCTTTCTGTGTGGAGTGTGCAGAAATAATTCTATAAAAATACCAATAATATTTTACACGTTTAACAACCACGCACATACTTACACAAATTGATAATTTTGTGAACAATTCATTCTCGATGGATTCTAACAACATCTGGCTGACACAACATCTGGCTGACATAAAATCTTCTTGATCGTCCTTTTTATATTGATAACCGACAATTAAATATAAGCTCTTGTGAGTAACCTAACAAAAATACTTACTTACCATTGTTGATGTACAACTCAAAAACCGTAGACAGTTGTGAACTCCGGCCCGCGCGTCCGAAACGCTCGCCGACTCGGAATACGGGCTATCCACGGACACCGAGCCAGTTTCCGAAAATCTGGAAAAGTTCCGGGAACTCGGTCACCAAAAGGGCTTCCTTCGGAGCGTAGGAATCTTTTGTCTAGTGGGGTAGCACGGCCGATTCCAAAATTTCTCTACTTTCCCAATTTTCGTAAACAAAATCAACTATAATTGAATTCTAATAATAGAATTTTCCACTTTTATACACTTTAAACTTTAAATGATACCTATTAATTTTAAGTATTTTCCGAAAAGTTAGGCTAGATTTCGATAGTTTAACTCAACACTGCGCGACATCTTCAACGACTCACGGCGTCCCGAGTGGGCCTGAGTACGCCTTAACTCCTTATCGGAGGAGTTCATTCACGACTGGCTTCCGAAGGGCCCGTGAATGACTCCAGACTTAAAGCGCGCGACATCGTCATCGACTCACTGCTTTCCGAAGGAGCAGGAGCACAGTCTTCTTTTCCCGAAGAAGTCCCGTTATGACTTAACTCCTTTTCGGGGGAGTCCACCCAATGATCCCTTCCGAAGGTGCACCGGATGATTGACTGTTTTTTTCCTTCTTACTTCGTCTTAAAAAGCATTTAATCGAAGCGGATACGCAGTCCACTCATAAAACGCATTTATTAAAAACAATTTCCGAAATACAACAGCGCTCGTTTATATTTGGCTTATCGGGTTCGATAGAATTTTCTTTCCAGGCGCTATCGTTAGCATATTTCAAGCGCGCCCGCCCGAACTGGCGCTAATCTTTTATTTATATTCTGAAATCGTCATTTAGAGTCACTCATTTTATTAATTTACTTAAACAAATATTCACATCCTGTGAACAATAGGCAGGATTAAAAAGGAATTTCCAAAACACAACTTAGTCCGTTTGTTTCGTTTATATTTGGCTTATCGGGTTCGATAGAATTTTTTTCCGTCCGTCCGTATATTAAACCAATGTATGTAAGCAGGGCCAGAATTAATAATATGTTTATTTTTATGCCTTAATCTTAAATTTCAACTGCGTTATATATATTAACGAATAATGACTATAAATAACCAAAAACACTTGTCAATAAAGTAATACCATAAACGGACAAGCTTCACATGTATCTCAGGATCACCAATAAAAGTTAACCAATTAATTAAAATCCCTGAGTGGTATTATTTTACAAAAAATCACAACGGAAAAGTATATAGCAAGTATTCAATTATTAAGTACATAATTATAATTTCTTTCAAAGGGAAAATGTAACGTAATCGTGTGAAACGTCTATAAGATTATTCACGTGTGTTCCACATTAAGTTTTACATATAAATGTAAAATTATATAAATACCGATTGAATGATTTAGATATTTTGATATTTCATATAGAATATTCATATTAAAATATTTTTTTTACTCAAATAACTGCTTTGTTAGACGTTTTTATGTTAATCAAATTTATGAAAACTTAAAACATTTACAATACATTTTAAAATTGAATTTTGCGTCTTCAGTAATTGTAATTCATTTTGTTACCTTAATTCAATCATTTTTCGAACCAAAAAAAATCATGTTCGATACGCTATGAACTAATACGTTTTAGAAATCTACAAAAAAAAATCAAAATTATTACATAACTTTTAATATTTACAGAAATATTTCGATAGATTATTAGAATTTATCATTTTTCATTTTCATATTTTATTGAGAAATTTGATGTTTCCAATAATCGTCGATAATTTGTGTTAACGTGTTAACATTAAGTAATTTAAGAAATGGCACGTAGAAATACGACAAGAGGACAATGTGCCTAGTGTCAACGATGAAGATATGTTAAAGGTAAGTATAACTAGACTAACCGACGCCGTTTTAGAGGCATATGATAGGGATCGAGTATTCATTGTGCGATTAAAAGAATTGGCCGACATGTCGGAATGTGTAACGCCAATTGTAAAACTACCCCATATTGACGAATCCACGGTGGTACAACGCGTATCACCCACACAACTGTCAATTGCTGCCGTTGTAGATCAAAACGAACTTTCTCTGGCCGCTCCACAACCCCATCACCAAACCGGAGTGGCGGGGGAAGACGCCACGCCGTTGTACCATATATTCTTATCACGTAGCCGGTCAATTATCGAACGATACTGTGGAATAAGAATAAGAATAAGAATAAGAATAAGCTTTATTGGTCCTTTCGATCACATGTGACATTAGACAGGTCAAATTACACTAATACACTAATACACATAAAACACGTTAAAAATACTCCTGTAAGGAATAATGACATTTGTCCAATAAGTAATTTCTAAGTTTTCTTTTAAACACAGTTACATTAGGTTCATTTCTTATATTATAATCTAATTTATTGAAGATTTTTGCACAGGCATAATATGGTGAAGCTTCGTACAGACTCGTCCTGTGCGGTTGGGTACTGATCATTTCGTTTTGTCTCGTGGGGTAATTATGAAAGGATGAATTGTGTATAAATTTGTCTTCGTTGCATTTTGCATATACACAACTTTTGTAGATGTAGATGTCAGCAAGGGTCATAATTCTATGCTCCACAAAAGTAGGTCTGCATGATTCTCGAGAACTTAATGAGTATACTAAGCGTATTATTCGTTTTTGGAGAATAAATACTCTATTAATTTGGGTGCATGCTCCCCACAGTACGACTCCGTACGAAAGGTGCGAATAAACAAGCGCATAATACGATTGCATTAATACATCCATAGACAGTTCATATTTTAACTGTCGCAGCGCAAAGTACGCGTTGGCCAGCTTTTTACATACAAAGTCTACGTGTTCACGCCAAGAGATATTTTTGTCAAGTTTTATACCCAAAAAATTTACGGAGTTTACAACATTAATATCACACATTTGAAACATATCATTACCAAAGAACAAACATTGCGTTTTTGTCGCATTCAGCATTAATTTATTTCTGTGGCACCAGTCTTTTAGTTGGGAAAAGACGGTTTTGACCGATTGATGCAATTGGTCAGGGTCAGTACCAGATATTGCGATGGATGTATCATCAGCATAGTTTATGAGAAGACCTTTTCTGATATATTGTGGCAGGTCATTGATAAATAAGATGAATATTAATGGGCCAATGACCGAACCCTGACCAACCCCACAATCATTATCATATTCCCATGACAGAGACCCTTCGACTGAGACGATAAGCTTTCTACCAATTAGGAATGAATTAATCCATTGAAGGCCATTACCTCGTAGTCCAAGATTATAGAATTTAGATCTTACAAAGCTAAGATCAATGCTGTCGAAGGCACGAGACATATCAAAAAAAGCGCCACAACCCGCCTACGTTCATCCATTTCTTTATATATGAAATTAAGAAAATTTATGCTTGCCGTCTCCGTCGAGTGACCCGATCTAAAGCCGTGCTGAAACTCTCCTAGTATTTTGTGCTTATTTAAAAACGTAATTATTTGCGAATACATTAGCTTTTCTATAATTTTGGAAAAAACGCTTTGCAAACAGATTGGCCGATAGTTTTCTACAGACTTTCTATCGCCTTTTTTATAAATTGGTTTAACTATAGATTTTTTTAATATTGAGGGGAAAACCCCCTCCTGTATCGTAAAGTTTATTATCACAATGTCGAACGGTATCATATCGGTGAATTTGTTCCGAGATGTCGTTACTGCTCGGTTAAATTCTTTACGCGTGAACATCGTTGAAGAACGGGCGATTACAACATGTGCTGCAAGTTTGGCAAAGTCATGTTGTAACATTTAGGAACGTGCCCCGACGAATTATGACGGTTGTTCACCGAAAATAATAGAAGAGCTAATGAATATCGGAACAATATAAGAGTGGCTAACAGTAATTTCACGATGGCCATAATTAAGGCGAAGATACCGGGACATATCAATACAGCACAAGGAGCGTGGTGCTTTACGGTTTGTGGTCAAATGTACCACATGGTGGACGCGTTGCCCGTTACTCTGAACAATGCTAGTGACTTGGAACGAAGTCAGTTGTACTTTGTTGAAGCTGATCGGGCTATCGATAGATACTCGACGATGCTGCAGCGTCGATTGTCAGACAACACGATAGCGACATTGGAGAACACGGCGAGGAATTGCGTGAGAGTAGGGCAACGCTTACAAAAAACGCCGTGGTATAGATGTTTCAATGTAAGAAATACACCTCAATTAAAATGCGCAGAACACGAAAATCGGTCGAGCGAGTCCATTATGACTAATAACGGGGGAGGCGCTAATCACAGTGGCGTGAAAATTGCTCGTAATAGCGTGTGCAGTGAATACATCGCATATATTTATGTGTATAAGTATATATTAACAGATAACATACATTTATTTTACTCCCTATTACTGCCAACTACTTTTACAAACACTTATTTTCAATAATATTCCATATTTAAATAAACGCCCCCGGCTTAATATTGCCCCTTCACCTCCGCCTAGTTTTGTTGGCGCAGCTTGTGATAAGTCATTGTGTATTTCTTAGACTGCATGGAGTCTACTGGCGTTCAAAAAGAATATGCGCGCCGACCTTAGGACATACAATTGTAACGCGCTCCCCTTGCGGGCGGACGGACGGCGGGTAGATTTATTCGCGTTACTATAACGGGTCTCTGTGCCGAAATGTTTTTACGGACGTGTTCAAACAGCCGGCTCGGCCAGTGACCCTTTTTTTGTTCCTTGGTAGCTTGCAGTGGAGATTCCAGGTAAACGGCTACGTTTCTCGTGTTTCCGATTTAAAGACCGCACTCTGGTTTCTATTGATTTTTATTTAATAATAATAAATAACAAAATAATAACCGTGAAATAATAAGACCTAAGAACTCTAAATAACCGAAACGAACACAATATATATATATATATATATATATATATATATATATATATATATATATATATATATATATATATATATATATATATATATATATATATATATATAAATGCAAGGAGCATCGACCGTACGTTAAGATCCAAAACGATGAATATCGAGGAAAGCGGTCAGTTTCTTTTTCGGGCACTAATAAAACTCAATTAGTTGTTCTTTTCTATATTTCGCAATATAATTGATTGCTTCATCAGGAAAGACAAAAGAGAGTCGTTTTTTGAAACTAGCGAAGTAAACATTTATCACATTGATACATCGAGTTAGGTAAATTAATTTAATCGCTCGATGTATCAATGTGATAAATGTTTACTTCGCTAGTTTCAAAACACGACTCTCTTTTGTCTTTCCTGATGAAGCAATCAATTATATTGCGAAATATAGAAAAGAACTAATTGAGTTTTATTAGTGCCCGAAAAAGAAACTGACCGCTTTCCTCGATATTCATCGTTTTATATATATATATATATATATATATATAACCGGATAACGAAGAAAATAAACAGCGGAAACTCTAAATAAACAAAAAATGAAATATTATTGCCGGCGCGAAATAATTATTTTCGGTCGTCGGTGCGGCTCGGACGTTGGGACGGATGGTCTTTGCGCGCGACGGTCGCGTTCGGGGATCGGACTACGGGATTTGCAGCTACCCACCACTCCAATGTTGGTAGTGGCAGACAATGTGCTACGGGGTGGCGGATTAAGGGATGCAGCTACCCACTACTCCAATGTTGGTAGTGGCAGACAATGTGCTACAGGATGGCGGATCAAGGGATGCAGCTACCCACCACTCCAATGTTGGTAGTGGCAGACAATGTGCTACGGGGTGGCGGATTATGGGATGGGATTTTACGGCTCGGATGGTCGGACGAAGTGACTGCTTCGTATGCAGCGGGCGAAGTGAGCGCTCCGGATGCCTCGGACGAAATGACTGCTTCGGATGCAGCGGACGGACGGAATGTCACAGATTGCGCGTTAAATATTTTCAACGCGATATCTGTATTTTGTAGATCAATAGCAAATCTGTAACGAGACTGTCGGTTCGTTACACAATCTTCCCGAATCACGAAATGAAGTGGCGGCGATATTTCAAGGAGTAGATTCGTTCAAAGTAGAATTGTGGTTGTATCCACGAGATAGGTGACAGTCGGCCACTATCAAGAATTTAAATCGATTGGCCGATCCGTCCGTTTATTCGCTGTTGTTTCTGCGGGGTGAGTACGGATACGACAATTCTTTTTGGCTCACGGGTGTCAACGCAATCAACCCGAATAAAAGTCACGTTGGATTCTATTCTTTTCGATTGCAAGTGCGCAATGAGTTTTCAATCATTCGTAATTCGGGCAAACTTTTTCAACAACTACGCGGGATTAGCGCGATATCTGGAAGGAAGGGCGCGCGAACGGCAGGCACGCGTAGGTAAATTAACATTACTGCCGGTGGCTGACATCGGTTCACCGCATCACAAAAATCGTCTGTATTTAGATGCAATATTTGCACGGCACGGAATGTCCGATTTACGCATAACTTTTACATGTATTCCACGCTGGCCTGAAATAACGGATAATATCGTAATACAGTATCGTCGAAAATGACAACATCGTCCTGATCTAATAAGTATTTTTTTAGTTTTCAAGGTAAAATTTAGAGAATTCATCGATGCCGTTGCAAATAAACAACTGCACTGAGTAATAACGAACTACATGTCCGTCATTGAATTAAAAAAAAGAGGATTATCGGCCGCGCATATATTAGTGACGCTCGTAAACGACGACAAAATTGCAGATCCGGATTCGTGTGACAAAATTTTACGGGCGACTATACCGGACGCAGAAACACAACCCCTACTTCACGATATCGTTCACGAGCATTATGTACACAATCCCTGCGGACAGGAAAATCCACGGGAAATGTTGGAAACAGTATCCGAAAATTTTCGCCGAAAATACCACGTTGGAAAATAATGCGGTAAATGTTCGCGGCCGTCACGTCTATCGAAGACGGGTCGACGGGAATGGGTAATACGTTGATCGACAATCGTCGGATTGTACCGTACAATCCGTACGCGGCGGTAAAATATGATTGTCATATGAATTTTGAAATGTGCCTGTCACTGTTACCAGTGAAATATTTGTACATACATAAAGGGCCACGGTGCACGCCCAAGGAGAAACTGATGTCGAGATTGATGGCGTAGCGGGAGAAAACAACGATGAAAACGGCAACGTGCGTGGAAGAATAGTAGATTCGGACGAAATAAAAACGTATCTCGATTGCAGATCCGTTAGTTCTATCGAGATCGCTTGGAAAATTTTCGAATTTCCAATGCACGGTCGATCGCACGAGGACATCGAAAATGTGCTCGATGGTAGGAGCGCGAAAAATTCAACGCTAATGGGGTGGTTCGATTTAAACGCAAAAAATTAATCGGCTCGGAGACACAAATAATAATAATAAAATGTCTTTATTTGTATCAACAAAAATAAATTAAATTAACAAACAAATATTAACATTCGTAAGGATTATAGCTATAATTAGAAAATTCGAAAATTGAGGCGAAGTTCGCCCTAAGGCGCTCTTCCACTTAACCTCATTACAATATGTAAAAGAAAAACAAAAAAGAGTCGCACGTGAAATCAACAAAACTAAACACGAGTTTTATTCTACCTATTGCTCTACGAAAATGGTCGCTCTCAGCCGACACTTGAATCGCGATAGAGGCATATGTTTTATTGTCGAATGAATCCGATTATAATGAGAAGAGGCGACATAAGAAAAGGATCCCTGAAATGACGCAGTTGCATGTTTTGGCACAGTTAGAATATCAGTGCACCTCAAATCGCGATTGTGAACTTGAGACCTAGGTACCATTAAGTTATATAAATAAATTGGAATTTTATTTAAGCGAATATTATGAATGTAACTAGCCAAATGGAGTGATCTCCTATTTTTCATATTCACCCAGCCCATTTCCTTTATACGGTTAGTTATGTGGTCACGTCGCCTAAGATTTAGGACAAACCGTACACAAGAATTCTGAACCATCTGTATCCGGTACTCAGTCAGACGATGTATGCATGGGCCATAGACGACATCGCAATAGCTAAAGATTGACAAAACAAGGCTGTCACACAAGACAGTTTTAAGGCGTGTACTGAGAAAGTCTTTATTGGCATAGAGAGAGCGTAAAATTCCATAGGTACGTCTAATATTTTGAGAGATATGTGATTTAAATCTTAATTCGCTATCTAACATTACTCCAAGACTTTTCACTTCATTAACTGGTATTAAAGTAAACCCTTCTACCACAATGCTAATGCTTTCTATGGCATATACCCAAATACTATAACAGAGCTCTTGGAAGGATTGATTTTTAGACAGTGTGAACTAGCTAGCTGAATTAAATTGCTTAAATCATTATTGATATTATATTCAAAAAGACAAAGATCTTTAATGTAAAAACTTGAAAATACTTGCGTGTCATCGGCATAAAGGTGAGTTTGACACGTAGTTATGCTTTTATTAAAATCTGCCGTATATATGGCGTAGAGTAAAGGTCCAAGCTTTTCCCTCATCTGTTGCCCTGAAAATACTATCAGTTATAGATGATAATGCTGTAACCGTACTATGCCCCCTTCTGAAACCTGATTGCGTATGAGGGAGAATGTCACATTTAAGTACATAATCCTGCAATTGTTCATTCATATTTTTTCCAACACTTTAGACAATGTTGGTAAAATACTAATTGGGCCCAAGTCAGAAAATTTACTAGGACTCGGAATCTTAGGAAATGGAGTCACTAACGCTTCTTTCTAACCTGATGGAAATTTGCCTGTGACTAGGCATTTGTTTACAAGGTAAGTAATGTACTTATTAAGGAAAGGTATACACAAAATTATCATTTGCCTAGATATTTGATCCGCACCCGTGGCATTAGATTTCAATGAGAAAAATTATTTTTTCTACTTTGCTTTCAGAAACCGAAGAGAACTTGAAGCTTTCCGCATTATTATATTTATTTGAACTATAAAATTGGATTAAGTATGGTGGCGGTGATAAATTATTAATATCAGCGCTTAAAAAATGACTATTTATTTTATTCGGAACGCTCAGCTCCGGTGGAATTGTCAATTCGTGCGACTTGTTCAATATGCCACAGGAATCCAGTGCTCTCCAATTTTTTTTGTTATTACGCTGAGCCTCTATAAATAAAAAATATTCACTTTTTTCTCTAATAATAGACCTATTTGTGAAATTTCGGAGTGACTTGTATTCTTGAAGGTGAACAGGATTTAAGGTATACTTAAACCGCCGTAAAGCGTAATCACGTTCTTTCATTAAAAGTTTCAGAGCATCAGTAAGCCAGGGTGCTGTTTTTTAGTAATTCGTATCGTGCGTAGAGGGGCAAAGATGTCAAATAAAATGATCAAGTTGTCGGTAATGAAGCCTAGTATATCATCCACATCGGAAATATCATAAATATTTCTCCACGGCAGAGAGTGTAAGGAGTCTCTAAACTCAGGGTAAGAAAAACCCTTAAAATCACGATAGGTTATCAATTCACTTCCGGCAAAGTGTAATTTAACTCCGAAAATAAAAGTCTGATCTGTAAAGTGTAGATCCAAAAAATTTGTGCAGCTAAAAGTTTCAGGCTTATTTGTAATAATAATATCTATAAGAGTACTACTAAATGCAGTCACTCTTGTGGGAAAGTTCACAATTTGCGTGAGACCATAAACGTCTAATAATGGCTCAAATTGCCTCACATGGCTGTCAACTACATTAAATAAATTTAAATTTAAATCTCCTGCGCAAATCAAAATATCAGCCATGGGCAGCACCTGAGTAATACTGTTTTCGAGCATCTCAAGAGACTGGGCAACATTGGTCCTAGACCTGTATACTGCCCCAAAGACAAAATTCTCACGATTATATTTGAATTCCACCCATAATTGTTCCAAAATTTCTTACCTCTCATCAATATATATAATTTTGCAAGATAAAAATGATTTAAAGTAAATTGCTAAACCTCCGCCCTTTTTGCGTTTGCGATCCGATCTCACGAGATTGTAACCAGGTACGACCAAACTTTCATCATCAACCCCATTCCTTAGCAACAACATTTTAAAATCATCAAAAATAGGCATAAGAGAGCGGACATTCACAGCGGCAATTTTAAACTTCAAAAATACAGACACATAAAATAATTAATACAAAATTACAAAATCAATCACGTGAGCAACAATAACAACGAAAGTGTAGTCCAATAGAATCACTATAACATGTAAAATATGTCGCTCCATTCTCAAATAAAATTACAATCTCTACTAATACGAAAAAAAAAATCATAAACTAACCAGGTATGAAATCATTTAATTATTTACAACGGAAGAACGAGCTTATCCAAATCATTGTTACAACGAAACGTGATTTTTTTTCCCGTTGAATTTACAATTAATAATACCATCAAATACCCATACATTCTTAACACCGAATTTAGATACTACTGCCTTATATAGCATATAACGCACCTTTGTAAGATCTTCAACAATGGTAATTCCAGACCCTTTGAGATGCTAACGATGTTGTAGGATTCGGCGGCGGCAGTTGTACTTCACCAGCTTGACAATTAAATCTCGCTTACCTTTAACAATTGGACCCACTGAGTGGCACCGGTCGATGCTTTCAGAAGTTATGTTTAGATTAAATTTATTCTTCAAAATGTCCAAAATAACATCTTCCGTAACATCAGGCGCTTGCGGGGCAACACCTAATACACGTATATTGTTCCGTCTTGAATACTGTTCCAGGGCATCGCATTTATCGAAAAGCTGCTTGTTAATGTCTTCAGGGTACTGATTTTCGAATTATAGTCAAGCACCAGCTGTATGTATATTTTCAAGGTTTAAAATCTTCTTTTCAAACATTTCGAGTTTCTTATCAATATACATATCGACCTTCTCCATTACTATATTATATATTTTTATTATTATATGTTCAAATGCTGGAAAATATAGACGTACACGATCGATGCGTGCTCGAAGTTGCGACGTACAAGCATCCCAGTCATCTACGAAAATTATTCGCTCTTATATGTACGACCGCCACCGAACAAATTTTACCGCGAATTAACACACTGTGGGAAACATATAAGGGATGCACGATGGAGGATTTTCTGAGCAGGGATGGCAGAACGGCAAGCCGAATCTCCCGCGTTACTTAGAATCTCGGCGACACTTCGTGATAACGGTTCTTTGACTCGTTAACGCTCGTTAGGTCTTCCGGAAGTAGATGAATATCTTCTGAATATGTATCTCGACGAAAACGATGTAAACGAGAAATCGGAAACGGATTGATATATTGAACATTTGGACGCGGATCAGAGATCGTTTTACAATGCGGTTGTGAACGCGATTTACGGTGAGGAAACCGGACGAAAAGTTTTTTATTTGGATCGGGCCATAATGTGTTTAGACTTCCATTGTTGGTACAGGAAGAATCTGCTGTCGGTTATCCCATTCAAGATGACAGGTCAAAAATCATAGCCGCGAACAAGCTGACCTTGTGGGACGAAGCTTCGATGGCGCCGAAGACGGCGTTACATGCCAGCAATCGCTATCTGAGAGATCTCATGATGCAACCGACCCAGTTGATGGGCGGTAAGGTCGTAGTTCTCGGAGGCGATTTCAGACAAGTACTGCCGGTAATTCCGCGAGCTCATAGAACATCGATAATAGCAACGTCTATTATAACAAGCGATTTGTGGCACATGATGGACCATCGTAGCTTAAGTATAAACATGCGTGCCGGAGAACAAGAACAGCTGTTCTGGATTGGCTGTTGGAATTAGGAAACGGGAGTGTAGCTCATGTTTGCGTTAAGAATGGCCAGTTGCTTTAATACGGATACCGCAGGATTTTTTATTTATTGACGGAAATATTCGGTGATAAATGCGCTTCTGATGAAGCAGCGCACAGGGTAATCGTTTGGCCGACAAACGCGGCCGTGAAGATGTTGATGTGTGAGGATTTTCTTAAGTTGCAACGAATACGAAAACGATCCGAAAAGCGACTTCTTCGCGCCGCTAAAACTCTTAAATTCGGTGAATGTGCCATCATTACCGCCACAAATTAATATTACAGAACGGCTGCGTCGCAATATTACTTAGAAATTTAGCTGTGGCGGCCGGACTTTGCAACGGAACTAGGTTCAGTGTGGTCGCGATGAGCGGCATAGTTTTGTAGGTCCAACAACTCGCGGGAGAACGTCGAGGAGAGATTATATATATATAACCGCGAATTAAAATGCAGGCTCATGGAGGTATTCTTCCTAAACCCATGACGCGACTGCAATTTCCGGTGAAACTCGCGTTCGCAATGACCATTAAAAAGGCACAGGGACAAACGTTCGAAAAAATCGGTATTTATTTAAACTAACCGTGCTTCGCACACGGTCAGTTATACGTCGCGTTTTTTCGTGTGCGAACTTTCGCGAATGCCAAGGTATTTATCTTAGATACACCGAAGCAGGGAAAATTTTCTTATCGAGGCGGTCGGAAAAGGACGCGGAACGTCGTATACGATACGGTCATAAACCATGAAGAGCGATAGCCAATAAGGTTCGACGCAATTTTGAGAACGCACGCTGTCAACATCGACAACGTTCAGGTGCCTCGACACGTTGTAACTGTTTCTATACAGTTTTAATTAAATTTATTTAATTCAAGATTTGGTAATGTTTTGTTCGGTGTCATTTGGTGGTATCTTATATTCAGGGTTCGATGTGTAAATTTGCCTTTTTGGTTATCGTACTTGTTGGTTTTTATTGTCATGTTTTTTTTTATATCGACTGGATGGTCGAAAACTCGCATCGGCAGGTGTCTTCTGGTTCCCAATAAATTAACATCAAATCAGTCGCTCTTCATTGTTCGTAGTAATTGTTTATTCCATGTGAGTGTTTAGAAAGCAATTTTCGCAAGTTGCGGATTAAGTGGATTCATCGAAGAATATATTAAACGTGTTGGTAGTGGACCGGTACGACATCACGTAATTTTACGGATCTTTAGTCGACGTTTATAATATTCGATTCGCCTAGTGGTTTAGAGGTCAATAGTTTCATTTTTACATAAACTTTGAGATTTTCTTTTAATTATATTTAGGCTCCTAACTTTGGGCTCAGATACATATCTTGTGAGTGAGGGCTTGCACTTTGCACACCTCTAAGGACGCTGTTCTTGCTGTATCCAAGCAAAGCGAGCTCGGAAACTTCGCCATGTCAAGAATAAGAAGATCAGGTATAAGAAGTGCAGGTATGTTGTTTAACTCTGATTTACTTTTAAAACGCTAATATCTCAAAGTGGAAAACCTAAGCAACCATATCCGGTCAATACTTGTTTTGAAACTTTGAATGACAACAATAAAATTTACATTTTAAGTATGGATTAAACTTTATCCAAATCTCCAATTATTTACGGTTTGTTATTCTTCTGTATTATTGTCTGTAAGTTTTTTGTTGATATTAAACAACTATTTGTGGGTTATTTAAATACCGTGTGTTTCACTTGAGAGTGTAACACCCTCATACCTTTTTTACTTTTAGTCCAATTTTAGTAATTTTTTCCCAAACGTAGCATACTTATTGCTCTATTTACTCCCAAAAAACCAATTGTCTTCTTTAAATGCAAAGCAACCTGCGATGTCAAAATAAACGGCAAAGATCAAGAAATCACTTTAGGGATTTTTTTTATCGAAAAATTTTACTAGTAATAATTGATCAGAACCCAAAAACACTAAATCCAAAATTTCATGAAAATTAAAAATGTTAAAATTTCCCGTAAAAGTCGATAAATACTTATTATTAGCTGCGCCGAAAAAAGGATGCTGTGGAAATTTTGTTTGAAATAAACCCTGAACTGTCAAAGTTGTTGTTTAGGCGCAGACACCTGTACAAATAATATTTACCGAATTGGAATTACTTTTGAACAAAATTTTAACATTTTTAATTATTATGAAATTTTGGGATTTAGGGTTTTTGGGTAATTCTGAACAATTATTACTAGTAAAATTTTTCGATAAAAAAATCCCTAAAGTGATTTCTTGATTTTTTCCATTTATTTTGCCATCGTAGGTTGCTTTGCATTTAAAGAAGACAATTGATTTTTTGGGAGTAAATAGAGCAATAAGTATTCTACGTTTGGGAAAAAATTACTATATTAATTATATATATATATATATATATATATATATATATATATATATATATGTGTATATATATATATATATATTATGCGCCTTTGTTTTCACGTTGTTTTGATAATTTTCTTAAAAAATGTGTGTTTCAATTATTAAAACTGTCTCATGTATGGACAAAAGTTTTTAATGTTAACAATTAGCCAATTACATGTAACTCTTATATTATGTAAGTGGAATTTGATTTAAATTTTCTGACTGTTTTTTCTTAAGGCAATTCTTGTAGCTTTCCTGATGAAGCAATTAAATTATTGCGAAATATTGAAAAGAATAATCAACTGAGTTTCATTACTACCCGATAGCTGACCGTTTCCCTGATATATATTTCTTGATTCTAACGTTGCACGGTTGATACTCCTGGCCTTATATATATATATATATATATATATATATGTATATAACGTGAGAGCAACGGAATTATGTTTTAGAGTTGGCCCTGGAAGAGGGAGATAGACATACCATGAATGTGTAATTTTAATCCAATAAAATAGTTCATTTAAAATGTCACTTTTTGAAGTATTGTAAAACAGTTTTTAATGAAATTTTAACACCATTTGTGAAAATGTTGCACGACGTTAAAGGAAGAGTTACATTGTGATGTCGGTGGTGGCCACATAACTCCTCTTATTTGATAATTACTGTTGGTTGTCATGATTAAAATGTATTATTAAAAATGTTATTGCCAACATAACCTCAGTTTTTACAGCTTTGCCTGCAGTTTGATTTCATCTAAATTTAAGTTACCGGGAAAAGGGTTGGTACACCTGTTAGTAACGGCGAGTAGTTCTATTACTCAAAATTAATCTAAGACATACGCGAAAACTTCCAAAGCCCGCCCTGAATCACAATTCCGTTGCTCATACGTTATATATATATATATATATATATATATATATATATATATATATATATATATATATATATTAAATATGTATCTTGTCAAATCTGACAGCAAAATGTAAAATTTACACGAAAGATGGTCTAATCTTACACCTCAATGGTGTAGTGAACATTAATTTAAACAAGTCCATGAAGACTAACTGGTGGATCGCTAGACAATATTGTTTCTGGGTTATTACCCTTCGTCAGTAGCGATTACCAAGAACCTTAGTTGCTGAAATACCTTTACATGTAGTGGCCATCAAAACTTCTTGGCGCGAGCCAATCACTCCTAACGAACCACTGACAACAGAACACTGACTTCTAAATACTTATCTAACATACTAGAAAATATTGTAGGAAAAACCAAACACCATATAAAGGATTCTTGGGATTTTACTAAATTTATCCAAACACAAAACATCCCGCCAAACTTTCAACTAATATCACTAGATGTTAAATCACTGTACACAAATATACCAATCAACCTCGCAATAGATATACTAAAAAAGAAATGGAACACAATAAAAAAATACACCATGTTAAATAAAAAAGAATTCATCGACGCGATAGAACTATGTTTAACATCCACATACTTCCTATACGAAGAAAAAGTCTACTCACAGATTTTTGGCCTAGCTATGGGCTCCCCCATTGCCGCACATATTGCCAATTTAGTAATGGAAGAACTAGAACAAAACACCTTAAAAAAAATCACATACAGTATACCTTTCTATAAAAGATATGTGGATGATATTATTACCTGTATTCCTCAAGATAAATCCAATGATATTCTCGAAAAATTTAAATCTTTCCACCCCAGACTTGATTTCACAATAGAAGAAGAAAAAAACTCACAAATAGACTTTCTAGACGTTACAATAAAACACCACCAAGGTAAAATCTTTACAAATTGGTTCACAAAGCCAACCAATTCGCAAAGATACACAAATTTCCATTCCAACATACCTCTAACATATAAAATAAGCGTCATCACCAGTTTAACTGACCGAGCCATACTTCTTTCACACGAATCAAACAGACAAGCAAACATAATAAAAATCAAATCCATTCTAAAAAAAAAATAACTACCCCGAAACATTTTACAACAAAATCATAAATAAAAGAATAAATAAATTAACCAACAATACACAACAAACCAATACAAATTTACACACTAACCAGCAAAACACTCAACAACAAAAATATATACCACTGCCGTACATCCCGCAAACATCAGAAAAAATTGAAAAATTATTTAATAAATACAACATAAAAATCGCACACATTCCAAATAAATTAACAAAAAATAATTATACACAACTAAAAAACAAAATACCTCCACCCCTACAAACCCACACAATATACAAAATTTCCTGTTTGGATTGCCCAGGTGTCTACATCGGACAAACACAACAATACTTAAAAAACAGAACCTATGCACACAAACATTCAACAACAGGAAAGGGCGATAACACAGCTCTATCAAAACATGCTATCCAAGAAAAACATAATTTTGATTTCAATAACGTAAATATCCTTAACATAGAGAAAAAATATAAAAATAGAATTATACAAGAAATGATACAAATCCACAAACACAAAACAAATATAAATTATAAAACAGACACAAACAATCTGAACAATATATATAACAACCTATTAAACCTCAGTTAACTAAAACTTGGTTGAACGAACTTTGGAAATAACTTATATGTAGATTATTTCTATTATTATTTCTGTTTTAGTTTAGTTTAGTTTATTTTAATTTATATTTGTTTATTTCCTATTTTATAATAGTTTAGGCAATCTACGTTAAATTCAAATTAAGCATGTATATTTAAAACCACAAAATTCTCCTATCAACATTTCGCCAAACCATTACAAACATTTCAAATAAACTTTATAAATCCAATCATCACAAAGATTAAACAATTCCACGTGACATATACCTTAGTACAAATTCAAAACAAAAACTACCAAATTTTAACAAAGCAAAAACCAGCAAATCTGATCATTCCAGTAAACACCGCTCATGCATACAGTTCGCACAGCGATTGAACACGTTTCGCTGCATCGCAATGTTAAAATGAAAAGTTTTACAATAATTTTATACCAAACTACGTGCTCCATCTACAACAAGTAAGTTTTTCTTTTGATTTTGATTTTGATCTTCGCCATGTTCGCCTGTAAAATAAAATTCAACCATAGAATACTAAAAATATAAAGGGAATTAAATATAAATAATTGCAACTCCTTTAGTGTATTGTCGCAGCGACCCCCTTATGTTGTTTCCTGATGTCCCCCAACTATTCTGAAATTTATTTTACATACTTTTAACCTTAATTATATCATAAACACACTTCTATCTAAGAAAAAAAAAATGTTTTTTCTTTTATATTTTATAGTTACAATTTTAAATCTTATATGTCTTTTATATTTTATACATTTTGTAGATTCTGATGATGTTTTAAATAAAAACGAAACGCGTAATGACTTTTTAAAATTGAAAATAAAAAGAAACACACCGAAAATCCTACGAATTTCAAATAATTATAATACATACGGTGTCGAAAACCCAACAAATATATATATATATATATATATATGGTACTTATCTTGTATCATGAGCAGTCAGTCGTTGCATAAAACACTTTTAGCAATATTAAAGTTTATTGCGACACCTTTTTTTGCAAAAAGGTGTTTCGAAAACCCTTGTCAAGCAATGTTTGGTCGAAATGTGAAATGTGGTCGAATATCCCAACTTGGTTCTTTACAAGGTTTTCCCTAGTTCTTGCAGTAAATACTGGGATATATAGAAAGTCGGCCTTGTTAACGCAATAGGTTTTATTTAATGTCATTTGTCATATTAATGTTTATTGCTTGACAAGGGTTTTCGAAACACCTTTTTGCAAAAAAAGGTGTCGCAATAAACTTTCATATTGCTAATGCCCGGTTTCACAAACGCTAATCGGTCGTTAACGGTTCTTTAAGCAATCATCAAATATTTGACGATTGATTACCTTGACGAACCGTTAAAAGAAAAATTGCAATTGTTTTGGATTTCATAAGAAATAACGAGTCGTTAAAGGCTTGTTAACGACTCGTTAAGTTAATTGTAGGTGGATGTGCGATTAACTGTCATTTAAATATTATTATATTTTCTAAATATTATTACAACATTGGCTTAGTTGAATAAAATCCAGTAAGTATCTCAAAATATATTATAACAAGTATTATAACAACTATAGGTGAACTTAAAGGTCAAAAAATTGATTCGGACTTGTCTTCGTTGAGTGATTTTGAAGAACACCCTCGTCGCAGGCGAATTCGTTTCATTCGTGATAGAGAAAATCCTTTTGAAGTGCTCCACGACGAAGATTTTAAGAAGAGATATCGTCTAGATAAGGAAACTGTGATGCACCTAGTGCATGAAATCGGCAATGCTCTACAACCTATAACACGCAGAAACAAGTCGCTTGATGCTCGGCTACAAATTTTAATTGCCCTAAGATTTTATGCCACTGGTGCATTTCAACAGTTAGTTGGTGACCACATCAACGTTTGTAAATCCACAGTATGCCGAGTAATAAAACGCGTCACGGACCAAATTGCTGCACTTTCTCGACGACATATATTGATGCCTAGAACAGACGAAGAAATTACCAGGGTTAAATCAAATTTCTATGCGATCTGTGGCTTTCCTCGTGTTGTAGGTGCCTTAGATTGTAGTCACGTACGGATTCAATCTCCAGGCGGTCCAAATGCCGAGCTGTTTCGCAACAGGAAGGGCTATTTTTCGATCAATGTACAGGCAGTTTGTGATGCGAAATTGAAAGTGCGACATCTTATTGCGCGATGGCCAGGATCCGTACACGACAGCACAATATTCAACGATTCACCTCTGGCAATGGAATTTCAAATGGGTACATTTGGTAATGGCTTCTTGCTTGGCGATAGCGGATATCCTTGTAAACCACATCTTTTAACTCCATTATTAAACCTATTAAATGCCAGTGAAGAAGCTTATAATCGAGCACACATCTTAACACGGAATCCAATTGAACGATTTTCTGGAGTGCTGAAAAGAAGATTTCCATGTTTGGCAAATGGTCTACGTCTTAAATTAGACACAAGCCTAAAAGTCATTGTTGCCTGTGCAGTGTTGCACAACATCTGTAATGAACAGAATAACGATTTTCAGCAGATTAATGAAATTAATGATATAGAGCAACTAGAAGGCAATTTCATCGAACATTATGACCATGTACATCACAATCAAAATATTAAATATGCTGTACGAAACGCGCTTATTGCAACATTTTTTGCAAGATAAAATATATACAAACGTTTATTTTTCCAATTTTTTTATTTCCAAAGCGAGCCTTTTAATTTCTAATGTAAATTTTTTTTAGCTTTGTATTCCAAATTAGCTGTTTTAATTTTTTTTTGATAAAACTGTCTTCTGAGTTGTTCAGCTGTTAGTGACTTTCGCTTCAAATTCTTTGGATTTTTGGCAGTTGGAACAGGAATATTAGGACTGGCGTTGGAGGTATGGGGACTGGTGTTGGTGGTATGGATAACCGGTATTACTTCTGGCATTCTATCAGTTTCAATGTTCATTTCAGCTTCATCTATTCATAACAGTAAGAAGGATGGTAAAGATATATAGGAATTATAAACAAAGATTACCAAAATATAGTGCAGCGCTATCATACACATTCGAAAGAGGTGTCACTTGCGCCATAATTTCCGCGAGTAATAGCTCCTGCTTTATTCAATGCTGGCTCATACGAGCCACCGCCAGTTTTCATTATCTCGTTCTAAAATTGTACAAAACTTGTTAATTACCATTACTACTATTTTAAAAAATAGAAATATCTCGTAATTATAAGATATTTTATACCTTATCGTTGCTAGCTACTTGCTTAGCCTCGTTAATTTTTATCAAGTAATTTGCATGCTACAAAATAAAGAAGTAAAACTTGTAGTATGACTGATGATAATAACAATCAAGTATAACTAAGGTTTTTTAAATTTTTACTCAAACCTTACATGTGTGTCGGCTACTGATTTTCTAGTAGTACGTTTCAAATTATCGTACAAGGCCTTTAATTGTTTAACAGTACGAGGCCCTGTTTCCGAGGCACAATTATAATCGTCCGCAATTTTTGTCCAGACATCAACTTTTTTCTGAATAATCGTGGCCTTTGTACATTTGTTTTCAACAATGTCTTTGTATCTAAATGGGACAGGAATGGGATATTACAATGAAGGAAATGGGAAGGAAGTGGTGTGGTACTTGGTCATTGATGAAAAAATACATTAACTCAAGTATTACATTCAATATACTCACGTTCCAACGACGCACAGAAGACGATTTTTTTCACTTGGGGTGAAATTAATACGCTTTTTCCCCTCCATTGGTATTAAATTTTAATCTACAACACGTCAAAGAAATTATTTTTGACAAATGACAGCATTGCCAACGGGATCTGTAATTTTCTCCGCTGTTGCCAACCGTACAACGCGTTAACGGTACATCACATGATGGACCGTTGACAAGCCGATAATTTATTTGTGAAACCCGAACTAATTTTAACAGACCATCAATTTTAACGAATCGTTAACTAAATCACCATTTGACAATCGTTCGTGAAACCGGGCATAAAAGTGTTTTATTCAACGACTGACTGTTCATGATACAAGATAAATACCATTTTAAGTGATTTACAGTCGAGAATTTGTACAATAATTATATATATATATATATATATATATATATATATATTAAAATGTATCTTGTCAAATCTGACAGCAAAATATAAAATTTACACGAAAGATGGTCTAATCTTACACCTCAATGGTGTAAGATTAGACCATCTTTCGTGTAAATTTTACATTTTGCTGTCAGATTTGACAAGATACATTTTTAATTTGAATTGTTTTTGAACTTAATTGCAGCAATCCTTTTATATGTTGACACTGGACGTTTGACAGTCGTCTCTTGTTTAGTCTCCGCAAGGTGTTAGACAAGGTATCGTCTCGTCAGTGTTCTGGTGTTAGTGGCTCGTTAGGAGTGATTGGCTCGCGCCAAGAAGTTTTGATGGCCACTACATGTAAAGGTATTTCAACAACTAAGGTTCTTGGTAATCGCTACTGACGAAGGGTAATAACCCAGAAACAATATTGTTTAGCGATCCACCAGTTAGTCTTCATGGACCTGTTTTAATTAATGTTCACTACACCATTGAGGTGTAACATTAGACCATCTTTCGTGTATATATATATATATATATATATATATATATATATATATATATATATATATTGTACAAATTCTCGACTGTAAATCACTTAAAATGGTACTTATCTTGTATCATGAGCAGTCAGTCGTTGAATAAAACACTTTTAGCAATATTAAAGTTTATTGCGACACCTTTTTTTTGCAATAAGGTGTTTCGGAAACCCTTGTCAAGCAATAAACATTAATATGACAAATTCATATTAATGTTTATTGCTTGACAAGGGTTTCCGAAACACATTATTGCAAAAAAAGGTGTCGCAATAAACTTTGATATTGCTAAAAGTGTTTTATTCAACGACTGACTGCTCATGGTACAAGATAAGTACCATTTTATATATATATATAATATAATATATATATATATACTCATGGTACAAGATAAGTACCATTTTATATATATATATAATATATATATATATAAAATGGTACTTATCTTGTACCATGAGCAGTCAGTCGTTGAATAAAACACTTTTAGCAATATCAAAGTTTATTGCGACACCTTTTTTTGCAATAATGTGTTTCGGAAACCCTTGTCAAGCAATAAACATTAATATGAATTTGTCATATTAATGTTTATTGCTTGACAAGGGTTTCCGAAACACCTTATTGCAAAAAAAAGGTGTCGCAATAAACTTTAATATTGCTAAAAGTGTTTTATTCAACGACTGACTGCTCATGATACAAGATAAGTACCATTTTAAGTGATTTACAGTCGAGAATTTGTACAATATATATATATATATATATATATATATATATATATATATATATATACACGAAAGATGGTCTAATGTTACACCTCAATGGTGTAGTGAACATTAATTAAAACAGGTCCATGAAGACTAACTGGTGGATCGCTAAACAATATTGTTTCTGGGTTATTACCCTTCGTCAGTAGCGATTACCAAGAACCTTAGTTGTTGAAATACCTTTACATGTAGTGGCCATCAAAACTTCTTGGCGCGAGCCAATCACTCCTAACGAACCACTAACACCAGAACACTGACGAGACGATACCTTGTCTAACACCTTGCGGAGACTAAACAAGAGACGACTGTCAAACGTCCAGTGTCAACATATAAAAGGATTGCTGCAATTAAGTTCAAAAACAATTCAAATTAAAAATGTATCTTGTCAAATCTGACAGCAAAATGTAAAATTTACACGAAAGATGGTCTAATCTTACACCATTGAGGTGTAAGATTAGACCATTTTAAGTGATTTACAGTCGAGAATTTGTACAATATATATATATATATATATATATATATATATATATATATATATAATATAATATAATAATTACATTATAACACAAATGGATTACTAATCTTAAAATACACTTACATGAAGGTTGAGGTTATTTTATAAAAATTTAACATTTATCTACTATTATTATTGTAAATACAATTTGTGAAGTATTGTCTTGATTATTGTAAACCACTTTCAACACCATAAATTTGATAACCATGAAGTTAATTGATGGATGATAATTGATACTTAAATTATTATACTTTTAATACACATTGAGCAGCTATTAATTACGCACATAATGATCAGCCCGACATCTATGATTACAATTTGCAAACATGTGAACTATACTACAATTGCAGATTTCATTATTTTAATTTATTAATATTTGGAATTATTATTAGTTATTTGAAATCATGTTCTAACAGAAAAACATATATATTACTAAGATGTTGAATATCTGATTTTTTATTTATGGAATTTTTATTTTTATTAATCTGATACATTTCTAAAAAGTTACGTTTAATACAATTTTGTTCAATATTTAAATCTTCGAAATTTATGCTATGATCCAATTCATTTACATGAATTGCCAGTGTACATCTTTGCAATTTTTTTTCTTATGTCACTTTTATGACCAATTATTCTGTTTTTTAACAATTGTGACGTTTGACCTATATAAAATTTATTTTCACATGTTGAGCATTGAAGTTGATACACCACATTTGTCTGCATTAGAGAGGGTGTTGAATCTTTGAGTTTACTAAAAATATTATTGATAGTTTTTTTTTTATTATTGTTATATTTTCTTGATTGAAAATTTTGATAATTTTATGGCTTAGATCTGTTATATTTTGAATGCTGCAATAATTTTTAATGGTATTAATTGGATTTTGAGAGTTTGTTGTGTTATTATTTACTATATTAATATTATTTTCCCTATTTGTTGTTCTGTACAGTAAGTTTGTTACTAAAGTGCTCGGGTATGAATTTTCGATCAAAACTTTACCAAATTTTCTTAAATTTTTACTACGATATTCACTATAACTTATGGCAATAATGCGTTTTTTCATTTGTTTTATAAAATTTATTTTTGTGACTAATGAATGTTGAGAATAATAATTGATGTACCTATTAGACGATGTACTTTTTTGGTACCAATCCAGTTTAATTATTCCTTGATGATCTCGTATAACCTTAGTGTCCAAAAATGGCACATTTAGTATTTCTTCCATACCATTATCAGGTATTGCTGTTATAAGATCATCTACGAACTTTTTCATGAAAGGGATGTTAAATGAAAGTTTTGGTAAACATTGATCTAGTAAATCGTCCAATATGTACTGTGACAATATTGGACTTAGCTTTGATCCCATTGCACAACCGAAGACCTGTATGTAATAAACTTGTTTAAATGAAAAGAAGTTATTATCCAATACAAATTCAATTAATTTTATAAAATAGCCTTTTGTTAAGTCATATGCAAATTCCTTAATTATATCCCATTTTTGATTAATTACCTTAATTGCAAGTTCTTTACTAATATTTCCAAATAAACTATATATATATATATATATATATATATATATACTTAACTAATGTTGAAACCACACCCGTCCCCACTGCAGCTAATCGAGGTATACTGTTATTTTATCGGATTCCGCAGTATTTAAAAAAATCCTACGAAATACGTAGTAACGTAAGTCAAGAAACGCGCGATTTAAACGAAATGACAGGTCAACACGTGACCGGCTCTATCGGAAGCTATGCAAACGTGTATAGACGTAACAAAAAAAAGCATCAAGAGAGACCGCGACCGCAATCTTATAAATATAGGCGGGCAAATGTACGTGTTGGACAGTAAAGAATATAATAATGCAAAAAAAGAAAAAGAAGCTAGAGCAAATCGCGAAGAAGCGACAAAAGAAATATTAAAAAAATGTATCGGGAGCGGTAATACAAAAAATGCGCGATGGCTCACGTCTCTATTTATATGAAAGCGATTCCGACGATTAAATTGAAAATACATGAGGGACATCTGTATGCACGCCAGAAACAAATCCTGTCTTTTTTTGCTGCCGTTAAATTTACATCGTGCATTTTATTTTCCACTCACATCATCGCATCGCAGGTAGCAATACGGCAGCAATACGTTTCTCGCAAGGATACTTAACTCTATAGGATAGTTCAATCCCTATGCTACAACGTTAGCTCGCTGTCGCCACGTGTGTGACGTCACAACCGGACCACACCTTACTCAAAGCAACGGTTAACGCCTGAGCGGTCGGTTTCTTTTGTGTTCATATCTGTTTTGTGTTGTATATTGGATAAACTATAGTGACGATTTGTGTTAAAATTCGTGTTTTTATCTGTTTTGTGTTATACCTGTATATTGAATAAACTATTATAAACTTTTGTGTTAAAAATCTTGCAGTGATTAATTCAGGTATTTAATACAATTTATGTCTAATTTATTTATGTTTATTTAATATTACATTAAAATTCAATACCAACATGCCGGGTCGAAGGTGCGCTGTTTTTGGGTGTAATAATAGCAAAATAGCTACAAGAAAACGTGGAGAAAATATAGTTTTTCACGATTTTCCTAAAGGAAATGAGCTGGTATCTACAACCACCAGAGATGCATGGATTCAACGTCGTAAGAAAGCGGATAAATGGAATCATTTTACGAGTCAAATTTGTTCAACACATTTTACTCCCAACGATTATAAAAGAGATCTTCAAAATGAGTTGTTAGGTAAGAAACATTTATTATCTTTTGAAAGAGAGTTAAGTACTATGATTTGTGTTATTTAAATTTAAGGATTACCAATACGGAAAATTCTGAAGAAGGCCGTCATCCCCACAATTAATTTGGCGAATCAAAAACCACATGACGTTACCAGCAGAGAGGAGAGAGTGTTGAAGAGAACACGAAAACAGGAAATTGAAACTATAGTAGCCACTAAAGTTGCTCGTTACGCTGAACCTGCACGCTTGAACTTCTGCAATTTCTGAAGAACCAATAATTGTTGAAGATAATTCCAAATTTAATTACGACGAACTCTTAAAAAAATATGAAGCTTTCCAACAAAAGCACACTATCTTTCTTCAAAATACAAAGAAAAACATGAAGTCACTCAATGACCAGTTAAACTATTACAAAAAGAAAAATTTAAATGTAACTAAAGCGGAAAGTCCGGAAATGAAGATATTAAAAAAAAATTTACAACTAACCAAATTTCACTACTGTTAAATAAAAAGATGAGGGTTAACTGGTCGTCCAAGGAAATTGCTATTGCATTTACTTTGCGTTACTATAGTAACAAATCTTATCTATATTTAAGGAATAAATTAAAGTACCCTCTGCCTGGATTATCTTCATTGAGACGATGGGCATTAAAAATTAACGTCAGGCAAGGTATACAAGATATTTTCACATTTTTAAAACTGGGTGGGGAAAAGTTGAGTGACTTAGAAAAATTAGTAGTATTAGTAGTCAGTTATCGAATACGATGTTGCCAATGATGAAATTATTGGACCCAATAATCTTATGCAAGTTGCAATGGCATGTGGCATATTTTCCAATTGGAAACAGCCAATTTATATTGCCATGGACAAAAAAATGACAAAGGAAACATTGATGGAAATAATAACAGAATTGCATAAAATTTAGCGGTGGCATGTGTGAGTGATTGTGGCGGCAGTAATGTTGGGCTTTGGAAAGAATTTGAACTCGATGAAAACGTTCTTATTTTCTACATCCATCTGATAATCATAAAATTTACATGTTTGCCGATGCCCCGCATCTGTTAAAATTAATTCGGAATTGGCTGCTTGATACTGGGTTCTTGTTGGAAATTTCAGAAAAACATATCATCTGTGAACAAACGAAAACATAAAACGTTAGAATGGTTGCAGAACTCTTGTCAAATACTGTTGGCACTGCTCTTATTCGGTATAAACCAGGAACGGACAAAAAACTGGCCGAAGATGTGGGAAGATGTGTTCGACATATTTAACAGTTATGTAAAAGATGCGAAGGTTCCTACAAAATGTGCATATGGTGTTCATTTAGAACAGCAAAAAGAACATTTGGAAAAGATGTTAGTAACTATATCCACAATGAGACCACAAGGTAAAAAGCATCTGCGAACTTTCCAGAGAGGAATGATTATCTCTATAAAATCTCTCCAACTTCTGTTTGAAGGTTTAAAAGACAGATTTCAAATTAAGTATATTTGTACCCATAAGCTGAACCAGGATTCACTGGAAAATTTCTTTTTTCAAATACGCAGTAGATGACCAAATGAACATCCAAGTCCTCTTATTGCAAGTCAAAGAATTCGCTTGATTATCCTGGGAAAAAATCCTGGAGTCTTGGATGCACATGTCAATACACATGAAAAAGTCGAAGAATACATGGTCGCGAATATTTTAAAAGCTGTTAATATCTCAGTGCCTCTTGTTGGTGCAAAACCTAGCTTCTCGGACAACAGTTCACTGTCTTCATCGGGATCATTTTCTAAAGACATGGCACAGGAGAATGCAGGAGAAACCACCGAAGATGCTTTAGAATACATTGCCGGATACTTGGCTAAAAAATATAAGTCAACTTTGCCCACATTAGGCGATTATTCCTATAAATATTCTTCCACACATGATTTACCAACCTGAGTTCAACATTTATCTTACGGAGGTCTTGTTAAACCAACACGTCAGTGGTTAGACAAAATTATAAAATAGAACAATATGTTTCAAAATTTTCACAAGGACACATATAGAAAGGACCCTGGAGTGGTAAAAAAGTTGGTAAATAAAATTAAAAGAATAGATGATATGCCAATTAAGGTGATACATACATTTTGTAAGTTACGGACAGTTATTCGCATCAACTATAGTAACTTTCAAATGGAACTCAAAAAAACAGAAAAGAGAAAACAAAAGGCGGACGATTAGGACGAAAAAACGGAAATTAAATAAAATTGTCACATAAAATGAAATAAGTAAAAATAAATAAAGTAATAAATACTTGGTACTTGTTCATTCTTTAACATGCTTGTATAATTTAACTATTTCATAATAATTATAGTTAATTAAATTTTTAAGAGAAAAACGTTGTCATTTTCTTTTAATTATTGATGTAAATATAGTACATTGTACAACAAGCGTTGGAAAGGCAAGATTTCACACGAGTTTGCAGGATTGAGCCACGAGCCGAAAGGCGAGTGGCTTAAGCAAACGAGTGTGAAATCGATTTTCCAACACGTGTACGATACAAGGAAGAACGATAATGGTAGACGGGGAGAAATTGGGGATATGCACTGTATATTGTAACCAACAGATGAGTCAGGTTACGAGGGAAATGGACGAGCTGGTGGAGAGAGAGGGGGAGAGGGAATCGGATCACCTACCGATAGAGGTGGACTTATAGGGGGGAGTACGGAAGAAGGAAAAGGTAGGGGGGAAGGAGAAGAGGTTGGTGAATTTATGGAACGAGAGAACGAGAAGCGAGTACCAGAATAAATTAAGGAGGGTTGAGTGGGGAAGAGGAAAGAGTTTAGAGAAGATTACAGAAGTGATGAATAAGGCAATAGTAAGAAGGAGTATTGGAAAAGAAGAAGGAAAAAGCTCATGGTTCTATGAGGATTGCAGGAGAGGGAAACGGAAGCTAAGGGAAATATTGATGGAGACGAGGCAGGGAAAGAGAAGTTGGGAGGAGTACATAGAAGAAAGGGGAAGGCAGAAGGAGATGTGGGAGAGGAAAATGAAGGAGTGGAGGTTAAGAGAGGAAGAGGAAGTGCAAGGGCTAAAAGGAGAACAGGAGATATGGGCGTTTCTGAGGAAGAAGAGGAGAGTGAAGGAGGGGACGGGGGAGAATATCGCGGGAAGGGAATGGAGGGAGTATTTTATGAATATGCTGGAAGGAGAAGAGGGGGAGGAAGACGATGGAGGGGAGAGCACAGACAGAGAGATAGCGGAGGGCATGGAGGAATTCAGTTGGGGGGAAATAATGAGAATAAAAGAAGGGAAAAGGCGGGGGGCGAAGATGGAGTGGATACTGAGGGATGGATAAACGCTCCAGAAGAGGCATTGGGGGAGATAAATGACATATGGATGGGAAGGAGAGGAATGCCAGGAGGTTGGAGGACCGCAATAATAGTGCCGATATGGAAGAAGGGTGATAAAGGGAAGACAGAAAACTATAGGGGGATTTCTTTACTAAATGTGGGGTACAAGCTGTATGTAGGAATGATAGGGGCACGTCTGAAGAATTGGAGGAAAAGGGGATATTGCAGGAGAGCCAGGCGGGGTTTAGGGCAGGTAGAGGGACGAGGGACAACTTATATGTAATGAACTTTATAGTGGAGAGGGAGTTGACAAGGAAAGGTGGGAGGGTGTATGTCATGTTCGTGGATGTGAAGGCCGCATTTGACAGACTAGACAGAAGGACGCTAGGGGGGATTATGGAAAAGGCGGGGATATCGGAAGGGCTGGTAAAAAGAGTAGGACATATATACAAGGAAACATGGTGCAGGGTAAGAGCGGGAGATGAGTTGTCAGAGAGCTTCAGAACAACGAGGGGACTGAGGCAGGGGCGCCCTTTGAGCTCTCCACTGTTTAACACATATAGAGCACAACTAGAGGAAGTAATGAAGAAAGGCCAGGATGGAGGGGTAAAATTAGGGAAGAACAAGATATTGACATTGTCATTCGCAGACGATGTGGCCATCCTCGCGCAAACGGAGAAAGGGCTGAAAGAAATGGTGAGGAGGCTAGAGGGATTCCTAGACAGGAGGGGGCTCGAGCTAAATGTAAGCAAAACGAAAGTGATGGTGTTCAGGAAAGGAGGAGGGAGATGGAAGGAAACACAGGTGAAATGGAAAGGACAGGACATCGAGCAGGTGAGGGAGTGGACGTATCTGGGCTATGTGATGAGGGCGAGCAACAGTAGGGAAGGGCAAATGAAGCATACAAGTAGAAAGGCGAAAAAGGCGGAAGCGGGCTTCAGCAAAATGATATGGGGGAAGAGGAGAGGGAGATTTGACGAGACGAAAAAGATATGGGATGTCTGTGTGAGAAGTATTTTGGTGTATGGGGTAGAGATATGGGGGGCAAGGAGCACAAAATCATCGAGAGGGCGCACCTAGGGCACCTTAAAAGGGCACTGCACCTTGAAAGGTCGACCCCCGATTATATAGTGAGGCAAGAGACGGGGTGAGAGAGGCTCGCGGTAGAGACTGGGAGGAGAATGCTGAGATATGAGTTGGAATTGAGAGGAGAGGGGGAGGAGAGGCTGGGGAAAAAGGTATTGGAGGAAGTAGACAAGAGGGAGAGGATGAGAGAAAAGTTATCAGAGTGGGAACTTGCAAGGATCAAACTCCATGAGAAGGCTGGGCTATCGACAGGTGAAGTGGAAAGGAGAAGAGATGGGAGACAGGTGGAAAGTGAGATGGTAGAGAGGTGGAAGCAGGCGGAAGCGCAGGAAAGAGAAGGGAAGATAAGGGAAGCAAGGTATAATGGGAAATACAGAACACTACAAACATATGGAAGAAGGCCAATGTACTTGGGGGGGGTTAAAGCGGCAGAGGTTAATAGCAGTTAATAGCTAGATTAATAGCAGTTAATAGCTAGATATAGATGCGGAAACGAGGAGAGGGCAAATAAATACTGGATGGGGGAAGAATATAAAGGGTGCGAAGCATGCGGGAAGGGTAGGGATGAATGGAAGCATTGGTGGGAAGAGTGCGAAGAAATGGGGTGGAGCAAGGAGGAGAAGAAGGAGGGCAGGGATTGGAAGAAGGCATTGGGAGAAAATGGGGAAGGGGTACATATATTAGAAGAGTTAAAAAGGAGGGAGGAGGGTAGGAAAAGGAGGGGAACAGAGGGGCATAATTGATATGTTGCAGGAGACATAACAGTCGAGGGCCGGAGATGGAGGATGCGGACACAAGGTTCAAAGAGGTGAGAGAAGGAGGAGGAAATGGAGGGGAGGAGAGAGATCAAGGAGTGGAATGTATAGACAAAATGTAAATAGGGTGAGGGGAATATGGGATTTGGAATAAGACAGGGTATATTGTAAGAGGCAAATGCCAAATAAAGGTTGTTTTTTTTCATAATGGTCGTCGGAAAATACTATTAGCGTTATCTAACGATTAAGATCGTAGGCAAATTTGTAGGTAGAAGTTAATTGCAAGGTATCATTGTGACAGTCATACTGAATTTATAATAGGTTTATTATTCGAATAAATAATACTTTTTTAAAATTAATTAATTAAAATTAATTAAAAATGTTAACAATAACATAACTAACATCACTAACATATTAATTGTACTGAAATAATAATTATTTCTACAAAAGTGAAGTTTTTAAACACCCAATAGACACGCTTCAAATGCGGCGCCGTCCGCAGAGGTCCGGTAGTAACGTCACAGTGGTAGGGGAACTTGGCGGACAAAATCTCGCGATTGAGCAATCCTATTATACGAGTAAGATCCTTGCGTTTCTCGTACTTTTGAATTTTTTAAACTTATGATCTCCGTATGATTATATTGTAACTAGTAAAACTCTAAACATTCGTGAAATAAATTTCAAATGCACTTAACAACATTTGGAACTTGGAACGAAACGTTAACTATAAAAAGTTTAATAATGTATCCATTCGGACCCATCTGCAAATTAAAAATTTAACAATTACGGGAAACGAATGTCTAATAAATAATATGAGTGATAAAGGAGTACCCCGAAGCAAAATAAACGACAACCAAAAACAGATCTTACAAATGATAATCTGACGTACAGGCTTTTGTCGTTCAGGTTAGCCTCGAAAAGAAAATCTTTCCTACGATGGCGTTGGAAAGTCGTTATAGTCCAAACTAAAAAATGAAACGAAAATACAAATTACTGTTACATTAATACCGATCAATATTAATCGTTCGCTAATCTCGACATTGAACTATAGAAAAACTGCAGTCGAATGTAGGTTTGACGGCCGTTGTCTATTGAATGCATTTTTGTCGTGCGCACTTTTTGAGCTAAGACTATTCTCGATTGCTTCTTGTCTTTTGCCACTGGTTTCGGAGTGTTGTTCAGTCGATATTCATCTTCTCGATTGATACAATTGGTGTTCTTCATTATTTCCAGTTCTTTTATTATGTGGGCAATATCATTTAGTTTTGTCGGATATATTAGCCTTGATGTGATATTGAAGTTTCATTTATTTTTAGATGTTGAAAACAACTGTAGAAATTAAATAAAATGAGGGACAAATAGATGTTTTTGTCGACGCACAAACACTTTTACATTGGCCGTCAAGAGATGGCGCCCTTATAGTGCAAACTGTGGTCACTCTACATTTTTGAAACTCGAGGCGGCACTGATCTCCCTGGAGACAACAATAATAACAACGATTTTCAATCAATCATACAATTTGTTATTAGTAAAAAGGTTTAAATAAAGTTTATCAATTAAACGGTAGTGTGTTAAACGCTACATTGGTGACCCCGATATAAAATGAGCACCGACGAAACTCGGAAACCACAAGCCACAGGTGACGGATACACACATTCCGGGGCAACCTCATCGACTACGCCAAAAAGCGCCACATCGGACATCGCTAGCCCCAATGGCCACGTATTGGCGACTCGCGCAGTGAAATTACCGCCTTTCTGGAAGGATAATTGCGTTTTGTGGTTCGTACAAGTGGAAGCTGTGCTCGAAATCGCTCAAATTCGTGCAGATGCGGCAAAATACAGATATGTGTTGGTACACTTAGACGAGGCAACCTTACCGTTCGTCGCCGATATTATTACATCGCCACCAACCGAAGGTAAATATACTGCTTTAAAAACAAGGCTTGTAAATGCTTTCGAAGAAACCGAAGAAACTAAGCTTCGCCGTCTCCTCCACCACGTTGAGTTCATCGAGGGAAAGCCTTCACACTTCCTCCATCGTCTAAGAAACTTAGCTGCCGGAAAGGTACCCGACGCTATATTACGTACACTCTTCTTGGAGCAACTTCCTCAAAACGTTCGTTGTGTTTTGGCAATAAGTAACGCCAATGCCTTGGATCATCTGGCCTTGCAGGCAGATAAAATTTTCAACATGCAACACAACATTATGTCTGTTAGCAGAAACCCAACCGTAGAACAAACCAGTGACAACGCAGTCAGCATGCAAGCAGCCACAAATTCGGCATTCAATATCGACGAGTTAAAAGCAGAAATTCGGATGCTGGCCGCAGTAGTGCAGAAAATAAGAAGAGATAATGAACATGATAATACTAAAGTATTCAGCAGTGGTGTTTGCTACTATCATACACGATTTGGCAAACAAGCAAAAAAATGTCGCCAACCTTGCTGCTTCAATAATGAGTTAAACTAGCAAGGCTTTCAGTAATTTTGGTAGGCACCGCTGAGGGCCCTTTTACAGCACGCCTACAAATCAACGATACAAAAAACCATCTCAAATTTCTCGTCGACACCGGCGCTGACATTTCAGTGTTACCAAGGAGGATCTTTAATAATTGTAGAACATATCACAAAAATGCAAACTTCACACTTTTTGCAGCGAACGGTTCAACAATACATACCTACGGCACTCAATCGATGGCAGTGGACCTCGGAATCGGACGAATTTTAACTGGGTATTCAAAGTTGCCGACGTTGCACACCCCATACTAGGTGCTGACTTTATTAAGCAAAATAACTTGCTAGTCGACTTACGCAACCGAAGATTACTCGATCCTCAGCCAATTAAAAAATTGCTTCACTCAGCACCACCCCTCGAAGAAGTCAATTCAGTGGCGACGAAAGGACCAGTTACGTCAAAACTACCGTAGCAATTGGCTCGACCAACTACGTCAGCATTCCAACCAGTCAACCGTCTATCACAAGTCTCATCCATTACATGTAGTAATCCCGTATATCAACAAGTGAAACAATTCGAAGCGGTGGCGAAGCATTTTGGTCTTCAAAAACCAAAGCATGGAATTCAGCATCACATCACGACACACGGTACGCCAGTAGCAGAAAGAGCACGTCGACTTGCCGGCGAAAAACTCAAAGCGGCAAAGGAAGAGTTCGATATAATGCTTCGACAGGGTATCTGTTTACCGTCAAAAAGTGAATGGGCAAGCCCTTACACCTTGTTAGAAAAAAGGACGGAAGCTGGCGCGCCTGCGGCGACTATCGCAGACTAAACAGGGTGACAACACCTGATACGTACCCTATACCTCACCTTCGCGATTTTACGTTTCTAATGCATGGCTGCACGGTGTTTACCACGTTGGATTTGACCCGAGCATATTATCAAATATCTGGAAAATACTCATGACAAATTACACTTACAGTGATCATCAAGAAATGTCGTTGGAGCTATAGGAATATTACAGTTGAACATACGTTTTGACGGCCATTATCCATGGAAAGAATTTCTTCGTGGTTTTGTCGTATGTGACCGTAGAGATGGGATTGTTCCCCATTGCTTTGTGCATTGGCAATGATCTCGGAGTTTTGTTCAGTCAATATTAATTTTGTCGGTTGAAATTGTTGGTGTTCTTCATTATTTCCAGTGGTTTGCTTATTACGCTTAGATCATAACATTTAATTCAGGTCGATATTTTAAATATTGTGGTATGTAGTATGTTGCTTTTTAAGTGTTGGGCGACTGTAGTTATTTTTGTAAATGTCCACAAAGTGCAAAATTTTTCGATGTTTCTTCCTCTTTGCATTGCATACTGGATCTGGGTTGTCCAATTGCGATTGGTAATGTTTTATTTTAGGAAAACATCTTTTAACAGTTTATTAAAACGGGAATAACGAGACACGGACAAACAATTTCAACGATACACTAACGCTTTTACATTGGCCGTCAAGAGATGGCGTTGGAAAGTCGTTATAGTGCAAAGGACGAGTGAAACGGTACGCGCGACGAACTACCCTTACATCGATCATCAAGAAGAGATGGCGTTGGAAAGTGTCGCTCGCACGTGAACCAAGTGGAATAGGCCTATTGGGGAAACCACTATTAAAAAAAACGCGCCATGTGTCCTAGCTCTAAGGTGGTGTGGAAATGAATTAAACGGAAAATACGCATCAAAAGTTAACAAGAAATAACACAGCAAACATTTCTCTAGCATAAACGACAAAAACAACAAAAAAAAGGTGAAATTCGAGTCAATTATTTCTTTTCGACATCAAAACCGTGGCAAATCAAAAACTCGTTTCATAAAAACTCGCACCTATAGGCAACGTGAGCTGGGTTTAGACCGTCGTGAGACAGGTTAGTTTTACCCTACTGATGACTCGTCGTTGTGATAGTACGAGAGCGGGCGGTGGTGCGAAGCTACCGTGTATTCTTCCTAGTCAAAGGTGGCAACGATACCTTTAGGAGTTGAGAGAGTCGAAAGGCTCAAGACAATGTGACTATATTAGGCGATCGACGTCCGCGTCGGTCCTCGCACGAGCCCTCGTTTACCGCACGGGGTGCCCGGCGAACGGCGGGATCTCATGGCTACGTTTCGGCGGCCCCTAGCGGTCGATCACGAGTATCACTCAGTATGATGTCTGAACTCGGAATTGTCTGTAGACGACTTGCGTACTTGGCGGGGTGTTGTACTCGGTAGAGCAGTTTCCACGCTGCGATCTGTAGAGACTCTGTGGATTCGTCTTCTCGCTTAGACGAGGCCCCACTTAAAGACAACGTTCTGTGCGGTCGCATCGTCGCGCGCAATCGGGAGTACGCGTTGCGTGGTTGCGTTTACACCTATCGCAAGTCGCGCGACGACACACGGCTTTGCAACGACGCGATCCGGAATGTCTCGGGCAGGCTCACACTCCCCGCAATTTCTTTTCCGAAGAGAGAAGGAGAGGAAAGTGTGTTCGCGAGAAAAGCGGGTGACGACGACACATATCTCTGGAAAGTTAATGAGAGAGGGGACTGTCCCCTCAGCGGTTAAGATGTAGAGAAAAGATGGAAGAGAGAAAACAATAAGAGTGAAAAGAAAAGTGCCAAGTGTTTCACCTTCATTAGGACGATATTTCGCATCGTCTCTGCCATGAGACACTCATTAGATCAAATGAACGTTAGACCTGTCGACCGCAATCCACCTTCATTAGGACGATATTTTGCATCGTCGTTGCCATGAGACACTCATTACAACAAACGAACGTTAGGCGTGTCGATCGCGGTCGCCGGCCATCTAAGACGACCATTGGGCGCGAACTGCAGTGCGACGAGGCACCTGCGAACCGAAATGCAGCGCACATGTTAGTAAGCGATCCAACGGAGAGGAGTCGTACCGCGTACCGTGTTTCGCTGCATATTGGAGGCGAACTGGAGCGCGACGGCGCTCCTTCCCTGCACATCGAGGCATTCTTTGGTTAAATAATTTGCAATATACTCTGCAAAAATCTCGGTAGATTGATTCTCCATGGAAATACATATAATATTTAAGGTTTGGTTTAGTGTATTGTTTTAAAAATCGAGATATTTCTTTTTCGTTGTTCGTGGTAGTGGATCGACGTAAACTACTTTCACATATATTTGATAATTCTTATTGTTCATGCTTTCTGATAATATAGGTACGATTTTTTGGTGGTCCATTGTTGCTATTGGAATGATCAGTATTGTCTATTGGTGTTTCATCCTGTTGTAGAATTTCGTCAAGGTCTCTTTGTGTTATTGGGTTCGTACTAATTCCTTGAATCATTTGATGCAGTTGTTCTAGGTCTGTTAAATTTATTTCTATCCTTGACAGAGCATCGGCGTTCGTGTTATATTTGCCTTTTTTGCAGACTGTCATAGTCATATTCTTCCAGTCGCAAGCGCCATCTTGCTAGTTTCGAATGTGGGTCTTTTAGTGAGAACAGCCATTAATGTGGGTCTTTTAGTGAGAACAGCCATTGTAATGGTATGCGGTATGTGTATATAGTAAACTTCCTTCCATACAGGTATGGTCGAAAATATTTTGTTGACCACATGATTGCTAACAATTCTGTTTCAATCGTAGAATATCTCATTTCAGTTTCATTCAATGTTCTTCAAGTACAGCGCCTATTGCTACACTGGTGGCATCCATCGTTAAAATAAACAGTTTTCCAAAATTTGGATATTGTAATATTTGTGAAACATTCCTTAAATTCCTCATTATGCACATTCTTTGACACTGTGTTTAATTAATTTAATTTTTATGAATTTCCTTTAATATCCAATAAGGTCAAGAAATCTTTCGATTTCTCGTATTGTTTTTGGAACAGGATAATTTGTTATTGCTCTGATCTTGTCCGGATTTGGCTTAACTCCTTCAGGTGTAATCACATGGCCTAAGTAGGCAACGTCTTTCTTTATAAATTCGCTCTTATCGAGTTAGATTTTGAAGTTGGCTTGCCTTAATCGATCGAATACTTCGCGGATGCGTCCTAAATGTTCTTGAAGCGATGCCGAAAAAATAATAATATCGTCAAGGTACACTAAACATTTTTCGTTTTAAATACCTATAAGAATATTATCCATAACTCGCTGAAACGTGGAGGGGGCAGTCTTTAATCCGACTGGCATCCTTAGATATTCGTAATGACCTTGTTCAGTGGAAAATCCATCATGTTCGGTAGCGAATACTTATGGTCTACGGTTTGTTCATTTAGTTTACGGTAGTCGATTACTAAACGCCATTTTTTCTTATTCGATGCATTCATTTTCTTCGGCATGATCCATATGGGGCTACTCCAAGGCGATGTGGAATGTCGAATAATGTTTTGTTCTAGCATGGAGCTTATTTGTTTCTGAGCTTCTTTGTGAATTTGGGGGTATAGATAGGATTTTACCTAAATTGGAGTTTCATTTTGTAATTTAATTTTATGCTTTACTTGGTTATTAAAAGATAATGGAATTTTTCATGGTGGAAAATATCTATGTACTGATAACATAAGTTTCTTATTGTTTTTTGTTCTTCGCAATTAACATGTCCCAATCTTATAGTTGATATGTTTTCTTTTAAAGTTGATCGTAATTCTGACTGCTTGTTAAGCAATTTTCGGGTGAATTTTCTAATTGTAAATCCTGTATCTGTATCTTCTACTTCCACGGGTTCTACTAATTGAAATTGATGAAGTTCTGGTGAATTTGTAATCGTTGCGTAACATTCAAAATTTTGAACGTTTACTAAAGTTGCTTGTACTTCTAGATTTGGTTGTCTAACGATACTTCAGGGTCACAAAAATAATATGCCATTTGATTTATAGTGGAACAAGACTGTTAAAGGGTTTAATTGATTGTGCTAGTCGAGAAGTTCAACATCGATAGGTCCTGGGTAGAAAACATAATTCGAGTACGGTGAATCCCACGTCGTCAGCCGTTTTGCCAAGTTGACTCTAGTTTTCGACATATTCACGTTTGAAAATTGTACAAAAAAATTCGCGGTGGTCCGCACGAAACTTTCTTATACTTTATTTCTAAAAGAACTTTTCAAACAAATGTTTTTTTTTTTAAATTCCAGTATATAACCTTTATACGAACAATTTTTGCTATAACGCGTTTTCGAGATATAGATAACGTTGATTTGATTAAACCATCAGTTAGAGAAATTGCTTTCAAAATTTGACGTTTTCGCCACGCTATATTCTAATCCTAAGCTTAAAGTGTCATAGTGTGACCTTCAATAGTTAGGCGCTGGAGCGCGCACAGCCACACGTATGTTTAGCCGCAATATTATAAAATCTGCAGTGATCCGCACTGAACTTTCTTATACTTAGTTATACTACATTTTTCGAAAAAACTTTTCAAATGGAAGTTGTTTAAAATATCAATATCTATAATTTATGTAAGAATATTTTTTTCCGTAACGTGTACCGTTTTCGAGATATGGAAAAAGGTGATGAGAGTAAACCATCACCGGTTGAGAGATTGCGTTCAAAATAGGACGTTTTCCTCCTTGCTACATACAAATGTTAAATTTAAAGTTTCAGAGCTCTAGCTATAATTGTTTGGATGCTAGAGCGCGCACAGACACACACACACAGTCAAAGACGTCATTCCGAAAATAGTCAAAAACGATTCATGGGACCTCAAAACGTATATATCCGTTGAAATCTCGAGTTCGAAAATTTTCATGATTCCTATACTTACTTATACATAATGTATAAGAACGTAAAAATACCCAAGAAACACGTTTTCCGTATATTTCAACTATTCGTTCATTAAATATCGTTTCAGTTCTACTTCGTTTCATAAAATGTTTTTCACTTTTTCTAATTTATCGAGTATTGAAGGTCGCAGGAAGTGCAGAAGAATGTGAAGGAACGATGAATCTGAGACATTTTCACCACAAGAACCCGATTCTTCCGTACATTTAAACCATTTATCCATCAGACATCGTTTCAGTTCGTCAAAATTGCTTAGAAAATTGTTTACTTTCCACATAAAAATATTTTTCTCTCAAACATCTTATATTGCTGATGTTTCATCTTGTAAATTCCAACAAATATCTGCTAAAAGCGCATCCAACTTTTTCTCACTATACCAACCCAACCCAACCCAACCCAACCCAACCCAACCCAACCCAACCCAACCCAACCCAACCCAACCCAACCCAACCCAACCCAACCCAACCCAACCCAACCCAACCCAACCCAACCCAACCCAACCCAACCCAACCCAACCCAACCCAACCCAACCCAACCCAACCCAACCCAACCCAACCCAACCCAACCCAACCCAACCCAACCCAACCCAACCCAACCCAACCCAACCCAACCCAACCCAACCCAACCCAACCCAACCCAACCCAACCCAACCCAACCCAACCCAACCCAACCCAACCCAACCCAACCCAACCCAACCCAACCCAACCCAACCCAACCCAACCCAACCCAACCCAACCCAACCCAACCCAACCCAACCCAACCCAACCCAACCCAACCCAACCCAACCCAACCCAACCCAACCCAACCCAACCCAACCCAACCCAACCCAACCCAACCCAACCCAACCCAACCCAACCCAACCCAACCCAACCCAACCCAACCCAACCCAACCCAACCCAACCCAACCCAACCCAACCCAACCCAACCCAACCCAACCCAACCCAACCCAACCCAACCCAACCCAACCCAACCCAACCCAACCCAACCCAACCCAACCCAACCCAACCCAACCCAACCCAACCCAACCCAACCCAACCCAACCCAACCCAACCCAACCCAACCCAACCCAACCCAACCCAACCCAACCCAACCCAACCCAACCCAACCCAACCCAACCCAACCCAACCCAACCCAACCCAACCCAACCCAACCCAACCCAACCCAACCCAACCCAACCCAACCCAACCCAACCCAACCCAACCCAACCCAACCCAACCCAACCCAACCCAACCCAACCCAACCCAACCCAACCCAACCCAACCCAACCCAACCCAACCCAACCCAACCCAACCCAACCCAACCCAACCCAACCCAACCCAACCCAACCCAACCCAACCCAACCCAACCCAACCCAACCCAACCCAACTTTTTCTCACTATACCAATGTTCAAGTCTTGCCGTTAGTTGGTGGAAACGCTCGCCGTGCTCATCCGATTCGGTTGGTGATTGTTCAGGGAATTTTTAAATATGTGCATGCAGCAAATAAATTTTCCATGACATTTTAAAAGCGCCAGTTATCGGATCGACGAATCCCGAGAACATTGTCAATGACCGCTTTAACGCAATCCCATGCCACGAGCTTAGAAGCACTGAGGGCATTTTAAAATTTTTCTGGTCTAAATAATTCTCTACCAGCTCTAACTTTTCCTGGCTTAGCTATCCCCGGGATAAAATGCTACTCATTGTTTTGCCTATTGCATCAACCATTCGCTTAATTGGTTCAATTGTCATCGGATGTGCCTTTCCGCTTTGCATAACGCTATAAGGTATGTCTATATCCTGAATCCCTTCCATAGGCTTGACTCTCTCTACAGCCTCGTGGGCTTGGGAAATTTTGGATTCCAACAATGCTAAATTGCAACGGTAAAATGAATTTAAATTGACTTGCTGCGTTAGTTGGTTATCAGGAAATCTTCCTATTGCCTCGAAGAATTGTCCGGTACTTGTTCCGATTCCTCGCGTTGTACTGGTTTGTACAATTGTATTCTTAATCTATGTGCCTCTTGTCTTGTACATCTTCAGGAATAGTTAAAAGTTCCTTCTTCAGACGTGCATCTTCCTGATCCATAACTTTCTGTCCTACTTTCCTGCGAAATTGGTCTTGACGCTGTTGGTCGCGTCGTTTGTTGTTGACTCCTTGGCCTCGATAGCCTCCGCGCCTCGCTACTGAACAGGTGTCTGCTCCTGTTTAGAATAATCTCCGTTATTCTAGTACATTTTTGTGCTTATACAATATCTGATCGATAAATGGTTGAAATGTACGGCAAAACCGGTTCTTGTGGTGAAAATCTCTCAGATTCATCGTTCCTTCACATTCTTATGCACTTTTTGCGACCTTCAATACTCGATAAGTTAGAAAAAGTAAAAAACATTTCATGAAACGAAGAAATGTCGAACTGAAACGATATTTGATGAACGAATAGTTGAAATATTCGGAAAACGTGTTTCTTTGGTCTTTTTTTGTACAATCTTCAAACGTAAATATCTCGAAAACTAGATTAAGCGTGCTCGAATTATTTCTACCCAGGACCCATCGATCAACCACAGCGTCTCAGAGCGCGTACTGGGCACTCGCGCGACGGTCTATGCCGAATCGTTTTCGTACAAATGTACATTTATTTAATTAAGTTAATTTGCATCCGCGCATACCCATATAAATATTCGTTACAACAATTCGTCCCAAAATCACGACCCTGTGCAGGCATTGCAGATTAGAGGTAAACAAAATTTCCAAGTATTAAAGTGTTTATGAAACCCTGAACTACTTTTTCCAAACTGGAACAGATTTGTCGGAGACTATGGTATGGATTTAAAATTTTGACAGTAGCTTCACAATAGTGTTCTCTTTGGAACTACGTAGCTGTTTTTTGATTGGATGTAAACTTCTTTATGAACAATTTATCACTCATTTTTACGGCAAAATATCGATTCAATCCTTAAAAAGTGCACAAAAATTGATAAAAAAGAAAACCCCTACGTACTTCCGAAGCCCAATGTACATAAGTTTTAAATTTGTTCACATTTTTGCCCCAGGGCTCATACAAGCCGAGAAATCCGTTCTCCCGTGGCGGTGTTCTTTAAAATAGGTGTTCTCGGCGACGGGTTCTATCGCCGCAATTTGTAATGAAAATGACAATAAGAAATTGTTTTTGTACTTCAATATGTGCTTAATGAACCATCTGAAAAGAATTTCTATTCCGCTTGTCATACTCCCAAAATAAATTGATAAATTTAGATCTTTTTTTCTACCTCTAGAGTGGTTTTACCCCTTAAGGGGTAAAACACTTCTGGGTTGAGAAAACGGTGTTCTTTGTTGCATATTGGGATATTGATTTTGGAAAGGAGGTTTGAACATAGGAGAATTAAATTGGTGTATTGAAAGATGATTTTTGGAATTAATTAAATGGTTGATGTGCTTGGGGTATGAATCGTTGTGGTTTTGCGAAAAAAATCGGATTCGGTTTTGCAGGATAAGTGAAACTAGTGGGATTTTGAATTGGACGATTTGATGGTATTATGTTCCTTGTTGTTGATATGTTCGTTCGAGTTGCGTTTTTCTTCTATTTGTTGTATCGAGAATTTTGTTCTTGCAAAGCAAAATTTGTGCAAATTTGTTGGTTTCTTTAAGCCATTCATAAATGTTTGAAGAGCCAAAGCTTGATATAATTCTAGTTTAAAGTTTCTACCACATTTATCTGCTACATACGTCGAGACATCTTTCTCCAAATATTACAGGTGATTCGTTATATTCTTGTTCTAATCGATGTAAAGTGTCACTTCATCTCGTTGATCACTAAATTAATAATTTTCTGAGATCCGTCCGCTTTGTACATTCATGATAGATGCAAAGTGTGCGACTTTTCCCGTATGTTTATTTAATATATGTCGGAAGAAAAATGAATTGAACGCGGCATCGTTCGGTCTACCAAGTTCGTTCAAGATTGAATCACAATTTGAGAGAAAAGTAAAAATGAAAATTGGGTTTCCGTTGAAATCGGGAATGGTATTGAGATAATCACGTTAGCTGTTGCCATCGTATTAGAATTTTGTGCGTCTGAATTTTCTGTTATTTCGATATTTATTTGTGATAATTGCTGTGTTAATTGCTCAATATCGGGATCTTGCATGGGATAATTTTGGGAAAATTAATGAACAAAATTACTCACCACAATTGTTGTTGAGTTGTCCGCATTTTCTTATGGTTTCTTAAATCTACGTTGAACTTCGGCGATGTTGTCCTTGGTTCGTCTGAGGTTTCTCGGAAATGTCCTGGATCCCTCGGGTTATTGACTGGACCCTTCTTGTCCAAATTCCAGGGAAGTTGTTCAGCGATGTGTTTTCTTTCCAACTTCGTTGTTTTGTTGTATGATTTAAGTTAAGTGTAAAACGCACAATTTTATTTGCTTCAATAATTGTTTGAATCCGTGTCAACTGCGCCACTTTTGTTTTACGTCTTTGAGATTTTCATTGTGATAGGTTTTTTCTACTAAGATAGGATTAGGAGTTCATAAACTTCGTGCGCATCCGATAGTGGCGAATGAGGATTTTGCCCTTCCTTCCACAAAGATTAGATGTTCTCGTGAAGAGCTTATGGTTATGGCCAGATTTGAGGCGGACGCTACTGTACATGTTAAACACCTGAATATGCACCTTATACCGCTTATGTGGGTGAGAAGGTGAAGAGATTACAACTCAATGGTAGAGGCTGCCACATTAGATATCTTAGCCAGGTTACCACGTAGGAGTGGTGAGTTTCCAGCGATGGCGCATGTGGCTTACCTGTTTTGTCTGAAGGCGCTGTCTTGCCGGCTGAGTCCACGTTTGTATATAGCAGACCTAGCGTAGTCAATGTTCAGTTGGAATATTCGCACAAAATGGAATTTCGGAACGCCGTTTTAGGCGTAAATTGATCAAGCCCATTCGCGAGAATTTTTCTCGGTGATGTTGTCGCGAATTGCAGAAGATGCGCTCTGGGATATTGACGTCGAAAATCATCTGTATCATTGGCTAGCCTGTGCTTTTCCCTCGTCTTTGACCCGTTCTCATTTTGAAGCATTTTTATGTCGGTGTTTTTAAAAACAGTTCCAAGAATTTTATGTCCACTGTCCTAATCTTTTAATAACATTTGTGGGTTTTTCGTAACGAGTACAGAAAAATGGTGGAGATGGTTAGTTAAGCTAAACAATATTAGCATTGCTTTAGTCTTGTTCTAGATGCATCCAAGTTTAAACCTACAAATAGTACTCCTTAAATTATTCAAGGTGGCAGTTTTTGATCTCGAACGTTAAATTCTTGTAAATACATTTAAGGTTAGTGTACAGTTTTGATACATTTATTCAGGTGTAAATATTTAATCGATTAGTCAGTGCATAGTTTATTTTGCAGTGTTCACTCAGCTTACTTTGACAATGGGAAGAAGATTATGTCAGCGCGAATCTACAATGGAACAGAGGGGTTATATTTGTGGATTGGCGGCCGCGCGTATGCCTTATCAAGAGATTGCAGAAGTAGTTGGTTTAAGTGTGAGTAATTTATGCCAATAAACTATTCATGTCAAAATATTAGTCTACATAGTCACAACTTGTTTTAATTGCTTTCACCCCATTTTATTACAATTACTCGTTTTCTTTCAAATACAATTATCTTATTGGTATTGGCGCGCGTACCTTTTCGGACCAGTAGATGATTTGTTGAAAACAAATTCATTCGGCTTGTTTTTAAAATGGAAAATATTCCACATTATAAAAAACAACGCAAGATTGTGATTTAAAACATTTTTGCTTACTGCTGGAAACTTTTTCATTTATAAGTGTTTGGCTGGACAGGAGAAAATCGTCGTAGATGATATTCCCACATGGAATTCCTTAAGTAAATATCTTGAAATATTGACCACCGCCTATTTCGCTAATGATTCTTAGTTTGCTTTTGGTTTGTGCACAAACAATAAATATTTATTACTAAGTAAAAATTCTACACTGCAAAACAGTGTTGTGTTACCCTGCAGTGAACGAATATGTAGTTATTTACTTGACAATGATTGTTTACGCTGAACTAATATGCAAATGTTACAAAGATTAATAATGTACAGGTAAAACAAGTTCGTCGTTGGGTGCAACGGGGACAAAACGTTGGTGATCGGCCTTTGTAGACCATCAGAACCGGTGTCCGCCGCATAACGACACCAATTGAAGATGGTGCCATCGTGAGGGCGGTTGAGAATAGCCCATTCATTACAAGTGTCAGAATCAGGGAGGAATTAAATTTGAATTGCTTCACAATGACAGTAAGGAGACGCCTGCGAGAAAGTGGGTACCATGCCAGACAGCCTGCCCGAAAAATTGAATTCTCCGATGCACATGCTGCAGCTAGGGCTCGCTTTTGCGAAGCGAATATCGACAGGTATTGGCAGTGTGCGATTTTTACGGATGAAAAAACTTTTTCATCTTCGCAAGATTCTCCTGTAGTGTTATGGCGAAAGAACAACACCCGATATGTGCGGGAACATGTAAGGCCAAATGCAACAAGCGGTCGCATAACGGCCGGATTTTGGGGGTGGATGTCAGCTGCCAGCCCCGGTGAAATAATACCTGTTTCGCCGCCACGTTTCAATTCTCAGCGGTAGTCTTATTTCATAACAAGTAACTGGCTTTTATATTTTGATCTAGGTAAGTGTGTATACTGATCAACCCCGATTTCCTACCGTCGTTATTGTGAAGAATATTCTTTCCCTAAGAAACATCGTGATTTTACGACAAGAAAAAACTATATTCAGTATCTATGTTATATACGAATGCAAAGTGATGACATTATTCAATCAGAAAAACAACACAAATATTAGGAGTCCACAATATATTTTAAATGCAAACTAATGTGCAATTTACGTTCATGTTTTACTTTGATGTGAATCACTGTATGCTTAAGAACAGCAACATTTTAAACTATAGCCAATGTACTAATTGGCTACAGCTTAAACCACTTAAATCACCGTACTAGGTGATCGAAATACTTTTATCATTTTTCACAAAAGGACAAATGAAATTAATTAGAAAAGTGTGCGAGACATATATTTTGTATATTTCCATGGTGTGTAAATTTACCTAACATCTGAAAGGTTTCACGGAATTATCATATGTAACTATATTTGTATTTACGTAATAGATGAAATGATTTCAAAAATAATAAATAAATCAAAGCAAACATTTTTAATACAAACACATATTTACGGTTTTTCATTAAAGAAAATCTAAGTAGTATTGTTAAACGCAATGTCAAACCCCGGGTAGATGCGACCGTAATACGTATTTGTATTTTATGACCGGTAAATGGTTTTTAAAGGAGATAGATCGAACTGTGCGCTTGTTTTACTACAGGGACATCTTCTCTGTTCGTAGTTGTACATTGCATTGTTCTAGGATAGTCCTTATACCAAATCCCATCGTCGCCGGCTGATTTTAGACCACTGGTTGAGGAATCGGTAATTATAAGACACTTGCATGAGATCCTGGCGCGTAGGTTAGCTGATACTGACCTTATCGACCAGCGACAGAGAGCATGCGGACGGTACTGCGGAGAATATTTCTATTCTTAAAACTATTATTTCCGACTCGAGACGTCATCTTCGAAAGCTACATATGACCACCTTAGATGTTTCTAAGGCTTTCGATATGGTGAGCCATCATGCTCTCTGGGTGATTCTTACTAACCTAGGCCTTCCGTCACGATTTATCAGCTATGTGAAACGATTCTATCAAGTGTATTTTAACACGATGAAGGTTAAGGGTGAAATTCCCGAGCTCATTTTTACAGGAAGAGATGTGTTTTTTTAATTTAGTCATTAATCTGATACTGGAAGCTGTTCCTGAGTATAATTTTTTACAATTTGATTGGGACTTAAGATCTTGCATTTGCTGATGATATCGTTATGGTGTTCTCGAATTGGCCTCCAAACTTTTTGCACGCAATTGAGCAGGTTTTCTAGTCGGTGGGGATGTCGCTGAATGCCCAGAAAAGTAGCACATTTTCTATGATTCCGGCTGGAAAAATCAAGAAATTAAAACGAATCCACTTTTTATGCTGACTTCTGGTGGACTTTTGGTGTTCTGGACACTTACAGGTACCATGGTGTTACATGTAGGACGGTACCTGTTGAATAAAATTTAGATGAGATACTTACCAATATTACGAAAGCCACTTAAACCACAACAGCGACTTTACGTCCTTCGCACTGTCCTTCCTGGATGATATTATGCCACAGTCCTTGGCTCTATTACCGTGAGTCGAATTAAAGCCCTTGACTGCCAGATACGTAAAGCTGCGCGCAGCTGGTTACGATTCCCCAACGATATCCCGAATGCATAGTTTTATGCACCGATACTGGAAGGTAGGATGGGACTCATTTCTTTATTGACGTTAATACCAGGCATTATTTTATCCAGGCTTTCGCCGATGGTAGACTCCGAGTGGCCCCATGCCAGAGCTGCTGCAAGTTCTAGACCATTTCAGAGGAAGATTGGTTGGGCGAGGCGTAATCGTTTGAGAGATCGGCCCAGTTTCCCCAACACCAGCTGTTAGACAACATTTTTGGGCTCAAGCTCTTCACAATTCTGTGGATGGATTTCAACTTCGAGAATCTGCGTGCTGTCCATCTTCGAGGGATTGGTACACGTATATGCTGAACATATTCTCGGAAGGGATTTCATCCAATATCACCATGTGCATATCAACTCCCTTCCGACGCGATCTAGGATTTCAAGAGGTCAACAGTAGGCCTGCTAATATCCGAAGATTTTAGGATTCGGATATCCGGATCCGAAAGTATCCGGATATCCGAATATCCGATATCCGGATAGTTTACTATCCGGATATCCGGATCCGGATATCGGATATCCGGATATCGGATCCGGATTTCGGATCCGGATTTTCGTTATTGCCGTACTCTAACACGGTTTCATTTTGTTTTTGTTTAAAATTGTGCAATAAAAAATTCCATTCCGAACTGGATTTTTGTTTCACGAAATGTTTAAGTGGATTCACAACAGCCATCTCGTATTTTTTTTATTATTATGCTTGCTATTTTAAATTAACACAAATTTAGACAGCAACGTAATTAGAAAATAACACTTGGGCGAGGGGAATGTCATCGTCGATCAGTTTCGACCCTGAGGCTTCGGACACATTGCTTTCGGTTGACGCCCTTCGCCGTGATTGTTCTTCTTCGCCCCATGCTCTATCAGTGACCTGACCGGGCAAGAAATCAATTTCACTGACAACGTCCGGATTCAGGGGAAAGATTCCTGTCGCTCGAAATCCAGATGTTATGTTTGAATTTGTTGCAGCCAATGGCAATGCAGTGGTGACAATCGAAGGGATGTCATATATTGTCATCGTCTTTCCAGGATTGTTTAACATCCAAAAATCGCAATGTTGATTGTAAGATTTTTTCAATGGTGAGAAAACACTCCTATCTAGGGGCTGTAGTTTATGTGAACAGTGTGGCGGCAACGACAAAACTGTGATATGGTGCTGTTGACAAAACTGCAGAGCATCAATAGAGATATAAGATTGATGATTGTCTAAAATGAGAAGCACAGGATTTGTCGCTGTAGCCGGAGAGTGGTTTTGGAAGTGTCTCCAAAACAACAAAAAATCAGAAGCAATCATCCAGCCACTTTTGTTCGCGGATCCGGCGCTGCCTATGGGTGCGTTAGACAAAAAATGAGGTTTGAAGTTTTTTCGTGGAAAGAAGAAAAATGGTGACACAACATTTCCTTGCGCTGATACAGCCAACGCCAGTGTCACAAGAGTTCCTCTTTCTGTGGAGGTGATCCGTCCAATCTGCTTAAAACTCTTGCGGCTCACAATTTTACAGGGAGTCTGTACGGTGGTAAGTCCAGAATTAAAATCAGAATTGACGGAAAGCAATTTGTCACGAAATACCCCGGGTGTTCATGTCACGAAATGCCCCAGCGTCATATGTCATGTTTAACATTTGCAAAACTACACATATCATAGTGGTGCATGACTTTTGTTTTTTGAATATATGCATAGCAATGTGGAGAACAAGTAAAACTTACCGAATGGTATATACAACCTACAAATTTGTTGTGAAAACGAAAAATCGGAGATTTGAAAATTTTACTTCTGCCACACGAAAACACTTTTCACGTCGATAACAACGAACAACGGCAGATACGCGCGTCAAACTTTGTTATAACCTAAGACGCCACTAGCGCCACCTACATTATTTTTTTCACATCATTAAATCCACATAGGTATTTTTGACGCCCATTTCAAATTTCTCGCGTTGTCACGAATTGCCCCGGTCTCCCCTAATGATAATATTATGTTCTGGACGGATCTAGCATCGTGCCATTATGCGAGAAGAACCCAACATTGATTAAGGCAACAACATATATCATGAGCATAACCACCGGAATGTTTCACAGGCATGTCCTATAGAAAAGTTTATGACGATGGGTGGGAAGCCCAAACTAAAGAACTACGACCAAGAATTTGCCAAAAGATTCGAGAATTTAACAAACTTGCTATCCAAAGGCTGATGTGAGATAATCGCACCAATTAGCGAACCATTGAAACACATAGCCATTTAGCTGCTATGTGAGGCGTTATAATTATTAGTAGGCCTGTTACTATTCGAAGATTGTAGGATTCGGATATCCGGACTCGAAAGTATCCGGATATCCGAATGCCCGATATCCGGATAGTTTACTATCCGGACCCGAGAACTGAAACTCTGATCCGGATATCGGATCCGAATATTGGATCCGGATATCGGATACAGGTCCGGATTTCGGTTCGGGATCTCGGCAACCGAATATCCGGATTCTAGAAACGGATTCGGTTCTCAATCTTGGGGCCGTATCCGAAACCATTTTCCAAAAATGATTGCATGTTGTATAGGCTAGAAAATCTGCTACATACAAAATATAAAAAATTGTATATTATGTAAAATTAGAAAGTTTTGTGGCACACAACCCTATTTTGGATCAAATAAAATAAAGCATAATTTTAGTATGCTGATTAATTCTTAGTTCAATAACTTTACACAAATAAAACACTTTATTCAGTCTCTAAAACAGGCATTTAGGTTGTGTGCCAATGATTAAGTAGATTTATGTTTGTAAAAAAACAACAAACGAATTAATTTTAACATAATATTTATTTAAACATAAAAAAATAATAATTCTGAAATAAAATTATAAATGAAATAAATAATTTCATAATTACTAATAATATTTTTTTCTCTATGATACATAAAAAACAAGATGCCAAGTGAAACAATAAATAAGTAGAACTTTTTAAAATTTAATTTTTAAATTGTTAAATATTAATATATTTATATTCTCGGAAGAAAAGCAACTTCTTTTCGCGGTCACTAAAAACTCGTTCAGATGGTACTGATGTTTCCGGAATACACAAATATATTTTAGCTAATCAATTTAGATACAGATACTTTGTTGTGCGTTCTTTCCACCATCTAAACGGGCAGCTGTGTTTTGTGATTTGATTTTCGAAATGATAATTGTCCAGATCAGATTTATTTTCAACGTCTGTGTCACCCGGGAATAAAAAATTGAAAGCAGAATTACTTGATGTAATTCTTACTTCGTTATGTAAAAATTATTTACAACTACCTGTTGTTCTGCACTTAAAAATTATTTGTATCGCGGCTCTAAGGTTCAAGCAATATCAGCAACAAGATCATACGTTTCAAATCGCTTTATAATTTCTCGATTCAATTTTTAAAATTTTTTGCTGTTATTGAGTCATCTCTATTAACCAATAAAAAGTTACTTTTTAATGAATTGATAAGTGGTTTAATTACAGAAATGGTAGCATTGCTTGATGATGACAAAAGCGTTGTTGCCATTTCGTATGGTTTGAGTAATGTGACCATCTCTTCAATTAATAACCAATCATCATCACTTGTAGAGAGGATAGTTGCAACTTTAATGTTCGTTGTAGTTCGATCGGATAAAATAAAAATCGGATACAAAATGCAGAGTTCCACCTGGTTTTGACGTACTGGACTAGTATATTTTGTTCAATTCTAGTTGTTTTTGTTTATTTTCTAAAGCAGCTGATGCTACTGTAGAGTGGTGAAAATGCGTAACGATGTTACTACATTTTTGAATCACATGTTGCAAATTATCATCTTCAAAAGATTTGTTTATACAAAGAATAGTATGAGCGAAACAGCATATACTATGACCAAACGACGTGCTCGTTTTCACGGGATAGCTAATATTAGCGACATTGTCGTGAACAACTACTACAACTTTATCTTCTATTTGCCAATCGACTAATATTTTGACAGACGTTCTTGCAAGTTTGTAGGTGTGTGTCTTTCTGCCATTTCCTCTGTGGTCAGAGTAATAGTCACAAATTCCCAATCTGAAGTAACAGTGTGTAATGTCACGGTTATGTAAGATTTTGTATATCTAGATGTCCACGTATCAATGTCACGTTTGGGTATGGGGCCAACCAGATTGTTAATATCTTTCCGCAATTCTAACTTGTAGGCCATTTTATAAAACTTTGTAAACACAAATGTTTTGTCAAACTATAGTAGCAACTGCACAGATTTTCAATATCTAATGGTAAGTTTATTGCATTATTTTTAATACGAAAAAAATAATACGAAAAATGTTTCCAAAACTTTTGCTACATATGTTAGTATATCGTAATTTTATGGTGTAAGGATTGATACCTGCAGCTTCCATTTCGTGACAAATTTTTGTGTTTCTTTGGTAGACAGCACGATGATGTTCCACACGTACTCATAATTTATATCCTAACGTATACGTAGCAATAAATATCCCATAGACAACCGCTTTTAAATGATTGCGAAAATCCGGATCCGAAATCCGGATCCGATATCCGGATATCCGATATCAGGTCACTGATAGAGCATGGGGCGAAGAAGAACAATCACGGCGAAGGGCGTCAACCGAAAGCAATGTGTCCGAAGCCTCAGGGTCGAAACTGATCGACGATGACATTCCCCTCGCCCAAGTGTTATTTTCTAATTACGTTGCTGTCTAAATTTGTGTTAATTTAAAATAGCAAGCATAATAATAAAAAAAATACGAGATGGCTGTTGTGAATCCACTTAAACATTTCGTGAAACAAAAATCCAGTTCGGAATGGAATTTTTTATTGCACAATTTTAAACAAAAACAAAATGAAACCGTATTAGAGTACGGCAATAAATTACAGGAATATTGCGATTAATATTTAGAAACTTCATTTTCAAATTTCACAGACGATCGACCCGATAACGTGAAAAAATCTTAGGAGTCTCAATTAATTCTAATTTTCAGGAGAGGTTTACTAAATGAACAATTAAATTAAGACTACTAGCTTGCAACCCAAAAAAATTACAGTTATCTATATCATTAGCGGCGAAATACTTCCTGGTTTAGTGATACCAGTGATATAAAAACTTTAAAAGTAGAAAAACACTGCATTTACTGCTACTACTGCCTCAGAAATACAACTACAACACACGACCTACTTATCAAAATCGTCATCCAACGGCAAACCGAAATCGAACATACGAGTACGCTAATCAAGAAAGTTTCTATGCATAACCATATCATTCGACTAATACAAACTTTATTTACCAAAATCAACAACTAATGTCGCCAATCGTCTCAATCCAAATTGCCATGAAAATCAAAGAAATCGCAACAATTATATACCAATATATAATAATTTAAATGACGTTAACTGTAATAAAAATTTAAATATAGACGACATATGTCACTCTAATCAACTAGGGGACGAATTATATTTAGGTGCGCGTTTAACCACATCAAGGAACAGTATCTGTAAGGTTGGAATATTGAATATTTCAACTGAAACGAAAATTATTCCCACACCGACGATCGATCTGCAATTCATTTTAATTACTAAGGACACAAATTATATCGATTTGGAATATACAGATACCAAAACAAATAGAATAGAAACCATAAAAAGTATGATAAAAATCGATCATCTCAATGTAGAAGAACTCGATCAATTGCATGAAATGTGTACAGATTATAGCGATATTTTTCTTCCTGGCATCGAAAAACCTACATGTACGTCAGCAATTATCATAAAATTGCTACCAATCCGAATATTTGCATACGTGTGAAACAAAATATTGAACCAACCGAAACGTTAAGTTGCATTCACAATGACAGTCCACGAGTTGAACGAGTATCACTCGACAAATAACACACAATTAACTAGAAAAAACCACTTCGTTATTTGTAATATAAAATTCAGAATCGTACAAATGAGTAGTGGGTATTTGCCAATTCATAAACCTCCTCCTGGAACAATGTAGGCCAAGGACACACTGAGTGACCATGACCTTGACCTTGAACTCGACCTACATTGTTCCAGGAGGAGGTTTATAAATTGGCAAATCAAGGTCGAGCGTGACCTTGACCTACAGCGTTCCAGGTGGTTTATGAATTGACAAATCAAGGTCAAGGTCGGGACCAAGGTCAAGGCTAAGGTGAAGGTGATAGCAATGACCAAGGCTACTGTGTAGCGAACAGTGTGTTGCTGAAACAAAATGTTGCTTTGTGATCATTGTGGGAAAGAATTCACCCGCCCAGGCAACCAACGAAGGCATCAACAAACCAGTTGCATTAGTAAACGACAAAAAATTGATGAGGCACATCATTCAAATACAACAGTATGTAGCATCTGTAATGTGCGTGTAAATACTTCCTGCTATTCGGCTCATGTGCGTACCAATGGTCATAAACGCAATGCATTTGTTATTATTGATGACGGAGTCGAGAAAATACCGAGTGCATTTGGAGATCGGATCACCAGTTTTCGCATTAGTGAGTCTGATCATTTAGTGGACATCGCGGACTTTACAAATCGAATAAGAGAAAAAGTTGTTGCTCTTATACAATCAGTGCTACATATGCACGGTAGCCTAAAAGTAAACCTAGAATGTTTCGCTATTTATTTTTTACATACGACCGATGAAGCTGAAATAAAATCTTTTAATACCAAAAATAAAATTACAACGATGACGGCAGACTTAGATGAAATCTATGAAGAATTCATTGACGAAATAAAGACCAAAACATCGGAATTTCAAGAGCAGGATTCAGGAAAGAATGTCTAGATAAAGAAATAAATAAAAAGTAATTATCAAAATTTTATAGGACTGGCTCTAGTGGAAATTGTATACATAGAAGTTAACTGCAACAAATTCAATCCGACGAGGGCTTTATCGATTTGCCAGCCACGATTAAAGCAAGAAAAGCGATAATAAACATTCAAAATGTGGATAATTGCTGTATCGCCTGGGCGGTGACGTCAGCATGTTATCACCCCACCGGTCTACCACAGCGACCATCGCCGTACCCCCATTTTGTATTAAACAAATTCGAAAGTTTGAGGAAAGGAGTAACATATCCATCAACGTGTACGGATTAAACTCCCATTTTGATGGTGACAGAATGGTGCACGACGTAGTAACGGTTCACATCTGTCATCGTAAACGACCTCGCCATATAAATTTATTATGATTAATGACGACGATGGGAACAGTCATTACTGCTGGATCAAAAATTTATCTCGCCTTGTGAACTCACAATCATCCCAAAATGGGCATGTAAGATTCATATGTGAAGGATGTTTGGTACACTTTTCATTGGAGACGAATTTGATACGCCACCAGAGCGATGACTGCACAAAAGTGAGGGCTATTGTACCGACCACTGACATAAAAATTAACAAATACGGAAATGCTGAGAGGGCAAACATCTTACAGTTTGAAAATTTCGAAAAACAATTGAAACTTCCATTTGTAATCTATGCTGATTTTGAGGCACTATTAATACCGGTAAATGATGATAAGAAAGTATATAAAGAAAATGAGTCGTACACAGAAAAATGATTTCAACACGAGCCCTACGCATTTGCCTATTTCATTAAATGCTCGTACGACGATGCGTTATCGAAATATGTAACTTAACGTGGACGAAACGCGGCGAATGAATTTATGACACATCTGGAAAAAGATGTCATAGAAATTTATAAAAACCATTTGAGTAAAACAAAACCAATGATCCCATTAGCTGTTTGGATCAATTTTTGCACGATATAAGATCATCATGTCACATTTGTGATAAATTAATAATTGATTCGAAGCAAAAGGTATACGATCATGATCACCTGACTGGAACATATAGGGGTCCTGCACATTCAATCTGCAATATAAATTACCAAATTCTAAAATTTATACCAATATTCTTCCACAATCTGTCCAATTACGATACGCACATGTTTATTAAAAATATTGCCCTGAAGGAAGAAGAAGTGGATGTAATAGCACAAATCAAAGAGAAATACATAACATTCTCTAAAAAAGTGCACGTTGGTGAAACCATAGATTCCAAAGGGAAACAGCGCAAAGTATTCATGAAACTGCGATTTGTTGATTCATTTTGATTTATGGCGTGTACATTGGAAAAGTTAGGCATCATTTTTAGAAGATGGTCAATGCTCTGAAATTAAAAAACAGTTCAGTGATCACACGCAATTCGCACTTATGCGGCAAAAAGGTATATTTCCTTATTCATTCTTAGATTCATTCGAAAAGATGAACTATCCTCGCCTGCCTGAACGTGAGCATTTTTTCTGTGTTAACTGCCAAAAATGTAGTTGATGCAGATTACGATCGAACCAGAAGGGCGTGGAATAGTTTCAATTGTCAGACGTTGGGACAATACAGTGATGTATACCTAAAATCTGATGTTTTACTTCTAGCGGATATTTTCGAAAATTTTAGGCAAATATGTATGGAATTCTATACACTAGACCCGTGCCACTATTTGTTGTTGGTTGGGACGCTCTATTAAGAATGACAGGTGTCAAACTCGAACTTTTGACCGATATTAATATATTGCACTTTTTCAAGAAAGGTATTAGAGGTGGTCTTAGTATGTGCTGTAAGCCAGCTGCTGTGGCGAACAACCGATTTCTGGATGACTACGGTACTGCAAAACCATCCTCATACATCTTAGATGCCACTAATCTCTACGGTCATGTGATGAGGTGTAAATTACCAACGGGTGGCTTCACATGGTTGTCAGAAGAAGATATTAACAAGCTAGATGTGTGCAATATAGACGATGCTGAAGTCGGCTATGTCTTCGAAGTGGATCTTGAGTATCCAGAAACTGTGCACGACGAGCACAACGATTTACCATTTTGCCCCGAGAACACATATGGTGAGAATGCAAAACATACCAGATTAATGGCGAATTTGTGTGACAAAACAAAATATATAATTCATTATGAGAACCTACGGCAATGTTTAAGAAATGGAATGAAACTGAAAAATATTCTCAGAGCATTAAGATTTCGACACTCAGATTGGATGAAAAAATGCATCGATTTCAATTCAGAAAAACGTCAGAATGCTAAGAATGACTTCGAAAAAAACCACTATAAAGCCATGAACAACATAGTCTTCGGAAAAACGATGGAAAACGTCGAAAATCGAGTAGACATACGATTGGTGACCCATTGGGGGAACCATTTTAGATGGCCTGGTGTAGAAGCATTAGTAGCAAAAGCTAATTTCAAGTCATCGAAAATTTTTTGTTACAATCTTGCAGCCATCGAAATATCAGTTGTGGAAGTAAAATATATTAAGCCGATGTATGTGGGATTTTGTGTTGGAATTATCCAAAATCGTAATTTATGAGTTTTTCTGCATTTTTTTAAAAAAGAAATACGGTACAAATATCTCTCTATTATACACAGACAAGGATTGATTAATTTTAGAAATTTATACTGATAACGTATACGAAGACATGAAAGCGAACATTGACAGGTTCGATACATCAAATTATCCAGTACCGAATCTGCACAACATCCCTAAAGGAGTATCAGTGGTTGGGGAAATGAAAGATGAATACCCCAGCACGATACTGACATAATATTATGGAACGGGGGCGAAAGTTTACTGTGTAACATCTTTAAGGGAAATAACGAAGAAAGCTAAAGGTGTTAAAAAGTATGTAATTGAGAGGAATTTGAGCGTGGTGGACTATAAAAGAGTCGTCGAAGATGGTGGGTTGATGTATAAGAAAATGTTTGTGTTTCGATCGTCTTATCATAACGTGTACACGGAACTGAAAAACAAAGTAGCCCTCTCAGCAAAGGATGAAAAAAAATTCACCATGAAAGATGGTAGTCACACGTTAGCCTGGGGTCATAAAATGATTGGTGAGTTAAGGCGAGAAGAACAATTGGACAATCTCTTGTAACTTCTCAACGCAGCTGCTGGCGAGACGGGTAACGAGGTGGCAGGTTCGATGGTATCATGATAATCGTGAAGTAAATCATTTTAGCAGAATACTGAATACTACTACTACAACGAAAGAAATTAGATATAAGTCAATTACTTAAATGTACGTTGCAAGAAAATAGACATAAGTACGTTGCCTGTGTTTATGATACATAAGAATTGTAATTATTGTAGGTGTATATTTGAAATAAAAGATTGCTGAAAAGTATAATAGTAATTTATTGATATTGTTCAGTTATCATAATACGTTATCCTTAGCTATCCATTGATTGTGAGTACCACCAAGACCGTACCATTTGACTAGTGCTTGATTCCCTTTTCGACGAAGTACTTTTTCAACTAAATACACGTCTGGATGTTTTACATTGTGCAATTCGTGCTCATAGAAGCCTCCAAGAATTAATTCCCCTCTGCCATCTTTGATGATATAAGTTGGAGGATAAGTATTTTGTATACCTTGTGACGCTCTCTTCCTTACCCAACTAAACTCGGGTCGCTATAAGAAGGAAAAAAAATACGCCAACAAAATGTTGGTGTCGGGTTGCCACTAACTCAGCGGAGGAGGGGTGGTCCAATGTTCCTAATTATGTAATGGGCGCCACGAAGTTGACCCGAACACCAACTGGTCCAGTAGAACAAAAAGAACTTCGACTTGATCTCCACCAGTAAGGTGATAGTGTTTATTGACAATAATCTTTCTCTTTCTCACCCTCTTTGTGTTTGTTTTTTCTTTTGCAATTAATAAAGAAAAGAATATTTAAATAAAAGTAAACTCAACATATAAAGATTCACTATAATGTACTAATTAAAAAAATTAAAAAAACAATGATACATATACATACTTGTGACAAGTGAGTCACGCTTGACAAAATAAATAAACAAAAGTAGATGTAAATAGCTCAGGGAATTATTTCACAAATTAAATAGACGTAACGTCACAAAATGAATACACCCTGTAAATTGGCCTCCGTATCATTGCAACGTACTTTGCTTCACATCAGTAAATATAATTTATACTTTGAGTAATTGACGACTATTAATGATTGTTAATAAAATAAAATAAAAGGTATATATCTCAGTAGGAAAGTTAAGTTATAACTTCTGTTAAGCGATGCTGTGACTCAATGATATATAAAATAAACTAATGCCTTAATGCGCCAAATAGTAGTAAAGAAAAAAAGAGAAAAAAATATATATGTGCAAATAAGCAAATCAGTGTGTCCCAGGATGAGCGGTACAACGATATAGAGACGGACGAAGAATAATACACCAAAAACTAAATAATACTTCGACCTTTTAGTACGTGCTCGAAACTAGCACTTACTTGGACCCTAACATTCAAACAGCGAACTAAGTATGCAACAAGTTGAGTTGAACGAAGCAGACTTACCTCCGCGAGGGTAAAAGACATAAATCCAAACTTAACAAATATGCCAGAACTAAAAATTATTCGACCTCGTGGTGCACGAAGAATATGGCCATTCTGTGCATCAACTTCCGAACGACGTATATCCTTTTACTAGATAAATTCCCAGTCATCAACGAACACAGCTTCTCGAGTTCAGGAAAATTCGCCGAAATCAGTGGTAATGAATCCCAATTAAATGGAACGTTTCTTTATTAAAACAACGCGCTTTACCGACCTGACTTGTCGTCGAAAATATTTAACACGATCTGCCTAATTTTTAATGTCGAAAAAAAAAGGAATCAAGCAAAGGATCCAAGCAACGCATCTCGATGAAAATTTGCGAAACAATCTATCTCACTCCTCCGTATATGGAGCCGGCGACCGTCTCGATCAACGTCGAGTTTGCGCGCAACCATTTAGATCGGGGATTCGTGCGATAAACGTCTAGCGTTAATCGGTATAATACGAGCGCGTGGCCGCTGCAATTAATATAACGGAAAATTCTGCTCCAAAATCTCATGGACGTTTTAAAACCGTAACACACCACCCCTACCCAATAAAAAAAGAGATTTTGGGTTCGCCACCAAGCAAAAAAAAACGAAACTCATAAAGAAACTAACTACACCCCTATATACATCGATCGAAGCGAAGCAAAAGAAAGCCTCAACCGAATCAAGATCAAATAAATCCATCCGAGAAAAAAAATCTAGCCAAGCCAAAACGTGCACTCACGATATGCAAGGTCCTTCACTATGCAAAGTTTTCAGGCAGCGTTAAACACAACCTGCTCTACCGGGGTACGATAATACGTGTCTGGCAAACTAGACCTTGGTTTGAAGTCTTTTGCTTCCCCTTTAAATTTCCTTCCGGATCTCGAAGTTCATACGTATTAGAACCGATCTTTCGAGATATCCTAAACTCACCCACATACTTCGGCGCTAATTTGGCATTGTAATCTCTTGCAGCAGAAGAGAGCACGTATTTTCTCTTCAACACAGGCTGTCCTGGTTGAAACTCCACATGACGACGCCTAAGATCATAAGTTCGCTTACTATTTTCGGCGGCACGTGTAATTCTATCCTTCACATCTTTGAATACCTTGCCCAAAACTCGATGCCGATGCATATATTGCTCTGGGTCTGGCGTTTCTGGTTCTAATGAAACAGCCTCACCAGTAATCGGAGTAAACTGATCGCCGGAAGAAACGAATTCCCTTCCGAACACAAAATACGGCGTCATTTGCGTCACCTCAGCTGATCTTGGCTAAATTGTCGTCCCAGGTTTTGTGCCGATCCTTGACGTACGTCTTCACCACCTTGTTGACTCTTTCCACCGGATTAGCTTGAGCGTGATAATTGGCAATGTACATGATTTCACTATCGTAAGAAGTGGCAAACTTACGAAATTCTCCACTTCGAAACGGTACTCCGTTGTCACAATATATTGCGGTGCTCCAAATAGCAAGATAACATGGTCTTCTAATTTTTGCACGATTATTCTAGCCGACGGGGCTCTCAATGCGAACAACATCACAAACTTACTGAAATTATCGGACACTGATAATATGTAGGCATGTCTTTTCGTCGATCGTGGAAAGGGTCCCATTAAGTCGACACAAATCATCTGCCAGGGTTTGCTAGCATACGAACGCGTGGCCATCAATCCACCAGGCCGCCTTTGTTCAGGCTTATATCGTGCGCATACGTCGCATTTCCGCACGTAGCAAGCTACATCCGCTCTCATCTTCGGCCAATAGTATCGATTATGTAATCTCTTGTATGCCTTAAAACCTCCGCAATGTCCAGCCGTAGGTTCGTCATGGTTCAGTCTCAACAATTCCGCACGTTTATGCTTAGGAACTACTTGCTTCCAATTTTCTGATTCCCCAAGCAGTTCAACGTATTTCACCTTGACATATTTATACAATTGGTTTTCCTCTACCTTCCATGCCGGGTATTGCAAAGGGTTGGTTTCAAAACGATCTCGCATCTTAAGATACCACCTGTCAGTAATTTCGTCTTTTCCATTTCCAGATTCCTCAATTATTTCAACCACGGGTACCGCTCTAGCAAGTGCATCCGGTACCAAGTGTTCCTTTCCCTTCCTATGTATGATATCAAATCATACTGTTGAAGTCTTAAGGCCCATCTAGCCAATCTTCCTGTCGGATCTCGTAATTTCGCAAGCCAGACAAGGGAGTAATGGTCAGTGATTACCGTAAATGTTGTCCCTTCCAGATACGGACGTAAACGTTCGACGGTCCAAATGACAGCTAGACATTCTCTTTCCGTCGTCAAAAAAATGCTCTCGTTCTTCGTCAACGATCGACTATGATAGCAGATTACTTTTTCTTCACCATCCAACACCTGAGTTAACACTGCGCCGATCCCATATCCAGATGCATCAGTTTGAACCGCAAAGGGTTGGCTAAAATCTGGACAGGTTAAAATGGGGGCCGATATCAAGCATTCTTTCAAAATATTTAGAGCCATAGTACATGCCTCGGTCCATATAAATCTGGCCTGTTTACGAAGCAACGCCGTTATCGGAGCTATAAGGGATGAGAAATTAGGAATAAAACGACGATACCACGAAGCCATCCCGATTATTCTTCTAACTTCTTTAACTGACTTCGGAATGGGGATTTTCAAGATCGCAGAGACCTTTCCAGCATCCACGCGTAGTCCAGAATTATCGATCACGTATCCTAAATAATGTAGTTCGGGTTTGCAGAAATTACATTTGTCCCGGCTGGGGGTTAGGTTAGCGGCGTGTAATCTCTTGAGTACTTCTGCTAGCACTTCCGGTGCTTATCAAAATCTTGCGTCAGCACAATGACATCATCTAAATATACGAAAACATAGGGTTCCAATTCGGGTCCTAGCACTCGGTCGATAAGGCGTTGGAAGGTTCCAGGGGCATTGTGTAGCCCGAACGGCATTCGCTTAAATTGCAAAAGGCCTCGTCCAGGTACTCTAAACGCGGTGTAAGCCTTCGATTTGTCTGACAAAGGTTGTCAATAGGCAGATTTAATGTCCAAAGGTGTCAAGTACTTGGTGTCTCTAAGGCGGTCCAAGATAGCAGAAACATAAGGTATTGGGTAAGCATCACGCTCGGCCACTTTATTCAATTTTCTAAAATCGACGCAAAATCGAGGTGCCATCCTTTTTCCGAACAAGCAAGATAGGCGACGGCCACGTACTATGAGAAGCTTCAATAATATCATCTTTCAACATTTCGTCCAGTTCTGTATCTATATGTTTTTGCATGGTTGGACTCACAGGATGGTAACGCTGTTTAATTGGTGGTGCGTTGGCTCTAATTTTGTGCTCGACCAAACTTGTACATCCTATTTTCCCCGTGATTTTGTCAAAATATGACGACACAACATGATCCAATCTAAACTTCTGTTCTGGAGTCAAGTCGCTTTCGGTTTGAAGACAGCTTGCAATCTCTAGCGGAGGGTGATGCGAAACGTGCTATTCATGTTGTCGCAAGCCTGGAACAATTCCCATCTTTTTCCAAAAATCTTGCCCCAAAATCAACGTATGCGATAGTTCCGGTGCGACTAGCATGTCCACGATAATCGCTCGATCCTTCAGGTGAATTGGTATTCCAGCTTCCCCGAGAACTTGAATGACCTGACCACTTGCTGTCTTGCAATCTTCCATCGGTCGCTCAGTCACAGAAAAACCCATTTTCCGCAATCGATTCCAGCCTTCCCTACCAATAAAAGTCCTGCTGGCCCCAGAATCCAATAGTCCTAAAAATATTTGACCCAAAATCTTTACCTCCAAATATGGCCGTTCATCGCCCCGTGCACTTTGTAAAATATAGTCCAAAATCGGTTTGCTTCTACGTTCATAAGTCACATCCCTGGTTTCGTTTAGTGTCTTTACATACCGGGTCGAATTACTAAAGACTTTCGAAGACATGTTACGACCTTCTAATGCCTTCGGTCGGCGTTTCCCGAAACTCGACAGTTTGGGCAATATCGACTAGTCACGTTGCTCTTCCCACATCTATAACAATTCTTCCTAAAAGGAAGCGGGCAATTCTGACGAAAATGTCCTTCTTGTCGACAATTCCAACAAATGACACCAGACGTACATCGGTTGGCAACGACAATTCCAGACTGGGTAGCTACGTTCATCTTATCAACTTGAATTTCTTCCAAGGGATGGACCATCACTCTTGGTCTACGATACATTAATTCCGGTTCCACTACCTCCTTACAATTAGCGGTGGGCGGTCTCAACCTAGAAGTTCGAACATGAACGTCTTCTAAACTTTGGCAAGCGTCTGCCAGGGTACGGCATCGAACTAGAGCCAGTTGATTTTGAAAATGCGGCAACAAATTCCTTCTGATGATGCGTAATCTAGACTCCTCATCAGGTCTAGTTGAAAGCTTCTTAAAATAATTTTCCATGACAGCAATATATATAGCTGTTCGCTCTTCCGGTCCTTGAGTTCGTCTTCTGATATCATTCCAAATATCTTCTTCATATTCAGACGATAAATATGATCCTCTCAAACGAGATACCAATTCATCCCACGAAAAGAAGTGTTCTTTGTAAGCTCGATACCAAGTCAAAGCGGATCCCGTGAATAAAACAACCGCTGAATTCAATAATAGTGTCTTGGTAAGTCCACAAGCTTGTCGCAATTTTTCAATCCTTTCCAGGAAATTTGTAACGCTGGTCTGTCCATCGAATTGTAAATTCCACCGTAATATGACTTGAAAACTTCGAGATAGCTGGTCATTTCCGCGTACACCTTGATCATACACTTCTGCTGGATGGCTCAAGTGCAACCGTTGTATTTGTTGTTGAAAAGTTTGCGAAGCTCGATCCACTTTAGGCTTTTCCATCGTTGGTCCATCTGGCGATGCGTCTTCTTCGACGAAACTAATCAAATAATGCGAAAACATATGCGTCGAGGTTGGTGCCATATGCTCGAGGGGCTCGTCAATAATCGAGCATCTGTCTGTTACCGTATCTCTATTCATCGTGATTATATAACCGAGGGGGGGGGGGGGTAAATATAAAATATTTAAATTGTCGGGCCCCACGTTGGGCGCCAAATTGTGATGCTCTCTTCCTTACCCAACTAAACTCGGGTCGCTATAAGAAGGAAAAAAAATACGCCAACAAAATGTTGGTGTCGGGTTGCCACTAACTCAGCGGAGTAGGGGTGGTCCAATGTTCCTAATGATGTCATGGGCGCCACGAAGTTGACCCGAACACCAACTGGTCCAGTAGGACAAGAAGAACTTGATCTCCACCAGTAAGGTGATAATATTTATTGACAATAATCTTTCTCTTTCTCACCCACTTTGTATTTGTTTTTTCTTTTGCAATTAATAAAGAAAAGAATATTTAAATAAAAGTAAACTCAACATATAAAGATTCACTATAATGTACTAATTAAAAAAATTAAAAAAACAATGATATATATATATATATATATATATATATATATTGTGATGTTATAAAATGATACCATTTATAAATAATTAAATAAATAAATTGACTCATAGATCACTCACATTTTGTCAGTGATATATAAATAACACCTAAATACCTTTTTATACATTTATTAACGTAAAAGAGACGAGAGGATCAATATAGACAGGTAACTATATTGATTGGGTGTAGAAAAATGTATTATTACTATTGTAAATAAATATTTAGAATTAAGTTAGATTATAATTTATATACCGAGTTACCGTTGCCAAGACGAAATTGAAGTAAACATACAGCGTATTTAGCTTGCCGTGACGGGCAACGCACCGAAATGATCCGAAATATAGTTTGCCATAGACGAACACACGCCGCGTATGTAAACGCGATAGGTATCGGTAGATTGCTATGACCGATCCGGCGACGCAATTATAAAAACAACTGACTAGAGAGTACGCTTAGAACGCCATTACGAAACGATAACCGTGAAAACGTGTCCAGGTATTATTCGTTATTTCTACGGAAAAACAGTAATTATTTAAAAGAAAACCATTTATCATTGAATTAAAACATATAAGCGTACCTCCGAACGATAAAAATCCGAACGTTATCGATCATAAAATCCCGCCGGAAATTTCCCAATTTGGAACCCGCCGCTCCTGTTATCCTGTACCAGAGACGTCGAGGAACATCCTGATCCAGTTTCCCGCAGTCTATTCCATCCCGAAAACTGATTAAAAATCCGAAGAAAAACCCACGCCGGAACCGCCATTTTGAATTTCGCGCTTGGCCCAGATTTGTTTACCTGTAATTAGAACCGGTTAAACAGGTTAGTCTTAGATTATATAAGTTACACACTTTACCCACCCCTACACTAATTAATTATAATCATACTTACACGAATAAACCACAGCACATATCCCATAATTAAGAATTATCCTCGAGAGACACCTAGACTGCATCGAAGGCCGCCCTTTCGTGCGTATTAAGCACTATCATTTCTCCCTTCGATAACGTCACGCATCACACATTTCTTACGCGTTATTAAGGTTGCATACCAGTTGTTATTATTTATGTTAAAACGTTTTCTTTTATACCAATTAATAAATATTGTTCCTGTTGAAAGTTGATCTTTTTGAGATACGTTTACCTACTTATACCCACATTACGCCCTGAGAGATAGATAAGAGTCCAAAATAATATTGAATCTTTAAATTAAAACACAATCAATTAAAAAACATTAACATTTTAATTAGAACACATAGTAATCGTTATAAAATAACATTACAATATATACAGGATGTCCCAACGATCTGACAAAGTTCCCTTACGGCGTTATGTTTGCGAATTCGAAAAAAGTAAGTATCTACATGTTTAGACGGTCCCTAGGTTCATATTCTAAAAATATTTTGAGCCGACATGGGCGGTTCGTCAGCGGGGGGCGACATAAATTTTACTTTGTTTAAATGGAACACCCTGTATATTTTAACATTTTTGAATTCTATGAAGAATTGTGAATACATCGATGTACAAGTTGTTTGTCAAAACTCAACAAAACTGTTGATTTTCAATTTTTTTAGTGAAATTTTAGATATGCAGACTATGCTTCAAAAAATCATGTAACTGAGAGGGTAGTTGGTGGAAGGGTAATTTTTTGTCCGTGGACTAAGGGATCATCAATGTAAGTATTAATACACCCAAGGATGCCATTTTGTATACAGGGTGTTGGCAGTGAATTTTCAATCTCGCGCAACTTTAAGAGGCAAAATATCATTTTTTTCAAATGACACCTACCATCAAATTTACCAACACTCGATTCAAAATCAAATTCTGCGTCGACTGATGCTACATATTCCTATACTTATCGCTTCAGGTTTTCGAGTAATTTCAGTAAAATACTTTATTTGGTCTCAAAATCAATTGCATTACAATTTTCGTAATATTAAACATAGTAGTCTAGTGTCACTTCAGTAAATTGGATAACACAAAACTTCAAATTACATCGAACAATTAAAGTCATTTTAAAAAGTAACATCAGATTAATTAATTTAAAGCCACAAGGGCTTCTTAGCTAAGGCGGCCCACTTCATCAGATCCCACTTACCATCGAGCTGATTGTTGCTAATAATGAAATGTACTCTATACAAGCAAAACCAACTTTAATTCTGACAAATGACAAGTAGTAATTAAATGTAAAAAACGATAAAATAACATTTATATACAAAAAAACAAAGTTTATTTTACAAAAGGTGTTCAAATATGTTTCCATTTTGTTGAACACAAATATCCAATCGATGTCTAAAACTAGTTCCGACACGTTGTAAGACTTCAGGAGTAATATTATTAAAACATTCTTGAATCCTAACTTTCATATTTTCTCTTGTGGTAGGAGCCTCAAGGTAGACTTGAGATTTTATAAAACCCCAGAGAAAATAGTCGCACGGGGTCAGATCAGGTGATCGGGCAGGCCACAACACTGGTCCACCTCTCCCAATCCATCTGTTCGGCATCCAACGATCTAAATATCGTCTTACCCTTCTATGGAAATGAGGTGGAGCTCCGTCCTGTTGGAACCACATATCCCGCAACGTTTGCAAATCCACATCTTCCAATAAAGTATGCAGTACATTTCGCAAAAACCGGTAATAATCGGTACCAGTAAGATAGTTTTCAAAAAAATAGGGACCGATTACATAGTTACCCAATAATCCGCCCCAAACATTAAGAGACCACTGGTGTTGGTGATCAACTTGTCTCACCCAATGAGGGTTTTCGGTTGCATAATAATGGACATTATGCTTGTTTACCACACAATTGCTGCGAAACGTTGCCTCATCCGTAAAAAAATATTATTGATAAATGCCGGATCTTCCTCGATACGTTCCATCATTAAATTGGCAAAATTAATTCGATTATCGAAGTCGTTCCCGTTTAATGCTTGATGCAATTCTAGATGGTATGTGTGGAATTTGTGGTTTTGAATTATCCGACGTACTGAAGATCTGCTTAGATTCAAACTTGAACTGATTGTCCGTACATTTCCATGTGGGTTCTCTTGGAGTTCCAATAAAACGTTTAAGTCATTGTTCTCGTTAATAATAGCACGATTAATCACCCTCCTACTCTCGTATGCCACGTTCCCGGTGCGTTCGAAGCGATCAACTAGCTTCTGCAGACATCTAACATTTGGTGGTCTTAAATCAGGGTACTTCTGCCTATAGAGCCTCATTGCTAAAAGGCAATTCTTGTCTGCTTCACCCACTGTGTAAATCATATTTACCATTTCTTCCGTTGAAAAATTCATCATTCAAAAACAAGCTTGGGACAATAACTTAACTAATAATTAACTAAGGCGTCTATTAAATTTATTGAGAAAGACTGTCACTGTCATAAGAACGTTAAAGTGACACTAGGCTACTATGCTTAATATTACGAAAATTGTAATGCGATTGATTTTGTGACCAAATAAAGTATTTTACTGAAATTACTCGAAAACCTGATATGATAGGTATAGGAATATGTAGCATCAGTCGACGCAGAATTTGATTTTGAATCGAGTGTTGGTAAATTTGATGGTAGGTGTCATTTGAAAAAAATTATATTTTGCCTCTTAAAGTTGCGCGAGATTGAAAATTCACTGCCAACACCCTGTATACAAAATGGAATCCTTGGGTGTATTAATACTTACATTGATGATCCCTTAGTCCACGGACAAAAAATTACCCTTCCACCAACTACCCTCTCAGTTACATGATTTTTTGAAGCATAGTCTGCATATCTAAAATTTTACTAAAAAAATTGAAAATCACCAGTTCTATTGAGTTTTGACAAACAACTTGTACATTGATGTATTCACAATTCTTCATAGAATTCAAAAATGTTAAAATATATAGGGTGTTCCATTTTAACAAAGTAAAATTTATGTCGCCCCCCGCTGACGAACCGCCCATGTCGGCTCAAAATATTTTTAGAATATGAACCTAGGGACCGTCTAAACATGTAGATACTTACTTTTTTCGAATTCGCAAACATAACGCCGTAAGGGAACTTTGTCAGATCGTTGGGACACCCTGTATATATATAATTAGTTATTTTACGGAAACACTCCGTTGGGTTTGCGGTCTTAATAAGGGCGATTTATTCTATATCTTTATTAATAGTCTATATTTCGTGGATCATTATCCATATCATCAGGACTTTCAAATTGATACAATATAAAATTGGACATCCAATAGAATAAGAACTAACAAAAAGGTTCAATTCAAAAGTGTCACCAAAAATCAAATCTTACAAATTAATCTATATATATATATATATATATATATATATATTGTTGTGCTGTGTATGTGTACATAATGTGTAATGTTGTGTTTATCGTTAATATGTGGGTGTATATGTGTTATTTGAGAGCATTGAAGAGTACTCTTAATCTCGGGGAGACGCCGCGGGTTGGAAGAATTCGAATAAATACGCAGTCAATTTAAATATTGATAATCGATCTATTTATTAAACAAGTGATTCTCCTTATAGGGGTATCTGCAATTGACCAAAAAAAAAACAACCTTTATTGGCATCCTAATTTTTACAACCTTTGTATAAACCATAATGTATTCCAAGTAATGAACTAAATTTCAATAATATATTCAAATAATAAATGAATCCTATGTTTCCCCTTGCTCCAATCCCTCCACGTTCTTCCGTGTTCCTTCGTTTTCTCTCCTGCCTTCTCGACGCTCCTTTATTTTTTTCAGAAGTTCCACTCCTTCTCAATTCTCGTCTACACACTTTTTCCATTCCCTTCCTTTATTTTTCTCTTCCTCACTCCATTCTACCCCGCACAGCCCTCCATCCAATGCCTCCATACATCCAACCCCTTCTCGCAGAATACACACCTTCTATATGTCTCATCCATCCAGTATTTGTTTCCTTTTTCCTCACTCCCGCACCTAAACCGTGCAATAATTTTTTCTTCTTTGCCTGTTCTCTCCCCTCTCAAATATTTCGGCCTGCCTCTATATATGCATATCTCCTTGTATTTTTCATTATATTGCGCTCTCCTCATTTTCCCTTCTCTTTCCTACAGTTTACGTTGCTAAGCAACAGTCACGTACGCAATATTAACTATGACGCAATAACTTATTCTAACAACTAAATAGGTGTAGGTGATGTAATTGAACGTGTTTATAATAATAATTAAACTATGCGAAAGTGTAAGGTTCTTAAATTCTATTTCCGACCTGTTACAATTTGTGCGCGAGATTTCCGAACGCACTCCTGGGATGACGCAGAATCGGCCAAAAAGTTGCAACGTTCCGATGCAGCTGGGTACTGGAACTCTGCTTAGGCCTTCCGGATCGGGTCCCCGTTGAAGATTTTAGGATTTCCGTACCGTTGGTCACTTGAGGTTATAATTAATCCGATATATATATTGTTCCATAGATTTTCACTATCAGGTGAGTTTAACACTTAGTCTTACAGTTTATTAATTAATTACACTTTTATTTTAGAGGGTTGAGATAAATAAATGTTCGTTAATACTCTGGAGCGATATCGACGCGACTGACGCTCTTCGGAATCTTTTTTCGTCTCCTTGTTATTTTCGATAGTATATTGTTTGTTACCTGGTCGACAGGCACGTCATTGGTCCAAAAGGTAAAATATTGTTACTAACGCGTTTACCGTGATTGTAATGGATGTCTATATTTAGTGATATGTATTTTGGACTCGAAGTTTACGAATTATAAGGTATGGCTATAAATTTTGTTCCGATATACAAGATATAAACGATTGACATAACCTCTATTTACACTTATACATAAATTGTTACAATTTTCTTTATTTAATGTTACTTTCACTTAGTTTAGCCGACCATCAATACATAAGCTGCTATAATATTCGAAATCTTTTAGGTTTTAATTTGTATATTGTGTTTAATATTGAAAAGATTGAAATAAACATTACGCAGTCTGCGGAAACTTAGATTTTCTTTTTATTACATGTTTTATTACGTTATTTTCTGCACATTGTGCTGTTATATTTATATAACAGTACAATATATATATATATATATACATACTTGTGACAAGTGAGTCACCCTTGACAAAATAAATAAACAAAAGTAGATGTAAATAGCTCAGGGAATTATTTCCCGAATTAAATAGGCGTAACGTCACAAAATAAATACACCCTGTAAATTCGCATCCGTATCGTTGCAACGTACTTTGCTCCACATCAGTAAATATAATTTATACTTTGAGAAATTGACGACAATTAATGATTGTTAATAAAATAAAATATTAGGTATATATGTACGAAAGTTAAGTTTTAACATCTGTTAAGCGATGCTGTGACTCAATGATATATAAAATAAACTAATGCCTTAATGCGCCAAATAGTAGTAAAGAAAAAAAGAGAAAAAAATACATATATGTGCAAATAAGCAAATAAGTTCTTATCTGTTCCCTGTCGCAGCTGTCGAAACTGGAATGGATCTCCCATCCGGCGATAAATTCCGATATTGTTACTAACGGCTGCGTGTCCCAGGATCAGCGGTACAACGATACAGAGACGAACGAAGAATAATACACCCAAAACTAAATAATACTTCGACCTTTTAGTACGTGCTCGAAACTAGCACTTACTTGGACCCTAAAATTCGAACAGCGAACTAAGTATGCAACAAGTTGAGTTGAACGAAGCAGACTTACCTCCGCGAGGGTAAAAGACATAAATCCAAACTTAACAAATATGCCACAACCAAAAATTATTCGACCTCGTGGTGCACGAAGAACATGGCCATTCTGTGCATCAACTTCCGAACGACGAATATCCTTTTACTAGATAAATTCCCAGTCATCAACGAACACAGCTTCAATTACAACAATCTCGACTTCAGGAAAATTCGCCGTAATCAGTGGTAATGAATCCCAATTAAATGGAGCGTTTCTTTATTAAAACAACGCGCTTTACCGACCTGACTTGTCGTCGAAAATATTTAACACGATCTGCCTAATTTTTAATATCGAACTTCCTCTCAAAAAAAGGATCCAAGCAACGCATCTCGATGAAAATTTGCGAAACAATCTATCTCACTCCTCCGTATATGGAGCCGGCGACCGTCTCGATCAACGTCGAGTTTGCGCGCAACCATTTAGATCGGATATTCGTGCGATAAACGTCTAGCGTTAATCGGTATAATACGAGCGCGAATTTTGTTTCGGCTTTCCCGAAACGTGTTTTTAAAAACTTTTGTTTTTACTTGATTACGACAATTTGTTTTTGTTTCAAACTTTATTTTTTGTGATTACAATACTTTTACAATTTGATTCTTATTTATAACGCGTGAATTTAATACTTTAACTTATTTTAATCGACGATTGATTTAACACAAAGAATCTATGGTAGAACTTGCGAATAAATGAATCTCGTACGAACGTGTACAATAGTAACGCGTGAAGTAAATGTAATAATCTAACTTAATTTAAACGATGATTGATTTAACACAAAGAATCTATGATAGAACTTGCGAAAAATGAATCTCGTACGAACGTGAACGTTAACAACGCGAAAAGTAAATGTAATGTTATAAAATATCTTAAGATTACTATTTATACGAGCGTTTTCGCTGGTTCGGTGTTTTCGGCACGAAGTGCAGGTGCATTTCTGCGTACGTAATTGTTTCGCTGTACATAACTCCTCCATCCCTAGCTGGAAGACTCGGTGGAACTGAGATCTACCATGCGTCTCTTGTTTCCTTCGGTGATGTCATCTCTAGATCGGGAGTTTTCTTATTTCTTTCTTCGTTTCGTTTCTTTATTAATCTTCTTATTATGAAGGCAATCAGACAAATAATTGCAATAAGATAGATTGGGATTTGAAAGTAATAATGACTGTTGTCATGGGTTTTCAATGATACTGGTTGTATAGAACCTTGTAGTTTTTGAAGTTCATGGAGTTCATCTAATTGTATATCTTTTAATATGATTTCTTTAAACGAAAGATTTGATTGAATTTGTATATTAGGTAATACAAGGGGTTGTCCGATGAGGGTTTTTTGCGTGTTTGAATAAACATATGTGGAAGTGGAAAATTCACATCCAAGTGGCACTTCAATAAAGAATGTACCTTGTAGAGTACGAAAGTCGTTGTTAATACATTTTAAATTGATTTTTTGTGGATTTGGAAATAATCCGATGTAGTGGGCTTCGTTAATTCGTTGCACTAATGTGTGAGAATTTTGGACTGAATGTTGGTTACATTTTGGGATTTTCGATGTTAATGTTAATAGTTGGTAAATACAATCTTCGTCTTCTTCTCTTAAAGTCGTTTCTTCACAGAATTTGCGATCATAGATGTCTTCGCATTCCCTGTCCATATATTGATAAGTGTAATCACTCACTAACAGGTAAGGATGAGTGGGTATTATTGTTGTTTTATTTGGAGTAGGAATGGAATATAAGTGATAAGTTTTATATATTTCTGGATAAGTAAGAGGTATTTGTAATAAAAATACGATTCTGTCTCCTGAATAGTAGGCTTTGATTTTTATTATGTCGTAATATTTCCTTGGATCGTCTTCTGGATGAAAGAATAATTGGTCATCGGGATAGTGTTTGATTAAAGTCGATATTATATCTTCTAATTCTTCTAGTCCCATGATGCTTGGATGAGGTATTCCCAATTTTGCGAATGTAATTGTGTTTTCTACGTCCATTAGTATATTCTGAATGAGTGACAATATTAAAGTCAGTTGATCGTATATTTCTCGTACACGAACATAATCTTGTTGCGACGTTTGTAGTGTTTGTATTGATTCTATGATTATTTCTTGATTGTATTTAATCGATGAAACAGTTTTATTAAAATTGTCCATTAATTTCGTAGTCAGCGAAATTTGTTGATTGAGGGTCGTTGTAATTGATTTCTGGTTTTCTTGAAGATCGTAGATCGCTTGATCATACTTTGCTGCATCTTCTTGATCTAAATTTCCGGTTAATGATTTAAAGATTGTTCCGATTCCGTTAAATAATCCCCTTTTTTCTCTTCTCGTAGTTAGTGTCGGTTTTAGAGTGTCGAATTTCTTTATGCAATATGACAATTGAATTCGTACGGCATTATCGAAGTTTGAGAAAACATCTTCATATTCTCTTTTTACACTTGCGTTAATATATTCATATTGACTTTTAAGGTTTTCGATTTCTTGTCTAATTGGTTGTAAATAGAAATAATGTATGAACGTATGTGTTCCTGATTTTATTTTTGCGTCGTTTTCTTGATATGGTAGTATACCGGGGTTATCTTCGAGTGACGTTAATTTAATTTCTTGAGGATGGGCCAGGTTGAGCGTTGTCATCCTGTAAAGAATTTTTTATGTAAACTTTGGGTCTTTTTAATTGTTGCTTGTGATATATTTTTCGGGGAGTTTCGTATGTAATTACGTTATCCTTTATTAAAATTTCTTTTTCGAATTTCGGATTTGTTTTTCCTCTGTTTCCGGATGATATTTTCCTGTACACTTCTGTGTTTTCTTCGTATGTTATAGGATTTTCTCTTTTTTCGTTATGTTTATTGATAGTTTTTTCTTTGTTTTCTTGTAGTTTTCCTTGTATCTTTTCATAAAGTTGTTGTATCGTTTCTTTATCTTTCTGCGAGTAGTTCTCCAAATACATTTTATCAGTGTTTATGTCTAAAATGTCGTTATTACATAAATGTCCTGTTATAAGTTCTATTGGTTTCATTTTTGTCGTAGAATGTATGCTATTGTTGTATCCTAAAATTGCATACGGCATAATAGTTAATCCATCCATATGTGGTTTTGTCTGATTTAATATTCTAATGTGTTCGAGTATCGTTGAATGAAATCTTTCTATTAAACCATTGCTTTGTGGGTTGTTAGGGGTGATATAATGTGGTTTAATTTTATGTATTTGTAAGAATTCTGTTATAATTCGATTTTTAAATTCCGATCCGTTGTCCATAGTTATTGTTAGTGGGACACCGTGGTGCGTGAAGAATTTTATCAATGCGTTAACTACACTGACTGCATTGTTTCCTAAAAGTGGGTACGCTTGTCCATATTTTGAAAATGCATCAATAATAGTTAAATATTTTTGTCCTTTTACTTGAAATGTATCTATGTGTATTATTTCTAGTGGTCGTCCAGGTGTTGGTGTTATTTGGAATTGTTGTTTTACTGGGTTTCGATCATATTTTTCGGTATTACAAATATCACATAAATCTATATATTTTTGAATAGATTCTTTCATGTTTAACCAGTAATAAGTTCTTTTTATTCTAGATTCTGTTTCGAGAATTCCTCTATGGTTGGTTTTACCTTGATGATAGTTTTCGATTATTTCCTCTTGTCTTTCTGTGCTGGTTACATCTTCTAATATCTTTTGACATTTAATAATTTTAAATGAAGCGTTCTTGAATGTTCGTTGCAATATTCTGCATATGTTCTGGAAGTGTTCTTCTTTCTGAATATGCAATCCATAGGTTTTTGAAGGTGTTACGTAATTTTTAAAGAAGTCTATTAAATCTTTTTCTAAGTTGTTTTCAGATAGTCTGACGTGTATTCTTTGTTGTTTTGGTGATATGTGTTCTATCACTGTGCTTACTTTCGGGGTGAAGTAAACAAATTCCATCTTTATCTGATTGAAAAAGTGGTTTAATGGTTTTTCGGATATGGGTATCGTTAATATGGGATTTTCCCTATTTGTGTGTACTGTTTCTAAGTCCTCTGGGTCTTCTGTTTGACAAATATTTGCGATCATTGAATTTGTTTCAACATTTTCGTTTTTGTCGTCAAAATTCATATTGAATTGTGCCATATATTTTACGAATGGTATAGTTTCGTTTTCTTTCGAATTTTTATTTGTTTCTTTTGTATGAATTTCTACTCTGGACAGTGCATCTGCATTTGTGTTAGCTTTTCCTTTTTTATATACGATTTCATAATCGAATTCCTCGAATTTTAGTCTCCATCTTACTAATCGAGATTGAGGTTCTTTCAAACTGAATAGCCACTGTAGTGGTTTGTGGTCCGTGACTATTTTAAATTTGCGTCCGTATAGGTAGGGTCTAAAATAACGTGTTGCCCAAACTATTGCCAATAGCTCTTTTTCTATCGTGGAATAGTTTTGTTCTGAATTATTTAAAGTTCTTGAGGCATACGATATTGGTTTGTCATTTCCGATGGGTCCTTGTGATAATATGGCTCCAAGTGCAATGTTGCTTGCATCTGTCGTTAATACGAAAGGTTTATTGAAATCTGGATATTGTAGAATAGGGTCGTTTGTGAGTAATGTCTTACAATATTCAAAGCATTTCATAAATGTGGCATCGTGTATTATCTTCGCGTCTTTTTTTAGACATGATGTTAAGGGTTTGGTTATTTTTGCGAAGTTTTTAATAAATTTTCTATAGTATCCGATAAGTCCTAGGAATCCTTTGATTTGTTTCGTAGTTTTTGGTATTGGATAGTTCATTATCGCTTGAATTTTGTCGGGGTTGGGTTTAACTCCATTTGGGGTGACTATATGTCCGAGGAATTTTACTTCCTTTTGTAAAAATTCTGATTTGTCTAATTGTATTTTTAGACGGGATTCTCTTAATCGTTGGAATACTTTTCTTAAATTTGCGACATGTTCTTGTAATGACGTTGAATAAATTATAATATCGTCCATGTAAACTAAACATATTTTATTCTGTAATCCTCTTAATACATTATCCATTACTCTCTGGAATGTGGATGGTGCGTTCTTTAATCCAAACGGCATTCTTCTAAACTCGTAGTGTCCGTTTTCTACGTTAAATGCGGTTTTTTCTATGTCTTCAGGATGCATTTCTATCTGATGAAATCCACTTGCTAGATCTAATGTGGTAAAATATTGACATTTGCCTAGTTTATCGAGTACGTCACAGATATTTGGAATTGGGTATTTGTCGTCTATTGTTTTCTCATTGATTTTTCTGTAGTCAATTACTATACGCCATTTTCTTTTACCTGATGCGTCTTCTTTTTTTTGTACTATCCATACTGGGGATGACCATGGTGAATGACTCGGCCTTATAATTTGTTGGTCTAACATAGCTTGAACTTGATTTTGTACTTCATTTTTGTGTACGAATGGATATCTGTAAGATTTCGTATATATTGGTATTTTATCGCGAGTTTTTATTTGATGTTTAACTTGGTTCGTGAAGCTGAGTGAATCGTTTTCGTATTTGAAAATATCGGAATATTCTTTGCATACTTTTGTTATAGCATTGTACTCTTCATTATTCATGTGATTTGTTCTTAATAGGTGTTCTATATGATTTTGTTCTTCCGAATGATATATGTATTCACTGTTCTCGGGTATCTGGTAATTAAATTGATTGTAGTTTTTTTCGTTATACGTGATTACGTTTAGTGGTTTTGTAATTTTAATTTTGCTGTCTTCATTGAATTTATTATATATTTCGACTAATGCATAACCTTTTTTTGCTGTTGTAATCGTTGCTGGTATTTCACAGTTTTGGATCATTTGTCGTTCTATAAAAATATCTCCATTTAAACTGACTGGTATCTTAGCTTTAATTCCGGTGTTTGCTTCGATTGTGCATTGGAAAATTTCTTTTTGTCCAGTGGTGTAATATTGTATCGGGATAACTGCATTTTCGGTGGTTAATTGATTTGTTGTTAAATCAATTTTTGCCTTTAATAGTTTTAGATTATCTAGTCCGATTAATCCGTGAAAGACGTTGTGAAATTTAAATACATGGAATTTCATTGTATTTCGTTGGTTAAATTCCTTAAATGTTGGAATGTCAGAACAGAATTGTTCTTTATTTTCTTGAAATATGGATTTAACAATGAACGGTTCGTAATAAACATTATTGGGATAATATCTTTCTATGACTGATGGGTTTATAAATGATTTTGTTGCGCCTGTATCTAGTAATAGTTTTAATGGTGGTTGCGATATCGTTATGTAAGGTAATTCTTTTTTGTCGGAGTAATTATTTAGTTCTATTATCTCTGGTTGTAATATGTCGGAGGTTTGTGAAAATCCTGATTTTCGTAATTTTCTTCCGGTACTTCGTTTTCTTCTTGTTCGTGGTTTATTTGTTGTTCGTATTGTTCTTCTGGGTATGAATACGAATCTTCTGGTGTTTCAATTTCTTGATCTTCGAAATTTTCGATGTGGAACATTTCTTGTGACATGAAGTTTTGTCTATTTTGCGGGTAGTTTCTTGTAGTCTGAGTGCTTATTCCTGACATTGGAGTCGGGTAATTTTGTGGTGGTTTATTCTGTGGTTTCCAGACGTTGAGTTGCGCTGGTTGTTTTCCGAAAACTTGTTTATTGGTAAAGAATTTTTGTGGTTGATTTTGTGTTGGTTGTATATTGATTGGTCCGGTTGGGAAAGATTGTCTCGGTTGTTGTTGTTGGTTGTTACCGAATTGATTATATCTTTGAGCTTGGAATTGCTGTTGTCTCTGGAAATTCTGATTTTGTGGTCTGAAGGTCTGTTGTTGGAAGTTTGCTCCGTTGAACGTGTTTTGAAATGGTCTAACGTTCGTTGTGTATCGTGGGATATTTTGGGGTGGTGCTTTTTTGTAATTCTGTTGACCGTAATCTGCGTTAATTAAATCTTGTATGTAATTATATGCTTCTTCCATCGACGTTGGTTTCATGATCAATACGGAAGTTCCTAACGGTTTGTTTAATCTCGTGACAAAAGTTCTCAGGGTTTGCTTTGCAAAAAAGTCTCGTTTTGCTGCTTGAGAAGCTTGCGGAGTATTTAAATTAATATTCTGACATATAATGTGTAATAATGCCATGCATCGTTCGTGAAATTGTAACGGATGTTCGTTTGGTTTCTGTCTGAGGTCCGTGAGATCTTGAAGTAGACAGTTTTCATCTCGGGGGTCTCCGAATGTGTGTTTTAATTCGCGTTCTATGTCGTCCCAGGTAACTAAACCTTTAATTGATACGACGTAGTTTGCTCGACCTTGTAATTTATTTTTTATGCAATTTAAAATTAGTTCGTTTTGAAATTGGTCCGCTGCTGGATTGTGAACCCAATATCTATTTATTATTAAATTTACAGATGACAGAAATTGCGCTAAATTTTCCTGTTTTGGAATAATATCCAGAATAATATCCAGGTGTTTGAAATCGAGTTGTGGGGGTGCCATTATATTCGTTAATGCGTCTACTAAGTAACTTAAAGTGTTGTCGTCTATTTGCGACTGATATTCAAAATCTGAATCTGGTAGCGATTGATTTGTTGAGGAGTGGCTCATAGGATTGTGAGTGACTTACATTGCGTAGAATAAAGTTGCGATTAACATTTTCTTTGCTTCTAGGACAAGAGATATAGCGATATAGGCCCTCTGATTCGTTACAGAATCACCGTAAGGAATCCTATATTTCTCTCTAGTGCCCTTGCTGGTTTTTAAAGTTGAACGGTTTTTTCTTTTTCTTCTGTTAATCGTTTGTGGATGATTTGTGCGAAGTGGTGACGTCTTGGTCCCTTGGTTTCGGTGGTTCTTCTCGATGAAGCGAGGATAGCCGTTAATTTACAGATGTAAAAATTAATATTCGATATATTAATTCGATTATCCTACCGACTGCGCCAATTTTGTTTCGGCTTTCCCGAAACGTGTTTTTAAAAACTTTTGTTTTTACTTGATTACGACAATTTGTTTTTGTTTCAAACTTTATTTTTTGTGATTACAATACTTTTACAATTTGATTCTTATTTATAACGCGTGAATTTAATACTTTAACTTATTTTAATCGACGATTGATTTAACACAAAGAATCTATGGTAGAACTTGCGAATAAATGAATCTCGTACGAACGTGTACAATAGTAACGCGTGAAGTAAATGTAATAATCTAACTTAATTTAAACGATGATTGATTTAACACAAAGAATCTATGATAGAACTTGCGAAAAATGAATCTCGTACGAACGTGAACGTTAACAACGCGAAAAGTAAATGTAATGTTATAAAATATCTTAAGATTACTATTTATACGAGCGTTTTCGCTGGTTCGGCGTTTTCGGCACGAAGTGCAGGTGCATTTCTGCGTACGTAATTGTTTCGCTGTACATAACTCGCGTGGCCGCTGCAATTAATATAACGGAAAATTCTGCTCCAAAATCTCATGGACGTTTTAAAACCGTAACAACCTGCAATGGTAAATATTTCATTTGACCAATTGGGAGTGTAGTTCTTCGTAAAAGCATGACGGTGTTTACTAATCCGAATATGTTGACCGACTTTAAATTTGGGATGCGCAGGATCTACAACTTTTACCGAATTGAACATTGTTTTCAAAATAGTTGATGCGTCTCGTCGGTTAACAGCAATTGGTTTCATACGTATTGTTCTATGCACAGTGTTATTGTAATTATGTATCAATGTAGGTAGTAACTCCAGCCATTGATCATTCCCCTGCTTGTTGAATTCCTTCCACATTTTCTCCTTAAGAGTTCTGTTGAACCGTTCTATAATAGAACTTTTTAACGTGGAATTAGTACCGTAGTGATTAATGCCGTATTGTAACATCACTTTTTTAAAGTCGGTATTGTAAAATTCCTTGCCATGATCAGTTTGCAATTTTTTAGGTACATTGTGTTTCTTATCCAACAGAATTTTCTTGATCGCCTTCGTCACCTCTTTACCAGTTTTGTTTTTGAGTGGAACTGACCATGCGTATTTCGAGAAAGCGTTAATGACTGGGAGAATGTACTCGTTGTTGTCATTCTCGTTCGCATATGGAATCATTTCAACAAGATCTGCTTGGTACAAATCATTTAAACCTGTAATTATTACCCTTCGCCTCCTGAAATATCGCCTGGCAGGAGCGTGAAGTTCATTGACGAGATCGCGTTTAACGTTTTTCATCCCATGTATTCTATTAACCATTCGCCGAAAATGGGTTTCGTTTTTTCGGAAACTTATTCATACAGCGAATGAGATCTCCTCCATTCAGTAGAGTTCCCTGGACCTTCTAGCGTTCCGTAAGGTTGACAAATATTTGAACATTATGCGTCATTCGCGCATCCTTTATTCGACTCTCATAGAACAGGTTCTTATATTCATTTGTGCAATCCTTGTTTTGGAGTATAAAGTATTCGTTACTAGAATCGACAGTGCCATCCCCGCATAAGGTGAAAATTTTAGTTCGGTGATGTCGTGTAATCACGCCCGGTTTAGCAATATGTTCGGCCATAGTGTGTTTGAGAGGTATTTTCCGAATTTATCAAGTGTGTCATCAGCATGCTTACCGAATCGATTGAGTGACCTGATTGATGTTACACCTTCTATCTTAAAGGCCTATTACACTACCCAATAACTAGGGTCCCTGACTCTAACTCAGGCTGATTGTCGGCGCCGGGCTGTATATATATTGAAATAAAATTTATTACGTTAAGTGCCGTCTAACGGCGACAATTGTAAGTCAGTATGGTTAACGCAGGCGACTAGTGTGCACGCTGACCCTGTTAAATATACCAAGGGATATCGCGCCGGCAGATTCGGAGTTCAACGTATCCAAAAAGGTGGACATGCTGCTCGGCGCAGATTGCTTTTGGCACCTTATTCGCCCAGAACAGATAAAACTAGGGAAACACTTGCCCATTTTACAATCATCAAAAATCGGTTGGGTTATATCAGGGCCTATGGGTGTCACCAACGAAAAGAGTGTGCAATGCAACTCTTCCGCAAACATCGACATACAACAGCAATTAGAGCGATTTTGGGAAAAGAAGAGTGCACTACCGTAAAGGCATGGTCCGAAGAAGAAATTGCATGTGAAAACCACTTTGTGGCGGAAACCACACGTGATGCGCATGGCAGATTCGTGGTGGCATTACCATTAAAGGAGCCGGTGGAAATGCTAGGTAAATCCAGGCAGCAAAAACCAGATTCCTTTCACTGGAAAGGAAATTGCAAAGAGAGGTAAGATTAAAGGATATGTACAAAGAGTTTATGGCAGAATATGAATTCATGAACCACATGACAGAAGTCGATGAAAACGACGATGCGAAAACAACATACTACTTGCCTCATCACTGCATATTGAGAGAACAAAGTTTAACAACAAAACTTAGAGTTGTGTTTGATGCTTCAGCACGCACTACTACCGGATATTCTTTAAATTATATACAAATGGTTGGACCTACTGTACAAGAAGACCTCTTGTGCATACTGCTTCGTTTCAGAAAGCACGCTTATGTCATATGAGCAGATATTACAAAAATGTATCGCCAGGTGCAAATAAAGGAACAGCAAAGAAGCTTACAACGAATTTTTTGGAGAGCAGATCCAACTGAAAAGCTACGAGCACACAACCTCAATACGGTTACTTACGGCACAGCTGCTGTATCGTTCTCAGCGATCAGAAGTTTGCATCAGCTACCAGAAGAACATATGTATGCATACATCTAAAGATTACTGATGTCATACAAAGGGATTTCTACGTAGATGATCTGCTGACAGGGGCGGATTCTTGCGACGACGCGATGAGAATCTGCCAAGAAGTTACTGAAGTGCTCGGAAAAGGATATTTCGAGTTGAGAAAATTTGTTTCGAATAAACCTGAAGTGTTGATGAACGTTGTTAATCAGGAAAGATCTCAATTAAAATTTATAAATCTAGGAGAAAATGAAAACACAAAACTCTAGGTTTGAATTGGTATCAGCAAGAAGACAAACTTGGGTATAATATAGGGAAAAACCTCGAGACACAATCGGTAACAAAACGAACGGTGTTGTCAAGCACGGCGCAAGTATTCGATCCCCTGGGGCTGTTATGTCCCTGCAGAATTATCGCAAAAATCATTTTACAAAAACTGTGGTTAGAAAAGTTGAACTGGGACGAGAAACATATTGAAGATCTTCTTTCAGCCTGGTTAATCTTTAAAAATGAACTACCGTCGTTAAATTGTATCCGAATACCACGGCAGGTCGTATAAAGCAATCACACGAGTGTTGAAATACACGGGTTTGCAGACGCATCTGAAAACGCATATGGTGGATGTGTTTACATCCGAAATGTAAAGCAGGATGGGAGCGCATGCGTAAACCTTTTATGCGCTGAAGCTAAAGTAGCACCGCTGAAAACTATATCAATACCGAGGCTAGAATTATGCGCTGCTTTGGCGTTAGCGAGGCTATTCAAAAAGGTGCAAAGGGCAATGAACATTAAAGCAAGCCGAAACCTGTTCTGGACGGATAGTACGATAGTGCTAGGATGGTTGAAACTCCCACCAAGATGTCCCACCAAGATGTCTGAACAACAGAGTTTTCTAAATACAGGAACTCAGTTCCAAAAGCGAATGGCGCCATGTATCAACAAAGGAGAACCCCGCGGACTTTTTGTCCAGAGGCGTCAACCCAACAAAAATTGAGGGTTTACACATGTGGTGGCGTGGACCCAAGTGGCTGTCAGAGAGCGAAGAACACTGGCCAAAGGGAAAAAACACAAAGGAAGAACTTCCAGAAATAAGGATAAAAAACCAATCCTTCGTAGCAACAAATGCTGAAAATTCATTTCCCTTTGAAAAATTCTCTAACTTAACGCGACTTAAACGAGTAATGGCATACATTATATGATTTAAAACCAATTGTCAATCAGATAAGAAAAAACGAGAAAAGAAGTCGCTAAGCATGGGTGAAATAAGCGACGCGTTTAAATCACTCATAAAAATGGCGCAAATAGAATCGTTTCCGAAAGAAATACGCCAGATAGAAAATGAACGAGAAATCAGCCCGAAGAGCAGAATATTAAGTTTAAACCCATCAATGGATGAAGAGGGTCTACTATAAGAGTCGGCGGCAGAATTGAGCATGCGGAATTCTCCTATGAAAAAAGGCATCCAATGATATTGGATTCAAAGCATCACTTGACAAGCCTCATATTTGAAGATGGCCATAGAAAACTACATCACGCTGGTCCTTAACTTTTACTAGCAACCATGCGTGGAGAATTTTGGCCAATCGCAAGAAGAAATTTGTCAAGAAAAATTGTGAGAAGTTGTATTACCTGCTTCAAACACAAGCCTAAGACTAGGCAAGCCGTAATGGGCAACATTCCACCATCCAGGTCATGACGGTACCGCACGAGTAGCTTCCATACGAACGTCAACGGGCATTGTCAGAAGAGCAGTGGTGAAGATATGTCCACTGCCCATTGAAGCGACCAGCACCACACGCGATTGAAAGGGAGTCCTTTCAAGGGGGGCGGCATGTCGGCGCCGGGCTGTATATATATTGAAATAAAATGTCGCCGTCTAACGGCGACAATTGTAAGTCAGTATGGTTAGCGCAGGTGACTAGTGTGCACGCTGCCGATTAATGCGTATTACTTGACAAATAAAATTAAAAACAACATTTAGTGAATTATTTAAAAATACGCGACAAACAATATACACTGGTGTAATAGCAGTTAGGATGCCTAGGCCCTGTCTGTAGGGAGATCGGGTCGTCCTTACCTCCTTAACTCCCTATGCGCTCTTTCACTAGGGCAGTGTAATAGGAAATAGGGTTCCTAGGTGCTCAGATGACCAAAGCCAGTGGTGGTACGTACGTGCACTGACTGTATAACGACGCTTACAGAATGGCGTGTAATAAAGAAAAGGAAGTTCTGCTGAATGTGGTCGATGTGTACAAGGATATGCCTTATTTGTGGGATAAGTGTCATGCGGATTACATGAACAAAGATATGAGATCGGTAGGGTTTAGAGTGCTTCTCGAAATTTATAAAAACTTTGAGGAGAATGCGATAGTGAAAACGTTGAAGAAGAAAATCGAGAACATGCGTACGCTCTACGCCAAAGAATTGAAAAAAGTATGTACCGATTTGTCATGTTTCTGATTTTGTATTGTATTGATTCATATACGAATATTATTTGAGATTTTGATACATTTTAGGTTATGTAATATTTGAATAAATTAACGTGGTCATTTTTTTCGATTTTGAGGTTAATGCATCCAAGCAAACGGGGGCAGGAGCGACTGAGGTGTACATACCATCCTTATGGTACTTCGACGCACTAAGTTTTCTAGGATACCGGACCGAATCTTGCCGTACGGTGACAGATACCTTGGAAATTGAGGTATGTACCTACGTATAGACTAACAATAAATTAAAACATGCATTCATTAAAGAAAGAATAGTTATTTATTAATATACGTATAACCACAACACAGTTTAAGATGGTATAACATTTAACATTTTATGTTGAAAAGTGACTGCGCCTACTCAGTTAAAATATGTCATGAATGTGTTTCTGACATCACTCCCTGCTGCATTCCTTTGATTGCTGCTTATGTTTTTTAATGGCGTGAAACCATCGGTCGTTCTGCGCCATTCCCCTTGACGGAATGTAGCATCTGTTGTGTTTTCTTGGTCGGTGGTATTGTTCGATACATGTGTTGCAGCAGTTTTTCTTAAGTAATTGTGCAGCGCACAACATGCCAAGAATACGGTGTCCACATTATCAATTTGCAGGTTAAGTGGCGCAATACTCTGAATCGGGATGCCAATATGGCAAAAGCGTTTTGTACAACTCGTGTGGCTCTTGACAAACGATTTGTTGTTCATAACCGATATTTTTAAACGGGAATGGCTTCATTAGATTTTGGTGTAATGCGAAAGCTCTGTCGCCTAGGAATACCTATGGTGCAGAAGTATCTGTTCCTGGTAATGGAGGAGGCGGTGGCAAGTTCAATTCGCCAGTCATCATTTTGTGATAAAATCGTGTGCTCTTTAAAATAGTGCTATCTCCGACAGATCCATTTGCACCCGTGTTTACATATAAGAACTCGTAGTTGGCATTAACAACAGCAAATAGCACAATACTAAAGAATCCCTTGTAGTTGTAGAACAATGATCCGCTTCCAGGTGGCTTTTCGATGGCAATATGTTTACCGTCGCATGCACCGACGCAGTGACTGAAATTCCATTGGTTCTCAAACTGCTTTGCTGTTTCTTTCCATTCTGTTTCATTTTCGGGAATCTGAAAATTATAATACATATATTTGTTTTCAGAATTTATCATCGTCGGAAGAAGATGGATCAACACAACAAAGTACATCTGTCGCGAGTGGTCATTCCAAGAAAAAAAGAAGAGAGAGTCTCTTTTACAAAAACAAGAAAGAATACTCATATCCGCTCAAGATATGCTATCAAGGAAGAGGAATGGGAGGTATTCGGGAAATCAATCGGCCACCAAATGAAGAACTTAAATAAGCGGCAATTAGCAATTTCTCAAAAAGTGATTTCGGATGTTATTTTTTATGCGAGAATGGACCGTCTCTCCGAAGACTCGTATGTAGTTTGTACACCCTGTAATGAGCGACGACAGAATAGCAGTGCCTTCTATCAACGCCGAAAAGACAATTCCTTACATTTCACAATTCCATCATCCAGCAATAATTCATCGCCATCACCAAAGGAAGATCAGTCACGATATCGTTCATCACCATCACCACACTACCGAACCCAACCATCTCCATCACATACTACCGAACCCAACCCCCGCCAACCCCGACATATGTAGCCCAACCATCGCCATCCCCGACATATGTAGCCCAACCATCGCCATCCCCGACATATGTAGCCCAACCGTCGCCATCCCCAGACTATGTAGCACAGCCATCGCCATCATCATTATCGCATATCATACATGCCATCCGTCACACAGTCGATATACATTTAGCGGAAGATTTTACAAGAGACATTACAGAATACTCAACACCCGATGCTATAAACACACTTTTTCGGTAGAAGGCACTGCAGATATGAATTATTTTCTAGTTTTAAGCCATTTTTAAGTCGTCATTTTTACGCTGTACATATTGCTATGCATTATTTATATGTAGTTTATCTATTTTCTGAATTAACGTTTACGAGTTCCAAACGTTGGTCGCGATATATATTAATTATATGAATTTTATTTATTTTCTTAATTAACGCTAACGAGCCCCACGTTGTTGGGCGCCATATAAACAATTATATGAATTTAGTTTATGTTTTAAATTACAATCGGGCGTAACATTTTTGTATAACTTAAATTTTTACAGTGCTACATAGACATATTTATTTATTTTGAGAACAGATATCAGGTGGACACGTTGAAATAAAAGGTTTTCTAAATTCTTTACCTAACATTTATTTTCTGAAATTAACAAAAATGGCGTATTTTAATTAATGAAAGGTACTTCGATCTTTACTCGGTCCCATGGCGTGGCCTTTATCGCTACCTGTTGGTTTCGCCACTTGTAATCGTCGGCGCCGAGCATCCGATCGTTGAGCCTATTAAGAAAATAAACGCGCCCTCGTTTTCTTGCTGCGCTCGTGGTTATTAAATGTTAACTAATACTTTTCTGTCCATTTAATGCGTACATAAGCATTAAATGGAATGTTTCTTAAAATGTTATTTGCTTAATTTCCTATTGACGCTTACATGAGCACCAATCTTAATTATTCATTTTGACGCGTACATAAGCATCAAATGAAATGTGTCTTAAATATTATTATTTTTTTTTCTTAATCTCATATGGATGCGTACATAAGCACCAATCTTAATTTTCTATTCATTTAAAGCGTACATAAGCATTAAATGAAATGTTTCTTAAATGTTATTTTTCTTAATTTCCTATCGACGCTTACATAAGCATCGGTCTTAAATTTCTATCAATTTAAAGCGTACATAAGCATTAAATGAAATGTTTCTTAAATGATATTTTTCTTAATTTCCTATCGACGCTTACATAAGCATCGGTCTTAAATTTCTATCCATTTAAAGCGTACATAAGCATTAAATGAAATGTTTCTTAAATGTTGTTCCGGATTTCATTGAGTAATTAGTTTAGTTAGCAACAGTCGCCCGGCGAGTTCGCACTAATTTGTGAATCATAGAAACATTGTGTTGTCAACATAAATAATGAGAATTTTTGTTTTGGTTTTTCTCGTAAACAGTATTTCGACTTCCTCCGGAGAAATCCTACTCCTAATACAAGAGATTTTTGGTCCTTCGAGCCGGATAAGATCTGAGTGACAGTGACAGTGACAGTGGATCGATTGGCGCGAAATTTTCACCTTTTTTCGGAGTATTAGTTCACATTTTGGTAGATTTCTCACATGACGATGTAGGCCTTGTTAAAGGCCTACGCAGGATATATTACTCGCTCTTTCGATAACCTAAAGCGACGCGGCCGAGAGAATGTCACTCTCGGGGTTGTCGAAGCGAAGATTGCGACCCTGGAGAAGCAGTGGAACACATTCTTCTTAGGCCATGAGGAACTCGAAGGGGCCGCAACCGTGACGTTTACGGCCTAACCGAGGACGGTTATTTCAAAAACAAAGGGAAATTTCTCGATCTAGTACGAAAGTTCGAGAAGGAAGAAGCAGTTTTACCGAACGCTCAACCTCAACCGAGGACTCAGCAGCTCCCGAAGATAGCACTGCCCAAGTTCTCCGGAGAGTTCTCGGAGTGGACATCGTTTCGCGACTTGTTTTCGTCAATGGTGAGCAACAACACGTCGCTGACGGCGATAGAGAAGCTCCACTATCTCAAGATGAGCCTTGAGAAGGAGCCACTAGCCACTTGCTCGCGTCTCTTCAACTCACTGCTGAGAATCTCGACACCGCGTGGAGGACGCTCACCGATTGATACGAGAATGTTCGCCTTCTAACGACAGCTCAAATCTTAAACATCTTGACGCTGCAGCCGATGAAGTCTGACTCTTCAGCCGAGCTCAAGTCGTTATACAACGGAACGACGAACGCTGTCTCCGCTCTGCGAGCTCTTGGTCGTCCAGTCGACGGTTACGGCGACCTCTTAGTTTATCTGACGATACAGAAGCTGGATAAACAGTCACGTCGTGAGTGGGAGTCCTCGATTGGTGCGAAGAAGGATCCTCAGACGTTTAAGGAATTGCAGACATTCATCGAAGCAAGGATCTACGCGATACAGGCTCTCGAGCTTACCACTTCGGCTATCGCACTCGCTTGGAAAACCTCCAGCTCATCTTCGATTCATCCGAAGACAGATTGTAGGGCGGCCACCAAGGTGAAGTCTCACCAAGCTTCAGGTACGCCAAATAGGTCGAAGAAGTGCTCCTTCTGTCAACAAGACCATTTTATCGTGTACTGCGACCGGTTTCGATCAAAATGCTTGGAAGAGAAAAGGGCATTCGTGCTGGTGAACACACTCTGTTTTAATTGCCTCGGTCAACACTTCGTACGAGAGTGCAACTCGTCGAAGGCCTGTCAGAAGTGCAAGGCCAAACATCACACGATGCTCCTCGGTTCCGGTGCCAATGCTTCTGGCAGCGCCTTCAGTTCCCGGTCTCGTCACCCATCAGGCACGTTGCCGCGCTTCAGGTTCTGCTACTCAAGTTCTTCTTTCGACCGCGGTTGTCCACGTGTTCACGGCGGGACAACACATCAATTCCGGTTAGAGTTCTTCTCGACCAGGGTTCAGAAGCTTCCTTCGTATCGGAATCGCTCGCGCAACGATTGAGGATTCCACGAACACCCTCGTCGGTCGCCATTTCTGGAATCGGAGCTCAATCTTCGATCTCTTCTCGCGGGCGCGTTAAACTCCGCATATCTTCGCGTGTCGACTCTGGGTTCGAGCTAACAGTCGATGCCCTCGTGCTTCCGCGACTAACGACCTACGTGCCACCTCAGTTTGTCGAGTTTATTAGTTGGCCACATCTGGAAGGTCTGGTTCTCGCCGATCCTGATTTCGCGTCAGACCTCCGGATCGACCTACTTCTCGGGTCAGATGTCTACTCGCAGCTCCTCCTGCCGGGAGTGCGAAACGGTCCGCTCGAAGCACCCGTAGCTCAGAATACAAGGCTCGAATGGATACTCTCCGGTCGCGTGGTGGCCGGCAGCGAGACGAGCACTGCCTGCTTCAGTCATCAAACTTCGCTCGATCACTCGCTATTCTCGGCTCTTCAGCGGTTCTGGGAACAAGAAGAGATCGTCGCTTCGCCATCACTAACAGAAGAAGAAAGGGAATGCGAAGAACACTTCGTTTCAACACATTCTCGCAACTCAGAAGGTCGATACATCGTGCGACTTCCACTGAAGAAGCCTTTAGTATCTCTCGGAAACTCGCGTTCAGCGGCAGCCCGCATGGAGCAGCGGTTTTCTCGCGGCGGCGCCTTCGCCGAGAAGTACACAGCCTTTATCACCGAGTACGAAGTTCTACAACATATGGAGTTGGTGCCACCAGCTCTCGAGGAACCAAAATCGACTTATTACTTGCCGTACCACGGAGTGGTCCGAGAGTCGAGCGAGACGACTAAACTTCGCGTCGTCTTTAACGGCTCACAGAAGACGTCTCTCGGGGTCACACTCAATGACTGCTTGCACGTCGGTCCTCCGCTGCTCCCGGATCTTGTGAATGTTATGCTTCGCTGGAGACGCTACGCTGTAGTCTTCTCCGCCGATATGGAGAAGATGTTTCGACAAATAATCCTTAATAATCCGACGTCTACGTTGACGACGTTCTCTCAGGCGCAGACGACGTGGCATCGGCGCTCTCGAAGCAGAGTGAAATCATCGAGCTTCTTAAGGCGGGCGGCTTCTCGCTACGAAAATGGACCTCGAACTCGCCCCATCTGCTAGCTCATCTCTCGCCGTCGTTTCTCGCAAGTGGGGCGACGCTCGAAATTCTATCGGAAGCAGCGTTTCACATGCTCGGACTCTCGTGGCGAGCGGACCGCGATTGTTTCACCTTTCGTCTCAAGACGGCGCAGTGCGAACTGTCCCTCACGAAGAGACAAGTTCTATCTAAGATAGCCGAACTATTCGATCCGTTCGGGTGGCTAGCCCCGGTGATCATCAAGGCCAAGATCTTCCTGCAGTCGCTGTGGCTCTTGAAACTCGACTGGGACGACCCGCTACCGATTTCTGAGTCAAATGAGTGGTCAGCCTTCTACGCGCACTTGCTTCATATCTCTAATGTTCAGATTCCGAGATGGTTAAGGTTACAGTCCACGCCTCAACATATCACGCTTCACGGATTCGCGGACGCCTCGGAGAGAGCCTACGCAGCTGTCGTGTATCTCTGCGTCGCTGACGAACCGCGGACATCGACACTCGTCGCGGCCAAGACGAAGGTAGCTCCTGTGAAACAGGTTTCACTTCCTCGTCTCGAACTTTGCGCCGCACATCTTCTAGTCAGGTTGGTGAAAAGTATAGTTGGAATACTAGATCTCAACTGTCAAGTCTATCTGTGGTCCGACTCTACTGTGACGCTGGTCTGGATTCGAAGTCACCCTGTTCGTTGGAAAACGTACGTCGCGAACAGAGCATCGGAAATTCAACGCACTCTTCCGGACGCGCTGTGGGGTCACGTTGAATCACAACAGAATCCCGCGGATTGCGCGTCACGAGGGTTGCTCGCCTCTGAGCTGCCGGACCACGGCCTTTGGTGGACCGGGCCTCAGTGGCTTCTCACGCCGCGAGACTCGTGGCCAGCCCAACTAACATCGAAGAACGTCGATCTCCCGGAGCAAAGAATCACTTCTCTGGCAGCAGCCAAGGAAATCAGCGAGCCATGGAATCTCCTGGTTAGTCGAGTCTTGCCCGCCTCCAGCACGTCGACGCTTGGTGTCGACGTTTCATCCAGAACTCGCGGCTTTGCAGCGAGCAAGAAAGAAAGGAGCGCCAGGTATCACCTACTCTTCTCCCTTCGGAGATCTCGGACTCACTGTCGAGCATCATCAGACTCGAGCAAAAGCGGCTGTACCACGGGGAAGTCCAGATGCTCACGTCGCCAACCAACATCACAAAGGGACCGCTGCTGCGGTTGAACCCTTTCTTGAGCGACGATGGACTTCTTCGCGTTGGGGGTAGACTCAAACACTCCATCCTGGACAAGGACGAGCGCCACCCGATTATTGTTCCTCGACAGTCGCCGCTTACATCGTTGCTCATCGATCAAGCTCACCGTAAGACAATGCACGGAGGCACTAAGCTGACTCTCGCCACTCTTCGACAACGGTTTTGGCTCATCTCGGGACGACCTTCAGTCAAAACTTTCATCGGACGGTGCATCCGTTGTCTTAGATTTCGCGCTGCGACAGCAACTCAGCTCATGGGAGATCTGTCGAGATAGAGAGTAACTCGATCGAGGCCCTTCCTTCACTCAGGCGTGAATTACGCCGGTCCGATCTTCCTTCGTACCAATAAGGGCCGGGGACACAAATCTACGAGAGCGTACATCGTTGTGTTCGTCTGCTTCGCGGTCAAGGCCGTGCATCTGGAAACGGTGTCTTATCTTATTTCGAGCGACTGTGGTACAAATTTCGTCGGAGCTGACAGTGAGCTTCGTTCACTCTTCACTGCAGCATCAACAGAGTTCAATATGATCGCAGCAGTTCTCGCGAACGACGGGGTTGAGTGGAAGATCAACCCTCCATCCGCTCCTCACTTTGGGGGACTCTGGGAGGCGGCGGTGAATTCGGTCAAACACCATTTGCGCCGGGTGATCGGTGAGACGACACTCACCTTTCAGGAAATGGCAACGCTGCTCGCGCAGATCGAGTGCTGCTTCAATTCGAGACCTCTTCAGGCTCTCACCGGTGATCCTGAAGACCTTGACGTGCTCACACCGATCCACTTTTTGATTGGGGCTCTGCTGTTCCAGAGCCAACGCTCTCGCAGCTTCCACCATCTCGCTTGTCTCAGTGGCAGTTGATCCAGCAGATGCGAGACAGTTTCTGGAGTCGCTGGGCATCGGAGAATCTACATCAGCTACAGGGAAGGTCAAAGTGGCGTAAGCCAGATGTGTCTTTTCAGATAGGTGATCTCGTCCTCGTAGTCAACGACCTCTATGCTCCGACCAAATGGCCGCTCTCACGAGTAACAGCGACACATGCTGGAGAGGACGGTCACGTCCGCGTCTCTACCGTCAAGACCGCGACGTCGGTTCTCAAGAGGCCAATCGTCAAGCTGTGCCTCCTTTCCAAGAAGGACGATCTTGAGGCAACTAGCACCTAGCAGTGTTTATTATTTTATTTCGTCACAGGCCGAGGCGGGCGGAATGTTCCGGATTTCATTGAGTAATTAGTTTAGTTAGCAACAGTCGCCCGGCGAGTTCGCACTAATTTGTGAATCATAGAAACATTGTGTTTTCAACATAAATAAAGAGAGTTTGTGTTTTGGTTTTTCTCGTATGTCAGTATGTCGACTTCCTCCGGAGAAATCCTACTCCTAATACAAGACAAATGATATTTGCTTAATTTCCTATTGACGCTTACACGAGCATCAATCTTAATCTACATAAATCAAACCTTTGTAATAATAATACTATTAACACGTACACAAGTGTTAAAACATTCAATAAAATTAGTCTTTAATACACTACATATACTCATTTAATAAATCGAAGTGTTAATTATTTTTCTCTGAACATAAACCCGGTTACAAGTTAATTACAAATTAAGTTTCTGCATACCTGTCCTGTCTGGCTCCGTGGTTCTCTGGCTGCTTCCTTCTTCTTCCTTTGTTGTCCGGGAGCTCTTCGGGAACTGTCCAAATTTCTCGTCCGCAGTCGTTTATATATTGTTATTCTCTAACCCCACTTAATTTTCCCTACTTAACGCATTGCCATTTCCCCCATGGGACGTAAACGAAATTATTCCTAATGCATCCCGTAAATAAAATTTATATTCGCTTAAAGTATTAATTTAGCAATACATTATAAACTAAAATATTATTTTTCTCAATTTTTTTATGATTGTACCATCGGAAACAGCAATATGTATATAGAATAATTTATAAGTCGTTATGTTCAAGAACCTCTCAGAACCTAAATAAAATTGGTTAATTTGCTTCGAACGTACATTTTTTAAAAGACCGAAACAAAAAATACTTCATTTTCACACTTGATGAAATTCTGTAGACATGCATAAATGGCCCGGCATATTTCGGGTATAATCTTCGACAGAAGAGGTTGCGATATCAGGGAACTGAATTTTAAGTCTTGGTACGTGTTCCCAGTTGCCAGAAATCTTAAGGTAACTACCAATCATAACTTCGCACTGACACTTTCTCTCAATAGAGAGGAGTCACCAATTTCAACAATTCTTCAAATTGTTCCGCTCCTATTCTTAAATAATTCCACAAGTCCGCAGGTTCGAGAGCTCAGAGGATTTTCATATTGGATAACTTATTTCGTAATGACAGGTAATCTTTCACCCACACCTTCCTCTTGCGTTTCTTTATTTTCAAAGAACTAACAACTATGCAAACGGCTAGCGCATTTTTTTTTATTTTTTGACAACGTGGATGTCATTGCAGATATTCGGATTTCTCCTGACAATGAGATAGGGCCTGTCAGAGAGACTAGTTAGGCTGGTGTAATAAGCGCACCCTAAGTAAGCCACGCCCACCCTACCGATAGGGACCCTAATTATTGGGTAGTGTAATAGGCCTTTTACACATAGTTCTGACGCTGTTCGTGTAGATTGACTATTATAAGCTGATCTAACGAATAACATATTCTCGCGCACTGATGAGTTGCTGTGCCAGCGTTGTATTCATAATTATTGTTATCGGATCGGTGGATCGATCTGCACTGATCCGAATACTTATACGATCTACTTTAAACGACAAGGTACTCATCAAAGCCTTTCTAATAACGTCCATTATTTTTCGAGCAATCAAGATCGATAACAAATACACCATGCGGCGCACCCCAACATGCTCGACAAATGTGTGTGATTAATGTAAAAGTTATAAATAACTTACTGCTGAATAATAGAGAATAATATAGAGAATAATAGATGCGCCTGGTGTGGAGGTTGAAGTAGGACTGACCTATAAGTAGAGGGAACACGTTTAAATACCCGCGTTCTAACCTTGACCTTGACGACCAAGATTCGGGTTTTATGACTGGTCAGGATCAAGGTCACTCTAGATCTAGCTTTCCGAAGCCCAATTTCAAGGTCATTTCTGTTTTAAAAGTTTAAAAGTTCAAATATTATAAAAATTAAAAAAGTAATACAAAATTGAAAAATTACCCCCAGGCCCCACGAGGAGAGATTGAGATTGAGAACCGAATGGATCTTTTGATGTAGAAACCGCAAAAATGGGGTATAACCAGTCAAAAGAAGAAAAGGAAATCATAATTTCCCAGGCGGGAAATAGTGGAGGCAGCACCGCAACTAGCTGGAGCGGATACTCGTTCACACTGGGAGAAGTCGCAGTTATGTTACTCGTTATCACAGGAGTTGTTTTGACGGCGTACTTCATCCACAAGCAGTGCAAAAGGAGAATGGACAGACAGATCCGGAAGGAAGTAAGAAAAAGTCACGAACTGCTAGCAATGACGGACATCAGGAGCGAAAAGTAAACAAGACGACCCATGGAAGCGTTGGAGAACTTGAGGACACTAGCAGGAGAATTAAAGGTACTAAAGTGCAATAGACTTAAAGACAATAAAGAAAGACGGAAAGACGTCAGCGCTACTAATAAAAATTTAGAATTGCTAGAACAATATAATAATAGATTTAAAGTGGTAAAATTAAGTATCAGGGATAATATTATAGATCAGGAAATTTTAGATGACATTAAATTAGTTTCCGAACTTCGAAGTATTCTCAACGATAGATTACAAGTAAATATGGGAGAATCGTTCGATCTCCGAACGGCAGGCAGCTTATTGCCATGCATGAATAACGATGAGAATACAACGAAACAGTTATTAGATTCAATTGAGTTGTACGCGGAAATGCTTAAAGCAGACGATCAAGCGAAATTAATAAATTACGTGTTAAAAACTAGACTTTCAGAAAACGCGAAAATTAGATTAAGGAAAAGTTATGATAAGGTTGAAACACTTGTAAAAGACATTAGAGACAATTTCATTAGCCGCAAATCAGCAACAGTTCTATCAAATCAGCTGTACCAGTTAAGGCAAAATGCTAAGTCAGTGGACGAATTTGGTCGAGAAATCGAGCAAATTCTAGCTGATTTGACGCTAGCTCAAGCAGGGGACTGTGATAATCTGAGGGATTCATTAAAACCCGTAAATGAAAAGATTGCAATTAATACATTCTGTAATGGTATAAAGAATACGGAAATCAGAACAATTGTAAAATCGAGAAATTGTACAACCTTAAAAGAGGCCATTACTATAGCAAAAGACGAAGAAACAGTTAGGCCAGCAACAATGCTATACTACAATAATCAAGGCACTTATAGTAATAGGAATATGGCGAGAGGTAATAGAGGTTCCTACCGAAATTTCACACAAGATAGAAATTATAACCAAACTATGAAACGCGGAGAAACACCGCAAGGGAACCTCCGAAATAGTCAATTTCAAAAGCGCGGACTACACCGCGGGGGGCAACGGTTTTTTCGAGGCGGCCCTAGGGCAGCCAAGAGAAACCAAGCATTTTACGCGCAACCCCAAAAATAACGAGGAAACCAAAAAGGCTGACGTAATATTAAGAATGAATTCGGTAATTAAATTCGGTAAAAATTAAATATAAAAATCACGAATTGTTATTTTTATTAGACACGGGAGCTTCGATTAGTGTAATATTTGATAATGTCATAACAAATGAAGAAATAGACGACAGTAATAACATAACAATAAATGGGATTACTGAGTCAACTACGTCAATTGGTTTTGTAAACTTAGCATTGCAAATAGAAAATAAACAAATTCAGCATAAATTCACGGTCATGAAACAATTCGGAGCTAACGTAAGCGGAATTATAGGATCGGACTTCTTTACGAAATACCAGGCAGTAATAAATTTCGAACAATTCACATTTTCATTTTCTCATAAATCAGCGAGGATTACGACGCAAATAATATCTCAATTCGATACTTTCACGACAATTCCACCTCGTTGCGAAATTATAAAGCATTTTTGGATTGACGATAGTGATGATTGTGTGATTTTACCAAGCGAAATCGCTGACGGTGTTTTCACCGCAAGCATTATCGCTAGGCCAAGGTCACACATGATTACAGTTCGAATATTAAATACAGGCGAAAAAGAAGTTTGCATTAGAAATTTCAAGCCTAATGTAGAAAAATTATCGACATTTCAAACTTACAATTTCGACAGAAATCAAAATTCCGTGAAACGAGTGGATAAATTGTTAGAGCTATTTAAAAGCGAACATTTAAATACCGAAGAGAAAGAGTCGATTCAGAGAATATGTGCGAAATTTGCCGATATATTTCTGTTAGAGAACGATCCGGTAACCGTGACAAATGTTTTAAAAGAATCAATAAAACTAAAGGATGAACCAAATCCGATTTACGTCAAGCCTTACCGTCTACCACATTCACAGAAAAGTGAAATTGATAAACATGTAGGAAAAATGATAAATGATGGAATAATTGAAGAGACTAAGTCGCCTTGGTCATCACCAATTCTAATAGTTCCAAAGAAAAACGACAAAAACGGCAATAAAAAATGGAGATTAGTAATTGATTATAGGAAATTGAATAAAGTAATTGAAGACGATAAGTTTCCATTACCTAATATCACAGAGATTTTAGATTCACTTTCAGGTGCAATTTATTTCTCACATCTAGATCTCTCACAAGGATACTACCAAATAGAACTAGAGCCTTCCAGTAGAAAATATACAGCGTTCACTACAGGGAAAGGCCAGTACCAAATGACTAGACTCCCAATGGGCTTAAAGACTAGTCCAAATTCCTTCTCAAGGGCTATGACAATTGCGATGTCGGGTTTGAACTACGACTCATGTTTCGTTTATTTGGACGACCTTATTGTGTTCGGGAATAGCTTATCAAACCACAATAAAAATTTATTAAAAATTTTCAACAGACTTAGGGATGTCAATCTTAAATTGAATCCAGTCAAATGTCAATTTTTGAAAAAGGAGATTTTGTACTTGGGACATGTTATTTCTTCAGGAGGCATTTCTCCAGATCCAAGCAAAATCGAAACAATAAGGAATTATCCAACTCCAAAAAGTACGGACGAAACGGAAATTCATTTCGAATTTTGCACAGATCGCAACACCTCTAAACAGGCTATCGCGTAAGTCAAGTTCTTTTGAATGGGACGACAATTGTGAGAAGTCATTTCAAGCTTTAAGAGAAGCTTTGATACAACCACCAGTTCTACAGTATCCAGATTTTTCACCAAATAATCAATTCATCCTAACAACAGATGCATCGGGCTATGCAATTGGGGCGGTACTCTCTAACGGGAATAACAAGCCAATAGCATATGCTAGTAGATCTTTAAATCAAGCCGAGAATCGATACGATACGATACACAAGGAACTTTTAGCAATTGTATGGAGTGTAAAACATTTCAGACCATACTTATACGGTCGGAAATTCCAAATATGCACAGATCATAGGCCATTAGTTTATCTCTTCGGAATGCATAATCCTTCATCAAGATTAACAAAGTTTAGATTAATCCTTGAGGAATTTGATTTTTCAATAAATTATGTTAAAGGAAAGGACAATGTTGTAGCGGATGCATTATCAAGAATTATAATTGAATCAGAAGATTTAAAGAAAATGACAAGTAATATTTATGTCATAATAAGAGCTAGGCAAAGATTGCACGATGACTTGGAGTCCAAGGACAATTCAACTAACGAAAACTACGAACGGATTGATCACCCAGGAATGGTTGAGTTATTGAAGCGACCAAAAGATTCCACGGAAGTCAGAGAATGGAAAAAGTCATCCAAAGTAAATCAAAGCCAAATGATAAAAAAGGGAAATGTATGGTATGACGAAAAGTCAAATATCATTTACTTAACGCAACTGAACCGATCGACTGAAGCCCTAGACGCTCAGTTGAGGACTTTGCGAAAAATGTGTGACGACTATAAGATCTCACAATTAAGTATATTAAAGTGCACAGAAAATGAAGATTTAACAACCCTTTTTGCCGAAGCAGGCTCACAGCTCAAAAAATTAAACTTGACAGTAAGCACCATCCAGCACGCTAACAGAATTACATGTAAACAAACAAGGCAACTGATCCTAAATGATTATCATATGTTACCTACTGGGGGTCATGCAGGTATAAATAGAATGTACGCTAACATAAGACGGCAGTACTTTTGGAATAATATGAAAGAAGATATAGTTAAATTCATCTCGAGGTGTGATGACTGTCAGCGGTATAAGCACGCGAAAGCTCATATCGAACCACTTACGGTCACCACCACAGCCACAACGGCATTTGACAAATTTTTTTTAGACTTGGTTGGACCGCTCAATCAGGATAACGAAAACAATAAATATATCTTAACCATACAATGTGAACTTTGTTGAGGCATATCCAATTGAAAACAAAGAAGCCGAAACGGTAGCTAAGGTTTTCGTAAATAATTTCATATTACGATTCGGGATTCCACAAACAGTTGTGACCGATCAAGGTCTAGAATTTTTAGCCAAGGTATTCAAAGAATCAGGGTTCTGGGGATTAAGCAACTTAGCGCTACCGCTTATCACCACGAGACCTTGGGCGCTTTGGAGAATACAAGTTGCTAAGTACCAAGATACTTGGTCTGCATGGGTACCGTTTTGGAGCTTTGCTTTCAATAATACTGTTCACACATCAACGAAATATACGCCTTATGAACTGATTTTTGGAAAACATAGTAGTCTTCCAAAGAATGTTATTAATAATAAACAACCAATTTATAACTTTGGGAATTACTATGATGAACTAAAGTTTCGATTGAGATCAGCATGGGCAGATGCACGAGAAAATTTAGTTGAAACTAAGAACAGCAGGAAAAGAGCACTAGATATAAGTTCTAAACATGTTAGATTTAAGTTTAATGATAAGGTACTATTAAGAGTGGAAACGAATAACAAACTAGAGGCACTATACAAGGGTCCTTACAAAGTGATTTTGAAGTGACACCAAACGTCACCTTAAAAGTGAAGAACAAACTAGTGACAGTGCACAAGAACCGAGTTAAACGTTACGTAAGTGTACAATAAGTAGATCTTAGGGAAGTATGTAAAATAAGTACAATTAAGAATAAACAAAAGCATGTTAATGTAATGTCGATGTAAGAAAAATTAATTACTCGCGGAATCAATTTTTTTTCTCAGGAAGGGTGGTGTAGTGTGATGCCGTAATGACTTTGGTAACAACCTGGTTGTTGCGTAATTATATTACATTGCAACGTCCTACATTACAATTGAGTTAACTAGGACATCAACATATTAGTGACAAAGGAATTAACGCTTAGATAGACAAGACAATTAGTATAAATAATAGCTTTAGAATGTAGAAGGGAGAAGTCGACGACAGAGAGTCTGTAAGTGCAGTGCTTAGTATCTAACCTCTTTAGTGTGTCGTCAATGTAACAGTGACATATGTCAGTAAAAGAATGTATAGTATGCAAGGTATTGCGCTAACGCAGCGCCGACCTCAGTTGCGCTTACGATGTAATCTTATAACCAACTACAAATAAACATCACGTTTCGTACAACGACTTTTCTTGCGACTCCGGGAATGTGTCGACTGGGTTTGCGAAGAACCCAATAGGCACCCCTTCAAGGTGATTCCAGCCATCCCTTACGGGGCCTTTTCAGTACATTTCCCATACTTCATCGTTGTAATGCTCGAAATACGAAAGATTCGTCAGCAATTCGATGTTCTTTCGATATGGCCGTGGCAACCGCATTCCAACGCTTACCAAATCTCGAGGCTTCACCACTTCGATGTGATACGTCAGCAGGATATACTTTAAATCCGTAGATGAAATATTTCCGAATGATCCGTCCGCCTCATATCTTCGACATATCTGATAACTTTTTTGTGAGATGAATGATGAAAAACCGAACATGTCTAAGAAACGAACAATTCGCTCCATCGCTACCGGGAACTGACCAAGTGAATTGATGATTCCTTCTTTATTACTCCAAATCTTCCCTCTCCAATTCTTCCTCCACTGGTGTGTCTTCTCTGCACAATGGTATTGAGAGGGCGCACATACGTGCTCTACCCCTGTGAAATGTGTACATGGGGGATTCTGTCGATAGCTTGCCGACCAGTTCGTCTACTTCGATGATACGTGTTGGAACAATATTTTGTATATATTTTACCTTCTCGTGCCCTTTCACGTACACCTTCTGGACATTACGCGTTAGATATCGAATGATATTGTAGAAGTGGGACGCCGGTACGGATCCATCGTCCCAATCGATGCAATGGTGATGGTTCATGATCCAATTCGCTGTGTTGCGAAGCTTCCTTGGCAGCAATGCATAACTGTGACTTGATTGGAACACGTAGTGGCTGATGCGGTTGTTGCTGTCGTACGACGCCAATTCCTTCGGCATGAATTCTTCATCGTTAACCATAAAGCCTTGTATATCCAAAATTAAATATGGTATTTTCGCTCGATCCATTGTGACATTCGTTCGAAGGCTGCGTGTACGGATACTAGTAACATTCCAACGCTTTATCGCCTTATATTCAGGTGAACTGCTTGACGATCTTCGTGAGTGAGGAATACTGGAATGCCTTGTAGTGCAATATCAAGCAATACGCGGTTGTTCCGTGCGGTATTTCTGCTTTTGTACTGTATTCGATCCTTATTTCCACCCCACTTTTGTGCAAGGCTTCTGCTTGATAGCTACAATCTATTCCGATCTCATACAACACCGCAAAATGATTGCTTTCAAAGTCGATGTTCAAATTATCATACGGGTACCGTTCTCCGTTTAAAAACACTGTAATATTTGTTAGACCGCCTTGTTTTCTTCCATTTTCCCCTTCTTACCCGTTTGGAAACCGATAATTAAAAATCTTGGTGTTTCGAGTTGCGGAGCGGTTTTCACTGGCCATGACTGTTTCGTACTTTTGGGTATATATGAATATTCGTGGATTTCCCAACTTCTGAACGGGATGTGCATGTCAACGTTCCGCCCAGATAACTTAGTCAAGGCTACTTGTTCTCGAAGTACTACTGCTACGTGTGGTACCCTCCATACTATTTTATCGATGACTAACTTCAATTTTTCCTTCGCGCTGTTGAAGATTACGTCGCTATCATCGTTATTGCGAATCAATACCAGATCTTGCCGTACGTTCATCAAAATTTTCTTAAAGTATTCCGCAACACCCGGCAACGTATTTAGTGGAACGCTCACACCAAAATTTCGTTTGCTGTCAAGACAACTTGCGGCTCCTTTTATGATTCCTGGTTTCTTCGGATCGCTTAAGCCACTTCTACACTCCCGCCTGCGTTCTCCAATTTCGAGACGTCGCTTGGACTTGGACATCATGCTTGAACCTTTCATGCATGATGTAATTCCAACGTTTCGTACGGAATCTACTTGCACGCCGTTTATTAGATAACGTATGTCGCTGAACATGTACGCGATCGGGTTGTTAATAAGCTTCGCAGTTGCGCTGGCATCTTTCGTTACAATACAGTCCGTCCCGATCTTAGGTACACTACCTTCTACGTACAAACAACTTTCGCTGGGTAACGTGTAATTGTCAATTCCGGCACGGAGATTCTAATTTCATCGTTGTTGTCGAAACTTGTGGAGCCGAATGATTGATGTGAATGGAATTCATAGCTCACTATCGAATTGTCGACCATTATTTTGTCTGTTACGTTTAGTATATCCAGTTATTTCGTCACTTTATAACCCAAATTTTTCAAGAAGTTCCGATTCACGCGTGTTAACCGCCCAATTGATCGTTTACCTTTATACCTTTGCTTTCGGAGCTCATCCGTTCGTATATTTCCTTCATCGTACACTAGTCCGATCTTCCCGCGATCATTCGTTGGTATCTTTCGATCATCGTACACTATTCCCATCGTTTTACTGTGTTGATCGCAAATGCAGTCTGATCGTTACTTCCTCTCCTCGGAAATTCACCAAGTTACCGTCTTGGTCTAAGACGCGTACTGTGAGCGTACTGATGGCATTACCTGTTACAGGTAAATAAATAGGTTGTTGTGGGCTCTCGATTATTTTGAATCCTGCTGGAACGTTCGGGAAAAACTGATACAAGACGTGGTTCGGTTGCCCGTTGTTGTAAGAGCCGTTGATTAAATTGCAATATATTTGCAATGCGTTTACTTTGTTTATGTTCACGATATTATCCGAATCCACTTCTGTGTTTGCTTGAATCTTCCGTTGCTTAAACCCTAACAAAGAACCGTCGCTGCGAGGTTGAGTGAAGTCGAGCTGTCGGGAACTTCTTACGGCGGACTCTTGTGTTATGATTACCGCGTATTGTTAAGACGAATTCATGATCTCGGCTTGCCGCTCCTTTAGTAACGTATGCTGCTATGTTGTCCACGTCGTACATTTCCACTGGTATCTCGATGGGTGATATTATTAATCCGAAAGCTAAGTAATGTAATGAATTATTACTTTCGTCGATGTTTGTGATGGATTTGAATGCATCGAAATTCAAGAGGGCCAACTCGTAGTTGCGTGATTCGTTTAAAAAAAAAGTTTAAAAGCTGCACAATTGTACACAATTGACGTCCGTCTCCCTTTGATATCTGCGATAATTTTAATTTTTGATGTCCGTCCTATCGTTCGATAACAAATATCGTTCCATTTCAACTGGAGGTCTCAAATCACCGTAACTATCGAAATATGATATATGTTTACCGTGCTTCTTATATGCAAGCCAATGGGTATCTCGTCCGTCTGCATCATCCAAATTTATTATTCCGCTTTCTCATTTTCTTATCTTCTTTGGTAGTTTATTCCTCATATATATCCCACGAAAGTATGGTATTTTCAGCATTCGTGCATACTTTTCAATTCTAGGTTCGTTAATGGATGATGCGGTAACTTCGTCAGTTTTTTGTATGGGTACTTAAATATAATCCACATCCTTGTTTATACGGTTTAATGTAAAAACCGCTCCCCACAGCTTTTGCTTCCATTGTGCGGTTATGTCGTTCTGCTTCTTGCAGTTGATCTCTTGCAGCTTTAGCATTCGTTACCGCTTTCGCTAAGGCAGCTGCGCCACCGCCGAGGGATCCCAAGGCTCCCAATGCTGCGAATAAGGGAATCAATCGTAGAAAGCCACCAGTCTTGGAAATCTTTATGACCCTTTATGCGGCTCGCGTATTTTTCTGCCCAGCTTTCTCAACGCTTTGTGAGCAATTTTCGCATGTTGAAATAAAGTTTTTACTCCGCCGTGTGTTATTGCTTGACGCGCTATCTTCATTGCATTTGGAAAAGACAACTGCTCCCCGCGCTTCCTCCCTTTTTTGGCACCCTACCTTGTTTTTGACTTCGAACGTCGTTTACAAACCCCCATACCGAGCGCGGTTTTTGTTTTCTTTGCAGTGGCTACGGTGCCGGATGCTAATCTTTCACCTATATCAGCGTCTCTGCTTAGAAATCGCTCCTTTGCCGCCTTATACAATTCCCTATCGGCTGCGTGTCTGCTGGCCAAATCGGACGTCGTGCCCCATGTGACCACAAAACTGATATCCTGGTATGTGAGACTTCGTTACCTGTGACGTGTCTATCAATTTGTTAATCAAACCGCGACCATTACGTTCGACAATTCGTCGCCGACTGTTTCCGCTTTTCGGTTTCGGCCACATTATATTTCGTTACGCGATCGTTCTTACACATTTTTACTACCTGATGATGTGAATATATATATCGGTATAACCATTTATTTATATATACATATACTTTTAACACAGATTTGGCCTATGACATGGATTTACACTTATTCTATATAATACATTTACGTATATCTTTCGGTGAAAAGTTTCTTCCTAAATTCAATTGTTAAATATGGTTTTAATTTACATCTCAATTCTATCATTAAACCGCATATCATCCAAATATTTCTCCCTCCAATTATTCAACCTACACTGTCTATATGCATACGCCCATGTATACATTATGTGCATTACGTTCTTTTCTAAGTTAAATGTTACATTCTTCATTTATTTGTTAATTAAATTATGTAGATCGATATCACACAACATTTTATCCGTTCTGTATATTAACAGTTGTTTCGTGATGCACGTTTGCTCACTATTTGTTCCGTTCATGACGGTCAACACATTCTGCTTTAACTCGCCAGACATACTGTTCTAATGATCTCATCATAAAAATGTCTGTATTCCAAACTTTTCAACATCTCCAGTCGACTAGTTACAACGTCTGCTACTTTCCACAATTCATGAAGCGAGTCATACGCCAAATACACACATTCCACGTTTCTCTCCAGTTTTAATACCTTTCGCGTATTTTCAATCCATTCGCACGATACTTTTATTCCGCACACTCCTAATTGGGATGGTGCACGAGACCCAAAGCTGCTTGTTATGGATGGCTTATAGCTCAAAATGTTTTGCCAATAAAGCTCCTTTAAAGTGATGCACTGTCCTTTCCCCATAATTCTCACGACGGGCCCGAAAAACATTTCCGAACATAACCCAACGGTTACCCATTTCGTGTGGCTCTTATTTAAAAAATATATTGTCTCCGAATAGAGGGGTCCTCTGTTACCTTTTTGAACATTTTCGGAAATATTTTCGGGAATATTTTCACTTCCCTCCCTTTTTGTTACTGCACCTTCTTCAATGAACGCGTGTGTTAATAACAAATTATTTAAATCAGATTCGTAGCTGGGATCTTCTTCGAGTAGTTGCGACATTGGTACGATGTTTGCCGCTTTCACGCTTTTTCTCCGATTCCGGAGAAAAAGAAGTTATTGCGTATACGGGCGCCGTGTTAAAGGGTAGTCAATTAGCTTCTACAACGACTGAAAAGGAAGCTCTGGCCGTAATTCATTGTTTGAAGCAATGGCGTACGCTGGTATTAGAGCGCGGTCTAGTAATTTTGACAGATCATAAGTCTTTGAGTTTTTTGTTGACGTGTAAACTACGTCCCGCCATTAACTCGTTGGACAATGTTTATTCAAGAATTCGATTTCCGAGTGGTCCATTGTAAGGGCACACATAATAAAATTGCCGATATTCTTTCTCGTTACCCCATGAGAGACCGGGAAGAAATTACACCGGATCAAATAAGCAATATTGAGGTGTCGGTGTTTAAATTATCTAATGATTTCGCCAAGTTAAAAAAAATTTAAAGTATTAAGAGGCGATCAACTTAGAGAAGGATGGATTAAAGAAAAGTTACACACCTTAAAAGCCGATATAAAGGAAGGGTTCTTACCTTCTAAACAATTAAGGCGGGTGCGAGTATGAGGGGTTATTATTCAAACGAGGTGATAATAATTGTCCGGGGTTTAAATTATGTGTGCCGCGAAGCAAAATAAATGAATTAGTTTTAGCTTATCATGAAAGCATGGGCCATTTTGGTAAAAGTCAAACATACATACATATGCGCCGTGCTTTTTACTGGCCAAAAATGCAAAAACATATAAGGCACATCATTGCCGCCTGCAACTTCTGTCACAAAATCTTTTTCAACCTTGACCCATCAATTGTAGAACTTCTCTTCAGATGAAGGTTGTTGGTTTGGATGGAAGTTTGCTGCTTTGATGTTGCCACTACATAATCTAAATTTGCATTAAATTCTATTGTACTATAGTCTACAACTTACTTGTAATTCTTCAACGATCAGCAATTATTACGCCAAGGACATTACCACTTCGACTTTATGTCAAGCAACTACACTTTTCACACCTATACCGTTCACACTTATAAACGATACTTTTTTGGTGGAGGGGTTGATTTGACATCGACCTTGATTTGCCAATTCATAAACCTCCTCCTGGAACAATGTAGGTCAAGGTCAAGGTCACGCTCGACCTGTGACCTTGAAAATTTAAGGGTGGTAGTAGGGTAGAATACTTTAAATCTGGTAAATCAGGCGACATTTTTAACCGAAAGGTTTCCACGTCATAAATTAATGGGAATGCTCGGGAAACATTTTGATTCGGATGTACAGGGAGGCATCATTACAAATGGATTAACGAATTTCGATGCAATTGAAGAGTTTTTACGTAAAATAGATGAGACATATGACCAAGAATGGCCGCAAAACTTAAATAGAAATCAATATGATCATCAACGCCGATAAAATGATAATATTAATCCGAATACCAAATCTTGTAGGCAATCTGATGGACCAGTGGCTAGAGATCGGTCGGGTAACTGCCAAAGTAGGGATAATAAAAATAAGGCGAACGTAAATTATATAACATCTTTTAACAGGGATACCGATGATTTTCTTACCGATTTGGATATTGGTAACTGTCGGAAATCAGACAATCGAAACATTGCTAGATAGCGGTTCCCGATCACTTTACATATTTTACCGGTTTCAAATGTATCAATTTCCGTTGCTGTAGGATGAAAAACCCATAGAGTAAAAAGTCAAATTGGCCTGCCAATTGATATTGAAGGACTATCCATGGATGCAAATTGTCTGGTGGTACCTGGCCTAAACTGTGACGTACTTTTTGGATCTAATTGGATGTTTAAGTATAAATGCATTGTCGACTTTGACCGTTCGGTTTTACAATTTTGCCATGACAATAATAACTATTTAGTGAGTATTAATCCTAAAATAAATAGTACTGGGTTGCGAATAAACATGTGCAAAAGCGAAACTGAAAGGAGACCGAATGGCCAAGAAAAGGGTTTAATAAATAATGGGCCGGTGGTTTTTCAGTGACCCAGCGATGACGATTTTCGCGTGGCGGCTGATAATATAGGTGCAAATCATGTAGATAAACAAAAACTATTGGATTTATGCTCTGCTACGGTATTTTCTGAATGTCCAGGCAGAGTTAAAAACTACGTTCACGAAATCGAGTTGAACGATCATTCCGCGCTTAATGCACCATCGTTCCCAATCCCCTTTGTTTATCGAGAAGAGGTTGCTAATCATATTGCTGAAATGGAATGCTGGGATATTATTAAGAAGGAAAAAACACAGTATGTTTCGCCTTTGCTCTGTGTTGTAAAAAGGGATAAAAGTGTCAGAGTTTGTTTAGATGCTCGGGGATAAATTCGAAGATGAAAAAGGATTTTTTAGGCGACCGATACGAAAAATTGAAATTTCAGTAGTTAAACGCGGACGAAAAGTAATCGTTTTTCGTCCGCTTTCATTTTTCGTACGCAATAGGGTGGCGCCATCTACCGACAGTTACCTAAATTGTATAAAAATAACCACATTGCCGTCAGTGTCAAACTGTACATCTTGTTTACATTAGTAAATACGTGTTGGTGATAGACTTTTTAACTGATTATTGGGTAATTATTGTTTATAAAGCCGAAATAACTTCGAATGTAGACAAAGAAAACATAAACATGTCTGAAGGTGTCACAAATATGTACAATTGTTCAGTTGTCATAAATGACTGTCAATAAATTGTAAGTAAATGTTGCAACAAATTTGAAAATTATATGAGGGTCGCCTAAAAAATTTTGTGTGCACCACGGCCAAAAGGTGTTTTTTCGTCCTCGTTTGCTTTCCGTAAAGAAAACTCGGACGAAAAAACAGTACTTTTTGGCCTTGGTACACAAAATACTATTATTAAGCACCTAATCCGAGAGAACTCTTATTTAAAAGGGGGCAGGTGCTTAGCACAATCGATTTAACGGCCGCTTACTGGCAGATACCAATATAAACGGAACATACTAAATTTGTAAGGTTCATATATGAAGGTGAAACGTATACCTATATAAAAGGCTTCCGTTTGGAATGAGTACCTCAATGGCCAGCCTTATAAGATGCTTGAATTAAGTTTTGGGAAAGGACTGCGATTCCTTTGCATTTGTGTACGTAGATGATTTGTTGGTATACTCGGATAATAATGAGCTCATCTGGCTCATTTGAATATAATCCTTGAGAAACTGCAGTTAGCTGAGATAACCATAAAACTAAGAAAGTCAGTTTATTAGGGAAAGGGTTGCATTTTTAGGGCATATTATTTCATCGGGTGGAATTGCTATTGATCCTAAGAGAACGGAATGTATTAATCATTTTCCGGCACCGCGTAACCTTAAGGAGCTGCGGGGATTTTTGGGCCTAGTTAACTATGAAAGCAGATTCTGCAAAAACCATGCAGAACTCTTGCTGCCTTTGTTGAAGTTGCTGAAAAAATGTGAAAAAGGGCAATGGCGTGCAGTAGAAAGTAAAGCATTTAAGGATATTAAGGAGGCTTACTTGAAAGTCACTACGGTGGTACATCCTGATATGGGTCGTACATTTTATATTCAGGGCGACAGTTCGAATTACGCTCTGGGGGGTAGTTTGTTCCAACTTACGGATTCCGGAGAAAAAGAAGTTAATATCAATTAGCTTCTACAACGACTGAAAAGGAGGCTCTGGCCGTAATTCATTGTTTGAAGCAATGGCATACGCTGGTATTAGGGCGCGGTCTAGTAATTTTGACAGATCATAAGTCTTTGAGTTTTTTGTTGACGTGTAAACTACGTCCCGCCATTAACTCGTTCGACAATATTTATTCAAGAATTCGATTTCCGAGTGGTCCATTGTTTGTTAATGTGAATTTTTGAAGAAAATGTCTGTTTATAATATTAAAGAACAAGTGGAAATTGTAACTGCATACATAAAAGCTATGTGAAATTGTGGATAACTTCGTTGCGGCACATCCAAAACATCCTATTCCTCCTTTAGTTGTCAATAAGCATTATGACATTTACGCCAAGTTGATCTTTTGTCTTAATTATTTGTGTCATTAATTTCAACATTGAAAGCGAAAATGAAGAATTTTAACACGTTTATGTCCTGCAAATAATGTACATTTTGTAGAAAAATGTTTGATTTATTGATACAAACAAAAAATTGTTTCAAATTTGTACGACAACAAAAGTTAACTTGGGGTAAAATGTTTACCATGTAAATCGCTATGGCCATACTTAAATAAAACGCACTGTATATATTTTCCCCAGGGAAATTTACCGAATGATATTTGATTTTTTGATTTTTTGTGTGTTACCATACTGATAGAGGTTAAAAAGTTGTTTATATATTTAATACTCTACTACTTTGGTTTCGTTTCTATTATTTATTAATTATATTGAAAAATGTATGACATGTTTATGACAAGTTTTTGTTGACACATCCGATAATATCGAGCAGTTATGGTATGTTTAAAAATTGGAAAACTATCTTATGCTGTAGGGGTTGTATATCGTCCCCCTCTAATGAATTATGAACTGTTCTGTGACGAATTAGAAAACACATGCTCTATTTTAAAAGTAGTCTGTTATGTCTAGGGGATATTAACATAGATATGTTGAATATGGAATCTGTTGGAACTGTCTATTTTATGGATATGATTAATTCTATTGACCTAGTTCAACTAATTACGAAACCGACCCGCATTTCTCAATATAAAGAGTCTTTGCTGGATATTATATTGACAACCCATAGTAATAAGATTATCGAATCGTGTGAGGGGGGGGGTACTTATTTGCAGATCATGAAATTATAAGTTGCACAATAAATGTGTGTGCCGACCCTTATTATAAACGTAATACCAGGACTAGACAGTTTAGATACTTCGATAAGAAAGCGTTTGATAATGACTTGTGTTTGATACCATGGCATATAATGCTACGTATGAACTCCATTGATGAAAAGGTGGAATTTCTCAATAGCAGTATCTTATCTTTATTTGACATCCATGCCCCGTCAGTTGCTGTGAGGGTAGATGGTAGGCGGAAACCTCCTTGGCTCACACCTAATTTAAATCACTTAATGCAAATTCGTGACGATGCTATGAAACGATTTAGACGTACTAAAATTGCTGCTCAGTGGGAATATTGCAAACAGCTTAAAAACTTAACTAATAAATCTATAAAAAGTGAAAAAAAGGTTACTTCGTGCATGTTACAAATAATAGTCATTCTAAGGCGGTGTGGCGAGAACTGCGATCACTTAACATCAAAGCGAATAATCAGTCGGCTCTTCCAGTTTGCTTTACCTCGGCTGACGCCATTAATAACTTTATTCTTGATTGTATGCCTCCGGTGGCGATGGATAATTCAGATATTTTAAACTTTTATAAGAATAATAGACACGCTAATATCGGAACAAATACATTTAGTTTTGTAACTGTTAACACAAGTGTTATTAGCAAATACTTGTATGATATAAAAACTAATGCGATGGAACCTGATGGATTAACGATTACCTTAGTTAGTTTTAGTTTAGTTATAATTGAGTGGGACGTTTGTCGCCCCTCCACTGCGACCGCAGGGGTCTATTGTGGCTCACAACTAATTATAGTTCACCCTCCATACCCATTCTCTTTAAATAGAGTAGGATTTTAGTGGGTGAGATTTTGTCAAGTTCTCCCAGCTCCAGTTTTATCTTACCAAAGACTGTGAACCTGATTTTGTCCCCAGCGGGGCAGGCACACATCACGTGCTCCGCTGTTTCTTCCGTTTCACAGCATAGTCTGCACTCAGTGGTCTCAGCCACTCCCAGCCTATGCATGTGATGCCTTAGTCGGCTGTGTCCAGTAACCAGGGCTGTCAGAGTTCGCAGATCTTTCCTGCCCAAACCTAACAGTATCCTGGTTCGTGCCGCAGATGGGCCCTTTAGCACTAACTTGGAATGTCTCATTCCCTGGCATTCCTGCCAGTTTTTTAGTACCTTGTGCTCCATCCAGCTCTTATTCGAGCTTCTGGCCAGGGCTCTTGTAATCCCAAGAGCCGGTTCTGGACCAATAAATTTTTGGTTAGCCCCGCTCTTTGCCAGGGAATCGGCGGCTTCGTTTCCCTCTATTCCAGCGTGTCCGGGTATCCAGACCAGGCTAACCTTGTTGACTCTCCCTACTTGAGAGAGTACTGCGCGGCAGTCCCTGACCGACATCAGTGTACACTGATTGTCGGCAAGGACTTGCAGTGCTGTTCTGCTGTCAGAAAAATTTTTTATCGTCCTGTGCTGCCGAGGGCTTTTTAATAGCTCTCGTGCGCACATTTCAATGGCATAGACTTCTGCCTGTTGGATCGATGCATGCCTACCAAGACTGAACTCTAATCCAGTTCTTGGTTTGCGGCAGAACACTCCAGCTCCTGCTCCTTCAGTTGTTCTGGAGCCATCCGTGAACCAGCTCGAATCTGCCTGTAACAGGGCGACTTGGTTACGCTCCCATTGGTCACGAGATGGAAATATGACTTTGTAGGGCAGTCCGAAGCTGTATATTGTAGACATTGTATCAGCCCTCATCCCCAGGATGTCATCCGCTTCAATGTCGGGCGACAGCCTGTTCCGCATGAAGGCCAATGTCTGCGGCCTTTGCATCTCCGCATTATGAAATCGATATGTTGCCTTCCTGGCCTCACTTTGCAGCAAAATATGCAAAGGAGGAAGATCCAGTAGCACTTCCATGGCAGCTGACGGCGTGGTGCTTAGTGCCCCAGTCACCGATATGCTGGCCATTCTCTGTAGGCTTGCCAGTTTTACTCTGGCTGTCCTTCGTGAGGAGACAGTCCACCAGACAATACAGCCATACGTAATGATTGGTCTAATAACCACCACGTATAGCCAGTACATTTGCTTGGGGACCAATCCCCACGTTTTTCCACAAATTCTTCGGCACATCCAAAGTGCTTGTCTAGCCTTTTGTGCCGTTTTTTCCATATGTGAGTTCCAGTTGAGCTTTCTATCTAGTGTCACTCCTAGATATTTTGCCTCCTCTACCAATGGTATCGTTTCACCTTTCAGTGTGGGTTGTTTGAGACTCTCAAGCTTCCTCCTGTTGGTGAATGGAACAATAACTGTTTTACGAGGGTTTATAGCTAATTGCTCCCCCTCACACCAGCATTGCGTGACATTTAGCGCTTCTTGCAGTATTGCAGAGATGATTGCTTCATCGCTGCCTCTTACAAGAATAACAATATCATCAGCAAAGGCCTGTATGTCGACCTCCAAACTGCTGACAATAGCAAGTAGGTCGTCCACCAGAAGAGTCCACAGTAGAGGGGAAAGAACCCCTCCCTGTGGGCAGCCTCTTATCGCCCTAAATCTTACTGTTTCTCCACACAATGATGTGGTCATTGTTCTGGACTTGAGCATAGCTCCTATCCAGTCAGCCACCATAGGCGCCACCCCTCTCGCTGCAACAGCTTTACAGAGGGATAAAGGTAGTGCTGCGTTGAACGCTCCTTCTATGTCAAGGAAGGCAGCCACCGCAATTCCCTTGCACTCTAGGGATTGGGTGATCTTCCCGACAAGGTTGTTCAGCGCCAGGTCTGTTGATTTGCCCTTTTGATAGGCATACTGATGGACATTCAGGGGGTTAGTCGCTAGTACCTCCCTCCGTATATGCCCATCAACCACCTTTTCTAAGGTCTTCAAAATGAAGGACATCAGGCTAATGGGTCTGAAGGATTTTGGGTGTGGGTCTACTCGTCCCACCTTTGGTATGTATACCACCCTCACCTCCGTCCAGCTTGATGGAATGTAATTCCATGCTAGACTAGCTCTGAATAATCTAACAAGGTGCGGGATCAATGTCTCCCGTCCTTGTTGCAGAAGTACCGGTAGGATACCATCTCCTCCCGGTGACTTGAATGGTTGGAAGGACTTAACCGCCCAGCTAACCGTTTCATATGAGACGACTTTTTTCAGCGTCGCCCAGTCCTCTTTTTTTGGTCGTTTGTCTCGACGTATAGGGGCCGGGTTGACGTTTACTTCATCGCTCAGAAGCAGGCAATCAGGGAAGTGAGTTTGGGCCAGAATCTCTAACGTGTCTTTTCCTGAGTCCGTAAATGTGCCATCTGGTCGTTTTATCGCCCCTAGCATCTGTGTCGGCTCTCTGGATAGAATCTTGTGAATTCGTGCGCTGCTGGGGGCATCGTTTACCCCCTCGCAGAACCTCCTCCAAGATTCTCTTTTGGCCCTGCGTACTTCCTTATTGTAGTCCGTTAGAGTGCTTCTATAAAGGTCCCAGTTGCCTGTTTCTTTAGCCCGATTAAAAAGTTGTCGGACTTCTCTTCTTCTTTTGCTTAGTTGATGGTTCCACCAAGAGACATTCCTATTGTCTTTCTTCTTCTTGAGTGGACAATGTTCGTGGTAGGCAGAGACAACCGCCTCCCTTACTTGGTCCGCGGCTATCTCAATCTCTCCACAATTATTCATTGTAGTGATCACGTTTCCCGTAAGTTCACGGAGGGAACGCCTATATCCGTCCCAATCCGTTTTCTTAGGATCGCGATATTCCACTACAGGTCGGGGACCTACTTCAATACTAAATTGAATATTTCTATGATCTGCGCATGAGGGCACAGTAGACACTTTCCAGTCAAGTATCTTGGTGCTCAAATAATTTGAGCTGAACGTTATGTCCAGTACCTCTTTACGATTTCTCGTAACAAAGGTTGGTTCAGAGCCAACGTTATTAACTATTAGGCCCTCCCCTATGAGATAATTAAACAACGACTCACCTCTTTTGTTGATGTTTGTGCTTCCCCATACCGTGTGGTGGGCATTCGCATCACATCCAACAATTAGGTGGGCATTCTTCCTCTTGCAGTAGGAGATTAGGTCCCTTACTACCGCAGGAGGTGGTAGTTCCACATTGTCCCCCAGGAAGTAAGCAGAGCAGGCTACGATGTTTAGTCTGCCCTTCTCCACTGGGATGGTCATGTGGACTGACACCGCATCACCGGTGCAGTAATCTGTAAGTACAAAATATTGTATCTCTTTTCTGACAAGCATGCAAGCTCTAGGCTTGCATCCTGTGTTAAATACCACTAGCTTGCCAGAGGTGTTCCCCAGTCCACTGATCTTGCCCGTGCTGGACACCCAGGGTCCTGAATGAAGGCGAGATCGATCCGCTCTTCTTGGAAGCGCTTGCCAAGGAGATAAGACGCTGCCTTGGCATGTTGCAGGTTAGCCTGCAAGCACTTGACGGATGTAGCCATTACTCCGTCCTTGCAGGCTTATTTTTGTTCCCTTTTTTAGGGGGATATCCCCCCCCCTGTTGGGAGGTGGGTTCCCCCTTTTTTTGGGAGCTCCCCTGCCAGAGGCAGGGGTTTTGCCTTTGTAGCCCGACCCGCGGGTGTAACCCGTTGGCCTATGGGCTGCATCGGCAGTAGCTTTTGCGGAGCCGATCTTGCTTCCGCCTTCTTTCCTGGGCACACTTTTGGTGGTCGCTTTAGCTCGACCTTTCGCCGTTGCCGGTGTTCCGCCAGAGGGCCCAGGAGTTGCAGCACTTGTGTCCTGACCCGGCCGCTTCCCCTTCGGCCGGAATAGAATCCGACCGAAGCAAAAGAAGGGTCTAAAGTCCATGGACTCAAGAGCTTTCATGGACACCTCATCAATTGAGAATGTCCATGTCTGCCCGGGGCCTGACACCTCACGGTGCAGTATAACCCACTCTTCCGTGAGCAGACCCCAGTTGCTAACTCTCAGTCGCGTCAGCACCACCTCCGGTGTGAGCCTCTCTTCAGGCCCATCATCAGGGATGAATGCCACACAGACATGAGGTTTAGGTAGCTCAGCACCCCGTACCGTTTTGAGCTCAGCGCCCTCCCACGGCTTGAGGTTAATAATTATACCTTCAAGCCAGGTGGCGCTTTGCTCATCAGCACAGGTCATCAGGAGCCATCCAGGCCGAAAAGAACAGCCTTGGAACCGCACCTGCAGATCCTCCCTAGTCAGCGACTCCATGGTGTTCAGAATCGCTTTCCGAAGGGTTATGAGCTGCTCATTTGTCATACTGCCTCGGGGAGAGCCAGAGAGGATTACTCCCACCCTTACACCCTCCGCCGCTGCACTATATGACTTTTTTGCAGCTTCAGCATCATCCTCCCTGCAGTGCTTTTTAGCCTGCTGTTCGGGTGTGCTGTCGTCCGAATGGAGCCGCTTAGATGATTCAAGGGCTTCCGTGGAGGTCTGATCCCCCTCTTCCACCCTCTTCACCACCCGCCGCTCCAGCACTGTACTCAGGGCAGTTTGGTAATCCATCCCGCCCTTAAGTAAACGACTGAGGCGTTTCCTTGCGGCTCCGCACAGTCTAATGTGGCTCCGTGCCTCTACGCCCCCTTTCAGGGGTGTTTCGGCACTCGAGCTCTCCACCATCTTCCCCTCCACAATTTCCAGGGGCAATAGCGCCTCCTGGTCATGTACAGGGGTTGTTGATGGAGTTACAGGAGTGGGTTCAATCCCAATCTCCATATTTTCCTCGGCAAGCCGAGGATCGAGGCTTATACCCGCCTCGTTTGGGTTACAAACATGCTCATCGGCCATAGGAGTCCCACGAGTAGCTAGGGAAGAAAGGTCCATCATAGCAGAGCCCCGCATGCCATGATAAGGCTAATACTCCGGATGGTCGCCCGGTATTCCGGAGTTGGAAACCAGTGGGAACTGGACTTCTAACCAGCCATGCATCCCTTCAGCCTGGCCCCCCACCTTAGGATTTAGGATTTTTATTGAGGTTAACTCCTCTTGGCCAAGACGGTTAAGTCATGACCCCCCGCACTACCTTTCCGCCTAGGCTTCCAGGAAGTGCCTGGTTTAACGGCGAAGCTTGCAAGATGCAGTCCTCCGCCGGCATCGTTTTATCCTTGTGCAGGCCCTTGGCCACGACACGACAGCCGGGCAGGATGGATCGTTAAGGCCGAGCATTTTTATCAACCCCTCGCCATTCAGCCATCGGCACGATACCTCCACCTTGGCTTGAGTTCATCTGTTGGTCCACGGGCCCTTATTCAATATATTCAGGCCAACCCGTCATTGCAAAGGCGGGCTCCCCCATCCGCCACCCGGGGGACGCGCTCAGTAGGAGTAACGACATCTCCCCTGAGAACGATTACCTTAATAAAACTTTGTTTGCCTACTATTCTCCCTTACATAACGCATATAATTAATTTGTGTTTGGAGACTAATACTGTGCCTCAGTGTTGGAAATCATCTTTAGTAATACATGTAGCCAAGGTTGGTAAACCAACCCAGTTCAGTGAGTTGAGACCTATAAGTATTACCCCTGTGCTGTCTAAGATATTAGAAAAAGTTATTAATTTTCAACTTCGCGTATATCTCTGCAGAAATAATTTAATTCTCCCTGCGCAATCTGGATTTCGACCGGGATACAGTTGTGAAACTGTACTGTCGGCCGTTATAGATGACATTCTTACAGCTACTGATAATGGTAGCATTACTGTCCTTACTTTGCTTGATTGCAGTCGAGCTTTCGATAATCTTAACCATGAAACACTTTTAGCGATATTGTGATACATTGGGTTATCTGACTCGGCTACAATCCTAATGCAAAACTATCTAACCAATAGGTACCAATTTGTAAAGTTGCGTGATCAATGCGGTCAAACGAGGCTTATCGATAAAGGTGTTCCACAGGGAACCATTTTGGGCCCCTTATTGTCCATTATTTATACATCTACTTTTCATACATATATCAAACATTGTATAATACATATGTTTGATGACGACACGCAATTATACATTAGTTTCAAACCGGGTAGCGTTCATGAAGTGGTTCCGCTATTAAATAATGACTTGGAAATGGTGTCAAGTATTTCTCAACAACACTCGTTAACTATTAATCCTTCGAAATCGCAAGTCATTATATTTGGTAACAGAGGCAAAGTGTGTAACGAAGCAACGAGCTTCTTTACAAATTTGGAATCATTACGGCCGTCGAATTTAATTTAATATTACATTAGATTCCAAATGCGAAGGAAGATCGCGATGGATACCAGAGCGAGCGAGAACCGAGACGTTCGTGTCAATAACACGCGTCATATGTAGTGGTTTTTTTGGCAACGGGCGGATATATAAACTCCGACCCCTGCCAGTCGACAGACAGAGGCAAGCGAGCGAGTATAGGGAACGGACCTACCTCCGGTTACAAATATCGGGTGCGATCTCCGTATGGGGTACGCGCTTGTTTTGTAAGATTTCTTCCCTCCGTTTGCAGATATCGGGTGCGATCTTCGTATGGGGTACGCGCTTGTTCTGCAGAATCCTCTCTTGTAACTATCGGGTGCGATCTCCGTATGGGGTACGCGCTTGTGTTACAAACACCGAATAATATTTACCGCTTCTCGTTCGCCGAACCGTCGTCCGTGTAGACGAATACCCGCGCATAAATCTTCGTAGTTAAGACATAAACCGGGGAAAATAACAATAATTGATATTGTTCTTGTAAATACCTGTAAATATTCCGTAGCGTACATTTTTGTTTATTTTCTTTATTTGTATTGATTTAGTTGGGAATAAAAGTATATTACTGAAACCGAACGCGATTTATTACCCGGATCTCCGAATTGAGCGACGCCCGCGAGCAAATCGCAACGGGCAAACAAACCGCGTTGCAAAATGGCGCCCGAACAGGGACTTTAAATAAAATTAACACGTTAAATGGTATTAATACCGTAAATAATAATAAGACCGAAAATAATATTAACATTTAAATAATATTAACACCGTAAATAATATTAAGACCGCAAATAATATTAAAACAGAACAAAAGATTAAATCGAAAATAATAATCCAACCATAAATATAAAGAATATTAATATAATATAAAAAAAATGGCGGAAGAGGAGTTAGATATTCCGAGAAGTACAAATTGGGTTTATTCAGTTAAAAAGGAAGACCTGATGGTGATTGCAAAACAATTCGGTTTATCAACAAAAGGAACACAAGAAGACATTCGAAAGAGAGTTGTCGAATGGTTAAAGAAACCGACGTCCGAACCTGTCGAACCTTTGCCAATTACTACACCGATAACATCACCAGTAGCAATCACGTGCGAACGTGTACGAAAATGGGGTGTACAATTTTCGGGCGAAAGTGACGCAGTTTCATTCTTAGAAAGATTCGCGGAAGTACAAGAGTGTTACACGATCCCAGATAAGGTAATGCTTGCTGCTCTACCAGAAGTTTTTAGGGGGCGAACTCTTCTATGGTACCGCAACAACAAAGACTTATGGGCAAACAGGAACGACTTCCTGACCGATTTTAAAAGGCAATACTTACCACCGAGATATCAGTCACGTATAGAGGACGAAATCCGAAATCGAACTCAGGGTTCGCAGGAAACCGCTCGGGAATTCACTGTGTCTCTAATAACGCTGATTAGGCGCTGCGGAGGATTCTCGGAGCAAGCGAGGCTGGACCGAATCTATAACAACCTGCGGCCGGAGATTAGATTATACATACGCCGGTCGAATGTTGCGTCATTACAAGATCTATTGGATCAAGCGGCGGAGTATGAACAACTCCGTCAAGAAACAAGATTGTTTCAAGAACCACCACCGCCGACGAAAACCCTTATAAGCGAAACTGCTTACCGACGAACGCAAAGCGAGGTTAATGCCCTCGAACCAGCACTGCAATCACGGGAGAAGGAAAGACCACGAGCGGATTGCTATGCTCCCGTGCAAGGAAATCAATTCCGACCAGGCAATACCAACCAGAGAACAAGGACACCGTCTAAACCAGTAACGTGCTGGCGATGCGGACAGACAGGGCATGTCCGTGGGGATTGTCGAAACCGGCCAAAACTATTTTGTTCCCGATGCGGAAAGGAAGGTGTGCTGTCTAGAAATTGCCGATGCCAGGGAAACGCCAGACAGGTCGGTTTCCATGGCTAAGCCGACCGAAAGAAATAACTAAAACGCCCGTCCCATCACTTCCCAATCCGGACCGTGGATGGGGTTCATAATAACGACAACAGACTGGGTAAAAATAAACCTCCTGGGGAAGGTGTGGTTAGCACTAATAGATACCGGAGCCACCAGCTCATTCGTGAGTCAATCAGTCGCCAGATATGGCTACGAAAATGGTATCCAGAAGGAGGAAACCGAACTACCAAAAGTAAGAATAGCCGATGGGTCATCCAGAAGACTACAGGACAGGATACGGCTAAAAATTCACGTGGGGCAACAGGTCATTGAGTTATTTTTCTGGGTGATGGAAACCGCCACTGCCGAAATGATTCTGGACATGGACGTGCTGCACCGTCTTAACTTGACCCTCAATACCGGAAACCATCAGATACTAGAAAGAACGCCCAGACTAGAACAACCGACTCTAGCCACGGTGGACACCCAGTTAAACCCGACACTAGCAAAAAGGTTACAAGAGTTCTTATACACCGAAATGGTTGGATTCCGTACAGTAACGGGACGCACGCGCGCCCATTAACCAACACCAATCCTCAAGGCGAGGAAATGTGGCGACAATGTTCGAGGAAACCTCCTGTAAATGGTATCGAACTGAGTATACGGAGGTACTCGAGAATCCGGAAGCACGAAAAGATTTTGCAATACGGGAGGGTAACATCTACCGATACTTTCCGAGTATGAGTGCCGAAATAGAAATTGAACCAGACCATGCATGGAAACTCTGCGTTCCATACCCCGACCGGGCACGCGTATTAAAAGAAATCCATGAGACACCGGAGGCAGGACACATGGGCATCTCGAAGACCATGACCAGGGCAGCTGATCGCTATTACTGGCCAGGGATGTTCAGGGAAGTCAAAAATTACGTAAGGAGATGCATATCATGTAATAAGTTTAAATTTGACGAAAAAAAACCACTGGGACAAATGCACATGACGAAAGTCAGTCGACCATGGGAAAATATATCCGCCGATATTCTGGGACCATTTCCGAGATCCAAGAAAGGATTTAAATATCTACTGGTCTTCCAGGATCGCTTCACCAAGTGGGTGGAATGTCAACCACTAAGAGAAGCTACCGCAAAAACCGTGATCCAATCATTGCAAGAAAGAGTGATTTTCCGTTTTGGGGTCACGAAAATATTAGTATCCGACAATGGCCCCCAGTTTGCGAACCGACAACTCGCTGAGGTCACCAAAGCCTTTGGGATACAACATCGTTTCACCGCTCCGTATAGCCCACACACAAACCCGGTAGAACGCGTAAACCGCGTAATAGGACCTATGTTGGCTCAACACATAACAGAAGACCACCGTGACTGGGATAGGTACATACCCCAGGTAATGTTTGCCATAAATACGGCCAAGCATGAATCAACAGGGTTTTCTCCGGCCTTCCTAAACTACGGAAGAGAACTGCTCCCCCCACGAACACTGAAGCAAGCAGTGGAACCCACAATTGAAAACAAAATTACTGACGACCCACAGAGAGTAGCAACCGAATTCACGAAAATGAAGGATCTGTACGAATTAGTACAACGGAAACTGGCCGAAGCATTTCAACGGCAGAGTCGACCCTATAACCTCCGACACCGGCCATTCAATCCACAAGTAGGACAGTGGGTGTACCAGAAAAAGCACTACTTATCAAGCGCCGCGAAAAACTTCTCCGCGAAATTGGCCCCGAAGTTCGACGGACCTTACAAAATAGCACAGGTAATTTCACCAGTAATTGTTCGGTTACAGGATTCTAGGCGCCGAAAAGTGGGGACGGTCCACGTAAAGGACCTAAGACCCGCGCAGACTCCGGTGGAGAGGGAAGCCGGGCCACCTGTATAAATGTTCACCGGCCAGTTCGACATGGATTCGCCCAGGACACCGAGCCGACCCAACACGCCCATCCAACTGTGTTCGCCTGACACCGCCGCGTTCCTACAAAAGAAGTTCGAAGAGCTGTTTGGGATATCCCCAATAAGGACGAGTTCTCCGTGGCCGACGTCTCCACTCGTCTTGGGCCCCCATGGGCTACCGATTACCCCCGGACGAACGACCGAGACGACCACCACCATGCAGTCCCCCGCAGTTCTGCATATTCCAGAGGAAGTCGCCACCGCGATAAAGTCCGGTACCGGTAAAACCCGAAGACGTGCGATGAAACACCCGAACCGGCCATACATCGTTCCGCTGTCCACGAGGGAACACCTCGTCATGACGAAAAGAGAGGCAGATCGTCTAGGACTCCGAATCGATGTGTAGATAATCGTCCGTCTTGTCCCCCCCCGTAACAGTGATGAATTGAGTACTGTGTATTCATTGATTCCTGTGGTAACACAGTGCAGAAATCTCGGTCTGATAATTGACAATACATTTCGGTATACAGCTCACATAAATTCATGCATTAGAAAAGCATTTGTTGGCCTTAAATTTATATATCCTCATCGTCATTACTTATCCTCGCGTATAAAAACGTTGTTGCGTGAATCACTTATTCTATCTCACTTTGCATACCGTAGTCAAATCTATGGGCCTTCATTGATGAGGGACACAGCAAATAGGATTCAGAGAGTGCAGAATTCGCGTATTCGTCTGATATTTGGGATAATGAAATATGACCACATCTCGCATAAGCTTACTGAATTGGGTTGGCTTAATATGGAAAAGCGTAGACTTTTGCGTAGATCAAGTTTTTATCACAAAATCATTAAAACGCAGCAACCAAGTTATCTGTATAATCGTATTCGCTTTAGATCGGATGTACATAATATTAATGTTAGATTTCGGGGAACTCTCACGTCACCTGCACATAGAACGGTACAGTTCGAGAGAAGCTTTTCGTATGATGTGGCAAAAATTTATAATGCAGTACAAGATTGTATAAAGCTTGAGTCTTTGAAGGGGTTTGAAAGGAGATTACGTTTGTGCTTACTTCAGCGAACCGGTTGACGTCAGCCATCCTATTCTATGCTTAGCGATATGACTCATTGACCTAAAGACCTGTCAATGGATTAGCGGATTGTTTTTTTTTGTTTTGCTTTTGGGTATCACTTGTTATTGATTTATTATATCTTGTAAAATCTCCAATTTTATTTTCCTATATTACGGCTATCGATATATTTATAATATTTTTAAGTCATGGTGTCGTAGGAAGATCACGCTTGAATGTTGTTCAAGCTGATACGGCACCCTGTGGTTTCCGCATTGATTTTCTTTTTAAATATAATATTGTGAAACATATATGTTGTTATGATGTGGAAATAAATACTATTATTATTATTATTATATAACAAGAAGATTGGTCGCTTGTTGCACTCTTACTGTTATAAAAAAACATACGAAATGGCCGAATGTGTTGGGGTTCGTGGAGAATTGTCTCAATCACGTTGCTAATTTGAGCACGGGGTATATTGCAAATTACTTGCAGACGGGCAAGGAATGTCCGAATCCTATCGAGAAATATATTAACTATCCTAAAATAAAGGCGGAGAAATTGCCGCTGCAAACAATTTGGGAACTGGCTCATGAAATTCTGAGATCTAAGGGTCAGCGAAGAGACGATAAGGCAAATAATAAAATGAAACCTGTAAATTTTAATGTAGGAGATCGAGTGCTGGTGAGAACGCATTATCAATCTTCGGCGGTGGATAAAACTATTAGAAACTTTTTCTTGTTATACGAAGGTCCGTTTAAGGTAATCCGTAAAGCGGGACCAATTTCGTATGTGGTCGGTGATGAGACGGGTCAGCGTGTATCAAAACAAAATATCGTGAATTTAAAATCATATAGGTCATATGCAACAGTCTCTGAGCAATCCGATGGTCTTGCTTTTACTTAAATTGCCGTTACCATTGTTGGTAGCTTAATTTAAGTAGGGGGTTAATGTGGTGGTGTTGACATCAGTGCAATGCGCGCGCCAGTAGGTGGGCACAGGACAGACACCACCGAGCAGGGCGGTCTTCCTTAGCGCTTGGTGTATTTGTGTCTGTATTGTACCGGTGTTTGTAGCTTGTTGAATAGCATTGTATTGTGTAGTTAGTACGTTAATAAATACAATTAGTGAAATAACGCTTATCTTATTGCCCAAGCAGCAGGACCCCGTGATAAAGGAGACTTTTACTTCAACTGGAACGCTACTTTGCGGACTAGAAACTAAAGATAAACGCGACGAAATGTGAGAGCATCACATTTACGCGACGGAACCGACGGTTCACGCTGCCGAATCCAACCCGGATCAATGGCATCGCGATTCCAATCAAAACGACAGTGAGATATCTGGGAGTAATACTCGAAACCAAGACAACGTTTAATGCACACATACATGAAGTAAACAGACATGTGCACTTCTTTTGTATAAGACATTAGTTAGACCGATTATGACATATGCGTCGCCTGTGTGGTTTGGGACTTCCAAGACGAGCGTCAAATTATTACAGACGACGCAAACAAGTGCCTCAGGTTCGCCCTGGGCGCCGACAGATACACACATATACGCGAGATGCATGCTGATGCAGACGTACCCCTACTGACAGATTACATGACGGAGATGGGGGACCGCTTTGCAGGCGGACCGTCACTCACGACAACATACTTATATGTACAATTACTAACCAACGCCACCAACGTGGACAAACACACGTGCACCAACTGCCGTACAAGATCCTGGACTTATATAATGAAGACCCGGACAACTGAAACGTAACAATAGGGCAGGTTTTTGGAAGTTTCCCCCCAAGACAGACTAAACGTTACAGACACTGGACACGGGCATTTCCATTGAGGGAAGAGTTCAGTCACATGCTTGTCAGACAGCTCACAAGACAGACTACCGGACAAATCATGGTCAGGAACAGGCAAGGACGAGAGTACCAGAGATCCGGACTTGCAGAAGACCGAGAGCGAATGCGAGAAACAACCAGGAGTATTAAAGCGGCGATACAACACCGTGAAAAAAATGGACAAAGAAGTTGCAACAGTTTGACACCGTCGACGGCACAATCTTCCGACCCGCGAAGATGATGAACAAAAAACATGTAACAATCCGTGTGCTGCAGATCCCCCAAGTACAAAACGTATTCACTGACCGAGAAAAGGTAAATGCTCTGGCGGACACATTTAGATATTATCACAACACACCACAAACAAGTCCCGCACATGAACAAACAATCAAACAAACGGTCCACGCCTACAAAACTACCGACCAAATCCTATAGACTCGCACCACTTCCTAACCGCTCCTGTCCAACTCCGCAACCTTATTAAAAAATCCCCCATCAAAAAAAGGACCAGATCCCGACAAAATACAACATATCCTCTTAAAAAACCGAAAGCCGCTAGTACAACTTACCCAAATCATAAATAATCCCCGTCTATAAACCACCCCAGAATCCTCCCGGCTACCGTCCCATATCACTCCTCAACATTATAGGGCACTATGTAAACATCATGTGCACGTATGTACCTGTATTTGTCGATAACGGCCAACGTCCTCTATAATCGTATCGGAACTTAATACTGAAAACTTACTTGAATGTTAGGTTAATTAAACTAAGGAAATATTTTTTAAATTGTCTTAATTTAAGTTGTCCAATCATTTGCTGCAAAATATTTTTCTTTTCTCATATACATCGTCATTTTTTCTTTTTTTTGTTGATTTGTTACAAATAAAAGTTTACATAATTCTATACATTTAATATGTTATGTAGTAGGATATTAGACAAGTTTAAACATTTGCTCGCTAGTAAGTAAGTTTGGTCAATTTTATGAACTGATCTCAGGTTCAAGTTATGACATTGTGGGCATTTCTGAAACTTGGCTTAATGAAAATGTAACAGATAGGTCACTGAACATACTGTTACACGGGGGGTGAAAACGGATATGAAAATGTTCATATTTTCGTGGCAAATTTTGCTATTATTTATAAATAAAAACACAAACACGATTCACTATTTATTATCGGCATCGTGAAATGGGGAAGCGCGAAGAAGTTTGTTTCCCGTAGAGTTTATATTAATCTCTATACTATATCTAATTAATTATTAACAAAAAAAAGTCTTAACTAAAATATGAAACGGGAGAATGTGAAGTCTGTTTATGTTATCGCGTCTATCGAGTCTAAGGAATGTGCGACGACGGTCGATGACTCACCAAGGTGACAGTGTTGTTTATCCCTTGGATTGCGCACATCAACTTTGTCGCGGTTGCAAATTAGAGGAAACTCGTGGCGATGGGTCAAACAAAAGTCACTTAGCCACTCGCGAATATGGTTACTTAAACTAAGTCACGGCCTCGGAATAAGACTGCGAGTTGCGTGTCGCTTTTCGAGCGATCGAGACCCCGAACGGGCCTCGACCGAGACTGGGACGATGCTATAATAGACTAATATTTGTGGGGTGCGTCTTGACTTACAAGCAGGAACGGGGGTGACCGAGACGCGGCCGTACCAAAACAGTTGCTTGCGGTAACAATACAACGGTTATAATTTGGCAGAAATGATCGTAGGGTCGAAGCGGTGGAGTCGCGTTATATGTATGGAATCTCGTTTAGAATTGTCAAGATGGAATCACAAGATTTGCTGAAACACCTTTGGATTAGTTTTAGTTTTAATTAAAAAAAATTGGCGTGTCCGCCTAATACAGATGTGTGTTTTTATTTCATTTTAACGATTGATTTGCAGAGCACAACGTCATCTTCGATGATTTATTTTGTCTAGGTGATGTTAATATTGACTTATTAAGTAATTATTTTGCGTCGCGTATTCTGACTACCACTATACAGTCCCTCAATTTGAATCAGTTGATCGACAATCGTACGCTTATTACACGAGACTCAACTACGTTACTTGATGTAATTATTGTTCCAGAGAGCCTGCATGTGATGGACTATGGTGTCTTAGTTGTACATCAGTTCTATGATCACTGTTTAGTTTTCTGTATCATTGATTGTAGGTATCAAAAAGCAATGCAATTGGTACATACATTCCAAAGATTCCGTAATTTTTAATAAAATAGTTTGCTCTCAAGCTTATAAATGATTGTGTTGTATTGCATTTTTGATATGTTTGATATTAATGAAAAGTAAATTTCTTAAATGATAATATAATTTTTAATTTTCACGGTCCATGGAGGACAAGTGTATTCACCAAGCGTTTGCAACCATGGCTGACTGACAATATTAAATTAATGATGTCCTTGCGTCATACAATACGACGAAGCCTTAAATAAATTTAAGCGTACTCGTTTGCCTTCACATTGGGATTGCTATAAATGACTTATAATTAATTTAATTTTTCAAGTAGTCCGAGAAAAGTTCTTATTTAAATTTTAAGTTCAAAAATTTTGATAAAAAATATTTATAAAAAGCCATCTTACGAACTCCCCAACAATTTGCAAGATGTTAATCTTAATAACAATCACTTTAATTCTGCAACAAGGATTAGCAAGGCCCCAGGTGAAGAAATTGTGGATTTCTATGGATCGACTCGAATGCCAGATGTGTTGGATTTTTCATTTACAGAAGTATCTGAAATCGATGTATCTAAAACAGTTTTAGTATCCACTCCAGGGTACAATGCTACCGATAGTTACTATCGGTAGCATTGTATCCTGGAGTGGATTAATATTAAGATGCTCTCCTTGTGTTGCCCCTTTCTACTGTCATTCTTAACGCATATTTTTAATTTTTGTTTAAATTAATAAGTAGGGACTTGGACAATGTTTTGAAAATCTCTAATGAACACCTACTTCAAATTAATGTTGCTAAATCATGATATATTTTATTTGATAGACTAATAACAAGGTCTCTGATTCGGATTTCACTTGGTGGTGTCGACCGTCAGCTTAAAAACTGTGCTAAAAACTTAGGTTTACATATAGAGTTTTCTGCGCGATGTTGTATATGGACATTGTTTGGATAGTACGGACGTTAGAAGGCTTCAGGTAGTGCAGAATTCTTGCACTCGATTCATTTTTGGGCCGCTATATCTCTTACATTTAATTACATTCTGAATTTTTTAAAAGATCTTTCGCAGCAAATTGTTTAAATAATGTTCAGTGACTCAGGAATTGCTCATTGAGCGTTTTAAGGCTCACTTTAGGGAGGGTTTGTTGAATGAACAACTGTCGGCGATTTGTTGTAAGTCTGAAAGACTGTTAGGTAGTATTGTTTGTTCCACTTTATTATACTTAAGATAGTATTAAGCGTTTACTTGTTTTTTTTTCTCTATATTGGGTCCTCAAAGAAGAGCAGGATGAGGATCCATTTGGTCAATGTTTAATTTATTTTCTTTTTGTTCTATGTTACGCAATGTTTATGTTGACCAATAAATACATTATTATTATTATTATTATTATTATTAATTAGCAAAATTACTGAAAACATCCTCAAATATATTAACAAACGCATATACGAAAAAATTTTGATTTCGGCCAGGTCACAATGTGTATCAAGAGAGTCCGATTTTCCACTAACGCAGAATAGTAGTAGGTATTTGCCAATTCATAAGCCTCCTCCTGGGACAATGTAGGTCAAGGTCAAGGTCACGGTCCAGGTCACACTGGGTGACCATGTCCCTGACCTTGAACTTGACCTACATTGCTCCAGGAGGAGGTTTATGAATTGGCAAATCAAGGTCGAGGTCGAGGTCAAAGCATAGGAATAGGCAAAACGGGGTCAATTCGAAGGTCGAGGTCAGTTGTGTGGTCAAGGTCAGTGTCATATTATTTTTTACGATGTTAATTTGACGCTAAATACCAATGTAGGCCGTGACCTTCACCGCGTAAGGATAACTACTATAGTCAAGGTCAACCCCACCCTTGAGCTTGTCAGCGGAGGGATCCACTATAAAGGAACTGCGAGACAAATTTCGTCATAAAGTAAGCAGTTGTTAAGTGTAATAGAAAAATCAAATATGTATCCCTCAAGAAAGTTTATAATATTGGACGTGCAAGGGTTCATGATGAACGAAGACGAATTCGTGCCGAAGGAATTGGCTTCGTACGACAGTGACAAGTGCGTGAGTCACTACGTATTTGAATCAAGTCGGAGCGTCTCGTCTTTGTCATGGAAATTTAGGAACACGGCCAATTGGTTAATGCAGAATCACCATTGCATCGATTGGGATAATGGCTTCGTACCGCTATCACAATTCGACAACATCGTCAAATACTTAACACGGAATGCGCAGAGGGTGTACGCAAAAGGGTACAAGAAGGTGCAATTTTTACAGAAACTTGTCCCACTGAACATCATCGAGGTGGAGGTGGGCAAACTTTCGAGAGGATCCCCGATGTGCGCATTTCATAGGGGTAGATTATGTATTTGTGCGCTTGCAAATGTGCATTATTTATCCACAATTGTGGAGAAAAAAATTGGGTTGCATGTAAAGTAAGACCTGAATAAATCTAATGTTACGATAAGTTGTGTATTGATATCATCCCATTGACGTAGTACTACTGTAATATGTAGAGCAAAATTAAAAAATGTGCAAATCTGATCCGCACTGAACTTCCCTATACTTTGATGTGAGACCTTGACCTACATTGTTCTAGGAGAAGGTTTATGAATTGGCAAATCAAGGTCGAGGTCAAAGAAATTGTTAACTTTGAAACGTGACCTTCAGCGTTTTAGGAGGAGGTTTTGAAATTGGTAAATTGAAAAATGTTCAACCCCTCCACCCAAGAAATATCGTTTATAAGCGTGAACGTTATAGCAGTGAAAAGTGTAGTTGCTTGACATAAAGTCGAAGTGGTAGTGTCCTTGGAGTAATAATAGCTGATCGTTGAAATAAGATAAGATAAGATAAGATCTTTATTCATCACGTATGCCAGTATCAACTGGATGTGAAAAGTCAATACATTAAATACTAAAATAACAATAAAAAAATTCATCAGTGTCAAACAAATAAATAAATACAATCGATAGAAACAAGACACACAGTATACATATGTAACTATAAGACAGAAAAATACATAAGCTACCCACGACTGAGATAGAATTCACCAAGCGTATAGAATGTCTTTGATAATAAATATGTTTTTAATTCTTTTCGGAAATTAACCCTATCACTCAATGATTTTATGTGTTCCGGCAGTGAATTAAATATGTGACAGCCCGCATATTTAGGAGATTTTTTAAATAAACATAATGAAAAATTATCCAGAATTAAATCATTTTTATTCCTAGTATTGTGATTATGCACAGTACTTACTGTGCTATATTGACTCTTATGTGAAAAAATATGCGTAAGAAGTTTATACATGTAAATGCCAACGAAAGTTAATATTGAATATTTCTTAAAAATTTCACGACAAGAGTCCAATTTACCTAAATCGAACATCAATCTAATTATTCTCTTTTGAATTATGAAAACACGTTCCCAGTCTTTGGCTTGTCCCCACATTACTATATTATAGGATAATACAGAATATGCCAGTGCATAGTATACATTTAAAAGTGAATTAAGATCTAAGAAGCAATTTTTTTTTAAATTACAAATTGCGAAAAATGCGCGATTTAAACGTGTGCAAGTATCATCAATCTGAACATGCCAATCCAGATTGAAGTCAATAAAAGTACCCAAAAATTTACACGATTTAGTACACAATATCTCGCAGTTTTTGTAGTTTAATTTGATCATTGAATGGTCAAACGTTTTGTTGTTGATTTTATGAGTGAAAAACATAAGTGTTGTTTTACTAATATTAATCATTAATCTATTTTGATCGCACCATTTTGCAAATGCGTGCAAAACTGAATTAAGTTTAATGGTCAATTCATCTGCGTTATTTGAACTTACAACTATGGAAGTGTCATCCGCGTACAAGAAAACTATGCCATCAATGATAGCTTCGGGTAAGTCATTTATGAACAATATGAAAAGGAGAGGGCCTAGTACGGAGCCCTGAGGTACACCCAAATGTAGGTCGTAATCATTAGAGCTTGCAGCACCAATTTTAACATTTATCTTACGATCAGTCAAATATGACCGTATCCAATCATTGACATTTCCTCTGAGGCCCAACGTGTTCAGCTTATCAAGTAAAAAAAGGAAATTTATGGAATCAAATGCTTTAGTCAGATCAAAGAATAAAGCAGCAACTTTTTGTTTCCTATTTAAACCATCATTTATGCACTGTATAAAATCAATACACGCAGTTTCTGTAGAGTAACCTTTTCTAAAACCATGTTGGGACTCAGAAAACAAGTTATTGACATTTATATATTGCACAATCCGACCAGCAACTGCCTTTTCAAAAATTTTTGAAAAAGTGCTAAGAATTGCAATAGGCCGGTAATTACCAATAATATTGACGTCCCCTTTTTAAATAACGGTGTCACAGACGCAATTTTTAACACATCCGGAAACTTTGCAACTTCTATTGAACGATTCAGTATAATCGTTAGGTGTTTCGATATCACATCTATACATAGTTTTATTAACTTCGCTGAAACATTATCATTACCAGTTGAGTTTTTATTTGGCAATTTAAGAATTATATATGCGACATTTTTCAGATAATGAAGTACCAAAATGTTGATTAAGATTTTCAGCTACAATAGTAGTGAAATAGTTGGCAAATATGTTCGAGAGTTTTAAATGATCTGTTATTAAATTGTTATCTATATTTAGTCTGTATTCATGATTTTTTTTCTTTCTGCCTAAGTTTTCATTAACAGTATTCCATAGTATCTTATTCGAATTGGCGTTATGTATTTTATTCGCGTAATATTTTTGTTTTTCTGCAGAAATTAGTTTGTTTAATTCCTTTTTAGCTTGTTTGTATTGTGTTGTTAAATTGTTGCAGTTAATAATTTTTTCATTTTATTCAAATATTTCAAATATTCAGACTTATTAAGTATGTCCGCCGTAATCCATTTTCTATTTTCCGTCTGATTACTGTTTATTTTGATTTTAGGACAGCTCAGATCAGTTGCATATGCAAATAAGTTTAAAAACTTATCAAAAATTATGTTAATGTCTAATGAAAAACAAACACTATAGTCTGCAAAACAATTTGTAAACGTTGAAACATTTAGCCGATTAATGTCAGATTTGTAGCTAGCCGTGTTAATAGTTTTATTTTTTAAAGTTAGAGTTTCATCATCTATAACACATTTAAATAGCTGTGCGGTGTGATCAGATAAGGAAGAATCAATAACACCAACCATGCATTTCAAATTCTTATCAGCAATGATGTAGTCTATTGCAGTGGAACTACTAGATGTGATACGCGTTGGAACATTTATAAGTGATACAAGTTCAAACGAGGCCAATAAGTCAAGTAACATTTTTAATTTTGTCGTAAAGACTAATGCATTGAGGTTGAAATCTCCACATAAAACTACACTTCCATATTTGCTTGCACAAAACAAGAGCACAGACTCGAGATGGTTAAAAAATATGTCGTGTTCCCCAGCGGGGTGTCTATAGATAACAATAATGCACGTATCGCCGTTAAAGGATATGGCAGAGAACTCAAAAGAAAGCTCCTCCAACATATGATCCATACAATTTATTGGCCTACAAAACTGAGCAATATCCGACCTGGCAAATATAGCAGTACCTCCATGAATGTGAGATCTGCGGCAATACATTGCAATAGATTTGTAACCGTAAATATTAATTATATCTGCTTGTGTACAATTTAACCAGTGCTCGGTGACACAAAAAATCATTGGATTATGTTCTTGAAGAAAAACATCAAGAAAATTTATCTTATAAAAAAGACTTTGGATATTTTGGTGAATCAAGGTAAATTCTAAGTTAGGTGACAAATTATTATTATTTCGCAACGAACTACACTGAGCAACACTTATAAAAAAGCCTCTTCACAATTACTGCTCTCTGTTGATTTGTCGGCCGATGTAGTTTCACCCAAGACGACAACTTCATCATGAACGGACATAGAGGACATCAGAAGGTCACATATTTTCTTCTTTCCTCTTATATTAAGATGTTGACCATGTATCGTATAATCAGAAAATATTAACAAGTAAGTTGTAGACTATAGTACAATAGAATTTGTGCAAATTTTGATTATGTATATGTAGTGGCAACATCAAAGCAACAAAGTTCCATCCAAACCAACAACCTTCATATGAAGAGAAGTCCTACAACTGATGGATGTAGTCGTTCGAAAAAGATGGGAAAAATCGTGAAAGCACAAAATACCGTACCCATGACGCAAGTAATTGAAGAAGATTTCACCTACGAAGTTGATTTAAATAATTGTGTATTAACACACGCTTTCAACGAAGGTCCAGTAACGAGAAGAGAGGTAAGTGAAAATATTTCCGAAAATGTGCAACGAGGGAACAGAGGGCCTCTGTATTCAGAGACAATTTATTTCATAAATAAAAGTCGCACCAAGTGGGTTACCGTTGGGTTATGTTCGGAAATGTTTTTCGAACCCGTTGTGAGAATAATGGGAAAAGGTCAGTGTATCACTTTCAAGGAGCTGGATTGGCAAAACATTTTAAGTTATAAAACATCCATAACAAGCAGCTTTGGATCTCGTGCACCATCCCAATTAACGTTGTGCGGTATAAACATATCATGTGAGTGGATAGAAAATTCTCGAAAGATATTAAAACTGGAGAGAAACGCGGAATGCGTATATTTGGCATATGATTCGCTGCATGAATTGTGGAAACTAGGAGATATTATAACTAGTCGATTGGAGATGTTAAAAAGTTTGGAGTACAGGAATTACTATGACGACTTGATTAGAGCAGTATGCACAATGTCTGGGGAAATGAAGCAGAATGTGATAGCTGTCATGAACGGAACGAATAGTGAACAAACGTGCATCACGAAAGAACTCTTAATATATGGAACTGATAAAATATTGTGGGATATTGATCTGTATAATTTAATTAACAAGTAAATGAAGATTGTAACATTTAATGTAGAAAATAACGTAACGCACATAATGTACACATGGGCGTACGCGTACAGGCAGTCCAGGTCGAATAACTGGGAGGAGCAGTATTTGGACAATATGCGATTTAGGGATAGAGTTAAGATGTTAGAATGTAAATTAAAACCATACTTAACCATAGAATTTAGGAAGAAATTATACATGGAAAGATACGTGCATAAATGTAATATATAGAACAACTGTAAATTCACAGAGCATGACTACATACAGTTTTGTTAAAAGTATATATATGTGTAAATAAATGTTCATACTGAGGGAGAAGCGTTTCATTTCACTTCCATCGTTAAGGTGGTAAATGTGTTAAAGAGTGATAGCGCAACGGAATATAATGTCGAGAAAACCGAAAAGTGGAAGTGTTTTACCTTAAACTTAGAGATATGCTCTCTCAAACAAACTAACGAATCCGTCTTCAACTATTATAAAAAATTAATCCATTTACTAAACCTACAGTTGAGTTACATAAATTTAAATTATAATGTCGAAGCACCAATAATTAAAGAAGTGTTCCGTAAAGCAGCACTGAAAGCGCTTCTATTCGGATTAAAAGAACTGATTGGATCGCAACTGAGATCAAAAAATCCCGGCACGTTACAGTCAGCCTTAAATATATTGACTAACGAAATACAGTATGTTCATGGCCAAAACCCGAACGTACTAACCAAACATAATTCACCTCTCCTTACTTTCTCAAAACAACCGACACAACAAATTAACCAACCATTTCTTTTGAGACAACCTACTCAAACGACTAATTATTTTAGGCAAAATAAAGCTCGTGGTATAGCAGTCATCAGACCCTAGATTTACACCTAATTTCCAAAAACCTCAGGTTCCATGGCACCAACAAAGACAATATTATTTCAAACCAACTCCTATGTCCGGTGTGACGCACCAACAAGCTCGTACAATAAATCAAAAACCCCTACAAATTTTCCAAATACAGTTCCAACGGCCGCACGCGCACCCGCAAAACTGCATGCGTTAGAACCTGAAATCGAAGAAGAATTGAACGAAGATTTTCCCGAACAACAATGCGAAGAATTTAGCTTACAACTTGTGTAAACAACTGAATAACGTCATCCCGGATCTTCTTAACTTTCATAGTAAATATTCAATAAAAAACTCTTTGCAATTATTGAACATAATTAAAAACAAAAAACTCCCGCCTTCTGCTAAGTTAGTATCATTTGACGTGATAAGCCTTTCCCATCAATACCAGTAAGAGACCTAACTTCAATCATTGCTAATCACACACGTAACAGTCATCATCTGAAAGAAGAACAAAAAGAAGAATTACTCCTGGCAATCAAAGTCTGTCTCAAGCAAAGTTATTTCTAGTTCAACGGTCAAATGTCACTTAAAAATTAGGTTACGTCACAGCAACCTAACACCTATTAGTGTAAATAAAAAGAACTTGGGAACTATATTGGTAAACAATAAAGAGAAACTAGACCAAACACAAAAAAGCGGAGTATACGAAATTAATTGTAAGGACTGTGACGCTCTATATATAGGTCAAACCGGACGCAACTTCAAAAAGCGCCTAAACGAGCATAAAAAATCTATTCTAAACAACGCAAGAACAACTGGCTTAGCCGAACACTGCATAACAAAGAACCATTTCCCGGATCTAAATAAATTTAAAACATTGCATACAACTACCAAAGGCAAACGGTTGAATTTGTTAGAAATGCTAGAAATCAAGAAAGCGGAAAAACACGGCAAGAACATCACGAACGACCACACAAAATTCGGAATTTCCCCGGTCATTTATGCGGCTATTATCCCTTAAGCGTACACGTGTTAAATTAGTATATATAGAACCCCGTTTGCAAATTACCCACAGTTTAATACACTCTTTGAAAACGGCCTAACCGCCGAAACAGCTGCAAGAGAAATTGTAAATAAAATACATGTGAAACTTTAACCAAGTGTTTAATTTTTAAATTTAATTTAAATTTTTTAATTCAAATTTTTTTAACTATAATCTGTGCGAAGAATTATTTGAATTAAAAAATGTAGAGCATGAAAATTTTTGCAAGACAGCCTCCATCCCCGATATAATCGACTGATAGAGCACCTACATTTGAATCAACTACAATTTAGTAACCTACCATTTATAAAATTCCACGGAATGAAATGTTTAATTGATTCGGGCAGCACTAAATCATTCGTACACCCTCGCGCAGCACATCAAAAATATGCCAACAAAATATTTCCTGACCCCTTTTCAGTGAAAACGTGTCACGGGCATACTAACGGTCAGAAAGGCGTTAAAATCCCTTGTCCCGAACTTAATATCGAGAATTTAAAACTGAAATTTAACGTATTCTCATTCCACGATTATTTTGGTATTTCAATAAGAAACGGAAACCTTAAATTCGTGAATGCGCAAGTTAATTATAAAGACAATATAATTAAACTGGTCAATACAAAGCATACATTTATACAACATGAAGAAGAACTAAATAACTTAAATAGTTATGCTAGTATGGACCTCACACAAATTCAACTTGATCATCTTAACTCTGAAGAAAACGAACATGTAAAAAAATTATTAAACGAATATCCTGACATATTTCACGACAATACAAAAAACTAACATTCACAAGTGCTATTAAACATACAATACGAACGTCTGATGAATCTTCCATACACATCAAGAGCTACAGATACCCCTAAGTCCACAAAAAAAAGGTACAAGAACAAAATTTGCTCAGACAAGGTATTATTAGACCGAGTCAATCACCCTGGTCGGCACCAATCTGGATAGTGCCTAAGAAATTAGACGCCTCCGGTAAACGTAAGTGGCGAATCGTCATAGATTATAGAAAACTGAATGAAAAGACTATATCAGATAAGTACCCTATACCTAATATTTCGGACCTTTTAGATAAGTTGGGCAGATTTCACTACTTTACTACCATTGATCTCGCCTCGGGCTTCCATCAGATTGAGATAAATAAAGAAGATATAGAAAAAACAATATTCAATATCGAGAATGGCCACCATGAATAAAAAATGCACCAGCCACGTTCCAGAAATGATGGACAATGTTCTTCATGGAATTCAGAACGAAATATGCCTCGTGTACGTAGACGACATTATTGTTTTTTCTACTAGCCTGCAAGAACACCTAGAAAGACTGAAAATCGTGTTTGAAGCGCGAACCTTAAAATCCAATTAGACAAAACGGAAGTCCTTCAGAAAGAAGTTAAGTATCTCGGACATATAATAACCCCCGAAGGAGTACGGCCAAATCCCGATAAAATTTCCGTAATAAAAAACTCTAAATTACCTCAGACGAACAAACAAATTAAGGGCTTCCTTGGTTTGGTCGGGTATTACCGAAAATTCATACCAAATTTCGCGAGACTAACTAAACCTATGACAACTTACCTGCAAAAAGGCCAAACAATAGACATACAGAACCCTGAATATGAGAAAAGCTTCAAGCTATGCAAGGAAATTATGACGAACGACCCCTTACTTCAATACCCCGATTTTACTAAAACTTTTAATTTAACTACGGATGCTAGCAACCTATCAGTTGGCGCCGTATTATCGCAAGTAATAATAAATAAAGATCTCCCAATAGCCTATGCAAGTAGAACGTTGAACGAACATGAGAAAAATTACTCAACGACCAAGGAAGAGCTATTAGCCTCGTATGGGCGTGTAAGTACTTTAGACCGTATCTTTTTGGTAGGAAGTTCAAAATCATAACGGATCACAGACCTCTCACGTGGCTCATGTCAATCAAAGAACCAAATTCGAAACTAATTCGTTGGCGACCACGTCTTGAAGAGTACGACTGTGAAATTGTCTACAAAAAAAGGCAAACAAAATGCCAATGCGGATTACCTTTCCCGTATGGAATGAAATTGCTTAGAAAATCAAAATGAAACGACTTACGAACAATATAAAATAAGAACTCAACATTTTAACACACCAAACATCCAAGAGATAAAGCAAGATTTTTTCGCATGCCAAATAATTAAGCCCTAGCGCATTGCGTAAGATCTGCATATGAGTGCTGGTATTGCACGGGAAGTCAAAAATAAATACCGAGCGCTAGATAATCTAAAACAACAACAAAAAAACGCCACGGAAACCTCACACATAATTTCGAACCAGCGTTATATATATATATATATATATATATATACATATATATATATATATATATATATATATATATATATATATATATATATATATGTAAATATATAATTAGTTATTTTACGGAAACACTCCGTTGGGTTTGCGGTCTTAATAAGGGCGATTTATTCTATATCTTTATTAATAGTCTATATTTCGTGGATCATTATCCACATCATCAGGACTTCTACAAAAATTATAAATAGAAGATGTAAAATAATTATGGTATAATTTACTCAAATTGATACAATATAAAATTGGACATCCAATACAATAAGAACTAACAAAAAGGTTCAATTCAAACGTGTCACCAAAATCAAATCTTACAAATTAATAAATAAATCAATTTTTGACAGAAAATTTTGGTGACACTTTTGAATTGAACCTTTTTGTTAGTTCTTATTGTATTGGATGTCCAATTTTATATTGTATCAATTTGAGTAAGTTATACCATAATTATTTTACATCTTCTATTTATAATTTTTGTAGAAGTCCTGATGATGTGGATAATGATCCACGAAATATAGACTATTAATAAAGATATAGAATAAATCGCCCTTATTAAGACCGTAAACCCAACGGAGTGTTTCCGTAAAATAACTAATTATAATTATTTCGGTCGTGCGTATTACATTATATATATATATATATATATATATATATATATATATATATATATATATATATAATGGTACTTATCTTGTATCTTGTATATATATATATATATATATATATTGTTGTAAATTGTTTTATTTTATTTAATTTATCGTTATTATCGAGATTCTAATGAAAGTTTTGTATGGTTGATTGCTTTCCGATAGGTTCTTTTTTATGTGAGCACCTTAAAAGATCTCGAGCACGGACCCGAACCTTGTTGGAGAAGGACGTGCTATAAGGTGCTCCGCCGTTTTGTGCAATTTGCGAAGTAGTGTGTGGTTATTCGAAAACAATATTTAGTATTAAGTTAGTTTTAGTGTCGCCATTGACGATTTTAGTGTTTAGTGCCGTCGTAAACTGTAGTGTATAGTGATAGTTTTAGGTTAAAAACCAGAACTTCCGAAGCAAGACTGGCTCCGCCCCCTTCGGGCGTGGCGAAGAAAAAGCGCGGGAAATCCCGCGCCACCGGTGACGCGAGAACTCGCATTCATGAAAGTGCGCGAGTACAAATCGCGGAAACAAACATTAGTGCCCAACCGGCGGAGGCACCCGCGATACCCGAGACGTCCGCGGCATCCGCGACGTCCGATACACCGGACACGCAAGTCGCAATCGCGACCGACAACGCTAGTATGGAGCAAGACGAAATCCTCGAGAATCCGACATCTGCGCGTGGTGAGATTGAAAATCTCATCTCGCAATCCATCAAAATGAGCGACGAAATCAACAACGCGCGAAATATAGCAACTACGTCAGTGCCGACGTCAAACCGATTCGCGCCACTGACCACATTACCGACGGACAACGCTACCCCCCACGACAGCATAATGGCCCCAGCGAAGGCCAAAAGACCACCGCCAGTAGTTCTGCATGCCCAGCCAACAAGGCATACAGACTTCGTCAAAAGCGTCGCCTCCACCATAGGGAGCAACAATTTCTATATAAGATATGCGGCCTCTAGAGTCAGCATCCACACCCACAACAAGGCTGACTACGATAAATTAATTGGAAGCCTAAGCAAAATAGAATATCACACATACACGCCAATAACCGAAAAGTTGCGAGCACATGTCCTCAGGGGATTAGCAGGAGATGCTATAATAGAGGAAGTACAAGAAGAACTAAATAGTAAGTACAAATTAAACGTTAAAAGAATAATGAAAATGAGAAACACAAGGACCCCATTGTACCTAATAACAATGGAGTCAAAACTTAAAACAGAAACTTTAAACGAACAATGTAAATATGTAAACTACACGAGAATATCATGGGAGAAATATCTTAACAAAAGACAAGCAGTGCAATGTCACCGATGCCAAGAGTGGGGCCACGCAACCTCCAACTGCAACGCCAAATTCCGGTGCCTCAAATGTGGCGAGGGACACCCTACTCTGGATTGCAGCAAACTAAGAACAGAGCCGGCAAAGTGCTGTAATTGCAACGGTCCGCATCCCGCCAACTCGACTCAGTGTCCAACGTATATAAAATTAATCGAAACAAGACAGCGCCAAGCAAGGACAAAAACCGCCCCGCAGCCGTCTAAACCAACATACAGGCCTGCACCCCTGCCTCAAGTTAACCCGTGGGAGCAGAGGCAGCAACAACAACATCTGCAGCAGCAGCAACAACAGCAGCAGAGACCGCCACCGCAGCAGCCACAAATGAACCGCCCATCACAACGCCCGCCGCCCCGCGTTCAGGAGCAGCAAGATCCAACCCCGATTGTCGCTCAGAGAAGGAGAACGGCATCAATGCAGCAAGAGCCGATGGGAGTGATGGACGAATTCCAAGAATTAATGGCAGAAGTGAAACGGCTAAACACGCTAATTAACATAAAACAAACATTATTACAAATTAGGGACCTAAATAATAGGTTAGAATCGGCAACAACAGCTTCAGCGAAGCAAATCATATTTTTAAACTTTTGTGCGGAACTTGACGATGTCTAGACTCAACATATGTACATGGAACGCGAACGGACTACGAAACAAAGTCGGGGAACTAATCCAGTTCCTCGATCGACACGACATCGACGTTATGTGCATCAACGAAACGAAACTAACGGACTCGATTAACTTAACCTTTAGGGGTTATACGACCGAAAGACTGGACAGAAACGGGCGCGGTGGTGGGGTGGCCGTTCTGATTAGGAGCGGGATACCCTTCATTCGTGTCCGGAACGACGCCACGTTACACCTGGAACTTATTTCAATTAAATTCCAGAACGACTTTACGCTGACGGCCTGGTATAACAAACCGACGGCACGAATCACGCAACGAGACCTCCAGGCACTGCTAGGTATTTCGATAAGGACATTAGTGGTGGGAGACCTTAACGCTAGACACCGAATGTGGAATTGCCTCAGAAACAACGCTAACGGGACGACGCTACATGACTACGTACAAATACATAACGCTTTTGTTGCTTTTCCAGACACACCAACGCATCATCCGACAAACGGAGCGCGGCCGACAAAGACGGGCATCGCGGTGGTGAGGAACGTGGTGAATATCTCGGACCTCATCACCGTGGAGGACCTAAATTCAGACCATTTCCCGGTCACTTTTCATGTGGGCGGGGCTAAACGCGACAGACGACAAATCACAGTGACGGATTATAGTACTGCGAATTGGCCGTTGTTGTGTTTATAAACCGGGACCTGGACACGCCGGACAAACTTGAGGACGCTGTCACAGTACTAACGGAGGCTATTACGCACGCACGTAATCATTCGATTAGAAATCGAACGATTGACCCGCAAAAACATGACATGCTCCCCGCGCATATCCTGCAAGACATTAAGGACCGAAACAGACAGCGAAAAATCTGGCAAAGGACTAAACTTGACACAGACAGACTAAGAACAAACGAACTGACGAGATATATACGAAACAAAATTTGGACCCACAGAAACGATACGTGGACACGAAAACTAACGCAACTGACCGCCAGCGACGGATCCCTCTGGCATGGCGACACGGCTGCGGAAGAAATTCCAGCCGGTGCCGCCATTAGTGTATGGGGGGACGACTGAAATGACAAACGAGGGAAAAGCGGAAATCCTTGCTTCGACCTTTGAACAGATACACGACATAGGATTAAACGAACTTACTGACGAACAAGCGGACATAGTCGAGTCTGTCAGGACAGCCATGAACCGCTCGATTGACAGAAATGACAACGACGACGGGGAGTCCATTAAAATGGCATCTCCTCGGGAAATCTATAAAATAATTAAAAAGCAAGGTCCACTAAAAGCCCCGGGACTAGATAACATTCAAAACAAAATCCTTCGGAACCTCTCCCGGAAAGCCCTAGTCCAACTGACGTACATCATCAATGCCATTCTAACCCTGCAGCACTTTCCAAGCCACTGGAAAAATGCTGTAGTTATTCCTATTCCTAAGCCAGGGAAGCAACGCGACAAACCCGACAGCTACCGACCCATTAGCCTCCTCAGTACGCTATCGAAGGTGACAGAGACAGTGATCAACGATCGACTGAGGAATTATGTCGAAAGGCATGACCTCTTACGAAACGAGCAATTTGGTTTCCGAGGCGGACACGACACCGTACAGCAAGTGGCAAGACTTGTAACAGACATACGTACGGCTTTCAATCGGAAACAAGTTGTGGCAATGACATTACTGGACTTGTACAAAGCATTTGACAGGGTATGGATAGACGGACTTATCTACAAACTAATTACCTACGGACTACCTACATATCATAAGAGCAGGAGTGCCCCAGGGATCCGTCCTTGGTCCGCAACTGTTCTCATTATACATTAACGACATGCCGACTCACGAAGACACATCAATCGCCTTATTCGCAGACGACACGGCCATATATTCAGTATCATCCTCAGAAATCATAGCACATGCGAACATAGACAATCACATGAGGGGACTCGAACGATATTATTCCGACTGGAAACTGACTGCAAATCCGACTAAATGTGAGACGATCACATTCACGCGACGATACAGGCGGTATGTAATACCGAATCCGACAAAGATTAACGGTATTGCAATACCGATCAAAACGACAGTGAAATACCTAGGAGTAACACTAGATACTAAAACGACATTTGGTGCACATATAAAAGAAGCGAACCGACTCGGACACGCCGCCCTAAAGACCATCTACGCGCTGGTCTTCAAGGGCAGCAGACTAACAACTGAAAACAAACTGTTACTGTACAAAACAATTATAAGACCGACGATGACATACGCGTCACCTGTATTTTTCGGAGCTTCGGCAACGAACCTGAAAAAATTACAGGTGACACAGAACAAGTGTCTCAGGTTCGCCCTGGGCGCTGACCGATACATACGTATACGTGACTTACACGACCAAGCGGAAGTGGACATGATCGTACCGTACATGACGAAGTTGGCGGACCACTTTTACCGGCGGACCGCCGTTCACCACAACTTACTGATACAGACAATTACACAACAAAGACATTTAACAAGACACACGCACAAACTACCGTACGAAACGTTGGACCTATATAACGAAGACAGGACTAATTAACGAACAACCACGCAACCATACCAAAAAACAGGACGTACAGGGCGGGTTTTTGAAAGTTTCCCGTCGACTTGACTATAATAGACGCAACGGACGTACTGAAAACAAAACTTTTGACAACGTCAAGGGAAGCACCTTACATGTTTTTAATTGTTAGTCCCTAAATGTTAAATACTTAATAAGCGTTGTTTCGTAGGTGTAAGTTATTTTAAATGTGTTTTGTGTGTAGTATTTGTTGTAAATATTATGTTTGTGCGAAAATTTTTAATAAAAACATTTGGATTTGGATTGGATTAAAAGATCTCTTTATCTCAGGGAATGCCGTGGGGTGTAGAAGGATAGGTATTGGTTGGAGTGTAGTTAAAAACTTATTTGTAAACGATAACACAATATTTATTACTTTCTAAATGATTCAAAATATTAAATACTGAGTGCAGACAATTAGGCAACTTCTTATACTATGCGTATAACGCGTCATAGAAGGTTAGGTTTCGGTAGTTATTATTTATTTTCGCGGACTCTTCGATGGCGGTTTTAAGTGTGATCTCTAGAGATTTTATTTAAACTAGGTGGATGTGCTGTGGTATTGGAGTAGGTGCTGGATAACAGGTAAATTATATGTGTTGCAAGTATGAGTGTGCAATCTTATAATCTAATCTAACCTTTATTTCTAATCGTCTACTTGGTGACGCTTACAAAATGGCGGTCGGTGGCGTGGGTTTCGCCGGGATTTTAAAAACAGGATTCCGGACCTTTTTGAGGCTGGGGAGCCGTCAGGACTTCGATCAGGATCGTTGATATGGTAGCAGGAATAGGATTAGGGCCTCGGCTTCTTCAATTCGACAATTTTGTTGCTACTTAATTTTTTACGCAACCGGTACTTCTTCTTGGTGTTACGGTAAGTTTATTCACTTTCTACACTCTTTTACTAATTTTTAATTTATTTTCTTAGGTACTTCCTCGCGAAAACGGAGTTTATCTGGACACAATTTCGAAAATCGTCACGACGCTATCTGTACACCACTGAGTTCAAATTTTATCTCCTTTGTTGATTTCTACTTTTGTTTTCGTTACCATTGGATCTTAATGTTGATTGGTGCCTATGCAAACACTTGTTGTCATGCACAGTGGCGCCGTTTTTGAAAGTTCCTCAAACACATTGTAATTTAGTTCGTTACCGAGGTAATTTTAACTTAATTTATAATTTTTATCTATAATTAAATTATACAAGTTCCTAATTTAGTTATTATTTACATTATTTTATGTTATACATCTTAATATAAGCTTGCTCCTTTAAACCTTGTATACCTAACACGGCATTCACTATTTATGCATCCCGATGACTGCGGAAAGGCTTATCTAGCATCGTAACTTGTTGTATTTTTGTATTTTTTTTTTTAAACGTTATTTAATTTTGTCAATGTAATAACATTACAATATATATATATATATATATATATATATATACATATATATATATATATATTAGGGCGGGTTAATTTTTTTTTTGATGAAGCGTATAGCAAAATCGTAATATATAGGTGATTCTGAGAAATTTTGCTCAAGAGACCATAGCTCTAACTTGGATTTGGAGCCCCCCAAAATTTCAAAATATATATTTTTCCATATATACATAGAATAATTTAATTAAATTCGTCATAAAATCGGATAGCATTATAGTAGATTTCTCAATCTGGGCTTGTTTGAAAGGTATTTTTATCACCTTTCAGAATCTGTATTGATACCAATATTTTTTTTATTTTTAGTAGAGATATTAGGAATTTTTTGTCGAAAAATAGCCTAAAATGAACTTTTAACTAATAAATTCAGAATTCAGAATTCAGATTATAAAAGTTCAGATAATTTCCAAAAACTTTTATTACGATCAATTTTTTGTAGGAAAATCGATTTGAAAAAATCAACATTTTCAAGGTTTCAACAAGAAAACACTATTTTTACATTTTTTATTCAATTTATTTTTAAATATTATTCTCGACCTACAATTTAATGTTTTAACGTGGTAATATTATTTTTTAAGGTCCTTTTTACTTTCCATTCGAGGAGTTTTCTTACGACTTTCTAATGTCACTGCCATAACTCCTTCACGATTCTTTTCTATAACTCGTTTTGAAACACTCGTTAATAATTGTACATGTCTTTCTGTTCCTTGTATGTGCATTGGAATTTGTGGATCAGCCAGTGGTGGTTCAACGAAATCTAAGTATTCTACCAAGTGATCATATGGAATCTGTCGAGTAAATGCTGGTTCAAATAATATATCGTCGTTATTCATGTCAACCATATTGACATAATCGGTAGCATTGAAATTTAAGATATATTTTTTGTAAACTCTGAGTTTAGTTGGATCGTACAATTGTTCTCGATAGTGTAAAATCTTTTTGATAGCTCTATCCCGTATTGCTTTTCGATCATCAAATAACATTGTTAATAAGATATTTTCTGGATGTGCGTAATATGAGTTGTTTTGAATTACACCATCTACAATATTACGAAAGTTTGGTTGTAAGTATCGTGTCCAACGTATAAATTTTAATAAAAGTGCACTGCCGTACACAACAGAGTTATAAAACTTCACATTGAAGTACATTGGCACATAAACTGTAATAATATAAACTGCCAAAGTTTTTAAATTGGTCGATGGTGTATTAGTTGTTACATATAATCGTAGTAATCTACTTGCTTTGGTTAACCAACGAGAATGTGCAATTGGTCCTGGTTTAATGTTAGCTAAATCAACTGGAACAATACCATTCGAAATTGCTTTAGCTATTTGATATAAATATTTAACATCTGTTGATAGTTCGAGCTCATGTTCATGATCCATCATTGCAGGCATATTCTCCAGTGGTATTGGATCAAAATCAGCTACTACCTGAAAAATGAAATGTTTAGATCAATTAAAATGCAATTATTTTATTTTAACTTTATCCCAATCGAAAAAGTAAAATAATGACAATAAATAATGATGATATTAAATAAAATAAAGTGTTACATACCTGCAATTTCTCACATTCTTGAATAGCTTTGAATAACTTTCCACTTGCTGCTCGTGGTCCACTGGTGACTGTTTTGTCCAATGCTTCATATAAATGACGAAATGGCAGTTCATTGAAATGAAGCAGACATATAAACCAGTGAATTGGTCTATTTAACTGTTTTTCAAATAATCGTAAAACACCATTTTCTGTTCCAGTATTTGTTGGCTCACCATCACTGCATATGCCAATTAATTGATCAACTGTTAATGTTTTATTGTTGAAAAATTCATTCAGTTTTCTGTGTTTGGTTTTTGCATCTTCTTGACTACCCAAATTTACATATCCAAGTAACTCATTATAGGGCTCTTTCAGAACAACTAAATGCGGTTCTTTTACCATAGTGGTATGAAATTTGTCATTAACTTTCTCTGTAGTTAATGAGTCATTTTTTCTACCATCGAAAGAGAATGCAGTTATGGAAGAATTTGTATGTCGTGTACGGAGCACTGCATCTCTAGATTTAACTTTTTCTCTAGCCACTTTTGATTTATCCATAATAACAAGATTACCATGAACATCTCTAAAATTTATATCTTCGAATAAAGCTGTTGCTAAACATGAAGCGACTCTATCTGAAACACCGAATCTATCACACATCATAGCAAAATTTAAGGCATCGTATCTTTGAGTATAATGACCTCGTCTCATTTGAACAGTTGCTTCTGGAACTTCTGTTGTTGCTTCATTTTCATCTTCATCCATGTGTAATTCAGGTGGTTCGTAACTTGGATCATCGGTACCAGTTGTAAGTGTTGGTATTGTTGTAGCTACTTCTTCAACGTCTTGAATATTCAAGGTATATTCAGGTATTGTGAATTTTCTAACATTATGCTGGTCCATCATAAATTCTTTTAGATGTTCTGGAATCAATCCACACGAGCATTCTGTTGTTTTTAATTTGCAATTACATTTGCCAATATAAAATAATTCGTTTATTGAATCAACAAATGCTTTAAATTCATCTCTTTTGTTTCTATATTGTACATGTTTCTGGTATTTATCAAGCAAACCAGTTAATTTTTTTAAAACACTCTTTCTATTAATGATTTCAATATTTAATTTACACCAAATTTGGATCAATTTATCTGTTACGTGAGGAGTAAAATTTTTATACGAGAACATTTTGTTTTCAAATTTAGCACGATCACTTAAAAAAAAAAATATTTTAAAATGTCACATTTAGTAGGCAAACTAAGATCATTTAAATCACTTGATAAACCAAAAACAACAATATTTTGATGAGGCATGTTAGTCAATCTAGAGTCAAAACTTGTTGATGTTGTTGCTTCCATTTGCGAAGACACCGCAGACGATGTTGATGGTTCTTGATTATCCATAATAACTTTGATATTATCACTGCACTCTTTGACTAAATCTAAAATTATAGTTAAAAAATTAAAAAATTAAACACTTGGTTAAAGTTTCAAAGAGTGTATTAAACTGTGGGTAATTTGCAAACGGGGTTCTATATATACTAATTCAACACGTGTGCGCTTAAGGGATAATAGCCGCATAAATGACCGGGGAAATTCCGAATTCTGTGTGGTCGTTCGTGATGTTCTTGCCGTGTTTTTCCGCTTTTTTGATTTCTAGCGTTTCTAAAAAATTCAACCGTTTGCCTTTGGTAGTTGTATGCAATGTTTTAAATTTATTTAGATCCCGGAAATGGTTCTTTGTTATGCAGTGTTCATCTAAGCCAGTTGTTCTTGCGTTGTTTAGAATAGATTTTTATGTTCGTTCAGGCGCTTTTTGAAGTTGCGTCCGGTTTGACCTATATATAGAGCGTCACAGTCCTTACAATTAATTTCGTATACTCCGCTTTTTTATGTTTGGTCTAGTTTCTCTTTATTGTTTACCAATTTAGTTCCCAAGTTCTTTTTATTTACACTAATAGGTGTTAGGTTGCTGTGACGTAACCTATTGGAGATTTTGTCACTAAACTTAAGAACATAATTGATAAAGCAATAATTGCGCTGGACATCCTCCACCGGTGCGTACAATTGTTTGGTGGCTTCTGACGTTTTTTCCTTATCAACCGATCGATGACGCTTTCATGGTAATTATTGTTTCTTACAATGGCTTTCAGGATCTCAACTTCTTTATTCAACTTCTGTAGTTGGCAGTCGATAGGGGCAATACTAGAAGCCTGTGTATCCATGACCGAAAGGCACTCATTTTTATATTGAATTGACAAGAATTGGCATTTGTTATGGCGTCTGAGAAAGTATGTTTTCTGAATATGTCGAAGGTCAGGTGTTGTTCTTTTTTCCCAATTTGAAGGTCTAGGTAATTGCTTCTACGAGCAAGTACAATTCACCGTAGAGACAGAAAACAACGAAGATGGCACGATCAATTATCTAGACCTGCATAACAAAGAACCATTTCCCGGATCTAAATAAATTTAAAACATTGCATACAACTACCAAAGGCAAACGGTTGAATTTGTTAGAAACGCTAGAAATCAAAAAAGCGGAAAAACACGGCAAGAACATCACGAACGACCACACAGAATTCGGAATTTCCCCGGTCATTTATGCGGCTATTATCCCTTAAGCGCACACGTGTTGAATTAGTATATATAGAACCCCGTTTGCAAATTCCCCACAGTAATTACCCCAATATCTATAATTTATGTAAGAATATGTTTTCCAGTAACGTGTACCGTTTTCGAGATATGGAAAAAGGTGATAAGAGTAAACCATCACTTCCGGTTAAGAGATTGCGTTCAAAATAGGACGTTTTCCTCCTTGCTACATACAAATGTTAAGTTTAAAGTTGAAGAGCTCTAGCTATAATCGTTTGGACGCTAGAGCGCGCACAGACACACAGTACCACACAGACACACACACAGACGTCATTCCGAAAATAGTCAGAAACGATTCAGGGGACCTCAAAACGTGTATATCCGTTGAAATCTCGAGTTCGAAATTTTTCATGATTCCTATACTTATACATAATGTATAAGAAAGTAAATATTGGTATTGTGATAACCGAGTTTTTATTTAAGTATTTTGGCAAACTGCGTGCGTATTGCACGATGAACGATTAAGGAAGAAGGAAAAGCAAGCTTGGCAACGTTTAGTGGTGGTAAACGTCATTATTCAGTGTTACAAAGTTGTTCAATTGAACAATGCTGCCATTGACGACTTATTCTACAGGTATCAATACAGATTCTGAAAGGTGATAAAAATACCTTTCAAACAAGCCCAAATTGAGAAATCTACTATAATTCTATCAGATTTTATGACGAATTTAATTAAATTGTTCTATGTATATATGGAAAAATTTCTATTTTGTAATTTTGGGGGGCTCCAAATCCGACTTACAGCTATGGTCTCTTGAGCAAAATTTCTCAGAATCACCTATAGATTACATTTTTGCTATACGCTTCATAAAAAGATGGTCTAATCTTACACCTCAATGGTGTAGTGAACATTAATTAAAACAGGTCCATGAAGACTAACTGGTGGATCGCTAGACAATATTGTTTCTGGGTTATTACCCTTCGTCAGTAGCGATTACCAAGAACCTTAGTTGTTGAAATACCTTTACATGTAGTGGCCATCAAAACTTCTTGGCGCGAGCCAATCACTCCTAATGAAGCACTGACAACAGAACACTGACAAGACGATACCTTGTCTAACACCTCGCGGCGAGTAAACAAGACGACTGTCAAATGTCCAGTGTCAACATATAAAAGGATTGCTGCAATTAAGTTCAAAAACAATTCAAATTGAAAATGTGTCTTGTCAAATATGACAGAAAAATGTAAAATTTACACGAAAGATGGTCTAATCTTACACCTCAATGGTGTAGTGAACATTAATTAAAACAGGTCCATGAAGACTAACTGGTGGATCGCTAGACAATATTGTTTCTGGGTTATTACCCTTCGTCAGTAGCGATTACCAAGAACCTTAGTTGTTGAAATACCTTTACATGTAGTGGCCATCAAAACTTCTTGGCGCGAGCCAATCACTCCTAATGAAGCACTGACAACAGAACACTGACAAGACGATACCTTGTCTAACACCTCGCGGCGAGTAAACAAGACGACTGTCAAATGTCCAGTGTCAACATATAAAAGGATTGCTGCAATTAAGTTCAAAAACAATTCAAAATGAAAATGTGTCTTGTCAAATATGACAGAAAAATGTAAAATTTACACGAAAGATGGTCTAATCTTACACCTCAATGGTGTAGTGTACATTAATTAAAACAGGTCCATAAATTTTACATTTTTCTGTCATATTTGACAAGACACATTTTCAATTTGAATTGTTTTTGAACTTAATTGCAGCAATCCTTTTATATGTTGACACTGGACATTTGACAGTCGTCTTGTTTACTCGCCGCGAGGTGTTAGACAAGGTATCGTCTTGTCAGTGTTCTGTTGTCAGTGCTTCATTAGGAGTGATTGGCTCGCGCCAAGAAGTTTTGATGGCCACTACATGTAAAGGTATTTCAACAACTAAGGTTCTTGGTAATCGCTACTGTCGAAGGGTAATAACCCAGAAACAATATTGTCTAGCGATCCACCAGTTAGTCTTCATGGACCTGTTTTAATTAATGTTCACTACACCATTGAGGTGTAAGATTAGACCATCTTTCGTGTAAATTTTACATTTTTCTGTCATATTTGACAAGACACATTTTCAATATATATATATATATATATATATATATATATATATATATATATATATATATATATATATTATATAAATAAACATACCAATTGTGTAAATTTTAGGTCTGACATACAGCATCTCAGCAACATTTACTCTTGGTTGTTGGATTTCACACCTAATAATAATTATCTGTTGTAATTTTTAGCCATGTTTGTCACAATTACGTTCGTTCCTTTTATTAAATTATTTCGACAAATTGTCAGTAGTTTTACGTTGTCATGTTTTCACATTGTAAAAGGTTGGCAATTGCTGGTTCACTCACTCATACATATCTTTCCTTCCTTCTGCTGTCCATCAGCTGTTATTTAAAAATGGCCTACCACGTGCGCCTTTGTTTTCACGTTGTTTTGATATTTTCTTAAAAAATGTGTGTTTCAATTATTAAAACTGTCTCATGTATGGACAAAAGTTTTTAATGTTAACAATTAGCCAATTACATGTAACTCTTATATTATGTAAGTGGAATTTGATTTAAATTTTCTGACTGTTTTTTCTTAATGCAATTCTTGTAGCTTTCCTGATGAAGCAATTAAATTATTGCGAAATATTGAAAAGAATAATCAACTGAGTTTCATTACTACCCGATAGCTGACCGTTTCCCTGATATATATTTCTTGATTCTATATATATATATATATATATATATATATATATATATATATATATATATATATATATATATATATTACCTAATCACGAAAGAAAGGTACCATGACAAACCTACGTATAAAAACATTTTTGATACTCTTGTTAAATTTAAACGATTAATAAAATCACATCAGATCAAACAACTAGCTATCCCTAAAATCTGTTGTGGACTTTATAAGAAAAATTGGATTAAAGTAAAACGGATGATTCAATATGTATTCCACGACACGAATGTAGAAATAAAAATATCACGTAAATTCGAAAACAAAGAAACAAAAACAAATTTTCGAATACATGGATAACTTTAATAAAGACTTGACGTCACCCTCCATAAACGCACAAGTAGAGCCACAAGAAGATCATGCTTCAGACACCCAACATACTAACGTCGAAAACCCCGTTACATTTACAATCCCGATCACGGAAGACAATGTTAGTGAGACGAATCACCGCGGTAAATGAAACCGAACTAAAAATACAACGAAGATGCTATTGGCCTAACATGCGACGAAATATTACCGATATTATCAACGATTGCGAAATATGTAACGTAACAAAATATGAAAGGAACCCTTTAAAAGTACCCTTAAACATAACAGCTACACCACTTAAACCTTTCGAAACCATACATCTAGATACTGTATCCATCGAAGGACACAAATTCCTTACTATAATAGACACATTCTCGAAATACCCAAACTGCTATCCTCTCAAAACTAACACAGGACTACTGGTAATAAAAAATTAATAAAATTCTTCAATCACTATTCTAGTCCCGAAAAAATAATTTGTGATAACGGTACCGAATTTAAAAACACTATAGTACAAGACCTCGTTAAACTATAAAATAAATGTCTACTTCATCAGTGTTGAACACCATTGAAAATGGTATTGTGGAACGATTACACAATACTCTTAGGGAACATTTAAGATTACTTAACAATCAACAAGAATTCGCTCACATGAATATTCGAATTAAAGTACAACACGCATTATTGGCATACAACAATACGATCCATTCATTAACAAAGTTAACTCCCTTCGAAGTACTAAATGGACATATATCTCAAACTAGTGTAATTCTACCAGAACTAGATCAAGCATTGACAAGCGAGTACATGAATACTCACAAAGAGAAAATGAAAAAATTACACCAGTTGATTAACGAGAGATCCCAACAACTGAAAGAACAACAAATAACGAATCAAAACAGAAACTTAAAAGACTCAGTTTCAGAATTACCTTCGCAAATCCTCGTTAAAACCAGACAATATGGTAAAAGTAAAAATACTTGATAAAAAACATATAATTACGAAATCACAAAAGAAAGTACATATAGACAACATTCGAAAACAAAAAGCTAAAAGAAAATCATCTTCTTTCCAGATACCTGGCCCTAGCCACTCAAGGGATTAAGATAAGAAATGTTACCTATAACTCAGGACTATTACCCATCCGATTAGGACCAGCGAGACTAGAAACGTCATATCACATCCTTACCCATTACTATAAAAAAAACTATAACCAATGAGGTTAATAACATTAATAACCATTACTAAAAATTATACGCGACAATAGAAAATAATAGTTTAGTACTACAAGAAGTAAATAACTATTATAATGTCTTACGAAATCTACAAGTCCAAATCCACGAAAAACTACAACACATACTTTTATATCAGAACGAATCGTATAGTAGAAATAAAAAAGGATTAATGGATTAGGAACGTTCGTTGAATTTATCACCGGAAACCCGGATAACGACGATGAGGAAAGAATAACTAAAGCGCTATCGAAATTACTATTAAATCAAGTCGTACTACAAGAACAGATAAAAAACCAATACTCAATAAACTTTCAACTATTAGAAGAATTCAATGAAACAATAATGAGTATTCAAAGTAACGAACTTATACTAAAAAGTCGTATTTTACAATTAAATGCAATCTTAAATAACGAAGTCAATTTTACCAACCTACTAATTTATAAAGAAATATTTAACCAATTAATACTGCTGCTGCAACAAATTCTAAACATTTTGACTGACTTAGAAAATACTCACACGACCTGTTGAATGAATTACGTAAAGGTAAAGGGTTACTATAAAAGCAAATTGACATTTAGTGTCAAGTATGAGAACATGCTAAAATGCGAACGAATAATCAATTTAGATTGTATTTCTAAAGAAAACGAAATAGTATTTTTCTTACATATTCCTATCTATTCCGAAACACAATATGTACTTTTTCAACTACAACCACTCACCTGTAAATTCCTATTATACGCTAATCCCAAAAACTTATTACCTGCAATCTGAGCATGACGTACTTCCGATGAAAGGCAAATGCCAAAAACAAGACGCGTATCATTGCCCAAGCCGATTGATTTCTTAAATTACAACAGCATGCGAAGCAAACATCATAATAAACAAATCTACACAAAACTGCTCATATACGAAAATTCGAGAGACTGGAAACCAAATCTCGTATATTGAAAACACTAATCAATACCTGATATGTTTATCAGACATTGCAAATCAATCAAATCTCAATTGGAGTCCCAATTATTTACGATGCGACCCTAGTACCAAGGATACTGAAAAAAAAATCTAAGGGGGAGGAGTTACATGTACTTCGTCAAGAGTCCACACAAGAAACCGCTTATCGCTTGTATATATACTCGCACGGAGCGTACAGCTCAAGTTTACCATTGTTTTGCTTTCTTCAGGCACGTACATTGTATTGCCACTCATTGTATTTTATGTTGAATAAAATATTTTTAAAACGAAGATTTCAAGAATCTCTTATATAACTTCGATTATAGATTATAACTGTTTACTAACCCCATATACTTTAAACAACAGGAGACATTGAAAAGATCTGTTTATACATTAAAGGTTGTTTAATTTTACTGCACATATTGTGTTTTATTCACGGATACATTCCGTCGACACTCGCGTTTCATAGGAATAGCAGTAGTAGTGTTGGTAAGTTGGTGTGGTTGGTCACCATCAGCCAGGGTACTGTGCGATACCCCGTTCAAAACCACAGTGGCGCCTCGAATCCCACCCCAGCGATTGATGCTAGCAGAGCATATATGTCACGCACACATCTCAACACCACTCTGACGCAGTATTGCCAGAAGTGATTCTTAAAATTCACCAACCCATTACCAAGAAAATCACCAGATATCACCAAATTTGTAATGAAGTGAGTTATAGGTTAGGTTATAGTTAAAATTTGTAACAACATCGTTTAGTTTTTAAGTGTGGGCAATTTATTGGGTTTGGGCACCTTTCGTACCGAAGTCGTAGGTAAAGTTCCTTTTTTCTAATTTTGTGATATTTATAGCAACAAAATAGTCAATTCAGACACTAACTAACCACAATTAAAACTGTAGATTACTTTAAATCAAACACTTGCTTGCTTTAACACAACCTTTATTCGCCGATGACGGTACCTGACTGGTGTGCACGTCCGCATATATATATCCAAAAAACTCTAATAAGAAACACGAAGATTTACCGCTACATCTATTATATACAATACATTACATACGCCAACCATAAATTTACAACATAAACAATAAAATTAATGACTACATATTTACATTATTCATACCTTAATCTATCTGGTGCCTTAATTATCCGTTTAGGCCGACTTTCAATTATGGCATGTTCATTTACAATAGTATCATTTGTCGTAATTTTTGAATTTACAGATTCATTGGTAGTGGTCTCATTATCGGTAGCAGGCAAACTTGACACTTTCTGGACAACTGTACGTTTTAAAATTTGATTAGCGTGTCTTTTCCATGATAGTTTTAATTCTGGAACGTTTACAATAAATGTGCATTTACCTATAATTTTGCTTATGATGGCGTTAATCCATTTTGGTTTGTTACGTTCACGATAATCTTTTACCAACACTTCCTCCCCAACTCTAAATTGAACGATTCTGTTTCCGTGAAAATATTGTCTTTGCTTTAATTGTTTATTTTGTACATTTTTTTTTTATTTTTAACTGCAGTTTTGAGTAAATCAAATCGAGTTTTTCCTGATCTACCAAACATTAATGAAAATGGTGAAACACCTGTCGTGGAATGTGTTACATTTCTATAATCAAATATACACGAAAGATGGTCTAATCCTCAATGGTGTAGTGAACATTAATTAAACAGATCCATGAAGAAAATTATTTAATGTTAAATTTAAATCTATATTTCTGTTCTTACCTAACGCGTTTTTCAAAGCATTTTTGACTGTTTTAAGGGGGGATCCTGCTTTAGGGGAATTTTTTTAGGGCAGAAAAAAATGAGCAAGTCTAGTGAACTTTTTAGAGCATTTTATTGCATATTTGAGCATTAAAAAAAATATGCCGAGAGAAAAATATTTAAACGGAACCGATTTTTATGCACATTTGTGTAATACCTTTCAATTGCAATTTACAATCGGTGAGAAAGATGCAGCCCGTAATTTTTGTCTGAAAGAAAAAAAACAAAAGATAATGGTAATTCTCATATATTTTCTTCTATGTGAACTAAAAAAACCCAAAATTTTTCTCAGGTTTGAAAATAAATGTGCTCTTTGCAGGAAGAGAAAATCATTTCAACTTGCTAAAAAGTTGTTTAGAATTTTTTTTTCATTAATCTTTTTAGTTCAAATAGAATAGAATGCTACTGAAGCCAACAAAAGTTTTGTTTCGTTTTGATTGCTTGTCTAGTTTTCTCGCAATCACGCCCACCAGTTTAGAAAAATCGTAAAAACGAAAACTCGAGAAAACGCGCTCTAAAGTTTACGATCAGGAAAAATGTTAATTTTCGATTACTTACGGAATATCTCGTTATAATCCTACTATAGCTCTTACGAACTCAAAATATTATTGTTTTGAACGACCGATTGAACTTTTTTCAGTACATATTTCGGTGTTATGTTACTCCGCAGTAAACGCTCGGACAAACGAAACGCGCCCCCTCCCCGCGGAGGGGGGCGCGTTTCGTTTGTCCGAGCGTTCATGCGTTCGTATATTTTTTGCTCGACACCTCACTGTGTTTAGTGCTGTATCTTTCAAAATATTGCGAATTAGCCGCTATAACTTTTTATACATATTCTTAGATATATTAGGCATAGATTTGAGCAATAAAAAACAAATCGAGTTTTTGAGCCTTCTAAAGCATGATCCCCCCTTAACCGCGTTTTCAGCGGCTCCATTTGATTGTGGGTTGTACGGTGCAGTTGTTATATGTTTAATTTTATTCAATTTTAAAAATAATTCAAATTCCTCAGACACAAACTTTGTACCGTTATCTGATACAATTAAATTTGGTAAACCAAATCTTGCAAAAGTAGACCTTAATGCCTCAATCGTGCTGCCACTAGAAATTGAATTTGTTGGAAACACTTCCAGCCACTTGCTATGAGCATCTAAGATTATCAAGAAATATTTATTAAGAAATGGTCCCATGTAATCAATATGAATTCTGCTCCATGGATAGTTTGGCCATTTCCAGTTGTTTAAAGGAATTTTAGGAGGATTTTGCTTATGTATATTACAGTTTTCACATGATTTTGCCAGATTTTCGATATCTTTATTAATATTTGGCCACCACACATAGCAACGGGCCACACTTTTCATTTTCACTACCCCTAAATGAGTTTTGTGTAACTGATCTAAAAACCTTTGTTTTAACTTATTCGGAATTACTAGACGATTGTTCCATAACAAGCATCCGCTATCAATACTAAATTCATGTCGATAATTAAAGTATGGTTTGATTAAATTATTATTTTTGATACTTTTATGCCATCCCATTAAAATATACGTTTTAATCTTTGATAAAACTTCATCCGTCTGTGTAAATTGTTTTACTGTATCAAAATCATTCATTATAATTAAAATAATTCATATAATTCAAATCAAAATTGTCCCACTTTTCTTTGTCTTTAATTGGCAATCTCGACAAATTTTTCTGGGATTTGACGAATTGTATTTTACATTGACAATTCGAAAGAATTATTGCCCATCGTCTTAAACGATTTGCTGAAAATTGTGGTATTCCTTTATTTGGACTGAATATTGTAAGTAATGGTTTGTGATCGGTGACTAAAATAAATTCTTTCCCAAATAAATATTGATTAAATTTAGAAAGTCCAAAGATTATTGATAAACCTTCATTCTCAATTTGCGCATAATTCCTTTCTGCATAAATTAGTGTACGTGACTCGTACACCAACGCCGTAGGCGCTGGCGTCAGTTGTTAATTTTATAGGTTGATCAAAATGCACAAGAACCTTGGCTGACATTAAAATTGTTTTGATATTATTAAATGCAAGTGTACATTTATTGTTCCAGTCCCAGACTGTCGTAGATTTAAGTAAATTATATAACGGATTCAAAATAGTTGCCAAGTACAAATTTTCCGTAGTAATTTAAAAAAGATATAAGTTGCGTAACCGACTGGGGAAGAGGTGCATTTTTTATAGCTACTAGTTTACTGTTTGATGTATGCAACCCATCTTTATCGATAACGTAACCCAAATACTCAACTTTTCGCTGAAAAAATTTACATTTATCTACCGAAATTTTTAATCCCGACTCCTGTAATATACTTAAAACCTTATCTAGTCTATGTATATGTTCTTCTCGATTATTACCACTTATAAGTATATCGTCGATGAAACAAACAACACCATCGACATTTTGAAGTAATGTTTCCATTATTCTTTGAAATTTACCGGGAGCACTAGCAATACCAAATGGTAATCTCTCAAACTGAAATAATCCTTTGTTAGTTGATATGGTAACAAGCTTTTTTGACTCATTATCTAAGTAAATTTGTTGATAAGCCTGTGATAAATCTAGTTTTGAATAATAAACACTAGAACCTAATTTAGAAAACAGATCGTCAATACGTGGCAGTGGATATTGATCAATTTCTAGAACTGGATTCACAGTTACCTTAAAATCTCCACATATGCGTACCTGACCATCCTTTTTCAATACAGGAACAATTGGCGTACCCCAATTTGAAAAGTTGACTGGAGATATTACTTTTAATTTTAATAATCGATTTAACTCAGCTTCCACTTTGTCTGGAGAGAATACCTCTTCATATTTTCTAATTAAACTATTTAAATAAATTGGTACGTCGACATAATTAATTTCAGTAAGTCCTAATTTATATAGTTCCAGAAAATCTCTACCCAATATTGGAATTGAACCATTTTTAATAATATATACCTTTAATTGTTTATCTATATTATTATGGGTAACTTTTAATTGAGTAAAACCAGTTGGTTTAATTTTGTCGCCATTATAAAAACATAATAATTTATCTGGCGGTTCTATTCTACAAAAATGAAATTTACTTGTAAATATCTTTTCCGGCATTGCCTAAATGCAAGAGCCAGTATCAATTTGAAATGTAAGAGGCATATTTTCAACTAGTACATTCAACAAAATTGGTTTATACGATTGTTTTGCCTGAACAGAAAATAATGCAACATCTTCCATATAATTTTGACAATTCTTATTTCCATTGAAAGTCGGTGCTTTATTTTTCTTACATTTATAGGGACATGTTGTAGACAAATGACCCCTTTTATGACACGTGTGACATGTACACTCACGAAAATAACAATTATCGGAAAGGTGATTTTGTCTACCGCATACCATCCTTCCGGGTTGTCTTCTGACTAATAAGGGTGGAATTCATAGACGCTACTTGAGGCGTCCTCACACTCATCTTATTCTCACCTCAACCTTGAAGTACATTTTCGTATTCTTGAACGTTCCTCGACTCAGTTCTCACTCAAGTGTCGGCCATATTGTGAGTTGAAACTGAGTGAAAAGTAAGGAAGCGCAACTGTAACCTTGAGCGTTCCTTTCGTGTGTTTGGCTTGAGATTTATCGTATAATCTGTTGTATTTCAACGTGAATTTAATAATTTTTATCGCATTTAAGTGTTAATCTTGTTATTGTTATTCTAGTTAATATTTTTAATTTTTGTTACTCATTAATTATTCTTATTTTTGTTAGTAATAATTATTGTTGTTATGGAAAACGATTTTCGGGAATTTGTGCAACATGTGGAAGACGAAGACGTGTATTTATATGCACCAAGGTTAGTTTATTTCAAATATTTAACATAGATGTATTATATGGCTGTTAAACATAACAGCCAAATGACATTCGATACCTATGCACTTTTTGTTATTTTCAGGTTAATTCTAAGGGACGTGCAAAACCCCTTAGAAAGATACACAAATGCAGAATTAATACAAAGATTTCGGTTTTCAAGGCACGCCATTCAGGAAATATTGCTACCTCTGGTATTTCCAAATGGAGCGGAGCGTAATCGAAGAGGACTTCCAATACCACCGATATTAATGTTATGTGCTGCTTTGCGTTTTTATGCTACAGGCAGTTATCAGGTAAATATTTATTAAAATTTGTAAACGCAGGGCAATATTCAATTCTCTTCTCTTTTCAGAGAGTTTGCGGTGATCTGCAACACGTTAGCCAGAGCAGTGTCTGCCGTATAATCAACAATGTTTCGGATACAATTGCAAGCGCTCTCCCAGTCTACATCAAATTCCCAAGCACACCGGAAGAGTATGCAGCAAACCGGAACCAGTTTTATGCATTGGCACACTTCCCGGGAGTAACGGGATGCATAGATTGTACGCACATCGAAATAAAAAGTCCCGGTGGTCCAAGAGCAGAAGTGTACCGCAATCGAAAAACCTGGATGTCATTCAACGTTCAGGTCGTTGCTGGTCCACAGCTGGAAATTTTGGATATAGTGATTAGATGGCCAGGCTCGGCTCACGACAGCAAGATTTTTAATAACAGTTCTCTGAAGGTTAGGTTTGAAGAGAACAGGATTCCTGGTTTGCTGTTTGGGGATAGTGCCTATCCTCAATTACAGTATTTATATACACCTGTGCCAAGACCACAGACGAGGGCAGAGCAACGGTACAATTCGGCTCAAATAATGACAAGAAATGTTGTGGAACGAACATTTGGTCTGTGGAAGCAAAGGTTCCGTGTAATAAATAAGAAGCTAAATAGCAATTTGCGAAATACTACGCGGATTATTGCAGCGACAGCTGTTTTACACAATATTGCTGTAAAGCAGCGGGATCGTTTTATATGCGACCCACATTTTGAAGACAGAGACGTTCCTGTGGTTGCAGCCCCGGATCAACGAAGGGGAAATTTAATTCGGGCTGCATTTATAGAGCGACATTTTGTTTAATAATATTGTAACTGTATTTGTTAAAAGTTTTGCAAGTGTAATTTATTTTTTATTTGTAGGGTTGCATATTGCACGTAATAAAACACAAAATATAATTTTAATTTTTATTTTTCTAAGTCTTTTGTTAAAATTTGTTGTCTTTTTAATTGTTACTTTGCCAGGTTCATGTTCATCTTAACAATTTCAATTTCCTGTTCAACCTTACTTAATTTTTTTTTGCTAATTAATAGATTTGTTTGCCTTTCTTCCAAAAGGATTTTCTCACTATTTATGCGTATATTGTGGATTTCTTCGTCTTGTGCCATTAACTGTTCGTTACGGCACAAGCGCATCTCCAGTTCTCGCTCAATTGCTGTTCCTCTTGATGTGTAACTGCCAGTTTTCCTTGATGTCGGTGTGGTGTGCACGAGCGGCGCATTCGGAGTGGCTACGATGGAGGGGGCCACGATGGGGATGTCCATTTGAGGATCGTTGTATGAACCTGCACATATGAAAGACAAATTAACTTGGCTTGTGCAATATAATTAAGATAGCTGTACCGTCTGCAACGACATCTGTACATGCAGCACTGGTCGAGGGTTGTGGGGTCAATGTGTCACTGTCCAACGCATCAGTAAACTCAATGTCGACACAGTCTAACACATCATCCACCCCAAATGTGTCTTCTGGAAGTTGTTCGCCAGGACCCCCACCAGTGGACATTCGCTGTCTTTTATTTTGGGCAAGCTCCTGCTTCCTTCTGGTTTTCATATTATCCCAACATTTTTTAATTTGATCGGTCGTCCTCTGAAACATGTATATATAGTACTTCATTGTACAACCATCAAAAGTTGATTACTTACATGCGAATGTTCCATAATACCGTTAAATTCAGCAGTGACTTTTACCCAGCATTTTTTCTTCTCGCTTAGCGTCACACAATTGCTCTTCTTGTTTTCAAGCTGCAGCTTGTATTTGTTGACGAGTTCTTTTAAAAATAACTTTTCGTCACCCGAGAAATACTGCCGTTTACCTTCCATGTTGCAGCAAATTACTATTACGCAAGGCACAAACTCTAATAGCAAAGTACTAAGTATAAAATGAATAAAAAAGGAAACACCAACGAACAATTTATAAACTAATAATTCTAACTTATCAACTACTACTTAAATACAAAACTAATAAAATATTCAAAATATAAAAAAAAACAACGAAACTATATACTATTTAATAAACTACTAAATTAAAAAGAATTATTAAAAACAAAAAACCAAACTAATAACTATAATACTAACAACAAAATACAGAATTTATTAGAAAAAGCAATACTACCGGCAACGCCCAACACAGAAGTAATGGCATTAACGGTGAACGAAAGCAGCGATGCCAACCATTAGCACTAAAATATCTACCTGGTTATGACGTAATTAATGGCGTGAACCCTTACCGCGTGCTCGAGCGTTACTCACATAAGGAATCGTCTCTGAATACCGATTATGAGTCTAAGGTGAGGACGTGCTAAGTTGAGTTCGAGGTGAGTGAAAAGTGAGTCGAGTGTAAGGTCCACTTAAGGAACGTTTATGAATTAGACCCTAACTTGCGCCGCTTTCGATTGCGTCGCCGCAGATGCCGATCCAGATTTACCGCATGTCCATTTACTGCGCGTACCAACATGATGTATTTGCGGCTCCCTCTTCACTTGCTCTAAAGTTTCCGGATGCGCCGCCATCTTTGTAGCTGCTATTTTAACCACGTGGTCGAAAGATACGGCAATGTTTTCCTCAAAAAGGCGATCTTGAATTGGACCTGAATTAAAACCCACGATGAACAAATCGCTTAAAATCATTAGCATGTTGTCTGCGGTGAATTTACAATTTGCTGCCAAGCCGAGAACCCTCGCTGCCCATTCGGTTGCACTTTCATTTAATTCTTTCTTTGCGGTATAAAATTTAAATCGAGCTCCGAATACTGAAATTCCCGTTTTAAAATGATTATTTAACAACGTAATTCACCATATTGTTTAGTTTCCGGTGTTATCGGTAACGATAAATTATATACGAGTTTGTACGCTTCTTCACTTAGTGCCTTAAGTAATATTGCACGTTTTCTTAGCAAACACGTAATATTATTAGCCACGAAATAGTTTTCAATACGCGGTTTGTAAACTGACCAGTCCGATTTTCGTTGATCGAATTCACGTAAATGTCCTATTATTTCCGTAGTTTCCGTCATTTTAAACGGACTTGTTTCTTTGCCACGTTGATTTTCCAACATACGCAATGGGTTTTGAACTCGTCGTCGCCAATGTAGATTACTTTAAATCAAACACTTGCTTGCTTTAACACAACCTTTATTCACCGATGACGGTACCTGACTGGTGTGCAGGTCCGCATATATATACAAAAAAACTCTAATAAGAAACACGAAGATTTACCGCTAGTTATGTCCCTACAAGACCTGTAGGAAGAGATCACGTCATCAACATTACTAAGAATTATGATTAGATTAGAAATATCTGTAAAAGCGCAATGTACGCCATATCTAATTAGTCTTATTTCCGCTTCGCAATTGTAATCACCTTATGTCCTAATAAATAAATAAAACTTGTTTTTTTTAATACATTAGTATTTCGAAGGACAAATTTGGCGCACGTCGGGTAGGATACTGCGACTGAACTTTCGTGTAATTTTCGGTTGTGCTTTTAAGTGCTTAACGTGGTATTCGAACAAAGGGACTAAAGTGTTACAATTCGGACTTCGACTCGTATCTCAATCGAATCAAATTTCTGTGAGATAGCGTGAAGAGAGCACCTGTAAAATTCGGGAGAACGCCTCCTCCACATAATTAAAACGGATCTAGAGATCACATTTCTCGAGGATTACGGTAACAGGATAGAATCACATTTCCGAATTCCGACCATAGATAAAGAAGAGAAACAAATGAAGATTTTAGCTTTATTGTAAGTAGTTTTAAGAATTTTATCGTGTAAAATCCTTTGCCAAAATTGAGGAATTAATTGATTCAATCGCGGTTTTATCTATTGAACCCCAAGCTGAAAATCCATCAAATCCCTACACGATCTAACATCAATCAAGTAGAAATAAATGCCATTCCGGTATTTGACGGAAACACGGTCATTCTTCCGTTATTTATCGACGCGTGTGAAGATCTTTTAACAACTTATGCCGATAGAATTGATCGCAATAATCCCATCAATCCCTTCCTGCTAAAAATCATTAAATCAAAATTCGCCGGAGAAGCTCAATATCTCATAGCCTCCAGGGAACTTCAGAACTGGAAAGGCATTAAAACTTGTCTAGAATTAAATTACTCAGATCAACGGACAGAAGATTGTTTGCTATCAGACCTTATGCAAATCAACCCGCAATTTGGTGAAAACCCATATTCACTCGGCGATAGAATTCGAACATCGCTAAATCTTCTCCTCACAAAAGTGAAACTGACGGCAGATCCAGCAGAAAAACTATTAAAATCAAATCTTTACAAAAAGACAGCTCTACAAACATACTTAAGATGTCTTATGAAAAATCCCACCTTTGGTGAATTCATCTACAACAAAAACCCAGACAATCTAGAAACAGCAATGTCACATGTATTTGAACGTCAAAATTGGTTATACCTCTGCGAACAAAGTTCTCAGCTAAACCTAAATAACTCTTCAAAAATAACTCCTAAACTACCAGGTACAAATTTATCTTCTAAACCAAACCCTTCTCAATTTTCACCTAAAGTAATATATAAACCCCTATTTTACCCAGTAAATACAAATTCACGACCAGCGAATATTCCGCAACGATCAAACTTCATTTCACCACCACGATTTCAATATCCGACGCAACAAACAAATAAACCACAATTTCCACAATATCAAACTCAACAACCAATTCGAAGACCTTTCTTTCAATATCGTCCAACTAACCCCTTTTATCAAAGGCATAATAACTTCGGTCAGCCGGATAATCGCCCAAATAACCCACTGATGCAAAAGGCAACACCATCAAGTTCAAGGATTAGATTACCACCTGCTAAGCGACCTAGAGAAAGCCTAAATAGTCAAGAATATCAAGACGGCTAGTTCTATGACGAAGAAACACAACAGTGGTATCAAATGGAATTTCCAGAAACTCAAGATGAAAGCGACACACTCACGCAAACAGAATGTCAAGAAGGATATCAAGACGAAGCGGCAAATTTTCCAACGCCTGCCTCGGACGAGAATCAGCGTACGAAATAATGTATTTTAATACCCAAAATACAATCCATCTACCATACATCCTTTTACCCGAGCTTAATAACGCAAAATTTCTCATTGATTCAGGTGCAAGTGCATCTTCTATATCCTCAAAATTAGTTAAGGATTATTTTTCCGAATTTGTGTACTACTCTCAGTATGATGTCAATACAATGCATGGTAAAACTTTACACGAACATAAAATTGAAATCCCCCTCTGCAATCTTTTGGAGACGCTATCCAAATGTTTAATTTGGCAATAATTGATTTTTCCAATAAATTTCAAGGAATAATTGATAATGATATTCTAATGTCACTCAAAGCAAAAATAAATTACGACACATATAACCTAGAAACCCCTTACAGTGTAATTCCTTTTTATATCAATGACCCATTAATAAGACTACCCCCACGAACTAAGCAAATAACTAATTTACCAGTAACAGTGAACAATGGCGAAGTCATAATTAATCATCAGATAATAATGAAAGGAGTTGAAATACCCAGCTCGTTAGTAAACGTTACATCACATAAAGCAATTGCTGAAATCGCTAACTTTAATGATTATCCTGTAGAAATACGCTTAAAACCAATTTCAGTTGAACCTTTCATACCACACGAACCAAATCTAAACAACACACAGATTTACAATTTAGATCCACAAGTAACTGAAAAGATTCAAGTTGCGACTATAAAAGAAAAATTAAATCTAGACCATTTAAACATCGAAGAAAAGAGAATGATCCAACACCTTCTAATGGAATTTAAAGACATAATTCATTCAGATGAAATTCCGCTAAGTTTTCATTCAGAAATAAAATATGAAATTAAATTAAAAGATAATATACCAGTTTACCAAAAGCATTACAGAAAACCCTACACACAAAAATTAGAGATAGAAAGACAAGTGAATAAAATGTTAGACCAAGGCATCATTCGGGAATCAAATAGCCCATGGTCATCGCCGATCTCACTTGTTCCAAAGAAGCTAGATGCTTCCGGTCAACCTAAATTTCGGTTGGTAATTGATTACAGACGGCTCAACGATAAAACGATCAAACATAGATACCCACTTCCAAATATTAATGAAATTTTAGATAAACTCGGAAGAGCTAATTATTTTACGACCCTTGATTTAGCTTCAGGTTATCATCAAATAGAAGTCGATGAAATAGATAAATTTAAAACAGCCTTTATAACCGACCAAGGACTTTACGAATTCAATCGTATGCCCTTCGGCTTGTGTAACGCCCTTGCCACATTTCAGAGAACAATAATAACATCCTACGTGGATTAACAGATAAAATATGTCATGTGTACATCGACGACATTGTTTTATTCTCTACATCACTTCAGGAACATCAATGTAATTTACGCAAAGTTTTTCTCAGACTTCGAGAGAACGGTGTCAAGATGACACTTGATAAGTGCAATTTCCTGAAAAAGGAGATGAGATATCTCGGACACTTGGTAACAAGTGAAGGTGTGAAACCAGATCCTTCAAAAGTCGAAGCAATAAAGAAATATCCAATCCCCAAAACAAAAACGGAAATTAAATCTTTCACCGGACTGTTAGGATATTATCGTAAATTCATCAAGGACTACGCAAAAATTTTAAAACCTATCACTAAATTCTTGGCTAATAATCAAGAAATAATAATAGATTCGGAATATGTTAAATGTTTCGAGAGATGCAAAAATCTATTATGCAATGAACCTATACTTCAATAACCCGATTTCACGAAACCATTTGTAATTACAACTGACGCATCAAATTTTGCTGTAGGCGCGGTCTTAAGCCAAGGAAAGATCGGTGTCGATAAACCTATCGCATACCCCTCACGCACCTTATCAAAAACAGAATGTAAATATTCCACTATAGAAAAGGAACTTTTAGCACTAGTTTACGCTTCTAAAACCTTCAGACCCTACATTTACGGTACAAAATTCACCCTAGTCACTGATCATAAACCATTACAATGGCTTCACAACTTGGATTGACACGTTGGTTGTAGACGAGTCGTCTCTAACAGCTTTATTGGATTGAATGTCCTGTTTCGAATGATAATGTATTTCGATCCTGGATAGGGCGTCTGCATTTGAGTTTTTTAATCCCTTTTTATAAACTATTTGATAATCGAATTCTTGTAAATAGATTTTCCATCGTTGGAGCTTTAAATTATACTCTTTCAGTATAATTTAAAGCTCCAACGATGGAAAATCTATTTACAAGAATTCGATTATCAAATAGTTTATAAAAAGGGATCAAAAAACTCAAATGCAGACGCCCTATCCAGGATCGAAATACATTATCATTCGAAACAGGACATTCAATCCAATAAAGCTGTTAGAGACGACTCGTCTACAACCAACGTGTCAATCCAAGCTACTGAGCAATCAGTTAACGCAATAACCAACGAATCAGAAACAATTCACTCGTTAAACTCAAATGTTAATTCCGAACATGAAACTTCCATCCCTATCCTAGACGAACCAATCGATAATAAACAAAATCAATTGTTCATCTATGTTCATAATAAAGGTACTGACATAGAACACCGAAGAACTATTGACGGCTATAGAATATCAGAATTCCATATCTACAAAGAACTCGTACACACGGAAATACTCAGAATATTAAAGGAATATTCAGGGGCGGACACGCAATACACCTATTGCAATGACGAAATTTACCAATTGCTTTGTTCAGTCTATTTAGACTATCATCGTGGAATTACCGAAACTATCGAAAGAATCAAGAGAACATATTACTGGAAACGAATGAAACAGACAGTTACGGATTATATTAATAAATGTGAAACGTGCCAAAGAGCAAAATACGAAAGAAAACCCAACCAACCAAAGTTAAACTTAACGCCTTCTCAAAGAGAACCTTTCGAACAAGTCCACATTGATACTTTCATTTGGAATAACACCCAGTTCCTAACTATAATTGATAATTTTTCTAAATTTGCTCAAGCTTACAGAATTCAGCATAAAAACGCTACTGAAATCGCTAATAAACTCGTATCTTATTTTTCGCGATTTGGAATACCTAAATTAATCGTATCTGACAATGGCACGGAATTCAAGAACAATTTAATTACTGAACTTTTGAAATTGTACAAAATCACTAATCACTTCACGACATCCTATCATCATGAAGGAAACGCCCCACTGGAATGACTTCACAGTACACTCATAGAGCATCTACGAATTTTGTACTTACATCATGATAAAAATTTAAATCCAAAAATTGCAATTAACCGTGCAATATTAGCATACAATTCTACTATAAATCCTCATTTTAAACTGACCCCTTTTGAAATCTTATACGGTCATACGAAATCTAAAGACCCCATCGATCTAGATTACGCAGAACGATACATGCAAAACTATGTAAATGACCATAAAGACCTAACTAAACATCTTTATCAAAAACTACACGAAAATCAGAAAGAGATGAAACAACATGTCATAGATAAAAGAAACTTATCGAGACAGGACATTGTATATGAAATAAATGACGAGGTATATTTAAAACAGAGCAAACGCAACAAAGGCAAACAAAAAGCCCTCTACCTCGGACCATATACGATAAGTGAAAAATTGGAGAATAACAGATATCGAATAGAACCTCTGAATAAAAAGTATAAGGGTAAGACCGTCCACATCAAAGAACTAAAACGTCGCATTGTTTCAGATGTACCGTCTTGCTCCTCGCCACAGGAGGAACCCCAAAACGATAGAGATTAAGGAAACTATAGGTCTCCTGCCATATAGATTAGGTATTGCCTATAATTCCAAAACCCACTTCGAACTTATTATTAAAATAGGATTAAGGCAGCTTTTAGAAGTATATGATACTTATATTAAAGAAATAAAAAATAATCGCAATTATGAGAATCTACAATTCCAAATTGCGAATAAATTAGAATCACTTAATATTAATGTTAACAAATGCAGAAAACGCGGCGCATTCAACTTTCTTGGTAACATCGTCAAGGTCGTAACCGGAAACCTAGATAGCAGCGACGGAGAACGATATGAACACATTATCAAACAACTTGAAAATAATCAAAACATTGTAAAGGAAACTCTGACACAAAATATTAAATTGATGAATAAAACATTTAATGAATTCAACAGGAATATTTTACAATTAGCGGACACGCAAAAACACATAATTGAAACTCTTAACGACATTCAAGAACAAAACATAAACCAACATTTAATAAATGAACTCAACGTCATTAACGAACAACTTTCAGATCTAATAAATATAATTTCATTAGCTAAAAGCGACATATTGCACCAAGGTTTGATAAAGCCAAAACAACTCATGAACGAGATAAAAACTATACATCTCGATTCCTTTCATAAATTTCCTTTCGAACCATTAATACAAAATAATTATTTAATTCAATCATTAATAAAAATACGTTCCTATCAAATTCGAAACGTATACGTATTTATCCTACAAATTCCAATAATCGAAAATCTGGAGTATCAATATTACCAACTTTACTCCTTACCGGTTCGTGTTAACGATACTTTTGTTGAAATAATCCCGGAATCAGCATATCTGGCGGTGTCTCAAAAGGATTATATACAATCCGATCAATTATGCCAACCACTTCACAAAAATGAATATTTATGTAAAAATAAAGTTACCGGCCATTTTGATAACATACATGAGCCATGCGAATTAAATTTAATAATGAATAATGTTGCTAAAAATTGTCTTTACCACGAAACTCTCATTAAAAATTTTGAAATCAGAGAAACGCTCGATTTAACTATTCTAGTACTTAATAAAGGAAGTAAAATTATAGAAAGCTGTAACAAAATTGTAAAATCATTTTCAATAAAAGGAACATATGTAATACATAATGAAAATACTATAACTTTAATGGAAGCGCTATACAGAATTATAACCATGAATTTAAAAATGACAATTTAGAATTTATAAAAATCAATCTTTTAAACAAAAATATTACTCTCATTCCGCATAGCGATGTAAAAATTACTAACATAGATAACGAACTTAAGGAACAAATAGAAACTCTCAACAATGTAAAGAGTGTATACTTCACAAATCATGTAGTGGTATATGTTCGCTCGGCGAATATTTTTCGTTCGATAAAAAGTATTACTAGTTTAGTTTTATTATGCTTCATTTATGCTTTTATTATGTTTTCAACAATTTTTATTATTTGTTAAAATAACACATTATTTTATAAGTTTATTTCATTTTATTATTTTATTGTTCTTATGTTCTTATTGTATTAGTTTATTGAGGGTGTCGCCAAAGCACGCCGTTATTTTATTGTATCCGTCTGAGCAAGCGACCCTTCTTAGAAATTTCACACGGATCGAGATATATACGTTTAAGAAATATAATCGGCCCTTTGGAGGCGGGCAAATTGTTTTCTTTATGTGTAGTTTTCAATTCTAAATCAGTGCGTAAAAGTATGTAGACATAGAAACTTCGAAAATATTTAGACGGCAAGACTCAGCCGTACATAGCACATTGTTTAATTTGTTTATTTCTTGTATATGTACAAATGTAAATAAATTCTGAAAGTCCGAAACGGGGAATTATTGTTTGTTTTGTAAAAGTGTAACCAGCAGTCGATAATTCCGTTGGCGTTCGTGTCACTGCGAGGATATCCAAGCAACGCGACCCAACATATTTTGGTCCTTCGAGCCGGATTTCCTGTTGAAGACTTGCAGAAGAAAACAAGTACGCACTCATTGTCGAAATTATCGTGTGGTCATTCCTGGAACGCAGTATCAACGCTGTAAGCAGCCATCGAATATTCACAGCTTTCGAAAACTCAGAAAAACGTAAGTCCACTCTCCTTTACATTTTTCACCTTTATTTGCAACAGCTTCAATGGCTCAGTTTGGCGGTTTAACAATTCAACAATTACGTACTAAACGGGGTAGTTTTAAAAAACAATTAACTGATTTAGAAAAATTTCTAGAAGACAATAAAGATAAAGAGTCAACGCCTAATTTGTTAGTTAATTTCGAAACGCGTCTTACTAGACTGCGAAATAAATTGAGGAGTTTGATGTGATTCAAAGCAATATCGAACTACTAACCGACAAAATAGAAGATGATCGCAAAATCAAAACAGAAATTGAAAATAGGTATTTTAACATTGTTTCGTTGATTCAGCCTTTATTAGACAGAGAGACTACACCTACGCCGGTAGTTGAAATAAATAATACATCTAAAAAACAATTAGTGCAATTACCTACGATAAATTTACCTTCTTTCAGCGGAGAATTCACAAAGTGGCGCTCATTTCAAGACGCGTTCAATGCGTTAATAAATGATAACAAAAGTCTATCAAATGTTGAAAAATTGTATTATTTACGTTCAGCATTAAAGGGCGAAGCTCTAAGCACTATCGACTCATTAGAAACCACTTCAGCTAATTATGATGTAGCAATTAAATTAATAACAGGTAGATTTATTAACGATAGGAAAATTATTTATAGCCACGTAAACGAAATCTTAACTTTAAAATGTTCAAATCTACAATCGTTTATTAATTCGTTAGAACAACATACTCGTAGTTTAAAAACGTTACAAATTGAAGTCGATTCGTGGGATGCAATTTTGATTCCAATAATTATGTCAAAGTTAGATTTTAGACTAGTCAGAGAATGGGAAAATCACGTACATTCGAAACATACAAAAGACGAACTTCCCAATTATTCTTCTCACATTGAATTTTTAATAGAAAAATCAGATGCAGTTGAATCGTCAAAAACCTTTTCCAACAATCACATGCAAAAAGGTAAATTGAATTCGAAAACATTTATCTCATTATCTAAAAATGATGAAATTTTTAATTGTCCGTCATGTAAATCAAGTAATCATAAAATTTACTCATGTAAAGAATTCCTTAAAAAAAATATTCACGATAGACTTAAATTCGTTAAGTCAGCAAAATTGTGTATAAATTGTCTTAAAAAAGGTCATTTTTTAAATGAATGCAAAGGTTCTAAATGTAGAGAATGTTCAGAGCCGCACAATACGCTGTTACATTTCAATAAAAATAAAAATTCCTACAATTTAAATGCTGCATCCAATCCTGAGACCTCAAATGGTCTAACAATTGCAGATTGCACAACAGTAATTAATTTAAACAATCAAATTCTATTGTCAACTGCAGAAGTCGTAATATATGACAAAAATGATAAACCTCATATCGCGCGAGCCCTTTTAGACTCAGCTTCTCAATCTAATTTCATTAGCAAGCAACTAGCAGAAACACTGCAGTTAAATACACATAAATCTAATCTGAATATTAGCGGTATTACGCAACACAATTCAAATATTAAGCATTGTACTCGAGCAAAAATAAGTTCCAAATGCAAGAAACTCAACACGAACTTATCGTTTTCAATATTAGACAAAATAACAGAGTCTCTTCCACAATTATCTTTTGATAAATCCACATTGGAATTGCCCAGTGACATAAATCTGGCAGACAATGCATTTAACACTTCACAACCTATTGACATTTTGTTAGGAGCACAGATATTTTGGGAAATAATAGAAAACGGTAAAATAAATGTAGATGGGACAAAACTGATTCTTCAAAATTCTAAATTAGGCTGGATTGTGTCCAGTCAAATTAGTTACGACAACGTGAAGAACACTTCGTATACATTTTTAAGTTTAGAATCGCAAATTGAGCGTTTGTGGCAGGTAGATGAATTCAAATCAATTTTGGGACGTGCATTCACAAGTGACGAATTATATTGTGAAGATTTATTTCAAAAAACCACAAAACGTGATCAAACTGGAAAATTTGTAGTGCAGGTGCCACTTAAAGATAATTATGAATTATTAGGTAATTCGAGAACAGGTGCTTTAAAGCGATTTTTTATGTTAGAGAACAAATTGCAAAAAAGACCAGAAATTAAACGAATGTATATTGATTTCATGAAAGAGTATGAGGATTTAGGGCACATGTCAAAAACTACACAATCAGATTCAGAAATAGAATATTTTATTCCTCACCAACCTGTGATACGGGAATCTAGCTCCACAACTAAATTAAGAGTAGTTTTTGATGCATCATTTAAATCAGATTCGGGTTACTCTCTAAATGATGTTCAGTTTGTCGGACCAACAATACAGTCAGATTTGTTTTCTATTTTAATTAATTTTCGAAAGCATACATATGTAGCAATAGCTGACATCGAAAAAATGTACAGGCAAATATTAATACCAGAAAATCAACGGTCTCTTCATAAAATCTTTTGGCGATCTGATCCTAGTAAAGATTTACAAGTTTATAAATTAAACACAATAACATACGGTACTGCTAGTGCACCATACATAGAAGGAATTCTACGTCGACGTCTGATAACTGGTTCAGATAGCTTAGAGGAATTAATTAATCGCTACATAAATATTACTAAAATTTTAGGCTCGGCCGAATTTAATTTACGTAAATGGGTAAGCAATTCTCCAAATTTTCAGCTTTTAAACACAAGTTCAAATAATTGTGATTTAACTTTAAATGAAAACCATATGAAAACATTAGGACTTTGTTATAATCCTTTACGCGATATCATTCAGTTTTCATTAAAAAATAGGTTACTCTCAAATAAAGTAACTAATCGCAAGGATTCAACAAAGAATTATGGTACATTGTCATCAGAAGAACGTAGATTAGCTCTCTTGTCGCTAATTAAACTCGCACAAGGTGAAGTATATCACTCAGAAATTTATAATTCATTAAATACGAAAGAAGTGCCATATAATTCAAGTATTTTGTCATTATCTCCATTCTTAGACAATTTTGAAATACTTAGAGTCGGTGGAAGATTAAACAATACTAAGTTAAACTTTGACCAAAAACATCAAATAATTCTTCCACCCAAACATGTGATTACTAAATTGATAATTACTCAGCTGCATGTGGACAATTTACATTGTGGCCAACAATGTTTGTTAAACATAGTTCGTCAAAAATATTGGCCGATTTCTGGGAAAGGTATCATCAGAGAAATTATTCATAAATGTTTAAATTGTTATAAAACAAGGCCGCCTATCTACACCCAACAAATGGGTAATTTGCCCGCAGATCGTGTGACACCATCACATCCGTTTCAGTTTTCTGGTGTAGATTATGCAGGACCAGTTTTGACGCGAGATAGACGGGCGCGTGGTTATAAGACATACAAGGCTTATATATGCTTATTCATTTGTTTCAACACAAAAGCAATTCATTTGGAGTTGGTTTCTGATATGTCAACGGAAGCTTTCTTAGCGTCGCTTCGTAGATTCATAGCGCGCCGCGGACAACCAAATACAATTTATTCAGACAACGGAACTAATTTTGTAGGGGCAAATTGAGAATTAAAAAGGTTTATAGAATTCGCAAATAAACAATCTGACCACATTGTGAATTCTTTGTCAAATGAGGGTAAATGCATTAATTGGAAATTCATTCCTCCAAAATCACCGCATTTTGGTGGAATTTGGGAAAGTCACATCAAAATCGTTAAAACTCATTTATCAAAAACAATAGGCCAAAGAATTCTAACATTTGAAGAATTGTATACACTGCTAACCCAAATTGAAGCCGTTGTAAATTCTCGCCCTCTCTCCCCTTTGAGCAATGATCCCGAAGACCTCTGTCCACTGACCCCCGCTCACTTCCTAATTGGACGGCCATTAAATACGTTTCCTGAGTACGATTACACAACACCGGAAAATCGCCTCTCAGCTTTTCAACGAATGCAGCAGTTAGTGCAGCATTTTTGGAAACGATGGCACGTCGAATACATCATCTACAACCCAGAGGGAGATGGCAACAAAGATGCAAGCAGCCTCCCAGTGAAGGAGATTTAGTGTTAATAGTGAATGAAAATTGTGCTCCACTTCAGTGGAAACTAGGACGAATAGAAAGGTTGTGGCCAGGAAGGGATGGTCAAGTGCGTGTTGTGGCAGTTCGTACGGCAACAAATACATTTAAAAGAACATTGTCGAAGATATGTCCGCTACCAATAAACAATTAGTTAAAGAACTATAGTCCTTTAAGGCGGGCGGCATGTTCGCTCGGCGAATATTTTTCGTTCGATAAAAAGTATTACTAGTTTAGTTTTATTATGCTTCATTTATGCTTTTATTATGTTTTCAACAATTTTTATTATTTGTTAAAATAACACATTATTTTATAAGTTTATTTCATTTTATTATTTTATTGTTCTTATGTTCTTATTGTATTAGTTTATTGAGGGTGTCGCCAAAGCACGCCGTTATTTTATTGTATCCGTCTGAGCAAGCGACCCTTCTTAGAAATTTCACACGGATCGAGATAGATACGTTTAAGAAATATAATCGGCCCCCCATCCCTTTGGAGGCGGGCAAATTGTTTTCTTTATGTGTAGTTTTCAATTCTAAATCAGTGCGTAAAAGTATGTAGACATAGAAACTTCGTAAATATTTAGACGGCAAGACTCAGCCGTACATAGCACATTGTTTAATTTGTTTATTTCTTGTATATGTACAAATGTAAATAAATTCTGAAAGTCCGAAACGGGGAATTATTGTTTGTTTTGTAAAAGTGTAACCAGCAGTCGATAATTCCGTTGGCGTTCGTGTCACTGCGAGGATATCCAAGCAACGCGACCCAACAGTATATGCTCATTATAGCATACTCATTATAGCAATATTGTTAATTGTAATCTTCATAACCTACAAAATAATTCGAAGAAAAATGAAGATTTCGAGGACGAATCTTAATCCTAAGGAGGAAGGAGTTATGTCCCTACAAGACCTGTAGGAAGTGATCACGTCATCAACATTACTAAGAATTATGATTAGATTAGAAATATGTATAAAAGCGCAATGTACGCCATATCTAATTAGTCTTAGTTCCGCTTCGCAATTGTAATCACCTTATGTCCTAATAAATAAATAAAACTTGTTTTTTTCAATACATTAGTATTTCGAAGGACAAATTTCGCTACATCTACTATGTACAATACATTACAAAAACAATATCGGTGTGTTCTCACGGGGCAAGAAATGAAATCGTTTATCAATCGTTAGTATTACAATGTTGGGGGAGATGTATTAAAAGCAAGAAACACAATTGATAAGAAGTAAACGCTTCCAGAATGGAGAGAAGTAAGATGTGTGTTACTGTACAATAATCAATTACTAATAAATTGTGTTTTTAGTTATAATTATGCGGGAACACTGGAGGGCCATAAAGGCGATGTACCCGGGCGTGTGTAAATATATATATTTCAAAAATGATCGCGAAAATAGTTGTGAAAGTGTTTACATTTTAGAGTATAAAGATATTCCCAGAGAAGGACATTCTGAGGCCGCCCCGCATGGTGCGACACGCCATGCTAGAAAATGAGCGGGGCGGCAAAATAATGGTATACAGCGACCCTCTAAATGAGGGTTTGTATTATTTTGAACGATGGGGGTAAGCTCAATTAATTTTAAATTCGAGGTAACGTTTAATGATCTAATTATACATTTATTTTTTAGAATGGGTATGGACAAATAAACGCTTTCAACATGTGTGTGTGTTTTAATAACCCTTCTGTTAAATTAGAGTTTGTTTTTCGCTGATCACATTTCAACAGCACGCATGTAAAAAAAAGAAAAAAGTCGATAAATTTTACAGTTCGTAACTTCGAACGTGGTTGACGATTATGAGATGTGATAAGGCGAAACTCAAAGCTCCCCATCCCAACCCGTTTTCTTTTTTACACTTCATTCAACGTCAGATTTAAATGGCGCACGTTCCTCCAGGTACACTGTAGTTGACCGCTAATGCAGTCAGGAAAAGGGTTAAAAATCTTAATCATTAATTCATTGAGTAATAAAATGGTAAGCTTAAGAACTCGGTTTATTTTTTCTTATGAATTTTTGAAGGAAGGTATCATGCTCCACAAAGAGCTCTGTTTCCTATAAGACTTTTGTATTAAAATGCATGCTCACGCCTAATTTACCTGCAATTTCATTTTTGAAAAGCACGTGTGGTATATTCCCCTCTCTCCGAAAGAGTGGGTAAGCTGAATTAATTTAAACTCAAGTTAACGTCTAAAGAAATAATACGTGGATTTTGTGTATATTATTAGTAAGCTGTGCCTGCTCCCAAGAAGGTACGATGCGATGGCAAAATAAATGGCAAAAATCAAGAAATCACTTTAGGGATTTTTTTATCGAAAAATTTTACTAGTAATAATTGTTCAGAATTACCCTAAATCCAAAATTTCATGAAAATTAAAAATGTTAAAATTTTCCGTAAAAGTCCGTAAATACTTATTATTAGCTGCGCCGAAAATTGCATGAAATTTTTATGAAATTTTGGATTTGGGGTTTTTGGGTAAGTCTGAACAATTATTACTAGTAAAATTTTTCGATAAAAAGATCCCTAAAGTGATTTCTTGATTTTTGCCATCGCAGGTTGCTTTGCATTTAAAGAAGACAATTGGTTTTTTGGACGTAAATAAAGCAATAAGTATTCAACGTTTGGAAAAAAAAATTACTAAAATTAGACTAAAAATAAAAAAGATATGATGGTGTTACACTCTTAATGCCCGTTTGCACCATTCGCCCTTAAAATTGCAACTTAGGTAAGTGCAGCTTGCAATTAAGTAGCACTTAAGATTAACACACGTTGCACCACTCGGTGCATGTCAAATATAAGGGTCACTTAACTAAGTGGAGAGTAAATTTGACAACGTAGCAAAACGTAGTACCTTTATAGGGTGTTTCCGTGTTTTAAAGTTGCAGTACGTATTGTAACGGCAATCGGCAACTGTAACGGTATTAACGATAACCTCATTCTAGCTCGCCTCGTGGTTTGGTTAGTTTCGTAGCGTCGTTTGTCGTGTTGAAGTTATCATTAAACCCTTTTATAACAAAAAAACTGTTCTTTTCAGAACAAATAAAAATTACTACATCCACTTGCTAAAGGTAAAATATTTATTATATTGCATATGCCACTTGCTCATCAGCTAATGTAACCGCATTATAATTGTCGATATTTTCTAGTTTGTGAACAAAATGGACGAAGATCATAAAAGGCAACGTAGTGCAAACTACACGAAAGACGAAATTCATTTATTGCTAACTTTGGTCACGGAATATAAGTCTGTGATAGAAAATAAAACAAATAATGGCGTAACCAGGCGCGAAAAACAACGGGCGTGGCAGGAAATTGCAAAGAATTTCGCGGCGTTATCTCGGATGGGAATCGTACGCTCTGCCGATTCTTTGAGAAAGGCGTACGAAAATAAAAAAAAAAACGTGCGAAGTGCAGTGGCCAGCGAGAAACTGGCACTTTTTAAAACAGGTGGTGGTATTGATACCAATGTGCCGAAAGACGCCAACGAAGAATTGGCATTGGGCTTGATGGCCAAGAAGACCGTCTACGGTATGCCTTGTAAGTTTGGGGGTGATAGTTCACCGCTAGGGATCAGTGGACCCAATCCGCCACAAACTACCACGGCATCTCCATTGCCCAGGACAGCACCGGGGGATCCTTGCTGTTCTTCGGCTGAGCAGGTGCATGACGATGACAGCATACAGGTACTTTATATTTTGCGATATTTTTTATTAACATTGAATTAACGTTTTCTATTTTACAGGTTACGGAACATGAAATACCCGATGTTAACTGGGGTGATTACAAAATAGCCCACTTGCAAACCCCAGTCAGCAGGAAACTAAAGCCGGCAGCATCATCGACAGAATGGAGCCATAGACGACGACCTGTTGTCAGTACGTTGCATTCGTCCGACATATCGAAGAAGTACTCCGAGCTGGCTGACATCAAAATGGAAGTTGCTCGGGTACAACTGGAAATCCTGAAGGAGGAACAGGAAGCAAAAAGGGTGCAGCATGAAGCTAGTGCAGTGGAAAACAAATTGCGCCAAAAGTTACTACTTTTGGATGTGGCTATTAAAGAACAATTAAAAGAATATAAACGCAAAACGTGATTTGTACATAATTTTTTTATATATATATATCTGTTATAATAATAAATAATTACATAAAAGCGTATTTCTTTATTTCATATTAAATGCTAATTATTCCAGATTGGCGAAATAATTCTCAATCAAATTGTTTCGGGCTTCCATTCCTGCATTTCGAACATTAGCGCCCGCTGGTTGTATAAATTGTACATCCCCATTTTGAATTAAATAGTCCAACCTATGCTGTTCGATTTCTTCAAGTACCGGAGGCTCTTCTTCACCCATATCCCTACATATATTATGAAGAACAGCCGTTGCTACAATCACGGTCAACATGTTATCTAATTTTAAACGGCAACCATATGCCATCACTGGGAACCTTCGTTTCCACACTCCAAATAGTCTTTCAACTATGTTTCGGGTTCGAATATGGGCTTCGTTATATAATTGTTGTGATGGTGTACGCGGTTCCAATAAGGGTGTTAGTAAATAATGACGCACATTGTAACCACTGTCACCTGAAAATAAGTTCGTTTTTTATGCCGAACCAGAAACTGATTATAATGTACTGGGAACATTATTTTACACTTGCCATATTTCTTCATAGAAGGTTATGGGATCAAATCAAATGAAGTTAGTGAAAATGATAATTGTTACTGTGTACATACCCAATAGAAATGTGTCAGGATAGACTCCATTTTCAAACTGCATTCGCAATACAGAATTATTAAATATCGTCACATCATGGGTAGACCCTGGCCATCGCGCGACAACATTTAAAAATTTAAGGTTTGCATCCGAAACAGCCTGAACGTTTATGGAAAAGTAACCCTTCCTATTCCGAAAAACTTCTGCATCTTCACCACCTACGATTATCTGTGATATTTTCTATTTGTAAGAATTATTTTTATCTCTCACCAGCCGACTGCGGAGATATTTTCAGGCTTAACTAAGATGTTCCTAAAAATATTTAAGGCTCACTTAAACAACTGTGCAACGGATATAAAATTTTAAGTGACACTTAACTGCTAAGTGCGAGTGGTGCAAACGGGCATAAGTGAAACACACTGTAGATTTTACGATTTCAATTTGTTCGATCATCTCTCTTCAAATGGTCTTTTTTCGATTCTATTTTCGATTCGGTGGCCCCTCCCGACCGTTACCGTATTGCCGAAAGCCGATTCGTTCACGAATTGATATAAACGCAGTCAAAGACATTCGCTAACCAATCTGTCTTTTTATATTCGAGAGACATTATGTGTTTCACACGTGTAAATGACGTAGAGTATGAAAGTGATGTGCTGGAGGACGATCAAGAAACTGAGGATGTGTCCTATATACACTGGGATCCCCAACACAAGCATGTTATCTGCGTTCATACGTCCTACGGTAGGCCAAGCAAATCCTCACAATTTCCTGAATTGCTGTTTCATCGTATTCGGAGCAGAAATAAACCGAATGCTTTCTCTGGCCGGCCGTTTAAGTATTTCATGTGAGGTGGCGTGCTATCGAAGTAACGATCATGAAGACTTTTATTATCTGACAAAAACCGAAACTTTGATCAAAAAGATAATTTACGCGAGTGGTACGAAAAATATACATGTGGTCCGTTATTAAGAAATTTTCCAACTGTGGATGTACTATTCAAATATATGAAGGTGAATGTCAGAAGCTACAATTTATGGGTTGGTTGTATGCTTACTGGAGGAATTGGAATTGCGGAAAACGAATGGGATGATCAGTCATACATCATCAACGGTGTAGTTCGAAAACCCTGGAACCATTATAGCACTATTACTGTGTATTTAACGTATATTAAATTTATTTTTAGTATAAATTGCTGTTTAGCATTTCAACCTTTTTCGTCCGAGTATTTCCCCTCAATCTACCACAAGCAAATATATATAGGTGGCACAGACAGATAGATAGCGGTTAGAGACAGACAGACAGCCTGATAGATAGCGATCGGAGACTGATAGATCGGTTACGGATTGACAGATATATTGACAGATTGACAGACTGACAGATTGACAGCTAAACAGACTGGCAGATTGACAGCTAAACAAATTGACAGCTAGACAGATTGACAGACAGACAAATTGACAGCTAAACAGATTGACAGCTAGTCAGATTCCCAGCTAGACAGACTGACAGATAAACTGATGGATCGATAGACTTACAGAGGGATCAGTCAGACAGATAAACAGATGGGACAGATTGATCCTTGACAAATTCGAAATTTAAATTAATCAACCCATGGGTCCCGCAAGACGTGTGCCGCTTGTCGATTGTTTTCAATTATTTCCAATTAATTTAATTCGATTGATTTTACGTGAGGAGGCAACATCAAATTGATCCTTGACAAATTCGTAATTTAAATTAATTGGGGCCAGGGATCCCGGACTCTGCGAGACGCGCGCACCGCTTTGTCGATTATTTTTATTTCAATTGAAGTTCGCTTGATATTACGTGTACGCGAAACAAAAGATAAGAATTTTTCCTCTAAAAACGTATAAGTGCTCTGTTATCTGCAGTTACGAAGAACCCGAGAGCTTAACGATATAACTCATTAGAGTTCTTCACTTGACAGTGTAAACATCGCTCTAAAAAAAAAGTTTAGAAATTTCAGCTTGTCACTACAGATCAAAATTTTTTTCAAAAGGTATGTACAAATCTACTTTTTTTTGTTACAATGAGTAGTAGGGATTTGCCAATTCATAAACCTCCTCCTGGAACAATGTAGGTCAAGGTCAAGGCCAAGGTCCAGGTCACACTGGGTGACCGTGTCACTGACCTTGACCTTGACCTACATTGTTCCAGGAGGAGGTTTATGAATTGGCAAATCAAGGTCGAGGTCAAAGCAGGTCGCGGTTAAAGATATTGTTTACATTGAAACGTAACCTTCAACGTTTTCGGAGGAGGTTTAGAAATTGGTAAAAGTAGAAAAATGTTCAACCCCTCCACCCAAGAAATATCGTTTATAAGCGTGAACGGTATAGCAGTGAAAAGTGTAGTTCCTTGACATAAAGTCGAAGTGGTAGTGTACTTGGAGTAATAATAGCTGATCGTTGAAGTATTACAAGTAAGTTGTAGACTATAGTAAAATAGAATTAGTGGAAATTTTGATTATGTATATGTAGCGGCAACATCAAAGCAGCAAAGTTCCTTCCAAACCAACAACCTTCATCTGAAGAGAAGTCCTACAATTGATGGATGTAGTCGTTCGAAAAAGATGAGAAAAATCGTGAAAGCACAAAATACCGTACCCATGTCGCAAGTAATTGAAGAAGATTCCAGCTACGAAGTTGATTTAAATAATTTTGTATTAACACACGCTTTAAACGAAGATTGTTCAGTAACGAGAAAAGAGGCAAGTGAAAATCTTCCGGAAAATGTTCAACGAGGGAACAGAGGACCTCTGTATTCAGAGACAATTTATTTTATAAATAAGAGCCGCACGAAGTGGGTTACCGTTGGGTTATGTTCAGAAATGTTTTTCGAACCCGTTGTAAGAATAATGGGGAAAGGTCAGTGTATCACTTTCAAGGAGCTGGATTGACAAAACATTTTAAGCTATAAAACATCCATAACAAGCAGCTTTGGATCTCGTGTACCATCCCAATTAACGTTGTGCTCGGATAGAATTATAGTAGATTTCTCAATCTGGGCTTGTTTGAAAGGTATTTTTATCACCTTTCAGAATCTGTATTGATACCTGTAGAATAAGTCGTCAATGTCAGCATTGTTCAATTGAACAACTTTGTAACAAAATAATGACGTTTACCAACACTAAACGTTGCCAACTTGCTTTTCCTTCTTCCTTAATCGTTCATCGTGCAATTCGCACGCAGTTTGCCAAAATACTTAAATAAAAACTCGGTTATCACAATACCAATATTTACTTTCTTATACATTATGTATAAGTATAGGAATCATGAAAAATTTCGAACTAGAGATTTCAACGGATATGCACGTTTTGAGGTCCCCTGAATCGTTTCTGACTATTTTCGGAATGGCGTCTGTGTGTCTGTGTGTGCCTGTGTGTCTGTGCGCGCTCTAGCGTCCAAACGATTATAGCTAGAGCTCTTCAACTTTAAACTTAACAATTGTATGTAGCAAGGAGGAAAACGTCCTATTTTGAACGCAATCTCTTAACCGGAAGTGATGGTTTACTCTTATCACCTTTTTCCATATCTCGAAAACGGTACACGTTACGGAAAAACATATTCTTACATAAATTTTAGATATTGGGGTAATTACTGTGGGGAATTTGCAAACGGGGTTCTATATATACTAATTTAACACGTGTGCGCTTAAGGGATAATAGCCGCATAAATGGCCGGGGAAATTCCGAATTCTGTGTGGTCGTTCGTGATGTTCTTGCCGTGTTTTTCCGCTTTTTTGATTTCTAGCGTCTAACAAATTCAACCGTTTGCCTTTGGTAGTTGTATGCAATGTTTTAAATTTATTTAGATCCGGGAAATGGTTCTTTGTTATGCAGGTCTAGGTAATTGGTCGTGCCATCTTCGTTGTTTTCTGTCTCTACGGTGAATTGTACTTGCTCGTAGAAGCAATTACCTAGACCTTCAAATTGGGAAAAAAGAACAACACCTGACCTTCGACATATTCAGAAAACATAGTTTCTCAGACGCCATAACAAATGCCCCATGAAACTTTAACCAAGTGTTTAATTTTTTAATTAAAAATTTTTTTTAACTTTAATTTTAGATTTAGTGTGACACAATCAAAGAGTGCAGTGATAATATCAAAGTTATTATGGATAATCAAGAACCATCAACATCGTCTGCGGTGTCTTCGCAAATGGAAGCAACAACATCAACAAGTTTTGACTCTAGATTGACTAACATGCCTTATCAAGATATTGTTGTTTTTTGTTTATCAAGTGATTTAAATGATCTTAGTTTGCCTACTAAATGTGACATTTTAAAATATTATTTTTTTTAAGTGATCGTGCTAAATTTGAAAACAAAACTTTTACTTCTCACGTAACAGATAAATTGATCCAAATTTGGTGTAAATTAAATATTGAAATCATTAATAGAAAGAGTGTTTTAAAAAAATTAACTGGTTTGCTTGATAAATACCAGAAACATGTACAACATAGAAACAAAAGAGATGAATTTAAAGCATTTGTTGATTCAATAAACGAATTATTTTATATTGGCAAATGTAATTGCAAATTAAAAACAACAGAATGCTCGTGTGGATTGATTCCAGAACATCTAAAATAATTTATGATGGACCAGCATAATGATAGAAAATTCACAATACCTGAATATACCTTGAATATGCAAGACGTTGAAGAAGTAGCTACAACAATACCAACACTTACAACTGGTACCGATGATCCAAGTTACGAACCACCTGAATTACACATGGATGAAGATGAAAATGAAGCAACAACAGAAGTTCCAGAAGCAACTGTTCAAATGAGACGAGGTCATTATACTCAAAGATACGATGCCTTAAATTTTGCTATGATGTGTGATAGATTCGGTGTTTCAGATAGAGTCGCTTCATGTTTAGCAACAGCTTTATTCGAAGATATAAATTTTAGAGATGTTCATGGTAATCTTGTTATTATGGATAAATCAAAAGTGGCTAGAGAAAAAGTTAAATCTAGAGATGCAGTGCTCCGTACACGACATACAAATTCTTCCATAACTGCATTCTCTTTCGATGGTAGAAAAAATGACTCATTAACTACAGAGAAAGTTAATGACAAATTTCATACCACTATGGTAAAAGAACCGCATTTAGTTGTTCTGAAAGAGCCCTATAATGAGTTACTTGGATATGTAAATTTGGGTAGTCAAGAAGATGCAAAAACCAAACACAGAAAACTGAATGAATTTTTCAACAATAAAACATTAACAGTTGATCAATTAATTGGCATATGCAGTGATGGTGAGCCAGCAAATACTGGAACAGAAAATGGTGTTTTACGATTATTTGAAAAACAGTTAAATAGACCAATTCACTGGTTTATATGTCTGCTTCATTTCAATGAACTGCCATTTCGTCATTTATATGAAGCATTGGACAAAACAGTCACCATTGGACCACGGGCAGCAAGTGGAAAGTTATTCAAAGCTATTCAAGAATGTGAGAAATTGCAGGTATGTAACACTTTATTTTATTTAATATCATCATTATTTATTGTCATTATTTTACTTTTTCGATTGGGATAAAGTTAAAATAAAATAATTGCATTTTAATTGATCTAAACATTTCATTTTTCAGGTAGTAGCTGATTTTGATCCAATACCACTGGAGAATATGCCTGCAATGATGGATCATGAGCATGAGCTCGAACTATCAACAGATGTTAAATATTTATATCAAATAGCTAAAGCAATTTCGAATGGTATTGTTCCAGTTGATTTAGCTAACATTAAACCAGGACCAATTGCACATTCTCGTTGGTTAACCAAAGCAAGTAGATTACTACGATTATATGTAACAACTAATACACCATCGACCAATTTAAAAACTTTGGCAGTTTATATTATTACAGTTTATGTGCCAATGTACTTCAATGTGAAGTTTTATAACTCTGTTGTGTACGGCAGTGCACTTTTATTAAAATTTATACGTTGGACACGATACTTACAACCAAACTTTCGTAATATTGTAGATGGTGTAATTCAAAACAACTCATATTACGCACATCCAGAAAATATCTTATTAACAATGTTATTTGATGATCGAAAAGCAATACGGGATAGAGCTATCAAAAAAAATTTACACTATCGAGAACAAATGTACGATCCAACTAAACTCAGAGTTTACAAAAAATATATCTTAAATTTCAATGCTACCGATTATGTCAATATGGTTGACATGAATAACGACGATATATTATTTGAACCAGCATTTACTCGACAGATTCCATATGATCACTTGGTAGAATACTTAGATTTCGTTGAACCACCACTGGCTGATCCACAAATTCCAATGCACATACAAGGAACAGAAAGACATGTACAATTATTAACGAGTGTTTCAAAACGAGTTATAGAAAAGAATCGTGAAGGAGTTATGGCAGTGACATTAGAAAGTCGTAAGAAAACTCCTCGAATGGAAAGTAAAAAGGACCTTAAAAAATAATATTACCACGTTAAAACATTAAATTGTAGGTCGAGAATAATATTTAAAAATAAATTGAATAAAAAATGTAAAAATAGTGTTTTCTGTTGAAACCTTGAAAATGTTGATTTTTTCAAATCGATTTTCCTACAAAAAAATTGATCGTAATAAAAGTTTTTGGAAATTATCTGAACTTTTATAATCTGAATTCTGAATTCTGAATTTATTAGTTAAAAGTTCATTTTAGGCTATTTTTCGACAAAAAATTCCTAATATCTCTACTAAAAATAAAAAAAATATTGGTATCAATACAGATTCTGAAAGATGATAAAAATACCTTTCAAACAAGCCCAGATTGAGAAATCTACTATAATGCTATCCGATTTTATGACGAATTTAATTAAATTATTCTATGTATATATGGAAAAATATATATTTTGAAATTTTGGGGGGCTCCAAATCCAAGTTAGAGCTATGGTCTCTTGAGCAAAATTTCTCAGAATCACCTATATATTACGATTTTGCTATACGCTTCATCAAAAAAAAAATTAACCCGCCCTAATATATATATATATATATTGAGAAAAGATAATACTTCGGGAAAATTTGGACAGGTAAATCAATTAAACAATAATTACATCAGTATGATGTATACCAGTGGACAAGAAATAACAATTATATTATAATTATATATATATATATATATATATATATATATATATATATATATATATATATGTTTTGTTTTTTTCACGGGTAATGAACCGCGTTGTAGAATTATCCCTGTAAGGGTTGTTCCGACGTTTCGGCAATGTCACAATTGCCATCTTCAGGTTGGTCTTCTCGGTCTAAGCGATCTAGAAGAACTGGCGTTTGAAGTTACTGCTCCGTCTTTATATGCTGTGGTTTCGTTCCGGGTCGATGTGCATGTTTGGTTTCTACTCTGGCTTCGGGTCAGTGGGCCGTGTCGTTCTTGTAGCTCAGTGGGTGGTGATATTTTCTTTTTGTCTATCACGGACTTGCTATTTATCCGGCCAGCAAGTGCTGGTCTCCATGTTCTTGGAAGTCTTTGAGCATCATCCCGTTTGTTCATATTTTGTGGCTGCTTTTCTATTTCAATAGCTTCCCGAATTATCCGTGTCGTGAAGTGTGGTATGTTAGCTATGGTTTTCGTGTTCTCAAAATCTATGTTGTGCCCCGTGTCTAATATGTGCTTCACTAGAGATGATGATGTATCCTTTTGTTTCACTGCTCTTATGTGTTCTTTCTTTCGGATATCAATTCTTCTGTTAGACTGCCCAATGTACTTGCTGTCACAGTCTTTGCATGGAATTTCATACACACCTTGTTCCTCTAAGGGAATTTTACTTTTCGGATTCCTCAATAGCGCTTCTATCTTCAGGTGTGGTTTAAATACCGTGTCGATATTTTCCTTGCGCAAGATACGGCTAATTTTGTCCGTAGTTCCCTTGACATACGGCAAGAATGCTCTTGCTATAGGCCTCCTGTCTGCATCTTCAGTTTTTTCTGTCTTGGTTTAGTTGCTCTTTGTATTTCTCGTTTGGTGTAGCCATTTGCTTGTAATGCCTGGTGTATATTCCTAATTTCTTCGGCCTTGTTGGTGTCGTCTGCAATCCTTTCCGATCTTGTAATGAGCGTCTTTATCACCGAGTGGAGTTGTCCTGCATGATGATGTGATTCGGCGTTGAGATATCGGTTGGTGTGGGTCTTCTTTCGGTACACAGTATGGCTCAGGCGATGGTCTTCTGTCTTCGTAAGTAGGACGCCTAGGAACGGCAGCTGATTGTGTTCCTCCACTTCCATTGTGAATTTAATTTGGTCGTGTTGTTCATTTAGATGGTTGAGGAAAGTAGCTAGTTCTGTCCTTCCGTGTGACCATATTACGAAAGTATCGTCAACATATCTTAGCCATACATCAGGTTTGAGTTTCGCAGTGTGCAATGCTGTGGTTTCTAGGCGATCCATGAATAAATTTGCAATTACTGGTGACAGCGGTGATCCCATTGGTGCTCCTTCCATCTGTTTGTACCGTTGGTCTTCATACATCTACAACAACTAAGGTTCTTGGTAATCGCTACTGACGAAGGGTAATAACCCAGAAACAATATTGTCTAGCGATCCACCAGTTAGTCTTCATGGACCTGTTTTAATTAATGTTCACTACACCATTGAGGTGTAAAATTAGACCATCTTTCATGTAAATTTTACATTTTTCTCTCAAATTTGACAAGACGCATTTTCAATTTGAATTGTTGTTGAACTTAATTGCAGCAATCCTTTTATATGTTGACACTGGACATTTGACAGTCGTCTTGTTTACTCACCGCAAGGTGTTAGACAAGGTATCGTCTTGTCAGTGTTCTGTTGTCAGTGGTTCGTTAGGAGTGACTGGCTCGCGCCATGAAGTTTTGATGGCCCCTACATGTATAGGTATTTCAACAACTAAGGTTCTTGGTAATCGCTACTGACGAAGGGTAATAACCCAGAAACAATATTGTCTAGCGATCCACCAGTTAGTCTTCATGGACCTGTTTTAATTAATGTTCACTACACCATTGAGGTGTAAGATTAGACCATATTTCATGTAAATTTTACATTTTTCTCTCAAATTTGACAAGACGCATTTTCAATTTATATATATATATATATATATATATATATATATATATATATATATATATATAATTCGAAGAGTTAGCGACCAGACTAAGTTGAAAAGTGAAATATCGTAGTGACATATGTGGTCGGTAATACGAATCGTTGACTTAAATACTCTTTATTTCGTACCAATCTTCCGAAGCTCTTTGCTCCTTTTTCAAGGTTCTACAATTGCAAGAGAAGGAACTTAACTATATTATAATGTTTTTAACTAATGTTAGTATAACTTACAGAAATGTGAGGTTATTCGTCTATAAAGATGTTGGTTCATTAGTTAAAAAACCAATGAGAACTTGCGAGAACACATAACACGTTGAAAAGTTAAAATACAATTTAAAAATGAAAAAGATACACACATCAAACAAATTAGTACACACAAAGCTGTCATCTGTAAAAGTGAAAAAATATTACCAACTGAAAATTTTTAACGTTAAACAAGTCACACCTGCCAACCCTACTACACGGCGGCAAGATTTGAATTTGAATTTAAAGTATGAAAATGTAAACATACATACAAAATTACAAGTCAACGACTCAGTTGCCCCAGCAATGCAGTAAATAAGTGTAAATTCGACTCAGACCCTTAATATCCGCTTTGGAGTTCATGGCGAAGGGCTCCCTATTAATGTGGAACATTTCATGAAAAAGACGTTCATGAAAATTCGATTCAGTGCTATGTATTGTAACATCGTCGTAGTTCATTTGATGGTCAGTCTTGTGAACATGTGTAGCAAGGGCACACGAATTAATTTTAATTCTGGCATCACTTCTGTGTTGTGTGAGCCTTTTTCGAAGTTGTTGGGTCGTTTGCCCTATGTACACCTGTTCGCAATCATTGCAGCGAACTTTATACACCACATCGCACTTTTGGTAAATGTTGTCTTTATCCTTGTATATATGTGTTAGAAAACAAAGATCGCAAGGTTTTTATGTTATATTTTGCTTTTCAACTTAGTCTGGTCGCTAACTCTTCGAATGAATTACAGACATGGGGTTCTTTGAACTAATTGAGACAACATATGGACGTGATGCAGTGCAGGCACTTAAACAATGGACGAACACCTACATGAGACTTGCTTCTTTAAGAAACCGAAGGATTTTCCTTTTACAATGCAGAACACAATGTGTCCACCGAAGGCACATTACTCAGAACACCCGCAACCTCCTGGCCCTCATGGACACGGAACTAGGAAGAGTAGGACAAGAGATCGACAACTTCAATAAAAGGTTGAAGAGTAAAATATTAAATTTTGAAATTAAGATTACTATTAGAAATTTAAATAGAGTAGAAATTGTTTTCAATAACTTAACACTTAAATTAAATGACACATTGCCGGTAGCGGTAGTGTATGAGTATAAATGTAGACAAAAAATAATTTACAACAGACGGTTTCATAACATAAAACGAACCAACCTGGGGAAATTAGACAATATCACAACTACTGAATTAAACAAAATAAGAACACACGAACGATGGTTCAAGAATTTGAGTGATGTAGAGTTTCCTCAGGATGTCCGTGACTTCCTGGCGTTGGGTCCTGGTTTTTGTGTACCTCCATCAACGAAAGATATAAAAATTCAAAATTTACTTGCTGATGCAGAAAATATAATTTCGGAGGTTTCACATAAAGATCTATATCGTTCTCGTGTCACTAATGCCATCACGAACTACACACATAAGCATAATGGTACGATACCAATAGTAAATAAACAACTAAATAAATGTAAGTCCTTTTTGAGAGATAACACAGATCTCCTCATTTTGAAATCAGACAAAGGTAACGTGACTGTGGCGATGACCAGGGAGGACTACATACAGAAATCCTTGGCCATTGTTAACGACAACAAATACTACAAATCCCTAAGTCGTGATCCCACCACCTCCTTTCAAAACAAGAACAATGACATTGTTAAGAACCTAAGGTGACGTAAAATTATTGACGATAAACAGGCTAAATCACTGAACATGTATAGAGGTGTACCTCCCAAATTTGATGGGTTACCCAAGATTCATAAAGAAGGCTGTCCACTAAGACCTATTGTGGCCTCCATCGATTGCCCTACAGAAAACCTGTCTAAATTTATTGCTCACATTCTTGACCTATCAATGAAAGGACAAGACAATCCTTATTTCACAAAGGACTCATTTCAGTTTGCTGATTTTATAAACAATTTTCAACTACCAGAGGGGTTCGTATTGATTAGTTTAGATGTAGTTTCCCTGTTCAGTAACATCCCATTGTCATTGGTCACGGCCGTCATCGAGGAGGGATGGGACTCTATCAGTCCTTTTTGAAAAATTTCACTCACAACCTTCATAGACATTATCACCTTTTTATTTAATTCCAGTTACTTTACTTTTAATGGTTCCTTCTATTCACAAGTGTTAGGTTGCCCTATGGGTTCTAATTTAAGTCCAAAAATTGCTGGGATGGTTATGGATTCTCTTCTGGACTCCTGCATTCCTAAATTATCCTTTGTTTTGCCCTTCATTAAAAAATATGTGGACGATATCATCTGCGCCACTCCGATGGATAAGGTGGACGAAATACTTAACACCTTCAACGCGTACAACCACAACATTCAATTTACGGTTGAACAAGAAAATAACAAAAGTGTCCCTTTTCTCGACACGAAACTTATTAGACGCATCGACAACACCATCATGCTGGATTGGTACCAGAAACCTTCCAGCTCTGGAAGATACATTAATTATTACTCGTACCATCCCATGAAAACGAAAATCAACTTCGTCTTGGCAATGAAAGGACAGAATCAAAAAACATTTCCCATCCCACATTATTTACTGAAAATATCAATAGATTATATATACAGGATTCTAGTTGAGAATTCGTATCCTTCTGAGTTACTGAACAAATTATTACTGCAAGGGGGTCGTCGGGGCCCTGTCCATCCGGATGACTGTGTTCCTCATGACATTCCTAAATTCAAATCTTTGTATTACATAGAGGGCCTCACCCAAAAAATTATAAATTTATTCAAATCAGAAAATATTAAATTTGCAAAATATAACATAAAAATCTTGCGATCTTTGTTTTCTAAGACAAAGGATAAAGACAACATTTACCAAAAGTGCGATGTGGTCTATAAAGTTCGCTGCAATGATTGTGAACAGGTGTACATAGGGCAAACGACCCAACAACTTCGAAAAAGGCTCACACAACACAGAAGTGATGCCAGAATTAAAATTAATTCGTGTGCTTTTGCTCAGCAAATTCATATCCCTCACGACTCACAACAACCAGGTCCGATTTATTTTTTAACTCCGTATAAAATCGGAATATTTGGCATCATGAATGATACAAATAAAATACAGCACAACTTTTTCATACCTGAGTCAGTGCAAGTTTCTAAGGGAGCTAACGATATAGTCAGTTACCTTCATTTTTACTTTGAGAATCATGGTATTGGCGAAACAAAATTGCGTTGCTCAAAACAAAAACAATATTGTGATGGGATATCTGATATGGCGAATTTTAAAAAACCTCAATGACACCATTTCCCTTTCTTTTCTACCAATTGGCCACACAAAATTCTAATGCGATCTTGCATTTGGCATTTTTAAGAAAAAAAATATGGTAAGCAAGGCAGGTTCCATGAAACTAGTGGAGGATATCGCACATTCATCAACTCCCACCAGTGGCCTAAACAAAGCTGTAACAACAGGCACCGAGGAAGGAAATGTGTTAGTCCCAGTATACGACTGGGGGAGTTATTTCAACAAGAAAAAGTGGAAAACAGTCACAAATATTACAAAAAATAGTAATTTTGATTTTTCTTCTACTGATAAAGGAGCTGTTCTCACCAGAACAATTTTAGATGCATTTGGGCTAGCTGGTTTATCAATTCAGAGAAAAAAATATTTATATGAAAAAATTAGACCGTATTCTAGGGACGAGCATAAGGATTTACTATGCCCTAAGCCTCCCACAACTATTGCTGAGCACCAGTCCGAAAGTGAAAATGAACATCTCCATTCCGAAGAAGACAGCGCCCATGCTCCAAAGCGGCCAAAAATAACCTTGCGAAATAGAAGGAAGCTTTTCAATGCAAAGTAGAAGGAAAATATTTTCTACCTGACACCCATTTTTTTTTAATTTTTCTATTTTTTCAAAAATATGTTTACTTGGTATATTGCCTATATTGTAGTTTTACAAGCTTTTTAATGTTACATGTATACTTAAAAATTATTAATAATAATATTATACTATTTCATTTCATTTATGAAACAAAAGGTCACGCAAAATAAACTTTTGGTGGGGGGATCAGCACTTGGGGGTGGGGATGGTAGGCACTTGGGGGGAGGGGGAGTTCAAAAATGGTAGGGGTGGGTAAAATTCCCAAACGAAATCAAAATAAACACATGGGCACTTCATAGGGCAGCCAAAATCCTAAAAAACACGTTCAAAAACATAATCAAACTTTAACCTCAATTATCTTGAAAGTACCTTTTTTGAAATAAAACTTCAAAATGCTGTAACTTCTGTCAATTTTTGAGATTTTTGCATGATTTTGGTGTCCTTTTGTTCAGAATTTTGACCTTTATCCATGGTGATATGGTATCAAAAACTCGATTTTGACCCCTGGCAAGATAACATACTCCTTTGCTGTAGTGTGGTAATTGTCCACCAAATTACCACACTATAGCAAAGAAGTATGTACACCATTTAGAGGTCAATGACCAAAGTTATTTCCGAAATAGAAGCTACCCGATACCATTCGCGTTTAAGAAACGAGTTGATAAAGACATCCAAGATATGTTAACACAAGGGATCATTGAAAGAGCAAATACCAGTTATATTAATCCATTGTTAGTTGTAAAAAAGAAAGATGATTTGATTCGATTGTGTTTAGATGCTCGGCAATTAAATAAAATCACAAAGCCATATCGTGGCTCAATGCCCTCAAAGTATAGAAATCCTATTATATAAGTGTAAAGGAAAAGAATATTTCAGCAAGCTCGATTTAAAAAATTCGTTTTGGCTAATTCCCCTCAGTACAGGATCAAGGAAATATACTGGATTTAGTATAGATGGACATGTATATCAATTTAGAGTAGTGCCATTTGGGCTAGCTAGTTCTGCAGCCGCTTTAATTAAGGCGATGCAGCAAATTTTAGATAGGTATGAACAATTTTGAATACATTACATAGACGACATTCTAATATTCACCGAAAATATCACTGAACATTTCGGACATATTAAAATTATTCTACGCACTTTAAATATGGCAGGTATGAAAATAAATCTAGAGAAATGTAAATTCGTAAAGCAGGAAGTTATTTTCCTTGGATTTAAAATAAATAATGACGGAATTTACGTGCAAGAAAATAGATTGGCCGAAGTACAAAATTATGTGAGACCAAAAAAACATAAAGAAAATTAGATCATTCTTAGGGGTTCTGATTATTACAAACGATTTTTTACACGACCTGTACCGAAACTAACGAATATCATAGTAGTAACCTACTTCAGAAAACTGTCAATACCACATGGCGTGCGATATTATATCACACTAGTGTGATATTTTTGACAAGTACGACCAACTAAAGCTCAACGCACACCATCTGGCACATTTTGTACAAATGACACAGAAAAAAGCTTGACTCTACTAAATATTCACTGTGGTACACCGGGCCTTTACACAGTTTCGTAACTATCTGCCATTAGGGCTTGTTGGTTGAAGTTCCGTCGAATATTAGTCAGCTGCTGTGTGCAATGACATTAATATATTAAAATGAAGTTTCTGTTTTACCGACTAACGGGCTTGAGCATTCTAACGTCACTTTCTCAGGTTTTTTAAAAAATACATTTGAGGTCGTGTAAAAAATAGTGTTCATAACTCGCTCGAAAGTGTTATATCGTCTGCTCGTGAGGTTTCTGCACTCGCTCACGCTCGTGCATCAAAATTCTCACTCGCACGATATAACTTACTTTCGACACTTGTTATGAAAATAACTAATACCAAATTACATGGATATCGCGCAACCTTTGTTTAAATTGTTAAAGAAAGGAGTAAGATGGACATAAGAATTTGAGCTGAGTATGCGTGAAGAGATTGCAAGTTGGTAATAGAAAGAAGGTTATGCAAAGTTAAGTTTACCGTATAAGATCGTAAAAAGATTTGGTAACACCTATGAGATAGCGAGTACAGAAGGAACGAAGCGAAGCCGGTTTAATATTCAACTTCTGCAGCCATATAAAACAAGACCAGAGAAACAATAAAAATTGATGATTTACAAACAAATCATAATCTTCCTTGTTTGGGGGAAACTGTAATGGTTACATTTTACAGTAAAAATGGTGAGAAGTAGATTTAAAATTTAACCATAAATTTAGAAATTGAAAATGAAATGGGAGTCCTAGAGCCGGTCCTGTTTTAAAGTGTACATATCGGAATGTAAAGATTTTAAATTATTTTGTTTCTAAAACGTTGAATATTAGATGTCTCGTCATGTAAATAATTAAGATAGAGTTAGTTTAAATATGTTTAACATATTAGAATTAAGAGTAGAATATTAACCCGTAAATATAGAATTTATAATATAAATGTAACGAGATAATTTAATGCGCATTTGCACGTGAACGTAGGCGCGAGAAAACTCTTGAAACGATTGAACGATTTGCAGCTAAGTCAAAAAAAGACGCGGTCGCATATGCAATTATGTTAAAAAAACTTGGAGTCTCAGCCGATTTATGGTCATTCGGATCTATCGGAGGACTCGACGTGGGTTTCTACGAGCGAAAAACTGACAGTTGAAATGATTTATAGCGCTCGGTACCGATGATATCACGTGCTAGCACGTGACTTTCACGCGGTTTTGAAACAGAGATGTGTGCAGGTGTTAGAGGGAATCTATGTGGGCGTAACTCGATTATAAATAAGCGTAAATTCGGTAGCTAGGCGGAGTCGAAAACTCGACAGAGTCTTAATCAGTCGTGCTAATAGCAGAACCGCATCGATAACGCTTAGTAAGTTTCTTTTATATGGTGAATATTATATGCCTAAATACAACGAATTGTCTGTAACTGTGTTTATAAGCTCTGCGTATATATATATATATATATATATATATATATATATATATATATATATGTTGGTGCGTAAGTTCTCGCGCCTGAAGATGGCAGATGGGACTCTGCCGAAACGTCGAAGCGACCCTTCAGGGAACATTTCTAACGCGGTTCACAACCAGAGAACCAAGAAGCACATATATACAGTGGTGGCCAATGAACAATGAATTTTTGGTTTTTTGACGATAACTTTTTTCCTAGTGTACCAATCTTCACCAAACTTTCACCAAGTATGTATGACGGTCTTACACACTTATTCCTGTAACCCAATTTGACTATTTCACCGGTAGTTATGGCTCAATTTGTAAAAATTACCAAATCACCACTTTTTCGCCTTTGTATTTTCGAGTTAAAAACCAATGTTCTCTCTTGTTTTCCCTCCTTTGCCCTCGACACGCTGCAGAGAACCGAAGCCCTTGCCGCTGAAGATGCCGTGCACCATGACGCTGCCACCGCCATGTTTGACCGTAGGGACGAGTTACTTGACGTCGTGACGCGTACCGGCCGGGCCACGTACGTAGACACGGCCATCCGAGCCCATGAGATTGAACTTGCTCTCATCCGACCACACGACTTTTTTCCACTGGTCGATCGTCCAGTCTTTGTGCTTCTTGGCCCACTCCAGGCGGTCATCGCGGTTCTTCTTGCTGATCAGGGGCTTCTTGCAGCTTTTATACAAGTTGTTCGGTTACCCTACACGTTGTTATTGGCCCCTCTACTAATGAACTCGGTTGACCGGTGAGAGATACAAATTTTAGGTTAAATTGTTATTAATGTTGTTATCTATCCATATTGACAACAATAAAGGAGGGAAAACAAGAGAGAACATTGGTTTTTAACTCGCAAATACAAAGGCGAAAAAGTGGTTATTTGGTAATTTTTACAAATTGAGCCGGTGAAATAGTCAAATTGGGTTACGGTAGCGATTACCAAGAACCTTAGTTGTTGAAATACCTTTACATGTAGTGGCCATGACGAAGGGTAATAACCCCCAAACAACATTGTTTAGCGATCCACCAGTTAGTCTTCATGGACCTGTTTTAATTAATGTTCACCATTGCATTGAGGTGTAAGATTCGACCATCTATCATGTAAATTTTACATTTTGCTGATTTGACAAGACACATTTTCAATTTGAATTGTTTTTGAACTTAATTGCAGCAATCCTTTTATATGTTGACACTGGACGTTTAACAGTCGTCTCTTGTTTAGTCTCCGCAAGGTGTTAGACAAGGTATCGTCTCGTCAGTGTTCTTTTGTCAGTGGTTCGTTAGGAGTGATTAGCTCGCGCCAAGAAGTTTTGATGGCCACTACATTTAAAGGTATTTCAACAACTAAGGTTCTTGGTAATCGCTACTGACGAAGGGTAATAACCCAGAAATAATATTGTCTAGCGATCCACCAGTTAGTCTTCATGGACCTGTTTTAATGTTTAATGTTCACTGCACCATTGAGGTGTAAGATTCGACCATCTATCATGTGTATATATATATATATATATATATATATATATATATATATATATGTATAGTTGGTTTTTCTTTCTTGGACGTGCAGGTTTCTTTTTTTAATATTGAAATGATAATCCGAATGGTTTTAAAATATATTTTATATTTCGGATCAGATCCGATCCTTTATCAAAAATACTGAAAAAACATATAATATGTGTTACAAATATAAAAATATAAATAAATTACTGCTGAAGGACATACAAGGTTCTATTTTAATTAGGAGTAAGTTTCAATAGTATGCTTACCAAAATAAACCGTCGAAAACTCCTTAGTTAAACATTAATTCGATAAAAAAACCAAAACTTAAACTTCTTAACAATAAAATAAAAAACAAATTAAACTATCATATTCTGTTGTGAGATTATTAAAACGAACTCAAAAATATATATTCTCGGACGATCACATGGTTTTCGCACTTGGTCTACATCATTTATACCTGGATATTTTGTTTAACATTTTGAAAACTCGATCGATTTTTCATCGATCGTACATTAAATGGAAATGGCTGTTATTACGTCTTATTTTATTGAAGCGGAGAAAGACGGTAAGGTAGGTGTATCCCACTGTCGATCATAACACGACTGCACTTTTTCATTTTATTTCTAGGTGGCGCTATATTGTTAGTGAATATTATGCATTTTATTTTTAGTTCTTTTTTTTTTATTATATTTGTATTAATATTTGTTATTGTATTTTATGAAGGTTTATATATTTATATTAATTAAAATTGAATTTAAAGTAGACAAAATTTTTTATTATTATTTTTATGGTTCAAATCAGATGGAAGCAATTATTAATCACTAGAGACGGCGATATTAAAACAGCCAACGGAGACAATATCACTCAATTATGTTAGAATATATTGTTGACAGATTTTTAATGTCTGTTCTATCATTTATCGATTTTTTGTTTTTTTTGATTTCCAACATTTCGTGGATGATTCTTGCCCAGTGGCTGGTCTCCCTCTTGAGGACCTTTGTTCCATCAAAGTTGAACTCATGTTTTGTTTGGTTTTTGTGTTTTGATAATGCGGTGGTATTAATTTTGTCATATTTGTGACCATTTAATCTTTTGTGTAATAACTGTTTGGTTTGACCTATGTATACCCCGTCACAATTATTACATGGAATTTGATACACAACGTTACTTTGTTTACTGATCGGTGTCGGATCTTTAATATTAGGATATAATTTTGCTATTTTATTATTAGTTTTATTGGCTATGAGTATATTGTGTGGTCTAAAAATTGTTTGTAGTCTTTCCGAAAGTAAAGGAATGTATGGAAATGATATGTAACATTTTTCTTCTTGGCTTTGTGATGTATTTATTGAATTGGCATTGTAATGTTTGTGAACTCTTTTTTTTATAGTAGATTGAATTAATTTTATGGGGTAGTCATTTTTTATTAGAGCTTCTATTGCCTTATTTAAAGTATTTTTTCTGAAATTTGGGTGTGTTAATTTTATTGCTCTGTCGACTAAGCTGATGATTATACTTTTTTTATAAGTTAGCGGTGTTTGTGAATAAAAATTTGTATATCTGCCTGACCATGAATCTTTAGTGCACCATTCCGTGTAAATTTTGTTATTTAAATGATGAATAGTGATATCTAAAAAATTTATCTTATTGTTTTTTTCTATTTCAACGGTGAACTGAAGGCGTGGATAAAAACTGTTTAAAAGTGTTAATAAATTATCAATTTCATTTGCTGGGATGGCACAAATGCAGTCGTCCACATACCTTTTGAAGAAAGGTATTGGTTTATTCCATTTTTCTATGGTGGTTTGTTCTAATTGTTCTAATACTAAGTTTGCTACTGTACACGATATTGGAGATCCCATCGCCAAACCCCAAATTTGTTTGTAGTATGTATTATTAAATTGAAAATATGCTGAAGACAGAATTAATTTCGTTGCCTTTATAAATTCTTCTAACGGTAAATCTGTATGTTGTTGAATTTCATCCCATTTTATTGTAATGATGTCAATAGCTAATTTTATTGGTACATTAGTATACAGAGATATTACATCAAATGAGACTAGTTTGTAATTATTATTTGGTAGTTTAACAGTGTCAATGAAATTTTTGAATTCCCATGAATCTTTTATATGGTGGTTAGTTTTTCCTACAACGTTACTTAAAATGTTTGATAAAAATTTTGCAAGATTATATAACGGGGATTGTCTACATGCTACTATGGGTCTAAGTGGATAATTTGTTTTGTGCAGCTTGGGTAAACCATAAATTTTTGGAGCTATTGCATTACTAATTTTTAGTTTATTTCCTGCTTCTTTAGATATATAGTTATTTTGAATCCATTTATTTATTAGTTTATTATTAGCATCTTGTATTTCATTTGCACCTGCACCTGCACGCCCAAGAAAGAAAAACCAACTTCATAATCAAACGACCAGGTTAAGAACAAAATTTTCAACTATATATATATATATATATAATTAAAAATGTATCTTGTCAAATCTGACAGCAAAATGTAAAATTTACACGAAAGATGGTCTAATCTTACACCTCAATGGTGTAGTGAACATTAATTAATACAGGTCCATGAAGACTAACTGGTGGATCGCTAGACAATATTGTTTCTGGGTTATTACCCTTCGTCAGTAGCGATTACCAAGAACCTTAGTTGTTGAAATACCTTTACATGCATTTCATATATTATATATATAAAGTTGGTTTTTCTTTCTTGGGCGTGCAGGTTTCTTTTTTAATATTGAAATGATAATCCGAATGGTTTTAAAATATATTTTATATTTCGGATCAGATCCGATCCTTTATCAAAAATACAAAATAAACCGTCGAAAACTCCTTAGTTAAACATTAATTCGATAAAAAAAACCAAAACTTAAACTTCTTAACAATAAAATAAAAAACAAATTAAACTATCATATTCTGTTGTGAGATTATTAAAACGAACTCAAAAATATATATTCTCGGACGATCACATGGTTTTCGCACTTAGTCTACATCATTTATACCTGGATATTTTGTTTAACATTTTGAAAACTCGATCGATTTTTCATCGATCGTACATTAAATGGAAATGGCTGTTATTACGTCCCTAATAACGTAATAACAGCCATTTCCATTTAATGTACGATCGATGAAAAATCGATCGAGTTTTCAAAATGTTAAACAAAATATCCAGGTATAAATGATGTAGACTAAGTGCGAAAACCATGTGATCGTCCGAGAATATATATTTTTGAGTTCGTTTTAATAATCTCACAACAGAATATGATAGTTTAATTTGTTTTTTATTTTATTGTTAAGAAGTTTAAGTTTTGGTTTTTTTTATCGAATTAATGTTTAACTAAGGAGTTTTCGACGGTTTATTTTGTATTTTTGATAAAGGATCGGATCTGATCCGAAATATAAAATATATTTTAAAACCATTCGGATTATCATTTCAATATTAAAAAAAGAAACCTGCACGCCCAAGAAAGAAAAACCAACTTCATATTCAAACGACCAGGTTAAGAACAAAATTTTCAACTTTATATATATATATATTAGGGCGGGTTAATTTTTTTTTTGATGGAGCGTATAGCAAAAACGTAATCTATAGGTGATTCTGAGAAATTTTGCTCAAGAGACCATAGCTCTAAGTCGGATTTGGAGCCCCCCAAAATTTCAAAATATATATACATAGAATAATTTAATTAAATTCGTCATAAAATCGGATAGCATTATAGTAGATTTCTCAATCTGGGCTTGTTTGAAAGGTATTTTTATCACCTTTCAGAATCTGTATTGATACCAATACAATATTTTTTTATTTTTAGTAGAGATATTAAGAATTTTTTGTCGAAAAATAGCCTAAAATGATCTTTTAACTAATAAATTCTGAATTTTCTTAGATTTTTTTCGAGATTATGAAAGTTCAGATAATTTCCAACAACTTTTATTACGATCAATTTTTTTTGTTTTCGAACTCCTTTTTGTAGGAAAATCGATTTGAAAAAATCAACATTTTCAAGGTTTCAACTAAAAAACACTATTTTTACATTTTTTATTCAATTTATTTTTAAATATTATTCTCGACCTATAATTTAATGTTTTAACGTGGTAATATTATTTTTTAAGGTCCTTTTTACTTTCCATTCGATGAGTTTTCTTACGACTTTCTAATGTCACTGCCATAACTCCTTCACGATTCTTTTCTATAACTCGTTTTGAAACATTCGTTAATAATTGTACATGTCTTTCTGTTCCTTGTATGTGCATTGGAATTTGTGGATCAGCCAGTGGTGGTTCAACGAAATCTAAGTATTCTACCAAGTGATCATATGGAATCTGTCGAGTAAATGCTGGTTCTAATAATATATCGTCGTTATTCATATCAACCATATTGACATAATCAGTAGCATTGAAATTTAAGATATATTTTTTGTAAACTCTGAGTTTAGTTGGATCGTACAATTTTTCTCGATAGTGTAAAATCTTTTTGATAGCTCTATCCCGTACTGCTTTTCGATCATCAAATAACATTGTTAATAAGATATTTTCTGGATATGAGTTGTTTTGAATTACACCATCTACAATATTACGAAAGTTTGGTTGTAAGTATCGTGTCCAACGTATAAATTTTAATAAAAGTGCACTGCCGTACACAACAGAGTTATAAAACTTCACATTGAAGTACATTGGCACATAAACTGTAATAATATAAACTGCCAAAGTTTTTAAATTGGTCGATGGTGTATTAGTTGTTACATATAATCGTAGTAATCTACTTGCTTTGGTTAACCAACCAGAATGTGCAATTGGTCCTGGTTTAATGTTAGCTAAAAATAAAAAAAAAATATTGGTATTGTGATAACCGAGTTTTTATTTAAGTATTTTGGCAAACTGCGTGCGCATTGCTCGATGAACGATTAAGGAAGAAGGAAAAGCAAGCTTGGCAACGTTTGGTGTTGGTAAACGTCATTATTTTGTAACGTCATTATTCAGTGTTACAAAGTTGTTCAATTGAACAATGCTGCCATTGACGACTTATTCTACAGGTATCAATAAATACCTTTCAAACAAGCCCAGATTGAGAAATCTACTATAATTCTATCCGATTTTATGACGAATTTAATTAAATTGTTCTATGTATATATGGAAAAATTTCTATTTTGAAATTTTGGGGGGCTCCAAATCCGACTTAGAGCTATGGTCTCTTGAGCAAAACTTCTCAGAATCACCTATAGATTACGTTTTTGCTATACGCATCATCAAAAAAAATCGTTCCATACAATTTGACCCGCCCTAATATATATATATATACAATGGAAGGTCCCACGTATAACAATCGTTATAGTTAAAGATTTGGTTACGAAGTTTTGTTACTGTATATTAAAAACAGAATTCGGGGTGTTGAACGATTAGGAATATAAATCACTTCAATGTTTTCTGGCTAACGTTTCGCCTCGTTTATTGAGGCCTTATCAAAGCCTATAAGGTAACAATAAAGAAAAATAATTTTAATGTAAAAACAAATTTCTAGTAAGTACTTACACGAAAATTTTAGAAGATTATAGAAGAATTGAAACATTGCAGAAGCTCCAACACAGAGCGACGAGTGACAGGATCGAAAGTTATGATTTAAAACACAGCACTACATAATTATAATTACTTTAAACAAGTTAAAAGTTTGTAACGTCTAAGACGTAAAGTCGTTGCAGCCATTGAAACTGTCGAAGGTCAAGTTGTGCCAATTTGAACCTTGGTAACAACATGTGATCCACCGCGAAAAAATGAAAGTTACTAAAAATTTTATAATTGACAATTATTTAAGTATAGTTGAATTATGAAGAAAACAATTTAATTAATTTAATTTAATTTCTTTATTGTTACCTTATAGGCTTTGATAAGGCCTCAATAAACGAGGCGAAACGTTAGCCAGAAAACATTGAAGTGATTTATATTCCTAATCGTTCAACACCCCGAATTCTGTTTTTAATATACAGTAACAAAACTTCGTAACCAAATCTTTAACTATAACGATTGTTATACGTGGGACCTTCCATTGTAGCTACAAATATGGGGTACTTCCAAGATATTAGACGTCAATATGGTGACAATACAAGATCAACCTTAAAATCATGGACAAACGTAGCCATGAAGTTGTCCTCCTTCAGAAACCGACTGATATTTTTAAATGAATGCAGAAGATTCTCACTTACGCCACCACACATACAGGACAGGATACGTTGCCTAGACATGTTAATAACTGGACATGACCGAAGATCTACTCGTCAAGCTGAACATATTAACAACAGGTTAAAGATTCGCTTACTTACTTTTGAAATCAATTCTACTAACTCGATACTGCGTCAGCTGGGCAGGTCATTGACTTCATATATGAGTTGAGCCAAAGGTTTGTTGCCTCGAGAGGTTTTCTTAGATTTTAATTATCATCAAATCAATCGTTATAACTTCTTCTTTAATAAAATTAAACTTTCTAATATTAATAAATTATATAAATTAAAACAAAATTTAATACTTTCAAATATTAAAAAAAATGAAATTTATAATAAATGGTTCAAAACTTTAACTAACACTGATATACCTCTTGAAGTAAAGAATTTTCTTGCTTTGGGCCCCAAATTTTCTTTACCTGTATTGTATTACTGACTTTATGCACAAAACGTCTGACAGTGCTGAGGGTCTCGGAACAGCTCAGAGATCTTGTACCAGGTTCCTTAGAAACAATCCCAACATCTTAATATTAAGAGCAGACAAAGGTAATGTCACTGTAGCCTTTAACAAAAACGAATACCTGGACAAGATGACTGAATTGCTCCAAGATCCTCACACATATAGACCAATCGCCAAGGACCCTGCGTTGACTTATGAAAAATCAAACAATGAATTAATTGCTTCATTTAAAAAGAGGGCCTTGATTGATGACCGTACTTATAAAACATTAATTATTCATAATTCCTTCGCTCCTAAACTTTATGGACTTCCAAAAATTCACAAACCTGACATCCCCCTTAGGCCTATTGTATCCTCAATACAAGGTCCTACAAAATTTATTTCTAAATTTATTGCTAATATTCTTTCACTATCCTTTCAGGATTTTAATTGTTATCGTATCAAAGATAGTTTCACGTTCTCTGAAATCATTAATAACTTTCACATCCCTGAAGGCTATGTACTTGCTTCTCTAGACGTAGTCTCCCTATTCACTAACATTCCCATGGATTTATTTTGTAACATAATCACTGACAATTAGGACCTCATCCAACCACATAGTTGTTTGCCACGTTCAACCTTTCTCACTACAATCAAATTCATCTTCAAATCAACTTACTTTTCATTTAACAATCAATTCTATACACAAATTTTCGGAACTCTCTTTCCCCCATAATTGCTGAAATTGTTATGAATACTTTGATTAAATTTGCCATTAATAAATTATCTTTTCAATTTCCTTTTCTGCATCAATATGTTGATGGTATCATCTGTACCATTCCGGTTAATTCCAAAGAAGAAGTTCTACAGGCATTCAATTCCTTCCATGAACGCCTTCAATTCACCATTGAAATGGAAACCGATAACAAAATTCCCTTCTTAGACACTTTGTTGATGAGAACCGAGGGTGATGTCATCAAATTAAATTGGTATCAAAAACCTACCAACTCGGGTAGATATTTGCATTTTGACTCCTACATTCCAATACAACATAAACTTAATGTAGTCCTTGGCGTTAAGCACAGAATTTTACATATTGCTCATCCTGATTTTCATAATGTTAATTTAAACTTACTTTATAATATACTTCTAAATAATAACTATCCTTCCTTACTTTTAAAAAAATTGCTTTTCTCCAATCAACGCCCTCCACCACAACAACCACAGGTCATACAGCCAGCCGAAAAGATATACCACAGCTTATCATACATCCAACAACTATCTCCTTCCATAAAAAAACTTTTCCAAGCTACAGGTATTGTTGTCGCCGATCGAATCATAAACCCCATTGCAAGGTTCTTTACAGCTATTAAGGACAAAACTCCTCTTTTATCACTTAGTAATATCATTTATAAAATACCCTGTGGCGAGTGTGACCGTATTTACATTGGCCAAACAGTGCAAAGGCTTAAACAACGTGTAACACAACAGAAGAGCGATGCTCGTCTGAAACCTACGTATTGTGCATTGGCATCTCATGCAAATGATAAAGGACATCATATAAATTATGATGAAGTCACGGTCCTGGCACATAACAACAAATTAAATCAGAGGCTCTTTATTGAAATGTGTTACATTGACAAAGACAATCTCAGCACTATTTACACAGGCCTCATGAGTAAATGTTGACACCTTGCTTCACATTAATTTCTTTCTTTAATAACTTTTCTTTGTCCTTAACAGTTTAGTACTTGGGTGTGGAGCGAGTCTTCCGACGACTCATAATCTGTATCTTTTTTTCCCTTTTCAATCCTTGTCTTTTCTCCGAGGTTATTAGTAGGTTCTTTTGCGGTTGGTCTCGTCAGATTCTTTGTGTTTTGGTTATTTCCAATTAAATTAATTAAATTGTTCTCTTCATAATTCAACTATACCTAAATAATTGTCAATTATAAAATTTTTTAGTAACTTTCATTTTTTCGCGGTGGATCACATGTTGTTACCAAGGTTCAAATTGGCACAACTTGACCTTCGACAGTTTCAATGGCTGCAACGACTTTTACGTCTTAGACGTTACAAACTTTTAACTTGTTTAAACTAATTATAATTATGTAGTGCTGTTTTAAATCATAACTTTCGATCCTGTCACTCGTCGCTCTGTGTTGGAGCTTCTGCAATGTTTCAATTTTTCTATAATCTTCTAAAATTTTCGTGTAAGTACTTACTAGAAATTTGTTTTTACATTAAAATTATTTTTCTTTATTGTTACCTTATAGGCTTTGATAAGGCCTCAATAAACGAGGCGAAACGTTAGCCAGAAAACATTGAAGTGATTTATATTCCAAATCGTTCAACACCCCGAATTCTGTTTTTAATATACAGTAACAAAACTTCGTAACCATATATATATATATATATATATATATATATATATATAAAATGGTACTTATCTTGTATCATGAGCAGTCAGTCGTTGAATAAAACACTTTTAGCAATATTAAAGTTTATTGCGACACCTTTTTTTGCAATAAGGTGTTTCGGAAACCCTTGTCAAGCAATAAACATTAATATGACAAATGACATTAAATAAAACCTATCGCGGTAACAAGGCCGACTTTCTATTACCCCAGTATTTACTGCAAGAACTAGGGAAAACCTTGTAAAAACCTAGTTAGGGTATTCGATCAACATTTAATTCACTACAATACAATTTAAAATCACAACGATAAAAAAAATATATATATGATAAGATAAAAATAAATTAACCCGCAATTGTAATAATAATGATCAAAAAATTGTATTGTAATGAATGAAATATTGGACACTTGGAATTTTGTGACAATATTAATTCAATATTAATAAATTAAAATTAATATTAGAAATTAATATTAAAGCCACAAAACTCCCATTGTGAAAAGGCTAGCTAAGAGAACTAATAATAAAAATCTACTAGAATGACCAATGTTTAATTCATTAAAAAAAAAAAAAAAAATTACATTAAAACAAAGAAAATTTCTAAAAATGATTAAAACGAATTCAACATTGGTCAGACCTCTTAAAAAATATACAAATCAAAACTTAAATTAATGTGCCAATAATCAACTCAAACGCAGGGCCGCTCTAAAAGGATAACGTATAAATTCCAAGTTAATACATGCCAATGCCATAAAAAATGACTATGCAAAAGTAAACACCAGCATGCACCAAAATAGAACCACACATCAACCTTAAAGATCAGCTCTACAATGAGTTCATTAAAGGTCACATCTCTTAAATATTAATTACTAATTTGATCAATGTTCAAACTAAAGCTATGTGAAAAAGTTAGTTTCAATTAGTAATTAATATTTAAGAGATGTGACCTTTAATGAACTCATTGTAGAGCTGATCTTTAAGGTTGATGTGTGGTTCTATTTTGGTGCATGCTGGTGTTTACTTTTGCATAGTCATTTTTTATGGCATTGGCATGTATTAACTTGGAATTTATACGTTATCCTTTTAGAGCGGCCCTGCGTTTGAGTTGATTATTGGCACATTAATTTAAGTTTTGATTTGTATATTTTTTAAGAGGTCTGACCAATGTTGAATTCGTTTTAATCATTTTTAGAAATTTTCTTTGTTTTAATGTAATTTTTTTTTTTTTTTAATGAATTAAACATTGGTCATTCTAGTAGATTTTTATTATTAGTTCTCTTAGCTAGCCTTTTCACAATGGGAGTTTTGTGGCTTTAATATTAATTTCTAATATTAATTTTAATTTATTAATATTGAATTAATATTGTCACAAAATTCCAAGTGTCCAATATTTCATTCATTACAATACAATTTTTTGATCATTATTATTACAATTGCGGGTTAATTTATTTTTATCTTATCATATATATATTTTTTTTTATCGTTGTGATTTTAAATTGTATTGTAGTGAATTAAATGTTGATCGAATACCCTAACTAGGTTTTTACAAGGTTTTCCCTAGTTCTTGCAGTAAATACTGGGGTAATAGAAAGTCGGCCTTGTTACCGCGATAGGTTTTATTTAATGTCATTTGTCATATTAATGTTTATTGCTTGACAAGGGTTTCCGAAACACCTTATTGCAAAAAAAGGTGTCGCAATAAACTTTAATATTGCTAAAAGTGTTTTATTCAACGACTGACTGCTCATGATACAAGATAAGTACCATTTTAAGTGATTTGCAGTCGAGAATTTGTACAATAATTATATATATATATATTCCCGCGGTAAAAACCTTTTTTCATTATATATATATATATATATATATATATATATATATATATATATATTGTTGGTGCGTAATTTCTCGCGGCTGAAATCTGTGCTTCTTGGTTCTCGGGTTGTGAACCGCGTTGTAGAAATGATCCCCGAAGGGTCGCTTCGACGTTTCGGCAGAGTCCCATCTGCCATCTTCAGGAAGCTCTTCTAGGTCTCGCTGACTTAGAAGAACAGTTCTTCTAAGTAAGTAGCAGCAATGATATAGCACATAATCCTCAATAATAAATTACTAGTGTGCATTTTATGTTTAAATAAAATGTAACAAAAAAGGATATCTGCATTAAAAGATACGGACCTAAAAACCGAACAACGGCCAGTCGAAAAACGGCAACAAAATCGAGCTCGTAAAAAGATTACGAGGCGTAGTGGAATCTAGTTTTTTAAACTCGTCTCATGAAGATATATTAAATATTTCTAATACTAGTACTAACACCGTTATAAATAGTTCCAGAATCAGAATCAAAACGTGGGTCAAAATTATACTTCGGTCATCAACATAAAGGAAGAGGGTCCGCAGCCACACAGATCCAGAGAGACGTCGCAGCTGCCGCAGGTTGAAAATCTCCAAGATCTCTTTGCGGAAATTAATGGAAATGAAATGAACTCATCCAGTTCCTCGACATACAATATATATATATGCGTTAAGTGCATTAACGATACGCAACTGACATACGAAGACAACGTGACCTTTCGGGGCTACGTGACCGAAATGAAAATCAATAAGCTAACAATTGAATCGTTCCATACTGGTGATTGTTCGCTCATGAAAATACGTTCGGTTCGTTTGTTTGTAATTCTGTTAAGTGTTAACTTAATATGGATCCAGTAGCCGAAAGTATGATGAACTTTTATTTATGAAAATATAGACCTATAAAGCTGTTTAAAGTATGCGGTAATGGTCTTATTAAGTACCTTTAACATAGTAAAAATATATACTTTGCGAAGATTCAGTAGAGTTTTTTTTATGAGTATGTCAAGGTTTTGTGATAATTCTTGGGTATTCGCTGTTGTATTTTATTTACTTTATAAATATGTGAACGTTATATCTCGCACTTTTTCACATATCCATTTAAAATTTAATTTTCAGGAACGTTGTATTCAATTTCAAGGCAGGAGTTTTTCGAAGTTTGGCGTCGCTTCCCAAAAACAACACGTAATAATCAATTAAAGAGTTATTTTTTAAATAAGATACAGAAGCAAATCTCAGTGAAAGCCAAGAACATATTTTGAAAAATAAGATTAAACTTAATTCGAATTGAATAAACATAAACTGTACTGCAAGTGGTTCACCGACGACGAGCCTCACATTCCAGTTGACGATCAGCCTTCAACATCTAGTGGTTGTCGTCCAACGAAGATATTTGAAGAATGTTCCGAAAAAAACAAAGAAACGTAGAGTTCAGGATATAGTAGATTCACGAAGTATCAGTGAAATTGCTTACACAGCTAAAGTTTCTGTTCATACTACAGGTAAACTGGATGCGGCAAATATAATTAAAGAACTTTTCAGTGCATCACCAAAACGAGCAACCAAGATCAAGCAACTGCGAAGTCAAGAAAATGAGCAACGTTCTGTAACAAGAAATGAAGCACTACCTTATTATGTGGACGCTAAATGTACATCACATTCTTATAAAATAACGCGAAAACGTGATATGAGTGTAGGACATTTTGAATTTCCATCATTTTATAGCCTGCGAAAAGCAAAAGCAGACTGTTATCCACGCGAACAATTTGTAACGGTGGAAGTAACAGCACATATAAACAACAGTTTGATAATCCTGAATTCAGTGATGAATATTTATTTGTAATATCATTTGTACTTCTTCAATTAAAATCTGGATGTGGTATTAATGTTTGAAAAAATCATCGGTGTTCATCAACACGTTCTTGCCATATTATAAAGTTTCTGTTCGCCAAGGAAACAAACGAAATGGTACTGTTGTAATTTATTGTTAATGGTATATGGAAAAATTTGCAATACTTTGACCAGTACATCTTCCACTCAAACATGCTATATTTGTGGAGCGAAGCCTAAAGAAATGAATCTGGAAATAAACAAAGTGGATAAAGTTGAAAACTATTCCTTTGGATTGTCAACACTTCATGCATGGATACACAGTTTTTAGTGTTTATTGCATATTGGCTATAGGTTAGGCACCAATAAATGGCAAGTTAGAGGAAAGGAAGAAAAGGAAGAATTTACTAAACGAAAAGCAGATATACAGGTGAAGTTTAAGCAAGAGATGGGGCTAAATATCGATAAAGCGAAACCAGGTTTTGGCTCCACAAAAAATGGAAAGGAAATACAGCGAGGCGCTTTTTCAAAAAAACCATGAATTAAGTGCGGCGATAACTGGATTCGATGAAACGCTTATCAAACGTTTTGCTACAATTCTGCGTGTACTATCATCCGGTTAAGATATCGATGTCATTAAATTTTAACAATTTGCATCAGAAACAAGAGCATTGTATATAAACCTTTATTCATGGTATTACATGCCCGTAACCGTTCACAAACTGTTATTCCATGCTGCCAATGTAATTAGATCTTGCATTGTGCGTATTGGACAGTTGTCTGAAGATAAGCAAGAAGCAAGGCATGAAGATTGTAGGCGGTTTCGGAAGCATCATACTCGAAAATCTTGACGGCAGGCTACGAATAGAGATTTATTGACAATGCTTTTAATCACTCTATTTAATTTATTTACTTATTTTAATTTAATCACTCACTTTAATCACTACGCCAATGTTATATTAATTATCACGTCCTTATTATAGCCGAATATCTGTATAAATTAAGAATATTTGATCTTTAACGCAATTATATATTCAAATTAACCTTCATTTTACAAATAACATCATTGCAGTTGCTATTACTATCAGAATGAAATTTTTTGTCCCCAATCAGGTAATCAAGTATTAGAAATGGATCGCCACGACACGACCAGACAGCCAGTTTATTTGTATCTTCATTCACAAATAATACTGATACTCGTAACTAATAATTGGACTTTTTTTGTATTTCATTAGTGAAGAAATATAATGATTATATGTCTAATCCCGAATAAAATAGTTTCTTACCTTCATAAAATCCTTGCGGAGAACTTTCCATATTGCCTCACATGTTTCAGGAATAACGTAACTGAGAGACTGCGGTGATATAATAGTGGAAAACTTGAGGTCCTCATAGGTCCTTCCGGTAGCTAAAAACCTTAAGGTTGCAGTTAGTCTTTCATGAGGTAGGATTGCTTCTCTCATTGCAATGTTTTTTATTTCTATCAAAGGCGCTACCAATGACAGAAGCTGCAGATACGTATCTTCATCCATACGTAGATAATTATGGCAATCCCTTGGAGCCAATTTCAATTAATTCAGCAAATTGACATGAGAAAATATCTTTTTTCAACCAATCGTTACACCATACACGTTTTTTTTTTATTCGTTTTTACCAAATGCGACTACTAAACCGAAAAGTGCAACGCGTCGTCATCAGTAGAGGCCATTATGATTAAAGACTGAAAAGTAATTCACATTCGCCTGAATGTTCGGAGGGCCGTCAGTTCATCCGGCGACCGGCCTTCAGGCGGGACTGTTCAGTTCGAACTCACAGGCCCACCGGATCGTGTGTAGCTTAACAGTGGTGTGTAACGAAGCGCCGATTTTCGTTACAAATTTGGAATCAGTATTGCCGTCGAATTTAATTTGTCGGCTATCCGTTAGATATCGCCGTTGCACTTCCCTAATGATTACTCCTAAACGTGCCAGCACACAAATTTGAACTTGTGGTAAATAAAGATAACAGATTCATATAAAAGCACGAAATGTTATGTTTATTTGCTAGTTACTGAATATCTTTATTTATAATCAATGTACGATTATTTATGCAAAAATGCCGAAGCATTGTACTAAAGAAGTCAAATAAGTAATAATAAATGTAAGACAGATTTTTCAAGATGAAAAAGATAAGAATGGACGTTGGTCCATTCTTACCTTATATTGATGTGAAGAAAGTCGGGGAAAGAACGGCCAAGGCTGTTGGAGCCATTACAAGAATTGTTAAATGAGTAATAAGGAGAAAGTTATTCAACTTTTATATAGAACGGAAATTTCCCACTGTAAAAGAATTGTACTCCGAAATTACAACTGAAGTTCCAGATTTGCCCGAATTTTCGCAGAGAACATTGTACCGATGGTTAAAAATCATGAAAGTTTCATTTAGAAAATTAGATAATAAACCAGTGTTAATGGAACACCCTCGCATAACTGCTCAGAGAGCTAATTTCTCGACATCTCTTTAAAGGTACAGAAATCGGGGATGGGAAATTTTCTACACGGACGAAACCTGGTGTAGTGCAAATCATGCTGGACAGTTCGGATGGGTTGAAAAAGTAAACCCGGATAATAAGGATACTTTTGACCATTATCGAGGTGGAGTTCAACAAGTAAACGGTTATAGAGACGGTATAAAGCGACCATCTGGTGCAGGTCAAAGGTAATTATTTTGCATATTGGTAGGGCGAATGGATTTTTGGAAGGATGCCGTAAATGCTTTATAGGCGAAAAAAAGAAAGCAAAAGCCGATTATCATAAGGAAATCAATAAACAACATTATGAGGAATGGTACCGGCACGTGCTATCGATACTACGCGCAAAATCAATAATTATGATAGATCAAGCTCCTTATCATACAATGCTAGATCCTGATTTTAGGAACCTACATTATCATGGAGGAAATATGACATGATTGCTTGGTTACTGAAAAACAAGGCGGCACTTTCGGAGGGAAGTACTAATTTTGCAAAATTGACTAAACCACAGCTATTGCTACCGTCGCATCGTTATCAAAAAGTACTACTATTAGAAAGTATTGCAAAGCAAGTAGAAGACTATGTGAAATTATTGTGGTTGCCTGTAGCTCATTGCGAATTTAATGCTATTAAATTAATTTGAGCATATGTGAAAAATAAAGTTGCAACGAGAATAATACTTTAAAAATTAAGGATGTATTGAATTTATGCCTTGAACGACGTTCCAACGGAGAATTGGAAGAATTGTGTTGAACATTGTAAGAAAATTGAGATATCGTACATTGAAATGGAACACTTTATAGACGAAATCATGGAACCATTTACAATTATCTTAGGAGAAGGTGACGATGATGTGAATTGTCGGATGAGTCAAGTGATAGTTATGATGACGAACAATGCAATGAAGAAATTGATCCCGATGATGTTCCCTTTCCTCGTTGCATCATCGATGATGTTACACAAGGTTTTCGCAAAATATTAATCTGACTATAGGACCAGAACCAATCCAAACAACCACTTCGTTCAGAGACTGTATACCGAAATAATACGACTATTAATAACATTATGAATATGCCGATTTGTCAAGAATTCATTCGCTCTTATACTGGACCGCAGTCATGACACACTGTAATTGCGCATCCACCTAGACGTTAATGATTATTCATTGAGGTAAATAATGATAATAAATTCAGTACAAGAAACATAAAAGTCAGAATGTTTTGCGAAAAGCATTCGCTTGATTGTACGTGAGTATAGACAAAAAGAGTAATTTTAATTACGACGTATCACACGACCTGTGAAAAAACTATAGAACTTGTATTTATTATGTATAATATAAATATTTGTAAAATTATTTTATTGTTTTTATTATACGATCTTAATATAAGGATATATTATCATTATTATTATATTTATTTTTATTCAAGTATAGGACACATTGAGCTGTAGTATTTATATATGTAACGGTCCAATATAATAAAAAAAAGTTTGGAGTACCGCCCTGTCAGATTACCCAGCGCTAGACCGCTCCCTTCGGGGGGAAATGTGCGCGTAATTGCAATACGTATCTCGCTGCCAATAATAAAATAATGTGTACAATTAAATTTCAATACGTGTTTCGTAATAGGCAGAAGTTGAGGTTCCTTTAGAACTACATTCCGCTTTCGTGCGATATCTTGTAACGGAGATTTTGTTTTTTTCTTCATAATTTTTGTATATTTCATTAAGCATATAAATTTCAATTAATTTTCGCCTGCTACGAGCTAGTTAGTGAATCTGTTTTTCGTTCATTTGCATGGACATTAAAATAGCAAATATTAATGTGAGGTCTTTATTCATAGGATTTTCTGATTTTGTTAATACTATTCTCGATGAAGATATTGACATTGTTGCGGTTACGAAAACGTGGCTGAATGCTGACGATACAGTAGCTATCCGAGGATACACTTTATATAGATGTGATCGAGCGACGAGGGGTGGTGGTGTTGCGGTGTACATTAAAAATACGATACAAGGAACAATATTGAACTCAGGTAATACACGTTCTTAAATAAAAAATGTGATATAGATGTTAATTTATTTTTCTAAATAAATTCATTTTTACAATTTTATTAATAAATGCTATTCTAAAGAACCATTAAAAGGAAAAATGTTTAAAAATGTTTTTGTTTTTCATGTTTTTGCCACTTATATTGGATGACGTAAAAATCGGCCTGGCCACTACAAATGCAACTTAGCTTATTTTTCAAGATACCTGTGACTTAAATGTCACTTCATTAGATTTTTCTGTGTTTAGTTAAAATCGGGCGGAAGTTACCTTCTTGTGTGAAGATTTTAACGTGTAACTACTGAAATTGTGTCTAATTAATGTACACTTATTGAAGTATGGCTCGGGATAACTTTGGGTTTGAGCTCAGGAAACGAATTGTAGCTGACTATTATAATGGGATATCACAAGCTGACATTTCAAGAAAATACCATGTGCATAAAAGCTCAATTTCACGTATTATTACTCGATATAACTCGAGCAAAGAAATGATAGTAAATCATCGAGGAGGTCAACCCAGGAAAACCAGTTAGCGAACAGACAGCCTCATCGTCCAGCAGGTGAAAAAATACCCTTTTGTAATTTCTACGCGGATTGTTAAAGATCTCCAGCTACCAATTGCCGCTAAAAGCGTACGCAGACGACTGGCCCGCACGTCTCGCGTAGCTACGTTCGGCGTGAAAGCATTGTTGGTAATGTGGCTATTCACATGATGCGACGCGGTTTGAACGCAACGCACGTGCCGAGTTGCCATTTTACTATATGGTGCGCCACTGCAGCTGATCATTATCAACTATCAGTTCAAACAGCAATGGATGCTCATAGTCTCAATATAAACCATAAGAAATCTGTAATAATTGTCTTTTCTAAACGTATCCAGGGGGTCATAGATGACATAGATATTAAGGTTGATGGTAATACATTGAAAACATCAGACAATGTTAAAACCTAGGACTATATATAGATTCAAAATTAAAATTTCATGCTCATGTAAATAAATGAATACAAAAATCCTTCTCAACACATAAATGTTTCTATGCAAATAGAAATATTTTAAATGGCAAACTTAAATCCACACTGTGTGATTCCTTAATATTAACAAATTTCAATTACTGCGATGTTGTCTATGGCCCGCGTCTGGATTTGGATTATAAAACGAAAATCCAACGAATACAAAATGCGTGTACTCGGTTTGCCTAAAGGACTCCGAAGGTACGATCATGTGTCGCTTAAGGTAGTTAAACTAGGGTGGTTGAATATGCAAAACCGTAGAACACTTCATATATGTACACGTATGCATAAAGTCTTAACTACTGGTACCCCATACTATTTAAAACTTATGTTGACTAAAAGATGTAACGTGCACGACAGAAATTTGACATTTACAGACCTACTAATGATTCCTCAACACCACTTCGCCATGTTCGAGCGATCATTTTCATACACAGCACCAACACTGTATAACGGTATTCCAGAATATGAAACATTGAATTTGATATCTTTTAAAAAGAATTAAAAAGATTTGCTATTACAAAATCAAGCTACTTCGCATTAATAATATAGATTGATATTTGCTTAAAACAGGTGAAGTCTTTTTGCGGTTTATTATGTCTTTCTTTTTATTCTTTTTGCTTCAAATTTGTGTTTAGTTTTTCTTGTTGTTTTTTATAGCTCATATATCTAATTTTATTTACTATATATTATTAATGGATGTATTTTTAATTTATAATTATAAATCATAAGGTTGACTTTGAGCAGCTTTAGCCAAAATAAAGACAAATTATCATTATTATTATTATAACAGAGATCACGAAAAGTTCGATTTGCGGCTGAAGTAGGTATAACGTTGAAAAAATTAAATTTCCACTCTGTGCACAACATATCAGGTTACGTCCAGTCGAAGTTTCAATTTTTTTTGTCGAACCGTTAAATAGGAAAAAATGTCGGCTATTCGTTAGATATCGCCGTTGCACTTCCCTAATCATTACTCCTAAACGTACCAGCACACAAATTTGAACTTACAGTATGTTACGTAGAAATGATTTCTGGTTGTAAGAATGTATATTTTTTCCGCCAAACGGTTTCTTTGATATACGTCCTCAAACAGGGGACTATTACTTTGGCGCGATAGTAGTCAGAAGTAGCTGGCAAAGATATTCAGCGTCACCCAATCAGCGGTTTCGAAGCTGTTGGAGAGTATTCGGAGTCGAGTAGAAGTGGGGAGACCAGTGAAAGGAGGAAAGTTACGAATCACTATTCGCCGAGTTGACAGTGTGGTCATTCGGCTCTTCCGTGACGACCCTCGTCCCACTGCGGAGGGCACCACTCGGACTCTGATCGCTACCATGACTCCAGTGTCTCTGTGCGGAGGCGTCTGGTTGCTGCTGGTCTCCATGGACAGCGTCCAGTGCAGTAGAATATGAAGGCGAGGCTGCGCTGGGCACGCGAGCACGTTAATTGGATTCCGGCTCAGTGGAGGGGCGTCATCTTTTACGACGCGTCGAAGTTGCTGCTGTTCGGGAGCGATGGATTGATATACGTACAGCGTCCCATGGCCACCCGCTTCAAATTCAACTACATGAGGGTGAAGCATGGCGGCGGATACGTCATTGTGTGGTGTTGCTTCTCCGCCACCGGAGTTGCCCCACTGCGCCGCATTCAGGACATCAGGGACCGCCATGTCTACATCGACATTCTGAAGAAGACGATGCTGCCACATGTGCGTGCTAAGCTTGGCCGGGGCTTCATGTCCCAGCAGGACAACGACCAGAAGCTTGCTTCTCGAGATGTTCGGGCCTGGTTCAACCGTCGCCGAATGACAGTGATGGAGTTGCGGAGCCAATCACCGGACCTGAATCCCATCGAGCGCTTGTGGGAAGAGTTGGAGCGTCAGCTGACACTGCGGAAGGCCAAGAATGCCGACGAGACGTTCCAGCAGTTGGCGCAGGGTGGAGAACATCCCGCAGGCAGTCATCGACACTCTAATCGTCAGTATGACCCGCCGATGCCAGGTTGTCATCGATTCCAAGGGCATGCCAATCAAGTACTAACCCCATCCTATTATCTCACGTTGTTACCTTGTTTCTACAAAATTGTTTCAAATTATTCTTGAATTTTGTTCGTATTTGAGAGTGGTTGTCAAAATCAGTAAATTCGAATAAATAATTTAGAAATCAAATCCGATTTTGTCAGAAGTGCTTGAGATACCTGAAGGCATGTATGAAAAAAATGGTGTAGATACGACAGACAGTTTTATATTTTTTAGGTACTATGTCGTTATATAAGAGGGAATTGTTTGAAGTTTGGCGTAAAGAAAAAACAATTAAACAGAAGAATGTATCGGTTTTGGCTTTTGCGTCTTTCAAATTTGGCGTAGACGAGTCTGCTAATGAAGAAAAATACCATTAGAAAAAATGTTTGTCGTTTTAACAGCAAGGTAGCTCAAATGTGGAAAGAGTGTAACCGTACTTCAAGATTTTTGAAGAGAGACGCCATCAATGACTTGATGAAAACATCGAAACATTGATAAAGATGTGGATGAAAAAGGTCATTCACAAAGAGATCGACCTTTAAAAGATGAAGTTTGCAATCAAAGCAAAAGGCAAAAAAAATTACCATTATTAGAAAACTATTCTTCTGAAGAACTAGCTTTTGCCGACGCGTAAAAAGCTTGAATCCACTGGCAGAAGGCACGGAAATGGTACAAGAAGCGACATCAACTAAGATTAAAAAAGCATACCGTTCTACTGTATCATTGCCTACTAAGTACACACCAGAAGAAGCTCTTACGTTTGTTGATTGCCAATGTACAAAAAAATCATATATAATGATGCAGCTAAATCAAGAAACGCGAATATTTATCCAAACTATAATGTTATTTTACACGAGAAAAAGAAGTGATATCCAGACAAAGAACATGTCATATCAGATATTTCCGCGGAAGTTAATTTGCAGGAACTAGTCAATCACACAGCAAGAAGAATCATATAAGTGCAAAGTGATATTAAACAATTCTTATCTGAGATATCGACTCACTGTACAAACAGGGATGTGATGGCTCTGCTTTACAGTCTACTTATAAACAAACTTTCGATGAAGAGACCAGTGAAAGTAAAAGTGATGCAAATTTATTTGCTGCATGCCTTGTTCCATTGCGTCTTTGTACCGAAAATGGACATATACTGTGGCAAAATCCTCGATCTTCGTCTACACGATATTGCCGACCCATCAAGTTGAAGTTAGTTAACCCTCCAGTGACCGGATGCAAATATGCGCAAGTTGCTCTTTCATACTTTCTGTGAGTAAATAAATTCCCAATTCTTTTATAAACAACCTGCGCCTTTTGGTAAATTCGGCGTTAGGGTTGTTCCCTTTATAAACAATGAATGCGTTACAGCACATAACTATATATAATATAATAATCCATAAAATATTACCATTGGCCAACGTCGTGTATTTCTGACCACATTGTTGGACGTATCCATTCGATCAACTACCCCCCCCCCCCCCCCCCATAATATTATAAAACGTAACAATTTCTGACTTAAAACCAGTGTTTTCATCTATTTTATTATCATTGTGCATAGAAGGCACGTATGAATACCGAATTTCGTGGTTAGTATGGCATCCTATGCGTGAAAATAGAACTTCATAGAAAATAACAGCCTATCAGGACACATTGCGCTTTTACACAAAAATAAAATTTTATATTTATTTTCTAATAACATTAGAACATGCCTTTTTACATCGTTGAGAGGTTGAAAGCCTTACAACTATGTTTTGCAAAGTTACATTAAGTTGTATAAATTGGTTGGACTCACAGGCCTCACCCGTGCGCTGGAGGGCTAAAGAAGAGATTCAAAATGTAAAAAATTATTCAAATTCAAGTTGCAAATTGTGTCATAGGCAACAACCAAATAATTGTAAAACATATTTTCAACTTGACTCTGATTTATGGGAACACGTTTGGCGTTATAAGTGATTCATCCAATCAAAGTTGTGGAATCTGTGGTGCCACACCAACAATAATGAATCAGCTTGGTAAAATTAGTAACATCCGGCCTAACTCTGAATTATATAGCTATGTAATTTCCAATCTTCATGCTATCCATACATAGGTGCCTAGAATGCTGCTTACATATTTCTTATCGGCTAGGTGTGAAAAAATGGCAGATCCGCAATGATCACACATCTTTATCACAATTCATTGGAAATCGATCGTATAAACAAGCACTAAATATGGAAGTTTTGGTGTTATTACATGAGCCCGAATTACAGAAGGATTTGTTGATTTATGAGAATGAAAATATCGTGTGATTAATGAAATAAAATATTATATTAAAAATAAAAATATTAATGTTTTAGCATTTGTCTATTACTTGGGTATTATAGTACATATATCTTTTAAAAGGGCATAAAAAAAGAAAATTGTTGATGCAAACAAGAAGACGATTTGTTGACGTGTTTGAGAGTTATTTAGAGTAAAAAATGACCTTTTTGAACTTTGACCCTAAATAACTCTCATATCGACTTGTTGATATTCAATAATCCATTCAACGATCTCTCTTCGCTGTGCATGGTCATCAGTTGTATTAATTGAATTTTGTAAGCATAGAGACCATGATGTTGATTTTCACCAACTCAGCCACTGCTTCGATATTGACATTTGAACGGCTTGTTTTTGGACGACCAGTGTATTTTGAGCGTCTCCAACAGATCTAGTATTCCTGAACTTTTCAATTAATCTCTTCACAGTTGACGAAGTTAAAACTATTCCGACCTTCTTTTCTATGACATTTTTGAACTCTGGCCGCCAAACTTTCATTATTTTTGAGATATTGTTCAATAATGAAAACACGTTATTGTATCGTGTAACGCTCCATTTGTGCTAACCCTAAACTCTCAGCTGTCAAATTGTTGTCAGGATTGCCAACCATGTGTACTAAGTTAAAATATATTTTCAGGTATACAGGATGACTCAGACCACCCGTCCGTTTATTCGTAAACGGATGGGTGTCAATGTTCAAAATGGTCAATTTTTTTACTCTAAATAACTCCCAAACGGGTCAACATATCGACTTCTGGTTTGCGTCAAAATTTCTTTTTTTATGCCCATTCAAACGTTTACGAATAAACGGACGGGTGGTCCGAGTCATCCTGTATACCTGAAAATAAATTTTAACTTAGTACACTATATAACCTAAACATCCACGCTAAAGTATCAGTTGTAAAAACACACTACAAAAGGGCATACATTAATGTGATACTATTTATTATTTGCTAGAATAATCAAAATGACCTCTGTGGTACGAGATGCGTTTTTCAGTTTCCCGCCGAACACACGAAGCGAAAGTAACGGACAACATTGTACAGTACAATCATTTCGTTATATAATACATGCTGACTTCTCCGTAAAATATTGGTCGAAATCCGGAATTGAATGTTGAAACACGAGCAGTCATTGTTGCATTGACTAAGGTTAGTCAGGCAGATGTCATACGAACCTTTAAGAGAAAGAAAGAAACTGGGAAAAAAGGTGAGTCGGTGACGATCTGGGAGACCTCGTGTAACTTCACAGGGAAGATAAGTTCATATGTGTTCAAAGTAAGCGTCTACGAACTCAAACCGCACCAGAAATTCGTGAGGAATTAAATTCTACTCCGCAGACACCTATATCTGTAACTTGAAAGGCTGTGTAGCTGCTAAGAAACCACTTCTACGAAAACAAAATAAAGTGAATAGATTGCAATGGGCAAAAAAACATTAAGATTGGTCTGTAGAACAATGGTCCAAAGTATTGTTTACGGATGAGTCAAAGTTTGAGATTTTTGGAGGAAAACGCAGGCAATATGTTCGTGGTTTGGTTGGTGCACGTATGACGAGTCAATGTATAATGCCAACAGAACAGAACAGAAGCATGGTGGGGGATCCGTCATGGTTTGGGGCTTTTTTGCCGGAAGTAAAATCGCGGATCCCGTAAAAATTGACGCCAGTACGGATCAAAACAAATCACGCCATTTTGCAATATCACGCTTTTCCATGTGGGCAGAGAATCGTAAGAAAAGGATTCATTTTCCAGCAGAAAATTGTGAACTACAGAGGGAACAAAGAGAAGGGAAAAATTCTAAAATACATGGAGTGGCCGTCTCAATCCCCTAATCTCAATCCTATTGAACTGTTATGGGACGAATTAGAACCAATCACAAGATACTTTGCAAGTTTGTTGGAATAAAATCCCAGTTAGACTATGCAAAAATTGATTGCGAGAATGCCGAAAATATGCGCGGCTGCAGTAAATGCAAACGGGTGATATATTGAAGAATAAACATTGGGAAGAAATCATAGTATGTATATGAAATTTTACATTGTATTTTTTTCCTGAGCTATGTTTTTCTGGAAATATAATTGCTTAATGTAAATTCATGTCATTAAACTGGTCTAACTCGTTACATAATATCCCTACATTATGAGGGTGAGTCTAAAATTTTGGCCGGTATAGTATATGCGTTAAAATCTCGCCGACCTCGAATTTTCATGATACTATAAATAATACTTCCTTATACATAAAGTAAAGGTGTCCCAATATTAATGCAACATTTAAATTTGCCGCCATTTGTGCAATACATGGTTGGCAATCCTGACAACAATTTGACAACTGAGAGTTTAGGGTTAGCAAAAATGGAGCGTTACACGATACAATAACGTGTTTTCATTATTGAACAATATCTCAAAAATAATGAAAGTTTGGCGGCCAGAGTTCGGAAATGTCATAGAAATGTAGGTCGGCATAGTTTTAACTTCGTCAACTGTGCAGAGATTAATTGTAAAGTTCAGGGAGACTGGATCTGTTGGACACGCTCAATACACTGGTCGTCAAAAAACAAACCGTTCAAATGTCAATATCGAAGCAGCGGGTGAGAGTGTTGGTGAAAATCAACATCAATTCGGTGTCGTGGACAAGAATTGCAAATTTCAAGAAGCTCTGTATATCGTATGCTCACAAAAGATCTGTTTCCATGCTTACAAAATTCAATTAACACAACTAAACTGATGACCATGCACAGCGAAGATAGTTCGTTGAATGGATTATTGAATATCAACAAGTGGATGCTGATTTGTGATGTAATTAAGAATTTATTAAATTCACATAAAATAGAATAGTAGATTCTGTAACACGGTTAGAATGAAAAAATTCGTTACAAGCGGAAGATACCACGAGTATCGAACTTTCATTCTAACCGAGTAACAGACTATATTTTCTCCACGACCAGAAATTATGAATTAAAAACATCATATTTATTTGAAATATGAATTTAAAACATCATATTGATCTGAAATTAATTATTACGACGCCGTCATTTACATCTGATACTGACAGATTTGAAAACCATGGCAATCTATGTAGTTTAGTTCGATTACAGAATATTCATTCTCTACCTTGTTATAGAATGGAAATGCATACAAAATACATAAGAAGGAAGAGTTTCAGAATAAATATTCTAACTCAAGAGTGAGAATTTTTACATTCTATTATTAAATATGATTTCAGAATTAATACACAGTGTACTAATGGTGGTGGAGAAATACATTTCATTAACCAGGCCTTCCAAATTCAAATGGAATAGTGGACAGAACTCATCCAACACTGATTGAACATTATAGAATTATAAAAGCAAAAGGACACGAATATTCACAAAAAATAACAATGATGTATGTCACAACAGAATACAAAAATGCTGTGACTGGTTACACAACATTAGAATTATTAATAATTAAATTATACTAATGGCAGTATTCACAAAGAAGTGAATAACGAGCAGTTACGAAACGGTTCGTTAAAATATAACGCCCATTAAATGAAATACCGCATTCATAAATATTACGAAAGATTTTTAACGCTTCGTTATGAATCGTTCGATCTAGTGGATTTTCATAGAATCTATTGGGGGAAAACGTACTTCACAATAGTGAATTTAACCCCACATTTACTGTTACTTGACTGTCACAGAGTAGCGTCTTTGTGTGTTATTGTGAGTTATTGTAAAAAAATGGACAAACGGGTGAAGTGTAAAAACTTTTCGGATCGGGAAATTACATTGTTAATCGATGTAATAGAGTCGAATATAAATATCGTGGAAAATAAGAGAACAGATGGAGTGTCGTCTAAAGAAAAGGCAGCCGCGTGTGACAACATACATATACTTAGGTGGAGGGACATTCAGGAAGGCGTTGGGTGCTAATGGTGAACGCCTTCTTGGTATAATGAAGCAACAGTTCGTACCCAATGTCTATATATTTTACAGCGACGCTACTTACCACCAGCATATTACAGGTAATATAACATTAATCACTTTTTTATCAATACTAAAACACTTCTTGTAGACGAGCCTATCATTATTGTTGTTGAACCCGAAAATGACATTTGCGAATCGACCCAACAAGATGAAGTACAACGTTACGTAAAGAATTTTGCATCTGCAATTGCCAGTACATCTGCAATTGACAGCACATCTGCAACTGCCAGGACATCTGCAATTGCCGGCACATCTTCCGATTTCCCTCAAAATTCAGAATGCCGACATAGTGTGACGCCAAGACAGAACAAGAAATACACAAACAAACCGAGTTCGTCTAATGTGTACAATAATTTAAACGACATCATAAACTCCCGGGAAAAGAAAAGCAAAAGCTGAACAAATCTATAATAGTGAAAAAATGCCTTGGCTCTTAAAATACAAGAGCAACATTTAGAAAATCTAAAGTTAGAAGCAGAAATACTGCGAAGCAAATTGAGGTGCAGTGAGATGGAAGAGGCGGTACAGGCAAATAAATTAAAAATGCAGCAAGTAGAAATGAACAAAAAAAATATAATTTTAATGAACATATTGTATACATTTCAGTTTAATGGTTTTCGTTCTTATACCTATCGTATTAGCAAAAGAGATAGTTGAAATTACAAAGAAAATATATTATTTATTACTGCTTGACGTACTCTCGCATGATCATTATGCTGCACATTATCGATGGGAACCATTTCATATGCTTCCTGAGGTATGACAATATTAGGGTCCGCGTCGAGTAAATTATCTTTTAAATCAATAGCAATGTTATGCAAAATGGCAGCTGCACGGACAATATTGTCTCCTTTTTTATCCTCATTCCAACAGACAAACATGGAAATCTTCTTTTCCAGATTCCAAATACGTTCGATACAATTCCTCGTTTGAATATGCGCTTGATTGTACCTATTCTCGGCTTCATTGTTGGGATGCTGTAATGGAGTCAGTAAATACGGCTTACAGGCATATCCACCATCTCCTAATAAATAAGAATCTTGAAAATGCCCATTTTCAAGTTCCACTCGTAAAGCTGAATCATAAAAGATAGTACTGTCATGTACAGACCCTGGCCACCTTGATATGATATGCACAAACTTTAAATTTGCATCGCAGATACACTGTACGTTTTAAGAAAACCATGCTTTACAATTTCTATAAAGTTCCTCATGTTCTCCGCCCACCGATTGTATTTTAATGTGTGTGTGCAATCAACAGCTCCTATTACACATGGAAAATGCCATGGTTGGTGAAAATTGTTTTGAACCTTGCGTATGTCATCCCTTGTTTGTGGCATATAAATGTATTGGGGCCGCATTCGTGCAATAGCGTCTGTTACTATTATTATTCTACTAACAGTGGATTGGCTTATGTTTAGATGGTCACCTAGAATTTATTGGAAAGTACCAGCATAAAATCTCAGTGCAATTAAAATTTGATTGGCAACAGACAGAGCTTTATTTCTATGTGTAGTTCTTTCCAATTGGAGGCCAACTAAATCTATAAATTCATTGACTGTCTGCTTATGAAACCGGTAGCGTACTTTGAATTCCAGATCATCAAATAAATTAAATGGATTGCGGCGATCTTTCTCTTGGCATAGCCCGCAAGATTTCCTCTACAAATTCTATGTCCGAATCTGAATTTTCGAATGACATGTTGAAATATGTACCTACATCCGAAATAATACACAAGTATAAAATTATCATATCAATTTTTATACTTTACCTTTGTATTTATTTATGTATTTATGAGCACGAAAATTAATTTTAAACGTATACTTTTCACTATAACCTCAAATTTATGTACGAGACGTCAACTGATGCGAGTATTTAACGAGCCGTTAAATATTTAAAACCTCTGACAAGCCTGCGTAACTTTTACGGCAGTTTAAACGAAGCGTTTTACCCTTTGTGAATACGGGCATAAGTGACATAGAAATCCGAACACCAAGCAGGAGTTGGAATCTTTTAATAATTTTAACACCACATAATCGGCTACCATACAGGAACAATCGATGAAATTCAAGTTAAAAAACAAAAAACAAACGAGTTTTTATTAATAGTGTGTTTAACCACCTCGAAGCCGCGTACACTCACTGAGCCGTCTAGGCATGGATCTAATCAGGTGGTCGATATCTGCTTGAGGCACCTCATCCCAGGCTACTTGTACCTCATGTCTCAGAGCATCTAACGTCTGCGGAGAATTGGCTAAATTGGTGAGTCGCCTACCCATCACATCCCAAACATGCTCAATTGGTGAGAGGTCAGGTGGACGGGAGGGTCATGGCAAAAGATTAACGTCGGCAGCTTGAAAGAAATCTAGACTGACGCGAGCTACGTGAGGATGGGCGTTATCTTGCTGGAATATGGGATTTGGCATGGTCGCAAGATAGGGTAGCAGATGGCGCTCTACAATGTCATGGATGTAGCGCTGAGCATTCATATTGCCTCTAACAAAGACTAGAGGCAATGGCACCACATACCATTACCCCAACAGTGCGATGCACATGCCGTTCTATCGCAAACTCCAGCTTGCTGCGTTCTCCACTTCGTCTTCTGACCCTTGCCCGACCATCATGCATGGCCACGCAAAACCGGGACTCGTCACTAAAGACGAGTATTCCATTCGACATCCCACAGCCGTCGTTCCCTGCACCAAAGTAATCTCTACCGACGAGGAGCAGCAGTGAGTGGCAGCACAAAATGTGCGCGGTAGGACAACAAACCAAACGAACGTATTCGCCTGTAGATTGTCCACATTGTCATTGGGTGTCCCATTTCAGCCAAAACTCGTTGCCAATTGCTCGTGAAGTGACAAAGCGGTCTCAAAGAGCTAGCAGAAGTAGACGCCGATCCTGACGCTCTGTGGTCCGGCGTTGAGGACCTGTGCCCGGGGCTCGTCGTTCTGGCCATGCGTTCCAGCAATTCATAACAGTACACTTCGGTGTAGTATAGCCGCAATTTCCCGAAACGATTTTCCCGCTTCTCGTAAGCCTACAATTCTGCCCCTATCAAATTCGGCGATGTATTGGAGGCATATTGAAAGAGACTACCGAACTACACGACTGCAAATTGACTGACAATGTTACAAAATAAGGCCGCAATGCGATGATATTGTTTTTCCTACATTGACCGCAGCCACCTGCATAGCAAAAGAACCCTTCGTTCCAGCACTATCAAAATATCATCATTTCCTATCTTACTCATGGTTACTATATATGCGAGGTTTGGTTAAAAATTCCAACTCCTTCTTGGTGTTCGGATTTCTATGTCACTTAGTATATTAATCGACGAAATGAAAGTGCACCATCAGTAAAATACAAAATATGAGATAAAGTATTTGTTAAACTCAAGGCTAGAACAAAAAGTTCTTAATGTTATGAAGGACCTTTTGAAATAAGTAACTGAAACATTACCTAGAAACGTTTGTAAACTAAAAAACGACAAACAAAAAACGAGAACAGTTCACATGAACGAACTTAGCAGACATGTTCATGTTACAGATGCTGCTGCCCCTTCAACTTCTCAGCAGAAAGACGAACAATAAGAAGTTTAGAAAATAACCCCGGAATATACCCACTCAAATTAGTACAAGCGAAAATTCATAAAGTCAAATGGACCTGGGTCCGACTAATTAACTGTGATAAAATATGCATTCATTCAGGAAAATGATAAAACATTAAATAAAACCTTCTAACGGTGGCGTGTCCCCATTGCAACAGGTTCTTTGCAACTCAGGTATGCGTCAACACTGCCGACAGACCCACACATCTGAATATAACGCCGATAATGAAAGAGCCGCGGGATGGGGGCGTATCTGGCACCACCGTAAACAAAAGTTTACGGTCGTAAGTGATACATCGCAAACAGCAGGGAGTCGTTGAGTGGTGCACCCTTGCATCCAGGTACGTGCGGCAGCTACCATCACGCGGTTCTTGTGACGGTGAGCTAAGGGGTGCCAAAAATTTGCATTCGTGGTGAGTAAATCCGCTACGTCAACAGGAGTGGGTATTTTTCTTAAAATATTTTCCTTCGTGAGAAAATTCCATGATGGCCCCTGCTCCTCCTCATTTGAGACACTCGTGACAAAAGTTATTCCTCAGCAGCAGGCCTTCATCAACATCGAGTCCGCTACTGCTCACAAAGAGTTTGGATTAAAAGCAATCTTTTGCACAACAAAAAATTTCGAACCAAAACAAAAAAATATCCCTTTATACTCACTTTACGGTACATTCATTACAAGGGTGGTACGCAATAGTTGTTACCAAAAACATTTGCTAAGTTTACCCGAGTGCGTAAATGTAAAAGGTAATTTGATCTTACCCACTCGTATCGATCAGGAAGACAAATCCATGTCAGACAATCGAAAAACTGTCAAGTACTCTTAACCAACCTTGGTCGACTATCAAATATTTGCAGCAGCAGGTAAAGTAAGCAGAGCAGGTGTTTGGGTTGGGTTGGGTATAATATGCCCGATGAAAACAAAGCTAACCGATCCACCACACGCTAATTATCGCTTCAACGGCACAATACAGAAGCGTTTTTTGATCGCTTGATCGCTGAAGATATCCTGCATGATAAACCAAAATGCAAAAGGCAGTGGCTCTCTCCAAATGAATCGCAATTAAGTACTGGTTTACAAGGTTTGCATTCCAAAAAGGCGCTTTTGTCTGTTTGATGGAGTATTCGCGGAATTGTTCTGTTTGAAGGGCTGAAACCTGGACAAAAAGTGAATGCAAATATTTACCGTGACCCATTGGTTCGAGTAAATCAACTCCGCGCTTTTCTGGGCCTCCGCAACTGGTTGCGTAAATACGTACCCCAGATGGCGACCATAATCGAACCACTGACGCACCTTTTAACGCCAAAGAAACCGTGGAAATGGAACCCTGCAGCCCAAGACGCATTCAACAATATTAAACATGCCATCGCCAAACCATTGACACTCCATCGACCCGACGACACCAAGCGGTTCTTCCTACAGATCGATGCCAGTGGCGTAGCTAACAAAGCTGTACTATACCACCAAACCGAGGACGGAACGCGACATGTGATATCCTACGCGAGCGCAACGCTTAACCAAGCTGAGCGTAGATCAACGAACATTAACGAACAAGAGTGTTTGGCTATAATTCGGGCGGCCAACAAATAGCGGCCTTACTTGGAGGACAGGCCGTTTACGCTGCGCACAGATAACAAGGCGCTAACATGGCTTCATAAGATGAAGGAGACCAAGGCGAAATTAACCAGATGGCTGCAGGAATTCAGCTTCACCGTAGAAGATTGCCCGGGCCGAGAGAACGAGTTACCAGATCTCCTAAGCCGGCAACCCGACGAATATCCGGTGGGCGACGCACCGGAAAACATGGACCGCTTATTTCCGCCAACGATTAAACTCCTTAGAGCAAGAACGCTTACCGACGACGTCCGCCACTGCCAGACAACGACGACGATTCGCAAGCCGCCATGAACCGCTGGCGCTGTATTCAAGAAAATGGCCTCAAGCCCCAGGCGAACGCATGTACGGCCAACTGTAATTGGTTCGCGACGGCGGGGCCAACGACGCCGAAGAGCTAGTCGTCCCCGTCGAAATGCACCCACGGGTTCTCGAAGAATACCACGGATCCCCGACCTCAGAACACCCCGAAGCCGAAGATACGCTATGGGCAATAAGCGCTTTTAACACATTGCGTCACAGGCGTCAAGGATGACGTAAACCGACATGTAGAGGCATGTCTGCTATGTGCTTGTACAAAACGAAGGCCATATCTGCCAGCCGCCGAACTCCGTCCGCATCAGACTCGCCGCCCGTGGGAAACGATATCTGTCGATTTCATGGGACCCTACGACGCCACACCGACCGGCAATCGATACCTACTGGTGGTCGAAGACATGTTTTCACGGTGGACTGAGGCCTTACCCATGATCTCCGCGAACGCTCAACGCGCCGTTAGACATCTCGAAGACGAAGTATTCACCCACTTCGGTTATCCACACGCCATCATAACGGACAACGGGAAGCAGTTTGAAAGCGAGGTGTGGAAAAGGGCATGCCGCCGATGGAGGACGATGCGATGTACCACCGGAATCTATCACCCGCGTGCCAACCCGGTCGAACGGCGAAACCAGGAATTAAAGGGAATTCACGCCAGGCGGGCCGAACACCCCGCGGAGCCCTGGGACACCGCGCTACCGATGATACTTTTCTTCTTGCGTTGCCGACGTAACGCCACAATCGGCCACATTTTGATGGGCACCACACTCCCGCGACAGGAAGAGGTACAATCGACGTCGACCGATCGAATTACCGAACTTTGCCGAAGGAGAGAAAGTGATAGTCCGCAGCCGACGCCGAGGGATGGCACCGAAATGGGATGGTTTTTACAAGGTGATAACCGGTGCCGGCGGGAACTGTTACTGGATCGACATCTACGGCAAACCGAGCGACCTTATTACCAGCGAGGTACCTTAGTGACCAAACTGAGTTTTATTTCCTACATCGAAGTGAAGCTCCCAATGCACGATATCCACTCACCTTCACGGTAGTGGCATCTACCCGTCGAAACACAGAGGCAAGCGAGCGAGCATAGCGAACGGACCTACCTCCTGCCTACAGATATCGGGTGCGATCTCCGAACATCAAATGTACCCACTTAGATGCACAGTATGGAGTGGAATAACTTCAGAAAGTGTCATTGGACCATATTTTTTGGAAAATGAAAAAGAAGTTGCTGTTCATGTGAAAGGCATTCAATACCGGGCAATTGAAAATATTTTAAGGCCACATGTAGCGAATTGTGGTTCCAACAAGATGGAGCCACAGCTCGTACAACTATGTCTCTCTTACCTAAAGGCTAAGGTGTATACCAATAAGCCAAGGACCACCCAACAGCTTAAGACCAATATCCGAGAACAAGTAAGGGCGCTGGGACCTGAAATTCGAAGAAAAGTTATGGAAAATGTTCTGGAAAGAGCACGTCAAGTCGAAGCAAATAATGGGCACCATTTGAGGGATATTATCTTCAAAACTTAATGTTAAATAAAACTAGAAAGACAAAATTTATTCACTAATTAAATCATAACGTTACTTATGCGCCACTTGTACAAAGCAGTGTGGCCATACGCAGGTTCGTACCTATTCGTCAAAGCAATCACGTAGTACTTTTCCGCTATGCTGTTGCCAATATCTGTGTTGTTTACGTGTGATTGCATTGTAGTGTATCTTTCAATCGCGTTTTTACAAGTTTTTACTAGTTTGTTATTGCTAGTTAATAAGAAAATCAAATAATCAAATAATGTAAGTATATTAAACTATTAAGTTTTTATACCTCGCCTTACACTGGTGTTTGCACTTGAAAAGTGATTTTACATGTGCTAAAACTCATTTAGCTAGTGTTGATTTGTGGGTAGTGTATTTACAAATGTATTTGAGTTAACCTCGTAAAGCACAAAAGCAGGTTAAATTACCTAACCTAAAATTGTTGCATATCTTTTTTATAACGTTTCAGTGTAATAAAATGCCAGGTTGTGCAGCTGTTGGCTGTTCGAACAGAGCCGATAAAGGATTACCCTAAGATCCTGCACGAAGAAAGCAATTGAAAATAAAGGTGCGAAGGGAAGGGTGGATTCCATTAGACACCTCCTATCTTTGTGAAGTAATAATTACATAAAACAAAAATTACTAAAACTTAGTAATATGTTGTCTTTTATAGGTTCATTTTGAACCTGACATGTGAGGAAAAACTAGAGTAGCTGGCACATGGAAATTGAAATATAATGCTGTCCCTACATTGTTTAGTTTCTCTAAAGAAAAAAATAAACATACATACCAAAACATAGATCTCCGGCTTTGACATTTACAAAGCTTCAGGAGAGGAGTGAAAATGAAGATATAAATTTCCCACACGCATCTAATTTCGAAGACACTGAACCTGTTCAGCTGTTGGTTCCTATTAAGTCAAAGGCTATTTCATACCTCTAAGCAAAGTGAGGGAATATGAAGAAACATATCAGAAATTGCTTTTGAAATAGAGAAACCGTCAAAAATGTTTGCGAAATGTAAAATAAAAAATTTTAAACAATTAGAAAATGTAAAAAGTTTGAAGAAGCAGTTAAAAATACAAAACTGTTACATTCACTTTTCGCACAGGATCAAATTAATTCAATGAAAATAAATTCGGCAAAATTTATGAAATGGTCTAATGCCAAAATAAAAAATCACTAACATTGAATTTACTGTTACAACAATGGCTACAATGAATTATTGCGGCAAAGCTACCATTGCCTTCATTACAGTGCCACCAACCTTACAAAAGTCGCGGAAAATATGTGAACTAATTTCATAAAGAACTATGCGGACCAATCACGTGCGATATTTCCTTTATGTACATTCACAAACAAAACAGTGGTTTGTTTTCGTTTTGACATTTATGTGTTAAAATCTTCCAAGTATCTATTATTATTATTATTGTTTAAAGCTGTGATCATCTGCGTTATTAAAATACGTCTTTTTTAAGACGCAATGTACTCATCGTCGAATATTTACAGGTAAACACATCATAATATACAATTTATGCAGCTGGTACAGATTGTTGTTAGGTTATGTTCGTGAATTGTTAAATATTAATTTCTGATTCAGTGTTGATTACGTTTATGTTAATTTTACATATTTCTGTTACGGTTGTGTTTTATTTAAAACATTTAGGTATATTATTCTATATAAAAGATTACATATTTTACGCGTATTTACTTATTTAGGGCTGGAATATTTATGAAAATGTTGTAGAGGTTTATTGCTTTCCCCCATACGACATTAGCCCTGGCGGTGGGGTTGTTTACGGTAGGAATATATTCATCGTTAGTCTACGAACATTATTAGTCTTGCTCTCACAGTGGGGTGCGGGCGTACGGCGAGTTTGTCGCAGTAGTTGCGTATCATTGTGATATTTGTATTGTGGTCATTGGTGTGAACAATGCTATCGAGCTATCGAGATGTATTAATGACAACTGCTTTGAGTATGTTACAGTTGCGCGAGTTATTGCCAGTGGAGTTCTGCAGACCGAATGCAGTGGTATTGCTGTTGCCATATTGATGGTTGTCGTTGTTGCGAGATGCAACTGGGTTCCCGGTCATCTATTAGTTAGTTATATACATGTGTCATGGAATACGGAGGTGATGCATTCCTGTCAGCGTTGCGAGGCGGGATCGCACTGGGGCACATTGACATAATTCAATGAATTGTTGGTACGCGGGCTGTCTGTTGACGGCCTGTGGACGCAGGCATGCAAATGCAAACTAATCTAGTGGTATTACAACACACAGGTAACGGCGTGATCACTTGACCTGGGTGGGTGAGTCCAGTGGTCCATTGTATCTGTTCTGGTCAGGTAATGAGTGCGGGCATGCAAGTGCATCGTACGTGACTTGACTATTTGGCTGACTATGTCTATTAACTATTCTCTTTGACGCTAGGAACTAACGTTAGGTGTATACGAAGATCAACGTAGGAAGAACAATGGAGAGGAGGATAAAGGTGTAGGCACGATCCGAAGAGTGCTAAAGCAAGGGTGCGGGAGCACCCGGTATGTTAATACTAATTATGGTATGTATTCGTAATCACTAATTACTGTTTGTCTTTCATGATGCTTGATGTATTATTTGGTTACCAGAATGCACGCCCATGTGAGAGCATCATCTGTCGGTCCGCGGGCATCGTTCGAGAGGAGTTTGGTAACGTAAACATATACTTGACTTGCATGTGTGGCTGTGCGGGAGGGAAGGTAATTATATTAATAGGCGCCACTTATTAAGGGCGCAGTGGTTTTGGTCGACGGGCGTTTTCTAGTATTCGAGATATGTATATTGTGCATGTTAGTAGTAGGGATTTGCCAATTCATAAACCTCCTCCTGGAACAATGTAGGTCAAGGTCAAGGTCCAGGTCACACTGGGTGACCGTGTCCCTGACCTTGACCTATATTGTTCCAGGAGGAGGTTTATGAATTGGCAAATCAAGGTCGAGGTCAACGCAGGTCGCGGTTAAAGACATTGAAACGTAACCTTCAACGTTTTAGGAGGAGGTTTAGAAATTGGTAAAAGTAGAAAATTGTTCAGCCCCTCCACCCAAGAAATATCGTTTATAAACGTGAACGGTATAACTGAAATTTGTAGTTCCTTGATATAAAGTCGAAGTGGTAGTGTCCTTGGAGTAATAATAGCTGATCGTTGAAGTATTACAAGTAAGTTGTAGACTATAGTAAAATAGAATTAGTGGAAATTTTGATTATGTATATGTAGTGGCAACATCAAAGCAGCAAAGTTCCACCCAAACCAACAACCTTCATCTGAAGAGAAGTCGTACAATTGATGGATGTAGTCGTTCGAAAAAGATGAGAAAAATCGTGAAAGCACAAAATATCGTACCCATCTCGCAAGTAATTGAAAAAGATTCCAGCTACGAAGTTGATTTAAATAATTATGTATTAACACACGCTTTAAACGAAGATCGTTCAGTAACGAGAAGAGAGGCAAGTGAAAATCTTCCGGAAAATGTTCAACGAGGGAACAGAGGTCTTCTGTATTCAGAGACAATTTATTTTATAAATAAGTCGCACGAAGTGGGTTATGTTCGGAAATGTTTTTCGAACCCGTTGTGAGAATAATGGGGAAAGGTCAGTGTATCACTTTCAAGGAGCTGGATTGGCAAAATATTTTAAGCTATAAAACATCCATAACAAGCAGCTTTGGATCTCGTGCACCATCCCAAATAACGTTGTGCGGTATAACCATGTGCGTGGATAGACAATGCTCGAAAGATATTAAAACATTTATTGGCATCCTAATTTTTTACAACCTTTGTATAAAACCATGATATATCCCAAGTAATCAACTAAATTTCAATAATATATTCAAATAAATAAATGAATCTTATCTTTCCTCCTGCTCCAATCCATTCTCGTCTACACACTTTTTCCATTCCCTTCCTTTCTTTTTCTCTTCCTCACTCCATTCTACCCCCGCACAGTGCTCCATCCAATGCCTCCATACATCCAACCCCTTCTCGCAGAATACACACCTTCTATATGTCTCATCCATCCAGTATTTGTTTCCCTTTTCCTCACTCCCGCACCTAAACCGTGCAATATTTTTTCTTCTCTGCCTGTTCTCTCCCCTCTCAAATATTTCGGCCTGTCTCTATATATACATATCTCCTTGTATCTTTCATTATATTGCGCTCTCCTCATTTTCCCTTCTCTTACCTGCGCGTCCACCTGCTTCCATCTTTCCACCATTTCTCTCTCCACTCCTTCTCCCTCCTCTATCCTCCTTTGTACTTCCCACTTCCTGTAACTTCCTTAATGTCATTTTCCCTATCCTCTGCTCTCCCCATCCCCACATCCTTCGCACTACTCTCCTTCCCGCCTCCACCGCCATCTTTTCCAATCCCATTTGCTGCAGCACTATATATTCTGGCGTGGATCTTTCAAGCTGTAGTGCCCTCTTTAACGCCCCCTGCATCATTCTCCATGACGACGTGATTAGAGCAGTATGCTCAATGTCTGGCTATGTGAAGCAGAATGTGATAGCTGCCATGAACGGAACGAATAGTGAGCAAACGTGCATCACGAAAGAACTCTTAATATATGGAACTGATAGAATATTGTGGGATATTGATCTGTATAATTTAATTAACAAGTAAATGAAGAGAGTAACATTTAATGTAGAAAATAACGTAACGCACATAATGTACACATGGGCGTACGCGTACAGACAGGCCAGGTCGAATAAGTGGGAGGAGCAGTATTTGGACAATGTGCGATTTAGGAATAGAATTAAGATGTTAGAATGTATATTAAAACCATACTTAACCATAGAATTTAGGAAGAAACTTTACATCGAAAGACGTACGTAAATGTAATATAGAACAATTGTAAATTCACAGTGCATGACTATGTAAACTTTTTGTTAAAAGTATATACAGTGTGTTTCACTTAAGGGTGTAACACCATCATATCTTTTTTATTTTTAGTTCAACTTTAGTAATTTTTTTTCCCAAACGTAGAATACTTATTGCTCTATTTACTCCCAACAAACCAATTGTCTTCGTTAAATGCAAAGCAACCTGCGATGGCAAAATAAATGGAAAAAATCAAGAAATCACTTTAGGGATTTTTTTTATCGAAAAATTTTACTAGTAATAATTGTTCAGAATTGCCCAAAAACCCTAAATCCAAAATTTCATGAAAATTAAAAATGTGAAAATTTTCTACAAAAGTAGTAGTCAATTCGGTAAATATTATTTGCACAGGTGGCTGTGCCTAAACAACAACAACTTTAAACAACTTTGACAGTTCAGAGTTTATTTCAAACAAAATTTTCACAGCATCCTTTTTTCGGCGCAGCTAATAATAAGTATTTTGACATTTTTAATTTGCATAAAATTTTGGATTTAGGGTTTTTGGGCAATTCTGATCAATTATTACTAGTAAAATTTTTCGATAAAAAAATCCCTAAAGTGATTTCTTGATTTTTGCCGTTTATTTTGCCATCGCAGGTTGCTTTGCATTTAAAGAAAGCAATTGGTTTTTTGGGAGTAAATAGAGCAATATGTATTCTACTTTTGAGAAAAAAATTACTAAAATTGGACTAAAACTAATAAAGATATAAGGGTGTTAGACACTTAAGTGAAACACACTATATATATATATATATATATATATGTAAACAAATGTTCATACTGAGGAAGAAGCATTTCATTCCACTTCCATCGTTAAGGTAGTAAATGTGTTAAAGAGTGAAATCGCAACGAAATATAATGTCGAGGAAACCGAAAAGTGGAAACAGTCGACGACGAATTGCCGAACGGAACGATCGAGGTTTGGTTAACAAATTGATAGACAAGTTACCTGTGGAATTGCACATTCCAGGATATCAGTTTTGTGGACCAGGAACAAAATTAGTGAAAAGATTAGCGCGGGGAGATCGAGGAGTGAACAAGTTAGACGAAGCTTGTAAGAACGCTATACACGATATCGTATACGACCCTATTTCAGATTTGGATACTAGACACGCGGCCGATAGGGAGTTGTATAAAACAGCAAAGGAACGATTGCTAAGTAAAGACGCAAGTGTAGGTGAAAAAGTATCCGCAGCCGTAGCTGCCGCAATGAAAGGACAAACCGTGCTCGGTATGGGGATCGTTAAACGACGCTGGAAGGCAAAAGCAGAAAGTTTACGATACAAAAAAGGTAAGATGCGTGGAGGTCAGTTGTCTTTTCAAAATGCAATAAAGATAGCTCGTCAAGCATTAGCACGCAGCGGAGCCAAAACATTATTCCAAAAGGCAAAAATTGCTCACAAAGCGTTAAGGAATCTGCACAGAAACATACGTGAACCACGCGGCAGAGTCATAAAGATTCCCAAAACTGGCGGCTTCCTACCGTTGATACCCTTATTCGCAGCATTAGGAGCCCTAGGATCTCTCGGAGGCGGTGCAGCGGCAATAGCGAAAGCAGTAACGAGCGCAAAATCAGCAAGAGATCAACTGCAAGAAGCAGAACGACATAACCGCGTAATGGAAGCAAAAGCTGCAGGGAGCGGTTTTTACATTAAACCATATAAACAAGGATGTGGATTATATTTAAGTAACCATGCAAAAAACTGATAAAGTTCCCTCATCATCCATTAACGAACCTAGAATTGAAAAAGTATGCAAGCATGCTAGCAATACCTTACTTTCGTGGGATATATATGAGGAATAAACTTCCAAAAAAGATAAGAAAACGAGAAAGCGGAATTGTCAATTTGGATGATGCGCTCGGTCGAGGTACCCATTGGGTAGCATATAAGAAGCAAGATAAACATATAACATATTTCGATAGTTACGGTAATTTAAGACCTCCAGTGGAAATGGAACAATATTTATTATCGAACGCTAGGACGGGCATTATAAGTTACAATTACCGCAGATATCAAAAGGATACCGACGTCAATTGTGGTCAACTGCGTCTGGAGTTTTTAACAGATATAACGGATCACATGTAACGTACAGTCGTAGTACGACAGCGATGGATCGACAGGCAAGTGCATCCTATACGTTCACATTAACAGGTAAATCGTCAGAATTATCCTGTAATTTTAATCCGCCATTTTTTTTAAAACGAATCACATAACTATGAATTATCGCTTTTAAACTTCGACGCATTTAATTCTATTGCGAACGTTGGCGAAAGCAATAATTTATTATATTATTCCGCCATCGGGCTATTGCTAGAGCCTATGGAGATCCCCGTGGGGACGTACGACGTGGACGACATCGCCGCCTACGTGAATAAAGAAGCCGCAAGACGAAATAATGAGATTAAGGTAACAATACAAGGGAACCGCAATACTCAGAAAACCGCAATAACAAGTTCACGAGTTCTCGATTTCAATCAAGACAGAAGCGTGGGTTCTTTATTGGGATTTGAAAAGCGGAAGCTTCGAGCAGGTGTAGAGGAAGAATCGGATAATATAATGAACATAAACAAAGTAAACGTATTGCAAATATATTGCAATCTGATCAACGGCTCCTACAACAACGGGCAACCGGTCCACGTCCTTTACCATTTTTTCCCGAACGTCCCGGCAGGATTCAAAATAATAGAGAGCCCCAACAACCTATTTATTTACCCGTAACATGTAATGTCATCAGTACGCTCACAGTACGCGTCTTAGATCAAGACGGTACCTTAGTGAATTTCCGAAGAGAGGAAGTTACTATAAGACTTCATTTGAGATCAACAGAATAAAACGATGGGAATAGTGTACGACAATCGAAAGATACGAACGGAAGATCGCGGGAGGCAAAAGTATAAAGGGAAAGTGAAGAGTCAAGCAATCGACAGTCCGAAACGATCAATTGGGCGGTTAACACGCGCGAATCGTATCTTCTTGAAAATGTTGGGTTACCGGGTGACAATATCAATGGATATATTAAACGTAACCGACAAAATCAAAGTCGACAAATCAATAGTGAGCTATGAGTATCACTGATATCAACCATTCGGCTCCACAAGTTTCGATAACAACGATGAAATTCGAATCTCCATTCCGGAAATTAACAATTGCACGTTACCCAGCGAATTTTATCTGTACGTAGAAGGTAGTTTACGCAAGATCGGCGCGGACGGTAATGTGACGAAAGATGCCAGTGCAACTGCGCAGCTAATTAATAACCCGGTCGCCTTCATGTTCAGTGACATACGATATCTGATAAATGAAGTGCAAGTTGATTCCGTAAGAAATGTTGGGATAACGTTATGCATGAAAGGTTATTTATCATTCAGCCCTAGCGACGTATTGGAGTGTTGAAAGTGACGTAAGTGACCCAACCAAACCAGGAACCATAAAGGCAACAGCGCTAGACAAGAAAGGAAATTTCGGGTTGAGCGTTCCGCTAAATACATTGTTGGGCGTTGCGGAAGATTTTAAGGAAATGTTGATGAACGTGCGGCAAAAGTTGGTTTTGATTCGCAGTAACGATAATAACGATGACACGGACGTAATCGTCAACAGCGTCGAGGAGAAAGTGAAGTTAGTCATCGATAAAGTACTGTGGAGGGTACCACACGTAGCAGTAGGACTGCGAGAGCAAGTGCCTTGACAAAATTATCGGGAAGAAACGTCGAAATGCACATACCTTTCAGAAGTTGGGAAATCCACGAATACCCATCTATACCCAAAAGCACGAAGCAATCATGGTCAGTAAAAACCGCCCCTCAGCTCGAAACACCGAGGTTCATCATTATCGGTTTCCAGACGGGGAAGATGAAAGCAAACATCGTCTTAACCAATATGACAGTGTTTTTAAATGGTGAACGATACCCCTACGACAATTTAAACATCGACTTTGATAGCAATCATTTTGCGGTGTTGTACGACATGTACGCACGCTTTCAACACTCATATTATTACAAATCGAACGCCAGTTATTATCACCAAGTCAATTTGTATCGAACACGCCATTGATCGGAATAGATTGTAGCTATCAAGCAGAAGCCTTACATAAAAGTTGAGTTGAAATAAGAATCGAATATAGTAAAAAGAAGAAAATTCCTGACGGAACAACCGCATATTGCTTGATAAAGCATTTCAATATTCCCCACTTACGAAGATCGTCAAACAGTTCACTTGTACAGTGCCCGATCGCGTAGTGTTCGAGCGAAGGTCAAAATGAATCTATCGAAAATGCAATATTTAATTTTGGATATACAAGGCTTTATGGTGAACGACGAAGTCTTCATGCCGAAGGAACTAACATCATACGACAGCAACAACCAAATCAGTCACTACGTGTTCCAACCAAGTCACAGTTTTACATTGTTGCCGAGGAAACTTCGAAACACAGCAAATTGGGTAATGAATCATCACCATTGCATCGATTGGGATGATTCACCCCCCACCCTTTGGAAAATTTTGGTTCAAATGGCCCTCAGAATTTTTAAGTCCTTGTTTTCTTCAAATGGCCTTGACCTTAATCTACAACGAGTTTTCTCAAATAGTCTTGAATTTGACCTTCTATGCTGACCTTCATCCTGACCGGTCATTCAACGCGACTCATGGCCGTGGTCATCAGCGGGATCAGTCAAGGTCAATGACAGTATATGGATATTTAAACGAGTTTTCTTCCAATTATACGTCAGTTGTATTGCAACCTCTACACCAAGAGGACCATTCAACAAGTTGTGCAGTCTTTCATTAGTTGTAGTGATTGTACGTTTTCTAACACTGTTTAATTGTCTCACATGTCCCTCATCGGGAGTTGTTATTCAACGAACTATAACGCAATCTTGTTTTACAGATCACAAGTTAAGTTCGCATGGTGGAAACAATATATTATTTTAATAAGTAATCAAATTCTCATTTGTATGTTATATGTCTTAAGTTACGTGTTTAGGGTACAACATTTTAAAGAAGTAGTAGAACCCTTCGCAGATCCAAGTTTAATTTCAACGATCTCTATTATTCAGCAGTAAGTTATAACTTTTATATAATTTCATTTATTAATTACATTAATGTTAAAATGTTTAAAGAAGTGCTTTAGCAAAATTAGTTGAATTGAGTGTCATTCTCTTAAAATGTAATGCTAACAGTCGTTTACAGATCTCTTCTATTTTAATTCTTCACCATCCGGGTCGCAGCAACGAACAGTAAGTTTGACTTTGAGTAATCATTATGTAACTAATTATATTATGAATCTTTGTGATAAAGATGTCTCAGAACTCATCCTCAAGCTGGCCAGTGTTGAACGCCGCCGAGGACGGTTTCAGTGAAATCGCGGACTTGGCGGACGTAAATAACATAACAACCGGACGAGCGTGGAACCCAGCGGAGGATGATTTCATGGAAGCCTTAGATAAAATCGACTTAGACAAATTCGTGTTTGAGAACATGTGCCAAAGATTGTATACAAACAAAAAATACAGAACATGAGCGCGGACGTAAAGTCGAAGCATCGCGGTCAACACCGTTATCTAGCACGAACTCACCGGTTGATGTATGTGTTGATCGTCGAAGCCCGATTATGCGTTCGGTATCCGGCTTGAGCCGAAAACGGACTTCTCAACAACGTAATGCAAAACGGGCATCATCCGAATTACACGTTGTTAAGAAGTCGACAAAGACAGTCACCGTTTCCCAAGAGGCATTTGATGAACAACATTTAAGTTGCGCATCAAATTGCTCGCTGGAAATGGTGGCTGTTTCACAGCTGAACCACACCCGTACTATCGTGGCGGTGAAGGAAAAAAAGTTAAAATATTATCTAACCATCGCATCAAACCCGCAAAACATAACGCTCCAAACATTTTGAAGGCTTTACTAACAGCACCGGTAAATGAAAAGCTTCGCAGACCCTATGCTATTCTTCCACCACCAATGGTTACACCTCACGTGTGTCTTGATGGTGGGAGAACAACCACGTCGAGCATTCTACAACACATAACGTCTAGGGAGCCACCAAAAGTCGTTAAAGTTGATGTATTTGCTCCCTCAACGTCCAAGGTTTTCCAACCTTGCAAGTCGAGGGATCCATCCACCAACATTAACGCACAGGTTGACACCCCTTCGACGTTGCGGGTTGTGAGAGATCCTAAGAACGTCAATGTTGATGTTCGAGCCTCCTCAGTGGCCAGTGTGGTCGAGCCTCACACTTCGGAGGTTCAATCCACAAACATGAACGTTGACGTCAAGTCACATGTAATTCAACCCTTAACGCCAAGGGTGTCGTCAGCCAATATGGATGCTGCGAGATCTTTGGCGTTGAGAGCTAACCCACTCCCCCTGCCGAACGAGAATTTTTTAGATAATATTGTAGCGAACGGTAAGGCATACCTTTATGGTGTAGATCATAATGTCAAAAAAATCATTAATGACGCTAAACAAACTTTTAGAACCATTTTACAGCAAAAATTAGAATGTTTACAAAATTCTTTGAAGCAATATCAAGCATTTAAAAAATTCTGCGGTTCGGTGGAAAGCACTAACGCGGTAGCTGCAATAACTGCTTCGATCGCTGAGGTGGAGGCGCTTCTCTTACACTTATCTTAGCTTATTGCAAACATTTATAACATTTTTTCCTTTGTTACCACGTTTTAGTTACACTTTTCTTTGTTTTTTGTTACAGTGGAAAATCTGAAGAATCTGTCGCTACGAGTAGTTAGTTCCGCCATCGCGAATTAGCGATTTGTATTAAATTTAGTAGGAGCAATCCCGATCGCGCTAGTACTAAATTTAATAAATCGGTGGACTGACGATTGCTGGAGGCAGATTAAGTGCGGGCGTCTAATTATGCGGGATGTTTCACAATCCATGCGGGTGGAAGATGTTATCCTTCCCTAGGAACGTTTCGGAAAGCAAATGGCAAAAAGCAAAAGCAAAACACCATCCCACATGATTGGACGATCCAGACACGTGTCCCTAATGATATATGCTTTCTTGTAAGTTTTTTGTACTATGAGAGTAAATTGGGTAAAATATGTCGTAGATGTAATCGACACCTACATATGGCACTGAGAAAGAATGGGGGCGTATTTAAATACGAGCGTGCTCGCGTAATGGCGCACCGCCGAAACTATGCATATGTGGAGCAGCTGCTATCATGTGTGTTAAACGAGCGGTTTTGGTGTTCCATGTGCGTGCGCCGAACATTATTTAGGGTTCGTGTTGTTGATGATAGCGAATTGTTTGATGCAACAATTTCAGACATGGATGCGGAATGAATGGTATAGTGCCATATTTAGGATTTGTAGTATTTATCAGTGAATGTTTCAATGGATAAACTTACGCGGTAGCATCTATACATCTCTCACTCATATCTTGGACTACTTCTTACGTCTGTTTAAATCTTCATATATATTTTTATATCGTAGAAATTAAGTTTAAGCGGTAGTCATATATATATTTTTTTAGTATTTAAGTTAAAGGTGCAGGTATAATTATAGTCATACAGATTAATTAATTAATTTAAAGTTAATCAGTCGGAATATAGACTTTAGAATGTTTTGACTGTAACTTATAATAATCATATGTTACAATATATATGAATCATCGCTATATGTTTGAAAGGGTTGCCTATTTTTGTCGAATTAGTAATTTTTGATGCCGATATATATTGGACTTGTATTGTACGTAGATATAATAAACAAGTAATACGTAATTCCTCAGTTGTTTTTAATCTGCCTTATTGACAATATCCATCTTTGGTTAACGTAATGGGAGACCTCACAATTATCACATAACCCATATCCTTGCAAATTCAAAACGTTGCGTACGGTAAGGATGATACATCGTTCAAAAGACATAGTGCCCTATTCGGAGGGAATTGTAAGCGTTGTTTGATAGTAGGTGCATCTGGGTCGGGAAAAACCAATGTCATGTTATCACTATTAACTGCATCTGCTGGTTTGCGTTACCTTAACATATATCTGTGCTGCAGCTCCCTCTATCAAAACAAATACGAATATCTCCGTCGATTATTGAAGCCATTGACAGATTGCGGATATGTTGAATGCTCAAATGTGGACGAATTTATTCCACCATCACAAGTCAAAGAATATTCTATCGTCATCTTCGATGATATAAATCCTACGGGGCAAAATGTTATAAAGGAATATTTCTCATACGGTCGACACAAAAATGTTGATGGCTTCCACCTTTGCCAAAGCTAAGCGCCATTCCGAAACAACTGATTCGTGATAATTGCAACCTTCTAGTTTTATTTCGTCAAGATTTTACAAATTTGAAGCATATCCATAATGATCACCTTGTGGGTGGCATAACGTGGGATGAACTCACGCAAATTTGCAGAGCATGTTGGAATGTACCTCATGGAATCTTAGTAATTGATCTTGATTGCTCCAAAAATAACGGTCGTTATCGGAAATGGTTTGATGAGTACATTGTGATTTAAGATCGATCGTATCACTTACGTGTATCAGTGTCGTTCGATCCACCAACGTGGTAACTCATTATGAATATGACGTTAACTCAGTAACTAATCAATGCACGCGAGGACGTGCAACGGAAGATTCGCGCTTTAAAGGGTGATATTGAAGAAGCAAAACTTCGTGCTGAAGCTCACTAGGCACCGCTTCAGGAACCACTTAAGGATATTTCAAAAAAAATTAGACACAATAAATTTATTAGCAGTCAAGACACCAACTCATCCAAAAACCGATCATAAAGAGTATTCAGCAAATGTTTCTTCGATATCCTCTGACACGGATAATGTTCCCGATGATCCAGCATATGAATGATAAAGGTTTGCCGAAGCTTAAAAGATTCAAGCGTCGTCGAACTTCCACCCCTAAGAAGCCAACAGTGCGTCCAGTCTCATTCCTTCGGGACGAGGAGGTATTCACAAGTCCAGGTGGCCCATACGATTCGTATGTCGCGGAACCTAGCCATACAACTTCGTTAGGTACTGACGTTAGTGTGAGCCGGGAGGAGCTTAATGTGGCAATGGATCAGCAGCTGGATGCTACCGTTATTCGCGAAGCTTTGGCGCAATTTGATCCATTACCTCGTACTTACGTGACAGGATTAACGATGGATTTTGAAGATCTATATGATTAACAGTACGGTATTCGTGCAACCACAGACGGATTATACATGGGGGATAGTCCGGTCCAATTCGACGGTAAGAAAATAATAATTGGTGGATTCACCTACGATGGTTCACTGGGCTTGTATGAACTCCTATTCAAACAAGCGCTAAGTAAATTCTCACTTCAAGACATGTGCGATTATAGGGAAATTTTACGACGCACACACGCAGATGGTGAAATCGCTGAGGACTACGAAAATACAAAATTCACAGAAATTGTTCATTCGATTTTGCAAAATAAGAAACCGTTGGTGCATTGGGCGAGATATTGGCCTAACCCTACACATACAGGTGGAGTTTTAGAAAAACAAGTGGTGCCTGGTGCTATTAAAGAATATGAATATTGGGATGATGTTAATGCACTCGTGGATAGGTTGCGTTTATTGATCGCATCTCAGACGGCGGGTCATACAGGACATCACAACGAAATAATTTCCATAATTGAGGAATTAAAGGTGGCAGAGGTTGTCCGATAGATCTGCATATAACAGTCAATATGTACTAACAACGTCAGAACTCTGTGTGCGATATAGGGTGTAACATGTCACTTAATCGATTCGGTAAGCTTGCTCATGCGACAATTGATAAATTCGGACAATCCATCCACGAGCACAGTATAATCGAACATTTTTCGAAACCGGAAGTGCTTAAGTTTCATCGCGAACCGACAATTTTCACATTTTGTGGGGATGGTGCCACCGATCCTGCTAAGGAATACTTCCTGATCAAGAACAAGAATTACACAAATGAATACAAGAACTACTTCTATGAAGGTCGAATAAAAGAGGCTAGAATGTCGGATAATGTTCAAATGTTTGTCAACCACACAGAACTCAAGAGGATCACGGGGTTATTGAAGCGAGGTGACATCATTCGATGTAAGAATAAGTTTCCAAAACTAATACGACCATTTTTTGTTGAGTTGTTACTAGAACACCTGTGATGAAAAACGTTAAGCGGGATGTAGTCAACGAACTTCATGCTCCTGCCAGGAGATATTTCAGGAGGCGAAGAGTAATAATTAAAGGGTTAAATGATTTGTTCCAAGCAGATCTTGTAGAAATGATTCCATACGCTAACGAGAATGACAACAAGTACATTCTCACAGTTATTAACGCTTTCTCGAAATACGCCTGGGCAGTTCCTCTCAAAAACAAAACTGGTAAAGAGGTGACCAAGGCGATCAAGAAAATTTTCTTGGATAAAAAACACCTAAAAATTTGCAAACGGATCCTGGTAAGGAATTTTACAATACCGACTTTAAAAAAGTGATGTTACAATACGGCATTAATCACTACAGTACTTATGCCACGTTAAAAAGTTCTATTATCGAACGGTTCAACAGAACTCTTAAGAAGAAAATGTGGAAGGAATCCAGCATGCAGGGGAATTATAAATGGTTGGAGTTACTACCTACATTCATACGTAATTACAATAATTCTCTGCATAGGACAATACGTTTGAAACCAATTTCCGTGAACCGACGAAACGCTTCAGGTCTTTTGAAAACAATGTTCACTTCATTAAAATTGTCGATCCTACCACGCCCAAATTCGCAATTGGTCCAATGAAATATTTACCATAGCGATCGTTCAAAATACATACCCTCGAACTTACATCATCGAGAATAGCAAAGGGGAATTAATTCGTGGAGGTTTCTATGAACACGAATTACACACTGTCAAACATCCAGACGTGTATTTGGTGGAAAAAGTACTTCGTCGAAAAGGAAACCGAGCGCTCGTCAAATGGTTAGGGATGGATACCACTCATAATCAATGGCTTCATTGTGATAACTGATTAACGTCAATAAACATACTTTTATCCTTACATATAAACAAATTTTTATTTCATAATGATAATAGATCCATAAGCTATACATTTGTGTAGTAGTGATACAGTGTTCTGCTAAAAATCGTGATACTAAAACTGTGATATTTGCAACAATTACATACTTCTTATTTCAAATGAATTACCATGTAAATGTAATGATGGAGCCTGTGGATCTTCTTATATTTAATAAATATGTAAGAAGGGGAAGGTATTATTATTATTGAAATAAAATCTATGTATTCTTTCATCCACTCTGAATGTTTAAATTTTAAAGCTCTATGTATTTTCTTAAGCCGCAAACCATTTTGCAGGCATTGTTTTAAATTTGCATAATGAATTATATAATTTAATTTGTCATTTACATTTACTATTAATTTTGATTGTTTTGAATTACCGACACATATACTTTCGGGACAGAATGGTAAATCATTGTGCTCGTCGTGCAGATTTTCAGGATATTCGAGATCCACCTCAAATACATATCCAATTTCTTTATCATCTATATTGTCCATATCTATCGCATTTATTTCAGCTTCCGTTAGGTGACTTGAAGTCACCAGTTGGCAATTTACATCGCATCGCATAGCCGTATAGATTGGTAGCATCTAAATATAAAATGTATTTCGATGGTTTTCCAACATCATAGTCTTCGAGACATTTATTATTTGCTACATCTGATCGCTTCGAGCACATACTAAGTCCGCCTCTAATTCCCTTCTTGAAAAAATGTAGTAAATGTTCCGGCAGCATTGGATACTTTAGCTTCTCGAAAGAGTCTAAAAACCAATACGGAAATACTCCCTTTTGACGCATAAGCATACATTTTGTTGGATCATCGAATTGCTTCTTAATTTCGAGACATTGATCGTCTTCCAAAAAAGATCCTAACTTTTGTAGAGAACTGCCATAAATCGGAATGAATCAACAAATCGAAATTTCATAAACGCGTTGTTTCCCTGTTGCATCTGTGGTTTCCCCACCTTTTTGGAGAATGTTATATACTTTTCTTTATTTTGCGCTATAACGTCAACTTCTTCTTCATTCAATGCAATGTTTTTCACATGTGAGTATCATAATTCGACAAGTTGTGAAAAAATACCGGTATAAACTTGGGTATTTGGTAATTCACGTTGCAGATTGAATGGGCTGCACCACGATATGCTCCCGTTAGATGGTCATGATCGTATACTTTCTGATTTTTCTCGGTAATTCTTTTGTCACAAATATGACACATCAACGTAGCATCGTGTAGAAATTGTTCCAAAAAATCCAACGGAATCATTTCCTTGGTTCTACTTAAATGCTTTTTATATATTTCTGCCACATCATTTTCCAATTTCGCTATAAATTCGTTTGCTGCGTTTCGCCCACGATACATTTGAAATTTTGAAAGCGCATCATCGTATATGCATTTAATAAGATATGCGAATGCGTATGGCTCATGTTCAAAACATTTCTCAGTATATGATACATTTTCGTTACGTACTCGTTACGTACTCTCAAAATCAGCATAAATTACGAAAGGTAATTTCATTTGTTTTTCGAAATTTTCAAATTGCAAAATGTTTGCCTTCTCGACGTTTCCATATTTATTAATTTTTAAATCGGTGGTCGGTACACTGGCCTTCACTTTAGTACAATCGTTGCTTTGGTGACGTATCAACTTATGTTCTGACGTAAAATACACCAAACACCCATCGCAAATAAATCTTTCGTGTCCATTATGGGTCGCTTGTGAATTGACAAGCCGTGATAAATTTTTGATCCAGCAGTAATGACTATTGCCTATATTATCCGTTATTAATAACAAATTCACATGTCGGAGCCCTTTCCGTTGACAGATATGTATTGTTATAACATCATGGATCATTTTTTCCCTGTTGAACCATGAGTTCAATCCGTATACGTTTATCGATATATTATTATGTTCCTCAAATTTGGGTATGTTTCTGATACTTACGGGAAATTCCATATTATCGAAATTGAGCCAAGTCGTTGAAAAATGGGGGTACGAGGATGTCCGTTGCGGTAGACCGGTGGGTTGATACATGGCGGATGCCCAAGCGAAACAGCAATTGTCCTGATTTTGTACATTGATTACGGCTTTCTTCGCTTTTATGCTACAGGGTAACTCAATATAATTGGATGCCCTCGTTGGGTTATATTTGTTACAGTTCACCTCCATATACAGAATTTCGACCAGCGCCCATCCTGGAACATTTAGATAATGACTTCTCTGATTGTTTATTATTGTTATTTTCTTCTTACCTGAATCCCTTTCTTGAAATTCCCACATTTTCGTTTTGATTTCCTCGATAAATTCCTCATAAATTTGGTACAAGTCTGACGTCATCGTTAATATTTTGTTTCTGGTGTTGAAAGATTTTATTTCGGAGTCGTCCTTAGTGTGTAAAAAATATATGCCGAAACATTCTAAATTCACTTTGAGACTGCCATGCATATGTAGCACTGACAGCAATAGAGCAACGACTTTTTCTCTTATTATACTCGCATATTCAACAATGTCCACTTCATGATCACTTCCAGTTACTCGAAAACTTGTTATCACCAAATGCGCTACCTATTTTTTCCACTCCATCATCAATAATTACAAAGGCGTTACGCTTGTGGTTGTTGCTGCGTAGGTGAGCCGAGTAGCACTTCTTGTTTACATACTCATTACATATGGAACACAATGTGGCATTTGACGAATGTGCCTCGTTAATTTTCTGTCGTTTGCCGATGCAGCTCGTTTGTTGATGTCTTCGGAGATTATCCGAACGGGTGAAGTCTTGTCCACAATGGTCGCAAGTCAACATTTTCAGTTTTAGCAGAACACTGTTCACTACTACACTTCACAACTGCTTACTTTATGACGAAATTTGTCTCACAGTTCCTTTATAGTGGATCCCCACTCCGACAAGCTCAAGGGTGGGGTTGACCCTGACTATAGTAGTTATCCTTAAACTGAACCAAGGCTATTCGCGGCCAAGGTCACCTATATTGGTATTTAGCGTCAAATTAATATTGGAAAAAATAATATGACAATGAACTTGACCACAGAACTGACATCGACCTTCCAATTGATCCGATTTTGCCTATTAATTTTCTTTGACCTCGACCTCGACCTCGACCTTGATTTGCCAATTCAGAAACCTACTCCTGGAACACCTCGACCTTGATTTGACAATTCAGAAACCTTCTCCTGGAACAATGTAGGTCTAGGTCGAGGGACACGGTCATCCAGTGTAACCTGGTCCTTGACCTACATTGTTCCAGGAGCAGGTTTATGAATTGGCAAATCGCTACTATTCATGTTGCACTCCGTACAATTAACATGCAGTTTTATGCATCGCTCCCAATCATCGATGTATTTACTTAAATGTTCCGTTCAAATTTTCGATCTCTTAACATTTCGTTTCATATTAATTAGAACATTATCTCATTACACACTTCGTTGTTAAAGAAGAATTATTAGATTTAGTAGCACTTCAAGTCAATATTGTCGATGTCGATGTCGATATTAAAAATGCATTAGATTCCGTAATGAAAACTTTTGATATACCTCTTAATAAACTTGTAACTGATGGAGCGCCGACAATGCTGGGTAAAAAAACGGTCTTATTGGGCTTTTAAGAGATGATTCTCAAATTCCACAATTCATACCGATTCACTGCATAATTCACCGAGAACATCTCGTTACAAAATATTTAAAATATCCTGATGTTATGAAAACAGTGTTACACATTGTAAATTACATTCGCACCAATGCAAAAAACCATCGACAATTCAAAAATTTCCTTGAAAAATTAAAGGACGAAGAACTTCCAAATGACATTAATTTCTTTTGCATTGTTAGATGCTAGCTACAACGTATTAAATCGTTTTGCAGATTTGTTTGATTCGATAACTGAATGTCTAAAAGAAAAGGAAATAATCTATTCAGAATTAGACGATGACGAGTGGTTACAAGACTTAATGGAACATTTGCAAACACTGAATTTAAAATTGCAGGGGAAAGATAAAATAATATCCAACTTCTCACAGTGTATATTTAGTTTTCAAACTAAATTTCAACTTTTGCAAAAAGAAATTAAAAATTAAACATTTTGTCATTTTCCTCGAATTAAAAAAAATTGTTCCAATATTAAACAAGAAAAACTCAACGAGTATATAAAAAAAGCTAGAAGGAATATTGACGGAATTTCAAAATAGATTTCAAGACTTGAAATATTTTAAATCGTCTATTGATTTTTTTCTGAATTCATTTGAAAGTAACATAATTCAAGATGAGTTTTCCATTTCCAATATAAATATGACCCAAAAAGCATCTGGAGAATTAGAATTAATAGAGATGCAAGAAGATCCAGCTCTACAATCAAAATATAAGTCGACGTCGATTACTGAATTTTAGAAATTCGTACCAAAATCGAAGTATCCTGAATTAAGAAAGGCTGGTTGTCAAATTATACTAAGTGACATGGAAATCCTAACACCAAGAAAGAGTTGGAATTTTTTTAATAATTTTAACACCACATAGTCGGCTACCATAGAGGAACAATTGATGAAAAATTCAAGTTAAAAAAAAAACAAAAGACAAACGAGTTTTTATTAATAGTGTGTTTGACCACCTCGAAGCCGCGTACACTCATTGAGCCGTCTAGGCATGGATCTAATCAGGTGGTCGATATCCGCTTGAGGCACCTTATCCCAGGCTACTTGTACTTCATGTCTCAGAGCATCTAACATCTGCGAAGAATTAGCTAAATTGGTGAGTCGCCTACCCATTACTTCCCAAACATGCTTAATTGGTGATAGGTCAGGTGAACGAGCGGGCCATGGCAAAAGATTAACGTCGGCAGCTTGAAAGAAGTCTAGACTGACGCGAGCTACGTGAGGACGGGCGTTATCTTGCTGGAAGATGGATAGCAGATGGCGCTCTACAATGTCATGGATGTAGCGCTGAGTATTCATATTGCCTCTAACAAAGACTAGAGGTGACCTGCTTCCATAGGTAATGGCGCCCCATACCACTACCCCAACAGTGCGATGCACATGCCGTTCTATCGCAAACTCCCGTTTGCGGCGTTCTCCTCTTCGTCTTCTCCCTTAGGCCCCTGTTATAGTGCATGCAGGTGGTTCTTATGGCTTTGCTAGGAATGCCCTTTTGATCTTCAAGTCTAACAGTAAGTCAGGTCATTACCATGATGACATGAATCATACAAATTTTATGCAATGGTTGGAAAAGCAGCTTATTCCAAATCTACGACCTCATGGCATCATCGTCCTTGACAATGCACCGTATCACAGCAAGAAAATAAATAAACCACCTACACAGAGCAGCCGCAAGGAGGAAATCCTTTCATTGCTAGAAGCATTCCTACAACAAATGATTTGCGCAAAACTTTTAATGTTAGTGAAGAAATTTCCCATAAATAAAACTTATTATGTTGACGAATTGTTGAAAAAACGTGGTCATTCTGTCCAACGTTTGCCTCCTTATCATTGTGATTTAAATCCCATCGAATATTATTTGGGGTATGATGAAAAAAAAATGGGAATGACTAATGTATTACAGCACAGGAGTAATATAGAAACCTTAGTGAGAACTGCATTTTCAGAAATCACAGAAGGAAACTGGATGAAGGAATCATGTATCATTTATGTTGTTATTGTGTCATGTTATTTAAACCAATAATAAAACACTTGGTAATTTGTTCCACAAAATTATCTTCTGATGATGGCGTAACTGCCGAAATTATAATAAAGATTTGTGAGAAAAATTTTGTGGAACAAATCACTTTAACAAGTGCTTTATTATTGTTTTAATCATGTTTCACCGAGTGCCTACAGCTTCATCAATTGAATTTATGTTATTTAAAATTATTTTTTTATTAGGTATATGTATTTGCTCTTTTTTGCTTGTTATAGGTTTTGCATAACAATAAAAACAAACAATATTATTTCATCAAACATGTTATTTAGTTGAAATTGATTCTGTTAGATTACGATTTAATAAAATGTTATTTCGTCTAGTTTAAATTTCCCCCCGAAATACCTTTGGACCTGAATGAATTTTTTAAACATACAGCTCCCCCATACACGCAGGAGCGTTACATGAAGTTTTGGATTTTTTAGAGATTAAATTTGATAACTTTAACAGAAAACATAAGAGAGACTGTAATAATAATATTGGATGAATTGTCAATTACATCTTCGAATTTGTATGGCACATGAATAAATATTTTGGAAATGTTACTGTCCCTGAACATTCTGGTGTAGCAACGCATGGTCTTGTGTTTATGGTTGGTGGTATCAGTTCTCCTTGGAAATAAACGGTTGCATTTCATTCTAGTGGTCCTTCAACGAATGGTTCAACTTATGTCAGTATCATAAACGAAATATTTTTTTAAGCAGAAAGTATAGGTCTGGCAATCATTAGCATTACACTCGATATGGGTCCGTCAAATCAAACATTTGTGGAAGACTTATGCCCGGTTTCACAAACACTAATCGATCGTTAACAGCTTGTTAACGAATCTTTAAAAGTTTGACGATTCGTTAATGACTCTTTAATCAATCGTCAAATATTTGACAATTGATTACCATGACGAACCGCTAATAGCAAAATTACCATTGTTTTGGATTTCACAAACTGTCTAAAGGCTTGTTAACTAATTCACCATTTGACAATCGTTTGTGAAACCGGGTATTAGAGTGTTGTAGCAGGCCGTCATTCGAAGATACGTAATTACATTTGTCACCCTTTTGATAATGAAAGAAAAATATATATTTTTTGGCTGATGTACCACATCTTTTTAAAAATATAAAAAAACATGTTTGTGACTAACGAAATTATAAAACTACCAGAGTTTTACAGCAGAAGTATGAATTATCAACTGATATAATTAATGCAAACCATATTTGACAGTTAATAGACTTACAAGAGAATTTAAATTTTCGATTGGCGCCTAAATTAACAAAAGATGATTTGACCCCAGACAACTTTCAAAAAATCAGAGTTTCAACATCGACAAATGTAATTAGCCACATTCATCAGGGGGATGATAATTGTTATCATCCACCTGATGCCACTGTATGGTGAAACAATTGTAGTGTAAAATAAAAACATTTGAAATATTCGAATTGTATTCATTTTCTTAATGGTAAATAGAGTTTATCATCTATGACTGCCATCAAAACAAAAGTGAGAAATCACCTAGTATTTTTGTTTTATGTTTCATTTGATAACGAATTGTTATATTTTTATTTACGTTATTAAAATAAAAATACATGACTTAACAAAGTGTTTTTGTCTTATTTTGAAAATTCCCGGCGACCCCCCTAGGCGGCAACAATTGCAAAGGCCTTTGTGGACAACTTCTTTCTTAGGTATGATATTCCGGAATATTTTGTGACAGACGCTAAAGACGTAACTCATGGTCAGATAGAATATATTGAAACGTGTTGTGTTTGATTTACATGTAACTCTTAGCAATTCCAAGGAGAAGATCACAGAAGTATTTGTGCAAAACTTACACAAGTAAACCAGCACTTGAGCTGGGCAAACTTGATAAAATCTCACACTCTAAAATCCTTTTCTATCTAAAGAGAATGGGAATTGAGGGTGAACTATAAATAGTTGTGAGCCACAATAGATCCTTGGGGTCGCAGTGGAGGGGTGATTAAACGCCCCACTGAATATAATTAACTAACTAAACCAGCACTTTGTGCTAAATATGAAAAAAAAATAAATGAAAATATACTGAAAACACAATATCGAATATATATGGCTACTTTTTGTGACCCAATATCTAAATCTCAAGATATGGTAGATGGTAGTGCATTTTCCAAGTACGCCATAGATTACTGGCGTCGAACGTGTCAACATATCATTAACATACACTTGTGCGTTGATCATGAGATCCATTAGGTACCTCCTGAGGCAAGCCCCAGGAGCCCACATATTAAGATCCACATACATGAAGGGATCGTCATTACAACACTGAAGATATAAAATGCATCAAATTTAGATAGGAAATAGAAGAAACATGTTTTGATGCATTAGGACTCGTTCCCATAAAATAGAGCACATGCACTTCCAAAATGTTAATAATTTCAAATACGCTGTACCAAGTAACAGATACATTGACATCAGCTACGTAAATGCATGAACAAACTTTGTTAGATTAAATTTAATGCACTTTATCAATCACTCCAACTATTTTAAATGTATGAACAATTTCATACCTTTTCCAAGTGCTTAAACATAATTGTAGATTCATATATAAGAATGCTTTGAACAATTATGCATTCGTTAACCTTGTATCGTTATTCCCATTCAATTGAGAACACATAAGGCACTCGTGCATCACAACTTTTTGGCGTATAGTGTTTTTCTTGAGCTAATCACATGAGGAAACGTTTATGTATGTAAGTTTCATTTTTGTCTTGTTTGAATTTGATTTTCAGTAATCATTCTTCGTTTGCTCCCATTGTGGAACTTGCTCATTGATATGGTCGATAATCCTTATATCTAGTTTATTCTGGTACATCACGGCCATAAGACAAACTGAAGCCCTTGTTAACTAAAAATAGAAAATTATATTTAGTCCAAAATTTTGATTTATGTCAATTCAAATTATTGTTATTGGGCTTACTTTATTGTAGAACAATGTACTGAATGTAAATGTTCAGTGGATGCATTATGTACAGATGAATATATGCGTACATAAACAAGCCTTTACAGGTCATTTTGGCCACCATAGTTTTCGCTATTTCTTGACACGGATTCACCGTATTATCGCAGTACATTACTTACGACAATCGATATATTGAGGTATAGTGGTTTCAGGCTGTAAAGGACATGTACGTCATCAACAAGTTGCGCGGCGGGTGAAGTCCAGTGGCTCGAACTCGTATTTCAGGCGGACGCGAAGCGAACGCAAGCGCGTTCTACAAAACTCGCGACACTGCTTTGACAATCACCCCCGTTTTATGCTAATGGACTGTTCCAAACCAAAAATCTGTTAGTGCGCATAGCCACGCCTGTGTCCTTTACAGTTCAAATCATCTATAGAGATGATTTGAATGACACCATAGACAACTATACCGGCATCACGATGGATCGTTTTCTACAATCGCCTACATCTTCGTGCATGTTCGTACCGTTGTCGACTATATACTACACATCTAGCAAAAGTTGTGAAAAATAGTTTGTTGGAGGTTATGTTTATGTTATGTTAATACACCTGTTTGATAATATTAACAAATTATCCTTTACCATACACGAGTTTCTCACTTTTATTAGTATTTCAGTTGATATATTTCTAGATCTAAAAGGTAATACGCTGTAATAAACTTTATTTAAAAAGAACACAGTAAGTAAATGTGTTCAAGAAGTTACTATGTTGATTCTTGAACACTGATAATTTTCAACAACAAATGCACAGAAAATGCAAAATAAGACAACGTTTATGGAAGAAAATAGGTTTCCGGGAGTGATAGGTGCTATTGACTGTACCCACGTTGCTATAATAGCACCTAAAGACGAAAACATAATTACGTAAATCGTAAGGGTTATCATTCCAAAAATGTTGAAATAGTAAGTTATAATAGTACTTTTCATTTACAGAATGCTTAAGTTTCTTTATTTTAGATTTGTAATTACAATTTGCGAATATTAAATGTTAATGCTCGGTATGCGGGGGCTACACATGGCTCTTTCATATGGAGGCAGTCAGATGTGAAGGTTGCATTAGAGGAACATTTTAGAAATGGAGAATCCACAACATGGTTATTGGAAGATTCTGGATATCCACAACAACCTTGGCTTATGACTCCAGTTCAAAATGCTGCAGTTGGATCACCTGAAGAACGTTACAAGCATCATGCAAGTGCTCTTAATTGTATAGAGCGATGTAAAGGAGTTTTAAAATCGAGATTCAGGTATATTATGGGAGAAAGGGTGTTATGATACAATCCTGAAAAATGTGGTGCAATCGTGATAGCATGTGCTGTGCTTCATAACATTTGTGTGGAGGGTAGGCTGGAAAATATTCACATTGAAGTGCCAGAAAATATCGAGTTAAATTTACACCAGCAAGTTAATGACAGCGTGGAAGGAATACAAGCACGAAGAACATTAATAAATAGATATTTCACGCAATAAGTGGGATCTAGGCTTCAATGTCACACAGATATGACATTTGCACAACGAAGCCGCCATGCCAAGTTGTCTAACCACATAAGTGCAACAATAATATAGTACATTTTGTGAATAATAAACGAAAACAGTCGCAACAATCCTTGATTTACTAAATGAAAGTGACGTACTATACAAGTTTTGATGTTTTAATTTCAAGAAATGCATTTTGAAAAGTAGATCTTGTGAATAATACATTTTTACATTAATTCTAATGACTAATCGGCATCATAAATGTTAACATACAATAATAATATTATATAATATTAGTTATAATGTTATTTTCTTATGTACCTTGTGTGCATGAAGGAAGTACTTTATTTGTATTGGGAAATAAATAAAAAAATACAAAGTACAATTTATTTCTTTTTCTCTATTGCAGCAATCAAAGCTTTAAAACTTATTGCAATTTCTGCAATATAGTTTATATTTCATATAAACCTTCTAGGACTTGATTGTTCATTGCATCGAACTTCTGCGATGCTTGATTTTGTCTTAATCCTCTTGGAGTTGTTTGCGCTCTTTCTCCTGAATTGTTGATGCAATAGGAGACTTACATGTGATATGTATACCAGGTAAATCTCCTCTTGTTCCTGCACCAGTTCGTGCGTACGCTTGCTGGCTATAACTGCATCATTATCGAACATGAAGCTCGAAGGCCAAACATTGCTTGTGGAAGATGTTGACGGTGTCATGCCACTACAAATAGCCAAATCTTGTTTATTCAACTTAATTGTAGTGTCCACTGGAATACAAGAAGCTTTCCGTTTTTGTTCGCTGTTTGGAGATACCTGGAATTCCTTTGTAAAAATTGAAACATATTCGATATTTTAGATATTTAATAACTTACACGAGCCCTCTTTCGCATTCCGATTTCAAGAATGGTGACATCGCCTTCCACAGGGTTTTTCCCATTAGTTTTAACAGGCGCTCTTCATGCGATGTTAATTGCATTGCAATTGCACAACCTCCACCGGTCAGACGTTGAGATTCATTTATTTTTGCCGCTTTACTTTTAGTTTTTGACTTCCAGTCTGTGAATGATCATTTCAATTTAGAATCACTTTACATGTGTATTTACAACATGTCTTTACCTTTTTCCATTCATCTTGTGATTTCTCACCGAAACCTAATGAATTTAGAAGCACCGTAAGGGTACCCCATAACATGATGCAGTTTGCGCGACCATTCAACCCATTGACTCGATTTCTTATTATTTCGGGATGCTCCTCGCAAAAATCTAGAAGCAGAACGCAGTGATCTGCTTGTACTCTCATTGTGGTCACTGTATCGCACATTATAAATTACATCAAATCATTTGATCATATGTAAAAATTTCATTTTCATTTAATTTATTACTTACGGATTCTTTAAAAAAAAACAAAGAAAATCTAAAGTTTAACTAAAATGATCAATTCGACTGATGCTCTTGTGCACTTATATTCAAACGGATGAAACAGTAATGCCCAAAATAAAACTAAATCCCAGAATGAAACGGTATATTTCAACATGTGCAAAACACATTTCATAACTAAAATTTTGCCGCGCACTGCCATCTCTGTCTAACATATAATTTGGAGAGGTGCAGACAATCGTTACGGCAATTGAAATTAGGCGTTCTAAAGCGATTCTATCGGGGAACAAGACGTATTGCGGGGTAACTCGCTTTTCCCATCGTGATATCTAATACTCGCTTCTACGCGAGAATCGTTGGTTGCTACACAACGTGACGTCAGAAAAATAGAATTCTATCTATTGGAATCCGCACACTGGACAGCCTCCTTTGCCTTGAGGACGCGCCAATATTTTTCTTTATCTTCATAGGTTCGCTTACTTTTGAACCTTTTCCCACTATGGTTTGCCGACGGCGTAGCAACTATTTGTTGCGACAGTGTTACGACCGAGTCTCCCTCATCAGCTTTGTATATCATAGCTTCATTGTCGTAAATAATAATAATAAAAAGACTTACGTTCAAGTACAGCAGTGCTGTCCCATGGGCAATCGAGTGTGACATCCACATAAGGTGCCGCCACATCCACCAAGTCCAAAACTGGACCTGTCGGTATTGCTGGCGGTGATCCACCGCCAGTTAGCAACTGATTATGTTTCTGCTCGAATATTTTTTTCGCTTCCTACACAAAACCACATAATGACATTTGTTCACTACCTTGCTTTGTTTTTTTACAGTTGTTTCATGTTGTCCCACAACTTTTTCAGCTGTTTAGCTGTTCGAAGACTACTAACATTCGGTTGAATATTGTAATTGCCAGTAACGACCTCCCACGCTCGCTGCTGTTGCTTTAGTGTTGTGCCATCCGTTTACTTGTTCACCAGAACACCGGCATGGTCACGTACAAGGCATGCTAACAACACCCTTTCCTTATCATTGTAAGGTTTCTTGTTCTACATTACAACTAAAAATATAAAATATAAATTGTAGGTAGATTTATATTTTCATGTGTTACTTCTAGCATGCTGAGGTTTATAGAATATTATAAACTTATAAAGTGTATATAACTTAAGCGATGGCCACACTATGCATTTAGTTGCTGCAACTTTGATGCTGCATCAAAGTTGCAGCAACTTTTCGTGGCCACACTATGAATTAGTTGCAGCAACCGTGATGCATGGGAATAGAACACGTTCTAATTTGTGGGAAAAATGCATGCATTTCTAGTGATATTTTTAGTAACTGTAGTAATACCAACAGTTATTATAAAAATAAAAACGCACCATATCAACACAACGGCGGTCATCTATTCAATGTCGAAATGATAAGAGTATGTGTTTGATGCATACAACTTTTCTTGTGTGTGGCCGGGTGTGGATCAAAAAATGCACGCATCAAAAAATGCTGCAACTTTGATGCAGCAACTTAACTCTGCCCTCGTTGGAATCTTATTTTTTCCGCCCTTGATAAACAATATACTATATATATGTATTTACTAATTTGATGGTACTGTTGCAATTTTATTTATTAAATAATAATACAACTATATAATAACATCAATTCTGAAATGGTTAAGATAGCAATTTCAATTTGCAGTTCAATACAAAAAACACTGGCATAATATGAAGGCACTTCCAATTCGTTTTTAAATACTGGCATGCCTGTTTCGTGTAGCGACATCTCGAGTCTATGTCTCGAGCATTTACAACAAACAACCCTCACCGACATTCGTTTGACACGTACCTCATTAACATTAAGAATGGACGATAACAGTTATCCTTCCCGCTTGCAAACTGTAATATTAATTTGAACATTAACAACACAGTGAAAGTGACCCACGGGGGATATAAACGAGTATATAGAACAAAATACAGCGAATCCATGCGAAGAAATTGGCTAATGACGAAAATCATCCATGCCAACATGGCGAATAAAGGCTTGTATATATTTGAGCATCAGTATTTCTATATGACCAATATATACATTTGATACATCTGTTTTATAATAAAGTAAGCCCAATAACGAAAATCGAATTGACGTAAGTGAAAATTTTGGCTAAACAATTTTCTATTTTTAGTTAACAAGGGTTCTAGTTCTAATGGCTGTGATATACTACAATAAACTAGAATAAGGAATAGCGATTATATCAATGAAAAAGTTCCACAATGGGAGCAAACGTAGAATGATCACTGAGAATCATTGTAATGTCATGATTATTGAACAAATAATTAGTATTCTTATACATGAATATACAATGATATTCAAGCACTTGAAAAGTATGAAATTGTTCATACATTTAAAATAGTGGCCCATGGATAAAGGACATTAAATTTACTTTGAGAAAGTTTGTTAATCTGTTACTTGTTGTAGTGTTTTTAAAGCTATGTATTTCTTGAAAATGGATTTGCTCTATATTAAGGGAAAGAGTAGTAATGCATGAAAATATCCCATCTGAGACTACTTTACTATCTAAAATTGATGTATTTTATATCTTCAGTGTCGTAATGACCATACGATTATGTACATGGATCTTAATATGTGGGCTCCTGAGGTTTGCCTAGGGAGGTACCAAATTGATCTCATTATTATCAACGTACAAGTGCAGGTGTATGTCAACACGATCGATGATGCCAGTCATTTATGGTGTACGTGGAAGAACACATTACCATATCTTGAGTTTTAGGTATTAGGTCGTAAAAGTTACCCATGTTTTTATTATATATTGATTGATATTTTCAGTATATTTTGGACAAGAAATATGAGCGGAATGCAATTGTAAATTTTCAACATTTCACACATTTCTTTGATAAACCTTAATGCACGGCTTAACAGAAAGTGCTGGTTTACTTGTGCAAGTTTTGTACAAATAGGTCTGCGATTGCCAGGCTTTGAGGATATTTTATTATTTACCATTATATTTGCTCTAACCATGAGTTACGTCTTTAGCATCTGTCAAAATACCTATATTCTGGAATGCCGTACCTAAGAACGAAGTTCTCCACAAAAGCTATGGCAATTGTTTTTGACTGTTCATTTTCTACAAGATAAGCCTCAAAAAATGTTGACTATTTGCATTTGGATATATGTTATACCTTGATGTAAGGGCCCTACAAATTAAGATATACCTTTTGAAATGCTGAGGTAGCTGTAGTTCTGATAGTGATAATGGGTGCACCCTATGAGGAATTAAATGTTCATGTCTTTGACAGTCCTCATATTTTTGATGAAATATAAATATTTCAGCGCTCGTTCTCAGTTTTGGCCAAAACATTTTATGTTGTATGTTCGATTAATACTTGCATGTCCACCAGTTTGCAAAGTGTGAAAATCATTTATACGAGTAGTTGGTTATTTGTCTTCACAATCAACATGTTTAGCATTTGTGATTTACGTATCTTTACTTCATACCCATAACTTTGCCTAAACATTTTACGTCATTCAGTTCAATCATTCTTTTATTTCCTTTTATTATGCATATTTGCATAATATTGTTTTCTTTACATTTTGATTGCAGGTGTCTCGATGTCTAGAGGCATCTGCTTCAAATATAAATATTTTAATAATAAATATTTTTCCACATGTTCTACAATTCTTTTGAAACTATGGCAAGTTATGTGGTGGCATTCCTGGTAAATCCAGCGAATTCAAAAATTCAACAGGATAGTTGACTGCTTCGTCAGGATCGGTAACAGTGTCGATCGATTTGAACAATATTTCATTGCTGGGCAATGACTGTTGTATTTTGAAGTTAATAGCGTCAACATCGATATTTTTTGCTGCTGAAATAGTTCGTTCACGAAGCCACGCCTGATTAATATAATTAGCTTGTAAATCTGGAAATATGCTTTCAATCAAAACATCTTTCGTATTTACCATGTTGCAGAAATTGTGTGGCAATTTGATGCATTGTTCCATTTCCAATGTTGAGCAATTGCTCGGAGAATGATAGTGCTAATGGATCGTTTTGCAGTTGAACACGTATTTTGTGACGTAATGTACTGACATTTTCGCTATAGATATGATTGTTTTATACATGCGTTAATTTCATCCGCATATGTAGCGCCTGGAATGACCGGCAATGTCTGTCTAAAATCACCGGACAGCAGCAGTAAAACACCACCGAAAAGCCTGGTGTTATTGTTTAGATCTTTCATCATTCTATCGGGAGCTTCAAGTGAATGCTTGTGGGCCATAGTGCATTCATCCCAGATAATAATTTTGCATTTTTGCAAAACTTTAGCCATACCGGAATGCTTTTTTATGTTGCACACTGCATCTGGATTTTTGTGAATGTTCAACGGCAACTTGAGTGCTGAATGTGCAGTCCATCCGCCATCAAGCAAAGTGGCTGCAATACCTGATGAAGCAATTACTAACGCAATATGATTTTGTGATCGAATGTGCGCAAGTATTAGTGAGTGGTTCCCACTTTTTGAGTGTTTGTTCCATGTGAAATATCGTGGCATCAGTATACATTAATGTCTTTGCGAATTGACTGGGAATACCTAGTCGGTTGCATTGTTCGAAAAACTCAGTTAATGTGGATTTTGGGGCAATTGATGCACGTTGTAGAGCAGTCTCTTTCGTGAAATAAACACGCTGTCCATTTTCAAGGTGCACGGCCAAATGTATAACAGCAGGGTCTCTTTTGTTATATCGGAAAACTCAAAATACGCCAAACTGCTTCATTGCTGCTGATGTATCGGCCGATTTGATACCGTTTTAGTTAACATTTTGAACAGCAAATACAGCCATATCACTGCCCTTATAGACATATTTGCATATATTTTTTATGGACTTCACCGAACTGCAGAGCTCAATGTTTATGTGTGCTTTGTAGATTTTACACAGCAATGGCGAATACGGAACCATCCACTGATTGTCAGTGGCGTAGCTAGGTAACCAAGGGCGCTGGGACAAATTAAAAAATGGGGCCCCACTCCACTGATTAGATTTTATCAAATAAAAATATGAAATATACAAATACTTTAAAAATGCTAAGCTACTTAAGCTCTTTTTGTGCACTGCAGGGCAGGTAATAAAAATATTAAACAGTAACAACATAAATTACAATGAATACTTGGTGTAGGTTTGGCTAATAAAACGAAATAGAGAAGATTCAAGGGTTTATTATATAAAGGTCGGGCCTACCAACTGACTAAATAACAATTATATTTACAATTTTTTCCTAGCTTTAGTTTTCGCAAAAGTATCAATGACTTCGTTTAAATCCAGGCTTGATGCGGTTTTGTTTTCAATTGCTATTAGAGTATACATTTCCCAAATGAGCCTATGATTGTTGACGTTGAAAGGAAAATTAGAACTGAGTATTGGAAAATAATCTTCTCATTAATATCGAGTCACGTTATGAATATTTTTGAGAAAAATCAATTCGTTCATTAACAATGCCCGATTAAAAATTTCTGCATCGCTTGATTCAAAAATCATGTGCTCGTAAACTATCTGTACAAAATTGATGAAAATTTGAGAGGATATTAAGGAATGAATGCAGTGAACGATAACATTCTCATTATCGTGCTATTCGTGATTGTTGCTAATTTAAATTATTTTCTTAATAAACAAATGCCGATTTTACCCTGTTCTACACACGGAATTTTTTCGAGTACTGGGAAGTCTGAACGTTTAAGATCCAGAAACCGTTTTGACTTTTTGTGCTCGCCATTCGGGTTAACGATAAACAATATTCTTTAGCGTCGCGCACGAGGCAACCGATCGAGAGGCGCGTTGAAGGGCAAGGAATATTTCGCCAATAAACCATTCATAATGAATATGAAAATATCAGTCTTTGTTATTCTACATCCTAGATATACGACATGCAATACATTCACTCTCAAATATACGCACAATCAAATTTACTCTTTATTTTTTTTTCCGTAACATTTTCAACGGAAACGGTGTCATTTGAGAACAGTTTACAAGCAATCTTTCTATCATATACAGGTTCATAGCAATGATATTGCCGAGTATTTTTTATAGGTTTTGCATTAACGAAACGTGCTTTCAAAGATTTCTCATGCGCTTCATGTTCATTTCAATTACAAAAGTCGAATTCGATCTTTGAGAAGTGATTTTTCGCCCATTCAAATAAACTTTGAGCATTAGTGATGTGGTTAGCATCGACTCGTTGCAAACTAGCTCGATACGCTGATGTCTTTTTACAGTCCCTCCAATACCGTCGCAAGCACCCTTACCGTGAGAGGTCGCAAAGAAATTTCACTGTGCACTGATCCCAAAATCTTCTTGATGTTTCGTAAGATTAATAAAATTGAATTTATTTTTATATTGCGATGCAGCTCCATCAGAAAAGTAAATAACTTTCTTGACATTTTCATTTCCAAATTTTGTTTTCAAGTACTCTATAACTCTTGAATTAAATAAATGAACTGAGCTTGTATCGTGAACCAATTTTTCAGAAATGATGACGAAACTATCGTGACTCTGTTTTCCATTTTGACAGTAATAAATGACATAAGGATGGAGAGTGGCCTGAGTATTTGCCCAATGATGGGCCTGGATTGCATCTTGCACATGAAATGTGTAATTTTCTGCGAAATCCATGCGAATTCCCCTTCTTTGATTTCATTCTTCATTCGGCTAAAATAAGAAGCTTGAGACTTGGCGAGGAAATCGTGCTTCACGAGGACCGGCAATTCGTCCGCTAAATGGGCCAAAAATTCGTCCATGTTTTCAGTCTCTTCTGAAATATTACATCTATAATACAGAAAAAAATCGTAAAAAATGTTGCATGAAAAGTGTAGATAAAGGAGACCTATTTGTAAATAAATGTATGACGAAATACCTGTCGGTGCAGGCCCACTGACTGTATTTCACTTCCGTCACATTATTATCTTGGAGAAGAATTTTTAATTTTCCGATAACGGACTCAGTTTTGGGACAATTCTTGCAAGTCGAAAAAAAGCAATCCGATGATGCATTTTCACAAACTGAATTTTTTATGAATTCGTGATATGTATCGGTGAAGCAGTTAACTTTTGTTAACACGAAAACTGCTTTTTAAAAAAGCTTTTATTTCAATTTACAATTCGTTTGCAAATTTCACAATTATGATTATTCGTTGCATTTAAACTTAATTATAACTTGTTTGAATTGATTTGGTATTATATAAAATGTTAACAATAATATGTTTCTTAAAAACTACGTGTTTGTTGTTCGACGGAGTGACACAGAATAATTGTTTTCGTCGTCGTTCTCAGGCGTATGCTATCGCTTGATGATTCGAAGAACTGCAACTTATACACCGTGCACTCAGCGTTTTGTACATTGTCCGTATTATTTCGTAATTGACGGAATATTATAACTCCTCCCTCACAAGAAGGAACTCAAGGGTTGTTTGGCTTCACTGACACTTCTTCAAATGTCATTGGTCCTTGGTTTTTTCTTTCTTCTTTTTTCTGTAATTCAGGGCTTTTCGGTAGCTGCTTGTTATAATCTTGCTATAACACGTATAGGCGATTAATAATATTAAAATTATATATAATAAAATTGACCAAAGACTTGGGGTCGTACTGATGTACTTAACGTTGTCCAAATTGGGAATGGTTTCTTGAATCCGTTTTTTGTAGCTTTGAAGTTCATCGAGATTAATTTCGTTCAGATGAATTTCGTATGTTTGTTTTTCCATCTTATCTTCTTCGAACTTTGTTAATTCGGGAAGTTGTACCATTTGTTTTTCAGGTATCACAATTTCTTCGTTTGTAATTATAGTTTGTTCTGTTTGGATAGAACAACGATGTGGAATTGTGATTAAATATGTTCCTTTGATGTTTTCATATTTTTCTTTCTTACATGTAAGCTTTAGTTTCTTCATTTGCGACGTTATTAGAAGCCATTGGTTTGTTACTTCTATCCGACGTACAATTAAATTAGGTAATATAAGTTGATTCGTTTGGCACATAGAATAATTTGTTTTCAGTTGTAAAAGTTCGATTTCGCAAGGATTTCGTTCGGAAGCTCGATCAAGTCAATTTTGGTACATATGTATTCTTTTGATCGAATTTTTCTACAGAGATCTTTATTATATGCGTGATAAAGATCATTTGTCAGCAGGTATTTATTTCGGGGTATTATTGTTTTAAATAAATCATTGTCAAGTAATATTGGAATTGAATATAAATGAAAGTATTCGAATTCGTATGGGTAAACGATTGGGATGTCTAATAGAAATGTAATTCTATTCTGAGATATATAACTTTTAATTGGAATTATCTTTTCATATAAATGAATATTTTCTGGTTTAATTGGTAATGGTAATTGATTTTTCATTGAATGTAATTCGATTTTCTTTAATTCGGTTAATAGATCGTCGAAACGAATAATTGACGGGTGTAATATTTGGAGTCTCGAAAATGTTATTGAATTTTCAATATCTTGGAGAATTCATAAAATTGTGGTTAATATTGTTATTTGATCATAAATATTACGTAAGTGATTGTAACTGTCTATTTGGAATAAACGTTCTTTTCCATTAGTTACCAGTCCTGAAATTTGCATTATGCGTGATGTTAATAAAATTTCGTTATGTTTTATTCCGTCAATAGTTCTATTGAACTTATCAATTACGTCAGTTGTAACTAGAACTTGTGATTTAATTGATTCTGCTAGTTTTACTTGATTCGATTTTAATTTTGAAATTAATTGATCGTAACGTTCTCCATCGGAGGCGTCTAAATTACCTGTGATTGATTTAAATATTGATCCGATGCCGTTTATTAATCCGCGTTTATTGTTTTTATTAATTAATTCAAATGGTGTTAAATTATTAATTTTCTCGATTGCCATTCGTAGTACCGTGTTTAAAGCATTGTCATAATTAGTTAATTCTTTTTATATACCGTTCCATTTAGGTGGGTGTCAATGGCTTTAATTAAATCTGAATGTTGATTTTTGATTTTTATAATCTCGTCTATAAGAGAATTTAAATCGTAATAATATATTAGTGTGATTGAAGATTGTTATATTTTTGCGTTTCCTAATTTAAATGGTAGCACACCTGGATTATTGTGTAAGTTTGTGATTTTGATTTCATCTTGTCCGAGGCTCAAGACTGGTAATCTGTAACAGATTATTTCGTTATATGTTTCGTTCAAACGTATAAGGTTGTTTTAATGGTCGTTTGACATTATCTGCATGAATTTTCTTTAGCTTGCCTGGTTTCTGGGGATCATTGATTTCTAATGTGTTTCTAGATATATTTTGGATTGGTGTCGGTGGATAAAATCTTTCTTGTGATTTAACATCTCGTCCTGACATTCTTTTCGCTTGAATATTTTCGTTTATCGCGAAGGGATTTGGTTCTCTATTTTTATTTAAATTCGCGATTAGATTTTCTTTATTTTGGGTAATTTGTTCATTTAATTTTGAATACATTAATCTAGTATTTTCTCGGTGATTTTGTACATAGTGGCTAACTAAAAATGAGTCGATATTTATATCGAATATGTTTTTACTTCCAGTGTGTCATGTGGTTATATCTAAGGGTATTAACTTAGTTGATGAATGAATCGTATTGTTATAGGCATTTATAGCGTATTTCATTTTTCTTTGGGTCGGCATTGTTTTATTTTCGGCATTATTATTAAATAAACGTATGTGTTATATTAGGGTGCTATGTAAGCGTTCGATTAAACCGTTCGAGTTGGGCTGATTTACTGATATGAAGTGTAATTCTGTTTTATGCATTTTTACAAATTCTTGGAATATTCTATTATTAAATTCTGGACCATTGTCTGTTATAATTAATTTCGGTGTTCCGTGGTGAGAAAAGAAGGTTATTAATGCGTCTAATATTTCGACTGAGTTTAAAGTGTTGATGCTATAAGCTTGTGCATATTTAGAAAAAGCATCTATAATTGTTAAGAATTTCACTTTTTCTATTGCGAATGTGTCGAAATGTAAAATTTCAAAAGGTTGTGATGGTGTCGGTGTTACATTAAAATATGTTTTTACGGGATTTCTATCATATTTGCATAGATTACAAGGTTGGCAGTTATTTATGTAAGTGGTAATGGAGTCTCTCATTTTTGGCCAGTAGTATCTATTACTGATACGCTGTTCTGTCTCATCAATGCCTCTATGATTTGTTTTACCTTCGTGATACATTTTTATAATTTCTAGTCGTGTATCATTTGTTAGTACATTTTCTCGTTTTTGGGTGCATCTAATTAATTTTAGTGCAGGCCATTTAAAATTTTGACGAACTATTTCGGCAAATTGATTATAATTCTCGTCACTGTCGAAATATAAATGGTAAGGTACTTTTGGGGCAAGATATGTTTTTACAAATTGGATTATATCGTTTTTCAAGTTATTTCTGCTAAATTGAACATGTATATTCATTTTTCGGCCGTCAAATATAGTTGATGTTTTAGGTTGACATGGTTCATAATTTACAAAACTTACAAATATTTGATTTTTATATTTATTAATAATTTGATCGGTAATTGGTATTTCTGTGATCGGGTGCTCTTCTTCATTAGAGTGAACTGTTTCTAGGTCTTTAGTAATTTCTTTCATTATGTTTTCTATTTCGTCTGTTTCATTATCTGTATTAACAATTAATGAATGGTTATCAATACATTTTTCTACAATTTTGTCAAGTTCGGTGAGTGCGTTTAACTCAATTCGGGAAAGGGCATCTGCGTTTGTGTTATTTTTACCTTTCTTGTATACGATTTCGTAGTCGTATTCTTCAAGCTTTAATCGCCAACGAACTAATTTTGAATTCGGCTCTTTTAATGAAAATAACCATTGTGACGGTTTGTGATCAGTGATTATTTTTAATTTACGTCCGAAAAGATATGGTCGGAAGTATTTAGTAGCCCATACTATTGCCAGTAACTCTTTTTCGATGGTGCTGTATTTTTGTTCGCTATCATTGAGAGTTCGTGATGCATATGCAATGGGTAAATCTTCGCCAATTTTACCTTGTGACAATATTGCACCTAGCGCTACATTTGAAGCGTCTGTAGTAAGATAAAGGGTCTTGTAAAGTCGGGGTATTGCAAAATTGGGTCGTTCATGAGAATATTTTTGCAAGTTTCGAAACATTGTTTAAATTCATCATTATGTTCGATCTTTTTACCTTTTTTCAAACATGTAGTAAAGGGTTTGCATATTTTCGCAAAGTCTTTAATAAATTTACGGTAATAACCAATCAATCCTAAGAATCCTTTGATTTCTTTGGTGGTTTTTGGGATAGGAAATTTCTGTATTGCAATTATTTTTTCGGCGTTAGGCTTAATTAGGTCTGTCGTGAAGACATGACCTAAGTAAGAAACTTCTTTTTTCAGGAATTCTGATTTATCTAATTGGATTTTAAATTTGATTTTCGTAATCTCTCAAATACTTCACGTAGTCGTTCGATATGTTCCTGAAGGGACGTGGAGTATACAATTATATCGTCTAAGTAAACAAGGCATTTTTCATCTTGGATTCCTCTAAGAATACTATCCATTACTCTTTGAAAAGTACTAGGGGCATTTTTTAAGCCAAATGGCATACGGGTAACCTCGTAATGGCCATTCTCTGCATTGAAAGCCGTTTTTTGAACGTCGTCATTATGCATTTCTATTTGATGAAAACCGCTAGCAAGATCTAGGGTCGAGAAATATTGGCACTTTCCTAGCTTGTCTAGAATGTCGGTTATGTTCGGAAGAGGGTACTTGTCGTCTATTGTTTTAGCGTTTAATTTTCGATAATCGATTACTACTCTCCATTTTTGTTTTTTACTTGCATCCATTTTTTTCGGGACTACCCAAATGGGGGACGACCATGGGGAATTACTTGGTCTAATAATATTCTGTTCTAACATGGTTTTAATTTGATTTTTTACTTCTTGTTTATGAACAAAAGGGTATCGATATGTTTTGGTATATATGGGTACTTCGTCGGATGCCTTAATTCTATGTTTTATCTGATTTGTAAACGATAGTGGGGTGTTTTAGTGGTGAAATATATCGGAATATTCTTCGCAAAGTTTGGTGATGTGATGTTTTTCTTCGTCATTTAAATGATTTAGTCTCATTTTTGAATTATCTAAAGGCAATTGGTTTTGGAATATGTCATGTGTTTGAGTATGATTTAATTCGATTTGATTTTCATCTAATTCAAAGGTTTCGACTTCAATAGGTTTATAAAAATTTAGGGAAACTTTTTCTGATGTGTTATTAGTGATTGTCGTAATTGCTTGATTTTTTCGGCGATTGTTAAACATTATGGAATCTCACAATTTTGGATTTTTTGATAAGGGATTATTATTGATCCGTTTTCTTGGTTTACCGGAATTTGAATTACTGTTTCGGTTCTCGGTTCTAAGTTTAGTTGGCATATTGGTTTATCTTGAGAAGTTTCGTATCGTATTGGAACTTTTGCGTATGGCGTAATTCTTTTAGAATTTTTTAAATCTAATTGTGCTTCTAAATCTTTAATCATTTCAAGTCCTATGAGTCCATCAAATTTGTTGTGAAATTGGAAAAGATAGAATTTTACATATTTTTTATATGGAACTTTGAATATTTCTGGTGTAGGAATTGTTAAGCTGTGTTTGTGGGCGGAAGTTTGAAATATTGATTGCACTTGAAAAGGGTCATTTTTAATGTAGTTTGGAAATAATTTGAATGCTAATTTTGGATTTATAAAGCTGACGTACATTTAAGTAAGTGACGTATCTAATTTCGTTCGTTGCAGTAGTAGTAGTATCCAGTGTTCTGCTAAAAGATGAATTACTTCACGATTATCATGATGCCATCGAACCTGCCACCTCGTTACTCATCTCGTCAGCAGCTGCCTTGAGAAGTTTCAAGAGATTGTCCAATTATTCTTCTCGCCTTAACTCACCAATCATTTTATGATCCCATGCTAACGTGTGACTACCATCCTTCATAATGAATCTTTTTTCATCCTTGGCTGAGAGGGCTACTTCTTATACATCAACCCACCATCTTCGACGACTCTTTTATAGTCCACCACGCTCAAATCCCTCTCAACTACATACTTTTTAACACCTTTAGCTTTCTTCGTTGTTTCCCTTAAAGATGTTACACAGTAAACTTTCGCCCCCGTTCCATAAAATGATGTCAGTATCGTGTTGGGGTATTCATCTTTCATTTTCCCAACCACTGATACTCCTTTAGGGATGTTGTGCAGATTCGGTGCTGGATAATTTGATGTATCGAACATGTCAATGTTTTCTTTCATGTCTTCGTATAAGTTATCAGTATAAATTTCTAAACTTAAAGAATCTGTGTCGGTATATAATAGGGAGATATTTGGACCGTATTTCTCTTTTAAAAAATTGTAGAAAAACTCATAAATTACGATTTTGGATAATTCCAACACACAAAATCCCACATACAGCGGCTTAATATATTTTACTTCCACAACTGACATTTCGATGGCTGCAAGATTGTCACAAAAAATTTTCGATGACTTGAAATTAGCTTTTGCTACTAATGCTTCTACACCAGGCCATCTAAAATGGTTCCCCCAATGGGTCACCAATCGTATGTCTACTCGATTTTCGACGTTTTCCATCGTTTTTCCGAAGACTATGTTGTTCATGGCTTTATAGTGGTTTTTTTCGAACTCATTCTTAGCATTCTGACGTTTTTCTGAATTGAAATCGATGCATTTTTTCATAGATATACTGCTTATTTATTCAATTACATGTAATGACTGTTGTATATTATAACTTACCAAAATAGCGCTGGGGGTTATTGGAAATAAAATATAACAATACAATTATAGATTTAATTTTAGAGTAAGCAAATACATTTTCCATTACACGTACTTATTCAGAACAAACGTTTCTTAATTTTTGATTACTGCCAATAACTTTCTTAATTTTACTTTTGTTTTCAAAATGAACAGCCCAGTGATTTCTCATTTTCACATACATGCTTAAAAATAATTCACTGGTCTGCTCCGAACAAAACGAAATATTACTTTTTACATTATAATTTTTAATTACTTGAATAAAGTCTCTTGTTAAAGCACTGCTATGTAGTTTTTCCAAAAAATGCTTATTATGGATAACCTCAATGTTTTTTTAAATATACATGAGTTTCATGTGAAGCAAACACCAGTCCCTCACTTATGTCTAATTTATCGTTTAGTTTGAAATATGTAAAAAGTTGATGCTCTCCAACCAACAACTTATTCTTGTCTGTCAATGCTTGTTCACACTGTTTACACTTGTGATGCTTCAAAAATGTCTTCGCTACAAATCCAGTGATATAATAAATGGCGTTTTCATCACTTAGCGTGACATTTTCTAATAATTCCGGCAAGGTATTAAAATCTACCGTGACTTCTGCTGGTGAACATTCAACAATGGAATTGTTGCACAACATTGTATATTTATGCAGCATTGTTGCACTGTCCGTTTCACAATTTGTGTTTGACGACATCTTGAATGTATTAGAAATGTATGTTTGGCGAAGACCATGCTCAAACTGCTGAGCACTTGGATTTCGGCAGCATCCATGCTGCTGACGAATTGTTGCAAAAAAATCTCCAGGGGATCTTGATTTAACTGTCGCGTTAGTAATTTCGGGACACCGCAATACCTCAATTCCTCTGCTAATAGCACAATGGCGCCAATGGTAATTTCCCAACCTTTGAGGCAAGCCGGCCGTTTAGCACCAATAAATGACGATTTGCCCAGGATATCCTTCATTTCTTTCAGGAAAGCCTCATGTGGCGATTCTTGCGAAATTGCAGAGCGCATTTTAATTTTATTGTCATCCAGAGTGCAGCTATTTAGGCAATCAAAAAGAGTGTCCATATCTTTAACAAATATTGATGTTTGTTCTGCATCACTATCAACATTCAAATGTTTTAGAACAATCAATGCAGCACTCATTGTGTCACTAAATACATGTGCTGCATATTTTACTTTCATAGCATTAAAGCTAGTAACATTTAAATGATTCGGAGTGATTTTTGGGATAAGCCGAACTCTCAATGGATGCGTTGACTTAACAACATTCTCTATATGTCGCCAACTTACAACCTTCTCTTTGTACTGAAGGTCGTACTTATATGGCTTACTTTTTAAAATACCAAGTTTCGTTGCTAAACCTTGATTAGATGGAGCTTGGTCAGTTACAATGCATATCACAATGATTCCACTTCCTATAGCTGCATCAAGAGATTGCATAACAATATTGTAAATATTTGCGGTTGTTTCCTTTCCTCCCAGAAACCAATATCCAATAACTGACTTCCAGTCGTGCCATGCACACCAGTGCAGATTTGCTTTTTTCATTTGTCCTCGTTGCACCGTTGTCTACAACTCCAATAATTTTGTCCTTCCTACTATCATAGTGAAGTTCTTCTTTTATGCTTATTTCATCAAATAGCAATGCCGCATATTTTTCTTTTAAAACATTGCTACTGTTAAATCTTAATTTTATAGATTCAGTAACACATTTATTAATTCCAGTATTAATATTACAATTGGATGTCCAATTTCGCAAAGTTCTAGGAGTTGGTAAGTTTATTGTTTTTGCCATTGTTTTATATCCTTTTGGTGACGAGTAGTACCATACCAAAGACAATTGTTTCATCTCATCTTCTATTGAACTTGTTAGTGAATGCTGTATGTAATTCACTGTGAAATAATGTGTATGCGTTTTGTGATAATAAACCTTTTGCATCCCGTAACATCAATGCAAACCTAGCACGACTGCTTCCAATTGAAAGACGACCACATACACATATTATTTTCTTCTTCGGAATAATTTACATCTAAGTAAGTTGACGTTCTTTATGTATTTATTCAGTCTTTTCTGAGATCTTGGCGAAGAGTATCTAGATGTGGAAAATTTTCTTTTAAGAGGTGTACTTGGTGAATCCTCACCCAAAATGGCTAAAAAGGAAAATGCACATTAATTTTTACTTTCTTATACATTATGTATAAGTAAGTATAGGAATCATGAAAATTTTCTAACTCGAGATTTCAACGGATATACACGTTTTGAGGTCCCCTGAAACGATTATAGCTAGAGCTCCGAAACTGTAAACTTAACATTTGTATGTAGCAAGGGGGAAAACGTCCTATTTTGAACGCAATCTCTCAACCGGAAGTGATGGTTTACCCTTATCACCTTTTTCCATATCTCGCAAACGGCACACGTTACGGAAAAAAATATTCTTACATAAATTAAAAAAAAAACAACCTTTATTTGGCATACTCTGACAATATCTCTCGTTACATTTCATTCCAAATCTCCCTCCTGTTCTGTTCTCCTCCTCCCCATCTCTTTCTCGCTCATATCTTCCCCAGCCTTTCTATGCCTTCTGCCTCCTCCCTTGCCTGCAACATAACAAACTTTAAACCCTTTCCCTCCCCCTCCTTTTCCTACCCTCTTCTCTCTTTTCCTTCAACTTTCTTAATAGCTCTACTCCTGTTCCTTCCTCTCCCAACATCCATCTCCAATCTTTGCCCTTCCTCTCTTCCTCCTGTCCCCACTCCATTTATTCGCATTCTGCCCACCAATGTTTCCACTCGTCCCATTCTTTTCCACATACTTCGCACCTCCTGTACACCTCCCCCATCCAATATTTGTTTGCCCTCTCCTCGTTTCCACATCTATACCTGGCAATCGTCTTCTCTTCTTCCGCTGTCTTGCCTCCTCCTAAATACTTTGGCGTCCTTCCTTTTACTTGTAATTCTTTATATTTTTCATTATATCTTGCCCTTCTTATCTTCTCCTCTCTCTCCTGTGAATCTCTTTGTTTCCATTTCTCTTCCAACTCTCTCTCCACCCACCTCCCCTCCCTTCTCCTCTCTTCTGCCTCCCCCACCGTCATCGCCGCCTTCTCATATGATCTTATCCTTGCTAACTCCCAATCTGATAGATCTCTTCCCCTCCTCTCTCTCCTCTCCATTTCCTCCACTACCCTTTTCCCCAAACTATTCTCCCTCCCTCCTTTCACTAACATCTCGTATCTTATTGCCCTTTTCCCCGCCTCGATCGCCACCTTCTCTCTCCCAGTCTCCTGCTTCACCACATAGTCTGGTGTTGATCTTTCTAACTGCAAAGCTCTTTTTATCTGCCCTACTTGCACTCTCTCCACTCTTTTCTGTTCTCTAATTCCCCATATCTCGACCCCATACATCATGATGCTCCTGGCACACACATCCCATATTCGCATCGTTTCCTCGAATTTGCCCTTTCTCTTTCCCCATACCATGCTTCTCAGACCTTCCTCCGCTTTCTTAGATTTTTTGCTTACATGCTTTATGTGCCCCTCACACGAATTATTTTCCCTCAGCACATACCCCAAATATGCCCATTCCCTCACCTGCTCAATTTCTTCCCCTTTCCATGTCATCTGTACTTCCTTCCGCCTCCCTCCTTTCCTGAACACCATTAACTTTGTTTTTCCTGTGTTCAAATCTAGCCCTCTTCTATCTAAGAACCCATCCAATCTCTTTTTCATCTCCTGCATCCCTTTCTCCGTCTCTGCCAGGATGACCACATCATCCGCGAATGCCAGTGACCATATCTTCTCATTTCCCAGTTTGACTCCCCCATCCTGTCCTCTTCTTAGCGTTTCCTCCAGCTGCGATATGTAAATGTTGAATAATTTCGGACTCAATGGGCACCCCTGTCTCAATCCCCTTGACGTCCTGAATTCCTCCGACAGCTCATTCCCTACTCTCACTCTGCATCGCGTCTCTTCATAAATCTGTTCCACCCTGTTCACTATTCCCTTCGATATCCCCACCTTTTCCAATGTCCTTATCAGTATCCTTCTGTCCACTCGGTCAAACGCCGCCTTCAGGTCTACGAACAGTGCGTACACCTTGCCCCCCTTCTTTGTCAATTCCCTCTCTATTATAAAGTTCAACACATACAAGTTGTCCCTTGTGCCCCTCCCTGCCCTAAATCCCGCTTGTCCCTCTGGTAGTATTTCTTTTTCTTCTACTTCCTCTTCCAATCTTGCTCCCAGTAGTCCTGTATATATTTTGTATCCTACATTCAGTAGTGATATCCCTCTGTAATTTTCTTTTTTCTCCCTGTCTCCTTTCTTCCAGATCGGTACCAATAACGCCATCTTCCACCCTCTTGGCATTTCCCTCCTTCCCATCCATATTTCATTTATCCTCTTAAGCAACTCCCTCCACACCTCCTCCGGTGCACTTATCCACCCTTCTGAGTCCACTCCATCTTCCCCGGCTGCCTTTCCTTTTTTCATCCTACTCTTTATCCTCATTATTTCCTCCCATGTAAATTCTTCCATTCGCCCCCCCCCAACCCTCCGTCTACTTTCCTCCTCCTCTTCTTCCTCCTCCCCACCCAGTAGCTGCCTGAAATATCTCTTTAACCTCCTCCCATCTCTCTTTCACTCCTGTTATTATTCCCCCCTTCGCCCTTCCCCTTTTTCTCTCTCTCGTGGCTGCCCTACACTCCCGTCTGTACCCGGCCGGCATGTTTTCTTTATATCTTCCCCACGTATCTTCCTCTACCCATGTCTCTGTCAATCCAATGTAATCAAACTCTTCCATGTATTCCCTCAAGTCTCTGTTGACTCCTCCCTCCTCCTTCATCCACTTCTTCCACCCCGCTATATTCCAAAAACATATCTTAAACCCTTTTACTTCCTCTCTCCCTCCCCCGCCCTCACTCCTTCTCTCCCTCCCCCAGCCTCCTTCTCTCCGGTCCCTATCTCCCTCGCCCCCTGTTCCTCCTTACTCCCCTCTCCTCCTTCCCCCTTCGCCATTAGTTTTTTGGTCTTAGTGTCCCAGTTTCCCCCTCCCATACAAGCCATGTATTCTCCACTTTCAACTTCTTATATCCCATTCTTACTCTCTTACCTTGGTCTCTTTCCTTCTTCGCATACTTCCAAATTTCTCTTTGTACTTCCCTTTCTTTCTCCGTCAAGTCATTGTCTATGTACACTCTCGTTCCTCCTAATTTCGCCTTGTTCTTCATAACTTCCTCTTTTTTCCCCTTCTGATGCAATTCTCACCAGTACTATCTCCTTTCCGTCTCCCCCCCCCCCCCCCCCCCCCAGTTTGTACGCTTCCTCTAGCCCCACCTCCACCTGTAATTTTTCACTTAGCCATTGTTTCACTTGTTCCGTTTCCCTTCCTTTTTCTACTTCTAGTCCCCTTATTACGATATTCTTTCTTCTCTCCTTTTTTTCCATGTATTCCACTTTCTCTTCTAGTTTTCTTATTCTTTCTTCTGCCTCCATCCTTTCCTTCTTCCATTCCTGTTCCACTCTCTTTCTCCATTCCCTGTCTTCCTGCCTTTCCTTCTTCATCTCCATTATCTCTTTCTTAGTCTCCTTTACCTCCTTCATCATCTCCTTAATCATCTCCATCAAGTTCTCCATTGCCTTGTCTTTCTCCTCTCCGCTACTTTCCACACTCCTCCCCGGTGATCTGTGCGTTCTCCGGCTCCTCGTGAATATATCCGGTTCGTTCCTTTGGCCCCCTTTTTCTTTCCCGCCCGCGTTTGCCATGTTAATTTCGCGTGTTTCCGTTATTACGTTTCCACCTGTATATTCTACGCTTTCGCTTCTCGAACTTTTTTTTTTCTCTCTTCCGCACACCGCTCGCCCGACTAAACCTTTCGCGCACAAAAAAGCCCGCAAGAAGTACGGCCGCGCTGCAGTCCGATAACGCGATCGTCCCGTGGCGCACCTCGACTTTCTATGTCCGTTTACTCGTCCGCACTTCTCACTACCGCTCTAATTTTTTGACCGTCTCTTCCGCTAATGTACTATCTACCCGACCGTACTAAATTCACCTCTGTCGTATCACTTCCCCTATTTAATTTACTAACTACGGAGCACCGATTAACACGTGTTTCCACTGCAAGAATACCTCAGCTACATAAATTATAAATATTGATATTTTAAACAACTTTCATTTGAAAAGTTTTTTCGAAAAACGTAGTATAACTGAGTATAAGAAAGTTTCGTGCGGACCACTGCGGATTTTTGGGCTAATGTTATGCAATAGAAAATAATTGTCAAAGGAGTAAAAAAAAAAAAAACCTTTATTGGCATATCTGTTTTCCTACATCTTGTTTTCTACCTAGTATACCATGTTATTTTCTCCCGGCTCTTCTTCCAGCTGCTCATCTCTCTTCCTAGGTGTCGTCTACTGCCTGCATTTCCCTCACCATCCTTCTCCTGTTCTCATTCAATTCCCTTAACTTTGTCAAGAATCTGACCCCCTCTCCGTTCTCCCCCATGCTTCTTTTCCAATCTCCTCCATTCCGCTTCTCCACTTCCTCCATCTTCACTTATTTGCAGCCTCTCATCCAGTGCTCCCATTTATCATCACCTTCCCCACAGAATTCGCATTTCCTGTACTCCTCATTCATCCAATATTTGTTAGATTTTTCCTCGTTCCCACACCTGTACCTTGCCATGATTCTTTCTTCTTCCGGCGTCCTCCTCTCCCTCAAATATCTTGGTTTTCCGCCGTCCACTTTTATTTCTCTGTATTTTGTATTATACTTTGACTTCCTTATTTTGCTCTCTCTTTCTTGCGCGTCTACTTGCCTCCATCTATCTATTATTTCTCTTTCCACTTGTTTCCCCTCTCCTCTTTTCCTCTCTACTTCTTCCTCTGGTATTCCTGCCTTTTCCAGTAGCTTTCTCCTTCCTTCTTCCCACTTAGATATTTTCCTTCTTCTATCTTCTCTGCTTCTTACTTCCTCTATTGCCATCCTTACCAAACTTTGCTCCGTCCCTTCTCTCTTTGTCAACTCATACCTCAACGCCCTACCTCCTGCTTCGACTGCCAATCTGTCGCTCCCAGTCTCATGCCTTACGATATACTCAGGCGTTGATTTCTCCAATGAGAGTGTTCTTTTTAGATGTCTTTGCTGGGCTCCTTCTAGTTTTTTGCACTCTCTCCATCCCCACACTTCCGCTCCATACATTATTATGCTTTTTACACAAGCGTTGCATATTTTTGTTGTTTCATGAAAGCTCCCACCCCTCTTACCCCATAAGCACTTCCTCAGACCCTCCTCTGCCCCTCTCGCTTTCTTGCATATATAAGCTAGGTGTCCCTCATTGCTATTATTGTCCCTCATTATGTATCCTAAGTACATGTACTCTTTTACTTGCTCTATTTTCTCTCCTTTCCATATCATCTGTATCTCCCTCTTTCTCCCACCTCCTTTCGCAAAGCTCATTATCTTTGTTTTCCTCGTATTTACTTCCAATTCCCTTCTGTCCATAAACCGTTCTAACCTCTTCGACATTTCCTTCAGACCATTCTCCAATTTCAACCCTCCGTCTTGGCCCTTCCTCAATATCTCCTCCAACTCTGCTATGTAAATATTAAATAATTGTGAGCTTAACGGACACCCCTGTCTTACCCCCTTCCATGTCCTGAATTTTTCCGAGCTATCTTCCCCCACTCTGACTGCACCATGTTTCGGCATATATTTCCTCAACCCTTGTCCTTATTCCCTCTGATACCCCTGCTCTCTCCATCGTTTTTAATAATATGTTTCTGTTTATGGTGTCGAAAGCCGCTTTCAGGTCGACAAACATGGCATGTACTTTCCCTCCTTTCTTTGTTAGCTCCCTTTCTATGAGATAGTTTAATACATATAGATTGTCTCTCGTTCCCCTTCCTTTCCTGAAGCCTGATTGTCCGTCCGGCATCATTCCGCCCTCCTCCACCTCCACTTCCAGTCTTCCGCCTATCATTCCTGTGTACAATTTATATAATACATTGAGTAGCGCCACCCCTCTGTAATTTTCTACATTCTGCTTGTCTCCTTTCTTCCAAATTGGTACAATTATCGCCGTCCTCCAGCTTTCTGGTATCTCCCTCTTTCCTTTCCAAATCTCATTTAACATTTTTAGTGCTTCTCTCCATATTTCCTCCGGTGCATTCAACCAGCCCTCCGAGTCTACCCCGTCTTCTCCCGCTGCCTTCCCTTTTTTTAGATTTTGCTTTACCCTCATCATCTCTTCCCATGTAAATTCCTCTAATGTCACTCTTTGACTTCCCCGCTCTTTCGTCTCTTCCTCTTTCACTCCCCTCCCTCCTAATAATTGCTGAAAGTGTCTTTCCCATTCCTTTATACTTATACTTTCTGCTCCCTGTTGTCCCCTTTTCCTTTTCCTGAGAAACTCCCAAATCTCTTTCTCTCCTTTTAGCCCCTGCACCTCTTCTATCTCCCTTCTTCTTAGTTCTTTTTCCTTTCTATCCCACAACTCCTTCTGTTTTCTTTTCTCCTCTAAAAATTCCTCCCACGTTCTCCGTCCTTCCCTTGTCTCCTTCATTAATATCCTCATTTCCCTTTTCCCTCTCCTACATTCTTCATCGAACCATGTTTTTTTCCAATCTCCCACATGCCTCACTTTCTTTGTTATTGATTTTTCCATCTCCATTGTTAACTCCTCGATGCCCTTTATCTCCTCCCATTTCACGTTTTTAAGTGTTTTTCTGTATTCCAATATTGCCTTCTTGTGCAACCCTTCAATTCCACTTCTACTGGTAAATGATCAGATTCCAGTCTGTCCCCCACCCTAAATCCTTCTACCTCTTCTTTCGCGCTGTCGTTTACTATCACGTAATCTATCAAAGGAGTATTATATACAGTTGAGACATGTTTAATATGCAGTAGTCGTATCTGCAAAATATTAATTGGTTCGTTGAGTATATAGCACTAAATACTTGTTTACTTAAACGAAAATACAACATTTTAAAACATACCTTTTGATGCACACAAGGTATCTGATGCACCAACTCTTTGTTTCTTTGAGTGTGGTGATAATTCATCATGTGTAATTTCGCTAATAGGTTCTACAGGTTTCAATTCAACCAGTTTTTCAGCGGGTTTCATCGTCGCACTAATTTGTTCATTATATTTGAGTTAAGTAATATTCTCGGGTACGTTTTTTTGAACTGCGAGGGTGAAAAATGGCTGCTGCAAACTCTGTAACTTTTCTTCGAGTACAGATTATCTTGCAATAAATCAAGACGTTTTGCTAACTCGATCAAGTTTTTAGCTCTAAAATAAACCTAAATAAATACGTGATTAAACAATTTCAGTCTTATTTACCTTAAAGTGTCCTTTGGGAGATGAAAGAATGCAATATCAGGATTGTCAAACTTGTTATTATAACAAAGTTGAACAACACAATATGTACCACGACTCATATTCAAAACACTAAAACAAAATGTAATTGTAAGAAATATGCAAGTCGAATTGAGATTCTATTTTCGGCCGCAATAGGGTGGGTGGGTTGGTCTGTGCTGGGCTGGGCTGGGCTGGGCTGGGTTGGGTTGGGTTGGGCCATCTACCGACAGTTTCCGAAATTATATAATATATAATAAATGTTGCAATAAATTTGAAAATTTTATGAGTCGCCTAAAAAATTTTGTGTACACCACGGCCAAAAAGTGTTTTTTCGTCCTCGTTTGCTTTCCGATGTAAAGAAAACTCGGCCGAAAAAACAGTACTTTTTGGCCTTGGTACACAAAATACTATTGTAATTAATAGAAATGAACAAATAAACACGTGAAAACGGACGCCTCTGCTCGACACAACTAGTCACAACAAGTAGTTTAAAATCCTGCCACGATGTGACGCTTCGATAGCTCGCTCAATAAGTTAACATCTGTCCCCACTGATGACGCCACGCTATAAGCAGTCGTTTCGTTTCCTATCTTTCTCTCTATAATCTTTGGACTCGGGAATGAAAATAGTTAATAAAACCGCCGCCATTTTATAGCAAAATTGCTGTATCTCTGTCTAACACATTGGCCTAATAGATTGCGGTACTTTATGTATTTAGTAACTTTAACGTGGGACAATAAATAGCGCCGCCATCAGTATGCAATGTAACTAGTGGAAATTTAGCGGGATATTTCAATAAGTGAATAATTCATTTCATTTGTATTTTTATATATTATTATTATAACAATTCGGATTTAGGAAGGTCATAACATATAATTGAAAATGCATATATAATAATTATTACCTTTATTAGTATCTGTCATATTACATAAACTATTTGATAGAACAAAATAAAATAAATTGACTTATACTGTGTTTTTAATTTTATAGATATTTATAATTCGATTAATAGTATCATGTAATAGAATATTTCAACACATGGTTTTGAAATGAATCAGGGTTCATTACATTCACCTCTGGTTAGGCGTGTAAATAGCCACGAACCACTTTGAACTTGAGTTCGATAATAATGAGTAGTTTTGAAATATGCACAGACCACAGAAATGCTACATAAAATGGTTAAAAAGAGCTCACACACCCCTTTGCTCCGCAGCACATCCGTCCAACCAGGGTAAAAAGAGAATAGATATTTTTTCTATATTTTTCTCTGACAGCTCATTTGTAACTATGTATATATATGTATATGTATATATATTTTTTGTTTTATTGCATAACTGCTGGATCGTAGCCGATCCACGAAAACACGCGCCAAGCACGCACGATGCCGAACGCACTAACGAATACAAAAAAGGAAGCGAACTCTCCCACCAACAAACAATATGCGATCTCCAGCCATTACAAAACTAACTGAAACGCATCTAATAAAAAAAATAAGGGCGACAAGGCACCCTACCATGCACCTCGCCTTGGAAGGTCGAAAAACTTTCAAAACAAAAAGCATATTAAGATATCTATATATAGTTATAAGGAACATGAAGAATTTAACGAAACACTTTATTGTGTCGGAATCGGGTACAATTTCGACACAGATCTTTTATAAATTCCGGATCGTGTCTTTACCGAAGCTACTCGAGCGACATGATCTGTTCCTTTAAAGCCCTCAGTAATTATACCTAACGGCCAGGATATGGTCGGAGAATCTTCCTGTCCCACGAGCACTACAGTTCCCACCTCAACTGGTTTGTCTGAGATAGCCCATTTCTGTCTAACTTGCAGCGTATGAAGATACTCAAGACGCCATTTCTTCCAAAAAGATTGCACCATACCATCCAACAAACGTTTGCGATGCTTCAAGTTGAAGCTTTCATTATTGTAATGGTGTCGACATCAAGAAGTGGGCGGGTGTTAAAACTTCGGGATGTGGATCCGAAGAAACCACATTAAGTGGGCGAGAATTCATGATGTATTCTATTTGCACCAACATAGTTTGCAATTCTTCATATGTAAGAAGCTGGTTTCCGACCACACGATAAAGGTGTGCTTTCAAACTTTTTATATTTGATTCCCACATAGCACCGAAATGTGGAGATCTTAGTGGAATCATTTTCCATTCTATGCGGCGGGTGGCCAACTCACTTGCGAGAGACGAGTTGAAATTCGAATTTATCAAGAAGCTATAGAGCTCGTCCAGTTTTGCTTTATCTACAATATAGTTCGTCGCATTGTCCGAATACAGACACGAAACTGGCCCACGACGGGATATGAATCGCCTAAAGGCGGATAGAAAAGTATCAGACGTCAAATCAGTGACCAATTCGATGTGTATAGCTTTAGTAACAAGGCACACGAAAACACAAATATAAGTCTTGTGAGCGTGTTGTCCTCGACGTCTAGTCAGAATTATGCGCATCGGACCGGCATAGTCGACCCCAGTATGTATGAAAGCTTTCGCTTTCGACACGCTGTAAGTAGGAAGATCTGCCATTCTCGGAGTTGGATGATTAGGATTAACCTTGAAACAACTATTGCATTTTCGCACAATAGACCTGTCGACAGTCCTGGTATCCAATATCCAATAGCGCTGTCGTAAAATAGATATAAGAAGTCCAGGTCCAGTGTGACAATTTACAACATGATAGTGTCTTATGATCAGATGAACGATGGTCATCTTTAGGAAGAAGAACTGGGTATTTGGCGTCGAAAGTGAGGTCCGACTTGGAAAGCCTTCCGCCAACCCGTAAAATACTTTCTTCATCTAAGAAAACTGCTAAACTTACGAGTTTCTTAGATGGCAACTTGTCAGCTTTCAATAACTTTATATCACTTGCAAAATGCACGGACTGTACCGCGAGAATCTTAGCTGGTTCCACGATAAACAATCCTTGGATCGACCTTGGCTCTAATTTAGCCACTGGGCGCACGAATTTAAGTACGTATAGGATCGTACGCAATAATTTATCCCATGAGGAAGTACGCTGAGCCAATTTACACAGCACAGGTTGTTCTAATTTGGAGTTAACAGTCATAACATTCGCCTTATGTTCCGGGAGTTCTACGCAAATTCGTAGGTGAGAAAAACTTAATCGGCCATTCTTCAGGAGCACTATGAATCCATGGCGGACCATTCCACCACAAATCGTGATAGGTGAGCTGAAAAGGCAACATTCCACGGGGCAGACAATCACTCGGATTTTCAACACCTGCAACATGATAGTAATGTTGCGCAGCCAGATTAGCTTGGCATTGAGCGACTCGATTAGTTACAAAACCAACGATGTGGGGAAGAATGTATCCACGATAATGCAATCGTTGAATCTGAGTTTACAAGTTTAGACATAAGTAAGGCACCACATAACTCAAGTCGGGCGAGAGAGTCGTAATCTTCATCGGCGATATCTTGGACTTTGCGCAGAGTAATCGGATTTTAATACCTAAAGGATAAGTACAATGCGCATAAATCACACACCCAAATCCATTTATACTGGCATCGGAGAAGGCGATTAGATTCACCACGCAATTGGTAACAACTCCTACGTGGCGTGGTATCAGTAATGTATTAAGCAGAGGGAACTCTTGAACTAGTGCAAACAGAGAACGTCGAACAAACGTGCGACAATCGAAAGGATATTTCTTTTCATACATGTCTCCGTATTTGGAGAGCACGTGAAAAAGAAATTATCCTCATAAGGCTCCCATGATAAACCCAAGACCTTTGACGAGCAATTTTCAGCATCAAATTCAAGTGATTTGCAGTGTGAATCAGGAAGATTATCTATAGGACTGGTGAATTGCTAGACCATTTCACTAAATCAAAATCACCTGCCCTGAACATTCTTATAAGTCAGGTGCGGAATATACTAAATCGTCCATGTATAAACTGGTTTCTGCGGTTTCTGCGGCAAGGGTGTCCCCTCAGCCCCCAACTATTCAACATTTATATTGCGCAGCTGGAGGAGGTGATGAAGAGAGGGCAAGGTGGGGGGGGGGTGAAGATAGGCAGTGGGAAGATCTGGTCGCTGGCCTTTGCAGACGACATAGTCATATTGGCAGAGACGGAGGAGGGACTTAAGGAGATGGCGAGGAGACTGGAGGGATTTCTGGACAAGAGGGGGCTGGAGTTGAACACCAAAAAGACCAAAGTGATGATGTTCAGGAAAGGAGGAGGGAAACGAAGAGAAATAAGAATGAGGTGGAAAGGAGGGGAAATTGAACAGGTCAGGGAATGGATGTACCCAGGATATGTGTTGGACGAAGGCAACGGCAGCGAAGCACACATTAAGCACGTGTGTAGAAAAGCGAAGTTGGCAGAGGAGGGTTTGAGGGAATGCTTGTGGGGAAAGAGGAAAGGGAAGTTTGAGGAATCATGGCGGATATGCAACATATGTGTGAAGAGCATTATGCTGTATGGAGTGGAAGTTTGGGGGATGAAGGAACAGAAAAGGGTGGAGAGGGCGCAGATAGGGCAGCTAAAAAGGGCGTTGCACCTTGAGAGGTCAACGCCTGATTATATAGTGAGACAGGAGACGGGGAGTGAGAGGATAGCGGTGGAGGCAGGGAGAAGGGCGGTAAGGTACAAGATGGGGGTGAGAGGGGGGAGGGAGAATAGTCTAGGGCAGAAAGTGTTAGAGGAGCTAGAGAAGAGGGAGAGGAGGGGAGGAGGGTTATCAAAATGGGAAGCGGCGAGAAGAAAGTTGTATGAGAAGGCAGGGATGTCGATGATGGAGGTGGAAAGGAGGAGGGAGGAAGGGAAGCAGGTAGAGAAGGAGTTGGTGGAGCGGTGGGCACAGGTGGATGCGCAGGAGAGAGAAGGGAAAATAGTAGGAGCGAGATATAATGAAAAGTAAAAGGAGCTGCAGGTGTTCAGGGGAAGACCGAGATACCTACGTGGGGGCAAGACGGCAGAAGAGGAGAAGCTAGTGGCGAGGTTCAGGTGCGGAAATGAGGAAAGGAACAACAAGTATTGGATGGGAGAGGAATATAAGAGGTGCTTAGCGTGCGAAAGAGGGTTAGACGAATGGAGGCACTGGTGGGAGGAGTGCGATGAAATGGGATGGAGCAAGGAGGAGGTGGAGAGGGGTAGAAATTGGAGGTGGGCGTTGGGAGAGGAGGGTGAGGGAGCGGAGCTGCTATGGGAGTTAAAGGGGAGGAGGGAAGAGGGTAGGAGAAGGAGGGAGGCAGACAGAAAGTTGTTACAGATGAGGTGACCAGGAGGTAGAGAGAAGGAGCCATAAGAGGACGACAAGGAGTTCATATATTATTTTATTTATTGTGAGGGACTTATTGGGATGCCAAATAAAGGTTTTTTTTATAATAATCTTATAGCTGAGTCAGCGGATGCGGTGGTACGCTTCTTATAACTCCTCCGGCCGAAGAGGGAAGCATCGTCTGGGACTTCTCAGGTCCAATGATGGTTTCCTGGTTCTTCCTCATTGGGAACCTCGGGGTTCTGCGGATTCTCTTGTTGATTGGTGGTTGCTCGTTGTTGGAGACAATAGCCACGCGACTATGATGGCCATTAGCACGTATATAATAATAGTCCATGCGGTTATGGGTCTCTGATGGATGTCGACATCCTTGATTCGGGAAAGTTTGTCTTGAAGGGATTCCAAGTCGTTTGTTAGTTTTAAGACTAGTTGTTTTGGTCGATTATCGTCATGTTCAGGGAAACGTTGGTTTTTTCTTTTAACTGCTCGTTCTTGTAGACGAAGTCCAATTGGGGAACCTTGGGTCTCTTTTCTTCTTTAAATCGGGCTTCGTATGTTTTCATTACGGTGCCTTCTACTTCTAAGGATTGGCTTGATTTTTACGATGTAGGTTTCTTCTAGTATTTCTAATTCTTGCTCTTGGCTGCATCTTTCCTTCACCTTTTGTGGGGTTGGTATTACCAAAATCCATTGGTTTTTGGTGATTTTTACTGTCTGGACGGCGTGGGTGTCCTCGATTTTATAGTTGCATTTCTCGTAGTGGTTCGAGAATGACAACAGCTGAATCTCGCAGGGTGCGTCTTCGTTAATGATATTGTTGCTCGGTGAGTAACATATGTATTCAGATGGTACTATTTCTTGACATAGGACATGCATTAGTACATATTTTCCATCATTAATCGCTAGATAATTGGTGTTAGGGATTATCGAGCGGAATGTGAAATTGGTTATTCGAATGGGTAGCGAAAATATTTGGTAATAATTGTAAGGATTCGGTTCACTAATGGAATCATTAAAATGAAGATTATTTGCGTATTCTTCATGTAAGCTTTTACTTTTATTGTTTGTTCGAGATAAATCATATTTGATAATTCGGGATTTATTGGAAATTTATTGATTATTATTTGATCGTTTAGATTTATTAATTCTCGCATAAGTTCATCGGGATCCATGATCGCGGGATGGAATACATTTAGTTTTGCAAAGGTTACTGCGTTTGTAATCGTGCTTATGACGTTGTTTACGTTGTCCATTAGGAATATTAGTTGATTAAATAATGCATATACAAGAGTTTGTTCCCGTTCTCGGAGCGCGTAGAATGTCAGGTTTTGCATTGCTTGTTCCATTTGATATGCTCGTGATAGCAACACCTGCTGATTGCTCTGCAATATACGAATGGAGTTGCTGATAACTCTTGAATTATCTTATCGTAACGCTCGGCGTCTTCATTATCGAGGTTACCGGTAATGGCTTTTATGACATTTCCTACAATGTTGAGTGCTCCACGCTTTGTTCGTTTTTTGATATGTAGGCAGTAGTTGCTTTATTTGTTTTAGCATTGTATTTTTATTATTCTCCAGTAGTTTGAGATAATTATTCATTTCTTGCGAATACTGCTGTTCATGACGATTAGATCTTACTGCTTTAGTCCAGTAATTGTAATTTTGTTCTAAAGTTTCTATCTCTGTTATTAGTGGTTTTAATTCGTATGACGTGATTATGCTCCAATAACTATTTACATTTTGTGCCACTCCTAGTCGGATTGGTAAGATTCCTGTTTTTTCTGTAATCTTCTCTAATTGGATATCTCCTCTACATCTTCCGATAATTCCGAGGCATCTGCAACAATAGAGTGCTTTAGCTGTCTCGTGTGTACTCTTTTCGTTTTCGTTTTGACTTCGACCGTTTCGTCTTCATTTATTTTTGTTATTTTGTAAGGTCCTAGATAAGGATTTTGTAGTTTGTTTTGTAGCGCGGATATTTTTATACGAATGCATATTTTCAATATTTAATTATATTCCCTAAAATGAATATGAATATGAATACACACCGTTTTGTGTGTATCATTGCCTAAGGGTTGAGTGGAGGGGTCGTCTGAGCGATAAGAAAGATATTTCATGAGATCTGGAGAGGGGTCTTAGTTTTTAGGACAGTTGCTAATAGCATGTGGACTTAACTAGTCGATGCACGTGTAGACAATGGTAGTCTAGAATGCAGTGGCGTAGTTAGTGAGTGCGAAAGTTGTGCAAAACAGTAGCGAGGCAGATCTAGGCGAAGCTTATATATATGGCAAATGCAGCCTTGGTAAAGTAGAATTGTATACATCTGAACGATTTATTATGTGATACCCATTGTATTGTTATGGATATATATATATATATATATATATATATATATATGCATGTGGGTATATATATTGTTGTGTTGCCGGTCGCCTTTGTGGTGTCTGTGGAAAGTTGGGTATTGAGGGCCCCCGCTGTGTGGTACGGGGGTCGGCTAATCATTTAGTCAGAATGGAATGACATGTCATTGTTCTTGGTGAACCGATAACAGGCGTCGTTATCGGCAAACCTCGACCTGTCCCCGAAGTACTGGGGACAGTGATTCTGGAACCGTATGTCCAGAAGGCAAGGTATGCTAATATCCAAAGTTGCCTGTCGAGTACGCCTATGCCATTCCTTGGGTGCGACATGGGGGCTGACGCCCATTGGTTCTCCTGTAACTCTACAGGAGAGCGACGAGCACGTCGAGTGCATCTTTCAGGTACATTAGCGTGCGAAGATATCCGGAAAATGGTAAAGGTGTCCAAAGCTGATAACATGACCGATTCGAGGATAGCTACTAGAGGCAACGTGGGACCGAGCGGGCCCCCGAAAGGGGCCCTGTAAGTAACTCTATGTATCGTAACCGCTGTATTGTGAAGGGTGCTATTTATATTTTCATGTGGTGCAATTGTTGCCATTGCTTTTGCCATGATGTGTGTATTGCGTTTGGAATGTGCTGCCGCTGAATGGATGTAAGAATGCCTCTCTGGCACTTTATTTGACGAGATGATATCAGTTTGGCGATAAACGGTGAGTTAACAATTATTCTGCTGGATCCATTCGATTAATAATAATAATCGAGTAAACGAAATAAACGCCTATCTAACAGTTTCTTCCTGGGTTCTTTATGTAGTTCGTTTAATTTAAAAGGTTTTACTTTAGCTTTCTCGTTGTGTTTCTTCACATATGTTTCTTTGTTGGATGTATTCATTTCTTCTATGTTTTTGTAGAGATGTTTTAATCGATCTCGATGGTCATCCATATATTCTTGATAATAATCTTTTGTATATAGTAGATCCATTGGGTCTCGCAAAGCTGTGTGTCCAAACACCACTTCTAACGGTGTATGTCCTGTTGTTTTCGTGATGCTGTTGTTATAAGCTATGACGGCTAGTTTCATCTGCACATGGACTGGTCCTTGCTTTTGTTCTTGAAGACATCTAACATGTTCAATTAATATCGAATGGAATCTTTCGATATTTCCTTGTGAGTTTGGGTTTCTTGGTGTTCCAAAATGAATTGCTATTTTGTGACTTTCCAATAACGTTTTTACGATGTCGTTGTTAAATTCAGCTTTATCGCAGCTGATTTCTTCAGGCGTTCCATAAAATTGAAAGTACGTAATTAACGCGTCTGCTACATCTGTTGCGTTAGCTCCATTTATTCTGATGGCTTGTCCTAGCCTTGAAAAGGTATCAATGATGGTAAGGAATTTTACGTTATTCATCGAAAAGGTATCCATAAATAATTTTCTAAATGGTTTATCGGGTGTTTTAGTTAACTGTAGAGGCGGTAATGATGGGTGTCTATCATATTTCGCTCTATTACAAGTCTCGCATTTTTTAATGTAGTTGGTAACAGTTTCTTTCATGTTCTTCCACCAATATTTTCTTTGTTTCAAATAGGCGAGTGTTTCGTCTACGGCTCGGTGATTTGTTTTTCCTTCATGGTGGTTTTTGATGTGCTCTAGTTGATCACCTTTGTCGTCTACAACACAGATTCTTTCTGCGCATCGTATTATAGTTGGACCTTGGTCGTTGAAATGTTTCGTATACACATTACAGAAATCATTGTATAATTCGTCGCTTTCGAAATGCACGTAAAATTTTATGTTTTGAGTCATATATTCTTTGATGAAATTCACGATCTTTTCTTCGGTATTTTCTATCGGTATTTTTGCCGTTATGATTTTTCTTTCTGTATTTCTGGACATTGTGTCTACTTTTAGTTCTTTTCCTCTGTATGTTTTGATGAAATACTGAACCTTTTTATTGTCTATTGGCTCCTTACTGATTTCTATCGATTTTCTTGGTTCGACGTCCTGATTTGAGTGGATGGTATCAGAAAATGATTCTTGATACTCTTCTCCTGGCAAGTTCATTTTTTTTTGTTGATACTTGTCGTAGTTCTTCTCTCAATGCGTTCAAGTCATTTCCGGATGGGGTAATAGTTTCTGCGAATGATGTATTTGGCAAATTCTAGTTGAATTTCTCCTCTGAGTAATTCTTCGATTAGTTGGTCTAGGTTATCTCATATATTCGGCACTGTTGATGATAAGTCGTCATCTTCGATGGCGTTTAGTTCTTCTAATGTTATTCTTGATAGCGCATCTGCATTCGAGTTGTATTTTCCTTTCTTATATACGACTTCGAAATCGTACTCTTCGAGTTTTAATCTCCATCTCATCATCTTTGAATTAGGCTCCTTTAATTTCCATAACCAAACTAATGGTCGGTGGTCGGTGAAGATTTTGAATCTTCTTCCATATACGTATGGCCTGAAGTATTTTATTGCCCACACTATTCCTAATAGTTCCTTTTCTATTGTGGAGTATCGTTGTTCTGTCTCGCTTAGAGTTCTCGAAGCGTAGCAAATTGGCTTGTCTTGCCCAATTGTTCCTTGTGATAGGACTGCTCCTAATGCTATATTGGATGCATCTGTTGTAATTATAAATTCTTTAGAAAAATTCGGATATTGCAGAATTGGTTCGTTTAAAAGTAGGTTTTTGCATTTTTCGAAAGTTTCTTCGTATTCTTTATCGATATTAAATATTACTCCTTTCTTTAGGCGTTTTGTAAATGGCTTTGTTACATTAGCGAAATTTCGAATGAACTTTCTATAGTAACCTAATAGGCCTAAGAATGCTTTGATTTCCTTTGCTGTTTTTGGTAATGGGTAGTTCTTAATATCGCGCACCTTTTTTGGGTTTGGCTTTACTCCATTTTCTGTGATAACATGTCCTAAATATTTTATTTCTTTCTTTAGGAACTCGCATTTTTCTAGTTTGTTTTTAAAGTTTGCTTTCTCTAGTGCTTTAAAAACCTTTTCCAATTTATCCATGTGTTCTTGCAAGGATGTTGAGTAAACTATGATGTCATCTAGGTAGACTAGGCATACGTCTTCTTGCAATCCTCTCAGGATGTTGTCCATTAACTTTTGGAAAGTTGCAGGTGCATTTTTGAGTCCGAAGGGCATACGTTTAAATTCGTAATGTCCTTGCTCTGTTGAGAATGCGGTTTTTTCTACGTCCACGGGATCCATTTCCGCTTGGTGGTATCCAGAAGCTAAGTCAATGCTACTGAAGTAGTGACTTTTTCCTAATTTATCAAGTATGTCTGATATATTCGGGATTGGATATTTATCTTCAATCATTTGGTCATTTAGTTTTCTGTAGTCGATAACCATTCGTTTTTTTAGTTTTCCGTTTACTTCTCGAGTAACTACATTTACTGGGCAGCTCCATGGAGATATGCTTTACTGGATGATGTTCTGTTCTAGCAGTTCTAATACCTGTTTTTTTATTTCTTTTCGCGTTTCTATTGGCTGTCTATACATTTTTACAAATACTGGTGTTTGATCTTTCAAATTTAATTTATGTTTTATACAATGTGTGAATGTTAATTTTTCGCCTTCTATATGAAATAGATGTTTGTATTTTTCTGTAATTAATTACTTACTGCTGCTTTTTCTTCTATGTTAAGTCCTTGAAGATTCAAATGGTTTCTGATGTTTTCTCTTTGTTTCATGGTGAGATTTCTGTTATTTTTATAGATTGGGAATCCATAGTTACATGATTCTATTATTTCCTCAACTTCTGTTGTTTCTACGGGTTCGCTGAACATTAGACCTACTCGTTGATCGGTATTATTTACGGCGATAACGAGGGCTTCGTTATTAACAATGTCTACTAATGAACTTTTTATTTTAACTCCCGGGTGCAATTGTCTTCCTTCGATGAATGCTATTCCGTTGGGTTTCGTTACTGGTAATCTGATTGGTTTTGCTTGTTTTGGTTCTAACACAACTTTCTGATTGTCTTCCATGAACAATGGTATTTCTGCTTGTCTGGTGATGAGTTTTCTTCGTCTGATATCAAGAATTGCATCTAGTTTGTTTAAAAGGTCAATTCCTATGAGTCCATCAAAATTTTTACTAAAATCGAATTTGAAAAATGTATGTTTTAATTTTGTGTTAAAGATGGTTGGAATATCTACATGAATTGCTTCATCGTGCTTAGTTAATCCATGCGCTGTTTTAATATTAAATGGAATTTTTAAAGAAAATTCGCGAAAGTGATTGTATAATCTTGAGTTAATAAGTAATAAGTTTTTGTTGATCCTGTATCGATTAAGAATTTTAGTCCGTCAAATCTAATAAATGGTAAAGTACAGTTGATGCTATTAAGTTGAATTGTTTCTGGTTTGGCAGTTGTTTTGTTCTTTAGTTTTCCTTTTACGTTGGGTAATTGATGGTGTGGGCGTAACAAAAATTTAGCTCATAATTATCTTGTTCTGCTTCTTCTTTTTGTTCTTCTGTGTCTTGTTCTTCTTGCGGGTATTCTGGATAGTTGATAGCATTATTCGTATTATGTGTGTATTCGTTGTAGGGATCGTCGTAATTTGGATATTGCATTTGTTGTTCGTAGTCTTCTAAGTCTTGAAAGTACAGTTGTTGGTTATTCGTCCAGCTTGGCTTCTTGAATGGCTGGTTGTTTACAAATGTAGAAGCTGGTCGTTTCTGAACACTTCCTAATTGCATCGGTGTTGGTTTCGGGTGGTTTCGTTCCATAAGTTGTCCTGGTGACTTGGCAAATGTTTGCCGGATTGGTTGCCTTGGCGGTATATTTCGATTTCGAAATTGCTGATTGAATCCATAGGGGTTGAATCCATAATGGTTGTACGTATTTGGTGGTACTTGTTGATGGTACAGTGGTAAGGGCGGTCTATTTATTTGTGTATTCATTCTCGGCGTTATTCCATTGATAATTCTGTTCGGCATAAGTTTTGTTGTTGTGGTGGTTTTTTGTAGATTATTTATTCTTCCTGCTCGGTAATTGAAATTTTCTACTTCAATCACGTGTGACATTGCCGACTCTAGATCTTGTGGCTGTCTCACTTGGACCATTATTCCGATGTTCTGATCTATCTCGAAGAGACCTTGGAGGTATATTTGTAAAGCAGTATTTTTGTAGTTCACTGTTTTCAATGCTCGGCTATTCGGATCTCGATCTCCGAGTTTGACCTGAGCTAATAGAAGTTGGAGAGTTTCTTTCACCTTTTTTTTCCGTAATTGTAGGAGCTTTCATTCCTTGATGGTTTCAACGCGGCCAGATCTCCGAAGAGGCAGGGTTCACTTCTCTGATCTCCAAAGTTGTTTAGAAGGAGATTTTTCAGTTCTAACCATGAAGTTATTTCTTCGTTACTGCTTATTGTTTGTAACGCTTTTCCTCTTAATTTGCCTTGGAATATCCTCAGCAATAGACCCATAATTACTGGATTTCGTTCTCCAGCGGGTGTGTAAAACGTATCTATTAGGAATTCACACGACGCGATATATGCATTAAGTGTCGATGCGTCTCCATCGAATACAGGGATAGTATTTTCCTATACTGTGGTGATGTCTCTTGGCGTGTACGGCATTTTCACTGTATTCGTTGTTGCACTTGTGTTTAATTGAGGGTCGATTTGTTGGATGGTTAAATTTTGGATTGATTGACAGATGTCGTCAACACTGATCATAGGACTAGCGGTTTAATGAATAGAAAAGTACTTACATGAATACTACGAATTTCATTTCAAATTTTTGCTTTCTTCTTAAAATTAAAGATTCTGGGGCGACAATGGCTTCTGCTCACTTGGCGCTGGGTTTTTTCTTTTCTCTCGATGACTGAGGGCACTTTTCCAGGTACTCCTGTCTCAATTTCTTCTTTTCTTGTTTAGCTATAGATTGCAGGGCACTGGTATAAACCGTTGAAACGGGCCGTGGTTTTGGCGATTTGAGTCAATAACACGTCACTAGTATCCTACCGACTGCGCCACTTAAATGATCGATAATTAAAACAGATTTTTTAAAAACCGATTTATTAAGAATCTAAAAAGCTTGTGCGGATTAACAAACAATGATTTTAATTCTAAGTTAATCTGTTAGAAACACGCGTTGCGAATCGTGGTAACGAACTTATCTTAGTTTACAATTACGCGAGTATATATAATAATCTTATAGCTGAGTCAACGGATGCGGTGGTACGCTTCGTATAACTCCAGTGTTTACATTTCTACGTCGCCAGTTACATCGTTCATTGCCTCTTACGCGCGGATGTCCTCGCAAAAATGCATGACCGCGAAAACTGTGTTGGAAATTTTGCTGACCGTTTCCTCTAGCGTTTATGTTATATCGAGAACCGCGGGCCCCCGGTAATTACGTTGACCCCTACAGTTACCACGGAAATTATTATTTCTAAAATGGAAAATTTGGGTATCACCGCTAATTTTATTCTGTTCTTCATCTTTCGCGACAATAACTGCTTCTTTTAATGATGGACAATTTCGGGCTTTTACGATAGTTCGTAAATCATTATATCGCAGACCGTTACAGAATGCATTTATGGCAAGTTTTTCGTTCACCGGCGCTAATATACCTATCGCGTTTCTCTTACCGTCGGCTTGAGTTATGGTTAAGTTACTCATTATATTTTCTATTTCTACCCTGAATTCGTCGATAGATTTCCCGTTCTGACGCGCCTGGTGCAATTTTAAAGATAATGCCGCAGCCGATTGTTTAGTTAACAAATGAAGTTGTATATCGCTTACTAAATCGGTCACCGTATTATACGCATCGCTAATTTTCAATTTTGCACTCTGACTTAATCGTGTTTTAAGACATATTTTATTAACATCTGTTTTCCTATGTCGTCTAATGTTTCAGCGTAAAATTCAATACCGTCAATAAGCTGCTTTGTAGTATCCTCTTTAGCATCCATTGCAGGAATTAAAGAGGATGCGATTTTGAAATCAAATTTTTCAGCCATTTTTACTGATTCGTTATTTGAATTTATTTCTACTGTATTTTTCCTTTCTAATAATATTACCCTAGTTTCATTTACATTTAATTTAATTTCTTGAATACAATCTAAAATATCTTTGTCTAATTTAACCTTTTCTAAATTTAATTCTAACCCTACTAATTTTTCTTCATATTCATCTAAGTCCTAAGTTTTCTTAGTATTATATCTAAATTTCTACGCCTACTTTCATTGTCTTTGAATACATTATTTTTAAAATTAATTAAATCGTCTAATAATTGTTGACAATCTTGTAACATACTTATTAATATTCATTTAATTTAAACACTTGATTCTAGTTGATTCAAACCGTCTGCACGACTTCTAGCAAGTTCCTGTCTTAGATTTTTAACTAGACAACGCTTACCCCGTACGTAGATGCATCTCATTATCACAGCTATTAAAACAAACGCTCCAATGACGCCGGCAATTTCGTAAAGACCGTATCTTCTGTCACCTTCGGATGCCGTCGTTCCTCCGCTGTTACCAGCCTGGGCAATTATTACTTCTTCTTTGGTGTTTGCTGTACCCATGTTTCTTTATTTGATGTTATTGTACATGAGAAGATTCCGCTCGTTCACATCAGGATCGCCATGTGAAGTGTCTCTTGGCATTTCTCGAGGTGTAAGGTAGTTTGGTAAGAATCAAACTCAACACTTCTTAATTATTACTATATTCAACAACTAGACATGATTTACATCGTGTACGTCTGAGCGAATACTGCCCATAATAGTGCGATCTTCCGCTGATCTAGTATTGATCTCTCAGCAAAACACATGCAATATTATATCTAGTATCCGCCCGACGATTCATTGGCGTGTCGAGTGCAATAGACGGTATTTTTCCATTACAGAACGACGGCGTGGTGGGGTATATAATAACATATATCCGCGATTGCGGATTCCTCAACTGGACTAAGATAATCGTTATCTATGTAGTCCTGAATGACTTTGTTGTAGTTCTCCCGTAAATCAAGTAATTTCCGAAATTTCTTTTCGAGTGTCATCAATCGGCGGTGCGCGGCCGCATATGAGTTACCTAGTTCCGCAGGATCTTTGCAGGATGGCAAAGACACGTTATAACGACCGGTGTGATCTCTAATCACGGATGACGTATAACTATTTTCACATTCTGTCTCTTCGGGTGAAAGTGACCGGAATTGCGGTATCTCCTCTAACTCCCAAAATCGCTGCACTAAATCATTCAACGCTAATGCAGTAAATGAAGCCGTGGCTTGTATCACGTCATTACGAGGATAGTCTTCCATCAAAATGTAACCGAGTGTTGTCAGCAAAGCAGGTGGGAAGTGTGTACCTGATTCGATTTTATTCCCCAAGTAATTATACGGGAAGAGCTGGGCACCTAACACGATATTAATATCGCCAGGAATATTCCAACACAAGTCAGCAAGCGGTAAATTATGATAAGGATCCATACTGTTACTCCATTCAATAAATTGCGAAGGCAGTTGATGTACTCTACAACTAGCGCATGAATGCTGTATTTCTGTGCAGAGTATACTCGAGATTCAATGTAATCTCCATCCATGTAAACGTACCCTAATATTGGATGCGAAGCTGAACCTATTCCCTTGACGTATGAATTACTCAACGGTATTATCGGCAAATTGAGAGCCCTACAGTAATCTGTGTTGATTAAATTATTTTGTGAACCATTATATATCAAGCATCTAACCACACTCTTCTGCCCAGCACCCCCTTTCGGACGAGCGTAAACCTGCGCAGTAGACAACAATATCCTACTGGTCCTACTGGTTCATGAGGAGGAACTAAACAGACGCTGGAAGCTTTCATACAAGGCCTGAAAGCGCCCGAATCCTTTATAACAGTGGCCGTCGAAACGGTATATGGCCGATCAGTTAATTTACCTTGACTATCACTGTTCATAGTTTCATCATCTTCGGCTTGTATAAACGAGTGTACATGAACATGTGAATGTGTATTCTTGTTTATGTTTTCAAAATGCAATAGAGTATGATGACGTTTCTTGCATATCTCACAAGCGGAGTTGGAATTGCAGTTAGACAGAGTGTGAGACACACTAAAACAATTTACATATACGTGTTTGGATTTGACAACTTCAAATCGCGCCTTAGCATTTTGCAACCTCTTAAATTTCGCACAGTTGTCAAGTTGAATATGATCCCTTCCGTTACATAACGCACATCGTGATGTAACGTGATCGCAGATGTAAACGCTGCGGGTGCATCGGTCTGGGTAAGTATAGGTGGTGCAATTTCAGTAACAAGTGATTTGTAGGTTTGTCCTCGTTTATTGCGTAACGGTTTCTGGAACCCGCTGTTGACACTTTGAATTTGCATGTGATTCAACAGGGGTGGACCCTGTTCAATAATTTTGACTTGACCTTGAATAAAAGTGACAAGTTCCTTAGTTGAAGGAATTTCGACGTCCCGAACTGACAATTCAAAATTCTGAGCTGTCTGTCTGTCATTATTTAGGTAATGAGTAACGCACGCTGATCTTGGTATTTCTTCACCAAACTATCCCAGAAGTTTCACCCGTAGGAACTAAGCCGGCGGTAACCTTTAAAGCACTGTGCGTAAGTCGGCAAATGATTGATGAGTAGTTTTGAAATATGCAAAGACCAGAGATCGCTCTATTGCTACATAAAATGTTTAAAAAGTGCTCACTTACCCCGTTGATCCGTAGCACATCCGTCCGCTTGGCATGTGGTCGGCTTCTCAAAACCACAAATCTCCTTCTTGGATATCAGCTTAATCCACAAAGAAACCACAACCAGGGTAAAAAGAGAATAGATGTTTTTTCTATATTTTTCTCTGACAGCTCATTTGTAACTATATATATATATATATTAGGGCGGGTTAATTTTTTTTTTGATGAAGCGTATAGCAAAATCGTAATATATAGGTGATTCTGAGAAATTTTGCTCAAGAGACCATAGCTCTAACTTGGATTTGGAGCCCCCCAAAATTTCAAAATATATATTTTTCCATATATACATAGAATAATTTAATTAAATTCGTCATAAAATCGGATAGCATTATAGTAGATTTCTCAATCTGGGCTTGTTTGAAAGGTATTTTTATCACCTTTCAGAATCTGTATTGATACCAATATTTTTTTTATTTTTAGTAGAGATATTAGGATTTTTTTGTCGAAAAATAGCCTAAAATGAACTTTTAACTAATAAATTCAGAATTCAGAATTCAGATTATAAAAGTTCAGATAATTTCCAAAAACTTTTATTACGATCAATTTTTTTGTAGGAAAATCGATTTGAAAAAATCAACATTTTCAAGGTTTCAACAAGAAAACACTATTTTTACATTTTTTATTCAATTTATTTTTAAATATTATTCTCGACCTACAATTTAATGTTTTAACGTGGTAATATTATTTTTTAAGGTCCTTTTTACTTTCCATTCGAGGAGTTTTCTTACGATTTTCTAATGTCACTGCCATAACTCCTTCACGATTCTTTTCTATAACTCGTTTTGAAACACTCGTTAATAATTGTACATGTCTTTCTGTTCCTTGTATGTGCATTGGAATTTGTGGATCAGCCAGTGGTGGTTCAACGAAATCTGAGTATTCTACCAAGTGATCATATGGAATCTATCGAGTAAATGCTGGTTCAAATAATATATCGTCGTTATTCATGTCAACCATATTGACATAATCGGTAGCATTGAAATTTAAGATATATTTTTTGTAAACTCTGAGTTTAGTTGGATTGTACAATTGTTCTCGATAGTGTAAAATCTTTTTGATAGCTCTATCCCGTATTGCTTTTCGATCATCAAATAACATTGTTAATAAGATATTTTCTGGATGTGCGTAATATGAGTTGTTTTGAATTACACCATCTACAATATTACGAAAGTTTGGTTGTAAGTATCGTGTCCAACGTATAAATTTTAATAAAAGTGCACTGCCGTACACAACAGAGTTATAAAACTTCACATTGAAGTACATTGGCACATAAACTGTAATAATATAAACTGCCAAAGTTTTTAAATTGGTCGATGGTGTATTAGTTGTTACATATAATCATAGTAATCTACTTGCTTTGGTTAACCAACGAGAATGTGCAATTGGTCCTGGTTTAATGTTAGCTAAATCAACTGGAACAATACCATTCGAAATTGCTTTAGCTATTTGATATAAATATTTAACATCTGTTGATAGTTCGAGCTCATGTTCATGATCCATCATTGCAGGCATATTCTCCAGTGGTATTGGATCAAAATCAGCTACTACCTGAAAAATGAAATGTTTAGATCAATTAAAATGCAATTATTTTATTTTAACTTTATCCCAATCGAAAAAGTAAAATAATGACAATAAATAATGATGATATTAAATAAAATAAAGTGTTACATACCTGCAATTTCTCACATTCTTGAATAGCTTTGAATAACTTTCCACTTGCTGCTCGTGGTCCACTGGTGACTGTTTTGTCCAATGCTTCATATAAATGACGAAATCGCAGTTCATTGAAATGAAGCAGACATATAAACCAGTGAATTGGTCTATTTAACTGTTTTTCAAATAATCGTAAAACACCATTTTCTGTTCCAGTATTTGTTGGCTCACCATCACTGCATATGCCAATTAATTGATCAACTGTTAATGTTTTATTGTTGAAAAATTCATTCAGTTTTCTGTGTTTGGTTTTTGCATCTTCTTGACTACCCAAATTTACATATCCAAGTAATTCATTATAGGGCTCTTTCAGAACAACTAAATGCGGTTCTTTTACCATAGTGGTATGAAATTTGTCATTAACTTTCTCTGTAGTTAATGAGTCATTTTTTCTACCATCGAAAGAGAATGCAGTTATGGAAGAATTTGTATGTCGTGTACGGAGCACTGCATCTCTAGATTTAACTTTTTCTCTAGCCACTTTTGATTTATCCATAATAACAAGATTACCATGAACATCTCTAAAATTTATATCTTCGAATAAAGCTGTTGCTAAACATGAAGCGACTCTATCTGAAACACCGAATCTATCACACATCATAGCAAAATTTAAGGCATCGTATCTTTGAGTATAATGACCTCGTCTCATTTGAACAGTTGCTTCTGGAACTTCTGTTGTTGCTTCATTTTCATCTTCATCCATGTGTAATTCAGGTGGTTCGTAACTTGGATCATCGGTACCAGTTGTAAGTGTTGGTATTGTTGTAGCTACTTCTTCAACGTCTTGAATATTCAAGGTATATTCAGGTATTGTGAATTTTCTAACATTATGCTGGTCCATCATAAATTCTTTTAGATGTTCTGGAATCAATCCACACGAGCATTCTGTTGTTTTTAATTTGCAATTACATTTGCCAATATAAAATAATTCGTTTATTGAATCAACAAATGCTTTAAATTCATCTCTTTTGTTTCTATGTTGTACATGTTTCTGGTATTTATCAAGCAAACCAGTTAATTTTTTTAAAACACTCTTTCTATTAATGATTTCAATATTTAATTTACACCAAATTTGGATCAATTTATCTGTTACGTGAGGAGTAAAATTTTTATACGAGAACATTTTGTTTTCAAATTTAGCACGATCACTTAAAAAAAAATAATATTTTAAAATGTCACATTTAGTAGGCGAACTAAGATCATTTAAATCACTTGATAAACCAAAAACAACAATATCTTGATGAGGCATGTTAGTCAATCTAGAGTCAAAACTTGTTGATGTTGTTGCTTCCATTTGCGAAGACACCGCAGACGATGTTGATGGTTCTTGATTATCCATAATAACTTTGATATTATCACTGCACTCTTTGACTAAATCTAAAATTATAGTTAAAAAATTAAACACTTGGTTAAAGTTTCAAAGAGTGTATTAAACTGTGGGTAATTTGCAAACGGGGTTCTATATATACTAATTCAACACGTGTGCGCTTAAGGGATAATAGCCGCATAAATGACCGGGGAAATTCCGAATTCTGTGTGGTCGTTCGTGATGTTCTTGCCGTGTTTTTCCGCTTTTTTGATTTCTAGCGTTTCTAAAAAATTCAACCGTTTGCCTTTGGTAGTTGTATGCAATGTTTTAAATTTATTTAGATCCGGGAAATGGTTCTTTGTTATGCAGTGTTCATCTAAGCCAGTTGTTCTTGCGTTGTATAGAATAGATTTTTATGTTCGTTCAGGCGCTTTTTGAAGTTGCGTCCGGTTTGACCTATATATAGAGCGTCACAGTCCGTACAATTAATTTCGTATACTCCGCTTTTTTATGTTTGGTCTAGTTTCTCTTTATTGTTTACCAATTTAGTTCCCAAGTTCTTTTTATTTACACTAATAGGTGTTAGGTTGCTGTGACGTAACCTATTGGAGATTTTGTCACTAAACTTAAGAACATAATTGATAAAGCAATAATTGCGCTGGACATCCTCCACCGGTGCGTACAATTGTTTGGTTAATAGCTTCTGACGTTTTTTCCTTATCAACCGATCGATGACGCTTTCATGGTAATTATTGTTTCTTACAATGGCTTTCAGGATATCAACTTCTTTATTCAACTTCTGTAGTTGGCAGTCGATAGGGGCAATACTAGAAGCCTGTGTATCCATGACCGAAAGGCACTCATTTTTATATTGAATTGACAAGAATTGGCATTTGTTATGGCGTCTGAGAAAGTATGTTTTCTGAATATGTCGAAGGTCAGGTGTTGTTCTTTTTTCCCAATTTGAAGGTCTAGGTAATTGCTTCTACGAGCAAGTACAATTCACCGTAGAGACAGAAAACAACGAAGATGGCACGATCAATTATCTAGACCTGCATAACAAAGAACCATTTCCCGGATCTAAATAAATTTAAAACATTGCATACAACTACCAAAGGCAAACGGTTGAATTTGTTAGAAACGCTAGAAATCAAAAAAGCGGAAAAACACGGCAAGAACATCACGAACGACCACACAGAATTCGGAATTTCCCCGGTCATTTATGCGGCTATTATCCCTTAAGCGCACACGTGTTGAATTAGTATATATAGAACCCCGTTTGCAAATTCCCCACAGTAATTACCCCAATATCTATAATTTATGTAAGAATATGTTTTCCAGTAACGTGTACCGTTTTCAAGATATGGAAAAAGGTGATAAGAGTAAACCATCACTTCCGGTTAAGAGATTGCGTTCAAAATAGGACGTTTTCCTCCTTGCTACATACAAATGTTAAGTTTAAAGTTGAAGAGCTCTAGCTATAATCGTTTGGACGCTAGAGCGTGTTGAAAGAAGACCCACACCAACCGATATCTCAACGCCGAATCACACCACCATCCAGGACAACTCCACTCGGTGATAAAGACGCTCATTACAAGATCGGAAAGGATTGCAGACGACACCAACAAGGCCGAAGAAATGAAGAATATACACCAGGCATTAGAAGCAAATGGCTACACCAAATGAGAAATACAAAGAGCAACTAAACCAAGACGGAAAAAAACTGAAGATGCAGACAGGAAGCCTATAGCAACAGCTTTCTTGCCGTATGTCAAGGGAACTACGGACAAAATTAGTCGAATCTTGCGCAAGGAAAATATCGACACGGTATTTAAACCACACCTGAAGATAGAAGCGCTATTGAGGAATCCGAAAAGTAAAATTCCCTTAGAGGAACAAGGTGTGTATGAAATTCCATGCAAAGACTGTGACAGCAAGTACATTGGGCAGTCTAACAGAAGAATTGATATCCGAAAGAAAGAACACATAAGAGCAGTGAAACAAAAGGATACATCATCATCTCTAGTGAAGCACATATTAGACACGGGGCACAACATAGATTTTGAGAACACGAAAACCATAGCTAACATACCACACTTCTCGACACGGATAATACGGGAAGCTATTGAAATAGAAAAGCAGCCACAAAATATGAACAAACGGGATGATGCTCAAAGACTTCCAAGAACATGGAGACCAGCACTTGCTGGCCGGACAAATAACAAGTCCGTGACAGACAAAAAGAAAATATCACCACCCACTGAGCTACAAGAACGACACGGCCCACTGACCCGAAGCCAGAGTAGAAACCAAGCATGCACATCGACCCGGAACGAAACCACAGCATATAAAAACGGAGCAGTAACTTCTAACGTCAGTTCTTCTAGATCGCTTAGACCGAGAAGACCAACCTGAAGATGGCAATTGTGACATTGCCGAAACGTCGGAACAACCCTTACAGGGGTAATTCTACAACGCGGTTCATTACCCGAGAAAAAAGCAGAACAGATTTTACCCGCGAGAATCTACGTATCAACATTATAAATCTCTACGGGGAGGAGATTTTTCACCAATCGAGGACGTTCGAGAAGTTACGAACAAAGAAGGAACGATCATTGTGCAACTTATCATTTCTAAAAAGATGTCGAGATGGAAATATTATTCCTAAGTGCATGGCACTCTCACACCACAGCAAGACACCGACTACGACGAGGATTTTACGAAGAGCCAGTTCGGCATTAGTGCGAGAAGCAATACATAGAACAAGACACCAACTGGATGACATCAGCACAAATTTACTCAAGTTACGCTTGAACCTCAGCAACACCATCCATCCTTTCCTGTGGCTGAAAATCGACAACTTGGCAGAATTTCGTGCAGAAACCGAATATCGTCTATCAACAGAAAAACACAAGAATAAATTCGACAAATTAAAAGAAGACCAGAAACCAATAGTGAATATTCGTGAAAACACTACTGTGAAAACGAAAGTGGTGTACAACCTCTCGGATCTCCGGCTGGATGAAGTTTCCACGAACATTTTAGCCAAAGGTTTCAATTTTGCGGTAGCGCCACATCAGATTCCGGTGGAAGAGATTATTAGCAATGTGGAAGCAGCCTCACAAAAACTGAGCAAGGACACAGCTGAGATAATTCGTCAAGAGGTATCACGAGTCCTACGGTACAGCACACCTCCAAAAAGAAACATCACAAGAGAGGAATATCTTGCCTTAAAAACTCTACGAGGAAACAAAGACATCATCATTCTTCGGGCTGACAAAGGCAACGCTACGGTCGTCATGAATACCGACGAATACAAGAAGAAAATGAAGACAATATTAGAAGATCCTGCATATAAACCGACACCAACAGATCCTACAACATATTTAGAGAAGACCACCAAGGACAAAATTGCAGCATCACCAATCGACCCAGAGACGAAGAAGCTACTTATACCAAGAGAAAAAGCATCAAGATGCCCGAAACTATACGGACTACCCAAAATCCACAAGCAGGATGTACCATTACGGCCAATTGTGAGTTCCAGAGGATCACCAACTCAACCACTAGCAAGATATCTTGCAAAACAACTCCAACCGTACGCTGAACAATCAAAGTCATATGTAAAAAATGCAGATCATTTGATTGAACTGTTGAAGAACCAGGTAGTACGGCCAGACCAACTGTTAGTAAGTTTTGACGTCGTGTCACTCTTTACTCAAATACCGGTCAAAGAAGCCATAGAGATAATCAAACAGACGCACAAACCAGCTAAACATATAATGGATTTAGCAGAACACTGTTTGAAGAATACTTATTTCATGTACGAAGACCAACGGTACAAACAGATGGAAGGAGCACCAATGGGATCACCGCTGTCACCAGTAATTGCAAATTTATTCATGGATCACCTGGAAACCACAGCATTGCACACTGCGAAACTCAAACCTGATCTATGGCTAAGATATGTTGACGATACTTTCGTAATATGGTCACACGGAAGAACAGAACTAGCTACTTTCCTCAACCATCTAAATGAACAACACGACCAAATTAAATTCACAATGGAAGTGGAGGAATACAATCAGCTGCCGTTCCTAGACGTCCTACTTACGAAGACAGAAGACCATCGCCTGAGCCATACTGTGTACCGAAAGAAGACCCACACCAACCGATATCTCAACGCCGAATCACACCACCATCCAGGACAACTCCACTCGGTGATAAAGACGCTCATTACAAGATCGGAAAGGATTGCAGACGACACCAACAAGGCCGAAGAAATGAAGAATATACACCAGGCATTAGAAGCAAATGGCTACACCAAACGAGAAATACAAAGAGCAACTAAACCAAGACGGAAAAAAACTGAAGATGCAGACAGGAAGCCTATAGCAACAGCTTTCTTGCCGTATGTCAAGGGAACTACGGACAAAATTAGTCGAATCTTGCGCAAGGAAAATATCGACACGGTATTTAAACCACACCTGAAGATAGAAGCGCTATTGAGGAATCCGAAAAGTAAAATTCCCTTAGAGGAACAAGGTGTGTATGAAATTCCATGCAAAGACTGTGACAGCAAGTACATTGGGCAGTCTAACAGAAGAATTGATATCCGAAAGAAAGAACACATAAGAGCAGTGAAACAAAAGGATACATCATCATCTCTAGTGAAGCACATATTAGACACGGGGCACAACATAGATTTTGAGAACACGAAAACCATAGCTAACATACCACACTTCTCGACACGGATAATACGGGAAGCTATTGAAATAGAAAAGCAGCCACAAAATATGAACAAACGGGATGATGCTCAAAGACTTCCAAGAACATGGAGACCAGCACTTGCTGGCCGGACAAATAACAAGTCCGTGACAGACAAAAAGAAAATATCACCACCCACTGAGCTACAAGAACGACACGGCCCACTGACCCGAAGCCAGAGTAGAAACCAAGCATGCACATCGACCCGGAACGAAACCACAGCATATAAAGACGGAGCAGTAACTTCTAACGTCAGTTCTTCTAGATCGCTTAGACCGAGAAGACCAACCTGAAGATGGCAATTGTGACATTGCCGAAACGTCGGAACAACCCTTACAGGGGTAATTCTACAACGCGGTTCATTACCCGAGAAAAAAGCAGAACAGATTTTACCCGCGAGAATCTACGTATCAACATATATATATATATATATATTTGTTTTATTGCATAACTGCTGGATCGTAGCCGATCTACGAAAACACGCGCCATGCACGCACGATGCCGAACGCACCAACGAATACAAAAAAGGAAGCGAACTCTCCCATCAACAAACAATATGCAATCTCCAGCCATTATAAAACTAACTGAAACGCATCTAATAAAAAATAAGGGCGACAAGCCGCTCCACCAACCTCCTTCTTACAAATAATGTTATTATTTTTTTTTTACATAATGATACAATAATAGTTGTATGTATAAATTTAAAATAGTGTTTTGAAGAGCTACGGAATGTGGACAATGTTCAAAAGGAAATGTGTATGTCGAAGTAATAATTGACTTAATTCTGTGGATAACTTTGTTACAATTAATGATTTTAGGGAAAAGAAAATGACAAATGTTGTGAATATGAACAAGGGATTGTATGAAATTAAAATTGCAATATTGTAACCTATTTTCGGCACCGTATTCTTTTAATCTAATGAATTCATGTATTTTAATTGGCTCATCAATATGAAGAATGGTTTGTGAGCAGATGAGGCATTCATTAAATACAGGTAGAATCTTTTTAGCGACTCATCCACTCACATATCCAGCTGCGAGCTCCTCTAACGGTTATAGATTCCCGTAATTGGTTGGCAATAATATATCCAATGACGGTTCACTGTCTTGTTTAATTTCACTTACTTTATGGGTAACAAAATTCTTCATGTCATTTATTAAATTTTCACACATGTCAACTTGGCAATTAGAACCCCGTGAATTATTTCAAATAAAGTTTTGTAAAAGGGCCCAAATGCTGAACATTTAGAACATTCCTTGTTGTCGAATTTGCCCGAAAAAAATCCCTAGAGGATCTTGGTTGAATGATCTTCCAAGGAAAGACCTATGACCAAGACCCATCAAAGTAGTTCGTACTATCTGAATACCTTTTATTGTACTTATCCAGTTCTTCAATACTATGGGGTAAGCACGATCGTTATGATTATTTTTTTCAAATTCCATACTAGCGAGAATTTTTAAACTTTTTTCCCATATATGTTTATGGCGTGAATGTCCAGTAATTGCTGCACGTAAAAATTTTCCCTGTTTGTGGGTACTCATGCCATCATTCACACTGTCAAACTGTTTATCAAAAAACAAACATAAATCTGCTGTATCTTGCGCTTCGGATGGCATCTTTTTTCTTTTGTCCACACTTTCTATTTGATTTCTGCTCATCAAACTTATCACTCCAGTCACACTTGCGTTGAATACTTGTGTACATATAGATACTTTAATTTTTTTAATCTTATTTGGGGTTACATGAAATTCAGTAATTTTAGGCATCACCCTTAAGGGGGGATCCTGCTTTAGGAGGACTTAAAATATCGTTTTGGGAGAATTTTTTTAGGACAGAAAAAAATGAGCAAGTCTAGTGAACTTTTTAGAGCATTTTATTACATATTTGAGCATTAAAGAAAAAATATTTCGAGAGAAAAATATTTAAACGGAACCGATTTTTATGCACATTTGTGCAACACATTTCAATTGCAGTCTACAATCGGTGGGAAAGATGTAGCTCGTAATTTTTGTCTGAAACAAAAAAAACCAAAGAAAATTGTAATTCTCATATATTTTCTTCTATGTGAACTAAAAAAAACCCAATATTTTGAAATTCAAGATTTTTCTCAGGTTTGCAAATAAATATGCTCTTTGCAGGAAGAGAATATCATTTCAACTTGCTAAAAATGTTGTTTAGTATTTTTTTTTCATTAATGTTTTTAGTTCAAATCGAAGAGAATGCTACTAAAGATAAGAAAAGTTTTGTTTCGTTTTGATTGCTTGTCTAGTTTTCTCGCAATCACGCCCACCAGTTTAGAAAAATCATAAAAACGAAAACTAGAGAAAACGCGCTCTAAAGTTTACGATCAGGAAAAATGTTAATTGTCGATTACTTACGGAATATCTCGTTATAATCCTACTATAGCTCTTACGAATTCAAAATATTATTGCTTCGAACGACCGATTGAACTTTTTTCAGAACATAGTTCGGTGTTGTGTCTGCGGGAAGGGGGGCGCGCTTCGTTTGTCCGAGCGTTCATGCGTTCGTATATTTTTTTCTCGACACCTCACTGTGTTTAGTGCTGTATCCTTCAAAATATTGCGAATTAGCCGCTATAACTTTTTATACAAATTTTTAGATATATTAGGCATAGATTTGAGCAATAAAAAAAATCGATTTTTTTTATTTATTTTTTGAGCCTTCTAAAGCAGGATCCCCCCTCAATGTCACTCCATTAGTATCTATATAATACGCATCTTGAATGTGTGTCCATTTTGCCACCTTCATTTTACTATCTTGACAAAATTTTAAATTTTTTGTCAACTGATTGTTCCGTATGCATTTTAACATATGAGGAGGATCAAAGAGAGGTATTATTATATTATCACCTATTATAATTATATCATCTCTAGGCTCCTCACCTTTAGGTAATGTATTGGCTCTAGTTTCATCTTTGAGCATTTGTATGACCTTTGTATTTGTAGCTCCTTGATCACACACTGAAGCGCATATTTTAAGGCCAATAGAGGAAGCTAATTCTACAGTTTTTTTTTATAAAATTTTACTATTTCTGCAGAAAGTGTTGTAGCTCTATAGAAACTGTAAGCCACATGCTGTTTCCACCATCCAAACACTCCTCTAAGCATGTATACCTGGACATGATCTGCAATTTGTAAGGAACGATCGATCCATTATCTTCAAAACCTTCGACCGGATCTTTATGGCTTTGATATTGTAAATGTGGTGAGATTGCTATTTCATCAAATATAAGTGTACATATACGTTCTTTTTCCTTCATTCTTTCAACACGAAATTTCAAATGATGAAAGATTGGCATGCAAATACCTGCTGATATTGGTATGTTACTCAGCAATTTTCTTAAAGTATGTGGGCCAAGTAATTTTTGATAATAACCTATAGCATCTAGGACTTTGTTTATATAACGTCAAAGCCAGAACTTTATCATTCAATGTGAATATTCTGCCTTTCGTTTTTCTCTGAGAATTTTCAATTTGACTTAGGATAAATTGCGCTATGTGAGGAGGCAATTTTTCCAACTTTAGACTCTCTTGTCTTGCCATTTCCAACCTCTTCTTAAAAGATATATTTCGCTCTTTATAATAAAACAGGTTCTTCTTTAAGTTTCTAATGTACTTTTTGTGTAAGGTGTTGTTGTGGTGTGAAGTAAATGTTGTAACTGGACGAGTTGTGGTGTGCACTTCGGTGTATATTCAAACAGAACAACTTGTAGATGGTCGAGGATCCTCATAAAGTAATTGATCTAAACATAAAAACACAACTAATATATCTGTACATTCAAATTGATATGCAAAACAGTGCAAAATTACTATTGTAAAAGGCTTCAAAGTAATTAATAGTTATTGAGTCTAGTGATGAGAGAATGCGGATGAAAATACTTCTGATACTTCTGTCACATTACTCGGTTTCAATTATTTAAGATTTCAAAAATCTCGATGCCGTTTCTAGCCACTAAATATGATGCACTCTCATATCATGAACTAAATAAACGCTAGCTGAGAGGAGCATTAACGGATGGGGTTGCTCACAATCCATTACTCATGTGCAATAGCAAGAAAGTGTCAAATATCTACATCAATAATTGGGTTATTAACTAAATTAAACAATATAATTGCTCAATTTTTGCGTTATCCATACCAATATGCCTCTTAACACCAGTAACAGTTCTGTTTTGAATAGGTTGCTTAGATTTGACTGGTGATATACTTTTTCTATGTGAAGTGCTTGGTGAAACTTGTGAGGAGTTATAAGTTATATTCCAGAATTCACAATGAACACAGTCACCCAATGTTGATTGGTTACCATCCACCAGATCTATGGGAAACCAGTCAGATGGAATATCAATAGGTTCTGCAATAAACTATAATATTAAGTAATGACATTTTGAAAATATACTCATAATTACGTGGTAAATACTTACCAGTTATTAGTTAACAAAAAACAAAGAAAATCTTAAAACAAGTCTTATAAGTCCGATACTAAACTAAACACGTAAACAAACTATAACTAAACTAAAAAGGTAACAAACTATAATGGTATTAAAAACGTAAACCGAAGTAAACTACAACTGTGAAAATGTATCTTCGTTATAGTAAAGACATAAGCGAGCTTACATAAAATTTGTACGAAATCTGTAAGAAATTCCTATTTTACGTGCGACAACAGCGACATCAACAGCATGTTCTAATACCATCCAAGGATTATTTTTGCTGCTTTCACATTACACACCATGGATTGACCACTATGGTCAGTGTCTCTACGACGATACAATGGATAACCATCGATAGTAGTGATTGTATCATTTATACAATTTTTTGGAAAACTTTTCGTACATTTTCTTGTCCATGCACGGCGCCGTCATGTTTATAGCACCGGATGGACCATGGATCATGTTTGCGGTAACAATCTCATACTATTCTTGATCGATATTCGGGAATTTCTGCTGAGATAATTTTATCAATTTCTTCAGACTGTATTTTGTCGACTAACTAAATCAAAATATGCGCGTGTGGCAAACCTCGTTTTTGCCATTCAACAGAATACAGCCAGCAACGTGTTTTGCCAAATACAGAGGAATGTATAATCAAGTCCATCAACGTTTTTAACTTTTGTTTGAAGACACGTGCAGTGATATCGTGCCGATCTATTCCAGTTTGACCTGGCAATAACGCAATTTTAATTTCATCCCATTTTGGATTACATGTAAATGTAATGAACAAATCTGGTCGTTCGTACGCGCGCACAAAAGTCACGGCGTCTTGAATATATTCTCGAATATGACGTGGGCTACCAATATATGATGATGGAAGAATAACACGCAATATAACAATAGCATCACGCTAATGAATGTATGTGTATTCCTCAGCTCGAAGTTTCGCTTGATTATACCTGATGTATCGTAATCGCTCGCTTTCAATTTTCGCATGCATATCAACGATATATTGATGAAACATCTGGCGGCATTGGAGAATATTATTGTCTTCATTGGCACGAATCATCAACCGATATGCGTAGAAGTTCACCGCGCTAACTTTCTTGCTGGTTTCTGCACTTGCAAAGTAAAAATATAATTAAGACAAAAAGAAATTAATCGTGCATAAAAATAAAATGCTTTGATGACGATCGTATAGTTGTCGTTTTGCAGTCTGTTTGAAACGGTATTGGACAACTGGACCAACTGGTTGTGATTCTGTAAAAACGGTTCTAAAATACCCATAATTTCTCGCTCCTCCATCTGCTCGATATGGTTGTACTGGCAGCGTGCGTTTATTTGCTGCTCCTCATCACCCATGAAGAAATTTTGAATCGGTATTAATCGGCATTAAAGAACCAATTTGATGATACACTTGGCCCTGAATCTTAAACGTTGATTTTTGTTGCTCTAAATGATGTCATTTGAAAGCACGAATTTTACGCAAAAACAATTTAGATTGAGATGTAGCTCCAGCCTATAGTGCTTTCAATGGTTCTGGCGTCGAATTCAATAGTGGCAATACAACTTTTCCAGACGCGCAGCAGAAACCGGGCGATCCACCTTTATATTTGAGTGCATGACAGTGTTGGCATTGTTTGCTCATAGCACCGATTACAATTTGTAAATGTGACGAATAGTAGATGTCCGACTCATATTCAAACGCAAGGCGAAGAAGTGATGCGTTTGTCAATGCGTGATACACTTGCAAACGCTGTTGTTCACGTGTTCTGAATGTGTCTGTGACTCGTTGGCGGTCAGTCTTTGTCTCAATGCATTAGAACGAATGCGTTCGTTGTGTTGCTCTATTTCCTCCTCGTCCACGAAGACGGGGCATTGTTTTCTGTACGTAAGTTATAAGGTTGATTCAGACTATACGGCACGGACCGTCACATAACGGCAACAGCACGTTATGTGACGCGTATATTCGCGTATATTCACATCACACCGGCAAGTATCCGTCAGTTAGCATACAACACCCGTGTTCGCTCGGCGAATATTTTTCATTTTTAAAGTAAAGTATTTACTAGTTTAATTTATTATGCTTTCAACAATTTTAGTTATTTTTGTTAAATCGCACGTTAATATATAAGTTTATTTCAGTTTATTATTTTCTTAGTTAACTTCGATGTCATAAATGGTTTATTGAGGGTGCCGCCAAAGCACAAAGTGATTTATTGCATCTGTTTGAGAAAAAGACCCTTAGACATTTCACACGGATAGATGTAGATTTCACACGTATACTGTATTCACGCTAACAAGACGTGCACGTCATCAACGACTTTAAAACAATGTTTCCAAATCGACTTGTTTACATGCTCATGTCTAACATACAATATGTAGGTTATAACCTTAAAAATCTCAATGTCCCATTAAAAATAGTGAATTGTAATAAAAATTGGGGCTCTGAAGTAAATTTTTATAGATAAATAACCACATTTATTAACACTTACAAAATAAACAAACATAATAAAAACAGGTGAAAACTTTCTACATATTTTATTATAACAGACATAAAAATACATATTTGTATTACATCAATATGTTGAGAGTAAATGAAAGGTATTGTAAATCAATAACAACAAGAAAATAAATGACACATTAATTATAAACTAAATCGTTTTCACTATGTCTTCGCCAAGGTCAATAATGAATTCCCTTAGATCTTCATGGTCAATTTGAATTTCTGCCTCTGTACGTCGTACTGTATTGTTCCAAACATCTCATGTAACTGTCTTAACTGTCTTTATTGCACCAAGAATCATTCATGGATCTACCAGCCTCTCCTTGTGTATAATAAGTTTTTAAAATTCCTCAGATATGTTCAATTGCATTAAATATGCAATGACCTGGTGCAGACGGAGTACTATGTAGCCATACTGATGTACAGAAGCTGTATTTTTAGTAAATTCACTTCGCACTAGACATTATTATTATTTAACCTAGTGCTGTGGTATCTTGCATTATCAATAATATCAAACCAGTGTAAATAATTAACTCGATTAATTTTTCCATGGTAATCACTGTAGTCACCTCCAGATGGAAATACCAATTCAGCTCCATCAATGAAGGCTCTGCTATTGACAGTGTGCAATACAATAAGTCTACAATTAAATAATAATAATAATAATAATAGATATATAGATAGATAGTTTATTCATCAATAAATGTATAATAAAAATAATACATTGTGTGATATGTCAAGTTGGACAACTTATGCCATCGAGGGGCATAATTGATTAATACATTTCATTAAATTTAATTATTCACTTTAAAATAATCATTAATGTCATAATATTCATTATTAATGAAAAATGGAAACAATGACTTTTAAATTTTCTGAAATCTTTCTCGCTTCCTTTCTCCCTTGGTAAGTTATTAAAACATTTCGGCCCCATATAGTCAGCCGATTGCTGAGATACAGTAAGTCTATAAAACTCTTGTCTCACTAAATCCAAGCCTCTAGTCTTATGCTCATGAATGTCTTTGTTTTTGATAACACACTTATTAAAAGTATACAGCACTAATGTGTACGCATATAATGCATAAATAGTCATAATTTTATGTTTCTTAAATAGTCCTCTGCAAGTAGTACCCGGTTGCACACCCTCTATAATTCGTAGCAATTTCTTTTGGTATATAAGCACCGCCCGTGAATGTCTGGAACTACCCCAGAAAATAAGTCCGTACCCCATCACAGATTGTGCAAGACCAAAGTACAACATCTTCATAACGCATTGTCCTCATTAAAAACACTACTGTTCTGTTCTTCCCATGTCAATTTGCTATCTAAAATGAGGCCTAAAAACTTTACAGAATCGGATTGCACTAACGATTTTTTGTTGGCTTTTATTAATATCGTTTTATCCACTTTTTCGTTTATCGGATGAAATTCTATAGTTTGTGTTTTTGAGATATTCAAAGATATCCCGTTGCCTTTGCACCAGTTCTGAAGATGTTCAATTGCTTGTTCAGCAGACGTTATCAATTTCTCTATTCTCGGTTGGACAACCAGGATACTGGTATCATTAGCATATAAACCAATCTTCGATGCACTTGTACATTTCTCCAGGAGATCATCAATCATAATGAGAAACAATAGTGGTCCTAAAATAGTACCTTGCGGTACCCCAGTTTGTATACATCTTAAGTCCGACAGTGCGTCGTTTACAAACACTCGTTGTGATCGCCCAGCCATATAGGAGCGAACCCATTGGTTTGCTGTTCCTCTTATGCCTTTATGAAAGAGCTTTTCAGCCAATAACTTATGGTCAACGGAATCGAAAGCTCTAGTCATATCAAAGAATAATGCAGCAAATTTCTCCTTTTTTTCTAAGGCATTACAAATTGCCCTTACTATTTCTTCAATAGCTGTGATGGTAGATTTCGCTTTTCTGTACCCATGTTGTGCTTGGTTTAATTGACTGAACTTTTCAAGGAAGGAATACATTCGTTTTTGAAAACATTGCTCAAAAATCTTTGAGGTGTGATTCTGCAGTGATACTGGTCGGTAGTTGCTAACATCCAGTGGACTGCCTTTATTTTTGAAGATTGGCACTGTTTTTGAAATTTTTAATCTAGCCGGGTAAACTCCGCATTCGTATGATTTATTAATGATGTAAGCCAGTGCTGCACTTATATCTTCTTTGACGTATGTTAATATTTTTCCGGGAATGTCCTCGATGCCGGATGAATTCTTCCTACAACATTTTTCTATTGCCTTTATCACTTCTGTGTCTGAAACCGGATTGAGATATATACTGTTCACTAACATGCCCGTCTTCACGTCTCTATTTTCAGGAGAACACCGATCGGCGATATCTGCAAAGTGGTCATTAAACGAATTTGCCATCTCTCCATCATTAACTGGCCCTCCGTCTTTATCAATTTTGATGCGCTTTACTTTGTCTTTACCCCTTTGTTCGTTTATGATGCGCCAACAGGTTTTATTCATGTCCGCCGTTTGCGTGATTCGCGTGTCATTGTAAGTCTTTTTCCTGTTTTTAATTTCTTTCACATAATGGACATGTGATGTCGAATTTACAATCTCTCGCAAGATGCCCAAACTTCTGGCATTTGAAGCACCGGATGATATTTAGGTCCTCGTAAACTCGGCATCTAGACCATCCGACAAAAATTTTCTCTCTGGACAGAAATATATCTCGTATTTTGCTATTACATTCAATAATTACATTAAATTTATTTTTGTACATTTTCGATTTATGTATAATTTTTAAATCATCCGTTTGTACCGCTAGATTGTTTTGATTGATAATGTTTGCCACCAAATCTTCGTTATCTGTTTAATCATATGTTCCTATTATTTTAACACGTGGTTTTAAGCCTTTAGGCCGTTCTATAGTGTATTTGTTTTTGAGATTCGATTCAATATTCTGCGTCAAAGTAACTACCGCCTCGCTGTTTTCGCATTCCAGAATCACACCGCCCGTTCGCGTTTGCTTCCCCATTCTTACACCTAACTTTAGTTTCGTTGGATCAATGGTTTCTCTTATATCTTTTCTTATTTTTGATATTTCTTCTTTCTTTTTAGACTGAGACACTTTTTTGGTGCTGCATGATGCAACGTCACTATAACTCTTCTTTTCTAGGTGGTTATTTAAGTTTTCATTTATAGTTTTGTGTTCTATTTTATTGGAAATTTCATTAAGCTTCGTTTCAACCAAATTGTTCTTCTTATCGTCCAGAAGGACATTTATCAGTTTGGTTTGATCTGATAATCTGTTATACAATTCAATAACTAATTCCATTACGTCTTTTATCTCTACCGTGTCTTTATTAATATAGTCCGCGATGTTAAACTCTTTGTTTAACATTTGTTTCCTCTCGTCTCGTCCGATGCAACAATTTACTATATTATCGCAAATTACCAATGCCATTTGCGCGCAGCTCTTGTCGAAATAGGCGCCGCATGTAACACAAGTTACAAATTGTGTTACTTTATTACGGCATCTCTTGCACTTCTTCTCCGTATTCATTTTGAAAGGTAAAATATCAATTTATAAATAAATGTCTTTTTTTGCCAAGGCAAAGAAATCGCACTGTCAAGGTCCCGAACACCTTGCTATTGTTCAGTTTGACCTCACATAGATTTCAAACGTAAATATCTATGTAAATAACAAACTTACCCCGATATAACTTTTACGAAATTGTTCACCACTATTAGGTACGTTTACTAATCACGCACTTGATAATGAAACGTCTCTATTTCCCGCATTAAATTGCAATTAACTGCTGACACTTTTAACATACGACTTTCGCTCTCGATACTCGAATCTCGAATAATAATAATAATAATAATAATAATAATAAATGCCTTTATTGTGTCTTTCATCAAAACTATTGGTAAAAATAATTAAATAATAATATAACAAAAACTAAAGTCACAATCACATGGTGCGGTTCAGATTAAGGTATACCTCTTTCTGTTTTAATACCTTGTTACGCCCGAAACAATACCTACGCCACGCTACGCTTTAGATGGGGATGTTTCCCTTTTAACACTATCCCCGCTCTTAAGGGGACAAGTGGGAGGGACAAACATACGACGTACGAAGGACACTATACACCCTGCTTACTTTAGCGGCTCCAGTTGTAGACGTGACACCTCGACTAGCTTCAGGGGAGGATGCCGTGGTCCGATTAAAAAAAAAAAATTATATAAGGGCGCCACTGGTTTATTTGAGCGGAGGAAAACCAGAACTCCGACTGATGGTCGTCCACTATCGGGTGATATGTCCAAGGCAAGTTTCCTAATCGTTATCGTACACGGGGGGGGGGGGGAATTTTAATGTTACCATTAATGGGGTAAAACACGAGTCATAATTTTGTGTACCCGCAACAATAATTACTACTAAAATATACAAACCTACGTTCCTTTAAACTTATATTTACACACCAAAGAAATATTATTTACACGAAATGAGGTTGAAGAACACACAATAATATCTGTCCTAACTAAACTTATATTTACACACACAAAGAAATATTATTCAAATATAATGGAGGAACATAAAATAATGTTTGTTCCAATAAACTTAACGGTACATACAAAAAAAAATATTTAAATGAAATTAAGGAACAGAAAATTATATTTGTTCCCATAAACTTGAGCGTACATACAAAATTATTATTTAAATGAAATTGAGGAACACAAAATTACTACCAATATAAATTAATCGATTTAAATTGTTTTTGAAATTAACGAAAGTTCATATTCACCAGTGTTGGACCGGACGTAGTCTTCGCCATTGCCACATGGCCGGACGGAGAACGATTTGTGATTTCTTACTTCATAAAAAAAAATCCAGGACGAAGATACGGACAGCCACGAGACTTGCAACACCCGGAAATACGGGCGGTGATAAAACATCAAATAATACCAAAATACGGCCAGCATCCAAACTTCGAATAAACGAAAAATACCAAAATACGGCCAGCTTCCCAAACGCTTGAATAACGGCGTGCGATTTTCTTACGGTGGACGTCGATCGTAGATCCGGAGAAATTTCCGATCGGATCCTCGCTTCTCAACAACAAAATGCTAACAATCAGCCAACACTCGAGGAATCCAATTATCTTGCACAACCCAAGATCCGCATACAGCGAAATCGATCACACACAACACGTGGTCACAATTTTTGGAGGGAATGTACAACTTGCGATCTCCACGCACTACCGCTAAGTGACACCCGATATTCTTATTAGAATTTTCCTGACTTGCGTAAAACTTCGACTAGCGAAAAAGATCTCTAATGACATGGTAATGACAATATACGCTACTTAAGATTGTTAGGTTGAAATGACATAAACCAGATAAGTGTTAAATTAAGAAGAAATGAATAATAAAGAACGGTAAACCCATTTGATCCTTTTTTTAATTTAGATGAAAATCTACAGATATTAATAAATTATACGAAATGTTGCCAATGCGAGGAAAATAACTAACAACGTGACAATATAACTCAGATGAACTATACTCTATTTTAAAATTGGAAGTTGAAGAAAGGAAATGGAAAATAAAGTTCGTTATTCCAACGAATCAAACAAAATCAAATAAAAATTACGAGGGTCAAAAAAAAAACGTAACAACCTAACCATGAGTATAATAAGTGTACTTAATACAAGTGAATGCCTATAACTATACTAACAATAACTGAAATAGTACTTAACTTAACTTATAATCAATCTCAAATTATATAAATAAATAGCATAATGTCAGTGATGTGCGGTTTGAAATACTGCTGTTTAATCAGGTTATACACTGTGATATACACACATTAATTATATTGTTTATCCAACAAAATATACTTAAGCTTATTTCGAAAACCCATCAATCCCAGTTTTTTTTAACTCATCGGGAATATTATTGTATTTGCGGTAAATTGAAAATGAGAAAGAACGTTCATAAAGCTTCAACTTATGTGTAGGAGGAGAAATTAGCCCACGGAATCTAGTTGTAATATTATGCACATCGCACCTGAAGCGAATTTTATTATATAAATATGGCGGCGATTTAAATTGTATAATTTTGTGATACAAATATAAGACATGATGTTCTCTTCTGTCCCACATATTCAACCATCCAGCGTCTCTCAGCTTATGAGATATATGGCCAAACTTACGTATACCATATATATATCTTAAACAAGAATTTTGTATTTTTTGGATTCGTGAAACAGTAATACAATCCAGAGAAACGTGATAAACTGAAGAACAGTAATTAAATTGTGACAAAACGAAAGTTTCACATAATTTCCTTTTTAATGCGATGTTTAATGTTCTTCTAAAGGGAAATATTTTTTTAAGTAAATGTATGAATTCTTAATGTAATTGGAAACTTGAATACGAAATCTGAAGGTATTATCCAAATACAGACCGAGATTTCTAGCTCCGTCAACAACAGGTATTGCGTCATTGTTTATGCGAATGTTAAGGACTTCCTTGTGGTTAGCACAATTTTTTGACTTCCAAAAATAATCACCTTTGATTTATTGGGATTAATTATCAGTGAATGTGTCATAGCTACATTATATAATTTACTCAAATCATGATTTATATTAGCCACTGCAACACGCCACTCTGATGGTCTAAAGGAATAGTATATCTGCGTATCGTCCGCGTACATATGTTTGTTGCAAAAATCAATACACTCTAAAAACTGTGACGTGTAAATGGAAAAAAGTAAGGGCCCAAGTATCGATCCTTGAGGAACTCCATTGCTAACCAACAAACACGAAGATGTTTTAGTGTCCAGGTACACACAATGTTTACGATTAGTTAAATAACTACGAAGCAACTGAACACTTACTTCCAAAACCCACATACTCCAAAATTTTCAATAATATTGAGTGGTTCACTGTATCGAAGGCTTTACTGCAATCAAGTAGCACAAGTATAGTAATTAGTCCCTTATCAGAAGCTTCAATTATATCATCTGTAATCTTTAATAGCGCAGTGGTACAACTATAACCCTTCCTGAAGTCCGACTGTACTGATGGTAATATATTTTTACCATCCACATAACTTCGGATCTGATCAGCAATAACCCGCTCTAAAATTTTCGAGGTTGTTGGAAGAATGTTGATTAATTATATTAATAATATGTGTAATATACGGAATTACTGTTGGACTGATCATTTTTTACATGTTAATATTTACACCATCAGAACCTATTGTATTAGATGTTATACTGGACAAAATCCTAGTGATCGTAGCAACATCCACATGTTTAAGTTCAAAAGGTGTTGAATTATCATTTTGTTGTTTTCTATTATAAATTGTACCCAATGCTACGTTTATATTAATATTAGGCATTGCATTAATGAAGTATTTATTAATTTTTTCCACATCTTTTAAAGTCTCATGTATGGTAGTATTCTTGGTCATTTGTACCTTCAAATGACCAAGACTTTTCCATATCATCTTATTGTCGTGTGTATTGGCTACGTAGTTGAAATATGGTTTTTTTCTAACCTGAATGTCGATGTTGTCAAATTTCTTAAAGTTTTGTAGTACTCCCAACTCTGTATCGTTTTCTTACGGCTATATTTCGCCTTAGCTTCGTTTCTCAATGACATGAGAAGCTTCAAATTGTCGGTTAGCCATGGAATACGCGGCTTTGTAAAAGGACGAGTAATTAATGGTGCATGTGTGTCGAACAAATTTAAAATATGAAAATTTAGAAATTTTATCTTCTCATCAATGTCATGAATTCTAAAGATATATTGGAATTGTATACATTGCAAATCATATTCAAACATATCTTCATTTATGTTTCTATAATTTCGATACGTACGCTGTTCCGGTAAGATCTTCGGTCGCGAACAACTAACATCGCAATAAATAAAATCATGATCTGAAAATTCACAACTAATCACCCCAGAATCTACCACTATGGATTCATCAGCAACGAATAGAATCAAGGAAATCTTGAAAATATACACGTAAGGAACAGTCAGTATTCAGTACATTAATATTTAAATCGCCACAACACAATACGTTTTCAGAAATTGGTAAACATAAGGGCCATGAATTTTCAACTTCACTTAGAAATAATTTATGATCGAATTTTGGAGGCCTATATAATCCATCAATAATAAATTTTAAACTATATGCACTAATAGACAACCAGATTTGTTCAATTGAACCATTAGTATCAATTACTGTGTATATGAAATGAGCACGTAGAAATACTGCTACCCCACCTCCACGTCCATTTCTATCTTTTCTGATTAAATTATATCCATCCATGTTAACATGGCCATTCGTGATTGAATCATTAATATATCAATATCATTATCAGTCACAAAAAGATATAGGTCATGAATTTTCGATAATAAGGATCTTATATTAATGTGTGCAATCTTAATAAAATTATCGTTCATAAGCAACAAATCACATACATTTTACATATTTTAAATTAAATCAATCGAAATTACACAGCAGATCAATAATTAATATAGAAAAATAATGCCACGAAAAAAACTATTTAAAAAGAGAAAACCCAAAAAATATGTAATATGTATTTGTTTGAATTGATTGAATCAAGCAGTTCAGTCTGTTCTGGTGGTATCACTCCGATTACTTATGCTAGTCAAAATTTTGTAATAATTGTTAATCGATGTTATTTTACTCACTTTGCCGTTGATTAACAAAAATGCTGCCATTATTTGTAAACACATTCTTATTCGTTAAATGTATAGATAATTCTTTCACTCGCTCCGCTCTTTTCAGTGTTAAATCTTCTTTAATAATTATTTGAGAGCCTTTTAACTTCTTCTTTTGACTGAATATGTTGTTCCTTACTTCGCGGCGGCAGAATTTTACAATAATTGGCCTAGTAGCTCCTTCGCGTCCAGCTAGGCGGTGACAACAGTCTATATCACTTTCATTCACGTTTATTTTTAATTTATCTCGACACATTTTAATAACCAGGTCACTAGTATTTTCGGCAGATACTTCGTGGACACCAAACACTCTAATGCTGTTCCTCCTCGAATATTGTTCTTGTTCATCTAATGCATTTTCGAGCACAACCATTTTGTCTTCTACTGCTATTACCTTATCTTCGCACTCCTTGATTTTTACTTCCTGCATCTTAAACTTTACAGACACGGCCTCGAGTAGTTTCTCCAAAAAAGGGGATTTACAAGGACTTTTTCCACAATCTTTTGAACTAAAGCTTCTTCTTTATCATTAGAGTTTGATCTTGTAACTCTTTCGGCCATTATAGCTTAAATTAACAACAATATTGAAATTAATATCGGAACGACACACAGACACGTCTACTCAATGTCCGCACACATCACAATTATGGACAATTATGAAACCCAATCTTTCGCAACACTTTCCATAAAGATGTTTTACCACCCATGAAAATATCCCTTTCGTGAAGTAAGGCAGTTAAGGATGTTAGGAGGACATGTTCTTCTATAATTACATCATATTTATGTAAATTTTTTCAAAAATCTTTATATTTCTGTTCATCTCGTAGACAACATTCCTTATAGCACATTCAGCAAAATTATCAATCTGTACGCTACAAAGAAAAGTGCAATATGTAATATGAAACCATAGCAAAATACAAATACTACTTTACTTCTGTCACAGCAGACACAGCCAGCAGAGCTCCATTATTATCGCGTTTCACACTTTGCAATCGTGGATGAAACGAGTTGCTTACATGCATTATATATAGAGTGGTCTGTGTCAACACTGTACTTTGGCACCAACATAAATATACATTCCCAGTGATGTTGATATTATACTTGGATAGATATATTATTGTATTTATGTTGGTGATTCCAATAATTCTATTAATGACTTACACGTCTTCGTTTCGTGAACGGCCTATAAATCATCTTCACTCTCTTCTCAACATTTATAATAAATTCACCTGGATCGTCACGGTCAATTCCAACCTCTCTCTCTCTCCCACCATCTTTGAATGTCTGCCTTTGTATGGCGCACAGTATTATTCCAAACATCTGATGTTACGGTTTTTATTGCGTCACTCCATATCCTCCGAGAATCATTCAAGGATCCACCAGATTCTCCCACATGTCGTGCATAGTATGTTTTTAAAATGCCCCAGATGTGTTCAATAGCATTAAATATGCAATGATATGGTGGCAGACGGAGTACTATGTGGCCATACTGATGGGCCAGATTATCGATTTCATACACCGGAGCAGATTTGTGCCTAAAGAAGATTTTAACAATAAGTATGAAAAACATCATGCGTTCGTAGTACGTACCTTTCGACTAATGCCAGAAACTGTATTTTTAATAAATTAACTTCGTACTGGACATTATTATCATTTAACCATTGCTGTATGTCTGCTTTGTTGTTGGTGGCTTATTCACAATAGTGCTATGATAGCTTGCATTATCAACAATAATTGCAGAAGGTGTATCTAATCTGCGCAACAATTGGTGCTCAAACCAGTGTAAATAATTTACTCGGTTCATTTCACCATGGTAGTCGCCGTAGGCAGTTCCTGAAGGAAATACCAATTCCGCTCCATTAATAAAGCCCCTGCTATTGCCAGCGTGCAATACAATAAGTCTACAATTAACTAATAACACTACCAATAAAAAAATAAATGAGAGCGTCATACCTTTTACCACCAACTTTATTTCTGCGAACGCTACGATGATCATCCTTCTGCCAAGAACGTGTAACAGATCCATCTTTAAAAATCCATGTTTCATCCGTAAACACAAATTCGTAGGAATTCGAATTTTTCAAACGCGTATACTCAGTGAGAAAAGTTACTCGTTTTAGAGCTATATGTGGTAATTCCACTAGCGCTCTTCTTGGATCATCATTTTTGTAATGAAACCCAATGTTTCGCAACACTTTCCACAAAGATGTTCTACCACCCATGAAAATATCCCTTTCGTGGAGTAAAGCATTTAAGGATGTTAGGGTGATATGTGGTTCTATAATTATATAGTAATTACATCATATTTATGTAAATTTTTTCAAAAATCTTACTATTTCTGTACATCTCGTAGACAACATTCCTTATAGCACATTCAGTGAAGTTATCGATCTCCACGACACGTCTCTTTGTGTCACGTTTTCGTTTAGTGCCGTTTCAGATGAGGCGTAGGATGCGCCCTACGTCCTACGCCACGCGTTCGCGCGCTGTCGATTTTTCCATTCACATTAAAGCAGTTTCGTCAATTGTCATGGATGTACACCAGCATAAATGTACACCAGCATAAACGAGCAGGCGTTGTTGCCATTGCAGCATATTGGATGATTAATAATAATAAAAAACGTTCAAAGAGACTTTGGGTACATCCTATTGTGGAGCAAAGGTTGTTAAGAGGTGCTTTCGTAACTTTGTATTCCGAACTACGAGAGCATCCTAGAAATTTTTTTAATTACTTCCGGATGTCCACTACAACATTTGATGAACTGAATATGAAAGTGGAACATAGTTTGAAGCATGCAAATGTTGTAAGATTATCTGTTTCGGCGACTGAACGATTATGCGTTACTTTGAGGTAAGTGAAAATACATATTTTAATTTATATTGTCAAAGCTTTAATGTAATATTAATACATGTTTTCCCCCGTGAAATGCTCAGATGTTTGAGGGTGAATAAATGTATTTGATAACTGCGTAGATACACTATCATATGACCCAGTAGGTGAATAGATTGGTAATGGTGTAGAAGTTGTTGCGCTGGACCTAGATGATGAAGCTTGTTGTTCGATCAGATGAAAATGATTTCCAGGTGTTGCCCTATAACCATGTAAATTGCCAACTGGCGTAGTTGAGTTTAAGGAAGGATCATTTTTAATTTTCAACATTAAGTTCAAGACTTCAATACGAAAATGTAGCTTTTGATTTTCATTAAAACTTCCTAATGTGGGTAATAATGAATCAGAAAAAGATTTATTTTCGTCAATTTGTGTATCTTCGGATCGGTTTAAAAATCTAACCAAACTTTCTTCTACAATATTTAGTTTCTTGGCTTTTTTCCTCTCAAAAGTTCTGGTATTACTTCTCACTCGTTCAACTTGGGATGTCTCTTCAATATTTTCTATGTCTGATTGTGAGTGATCATCAGCTGCTTGTTCAATATTTTGGCTTTCTGATTGTGATAAATCATTCTCAGTAAAATTGGTTTCAGTGCTAAAAAAATATCATAGTTATTTATCAAAAAAATACCTTCATATAGAATTACCTGTTAAGATCCATAGTTCTTTCCAAAAATTTCAAATTCTCATAATATACATATTTCGAACGTTTCTTAGCAGCATCCCCAGATTTAAGGCTTTTTCCTTTAGAACGATAACGCGTGAAAGCATCTCTAACTGTTTTCCAGCGTTTTTGTAGTTTTAGAACAAATGAGATATTTACTGTATTATTAATGATAATATTCTTCTTTATTTCAGATATTTAGTAAGTGGCAACACGTTTACGGATTTACATTATACCTATCGCTTGGGCATTTCGACCATACGCAGTATCGTAGAAGAAGTATGTACAGCCATTTGGATGTTACTGAAGGACGAATGTATGCAGATACCAACTGCAGACAAATGGGAAGAACTTTCTATGGCATTTGAAGAGCGTACAAATTTTCCTAATTGTATAGGGGCTATACAATTAGGAAAATTTGTACGCTTTGTGACGGCAAACATATGAGAATTATTAAGCCAACAAAAAGTGGATCTTTGTTTTATAATTACAAGCATTTCTTTTCGGTTATCCTGTTGGCAATTTGTGACGCAAATTATTGTTTCAATTATATTGATGTTGGAGCGTATGGAAAGTTTTCGGATTCTACAGTATTCAAAAGTGGCCCATTTTGGCAAAAACTTGAAAACAATTCATTAAGGGATCATCACAGTGTGACCATCCGAAAAATCACTGATTTTCGCGATTTTTTTCTTTATGGTTAGGATAAGCTAATCGGTTTGTATTTTTCTAAAAAACAAGGAAGTGATAAAGAATATAAAGTAATTTTTTGTAAGTAGATTTATTTATTGTTTAATATTGTAAAAAAATATTCAAAAGTCCGGTACAAAAACATTGTCCTGTACAGTGTCCAAGATTACGGCCTTAATCCTGATATGAAACAAAAATTTCAAAAAGATTATTAATCTGTAGGAAAGCCGCTATTGACCTATGGAAGCTTTTTGTGTTTCTTTGAAATTTGGACAAATGGCGGCGGTTTGAACAAAACGTATCGAATTTGGCCTCTTTTTTCGATAGTTTTTCGTAGAAAAAACTAGGCAAATAAATAAATAAAAAAAAATCTTCCATACGGCGATAGAAAATGACGCGAAGAAGGGTCTGTTAAAATTTGAAGTGTATAGCTTGAAAACTCTTCTTTCGAGAGTGGACACCGTTTTGAAAAACACCGTTCCGAGAAAAACGCGTTTAAAGTTTGGAGTGCGATATTTACAGATAAATCGTTTACTTACGATCAATCGGCGATGCCAGGTCCATACAATACTCCTTCCACTTCCTCAAACAATTCATTCTGTGCAGAAATTTCGTTTCGACGAGCTGTCCTGGCTTCTTTACTGTCCCTAGAGCTTCGGCGGTCCGCAGTTGCGATGCGCTCCTCCTTGTATTTTGCAGCGAACTCTGCGGCTACCTGTCCTATGGTGCACCCCATTGTCTCCAGGATTTTCAATATTGGATCATACCCTTCATTGAACGTACAAGCTGCACAATACGTCGTGATTTCCACCGTTTGTTTCCCACAGAATATATGTTTAGGAGCGAGTTGCCACACGCAATGATTGAAACTCTCATTGTTGTTTTGAGTGTTTGCGCCCGTACATCTCTCTAACAAATCATATGTGGTCAAATCTTCGTAAATCGGCTTCAAAACCTCTTGGACATCGTCATCGAGCGCTGGTGGATGAGAATATTTATCCTGAAGCCCATTGGCCTCAGCTTTGCGCCATTCGCACCACGAATCTCCTCCCGAAGGGCAATAGTGATGCTGGGGATTCGCATCATAGTTCGTAGGCATTGTTTATCAGCGGACAAGAATTGATCTCGGCTGGATCCGAACACAAACATTCAACACAAATTTTGAATCCCAATGTTCGAATCGATTTTTTACAAAACTTCACATCACTATCGCACTTTTTGCACTTGAGTATTTGTTGCAGAGCGCCGAAAACCAAGAAAAATTCTATGAAAACATAGCTGAATGTTTGATCGATTTTAACCTCAAATTCCTGACTCTTTCTCGCTATTTTCGCCGCCGAAGTATTCGCAAACGTTGTTTCGGTCTTAATGAAGTGTCGATTTGTTCCCTTGAATCCTGCACGTCTTTTTCTTTCACATCGTGGATGTACGCTCCTCGAGCCTTTTTTATACTGCGACACAGATTTTTAGGCGCTTTTCTCGTAGGTCTATCCATGTTGGATGTCGAAAACGAACTAAAATGCTTAATCTGTCTATTTAGCGAAGTTATAAAACTGCATTACCACAGGAAAGTACACGCGCAGGTAGAAACAAAACAAATGAATAACGGTTAAACGGCGAGGCGGACGCGGCAGATGTTCCCTTTTTCTAAGGAATGCTGTAGTAACCGAAATAATTCGAATTTCGATTTAACAAGTTGGGATAATGTTGATGACAGGGTATACTATACGATAACGCAAAGAAAAAAAAACGATTTTTTGAAAATTTCATACTGTGATGATTCCTTGAGTATTCCAGTAGGAAAACCTTTACCTGGTGAAAGCGGGCCTGCTGTACCTTATGTCATAGTGGGTGATGAAGCCTTCCCATTGACAAAACATTTATTACGTCCTTATGCACGAAAGAATTTGAATTACAAAAAAAAAACAAAAATTTAACTACAGGTTAATCCGTGCTAGAAGATACATCGAGTGTACCTTTGGAATATTGTCAAATAAATGGAGAATTTTTCATAGGCCATTAAATGTTAGTGTTCGCCTTTCAATGAAGATAATTAAAGCCTGCTGCATTTTGCATAATTTTGTTCGTGTGAGAGATGGTTTTCGATTTGATGATACGTTGACGGTTCATGGATTTCAGGATTCTGCCCAAAAAACATTTCAACAATCTACTACGAACACAACAAGAGACATATTTGCTAATTATTTTATAGGCGCAGGAAAAGTTTCTTGGCAAGACAGCAAAATACAGTAGTATAACACACTATATTTTTAAATATATATATAAAATATAAATATATATATAAAACGCATTTCTAGTTTTAAATAACATGTATCCTACTGACCTGTCGTTTTTTTTTCTTTGTCCGGTAAATGCTCCACGTTGTTTATTAAATCCGCGGCAATATCTTCCCACGCCTTTTGCCTAGCGTCTCGGTTTTTATAGTCTTCATTAGACACATCCCAAATAATCCGTTCTGCTTCCACGGTACTTATGAATAATTCCGTATCAATTGCGTCCATGCTGTTTGAACTCATAGTTGATAATGAGCAGCTGCAGTGGAGTACTATATAGTAAAATGGCAACCCAGCACATGTGTTGCGTTCAAACTGCGTCGCATCATGTGAATAGCCACATTACCAACAATGCTTTCACGCCAAGCGTGTGCCCGCGCTGTAAATTTTACGTCGCGCGTACGCCGATTCAAAGCGCTCTTATTTGAAATTCTACATTTAACACAATGCCAACTGATTTTCAAGCGTAGGACGTAGGGCGCATCCTACGCCTCATCTGAAACGGCACTTAGGGCTGCAAAGTGCGTGTCCTTTTTGTATAGCCGAGGAAATTCTGCTGACAGATGCAACACTTATTCCTAGGGTTCCTGCTGCACGCTACAAAGAAAAGTGCAATATGTAAAATGAAACTTTAGCACAATACAAATAAGATTTTACTTGTCGCACTGCAGACACAGGTAGAAGAGGTCCATTATTAATAGGCCTGCCAGCCGGATCCGGATAATAAAGTATCCGGGTATCCGGATAGTGCTGCTTCGGTTCCGGATCCGGATCTTCGGATCCGGATATCGCATCCAGATTTCGGATCCGGATTTTTGCAATCATTTAAAAGCGGTTGGCTATGGGATATTTATTGGTACGTATACGTTAGGATATAAATTAAGAGTACGTGTGGAACATCATCGTGCTGTCTACCAAAAAAACACAAAATTATGTCACGAAATCTATACTAACATATGTAGCAAAAGTTTTAGGAAAATTTTTCGTATTATTTTTTTCGTATTAAAAATAATGCAATAAACTACTATTAGATCAGTGGCGGCTCTTCCGATGACGCAGGTGAAGCGCCGCTTCACCTAAAAATAATTCCCAAGTGCAAAATTATTTTGCACTTTTTTCTTTTTTTTAAATCTAATACCTACATATTCTTGTAGTCTAACAGGCATTTAGGTTGTGTGGCAATGATTAAGTAGATTTATGTTTGTAAAAAAACAACAAACGAATTAATTTTAACATAATATTTATTTAAACATAAAAAAATAATAATTCTGAAATAAAATTATAAATGAAATAAATAATTTCATAATTATTAATAATACTTTTTCTCTATGATACATAAAAAACAAGATACCAAGTAAAACAATAAATAACTAGAATTTTTTTAAATTTAATTTTTAAATTGTTAAATATTAATATATTTATATTCTCGGAAGAAAAGCAACTTCTTTTCGCGGTCACTAAATTTCCAGCAGAAGAAAAAACTCGTTCAGATGGTACTGATGTTTCCGGAATACACAAATACACAAAACAATTTTTAGCTAATCAATTTAGATATAGATACATTGTTGTGCGTTCTTTCCACCAACTAAACGGGCAGCTGTGTTTTGTGATTTGATTTTCCAAATGATAATTGTCCAGATCAGATTTATTTTCAACGTCTGTGTCATCCGGGAATAAAAAATTGAAAGCAGAATTACTTGATGTAATCTTACTTCGTTATGTAAAAATTATTTACAACTACCCGTTGTTCTGCACTTAAAAATAATTTGTATCGCGGCTCTAAGTTTGAAGCAATATCAGCAACAAGATCATACGTTTCAAATCCCTTTATAATTTCTCGATTCACACAATTTTTAAATTTTTTTGCTGTTATTGAGTCATCTTTATTAAACAATAAAAAGTTACATTTTAATGAATTGATAAGTGATTTAATTACTGAAATAGTAGTATTGCTTGATGATGACAAAAGCGTTGTTGCCATTTCGTATGGTTTGAGTTATGTGACCATCTCTTCAATTAATAATCATCATCACTTGTAGAGAAGGTAGTTGCAACTTTAATGTTCGTTGTAGTTCGATCGGATAAAATAAAAATCAGATACAAAATGCAGAGTTCCGTCTGGTTTTGACGTACTGGACTAGTTTATTTTGTTCAATTCTAGTTGTTTTTGTTTATTTACTAAAGCAGCTGATGCTACTGTAGAGTGGTGAAAATGCGTAACGATGTTACTACATTTTTGAATCACATGTTGCAAATTATCATCTTCAAAAGATTTGTTTATACAAAGTTGAAGTATGAGCGAAACAGCATATACTATGACCAAACGACGTGCTCGTTTTCACGGCAGAGCTAATATTAGCGACATTGTCGTGAACAACTGCTACAACTTTATCTTCTATTTGCCAATCGACTAATGCAAGTTTGTAGGTGTGTGTCTTTCTGCCATTTCCTCTGTGGTCAGAGTAATAGTCACAAATTTCCAATCTGAAGTAACAGTGTGTAATGTCACGGTTATGTAAGATTTTGTATCTCTAGATGTCCACGTATCAATGTCGCGTTTGGGTATGTGTCCAACCAAATTGTTAATATCTTTCCGCAATTCTAACTTTTAGGTCATTTTGTAAAACTTTGTAAACACAAATGTTTTGTCAAACTACAGTAGCAAAAATAATACGAAAATGTTTCCAAAAATTTTGCTACATATGTTAGTATATCGTAATTTTATGGTGTAAGGATTGATACCTGCAGCTTCGATTTCGTGACATAATTTTGTGTTTCTTTGGTAGACAGCACGATGATGTTCACATACTCATAATTTATATCCTAACGTATACGTATCAATAAATATCCCATAGACAACCGCTTTTAAATGATTGCGAAAATCCGGATCCGACATCCGGATATCGGATCCGGATCCGACATCCGGATATCGGATCCGGATATTCGGATATCCGGATACTGTCGGATCCGGGTATCCGAATCCTAAAATCCTCGGATATTAGCAGGCCTAATTACTATACGTACTTGTACGCACTGACTAAGAACTAAAAAACTGCCCACAAAAAAAACAAATTGCCCGCCTCCAAAGAGATGGGGAGCCAACTATAAGTCTTAAATTATCTACATCGATATAGTGTATTCACGCTAACAAGACGTGCATGTCATTAATAGAATTATCGGACTTACTAACATAAACAAAATAAAATTCCTATGGAAGTGTAATATCAACATCACTGCGGATGTAGTTTTATGTTGGTGCGAAAATACAGTGTTGACACATACCGCTTTGTTATTTGTCGTGTTTGTATTCCACTAAAAATCAGTTATTATCATAACTAACAATGCCTAAGCCGTTTTGCAGCCAATGTAAGCAACTCGTTGCATCCGCGATTGTGAACTGTGAAGCAGAACGCGTTAATAATTAGGCCTGCTAATATCCGAAGATTTTAGGATTCGGATACCCTGATCCGATAGTATCCGAATATCCGATATCCGGATAGTTTACTATCCGGATCCGATATCCGGATGTCGGATCCGGATTTTCGCAATCATTTAAAAGCGATTGTCTATGGGATATTTATTGATACGTATACGTTAGGATATAAATTATGAGTATGTGAACATCATCGTGCTGTCTACCAAAGAAACACAAAATTATGTCACGAAATCGAAGCTGCAGGTATCAATCCTTACACCATAAAATTACGATATACTAACATATTGCTATGAATTATGCCTTGAATTTTATTTTTATTTAGGAAATAACTCACAACGATATAAAATTTTGTTCAAGCTATCCTTTTGTTCAGGTTTGATCGGGTTAAATAATACGACGATATTTTAAATTTAAATAATATATTTACCAAAATCAAATTCTCTAAATGTCCCAAATTAATATACAATATTATATAAATTCATATATACATTTAAATGTTTACCGTCAACAAGTTCTCGGTGCCTGTAAAAAAAAAACAAAATTCGTGTACGCAAATTATTTCCACATGCCGGATATGAGCAAGAAATGCTGCGCGACTCCGATGCGTTGACCGGTCCGTCCTTACCATAATCTAATCCCGCGCCGACACCCGTCTTATTTCTCATGCATATTTTGATTTTAAAACTATTTGTTATGAAAATATCTCTCTGTGCTCAATAAGTTGCAATTTAAGTTTATAGAAACAATTTGTGAATAATTTTATTTATTTGCTCGACAATTTGCAAATTTATTGACACACTTTGTTAATATCTTTTGTTATTTGCCTGACAAGTGCAAATAATGTTTATTGATACAATTCGTTATATTATTTATTTGCTCGATAAGTTGCAAATTTATTGACACACTTTGTTAATATCTTTTGTTATTTGCCTGACAAGTGCAATTAATGTTTATTGATACAATTCGTTATATTATTTATTTGCTCGATAAGTTGCAAATTTATTGACACACTTTGTTAATATCTGTTGTTATTTGCCTGACAAGTGCAAATAATGTTTATTGATACAATTCGTTATATTATTTATTTGCTCGATAAGTTGCAAATTTATTGACACACTTTGTTAATATCTTTTGTTATTTGCCTGTAAGTGCAAATAATTTTTATTGATACAATTCGTTATATTATTTATTTGCTCGATAAGTTGCAAATTTAATTTATTGACCCCATTTATATTTGCTTATCAAATGCAAATACATTAACACCTTATGAACTAACATAATTCATTTTAAATTTATATTTTGCCAAACAGGTTGCAAATTACTCCATTTACCGCTTATCTAGCCATTTGGTTGCCCTGTATTCAGGCACCATCAATAAAATATTAGCAATTTTAAATATTCTTACCAAATATATTGTCTTCGGCTCTCACTGGATCCCACTCTCTGCTTCGGGACTGGTCGCTGGCTCGGACTCGAACTCCTTTTCTGCTTTGGGCTGGTCGCTGGCTCGGACTCGAACTCTCTTCTGCCTTGGGCTGGCCGCTGTGTTGAACTCCTTTCCCTTCCTCTTCGGGCTGGTCACTTCGTTGAACTCCTTTCCCTTCCTCTTCGGGCTGGTCATTTCGTTGAACTCCCCGTAATTCGCCGTGCGTCTGCTTTTATAGCTCAGTCCCTACCTTCCTTTCCCACACTTGTCTGCATCCCTGCTCTTACTTTACCAGGTGATCTCCTTACCACCTCTATTCCTTCTCGTCATTATTTTAAATAAAATTAATTTTTCTAATTTAACTAATAACTTCTAATAAAATTTATATTTTAAAAAAAACACAACAATATGTAGCAAAAGTTTTGGAAACATTTTCGTATAATTTTTGCTACTGTAGTTTGACAAAACATTTGTGTTTACAAAGTTTTACAAAGTGACCTAAAAGTTAGAATTGCGGAAAGATATTAACAATTTGGTTGGACACATACCCAAACGTGACATTGATACGTGGACATCTAGATATACAAAATCTTACATAACCGTGACATTACACACTGTTACTTCAGATTGGAAATTTGTGACTATTACTCTGACCACAGAGGAAATGGCAGAAAGACACACACCTACAAACTTGCAGGAACGTCTGTCAAAAATATTAGTCGATTGGCAAATAGAAGATAAAGTTGTAGCAGTTGTTCACGACAATGTCGCTAATATTAGCTCTGCCGTGAAAACGAGCACGTCGTTTCGTCATAGTACATGCTGTTTCGCTCATACTTCAACTTTGTATAAACAAATCTTTTGAAGATGATAATTTGCAACATGTGATTCAAAAATGTAGTAACATCGTTACGCATTTTCACCACTCTACAGTAGCATCAGCTGCTTTAGTAAATAAACAAAAACAACTAGAATTGAACAAAATAAACTAGTCCAGTACGTCAAAACCAGACGGAACTCTGCATTTTGTATCTGATTTTTATTTTATCCGATCGAACTACAACGAACATTAAAGTTGCAACTACCTTCTCTACAAGTGATGATGATTGGTTATTAATTGAAGAGATGGTCACATTACTCAAACCATACGAAATGGCAACAACGCTTTTGTCATCATCAAGCAATACTACTATTTCAGTAATTAAATCACTTATCAATTCATTAAAATGTGACTTTTTATTGGTTAATAAGATGACTCAATAACAGCAAAAAAATTTAAAAATTGTGTGAATAAAGCGATTTGAAACGTATGATCTTGTTGCTGATATTGCTTCAACCTTAGAGCCGCGATACAAATTATTTTTAAGTGCAGAACAACGGGTAGTTGTAAATAATTTTTACATAACGAAGTAAGATTATATCAAGTAATTCTGCTTTCAATTTTTTATTCCTGGATGACACAGACGTTGAAAATAAATCTGATCTGGACAATTATCATTTGGAAAATCAAATCACAAAACACAGCTGCCCGTTTAGTTGGTGGAAAGAACGCACAACAATGTATCTATATCTAAATTGATTAGCTAAAAAATATTTGTGTATTCCGGAAACATCAGTACCATCTGAACGAGTTTTTTCTTCTGCTGGAAATTTAGTGACCGCGAAAAGAAGTTGCTTTTCTTCCGAGAATATAAATATATTAATATTTAACAATTTAAAAATTAAATTTAAAAAAATTCTAGTTATTTATTGTTTTACTTGGTATCTTGTTTTTTATGTATCATAGAGAAAAAATATTATTAATAATTATGAAATTATTTATTTCATTTATAATTTTATTTCAGAATTATTATTTTTTATGTTTAAATAAATTAAAAATAAATAAATAAATAAAAATAATTTTGCACTTAGGAATTATTTTTAGGTGAAGCGGCGCTTCACCTGCGTCATCAGAAGAGCCGCCACTGATCTAATAGTAAGTTTATTGCATTATTTTTAATACGAAAAAAATAATACGAAAAATTTTCCCAAAACTTTTGCTACATATGTTAGTATATCGTAATTTTATGGTGTAAGGATTGATATCTGCAGCTTCGATTTCGTGACATAATTTTGTGTTTTTTTGGTAGACAGCACGATGATGTTCCACACGTACTCTTAATTTATATCCTAACGTATACGTAGCAATAAATATCCCACAGCCAACCGCTTTTAAATGATTGCAAAAATCCGGATCCGAAATCTGGATGCGATATCCGGATCCGAAGATCCGGATCCGATATCCGGATCCGAAGATCCGGATCCGGAACCGAAGCAGCACTATCCGGATACCCGGATACTTTATTATCCGGATCCAAAATTATCCGGATCCGAAATTATCCGGATCCGGCTGGCAGGCTTATTAATAATGGACCTCTTCTACCTGTGTCTGCAGTGCGACAAGTAAAATCTTATTTGTATTGTGCTAAAGTTTCATTTTACATATTGCACTTTTATTTGTAGCGTGCAGCAGGAACCCTAGGAATAAGTGTTGCATCTGTCAACAGAATTTCCTCGGCTATACAAAAAGGACACGCACTTTGCAGCCCTAAGTGCCGTTTCAGATGAGGCGTAGGATGCGCCCTACGTCCTACGCTTGCAAATCAGTTGGCATTGTGTTAAATGTAGAATTTCAAATAAGAGCGCTTTGAATCGGCGTACGCGCGACGTAAAATTTACAGCGCGGGCATACGCTTGGCGTGAAAGCATTGTTGGTAATGTGGCTATTCACATGATGCGACGCAGTTTGAAAGCAACACATGTGCTGGGTTTCCATTTTACTATATAGTACTCCACTGCAGCTGCTCATTATCAACTATGAGTTCAAACAGCATGAACGCAATTGATACGGAATTATTCATAAGTACCGTGGAAGCAAAACGGATTATTTGGGATGTGTCTAATGAAGACTATAAAAACCGAGACGCTAGGCAAAAGGCGTGGAAGATATTGCCGCGGATTTAATAAACAACGTGGAGCATTTACCGGACAAAGACAAAAAACGACAGGTCAGTAGGATACATGTTATTTAAAACTAGAAATGCGTTTTATATATATATTTATATTTTATATATATATTTAAAAATATAGTGTGTTATACTACTGTATTTTGCTGACTTGCCAAGAAACTTTTCCTGCGCCTATAAAATAATTAGCAAATATGTCTCTTGTTGTGTTCGTAGTAGATTGTTGAAATGTTTTTTGGGCAGAATCCTGAAATCCATGAACCGTCAACGTATCATCAAATCGAAAACCATCTCTCACACGAACAAAATTATGCAAAATGCAGCAGGCTTTAATTATCTTCTTTGAAAGGCGAACACTAACATTTAATGGCCTATGAAAAATTCTCCATTTATTTGACAATATTCCAAAGGTACACTCGATGTATCTTCTAGCACGGATTAACCTGTAGTTAAATTTTTGTTTTTTTTTGTAATTCAAATTCTTTCGTGCATAAGGACGTAATAAATGTTTTGTCAATGGGAAGGCTTCATCACCCACTATGACATAAGGTACAGCAGGCCCGCTTTCACCAGGTAAAGGTTTTCCTACTGGAATACTCAAGGAATCATCACAGTATGAAATTTTCAAAAAATCGTTTTTTTTTCTTTGCGTTATCGTATAGTATACCCTGTCATCAACATTCTCCCAACTTGTTAAATCGAAATTCGAATTATTTCGGTTACTACAGCATTCCTTAGAAAAAGGGAACATCTGCCGCGTCCGTCTCGCCGTTTAACCGTTATTCATTTGTTTTGTTTCTACCTGCGCGTGTACTTTCCTGTGGTAATGCAGTTTTATAACTTCGCTAAATAGACAGATTAAGCATTTTAGTTCGTTTTCGACATCCAACATGGATAGACCTACGAGAAAAGCGCCTAAAAATCTGTGTCGCAGTATAAAAAAGGCTCGAGGAGCGTACATCCACGATGTGAAAGAAAAAGACGTGCAGGATTCAAGGGAACAAATCGACACTTCATTAAGACCGAAACAACGTTTGCGAGTACTTCGGCGGCGAAAATAGCGAGAAAGAGTCAGGAATTTGAGGTTAAAATCGATCAAACATTCAGCTATGTTTTCATAGAATTTTTCTTGGGTTTCGGCGCTCTGCAACAAATACTCTAGTGCAAAAAGTGCGATAGTGATGTGAAGTTTTGTAAAAAATCGATTCGAACATTGGGATTCAAAATTTGTGTTGAATGTTTGTGTTCGGATCCAGCCGAGATCAATTCTTGTCCGCTGATAAACAATGCCTACGAAATCAATCGTCGTTTCTGTTTCGTCATGCGAATGCCCGGCATCGGTATACATGGCATCAGAAATTTTATCGCTTTGATGGATCTGTCTTCAACTTTCAATAGCACCACTTATTATGGAATACTGAAAACGGTGCAGATTGTTGTAAAAACGGTATATGAGGCTGTTATCCGAAAAGGAGGCACCGAAGAAAAGGCAAAAAATTTGGAAGCGGAAAATCTGGCAGATAAACTCACGGTATCTGGTGATGGATCGTGGTCGAAGCGCGGTTTTACTTCGCACATGGGTATCGTGTCTGCGATCGAAAAATACCCAAACAAAGTCCTAGACGTTGCTGTTAAGTCAAGCTTTTGCAAAGCTTGTTTATTGACTGTCGAGTACGAGGCATGGTATGCGACGCACGAATCGAAGTGCAACGTGAATCACGAAGGCAGCGCTGGAAAAATGGAGGTTGATGGCATAATCGAAATTTTCAAGAGATCTGAGGAAGTACACAGTGCAAAATACGGATTTTATATAGGAGACGGGGATACAAAGACGTTCAAGATGTTGCTGGAAGCTAAGCCTTATGGTGACAATCTCACCGTAAAAAAGAAGGAATGCATTTTGCATGTGCAAAAACGTGTTTATAAAAGAGGAAACGAAGACAGAAAAAGGTTAGTTCAATTGAAGAAAGCCAAAAAGCAAATTGCAGACAAACAAATGGAGACCGAACCGAAAAAAAGGAACTCGGTCGAGTTCAACACAAAAACCTGCTAACGAACCAAAAAAAGCGCAATTGACACTAAAGTTGTTAACAAATCTTTCTGAGTATTATGGCTTAGCAATTCGTCGTAACTCCGATTCTGTTGAAAATATGAGGAAAGCAATATGGGCGACGTTTCATCACAAAAGCTCAACTGATGCGAATCCCCAGCATCACTATTGCCCTTCGGGAGGAGATTCGTGGTGCGAATGGCGCAAAGCTGAGGCCAATGGACTTCAGGATAAATATTCTCATCCACCAGCGCTCGATGACGATGTCCAAGAGGTTTTGAAGCCGATTTACGAAGATTTGACCACATATGATTTGTTAGAGAGATGTACGGGCGCAAACACTCAAAACAACAATAGCCTGCCATACACGAGCGGACTTTTCGGCGGATCTGGTCCGCAGCGGACCAGATCCGCCGAAAAGTCACCTATTTACGAAATCGCCGACATCGATAACAAAAAAGGGGCATTAAGCATATATAACAGACGGAAAAATCTGAAAGATCATCGTTTGTTTTTAATTCTCTTATTAATGGCATATGGCCAAAAATATTTCTTCTAGCAATCCAGGTTTTCACCCATTTCGAACGATTTTTTCTTTTATATTGCATTCTGTACGATGCACAAATTCCGATCGCTGCAATAGCAATGGTTTTCTTCGTCATATTGCGCCAGCCGCTCACTCCGCACTGAGATCCGCCGGTGATTTCAGACATGCATAACATCCAGCGGACCAGGTTTCGGCGGACCGGGTCCTCCAAATGTGACGGATTTCCTCCCAACTAACTAGCGGACCTAGTCCGGCAGTGAATTTAATCCGTCGGATTCTTAAAATTTCAATTTAACGTTAGTGGGTAGAGTCCGTCGGATCAGATCCGGCGGATAAGTCCCACGGACCAGGTCCGGCGGATAAGTCCGCTCGTGTATGGCAGCCTAATGAGAGTTTCAATCATTGCGTGTGGCAACTCGCTCCTAAACATATATTCTGTGGGAAACAAACGGTGGAAATCGCGACGTATTGTGCAGCTTGTACGTTCAATGAAGGGTATGATCCAATATTGAAAATCCTGGAGACAATGGGGTGCACCATAGGACAGGTAGCCGCAGACTTCGCTGCAAAATACAAGGAGGAGCGCATCGCAACTGCGGACCGCCGAAGCTCTAGGGACAGTAAAGAAGCCAGGACAGCTCGTCGAAACGAAATTTCTGCACAGAATGAATTGTTTGAGGAAGTGGAAGGAGTATTGTATGGACCTGGCATCGCCGATTGATCGTAAGTAAACGATTTATCTGTAAATATCGCACTCCAAACTTTAAACGCGTTTTTCTCGGAACGGTGTTTTTCAAAACGGTGTCCACTCTCGAAAGAAGAGTTTTCAAGCTATACACTTCAAATTTTAACAGACCCTTCTTCGCGTCATTTTCTATCGCCGTATGGAAGATTTTTTTTTTATTTATTTATTTGCCTAGTTTTTTCTACGAAAAACTATCGAAAAAAGAGGCCAAATTCGATACGTTTTGTACAAACCGCCGCCATTTGTCCAAATTTCAAAGAAACACAAAAAGCTTCCATAGGTCAATAGCGGCTTTCCTACAGATTAATAATCTTTTTGAAATTGCTTTTGAACAACTGCTACAACAATCTTCTATTTGACAATCGACTAATATTTTTGACAGACGTTCCTGCAAGTTTGTAGGTGTGTGTCTTTCTGCCATTTCCTCTGTGGTCAGAGTAATAGTCACAAATTTCCAATCTGAAGTAACAGTGTGTAATGTCACGGTTATGTAAGATTTTGTATATCTAGATGTCCACGTATCAATGTCACGTTTGGGTATGTGTCCAACCAAATTGTTAATATCTTTCCGCAATTCTAACTTTTAGGTCACTTTGTAAAACTTTGTAAACACAAATGTTTTGTCAAACTACAGTAGCAAAAATAATACGAAAATGTTTCCAAAACTTTTGCTACATATTGTTGTGTTTTTTATTAAAATATAAATTTTATTAGAAGTTATTAGTTAAATTAGAAAAATTAATTTTATTTAAAATAATGACGAGAAGGAATAGAGGTGGTAGGGAGATCACCTGGTAAAGTAAGAGCAGGGATGCAGACAAGTGTGGGAAAGGAAGGTAGGGACTGAGCTATAAAAGCAGACGCACGGCGAATTACGGGGAGTTCAACGAAATGACCAGCCCGAAGAGGAAGGGAAAGGAGTTCAACGAAGTGACCAGCCCGAAGAGGAAGGGAAAGGAGTTCAACACAGCGGCCAGCCCAAGGCAGAAGAGAGTTCGAGTCCGAGCCAGCGACCAGCCCAAAGCAGAAAAGGAGTTCGAGTCCGAGCCAGCGACCAGTCCCGAAGCAGAGAGTGGGATCCAGTGAGAGCCGAAGACAATATATTTGGTAAGAATATTTAAAATTGCTAATATTTTATTGATGGTGCCTGAATACAGGGCAACCAAATGGCTAGATAAGCGGTAAATGGAGTAATTTGCAACTTGTTTGGCAAAATATAAATTTAAAATGAATTATGTTAGTTCATAAGGTGTTAATGTATTTGCATTTGATAAGCAAATATAAATGGGGTCAATAAATTAAATTTGCAACTTATCGAGCAAATAAATAATATAACGAATTGTATCAATAAACATTATTTGCACTTACAGGCAAATAACAAAAGATATTAACAAAGTGTGTCAATAAATTTGCAACTTATCGAGCAAATAAATAATATAACGAATTGTATCAATAAACATTATTTGCGCTTACAGGCAAATAACAAAAGATATTAACAAAGTGTGTCAATAAATTTGCAACTTATCGAGCAAATAAACAATATAATAACAAATTGTATCAATAAACATTAATTGCACTTGTCAGGCAAATAACAAAAGATATTAACAAAGTGTGTCCATAAATTTGCAACTTATCGAGCAAATAAATAATATAACGAATTGTATCAATAAACATTATTTGCCCTTACAGGCAAATAACAAAAGATATTGACAAAGTGTGTCAATAAATTTGCAACTTATCGAGCAAATAAATAATATAACGAATTGTATCAATAAACATTATTTGCACTTACAGGCAAATAACAAAAGATATTAACAAAGTGTGTCAATAAATTTGCAACTTATCGAGCAAATAAATAATATAAGGAATTGTATCAATAAACATTATTTGCACTTACAGGCAAATAACAAAGATATTAACAAAGTGTGTCAATAAATTTGCAACTTATCGAGCAAATAAATAATATAACGAATTGTATCAATAAACATTAATTGCACTTGTCAGGCAAATAACAAAAGATATTAACAAAGTGTGTCAATAAATTTGCAACTTATCGAGCAAATAAATAATATAACGAATTGTATCAATAAACATTATTTGCACTTGTCAGGCAAATAACAAAAGATATTAACAAAGTGTGTCAATAAATTTGCAAATTATCGAGCAAATAAATAAAATTATTCACAAATTGTTTCAATTGTTTCATGTATATATGAATTTATATAATATTGTATATTAATTTGAGACATTTAGAGAATTTGATTTTGGTAAATATATTATTTAAATTTAAAATATCGTCGTATTATTTAACCCGATCAAACCTGAACAAAAGGATAGCTTGAACAAAATTTTATATCGTTGTTAGTTATTTCCTAAATAAAAATAAAATTCAAGGCATAATTCATAGCAATATGTTAGTATATCGTAATTTTATGGTGTAAGGATTGATACCTGCAGCTTCGATTTCGTGACATAATTTTGTGTTTCTTTGGTAGACAGCACGATGATGTTCACATACTCATAATTTATATCCTAACGTATACGTATCAATAAATATCCCATAGACAACCGCTTTTAAATGATTGCGAAAATCCGGATCCGAAATCCGGATCCGACATCCGGATATCCGATATCCGGATAGTAAACTATCCGGATATCGGATATCCGGATACTATCGGACCCGGGTATCCGAATCCTAAAATCTTCGGATATTAGCAGGCCTAATTATTAACGCGTTCTGCTTCACAGTTCACAATCGCGGATGCAACGAGTTGCTTACATTGGCTGCAAAACGGCTTAGGCATTGTTAGTTATGATAATAACTGATTTTTAGTGGAATACAAACACGACAAATAACAAAGCGGTAGGTGTCAACACTGTATTTTCGCACCAACATAAAACTACATCCGCAGTGATGTTGATATTACACTTTCATAGGAATTTTATTTTGTTTATGTTAGTAAGTCCGATAATTCTATTAATGACATGCACGTCTTGTTAGCGTGAATACACTATATCGATTTAGTTAATTTAAGACTTATAGTTGGCTCCCCATCTCTTTCGAGGCGGGCAATTTGTTTTTTTTGTGGGCTGTTTTTTAGTTCTTAGTCAGTGCGTACAAGTGCGTATAGTAATTAGGCCTGCTAATATCCGAAGATTTTAGGATTCGGATACCCGGATCCGATAGTATCCGGATATCCGAATATCTGATATCCGGATCCGATATCCGGATCCGATATCCGGATCCGATATCCGGATGTCGGATCCGGATCCGATATCCGGATGTCGGATCCGGATTTTCGTAATCATTTAAAAGCGGTTGTCTATGGGATATTTATTGATACGTATACGTTAGAATATAAATTAAGAGTACGTGTGGAACATCATCGTGCTGTCTACCAAAGAAACACAAAATGATGTCACGAAATCGAAGCTGCAGGTATCAATCCTTACACCATAAAATTACGATATACTAAGATATGTAGCAATAGTTTTGGAAACATTTTTTTGCTACTGTAGTTTGACAAAACATTTGTGTTTACAAAGTTTTACAATATGACCTAAAAGTTAGAATTGCGGAAAGATATTAACAATTTGGTTGGACACATACCCAAACGTGACATTGATACGTGGACATCTAGATATACAAAATCTTACATAACCGTGACATTACACACTGTTGCTTCAGATTGGAAATTTGTGACTATTACTCTGACCACAGAGGAAATGGCAGAAAGACACACACCTACAAACTTACAGGAACTGTCTGCCGTGAAAACGAGCACGTCGTTTGGTCATAGTATATTCTGTTTCGCTCATACTTCAACTTTGTATAAACAAATCTTTTGAAGATGATAATTTGCAACATGTGATTCAAAAATGTAGTAACATCGTTACGCATTTTCACCACTCTACAGTAGCATCAGCTGCTTTAGTAAATAAACAAAAACAACTAGAATTGAACAAAATAAACTAGTCCAGTACGTCAAAACCAGACGGAACTCTGCATTTTGTATCTGATTTTTATTTTATCCGATCGAACTACAACGAACATTAAAGTTGCAACTACCTTCTCTACAAGTGATGATGATTGGTTATTAATTGAAGAGATGGTCACATTACTCAAACCATACGAAATGGCAACAACGCTTTTGTCATCATCAAGCAATACTACTATTTCAGTAATTAAACCACTTATCAATTCATTAAAATGTAACTTTTTATTGGTTAATAAAGATGACTCAATAACAGCAAAAAATTTTAAAAATTGTGTGAATCGAGAAATTATAAAGCGATTTGAAACGTATGATCTTGTTGCTGATATTGCTTCACCCTTAGAGCCGCGATACAAATTATTTTTAAGTGCAGAACAACGGGTAGTTGTAAATAATTTTTACATAACGAAGTAAGATTACATCAAGTAATTCTGGTTTCAATTTTTTATTCCTGGATGACACAGACGTTGAAAATAAATCTGATCTGGACAATTATCATTTGGAAAATCAAATCACAAAACACAGCTGCCCGTTTAGATGGTGGAAAGAACGCACAACAAAGTATCTGTATCTAAATTGATTAGCTAAAAAATATTTGTGTATTCCGGAAACATCAGTGCCATCTGAACGAGTTTTTTCTTCTGCTGGAAATTTAGTGACCGCGAAAAGAAGTTGCTTTTCTTCCGAGAATATAAATATATTAATATTTAACAATTTTTAAATTAAATTTTAAAAAATTCTAGTTATTTATTGTTTTACTTGGTATCTTGTTTTTTATGTATCATAGAGAAAAAATATTATTAATAATTATGAAATTATTTATTTCATTTATAATTTTATTTCATTATTATTTTTTTATGTTTAAATAAATATTATGTTAAAATTAATTCGTTTGTTGTTTTTTTACAAACATAAATCTACTTAATCATTGCCACACAACCTAAATGCCTGTTAGACTACAAGAACATGTAGGTATTAGATTTAAAAAAAAGAAAAAAGTGCAAAATAATTTTGCACTTGGGAATTATTTTTAGGTGAAGCGGCGCTTCACCTGCGTCATCGGAAGAGCCGCCACTGATCTAATAGTAAGTTTATTGCATTATTTTTAATACGAAAAAAATAATACGAAAAATTTTCCCCAAACTTTTGCTACATATGTTAGTATATCGTAATTTTATGGTGTAAGGATTGATACCTGCAGCTTCGATTTCGTGACATAATTTTGTGTTTTTTTGGTAGACAGCACGATGATGTTCCACACGTACTCTTAATTTATATCCTAACGTATACGTAGCAATAAATATCCCATAGCCAACCGCTTTTAAATGATTGCAAAAATCCGGATCCGAAATCTGGATCCGATATCCGGATCCGAAGATCCGGATCCGATATCCGGATCCGATATCCGGATCCGAAGATCCGGATCAATGGTATCGTACATATCTTCATCAATGGTATCGTACATATTGACTGAATTAAATTTGAGTAGAAGTTCTTTTTCAATTTTAAAGTTATAGCAATTTGATTTCCTAAATAGGTATTTAGAGAACATGATACCATTTAAAGTCTCTGTATTTAATCTATTTCTAATTTTTGTTTTATTTAGATTTATTCGCTCTACAGTGGCGCTAGAATGCGGAAGCACAAATAATCCAAAACAAAATTACACAATGTACTGAACATTGGAGTATCGTTACCTAACTTTAATTTTATGCCAGAATTCTCTTATATCGAGATCATCAAAATAGGCAGTAAAATTAAAGTTTCTTAATAGCCGCCATTCGCGATCCAATTGATTCAGTCTAACTTCCGCAACCAAGTTTGGAAATTTTGCAGCTAGAGGTGCGAGAGATATGTGATTTTTGCTCTTAACTCATTCAGGGGAAATCATATTAAGAAGTTTTAAAGTAATTTGCATTGGATCTCTAAACCTAAATCTATTATATATTTGTAGACAGCTTTCCACATAAAAATCTAGACATCTTCTTCTAAATTGTAGTAAACCTCTTTCGTCCAAACCAGTGTCATTACTTGATATTAAAGTCATGATATGAGCCCTTAAATAAATGTTCTCAATTTGTGTGAAATTATCAGGATTTCTAAACTGAATATTTTGTGTCTGTTTTTTCTAAGTATTCGTGTTTTAAATAAAAATCTGCTATAGTTCTGAATGTATTTGCAATTTTTATGTATTATATATTATGTATTTTTTGTATATTCAATTTAAATGACTTGTGATGGCTTGAAATAACGATTGAGATGTTCCTTCTGCAACAGGTATCAATCCTATAAAACAATTTTGCACATTGTTTTCTACAAAGACCCGGGCAACTAAAGCTAAATGTTCCTCTGTCCGTTGATTCGTCAATTATTAATGAAAATTTTGTTTTCTGGAGTATATCAGTAATTACGTCGCTACTGTATGTACCAATAACATTATTAATAATTGCCCGTGTCTTTGCTCTTTTACATTTTACATTCTTCGCAATTTCAGAATCTATAAATGTGGTATGTAACAATTCGCAAAGGTGATTCATTATATTAATTGGGAGATTGTGTTCGACGATAAACGCACTCAGTTTGATTTCCGCCCTTTTAACTCGATTATGTAATTCATTTAACTTTGAAATACTCGGCATTGAAGTTAAAGTTGGCTGGAAGTGCAAATGTTTCATCTTAATTATGTGATTCTTGCCTTTGGAGTGTTTTTCTATTTCGGATTTGCCGCAGACGAATTCCTTGTTGCAACATTGACAATGAGCGTAGGTGGGCCCTTTCTTACTTGGTTTAAGCCATCCTTTAAATTTTGGTAAGCCTTCCCAGTTCGCATGATATTTCTGCGCGTAAGTAGTAGTCTTCTTTTTTGATTTTTTCTGTAAATGCTGTCCTTCCTCAGAAGACGATGGTGAGGATCTGAACACCTTTGATGTTGACGCCATCATCAACTGCTGAATACAAATTACTTGTTAAACTTGACAACCCTTAAACTTAACTAAACTCTTCATAACTGAAATAGCTTTCATTATGAAACATTTAGAAATGTCAAATATAAAATAATTATGTAAACAAGTAAAACTAACTAATGTCAGTTAATTAATGTTAATAATAGGAAAATAACCCAGACCATATTTAGTTAAATTACTATGATTTGAATAGGTACTTACCAGTCACTATCAGGTTAAACTTTATTAAAAGCACTAATTATTTCACTGGTACATGTACTTTACCGCTAAAATACTAATGAAGGATGACAAAAACAGTTCGTGGTCTGTTTATAATATTGGTTCAAACACATTTTTCGGGGAAACACATTTCCAGTAGAGTAATTAAAAAAAACGAGGTTAACGTTTAGAAATATAGTTTACTGTATTACCAACTTTGGCGTGAGGACTAACTGGACAGATGTCGCTAATCACTTTTAGATCTGAAAAAATTTAAGGGTAAGGTCTCGGGTGAAGTAGATTTAGTTCGTTATTCTATGAGCTGGTATTTAAAATAAAAAGTAAAAAATCCTCTCCCATTTTCAAATTCCCTAGATTTTGATCAAAATTGGTTAAAAATCCTTTTTTCCCGGGCAAGTGTTTAAGTCCCTAGATCTAGGGAAATTTCCCTAGATCTGGCATCACTGCTGTAATAGGCCGTGCGTCGGGCTTTTATAGCTCCGTCCCTACCTTCTTCTCCACACACTTGTCTACCCTGCTCTTCGCTTTAACAGGTGATCACCCAGGTGATCTCCATACCACATCTACCCTTGTTTTTATCGATTTAAAAATAAAAATAATTTTCTAATTTAACTAATAAATTCTTCTTTTAATAATAAAATCAAAATTAAACAAGTTCTTCCTTTTTCTCTTTATATAATTTCTTTATTGAAACGTCCCGTCTCTCGACGTTCCATATTTTCCCTTTTTTGTTTTATTATCATGCTTACCCGCTGTTCTTGGGTAGAAACCACCACCGTAATCCCCAACCCCAGCGGTGTCGGCTTCTCTTTTTTCTTTTCCCTGCCCTGGTATTCCTCTATTAAATCTATAATCTCGTCTATTTCTATACACTTTATTTCTTCTTCTTGAATTTCCCCCTTTATTATTTCGTCCTCGAGAATAATTCCCCGTGCTAATTCAATGGGAATCATGCACATTAATTTTTCTTGCATTCTACCAAGTTGCAGGTCCCTCCCTGGTGTTGGTGGACACTCCAATCCCTCGGTCTCCGAGTCTTCCCCAAACAAGTCCAGGTATTTTCTTCGGATCCAATTTTCTTCTAACGCCGATGACAGCTCCAGCTGAATTTCTTTGCCTTGTCCTTCCACCCTATCTAATTTACATAAAGTTTCTTATTTACTCATACAAGAAAAATTATACATTTTTAAATATAAGGTAGATTACTACGGGAACACGTAGAATTCGGGTTGTACGATCACACCAAAGAAAATTCAAATTTTTCTCAAGTCAACGTTTCGATTTAATAATTAAATCATTTTCAAGACCTATAATAACATTACAATACAGAATGAGCAACCAATCTCTAACAATAAAAATATGTAAATACTTACTAAAGAAGACAATGAGTTACACAAAAAATACTGCAAAGCTAACTTAATATGTACGAAAATACAATTTAAACACACGAAAAACGAATATAACATATTTTCTTAAAATACAATGCAGGGAACCACACATTGAAATGACGTTATTAAATGAACATTCATGACGAACAAGTCGGTTAGAGTGAACTTTACGTTTCAATTTTACATATTGAACCAATATGTAAAATTTCTTGTAAAGTTTTTCTAGAACTGGTTGCTTTCATCTTCAATTCAATATTTTCCTGCAAATGTTTGGTACTCCGATGGGATTACGTTTGTCTCCCATAGTAGCTCAAATTGTGATGAACACTCTTATCAAGTATTCTGTAGATAAACTTACGTTTCACTTTCCTTTTATTTATCAATATGTAGATGACATTATTTACGCTATTCCTCGTGGCAGTGACGCCGAGTTAATAAGAGTTTTTGATTCTTTCAATGAACATTTAAGTTTTACCATAGAGAGAGAAAAATAATTATATACCTTTTCTAGACACATTGTTAGTTCGGACAGATGATAATCATATTAAACTTGATTGGTATCAAAAACCAACCAGTTCAGGCAGATATCTAAATTATAATTCAAGTGCACCTTTTCAATACAAATTAAATGTGATCTTTGGACTTAAGACTAGAATATTTAATATAGTACACCCTGATTTCCGTCAAACTAGTTTGAATAAATTATTTAACATATTAAAAACTAATAACTATCCTTCAAGTTTGTTAAAAAGATCTGTTCCCAACGTGCATTAGCAGAGCATTGTAATAACAAAAATCATAATCCCAATTACAACGACTTAAAAATCTTGGCGAGCGAGTCCAATCTATCTATCTAAGAGACATTTCCTCGAAATGTGTTTTATCCAAAACACCAAAAATGCCATGAACTCTAAGAGGGATATCGACGGTTTGAGCAATATGTATGCCGGGTTGATGGCGTGGTTGGCCAACAGGAATTGATCACTCTCTGTGGTTTTTTCTTTTTGTTATCTAAAGAAATTTTAAATTAGTTCCTTAATATTTTTTGCCCTTTCTATAAATTATTTCAAAATTTTTGACCGTTAAAATTTTCACCTTTTTCTTCTTTTTCGACATTTTATTGTCCTTGTATAATTTTCATTTGTTGATAGTGTTGTTGTTTCATTTTATTATGACCTACACTCACAGTGTATTTTTCTAATGTTTTTACTTTTCAGTGTCCTATTTAGGTTTTTCGCCTTTAATCAATTTTTATAAAATTGTTCTTTAATGTTTTAAAGTATTCATATTTTGGTTTCCTTGTTTTTATAATTCAAACGTGTTGGTAGTTTTGTTGTTGGCTTTTGTTATTATTTATAATTTTTTTAGTCTAAGACTCTTTGTAATACAGACTTTGAATATTTTACCTATGTAACACTGACTTCTTACTGCGCCGGCGCGGCGTTTCTGTGACGTACCGCGCAAAAAAATGTTTTCGTAAATTTCACTCTAACCGACTTGTTCGTCTTGAATGTTCATTTAATAACGATATTTCAATGTGTGGTTCCCTGCATAGTATTTTAAGAAAATATGTTATATTCGTTTTTCGTGTGTTTAAATTGTATTTTCGTACATATTAAGTTAGCTTGCAGTATTTTTGTGTAACTCATTGTCTTCTTTAGTAAGGTGTAAGATTAGACCATCTTTCGTGTAAATTTTACATTTTGCTGTCAGATTTGACAAGACACATTTTTAATTTGAATTGTTTTTGAACTTAATTGCAGCAATCCTTTTATATGTTGACACTGGACGTTTGACAGTCGTCTCTTGTTTAGTCTTCGCAAGGTGTTAGACAAGGTATCGTCTCGTCAGTGTTCTGTTGTCAGTGGTTCGTTAGGAGTGATCTTGTGACAGTCCGTGTGAAGATTTCGCTTGCTTCAACGAACTCTCTCAATCTTATTTTGAAAAAGGCCACATAGTTGACCGAAACGTAAATAAATGATCTACCCACTGCCAGTGATTATTTTTCCCATTTCAAAAACTGTCTACCATCCCAGTATACTACTACACCTTACAAATGTTGACAGAAGAAACTCAGAAAAAACAATTGATATTTTTTTTTTCTACACCACTATATATATATATTGTTGTGTTGTTTGTGTGTATATAACGTGTAATGTTGTGTTTATCGTTAATATGTGGGTGTATATGTGTTATTTGAGAGCATAGAAGAGTACTCTTAATCTCGGGGAGACGCCGCGGGTTGGAAGAATTCGAATAAATACGCAGTCAATTTGAATATTGATAATCGATCTATTTATTTAACATGTAATTCTCCTTATAGGGGTATCTGCAATTGACCAGATATTTTACAGTTTACGTTGCTAAGCAACAGCTAGCGGGTAAACAGACGCTTGGCCGGTCACGTACGCAATATTAACTACGGCGCAATAACTTATTCTAACAACTAAATAGGTGTAGGTGATGTAACTGAACGTGTTTATAATAATAATTTAACTAAGCAAAAGTGTAAGTTCTTAAATTCTATTTCCGACCTGTTACAATTTGTGCGCGATATTTCCGAACGCACTCCTGGAATGACGCGGAATCGGCCAAAAAGTTGCAACGTTCCGATGCAGCTGGGTACTGGAGCTCAGCTTAGGCCTTCCGGATCGGGTCCCCGTTGAAGATTTTAGGATTTCCGTACCGTTGGTCACTTGAGGTTATATTGATCCGATATAGATTTTTTTATTGATTTTTCCACTATCAGGTGAGTTTAACACTTAGTCTTACAGTTTATTAATTAATTACTTTTATTTTAGAGGGTTGAAATACATAAATGTTCGTTTATGCTCTGGAGCGATATCGACGCGACTGACGCTCTTCGGAGTCTTCTTCTTCGTCCCTTGTTATTTTCGATAGTATTTGTTTGTTACCTGGTCGACAGGCACGTCATTGGTCCAAAAGGTAAAATATTGTTACTAACGCGGTTACCGTGATTGTAATGGATGTCTATATTTAGTGCTATGTATTTTGGACTCGAAGTTTACGAATTATAAGGTATGGCTATAAATTTTGTTCCGATATACAAGATATAACGATTGACATAACCTCTATTTATACATATACATAAAATGTTACAATTTTCTTTATTTAATGTTACTTTCACTTAGTTTAGTCGACCATCAATACATAAGCTGCTATAATATTCGAAATCTTTTAGGTTTTAATTTGTATATTGTGTTTAATATTGAAAAGATTGAAATAAACATTACGCAGTCTGCGGAAACATAGATTTTCTTTTATTACATGTTTTATTACGTTATTTTCTGCACATTGTGCTGTTATATTGAAATAACAGTACAATATATGTATATATATATATATATTAAAAATGTGTCTTGTCAAATCTGACAGCAAAATGTAAAAATTGGATAAATTCGGCGGATACTTTGTGTAGTTCCATCTTAATTCTTCGTTAATAAAACTTTTGAACTCACTGTATTTTCTTGTTTATTATTACATATATATATATATATATATATATATATATATATATATATAATATACATAAAATAAGCTAGTTAAGACCCTCTTAATAAACAGCCAGGTGAATCCAGTTATCAGTGGGGAAATTCTAGACCTTTTAAATCTGTGCATTGACCAGAATTACTTCGAATTCAATAATGTGTTCCACAAACAAACAGATGGACTCCCCATGGGCCCAGCTTTATCACCATTACTACCCGAAATATTTATGAATCTAATAGAAACAAAAATACATAGTTCACCGCACGCCAAACAATGTGTGTACTGGTATCGTTATGTTGACGACATTCTTACATGCTGGAAAGGTACTAAAAGACAATTAGACAAACTATTATATTTTATAAATAGTATTCACCCTAACATAAAATTTACACTCGAAATGGAGAGTAATAATAACTTAAACTTGCAGCGTACCAGTCTATGATACACAGGGCGTTGAATATACCTTTGTCAGAATCCAATTATAATAAAGAAATTAACATAATAAAACAAATCGCCTCCGCGATCGAATACGGAACCGAAATGATAGACTCAATACTAAAAAGAATTAAATATCAAAAATTACTACGATCATTATATACAAAGACACAAGACACACAAAATAACAAACAATACGTAACCCTCACATATATCGGGAAACCAACACTAAAAATCACGAAACAACTTCATAAAGTGGGGAAAAACATAGCATACAAAACACATAACACCCTAAAAAGCGTCATTAATAACAGCAAAACTAAAACTAATATAAACAACAAACCTGGAGTTTACAAGTTAGATTGTGAGAATTGCAATGCCACATACATAAGCCAGACAGGAAGAGAATTCACGACACGAATAAAAGAACACAGGAGAAGTTTCGAGCATGGAAAACAAGATTCCACGTATGCAAACCTATTAGAAGAAAACCAAATTCAAAAAGGAACCGGAGATACTTCATATATGTGACAAGGGCACAAAACTAACTCTATTAGAATCACTTGAAATAAATAGATTCAAAAAATCAGATCAACACCATTTATTAAAGACAAGGTATCGTCTCGTCAGTGTTCTGTTGTCAGTGGTTCGTTAAGAGTGATTGGCTCGCGCCAAGAAGTTTTGATGGCCACTACATGTAAAGGTACAACTAAGGTTCTTGGTAATCGCTACTGACGAAGGGTAATAACCCAGAAACAATATTGTCTAGCGATCCACCAGTTAGTCTTCATGGACCTGTATTAATTAATGGTCACTACACCATTGAGGTGTAAGATTAGACCATCTTTCGTGTAAATATACATATATATATATATATATATATATATACATATATACATATATATATATATATATATATATATATATATATATATATATATAGATATATTAAAAATGTGTCTTGTCAAATCTGACAGCAAAATGTAAAAATTGGATAAATTCGGCGGATACTTTGTGTAGTTCCATCTTAATTCTTCGTTAATAAAACTTTGAACTCACTGTATTTTCTTGTTTATTATATACATATATATATTTATACAATATACATAAAATATATATAATAGTGCTATTACATATGTTTCGCTACACTGTAGCATCATCAGATAGCGTTTCCTAAACTGACATTTACTTTACGGATTCTCAATATATAGTCGCATTTCTTAGTTGGTGGGGTTAAAGTTGTAGGGGTACAAACTGTATATAATTTCTATGTTATTAATTATGTTATGAAAACCTGTTTAATAAAGGGGATTGATTCAAATCTGTTTGATCATTTAATAAATGGTGTTGATCTGATTTTTTGAATCTATTTATTTCAAGTGATTCTAATAGAGTTAGTTTTGTGCCCTTGTCACATATATGAAGTATCTCCGGTTCCTCTTTGAATTGGTGGTTTTCTACTAATAGGTGGTTTGCATACGTGGAGTCTTGTTTTCCATGCTCGAAACTTCTCCTGTGTTCTTTTATTCGTGTCGTGAATTCTCTTCCTGTCTGGCTTATATATGTGACATTGCAATTCTCACAATCTAACTTGTAAACTCCAGGTTTTTTGTTTATATTAGTTTTAGTTTTGCTGTTATTAATGAAGCTTTTTAGGGTGTTATGTGTTTTGTATGTTTTTCCCCACTTTATGAAGTTGTTTCGTGATTTTTAGTGTTGGTTTCCCGATGTATGTGAGCGTTACGTATTGTTTATTATTTTGTGTGTCTTGTGTCTTTGTATATAATGATCGTAGTAATTTTTGATATTTAATTCTTTTTAGTATTGAGTCTATCATTTCGGTTCCGTATTCGTTCGCCTAGGCGATTTGTTTTATTATGTTAATTTCTTTATTATAATTGGATTCTGACAAAGGTATATTCAACGCCCTGTGTATCATAGACTGGTACGCTGCAAGTTTAAGTTATTATTACTCTCCATTTCGAGTGTAAATTTTATGTTAGGGTGAATACTATTTATAAAATATAATAGTTTGTGTAATTGTCTTTTAGTACCTTTCCCGCGTGTAAGAATGTCGTCAACATAACGATACCAGTACACACATTGTTTGGCGTGCGGTGAACTATGTATTTTTGTTTCTATTAGATTCATAAATATTTCGGCTAGTAATGGTGATAAAGCTGGGCCCATGAGGATTCCATCTGTTTGTTTGTGGAACACATTATTGAATTCGAAGTAATTCTGGTCAATGCACAGATTTAAAAGATCTAGAATTTCCCCACTGATAACTGGATTCACCTGGCTGTTTATTAAGATGGTCTTAACTAGCGGGATTATCTCTTGTGTCGGTATGCTTGGGAACAGATTAACCACGTCAAATGACGCGAGTTTCATGTTCGGTTCTAACGTTGTATTTTTAATTTTAATGTTAACTAGCTCTAAGGATTTTTTTACGCTGTATTGTGACTTAAATTTTGTGTGTTGTTTTATTAGCGACCAGGTCCGTGGGACTTGTCCGCCGGATCTGTTCCGACGGACTCGGTCCGTCGGCGTGCCCACTAACGTAAAATTGAAATTTTAAGAATCCGACGGATTAAATTCACTGCCGGACTAGGTCCGCTAGTTAGTGGGGAGGATATCCGTCACATTTGACGGACCCGGTCCGCCGAAACCTGGTCCGTTATGCATGCTTGAAATCGCCGGCGGATCTGAATACAGTGCTGAGTGAGCGAGTGGCGCAATGTGTCGAAGGTCAAATGTCTTTCCTCAAGCGCACGTGTCGTCATCTGGGCGTGCGTTAGTGGGGAACAACGGATTAGGTTCGTCGGATCGGGTCCGCTGCTTACACCCGGTGAACTTTGACCCAACACGGCAGCGTCCATTAACAAGCGGATTTTTTGGCGGATCTGGTCCGCTGAGGACCAGATCCGGCAAAAAGTCCGCTCGTGTATGGCAGCCTAATGGTGCAGCGATCCACCAGTTAGTCTTCATGGACCCGTTTTAATTAATGTTCACTGCACCATTGAGGTGTAAGATTCGACCATCTTTCTGTATATATATAGCAATTTCCCGCACAAAGCGAAAATATAAGTTTCATAAAATATTATACTTATCTTTGTTTTACAGTTTATTAAAAAACACAACAATATGTTTACAGGTATTTGAAAAGGGATGATTTGTATCGCGGTAAATCCTGTTGCTCGTTCAACAAATTTACGACAGGATTACGTTGGGTTTTTTGAATTTCGGCTGCTTCTAACAGATTAAGCTTTGTGCCCTTTTTACCGCTATGTAATATTTTGAGTTTATTACTTTTAGGAAAACTATGGTTACATTTAAAAAAATGATTTGCAAATGAACTTGTATCGTAATTTAATCTAAATGCTCTAAAATGTTCATTATATTGTGTTTCAAAACTTCGCCAGTTTGGCCAACATACATATACACTATTGCATTCGGAACACGAGATTTCATAAATACCAGATTTCTTTAAAAGATTGATTTTATCCTTGGCATTAAATAATATGTCTGACAATTTGCAACTTGGTCTAAACGTGATTTGTTGATTTTGTTTTTAAAGAATGTGCACAATGGTTTCGGTGTTTCATCAGTAAAAAATATGTTGTGGATGAGATGGCCAAAAGTTATAATTTTGTTGTTTTAAGGTTACCGCCATACTTTTGCATCTTTAACCCAATTACAAGACACAACGAAAACGGCATTAGTGTACAAGTATGTACACTTGGAAAGATTGAAAATATTCATACTTCGAGATTCATCCGCACATGGCATATTGTTTTATTTTGTTTCATTTCTTTTGTATATGTACATATTGTAAATATACAATATGTTTTAAATTCTGTTAGTCGAAAACGGGGATCTATTTTTATAAAAGTGTAACCAGCAGTCCATAGTTCATTGGTATTTATGTCACTGCAAGGAATATCTGAGCAATGCGACGCAACAACCCGCAATGGATCTATCGTGGAGCGAACTGGACGAACTGGCTCTTATAGCCTTACTTCTAGATGAAGACTAAAGCAAAAAATCTACGAAACGTAAGCGAAGATGGGTACACCCAATATTAGAGAAAAGGAAGGAAGAGGGAGAGTTTTGGACTTTATTACATATATACAATAAGATTTATTGAAGTTTGACGACAAGTTTTACCAATATTTTCGGATGCCGAGGTCGAAATTTTATGATTTATTGAAATTGGTGAAACCAGTGATACTTAAACAAAACACGCCAGTCCGCGAAGCAATTTCACCGACAGACATTTACATTTTGTTAACTTAACTCATTACAAAATAATTCCCCGTGCGTAATTTTTTGATTTCTCCGGGACCATGATAAAATGATGGTGGATGTGGAGTTGCGCTTGACGATGTCGAAGGTCTCGGAGTTGATACCGATGGCGACACCGATGGGTATACATCGTACTGCCCAGTTTCATACTGACCAGGTTGTAACGATTGCGTCGGTGCACTGGGAATCAAACCTTGTCGTTGTTGAATAATTTGTTGCATTTCCAGATCTGTTACAATAGCGAATATTTTAGACTTGGCTATATTTTGATAGTACGGTGAAAAATTTTCCACCGTTTTTGCAATACTTAAAAAAAAAACGATTCACTTGCGCGGGGTTGTTTAGTTACAGTGGCATCAGCTGTTTTTTGTAGCAAATATTTCATAACTATTGCCGATGCCGTTTCCGTTGGTGCTTGAGGATTTTTTCCTTTATTCAAACGTACTTTCTTAACCATATTTCTGTTAATTTTTACTTGTCTTTCGGGTTCCTCATTCTCTGTATTCGAAGCATCATCATCGACATCATTAGTAGCATCATCCTTATCATTCGTGTTTTTATAATTCCCATCGTCCTCTGTTCATCCTGTTCATTTTCATTACCGTCATCACTTAGTTGCGTTAAATTGGTGCACGTGGTTGCATATATGGCAATACAAACGACATTTCTTCTTTAAATTTCTATTTTTTGGTGTTGAGAGCTGCCTGTCCACTTTTCGTTTCTCGCTTTCTTTTTAAAGCTCTTCTGTAAGAGTCTCGAAGACTGGTCCATGTTTTTTCACACACAGCGGATAGAAAAAAATTGAATGATGAATGACTTTTTCCATATTACATATACATCAGTAACAGTAGATTGAGTGAGGGAGAAAAGAAGATATTTTTTCATACTAATTTAAGTATGATAAATAAATAATTTTATGGTTTTCTGTTGAGAATAAATCAGTTTTAATATTACTTTTCATCCCGATCTCTTCAACTAAAGTAAGCAGTTTTTTTTATAAAAAAGTGGAATCATGAAATTTATATTCAATTTCCTATGTTTTTAGCCACTGGTGATTCGTTCCGAATAATAGCTAACAGTTATCGACTAGGACATTCAATGGTGCAATCAATTGTCATCGAAGTCTGCGAAGCAATCATTGAAAAATTGATGCCACTAACAATGCCGACACCTACAGCAGAGCAATGGAAAAAAAATTCTGAAGAATTTTGGGATATCTGGAATTTTCCAAATTGCATAGGTACTTTAGATGGCAAACACGTCGTCATCCAAGCAGCCGAAAATAGTGGATCGCAATTTTTTAATTATGAGAAAACGTTTTCCATTGTTCTTTTGGCATTAGTAGATGCCCATTACAAATTCATTGCGGTTGACATTGGCCGATATGGGAAGAATAGCGATGGATGCTTATTCGCAAATTAAACATGGACAAAGCTCTTGAAAGAAATAACTTGAAAATTCCACAAGGCAGTGCGCTTCCTAATACGCAAACTATTATGCCTTATGTTATTGTCGGTGATGAGGCATTTCCGCTAAAAAAATATTTACTGCGCCCATATCCTGGTTCGCAAATTAAGGAAGATAGGTCGAAATAATTTTCAACTACCGACCGTCACGCGGGCGCAGAGTTTCGGAAAATGCATTCGGAATATTGAGCCAAAAGTTCCAGCTCTACAATCGCAGACTAAAGTTAAAACCAGAGAATGCAGATAAAATTATTTTGACTATGTGCATTTTGCACAATTATTTACGAAGCACTGATATTAATGTAACAGACAATATACTCATAGCACTGATAATGTTTTGCAAAATTTGCCACGACAAGGGGGGAGCGCATCAAATACAGCATTTAATATTAGAGACGCTTTCAGAGAATTTTTTATCACAGAACACGGTCGCGTTGAATGGCAAGACACAATTTTGTAAACAATTGTCTTCAAATTAATAAATAAATCATTTATCTTACCTGTCGCGATATTTTCTCTTGCGATTGCTTTCCAAGCATTTTCTTTGAATATAGTGTCACTATATCTCGGATGGCTCATAATATACAGCGCCTTGTGCGATTTCACACATTCAATTAACTTTTCTTGATCCATTACTTTGAATTGAACTGTTCGACTGGTGTTTGAATAATGATAATGTCTAAGGGTGAAATTGTTCCTTAAATACTAACGTTCTTTTTTGTAATTGGTTGGAATGAAATGTCCCCACTTTGATGTAAGTTGAAGAACTCGTCATGATTGGTAAAAGAATGAATTTAAGGCGATGAAAGAAAGGGAAGTATTGGTCCACATTTGGTTCAGAGGATTAATCTAAAATCCCGAGACGGGAGACGAAATAACGGGCCGTCTACGGACCGTCAAAACATTCCTCGCGAGAATGTTGGCCGGTGCGGTACGTGCCGTTGCCGGAACGTGACGGTCGTTGCCGGTTAGTATGTATGCTCTCACTTAAATCCATGCTACGAAGTTTTGTCGTGCCGGTGCAGGTACGCGCAGTTGCCGTTACGTGACGGTCCGTGCCGTATAGTCTGAATCAACCTGTGTATATGTGAATATAATACACTTAATATTCACTGAAATGCGACACCTGAAATATCAAAAGACACCGTAGAAATTTCAAATTAAAATATCAAAATGTCAAAATAACGAAACGCATTTAATATAATACACTCAAATTAAAATGACGAAAAATAAACGAAATCCTATGCACGTAAATTATATCTGAATATAATACGCTCAATATTTACATAAATGCGATACATATAATATCAAAACATAGCGTACAAAAAAATTAAATGCATTGAATGAATACATACACAAAATGAATGGAATGAATGAATGAATGCATACACAAAAATTCATTCAAGTTATCGAATTATACAGGGTCCACCATCACTCTGTAATTGTTCGATAGCGCCGAAATTACTAAAGATAGGAGAAAAAGGTTCAGACCTGAATTCTTGGAAAACAAATGTTTCATAACCTAAAATTATTTTCAAATATATAGGGTGTTTCATATGACCCTGGCCGCAACTTATTTTGTTATTTTAAATAGAACACCCTATATATTGTTGGATTTTCAAATTCTACGTAAAATTCTAATTAACATTCGTATAAACTACTATAGCTCTAATGCGCACGGTTTTGTAGTTATCCGCAATTATGTAAAAAAATGACATCTGAAGATGAATTTAGAAAAATCTGTATCATGCTGGAGTGTAAAATTTTGGGACCGCGATCTACAAATAGTCCTTTATATTATGATGACCGAAAAGAAAAAAAGCATCATACAGGATGTGTGTAAAATGGGGCTCATTTCATGTACCTTAGAATTAAAATAGCTCAAAATTTTCAAATGCAACACCCTATATATTATTTAATTTTTGAGTTCGGCATGAAATTCCTTATAAAAAATCATATTTATGCTATCGGCTTAAAATTTATAGTTTTTGAGTTATTGGTAATTAAAAGAAAAATTGACAGGAATTCAGAAAACAATCACCAGCCGTAAGTATTTAGACATATTTTACTGTGAAATTTTTATATTATTCACAAATAGTATTAGAAGAAAATTTCATTTGACGTTTGTTAAACGGCGACAACTTTACGAAACTTTAGAATGGAATAACAATTTTGACTATCGACTTCCTTATTTTGTAAAATAAAACTTTTCTTTTTGAATAAATTTGATTCTTTCTTTAAGTTTATTTTATTTATTTTTAAGTAATACTGCATAATGATAATATGAATAATTTATAATAAATAAATTTATAATAATAATTTATAAAAAAATACTTAATAATTATAGAACTTATTAATTAATTAAATGTTCAAAATGACGACCATTCTGCTCTATACATAATAGGGCGCGATCGTGAAAACACCTATTCACATTTTCCAACATTTTTACTGGTATCATTGTGAATGCCTCTCTTATTCTAGCCATAATATCTTCTCTGGTCGTTGGCGGTGTCCTGTACACAATGTTTTTTACGAATCCCCAAAGAAAATAGTCCGGTTTTGTTAAATCTGGTGATCTCGCCGGCCAAGGAATGGGCCCTCCACGACCAATCCACCTATTGGGATAATGCTGATTTAAAAAATCTCTGACAGGTACACAGAATTGGGGAGGGGCACCGTCGTGTTGAATCCAGAGATTTCTCCTCGTATGCAATGGCACATTCTCCAATAGTTCCGGCAAATCATTTTGTAGGAAATTTAGATACATGACACCAGTCAATGAACCTTCGAAGAAATATGGGTCAATAATTCTTTCGCCTAATATACCAGCTCATACATTGACGCTCCACCGATGTGCACCTACTTGTCTCGTGATATGTGGGTTTTCGTCCGAATAGTAATGCATATTATGTCGATTCACATGTCCACTTTTATGAAATGTTGATTCGTCGGAAAACAACACCATATTAAAAAAAATGGATTCGCATCTATTCTTTCCACAGCCCACTGACAAAAATTTCTTCTTATTTGAAAGTCATCTGCATTTAAATGTTGATGCAGTTGTATACGATAGGGATGAAATTTATATATTTTTAATACTCCTCACCGATGTCTCACTGACGTTTACTATCGAGCTTAAATCTTTTAAACTTCTGCGCGGGTTTTCCACGACTACAGCTATAATTTGCAATTCATTATATTCCGTTAAAATAGGCTTAGGTTTGACAATTTTCTTATACTTAACACGCTTGGTAGTCGAAAATCTTTCAAGCAGTCTAACAAAAGCACTCGGTTGTGGAGCTCGTCTCTGTGGGTATCTCTCCTTATACACACGCGGCGCTAAGAGACTATTTTTTAAACACCCACCCATAATAAGGACCATATCTTCAAGTTCATTTTCAGAATAATTCATTTTTTTTTGTTTGAACAATTACTGTTTAAATGTTTTGATGTACAACAAAGGAGAACAGTGATTGTTGAAGTGTCAAAACCAATTTGACAGTGATAATAGAACAATTATCATGGCACACCCCGCAAGATTTTAATTTACCACCTAGACAAATTAATCGGGGTGACGCTGTTTAACAAATTTCAAATGAAATTTTCTTCTAATACTATGTGTGAATAATACAACAAATTCACAATGAAATATGTCTAAATACTTGCGGTTGGTGAATTTTTTTTGTGAATTTCTGTCAATTTTTTTAAATTAATAATAACTCAAAAACTATAAATTTTAAGCCGATAGCATAAATATGATTTTTTATAAGGAATTTAATGCCGAACTCAAAAATTAAATAATATATAGGGTGTTGGATTTGAAAATTTTGAGCTATTTTAATTCTAAGGTACATGAAATGAGCCCCATTTTACACACACCCTGTATGATGTTTTTTTTCTTTTCGGTCATCATAATATAAAGGACTATTTGTAGATCGCGGTCCCAAAATTTTACACTCCAGCATGATAAAACACCACTGATACAGATTTTTTTAAATTCATCTTCAGATGTCATTTTTTTACATAATTGGGGATAACTACAAAACCGTGCTCATTAGAGCTATAGTAGTTTATACGAATGTTAGTTAGAATTTGAAAATGCAACAATATATAGGGTGTTCTATTTAAAATAACAAAGTAAGTTGCGACCAGGGTCATATGGAACACCCTATATATTTGATTTTAGGTTGTGAAACATTTGTTTTCCAATAATTCATGTCTGAACCTTTTTCTCCTATCTTGGATAATTTCGGCGCTATCGAACAATTACAGAGTGGTGGCGGACCCTATATATATATAAAGATATGCTCTACTGCATGTGACATATATTAATTGTAGTGCTTATGTAGGGGAATTTCACATGTAACATACCTTATATGGTATCGTTATGTAGCCCTAATTGTGTTTGTAATATGTGCTACGTTACACATATAATGCATTAGTTATGTACTCTATGCAATATATGCAATGTATTTTGTGTCATATATCATCACAAAAAACGAAAAAATCATTTTCGCAGAAGAATTTTCTCATTACTTCAATCTTACGTTATTTCGTAATATTCTAACTAATTAACAATAACTCCTTATTACTTATCCAATGTATTCTATATGTACGTAAATAATTGCACGTCATATTTTTCATTTAAACACCTATTGTAAATATAAGTAAATAACCATCGTAGTCTGTGCAAATCCAATGTCCTATTTTGTATTGGCTTCCGCTAAATAAAATCTGTATGTTTGAAGACCCTCTACGGATGAGTTGAATATGTTCCGAAAGTTGTAAGTATGCAGTAGAATAGAATAGAATAGAATAGAATTTTAGCGCTCTGTACAGAGTAAAGTTATTCATATTACAAAACATGTGTTCATATTTTATTTTTCAGTGAGTTGGAAAATTCCTCAATGCTGTAGGGATGTTCCGGAAACATCTGCTTGACGTGGATTACCATTCCGGCGGTTGGCTGTTATAGATCCGTATTGTTTTGTTGTAGTGGGCCGTTGTTGTTAGGCGCGGAAAGTCTGGTCGTATGTCATTCTTGTCCTGTGCCAATTTAAAGCCATAATGGGTTTAAATTGGTTTGCGTTGCAACAATCCTTCCGACTAAGTCAATACGTACATCTTCTAAATCGTGTCCTGGATTGAGGACTGTATTTAACTCGTGTGGTAATAATATATCAGGCATAATGTTCCTAAATTCTCAACTAGACTGTCTTCACGTTGATAACTTGTCGAATTTTTATAATTTTTAATTACTATTACACATGTCCAGTATTTTTCCATTTTAATGTTTTCAGTACTTAAATGACTTGAAATTAATTCAAAATTATTTGCAACTGTATCTGCATGAAACGTTTTCTTCACGTCTGGTGTATTGCTTTTTCCCTTTATTTGTTTATAATTGACTATCACAAATGATATGAAAAATGTGTACATTTCGTAAAGTCCTGATTTAATTTTGTTTATTGTTGAAAATATTAGATTTATTTGTGTATTATAATCGGTTATAAGTACGTATATCGGCAACGATGACGAAAGATTATATCTTTCCACAAAATGAATAACAGTTATTACATATCATACCTGGAGACTAATAAATTCGACATGACATGTATGATTATTATGTTCTTTTGTTTCAAGCACATTATTAATTTCTTAACTGAAACATTATTTTTATAAAAAAAACAACCTTTATTTGGCATACTCAACAATTTCTCTCCATACATTTCATTTCAAATCTCCCTACTGTTCTGTTCTCCTCCTCCCCCTATCTTTCTAGCTCCTATCTTCCCCAGCCTTTCTCTGCCTTATGCCTCATCCTTTGCCTGCAACATAACAAACTTTTAAACCCTTTCCATTCCCCTCCTTTTCCTACCCTCTTCTCTCTTTTCCTTTAACTTTCTTAATAGCTCTACTCCGGTACCTTCCTCTCCCAACATCCTTCTCCAATCTTTGCCCTTCCTCTTTTCCTCCTCTCCCCACTCCATTTCTTCGCATTCTTCCCACCAATGTTTCCACTCGTCCCATTCTTTTCCGCATACTTCGCACCTCCTATACACCTCCCCCATCCAATATTTGTTTGCCTTCTCCTCGTTTCCGCATCTATACCTGGCAATCGTCTTTTCTTCTTCTGCTGTTTTGCCTCCTCCTAAATACTTTGACTTCCTTTTACTTGCAACTCTTTATACTTTTCATTATATCTTGCCCTTCTTATCTTCTCCTCTCTCTCCTGTGCATCTCTTTGTTTCCATTTCTCTTCCAAATCTCTCTCTACCCACCTCCCCTCCCTTCTCCTCTCTTCTGTCTCCCCCACCGTCATCGCCGCCTTCTCATATAATCTTACTCTTGCTAACTCCCAATCTGATAGATCTCTGCCCCTCCTCTCTCTCCTCTCCATTTCCTCCACTACCCTTTTCCCCAAGCTATTCTCCCACCCTCCTTTCACTGACATCTCATATCTTACTGCCCTCTTCCCCGCCTCGATTGCCACCTTCTCTCTCCCAGTCTCCTGCCTCACTACATAGTCTGGTGTCGACCTTTCTAGCTGCAAAGCTCTTTTTATCTGCCCTACCTGTGCTCTCTCCACTCTTTTCTGCTCCCTAACTCCCCATATCTCGACCCCATACATCATGATGCTCCTGGCACACACATCCCATATTCTCATCGTTTCTTCGAATTTACCCTTTCTCTTTCCCCATACCATGCTTCTCAGACCTTCCTCCGCTTTCTTAGCTTTTTTACAAACCTGCTTTATGTGTCCCTAACACGAATTATTTTCCCTCATTACATACCCCAAATATGCCCATTCCCTCCCCTGCTCAATTTCTTCCCCTTTCCATGTAATCTGTACTTCCTTCCGCCTCCCTCCCCCTTTCCTGAACACCATTATCTTTGTTTTTCCTGTGTTCAAATCTAACCCTCTTCTATCTAAGAACCGCTCCAATCTCTTTATCATCCCTTTCTCTGTCTCTGACAGAATGACCACATCATCCGCGAATGCCAATGACCAGATCTTCTCATTTCCCAGTTTTACTCCCCCATCCTGTCCTCTTTTTAGCGCCTCCTCCAGCTGTGATATATAAATATTGAATAATTTCGGGCTTAATGGGCACCCCTGTCTCAAACCCCTTGACGTCCTGAACTCCTCCGACAGCTCATTCCCTACTCTCACCCTGCATCGCGTATCTTCATATATCTGTTCCACCCTGTGCACTATTCCTTTCGATATCCCCACCTTTTCCAATGTCCTTATCAGTATCTTTCTGTCCACTCGATCAAACGCCGCCTTCAGATCAACGAACAGTGCGTACACCTTTCCGCCCTTTTCTGCCAATTCCCGCTCTTTTATAAAATTCAACACATATAAGTTGTCCCTTGTGCCCCTCCCTACCCTGAATCCCGCTTGTCCCTCTGGTAGTATTTGTTTTTCTTCTACTTCCTCTTCCAATCTCGCTGCCACTAGTCCTGTATATATCTTGTATCCTACATTCAGTAATGATATCCCTCTGTAATTTTCTTTTTTCTCTCTGTCTCCTTTCATTTCCCTCCTTCCCATCCATATTTCATTTATCTTCTTAAGCAACTCCTTCCACACTTCCTCCGGTGCACTTATCCACCCTTCTGTGTCCACTCCATCTTCCCCGGCTGCCTTTCCTTTTTTCATCTTACTCTTTATCCTCATTATTTCCTCCCATGTAAATTCTTCAATTTCCCCCCACCCCTCATCCCCCCGTCCACTTTCCTCCTCGTCTTCTTCCTCCTCCCTCAACTTCCGTTTCCCTCTCCTGCATTCCTCGTCGAACCATGACCTTTCGCCTTCCCCTTTTCTAATGTTCTTCTTCTTTGTAGCCTTAATCATCTCCATAACTATTCCCTCTATACTTTTTACACCTCCCCACTCTACTTCTCTCAATTTATTTTGGTAATCTCTTCTCGTTTCTTCGTTCCATACATTCACCTGTCTCAGCTCTTCTTCCCCTTCATTCTCCTTCTTCCTCGCCTCCCCCCATAAGTCCACCTCAATTGGTAAGTGATCTGATTCCGCTCTATTTCCTACCCTAAATCTACATACTTCCCTCTTCACCCCCTCGCTCGTTATTACCAGGTCTATCACTGATCTCCCATTGGGTCCTACATAAGTAAATTCCCCTTCTTTATCTCCATTCTCGTGTCCATTGAGTATCTCCCAGTTCCCTTCATCTATTCATTCTAACAGAATCTTCCATTCCCCATTCACTACCTCATCCTTTGATTTCCTCCTCTCTATTTCCCCTCTTCCTCTCCATCCTCTCACTGTCGTATCTTTTCCTACTCTTGCGTTCATGCCCCCCCCCATCACAACCTTCCCCTCTTCCTGCTCCATTATCTCGTCCATTTCTCCTGTCACCTTCCTGATTTTTTGATTACTGTACACCGTGTAAATTCCCCACTTCTCTCCATCCCTCCTTATCATTCCCCCCTGGATTGCCTCTGAATCGTACCGCCCTTCTTTAACCTCCTCCCATCTATCTTTCACTCCTGTTATTATTCCCCCCTTCGCCCTTCCCCTGTTTCGCTCTCTTGTGGCCGCCCTACACTCCCATCTGTACCCGGCCGGCATGTTTCCTTTATATCTTCCCCATGCATCCTCCTCTACCCATGTCTCAGTCAATCCAATGTAATCAAACTCTTCCATGTATTCCCTCAAATCTCTGTTGACTCCTCCCTCCTCCTTCATCCACTTCTTCCACCCGCTACATTCCAAAAACATATCCTAAACCCTTTTACCTCCTCTCTCTCTCCCCCGCCCTAGCCACTCCTTCTCTCCTTCCTCCAGCCTCCTTCTCCCCCCCCCGTTCGCCCTTACTCCCCTCTCCTCCTTTCCCCTTCGTCATTAGTTTTTGGTCTTAGTGTCCCAGTTTCCCCTTCCCATACTAGCCATGTATTCTCCACTTTCAACTTCTTATATCTCATTCTTACTCTCTTACCTTGGTCTCTTTCCTTCTTCGCATACTTCCAAATTTCTCTTTGCACTTCCCTTTCCTTCTCTGTCAGGTCATTGTCTATGAACACTCTCGTTCCTCCTAATTTTGCCTTATTCTTCATAACTTCCTCTTTTTCCCTTTCTGATGCAATTCTCGCCAGTACTATATCCTTTCCATCTCTCCCCCCCAGCTTGGACGCCTCCTCCAGCCCCACCTCCACTTGTAATTTTTCACTTAGCCATTGCTTCACTTGTTCCCTTTCCCTTCCTTTTTCTACTTCTAGTCCCCTTATTACGATATTCTTTCTTCTCTCTTTTTTTTCCATATATTCCACTTTCTCTTCTAGTTTTCTTATTCTTTCTTCTGCCTCCATCCTTTCCTTCTTCCATTCCTGTTCCACTGTCTTTCTCCATTCCCTGCCTTCCTGTCTTTCCTTCTTTATCTCCATTATCTCTTTCTTAGTCTCCTTTACCTCCTTCATCATCTCCTTAATCATCTCCATCAAGTTCTCCATTGCCTTGTCTTTCTCCTCTCCGCTACTTTCCACACTCCTCCCCGGTGATCTGCGCGTTCTCCGGCTCCTCGTGAATATATCCGGTTCGTTCCTTTCGCCCCCTTTTTCTTTCCCGCTCGCGTTTGCCATGTTAATTTCGCGTGTTTCCGTTATTACGTTTCCACCTGTATATTCTACGCTTTCGCTTGTCGAACTTTTTTTTTTCTCTCTTCCGCACACCGCTCGCCCGACTAAACCTTTCGCGCACAAAAAAAGCCCGCAAGAAGTACGGCCGCGCTGCAGTCCGATAACGCGATCGTCCCGTGGCGCACCTCGACTTTCTGTTATGTCCGTTTACTCGTCCGCACTTCTCACTACCGCTCTGATATGTTTACCGTCTCTTCTGCTTTTGTACTATCTTCCCGACCGTACCAAATTCACCACCGTCGTATCACTACTTCCCCTATTTAATTTGCTAACTACGGAGCACTGATTAACACGTGTTTCCACTGCAAGAATACCAATATTTTTATATTTATAACGTAACAAGTTATACCTCGCGAAATTTGACCTATATGCTGTTTTAAAATACGAAATTTCAACAGTATCTGTTTCTTGCGTTAAAGTTTCTGCAAAGATTTCTTCCCGTTGATACCAGTCGTCTTTTACGGTATATTTTAATGCCGTTGGTAAGGAACACACATTTTGATAAATACCGTCAGAGGCGGGACAGTTTTTGATACATTTTGAATAACTGAATGTTTTCTATCACATTTGGAGGTCCATGGATTTAACCACGTTACAACCAAAGGCTAAGCTATAAGTTGTACTAAAAAGGTAACAAAATTTGGAGAAAAAAATTTTGTTTGCTGTCCCGTGTCCTGTGGTGGTCATATTTCGTGCTTTAAAAAAACAAAACGTAAGAAACTTTATTTATTGGCATACTTTGTTCTTAAACATAATTGTAGGAACACAGTTTTAGCTTTGAGGAAAATGTTTCTCGTCGCACATCTGGCTTTGGGAGGATCTTATTAATTTGGCTTAATTTAACATTGCAAATGTCGAGCACGTTATGAAAATTAAACTGATTGTGCAATTTGCTTGGTCTTAAACAACTAACTATTATAGAATCCTCAGATTCAGTTTCTTGTACCTGACATACATAAAATGTATCAGTCTTATTAGATGAAAAAGGCACCTCTAAGAAGTCGTTTTTTTCAAAATTCTTCCTTTGTGTTTCCTTCTCTACAAAAACATCTTCATCCTCTGCATTAATAACTTCATTCTCTTTATCCACTAGTGCCTTGTTGAGGCTCATGTTCATTAATATTAAATAAAGTCGCCCAGACTAACGCGGCTCCCAGCAAGAACATTGATTTTCTTCCTTTTTGTGTTTGTGGGATTTTTAATTTATTTTGAATTCCCCGCCAAGCTGGCTCGACCAATCAGGAGCCAGGATTTGGTTCCCAGGCCAAACCGTCCCATTACCTACTACAATTACAAATTATTACTCTACACCTTTATTAAATAAAACCTTCAAACACAATAAATACGGCAATAACCTTAATAACAATACAATAAATAAGAATGTAAAAATTCCATATTAATAAATAAAATCTTAGAATATCGTCACATAATAATAAAAAAAGCAAAGTAAACATTAATAAAAAATATTACCTTACACTGAATGAATAAGATCTTCACACAATGGAATAATAAATAAACTCCATAACAAAAAGAAACATAACAACAACCTAAATAACAATGCAATAAATAACTAACTAATAAGAATTGAGTTAGCAGGTAGAAAAATTATTTTAATATTTTTCAAGTTCAGTTCCTTTGGATGTGACCCAGCATAGCCAGCAAAAAAAGCAGTCATCATAGTTCTTGTCAGCCAGGCTTTTTTGTTGAAAGTCCACATTGCGGGCAAATCCCTAACTGGCACATTTTTCAATGCTCGTGGACGAGCAGCTTTCCCAATTATTCCCAATTTCCCAATTTGAGAGCCGCAACGCGATATAGATGTAGGAATATCCTATTCAATTGCTGAAGAATACGGCAGCTCTCGATTTGTGCGATTTGTCCGCTCATGAGATCGTTTCGAGCCTGGTGGGGTAAATTGTTGTGTCCGCGTCCATCCGACAGAGCGTCCGTTTATAGGAGCGTGTTTAACATAGGAATTAATACCCAAAATTTTGGTTACAGAAAAATTGTCCATTAATGAGAGATGTCCGCTTATAAGAGCTGTCCGCAAAGAGAGCTTTCACTATACTCTAATAATAGCACAGCCTTAAAAACACATAAAAAGTTATTATTAATGAAGTAAAGTTTCAAATTCGTGTGTGTGCAGTTGTAAATGTAATTTCTTTACAATACAATTTTTGACAAACGACTTTCCATTTGAGGGAACTTTTTTATGCTTTTTTTTGAATTGTATTGTAGTGAAGTAAATATTGGTCGAATACGCTAACTAGGTTTTTTACAAGGTTTTCCCTAGTTTTTACAGTAAATACTGGGCTATGTTAGTGGCATTTGTCATATTAATGTTCATTGATTGAAAAGGGTTTACGAAACACTTTCTGGCAAAAAACGGTGTTGCAATAAACGTTAATATCACTAAAAGTGTTTCATTTGCCGACTTACTCCTCACGATACAAGACAAGTGCAATTATAAACATATCTACAAGTAGCAATTTTTTATTTTTAGTTTCGTAAAAAGTAATGTTGTGTCATAAATGAAAGAAAGCTTACGGCAGTTGAAATTGTTTATTACTGCGAAAGTTGCACGTAACGAATACTACCGAATAGCGGCTATCTTCTGAAATGTGAGACAGCAATTGTAAAACAAATCAAATTGATTCTTTTACTCCATTTATAAACAAACACAAATTCCCTTATTCATGTAGACGTTACACGCTACAGGTTAAAATTAATTTTCAGACCCAACTCGATTAATCCTTTAAAGTTATATAAGCGAAGTTACAAAACTAATTTGTTTCATACTCGATAAATATGACGATAACAAGAAATAATCTGCACCGCTCGAACGAACGACAGAATGTAGGTTGTCCTTTTCCCTCTCGTTCCTGCTTCGTCGTTCGCTCCGTGTTGAATACTATTTAGAGAATCACAAATCTATTGCAAAATTTAAATAAAATGCTTAAACCTTATAACGTAACGATCGCACATTCATACACGTAAAGAAAAATATATATACAAATTTGAAAGAAAAACCTCCTACAACAAACGACACATTTTTAATTACATCAAACATTCTCGTATGCAAGCGAAGCATCTGTTATATCAAATATTTCGAATTTATTATCACCCCCCCCACGCCTACATCTTTCGGTACGATCCAGCTACATCATAATGGGCTCTTTGCTACGCCGGTTGCTTATACCTTGGCGTTTTCGTTCCCTTACTAAATTCCCCGACTGTACGAAGGACACTATGCACCCTGCTTACTGTAGCGGCTCCAGTTGTAGATGTGGCACCTCGACTAGCTTCAGGGGAGGATGCTGTGGTCCGATTTAAAAAAATTATTTATATCAGGGCGGCACTGGTTTTTTTTTGAGCAGAGGATAACCAGAAAAACTCCGACTGGTGGTCGTCCACTATCGGGTGATATGTCCAACGCAAAACAAGTTTATGCTTAATGGGGGGAAATACGTGTCATAATTTTGCGTATCCGCAACAATAATTACTAATAAAATATTTAAACCAATATTCCTATAAACTTATATTTACACACCAAAGAGATATTATTTACACGAAATGAGGTTGAAGAATCCACAATAATATCTGTCCTAACTAAACTTATATTTACACACACAAAAAATTATTATTCAAATATAATTGAGGAACACAAAATAATGTTTGTTCCAATACATTTATAGCTACACGGAAAATATTATTTAAATGAAATGGAGGAACAGAAAATATTTGTTCCAATAAACTTAAAGGTACGGTCGGGGAATTTAGTAATGGAACGAAAACGCCTAAGGTATAAGCAACCTGCGTACAAAGAGCCCATTATGATGTAGCTGAATTGTACCGAAATATGTAGGCGTGGGGGGTGATAGTAAATTCGAAATTTTCGATATAACAGATGCTTCGCTTGCATACGAGACGTAATTATAAATGTGTAGTTTGTTGTAGGAGGTTTTTCTTTCAAATTTGCATATATATTTTGCTTAACGTGTATCAATGTGCGATCGTTACGTTATAAGGTTTAAGCATTTTATTTAAATTTTCCGATAGATTTGTAATATATGATTCTCTAAATAGTATTCAACACGGGGCGAACGACGAAGACAGGAACGAGAGGGAAAAGGACAACCTACATTCTGTCGTTCGTTCGAGCGGTGCAGATTATTTCTTGTTATTGTCATTTATCGAGGATGAAACAAATTAGTTTTGTAATTTCGCTTATATAACTTTAAAGGATTAATAGAGTTGGGGCCGAAAATTAATTTTAACCAGTAGCGTGTAACGTCTACATGAATAAGGGACTTTGTGTTTGTTTATAAATGGAGTAAAAGAATCAATTAGATTTGTTTTACAATTGCTGTCTCACATTTCAGACGATAGCCGCTATTCGGTAGTATTCCTTACGTGCAACTTTCACAGTAATAAATAATTTCAACTGAGGTAAGCTTTCTTTCACTTATGATACAACATTATTTCTTACGAAACTAAAAATAAAAAATTGCTACTTGTAGATATGTCTATAATTGAACTTGTCTTGTATCGTGAGGAGTAAGTCGGCAAATGAAACACTTTTAGTAATATTAACGTTTATTCCAACACAGTTTTTTGCAAGAAAGTGTTTCGTAAACCCTTTTCAAGAAATGAACATTAATGTGACAAATGCCATTAAATAAAACCTATTGCGGTGACAAGGCCGTCTTTCTACATACTTACTGTGAAAACTAGGGAAAACCTTGTTACGGTATTCGACCAATATTTAGTTCACTACAATACAATTCAAAAAAAGCATAAAAAAGTTCCCTCAAATGGAAAGTCGTTTGTGAAAAATTGCAGTGTAAAGGATCAAATAGTCTTAACATAAATTCAATATTAAAAGAACTCAATATTACAAATTAATGTTAACGCCACAAAACACTCATTCTGAATAATCTAGCTAAGCAGACTATTAACACAAAAGTACTAGAATGACCAATGTTCAATTCATCGTAAATTATAAAAAATAACCCAGACATATCTTTAAAACCATTCCAAATGAATTCAACATTCATTCATTCAACCTCCAAAACAAATACAGTGGTGGCTCGATCGCTAGAGCAGTCGACGCTAGCGCGCGGTCTGTCATCACAGCTAGGGTTCAAATCCTACCTACGGACGATTTTTACATTCGACAAACGCCCGGAATTTCGAATTTCCCGCCACATCGGACCACTTCCGGAATTTTTAATTTCCCGCCCAGCCGGCTCGACCAATCAGGAGCCAGGATTTGGTTCCCAGGCCAAACCGTCCCATTACCTACTACAATTACAAATTATTACCCTACACCTTTATTAAATAAAACGTTCAAATACAATAAATACTACTTTAGATACACTTTTCGGATCAACACAAAATGGAGAAACAAATATCTCACAGCGACCTTGCAGCGATTGCATTTCGGCAAACCTTTTCTGGAATTCACTTTCAAGGTCAATAATGAATTTATTGAATAATTTAGGCACGTCCAAGAAATGAGTTTCGGCAATTGAACTTACACAGGGGAAAGAAATCTTCCAGTTGAGTTTTCCATAAAGCAAGTTTCTTCTTGAAAGCTTGAATCTGGTCGCACATTTTCCATATGAGTTGATTCCTTCCTTGAAGCTTCAGATTCAAATTATTCAAATGTTGTGTGATATCGGTAAAAAAAAGCTAGATCTGCAATCCAAGAAGAATCCTCAAGTTCTAGAGAAAGCTTTCCTTTGGTAGTTAAAAAATCCGAAATATGAACTCTCAGTTCGAAAAACCGCTTCAATGTCGTTCCACGGCTTAACCATCGAACTTCGGTAAAATATGGGACATCAATGTGCTCACTCACTGACTTCAGGAATTCTTTAAATTGGCGGTGGATAAAAGTTCACGATTTTAACAACAGCTTTCATAACATTTTGAAAAGAGACCGCTCTGGCACATAGTGCTTCTTGATGAATCAAACAATGTATAGCGGTAAATGTCTTGGAAATGTTTTCATCCTCGAATTTTTTTATCAATCTCCCAACTAACCCTGCCTCTTTGCCAGTAAACGATCTTGCTCCATCCAATACAATCGAGTCTTTCCCAAAGTATACCCATTTCTTCAACGCATGTGACGAAACATTGAAATATATCGAAACCAGTCGTGGTTCCTTTCATTGGAACTAAAGCCAAAAGGTCTTCGGTTACATTCAATTTCTTGTCAACAAATATAGCTAGTTGAGCAATGTCGCCGACGTCAGTGTTCTCATCCAACGCAAACGATACTGCGATAAACTCCTTCACAATATCTTTAAGTTGAAGTTTCAAATCTTCTGCCATATTCTGTATTCTCTGGAAATTGTCGCCCTAGACAAGTTAATGGCTTCGTATTTCGGCAATTCGTTCTTTGACAAAATGTTGACCGCCTTGATCAAACAAGTATTTATGAATTCCTGTGCTATTTCATAACTCGCTCGAACAACATCTGTGCTCGAAATTTCAGATACCTAAGGTAACACGATAAAGTATGACTCGTTGCCGAATAAAAATTGGGGACTAAATTTTAATCAACGTTTTAGTGTATATACCTGGGGATCTTGAATATTAATTTCATCAGCCTAGCATGGAGATTTTTTCTTTCTTCACCATTGAAGTTTGAGAATTCCGCGGTATGGAGCATCTCGTAATGTCTTCTGACATTGGAAGTTTTGCAAATAATGCGCTTTTTGCACACAAGGCATTGAGAGTCTCCATACTGTTCTTACATAAAAACGGTATTTCCCAGTGAAAATTAAAACTAGTGCTTATTCTTTTACCGCTATTCAACACATCGTCCGAAGACATGATTTTTATTGTTTACTTGTTCACAATGTAAGTGGAGGTTGTTGACCGGTCGAGCGCTCGCGACAGAATCACGACTCTTTCGGTGTGCGAAAATAGAGCGAATCTTTCTCTATCATCGCCCCCTCTACTCTAGGAGTTCGCGTTCGGCTCTCGGTGGCTCCGAGACTGTTTAGGGATTCGCTGAGTTGCCCGTCCCTGATCTAGACGAATTTTTTCAGGGTTCATTATTACTTTATTATACATTATGTATTTTAAACATTATGTATTTTAAACAACTTTCATTTGAAAAGTTTTTTCGAAAAATGTAGCATAACTGAGTATAAGAAAGTTCAGTGCGGACCACTGCAGATTTTTACTTTCTTATACATTATGTATAAGTAAGTATAGGAATCATGAAAATTTTCGAACTCGAGATTTCAACGGATATACACGTTTTGAGGTCCCCTGAATCGTTTCTGACTATTTTCGGAATGACGTCTGTGTGTGTGTGTCTGTGCGCGCTCTAGCTTCCAAACGATTATAGCTAGAGGTCGGAAACTTTAAACTTAACATTTGTATGTAGCAAGGAGGAAAACGTCCTATTTTGAACGCAATCTCTCAACCGGAAGTGATGGTTTACTCTTATCACCTTTTTCCATATATCGAAAACGATACACGTTACGGAAAAAAATATTCTTACATAAATTATAGATATTGATATTTTAAACAACTTTCATTTGAAAGGTTTTTTCGAAAAACGTAGTATAACTGAGTATAAGAAAGTTTCGTGCGGACCACTGCGGATTTTATAGTATTGCGATCGGGCATCTAAACATACGGTTGGCTTTGCGCGCTCCAGCGCCTAACTATTGAAGGTCACACTATGGCACTTGAAGCTTAGGATTAATATATAGCGTGGAAATAAACGTCACATTTTGAAACTAATATCTCAAACTGATGTTTAATCAAATCAACGTTTTCTGTATCTCGAAAATTGTTCGTATAAAGATTTTATACTGGTGTAATGGAAAAATACCGTCTATTGCACTCGATACGCCAATGAATCGTCGAGCGGATGCTAGATATATGCCCGGTTTCACAAACGCCAATCGGTCGTTAACGGCTTGTTAACGAATAATCAAAAGTTTGCCGATTCGTTATCGAGTCTTTAATCCATCGTCAAATACCAAATGTATTTGACCTGTCCATCATTAAATATTTGACGATGGATTAAAGACTCGATAACGAATCGGCAATCTTTTGACGATTCGTTAACATGCTGTTAACGACCGATTAGCGTTTGTGAAACCGGGCATTAATATTGCATATATTTCGCTGATGCATCAATATTAGATCAGCGGAAGATCGGACTATTATGGGCAGTATTCGCTCAGACGTACACGATGTAAATCATGTCTAGTTGTTGAATATAGTAATAATTAAGAAGTGTTGAGTTTGATTCTTACCAAACTACCTTACACCTCGAGAAGTGCCAAGAGACACTTCACACTGGAATTAAAGATGTATATATTTGTTTGAAAAGTTCTTTCAGAAATAAAGTATAAGAAAGTTTCGTGCGGACCACCGCGGATTTTTTTTTGGTCATATTGTACATTATTTAGTTCGTCTTGTTTTTGAATTAACGTAATCGTATCGTTTTTATAATCGTAATCGTAATGATTTCGTACTGCAGGTATCCATTAGGCATTTTAAACCCTGAAAATTTATATGTGGTAATTTATTGATTTGTATTTGGTCTAAATTTACTGTCATTCTATTATGTCGGGTATCAAGGCTATTTCTTGAAAATTTTCGTAATCCAGATTTTCTTGCTCGAATGGGTCAGTTATTTGATTTTCCGTATTTTCTGTTTCTTCGAATAATTCCTCTGTTTCCGGTTCAATCACATGTAATTCTGCGTGTGTTCGTTGAACTGGTCTTTGGAAATTTTGAAATGGTTTTCGCGTGATGGTTCGCGATTGTTGGTACATTACGCCAGACATTGGGGTAGGCTTGAATTTTGTGGTCTTTGTTGATATTGGTTTTGATTTTGCCACTGAAATTGGGGTCTTTGTGGGAATTTTTGACAGAATGACGGCGTCTGTTTATCTGTACAGGATAAGATTTTTGATGTACAGGGCTATTAATTGGTTGCGTTTGTTGTTTCATGACATAATTTGAATTATGTATGGGTGAATTGTTTTTATACGATACATTCGGATTTTGCATGATACCGTATTGTATCTAGTTCGTAAGAATGTTTAGAGCTGATTGGAGAGTGTCGGGATTTTTCGATCTTAATGGGGAACCGATTAATCCAAACAAAAGGGCTTTTAAAGCCGCTTTACGAAACACTTCTTGAGAGTTATAATGTAGATTTACGTAGCTAAGTTGTAAGTTTAATAAATGATTTATTTTTTTATAATACTCAAATGCAGAGTCGTTCGTTTGTTTAACGAACATATTTCTACACCTTTTTCAAGTGTAATTCAGAAAATATCATTTGTAATTCAGATTAGTAAATTCTATTTCAGAAAGGGTAAATTGTATTTCAGATTAGTCATTTGTATTTCAGAAAGTATCAATTGTAATTCAGATTAGCGAATTGTATTTCAAAAATTGGCAATTGTAATTTAGATAACATAATTGACAATATAAATTTCATTTAAATAAAACGATACCTACATAATTATACCTACTTCAAAAGGTAATTTTAACCACACATGAGTATTTTATTCAAAGAATATATAGGTAATTTATGTAATTATTTAGCGCCGTACCGGCATATCATTCAAAGCTAAAGCGTCGGTATGATGAACTGTAGCGTGTTGTGCTGTTCGGGCGCAATCTCCTCCGACAATTGTGTTCTTGGCGTGGTCAATAATTTCTTCAAGGTAAATAAGTCTTTGTTCCACAACACCCGGAGCTGCCATATTTGGAACTCGAAGATTGGTTTTGTATATATCTTGATTTTCGAACAAATGATCTCGATTGGGTTCAACATGGGAGAATATGGTCCCAACCGTAATAAAGTTGCTGTAGTCCCATTGATCACTGTTTCAAACCGTGAATGGTAAAGTGCGTTATCTGAAATGGTAACCAAATCTGCCAACTGGTTTCCCATGTTTTCCCATTGTTGTAACAAACTTAGAAGCCAGTTATTCGCTAAGTTCGCAGTAAACGAACGCCTTCTGCGATCCATCAGTACAAGACCTGCAGCAGAAATTGCTCCAATCAGGTGGACATTAGGACCTCTTGCCGCTGGAAGGTGCTGTACGGATCTCACACCAACTCGGGAACATCATCTTGTTCGTCGGCAAAATAAGTTTTTGTCTAGCCAGACAATTTGCTTGCCTTGCTGTATATATTGATTTAAAGCTCTGACATACTCAGCTCTTTTTCTTTTTTTCGGAATTCATGGCTACTGGTTCATTGTGCACCTGCTTCACTATGAAAAGTCTTCCTTCCAAATAATTCGCTAATGTTGACACGGACACCCTTCTTTGCAAATTCTGGATTACTCTTTGTTGCAATTGTTTTAGCGTACAACCACAATCTTCTTCTATCCATTCAATGATTATTTTGATTTGCTTTTCACTCAGAATTTTTGGTTTTATTCCTCCTTTTGCCAACATTACATCGCGTCCGGATCGTACCCAGTGCTGTTTTGTATTCTATCCCCAATATTCTACCCAGTCATCACCTCTATTAGCACATAAAACTATTCTTGCACGATCTTGCTTCGATTTTTACTTGCTTATACTTTATGTATAAGTAAGTATAGGAATTTCAACCTCGAGATTTCGACGGATATACACGTTTTGAGGTCCACTGAATCGTTTCTGACTATTTTCTGAATGAGGTCTGTGTGTCTGTGCGCGCTCTAGCGTCCAAACGATTATAGCTAGAGGTCTGAAACTTTAAACTTAACATTTGTATGTAGCAAGGAGGAAAACGTCGTATTTTGAACGCAATCCCTCAACCGGAAGTGATGGTTTACTCTTATCACCTTTTTCCATATGTCGAAAACGGTACACGTTACGGAAAAAAATATTCTTACATAAATTATAGATATTGATATTTTAAACAACTTTTATTTGCAAAGTTTTTCGAAAAACCTAGGATAGTTATCCTAGGTTTTTACTTAGTTAAGTATAAGTAAGTTTCGTGCGAACCACCGCGGATTTCTTCTTGTAGGTTTGTCGTTCAGCTGGCTCACTTCAAAACGGTCCTAAGAAGCGGACATGAGGCATTTGGTGGTTGTAACCGAGAGCACTTTGTATGTAATAAATGTCGGCAGGGCAATAAGCGCAACACAGGATTTCGGGTCATTGGTACCCGACAAATACAACAGTTATCTTTAAAATTCATCGTATGTAAACAATAAATATTTGTTGATAAGTCAAATAATTTGTCACCTAGGATTCATTTTCATGATATATAGATTTATATAGAAAAATGCTTTCTGAATTACAATTGATACATTCTGAATTACAAATACTATTTTCTGAATTACAATTAACATTTTCTGAAATACAATTGACTAATCTGAATTACAATTGATACTTTCTGAAATGCAATTGACTAATCTGAATTACAAATGATACTTTCTGAAATACAATTGACTAATCTGGATTACAATTGATGCTTTCTGAAATATACTTAATCCTTTCTGATTTACACTTGAATTTGGTGTAGATTTAAAGTGAAGCAATCTCGTTTGTCTTGGTAAGCTTCTAATAAAGCTAGTTTAATGGCCCTAATGAATGAATATGTAGCAATTGCTTTTTCTTTTAAAATGAAAGTAAATGCTTGAAAGCCAATGAATAAAAACTGAAGTAATTGCTTTAGCTGCCAGCAATTGCTTAAAAGTACAGAAATTGCTTATAGTCAAAGCGTTTTCTTAATAAATAGAAGCAATTGCTTACATATGCTTAAAACGTGATGAATAAATTAAGGAATTGCTTTTTCTAGTGTAGCAATTGCTTTCAAATTTGTAAGGTAGGTCGACCCCAGCATCATTTGCTTGTACAGTCAACTTCGGTTCTCTGTGGTGTACACGTGATTCCTTATTTATTCGCGCGTTTTTAATTATGGAGGAATACATGAATGTGCGTAAAAGAAAAATATACAGCACACGTAAAAATTGTAGAGACGATGACTTCAAAAAGTTATATCGGTTTAACCGCGAAAATGTTGAATGGTTAGCTAATTATTTTTTAACTGGTACTGGTGAAAGGCAAGGTGTTGGACTATCACCTATCAGTAAGATGAAAGTCTTTCTGCAGCAGTTGTCGGATCCGGGCTACCAACATTCTGTAACTGAAGAACTCTGCGTTCACCACACTACTGTCTGTAAAACATCTAGTTCAGTAATGCATGCACTTTTGGAAAAGGCCAATATTTCCATTACATTTCCTAGAAGTGCTGAAGATTTCGTAGAAGCTAAACGATTGTGGTCAGAGAAATACCGTTTTCCAACTGCCATCGGTGCGATAGACTGCACACACATCAGAATTCCAAAGTTTCATGAATTCGGCGATGAATATATTAACTGCAAAGGATACCCCAGCATGTACAAGCAACTTGTAATGCAAACGAAATGTTTACTAGTGTAGACTGCCAATGGCCAGGCTCTGTGCACGATAGCAGAATTTTCAAAAATTCTAATATATGCAACATTTTTAAAACAGTACAGAAGAATGTGTATTATTAGGAGACGATGGCTATTCCATATCGCCTTGGATTATGACACCTTGGAAAAATCCAACAACCCAAGAGAAGCATATTTATAATAACATTTTCTGCAGAGAACGTGTTATTATTGAACGATGTTTAGGGCAGTTAAAAGCAAGGTTTCCTGTCCTTCAGAATAAAATTAGGAGTAAATTAGAACAAATACCGTCGACGATATTTGCCTGCGTTGTGCTTCATAATATCACTAAACGTTTAAATGATGAAGATTTTCAGTTCTCAACTCAAGAAGCTAATGTTGAAATTAACATACAAAATGACAATCTGACACCAAATATAATTCGTCAATTAGGACAGCAAAAAAGAGAATTAACAACTCAAATGCTCTGCAATAATCTATATGTAAATATTCTCGTTTTCAAAGGCAAATCTTGTTATCACCAGTGATTTCTACTCATTGGCTTACCATATAATAATTAGAAATAAAAATAAAGTCACATTTATGCATTTTGAACTGAATATTTATTCTTAACTCCGACCCAAAATAAAATATAAGTACTAGTTTCACATTTAAATCACACAATTAGTAAGAATGAAAAAACGAATACTCTTTACAAATGTGTGTTCCGTGACTATATATTGGGAAACAAGTTATCGTTCTCCGCAACAACACTGCTTGATTTAAGGAGTACAGTTGTTTGTTGTCTCTTGAGGATTTCTGCCTGTTGCATACGACATAATTGCAGCTGATCTAATAAAACTAATCGTTGCAGTTCAGCAGTTGAGAATTTTTTTTGTTTCGTTAGTTTCTGGTAAATTATTTGATATTTTAATTTTTTTGTAGGAATAGTACTATAAGCTGCCGCTGTAGGGATAGGAACGTCACTAGATGAAGTAGAGAGATTTTTAGTTTAAAGAAATTATAAATATTGTAAATATTGTAAAAAAATCCGCGGTGGTCCGCATGAAACTTTCTTATACTTAGTTATACTACGTTTTTCGAAAAAACTTTTCAAATAAAAGTTGTTTAAAATTTCAGTATCTACAACTTTCTTAAGAATAATTTTTTCGATAACTCCTACCGTTTTCGAAATACGGAAAAAGGTGATAAGAGTAAACCATCACTTCCGGTTAAGATATTGCCTTCAAAATATGACATTTTCCTCCTGGCTGTATACAAATCTTAAGTTTAAAGTTTCATAGCTCTAACGTTCATCGTCTGGGCGGTAGAGCGCGCACAGGCTCACAGGCAGACAGACACACAGACGTCATTCCGAAAATAGTCAGAAACGATTCAGGGGACCTCAAAACGTGTATATCCCTTGAAATCTCGACTTTTCATGATTCCTATACTTACTTATACATAATGTATAAGAAAGTAAAAACATTATAAAAATTTTATATATACGTGGATTTTTTTAAAGACGTAATTCTTATGTACATCCAACATTTCTAATAATAAATTTGCCTAAGACTTATAGACCATTGGTTTATTACCTGTCTTATTAACGTCAAACTCTTTTTAATTTCTGTCTTCATATTACTAATTTTTTTTGATAACTGTTTTGTTGTAAGTGAGACGTTAAAAATATCTTTGTATTGTTGTATTAAGACGTTTAAAGCGGCCTCTGTTTTAACATGAGGAAGTTGTGATTTATTAAGAACGATTTGATGTTTCTTTAATTTGTGGACAAATATGTTTGTCAATTTCTTCATCATTATTATTGTAATATATGTATATTGTAAATAGTTATCTTAGTTTTGTTAGGTTTACGAATGAGCGGAAACCGAGTTTCTGGCCCACTCGTAGCTGTATATATTCGGGATCGCCACGGGCTCTCCCCCTCTCTCTGTGTGTGTGCATCTTGACGGAGTACAGGTGAAAGCACGTGGCTAGGTATTGTGAATAAAGATACAAAATTAATCAAGACGTTTTATTGTGGACAATTAATAATCATCCGAGCAGATGTAATGCGACGAACATTACAATTATTATTAACATTCCTCACTTCCACTCGAATCTGCCATATCACAAAATGCACGTTTTTATTTTTCACAAAAAGATAACAGATGTACTGAATGAATAGTTGTTGTATTAACGCCACCTCTACTGCACGCGTAAATCGAGACTATATAATTTCCAGGTTGAGACCTGATGCGCAAGCAATTGCTACAGAGATGTAGGAAATGGAGCATTTGCATAAAAATGTTATTCATGTGAAAATCTAGCAATTATTTTTACTTAAAGCCTTTGCTAGGCAAGCAATTACTTTTTCTAAAAAGTAATTGCTTAAAGCAATTGCTAATTTTTTATTCATTAGGGCAGTGGTTCTTAACCTTGCTGGAGGTACCGAACCCCATCAGTTTCATATGAGCATTCATCGAACCCCTTTTAATTGGAAAAATAAAATATAATTTTCAAATTCAAAACATAGGTATATATTTTAATGGTCCACAAAATAAACAAAACCATTATAGAACAAAACATTACGAACAAAGAACAAAACATTAAGAACAAAGAATAAAACATTAAGAACAAAGAACAAAACATTAAGGGCTTTACCTTGGAAAGTGCCGCTCGCATGCCGTTTTCGCAACTAAGTTTGTTCCTTTTCTTCGTTTTAATGTTCAGCATCCTTGAAATGGATTGCTCGCAAAGATATGTTGTCACAAACGGTATCAAAATCTCCAGAGCTTTCTTCGCAATAGCAGAGTACGTTACTATTTGGTGGAACCAAAACGATGAGAACGTTGTTGTTTCGAAGAGTTGCTGTTGAACCTGGCTCTGCTGAATTTCAATAATTTCATCCAGGTATGTATCATTGACATCTGTTTTCTCAACATCAAACGTAAACGGCTGCCTCACCCATGCTGGATATATCTCTCTTGAAGGGGAGTACCCTTCAAGAGGCTTTGCAAGCTCGTCTAAGTGCATGAAAATTGCGTGCTTCAGTTCCCCCGATACAGAAATATCTCCGATTCCAGGCACATCATAATTCTTATTTACACATTCGTCTAGCAGTGTAAAGTTTGCAAAGTTACCGTTTTCTATTCGTCGCTTCCACAACGGTAGCTTTTTTTGAAACGGCTTCAGGGCTTCTTCCGCTTCGATGATGTTGACACCATCGCCCTGCATCTGTTGATTCGGATGATTGAGAGCTGCGAAGATATCAACCATGTACGCAAGCATGAGAATAAATTCAGAATTTTTGAAGTAATCTGCATGACCATGTTGGTGCTCTTGCAAAAACAGGGCTAATTCCTCACGTAGGACAAAAACACGATTTAACACCTGTCCCCGGGATAACCACGGAACGTTTGAATGGTACAGAAGTACATCGAATTCAGACCCCATTTCTTTACACAACTCCTTGAAGATGATGTGCCTCAGAGCACTATTTCGCACATAGTTCACGCATTCCACTACAATTTTTAAGACTTCTGCCAGTTTTGGAGGCATGGTTTTTGTTGCCAACGCATGCCTGTGTAGAATACAATGTGTAACAACGATATGTGGTGCATCGACTTTCACTAGCGTACAAAAACCAGACTAGACTTTTTTCCCAGCATGGCTGGAGCTCCGTCCGAACAAACTGCAGAAACCATATCCCACAAAAGATTATTTTCTTTGAAGAAGTCATCGACAAGTTTCTTTACATCCGCTGCCTTCGTTGTTGTTGTAAGAGGCTTACATAATAAAAAATCTTCCTTTATAACGTCGTCTTTCACATAGTGCACAAATACTGCAAGCTGACTTAGACTGGAAACGTCTGTAGTTTCGTCGAGTTGAAGGCTGAATTTTGCCGGGCTTGAAATCAGATCTGCACCTACTTGGGCCAAAATATCTTTGCTCATGTCGTCTACCCTGATGGTGTCATTTGAAAGAGGAATTTGGGATAACTTAACTTCAGCCGCTTTTCCCAGCATGATATTCGCCATCTTCAACACGACTGGTTTTATGAGTTTTTTTACTTGCCCTGCTTTGCGATAAGGTAAGCGACTTCGTACGATGCTGTAAGGATCGGTTTATCGATGGGTACAAAGCCGAGGACAGGCAGACTACCCTTTTCAACAAAACGTTTCTACGAGCACTTTGCGTAAATCAAGAAATCAAAATTTTCGGATTTTTTTTCTTTTTCCTCTGTTACTATCACAGATCTGTCATTTGAGTAACAAGAAAACGTTTCTACGAGCACTTTGCGTAAATCAAGTAATCAAAATTTTCGGATTTTTTTTTCTTTTTCCTCTGTTACTATCACAGATCTGTCATTTGAGAAGCAACAAAACGTCTCTACGAGCACTTTGCGTAAATCAAGAAATCAAAATTTTCGGAATTTTTTTCCTTTTCCTGTCTTATTATCACAGATCTGTCATTTGAGAAGCAACAAAACGTCTCTACGAACACTTTGCGTAAATCAAGTAATTAACATTTTCGGATTTTTTTTTCTTTTTCCTCTGATACTATCACAGATCTGTCATTTGAGTAACAACAAAACGTCTCTACGAGCACTTTGCGTAAATCATGAAATCAAAATTTTCGGAATTTTTTTCCTTTTCCTGTCTTACTATCACAGATCTGTCATTTGAGAAGCAACAAAACGTCTCTAGGAGCACTTTGCGTAAATCAATCAAATCTGGTCCTCTTCACATTGAATTCAGCGAGTGTTGTATGTTTGTAATTTCCATGCAGATTTAAGTGTTCTCTTAGTTTTGCCGGTGCTAGACTAGAATTGCTTAACTTGGCATTGCAAATCATGCAATAAGGACGCTGACTCCCATCACGTTCCGTTATACATGTGAATCCATATTGTACATATTCGTCCGACCACTTTCTTTTTTTTTGCTCGACATAGTATGAAGGGATTAAAATATTAAAAAAGAAATCACACGACGTACAATCACGACAGTCACAATTCGAATACTGGGCGCACCAAATTTCCTGCACCATAGAAAGGCCAAACGATTTTGCGTGATCACCCGCAGCCAATGATAGCCGAGTGGGGCGTGTCATCACGAACGTATGAGTCGGGTGTGTGCTTGACCGTCTTGCAGGTCATTTATACGTGTATTCGATTGGGACCTCTTCACTTCGTTTCAGTTAGACAGTAGTAGAAGTTAGAGAGTAAGAGAAGTTACTTTCCCAATAGAACGCACGTTATGTAGCATTAGTTTTTGAAACCAATACGGTGTCTACGTCACGATGACGTCAGGTGGTTGACCTCTGCCGAACCCCTGAGACTTACTAGCCGAACCCCAGGTTTCGGTCGAACCCAGGTTAAGAACCACAGCACTAGCGCAATTTCCCTGTCAATAACACTGGTCAACACATAAAAATTTTGCAGGGTATTTTTACTTGTTTTCGATTAATTTAACTGTGCTGATTACGAAAATAAAAATAAGACTATTTTTTTTCTAGCAGCTTTAAATATATACCTAGGTTAATTATTACAAAAGTATGTTTTTTTAATCACTGTGGTTGGGGAATAAAATGTTTTTTATAAGATTTTCTTGAATGAGGTGTCTGTATAAGATCCCGACAAAGATTCCAGCAGTAATCAGCCATCATATGTATGTCCCACCTCCCTTGGTAACGTTCTTCCATTGTGAGTAGTAGGGATTTGCCAATTCATAAACTTCCTCCTGGAACAATGTAGTTCAAGTTCAAGGTCCAGGTCACACTGGGTGACTGTGTCCCTGACCTTGACCTTGACCTTGACCTACATTGTTCCAGGAGGAGGTTTATGAATTAGCAAATCAAGGTCGGGGTCAAAGCAGGTCGCGGTTAAAGATATTGTTAACATTGAAACGTAACCTTCAACGTTTTAGGAGGAGGTTTAGAAATTGGTAAAAGTAGAAAAATGTTCAACCCCTCCACCCAAGAAATATCGTTTATAAGCGTGAACGGTATAGCAGTGAAAAGTCTAGTTCCTTGACATACAATCGAAGTGGTAGTGTCCTTGGAGTAATAATAGCTGATCGTTGAAGTATTACAAGTAAGTTGTAGACTATAGTACAATAGAATGTGTACAAATTTTGATTATGTATATGTAGTTCCTTCCAAACCAACAACCTTCATCTGAAGAGAAGTCCTACAATTGATGGATGTAGTCGTTCGAAAAATATGAGAAAAATCGTGAAAGCACAAAATACCGTACCCATGTCGCAAGTAATTGAAGAAGATTCCAGCTACGAAGTTGATTTAAATAATTTTAAATTCAATTGATGAAGCTGTAGGCACTCGGTGAAACATGATTAAAACAATAATAAAACACTTGTGCCCGGTTTCACAAACGCTAATCGGTCGTTAACGGTTCGTTAACGACTCGTCAAACTTTTGACGAGTCTTTAAGCAATCATCAAATATTTGACGATTAATTACCTTGACGAACCGTTAAAAGAAAAATTGCCATTGTTTTGGATTTCATAAGAAACAACGAGTCGTTAAAGACTTGTTAACGACTCGTTAAGTTAATTGTAGGTGGATGTGCGATTAACTGTCATTTAAATATTATTATATTTTCTATATATTATTACAACATTGGCTTAGTTGAATAAAATCCAGTAAGTATCTCAAAATATATTATAACAAGTATTATAACAACTATACGTGAACTTAAAGAGTTAAACAGTAATGCCGAGTAATAAAACGCGTCACGGACCAAATTGCTGCACTTTCTCGACGACATATATTGATGCCTAGAACAGACGAAGAATTACTAGGGTTAAATCAAATGTCTATGCGATCTGTGGCTTTCCTCGTGTTATAGGTGCCTTAGATTGTAGTCACGTACGGATTCAATCTCCAGGCGGTCCAAATGCCGAGCTGTTTCGCAACAGGAAGGGCTATTTTTCGATCAATGTACAGGCAGTTTGTGATGCGATGAAATTTAAAGTGCGACATCTTATTGCGCGATGGCCAGGATCCGTACACGACAGCACAATATTCAACGATTCACCTTTGGCAATGGAATTTCAAATGGGTACATTTGGTAATGGCTTCTTGCTTGGCGATAGCGGATATCCTTGTAAACCACATCTTTTAACTCCATTATTAAACCCATTAAACGCCAGTGAAGAAGCTTATAATCGAGCACACATCTTAACACGGAATCCAATTGAACGATTTTTTGGAGTGCTGAACAGAAGATTTCCATGTTTGGCAAATGGGCTACGTCTTAAATTAGACACAAGCCTAAAAGTCATTGCCTGTGCAGTGTTGCACAACATCTGTAATGAACAGAATGACGATTTTCAGCAGATTAATGATATTAATGATATAGAGCAACTAGAAGGCAATTTCATCGAACATTATGACCATGTACATCACAATCAAAATATTAACTATGCTGTACGAAACGCGCTTATTGCAACATTTTTTGCAAGATAAAATATATACAAACGTTTATTTTTCCAATTTTTTTATTTCCAAAGCGAGCCTTTTAATTTCCAATGTAAATATATTTTTTAGCTTTATATTCTAAATTAGCTGTTTTAATTTTTTTTTGATAAAACTGTCTTCTGAGTTGTTCCGCTGTTAATGACTTTCGCTTCAAATTCTTTGGATTTTTGGCAGTTGGAACAGGAATATTAGGACTGGCGTTGGAGGTATGGGGACTGGTGTTGGCGGTATGGATAACTGGTATTACTTCTGGCATTCTATCAGTTTCAACGTTCATTTCAGCTTCATCTATTCATAACAGTAAGAAGGATGGTAAAGATATATAGGAATTATAAACAAAGATTACCAAAATATAGTGCATCATACACATTCGAAAGAAGTGTCACTTGCGCCATAATTTCAGCAAGTAATAGCTCCTGGTCTTTATTCAATGCTGGCTCATATGAGCCACCGCCAGTTTTCATTATCTCGTTCTAAAATTGTACAAAACTTGTTAATTACCATTACTACTATTTTAAAAAATAGAAATATCTCGTAATTATAAGATATTTTATACCTTATCGTTGCTAGCTACTTTCTTAGCCTCATTAATTTTTATCAAGTAATTTGCATGCTACAATATAAAGAAGTAAAGCTTGTATTATGACTGATGATAATAACAATCAAGTAAACTACTCAAAACGAATAAGGAGACATTTGTAAAATATACGGAAATTTTGTTTACATATTATGTATTTAAATAAAATGTTGGAGTTATGTTTTAATTAAAAGTACTCTTTGAGTAGACAACACAATTGCAACGCATTGATAACGATTTTTTAGGAAAAAATGAAATTATAGTTTTTAACCTCAAATTGTTTAATTAAAAATAATCAAATTTATTGAAACAAAAACATTTAATAATGGGTATGACTTCCTCTAACCCGGAAAACTTCTGCGCAACGACGAAGCATGCTTTCTATTAAATTTCCAATCCTTTCTTGAGGCAGCTGTTCCCACTCCTGGATAAGAATTTCTTCGACCTGTTGGAGATTCTCTATGGGTTGGTGTTCCCGTAGTCGTCTTCCCAATTCGTCCCATAAGGGTTCTATCGGATTTAGGTCCGGGCTATTAGATGGCCATTCCATCACATGAATATTGTGGTCGTCAAAGAAATTTCTCACTGTCCTTGCTATGTGAGGTCTAGCGTTATCTTGTTGCAGGATGAAATCGGGTCCCATATTTTCAGCGAAGGGGGTAATATGGGGTTCCACAATGTCTGCTAAATAACGCTGAGCCGTTAATGTTCCTTCTCGAAACACCACTAATTCGGTGCAACCATTTAAAGATATTCCGCCCTAAACCATAATGGACCCTCCACCAAATGCAAGGGTTTCTTGTATAGTGGAGTCTAAATAACGTTCACCTTGGCGTCTCCACATACGAACTCGGCCATCGTTATGCCCTAGGCAAAACCTGGACTCGTCCGTAAACAGTACGTTACTCCACTGTTCCAGAGTCCCGTTGAGATGTACTTGCCCAAAGTTTCGTCGGTCTCTTCTATGCGCTGGTGTTAAACGAGGTACGTTCGCTGGTTTCCTTGCATTCAGCTGAACTTCATGGAGTCTATTTCGAATGGTTTGATCAGAAATTCTGGTCCTAGTTGCCGCTACAAATTGATTTTGAAGAACTGTCGCGGTAATTCTACGTCCGCGAATTGCCCAATGAGTTAATAAGCGGTCTTTCGGGGAGTAGTCGACCTTTTTCGTTGAGGGTAAGGTCGCCTTCGTGTAATGCCATACTCTAAATGCCCAATCCATGCCTTGGATATAGCGGAATGACTTACATTCAACAATTGAGCTACCCATCTTCTTGAATGGCCTTCTTCAATTAATGTCACTGCCTTAGCTATCTGAATAGCATCAAGGTACACTCTGTACTATTCTTCTACCCAACACATCATCATTCATGTTTCACACCAGAATTACAACCCAATATTAAAAATAAAGTTCTGGTTAGATTCAAACTTTAAGCGTTTTTTTTTTTTCGTTTTTATTACGCTTTTATTGTTTATTTCACGTAAATGTCAAATAAAACAGCGTCTACTTGATGGAGAAGTTATATTTAAGAATACTGATATTGTGACCGAATTGCATTTATTTTCATAAAGTTTTATGTAAAATAAAGACATATATAGAAGTGTCTCTTTTTTCGTTTTGAGTAGTTTATAACTAAGGTTTTTTAAGTTTTTACTCAAACCTTACATGTGTGTCGGCTACTGATTTTCTAGTATTACGTTTCAAGTTATCGTACAAGGTCTTTAATTCTTTAACAGTACGAGGCCCTGTTTCCGAGCCACAATTATAATCGCCCAATTTTTTTCCAGACATGAACTTTTTTCTGAATAATCGTGGCCTTTGTACATTTGTTTTCAACAATGGGTTTGTATCTAAATGGGACAGGAATGGGATATTACAATGAAGGAAATGGGAAGGAAGTGGTGTGGTACTTGGTCATTGATGAAAAAATACATTAACTCAAGTATTACATTCAATATACTCACGTTCCAACGACGCACAGAAGACGATTTTTCTCACTTGGGGTGAAATTAATACGTTTTTTCCCCTCCATTGCTATTAAATCTTAATCTACAACTCGACGTCAAAGAAATTATTTTTGACAAATGACAGCATTGCCAACGGGATCTGTAATTTTCTCCGCTGTTGCCAACCGTACAACGCGTTAACGGTTCATCACATGATGGACCGTTGACAAGCCGATAATTTATTTGTGAAACCCGAACTAATTTTAACAGACCATCAATTTTAACGAATCGTTAACTAAATCACCATTTAACAATCGTTCGTGAAACCGGGCATTGGTAATTTCTTCCACAAATTTTTTTCTGACAAATCTTTATTATAATTTCGGCAGTTACGCCATCATCAGAAGATAAGTTATCTTCTTATCTTCTGATGATGGCGTAACTGTATGTGTTGATCGTCGAAGCCCGATTATGCGTTCGCTATCCGGCTTGAGCCGAAAACGCACTTCTCAACAACGTAATGCAAAACATCATCCGAATTACACGTTGTTAAGAAGTCGACAAATACAGTCACCGTTTCCCAAGAGGTATTTGATGAACAACATTTAAGTTGCGCATCAAATTCCTCGCTGGAAATAGTTGCTGTTTCACAGCTGAGCCAGACCCGTACTATCGTGGCGGTGAAGGGAAAAAAAGTTAAAATATTATCTAACCATCGCATCAAACCCGCAAAACATAACGCTCCAAACATTTTGAAGGCTTTACTAACAGCACCGGTAAATGAAAAGCTTCGCAGACCCTATGCTATTCTTCCACCACCAATGGTTACACCTCACGTGTGTCTTGATGGTGGGAGAACAACCACGTCGAGCATTCTACAACACGTAACGGTCTAGGGTGCCACCAAAAGTCGTTAAAGTTGATGTATTTGCTCCCTCAACGTCCAAGGTTTTCCAACCTTGCAAGTCGAGGGATCCATCCACCAACATTAACGCACAGGTTGGCACCCCTTCGACGTTGCGGGTTGTGAGAGATCCTAAGAACGTCAACATTGATGTACGAGCCTCCTCAGTGTCCAGTGTGGTCGAGCCTCACACTTCGGAGGTTCAATCCACAAACATGAACGTTGACGTCAAGTCACATGTAATTCAACCCTTAACGTCAAGGGTGTCGTCAGCCAATATGGGTGCTGAGAGATCTTTGGCGTTGAGAGCTAACCCACTCCCCCTGCCCAACGAGAATTTTTTAGATAATATTGTTGCGAACAGTGAGGCATACCTTTATGGTGTAGATCATAATGTCAAAAACATCATTAATGACGCTAAACAAACTTTTAGAACCATTTTACAGCAAAAATTAGAATGTTTACAAAATTCTTTGAAGCAATATCAAGCATTTAAAAAATTCTGCGATTCGGTGGAAAGCACTAACGCGGTAGCTGCAATAACTGCTTCGTACGCTGACGTGGAGGCGCTTCTCTTACACTTATCTTAGCTTATTGCAAACATTTATAACATTTTTTTCCTTTGTTACCACGTTTTAGTTACACTTTTCTTTATTTTTTGTTACAGTGGAAAATCTGAAGAATCTGTCGCTAGGAGTAGTTAGTTCCGCCATCGCGAATTAGCGATTTGTATTAAATTTAGTAGCAGCAATCCCGATCGCGCTAGTAGTAAATTTAATAAATCGGTGGACTGACGATTGCTGGAGGCAGATTAAGTGCGGGCGTCCAATTATGCGGGATGTTTCACAATCCATGCGAGTGGAAAATGTTCTCCTTCCCCAGGAACGTTTCGGAAAGCAAATGTCGTACCAAACCATTTCAAAAATTTTCAACACCATCCCACATGATTGGACGATCCAGACACGTGTCCCTAATGATAGATGCTTTCTTGTAAGTTTTTTGTACTATGAGAGTAAGTAAATTGGGTAAAATATGTCGTAGATGTAATCGACACCTACATATGGCACTGAGAAAGAATGGGGGTGTATTTAAATACGAGCGTGCTCGCGTAATGGCGCACCGCCGAAACTATGCATATGTGGAACAGCTGCTATCATGTGTGTTAAACGAGCGGTTTTGGTGTTCCATGTGCGTGCGCCGAACATTATTTAGGGTTCGTGTTGTTGATGATATCGAATTGTTTGATGCAACAACTTCAGACATGGATGCGGAATGAATGGTATAGTGCCATATTTAGGATTTGTAGTATTTATCAGTGAATGTTTCAATGGATAAACTTTCGCGGTAGCATCTATACATCTCTCACTCATATCTTGGATTTCTTCTTACACGTCTGTTTAAATCTTCATATATATTTTTATATCGTAGAAATTAAATTTAAGCTGTAGTCATATATTATTTTTTTTTTAGTATTTAAGTTAAATGTGCAGGTATAATTATAGCCATACAGATTAATTAATTAATTTAAAGTTAATCAGTCGGAATATAGAATTTAGAATGTTTTGACTGTAACTTATAATAATCATTTGTTACAATATATATGAATCATCGCGATATGTTTGAAAGGGTTGCCTATTTTTGTCGAATTAGTAATTTTTGATGCCGATATGTATTGGACTTGTATTGTACGTAGATATAATAAACAAGTAATACGTAATTCCTCAGTTGTTTTTAATCTGCCTTATTGACAATATCCATCTTTGGCTAACGTAATGGGAGACCTCACAATTATCACATAACCCATACCTTGCAAATGCAAAACGTTGCGTACGGTAAGGATGATACATCGTTCAAAAGACATAGTGCCCTATTCGGAGTGAATTGTAAGCGTTGTTTGATAGTAGGTGCATCTGGGTCGGGAAAAACCAGTGTCTTGTTATCACTATTAACTGCATCTGCTGGTTTGCGTTACCTTAACATATATCTGTGCTGCAGCTCCCTCTATCAAAACAAATACGAATATCTCCGTCGATTATTGAAGCCATTGACAGATTGCGGATATGTTGAATGCTCAAATATGGACGAATTTATTCCACCATCACAAGTCAAAGAATATTCTATCGTCATCTTCGATGATATAAATCCTACGGGGCAAAATGTTATAAAAGAATATTTCTCATACGGTCGACATAAAAATGTTGATTGCTTCTACCTTTGCCAAACCTATAGCGCCATTCCGAAACAACTGATTCGTGATAATTGCAACCTTCTAGTTTTATTTCGTCAAGATTTTACAAATTTGAAGCATATCCATAATGATCACCTTGTGGGTGACAACGTGGGATGAACTCACGCAAATTTGCAGAGCATGTTGGAATGTACCTCATGGAATCTTAGTAATTGATCTTGATTGCTCCAAAAATAACGGCCGTTATCGGAAATGGTTTGATGAGTACATTGTGATTTAAGATCGGTCGTATGACTTACGAGTATCAGTGTCGTTCGATCCACCAACGTGGTAACTCATTATGAATATGACGTTAACTCAGCAACTAATCAATGCACGTGATATTGAAGAAGCAAAACTTCATGCTGAAGCTCACTACGCACCGCTTCAGGAACCACTTAAGGATATTTCAAAAAAATTAGACACAATAAATTTATTAGCAGTCAAGACACCAGCTCATCCGAAAACCGATCATAAAAAGTATTCAGCAAATGTTTCTTCGATATCCTCTACGATGGATTTTGAAGATGTATATGATCAACAGTACGGTATTCGTGCAACCACAGACGGATTATACATGGGGGATAGTCTGGTCCAATTCGACAGTAAGAAAATAATAATTGGTGGATTCACCTACGATGGTTCACTGGGCTTGTATGAACTCCGTTTCAAACAAGCGCCAAGTAAATTCTCACTTCAAGACATGCGCGATTATAGGGAAATTTTACGACGCACACACGCAGATGGTGAAATCGCTGAGGACTACGAAAATACTAAATTGACAGAAATTGTTCATCCGATTTTGCAAAATAAGAAACCGTTGGTGCATTTGGCGAGATATTGGCCTAACCCTACACATACAGGTGGAGTTTTAGAAAAGCATGTGGTGCCTGGTGCAATTAAAGAATATGAATATTGGGATGATGTTAATGAACTCGTGGATAGGTTGCGTTTATTGATCGCATCTCAGACGGCGGGTCATACAGGACATCACAACGAAATAATTTCCATAATTGAGGAATTAAAGGAGGCAGAGGTTATCCGATAGATCTGCATATAACAGTCAATATGTACTAACAACGTCAGAACTAGAACTAGAATATAGGGTGTAACATGTCACTTAATCGATTCGGTAAGCATGCTCATGCGACAATTGCTAAATTCGGACCATCCATCCACGAGCACAGTATAATCGAACATTTTTCGAAACCGGAAGTGCTTAAGTTTCATCGCGAACCCACCATTTTTACATTGTGTGGGGATGGTGCCACCGATCCTGCTAAGGAATACTTCCTGATCAAGAACAAGAATTACACACATGAATACAAGAACTACTTCTATGAAGGTCGAATAAAAGAAGCTAGAATGTCGAATAATGTTCAAATGTTTGTCAACCACACAGAACTCAAGAGGATCACGGGGATATTGAAGCGAGGTGTAAGAATAAGTTTCCAAAACTAATACGACCATTTTTTGTTGAGTTGTTACTAGAACACCTGTGATGAAAAAGTTTAAGCGGGATGTTGTCAACGAACTTCATGCTCCTGCCAGGAGATATTTCAGGAGGCGAAGAGTAATAATTAAAGGGTTAAATGATTTGTTCCAAGCAGATCTTGTAGAAATGATTCCATACGCTAACGAGAATGACAACAACAAGTACATTCTCACAGTTATTAACGCTTTGTCGAAATACGCCTGGGCAGTTCCTTTCAAAAACAAAACTGGTAAAGAGGTGACGAAAGCGATCAAGAAAAGTTTCTTGGATAAAAAACACAATACACCTAAAAATTTGCAAATGGATCATGGTAAGGAATTTTACAATACCGACTTTAAAAAAGTGATGTTACAATACGGCATTAATCACTACGGTACTTATTCCACGTCAAAAAGTTCTATTATCGAACGGTACAACAGAACTCTTAAGGAGAAAATGTGGAAGGAATTCAGCATGCAGCGGAATTATAAATGGTTGGAGTTACTACCTACATTCATACATAATTACAATAATTCTGTGCATAGGACAATACGTATGAAACCAATTTCCGTGAACCGACGAAACGCTGCAGCTCTTTTGAAAACAATATTCACTTCACTTAAAATTGTCGATCCTGCCACGCCCAAATTCGCAATAGTTAGTTAGTTAGTTATAATTGAGTGGGGCGTTTGTCGCCCCTCCACTGCGACCGCAAGGGTCTATTGTGGCTCACAACTAATTATAGTTCACCCTCCATACCCATTCTCTTTAAATAGAGTAGGATTTTAGTGGGTGAGATTTTGTCAAGTTCTCCCAGCTCCAGTTTTATCTTACCAAAGACTGTGAACCTGATTTTGTCCCCAGCGGGGCAGGCACACATCACGTGCTCCGCTGTTTCTTCCGTTTCACAGCATAGTCTGCACTCAGTGGTCTCAGCCACTCCCAGCCTATGCATGTGATGCCTTAGTCGGCTGTGCCCAGTAACCAGGGCTGTCAGAGTTCGCAGATCTTTCCTGCCCAAACCTAACAGTATCCTGGTTCGTGCCGCACATGGGCCCTTTAGCACTAACTTGGAATGTCTCATTCCCTGGCATTCCTGCCAGTTTTTTAGTACCTTGTGCTCCATCCAGCTCTTATTCGAACTTCTGGCCAGGACTCTTGTAATCCCAAGAGCCGGTTCTGGACCAATAAATTTTTGGTTAGCCCCGCTCCTTGCCAGGGAATCGGCGGCTTCGTTTCCCTCTATTCCAGCGTGCCCGGGTATCCAGACCAGGCTAACCTTGTTGACTCTCCCTTCTTGAGAGAGTACTGCGCGGCAGTCCCTGACCGACATCAGTGTACACTGATTATCGGCAAGGACTTGCAGTGCTGTTCTGCTGTCAGAAATAATTTTTATCGTCCTGTGCTGCCGAGGGCTTTTTAATAGCTCTCGTGCGCACATTTCAATGGCATAGACTTCTGCCTGTTGGATCGATGCATGCCTACCAAGACTGAACTCTAATCCAGTTCTTGGTTTGCGGCAGAACACTCCAGCTCCTGCTCCTTCAGTTGTTCTGGAGCCATCCGTGAACCAGCTCGAATCTGCCTGTAACAGGGCGACTTGGTTACGCTCCCATTGGTCACGAGATGGAAATATGACTTTGTAGGGCAGTCCGAAGCTGTATGTTGTAGACATTGTATCAGCCCTCATACCCAGGATGTCATCCGCTTCAATATCGGGCGACAGCCTGTTCCGCATGAAGGCCAATGTCTGCGGCCTTTGCATCTCCGCATTATGAAATCGATGTGTTCCCTTCCTGGCCTCACTTTGCAGCAAAATATGCAAAGGATTCCTCCTTTGCATATTTTGCTGCAAAGTGAGGCACTTCCATGGCAGCTGACGGCGTGGTGCTTAATGCCCCAGTCACCGATATGCTGGCCATTCTCTGTAGGCTTGCCAGTTTTACTCTGGCTGTCCTTCGTGAGGAGACAGTCCACCAGACAATACAGCCATACGTAATGATTGGTCTAATAACCACCACGTATAGCCAGTACATTTGCTTGGGGACCAATCCCCACGTTTTTCCACAAATTCTTCGGCACATCCAAAGTGCTTGTCTAGCCTTTTGTGCCGTTTTTTCCATATGTGAGTTCCAGTTGAGCTTTCTATCTAGTGTCACCCCTAGATATTTTGCCTCCTCTACCAATGGTATCGTTTCACCTTTCAGTGTGGGTTGTTTGAGACTCTCAAGCTTCCTCCTGTTGGTGAATGGAACAATAACTGTTTTACGAGGGTTTATAGCTAATTGCTCCCCCTCACACCAGCATTGCGTAACATTTAGCGCTTCTTGCAGCATTGCAGAGATGATTGCTTCATCGCTGCCTCTTACAAGAATAACAATATCATCAGCAAAGGCCTGTATGTCGACCTCCAAACTGCTGACAATAGCAAGTAGGTCGTCCACCAGAAGAGTCCACAGTAGAGGTGAAAGAACCCCTCCCTGTGGGCAGCCTCTTATCGCCCTAAATCTTACTGTTTCTCCACACAATGATGTGGTCATTGTTCTGGACTTGAGCATAGCTCCTATCCAGTCAGCCACCATAGGCGCCACCCCTCTCGCTGCAACAGCTTTACAGAGGGATAAAGGTAGTGCTGCGTTGAACGCTCCTTCTATGTCAAGGAAGGCAGCCACCGCAATTCCCTTGCACTCTAGGGATTGGGTGATCTTCCCGACAAGGTTGTTCAGCGCCAGGTCTGTTGATTTGCCCTTTTGATAGGCATACTGATGGACATTCAGGGGGTTAGTCGCTAGTACCTCCCTCCGTATATGCCCAACAACCACCTTTTCTAAGGTCTTCAAAATGAAGGACATCAGGCTAATGGGTCTGAAGGATTTTGGGTGTGGGTCTACTCGTCCCACCTTTGGTATGTATACCACCCTCACCTCCGTCCAGCTTGATGGAATGTAATTCCATGCTAGACTAGCTCTGAATAATCTAACAAGGTGCGGGATCAATGTATCCCGTCCTTGTTGCAGTAGTACCGGTAGGATACCATCTCCTCCCGGTGACTTGAATGGTTGGAAGGACTTAACCGCCCAGCTAACCGTTTCATATGAGACGACTTTTTTCAGCGTCGCCCAGTCCTCTTTTTTTGGTCGTTTGTCTCGACGTATAGGGACCGGGTTGACGTTTACTTCATCGCTCAGAAGCAGGCAATCAGGGAAGTGAGTTTGGGCCAGAATCTCTAACGTTTCTTTTCCTGAGTCCGTAAATGTGCCATCTGGTCGTTTTATCGCCCCTAGCATCTGTGTCGGCTCTCTGGATAGAATCTTGTGAATTCGTGCGCTGCTGGGGGTATCGTTTACCCCCTCGCAGAACCTCCTCCAAGATTCTCTTTTGGTCCTGCGTACTTCCTTATTGTAGTCCGTTAGAGTGCTCGTATAAAGGTCCCCGTTGCCTGTTTCTTTAGCCCGATTAAAAAGTTGTCGGACTTCTCTTCTTCTTTTACTTAGTTGATGGTTCCACCAAGAGACATTCCTATTGTCTTTCTTCTTCTTGAGTGGACAATATTCATGGTAGGCAGAGACAACCGCCTCCCTTACTTGGTCCGCGGCTATCTCAATATCTCCACAATTATTCATTGTAGTGATCACGTTTCCCGTAAGTTCACGGAGGGAACGCCTATATCCGTCCCAATCCGTTTTCTTAGGATCGCGATATTCCACTACAGGTCGGGGACCTACTTCAATACTGAATTGAATATTTCTATGATCTGCGCATGAGGGCACAGTAGACACTTTCCAGTCAAGTATCTTGGTGCTCAAATAATTTGAGCTGAATGTTATGTCCAGTACCTCTTTACGATTTCTCGTAACAAAGGTTGGTTCAGAGCCAACGTTATTAACTATTAGGCCCTCCCCTATGAGATAATTAAACAACGACTCACCTCTTTTGTTGATGTTTGTGCTTCCCCATACCGTGTGGCGGGCATTCGCATCACATCCAACAATTAGGTGGGCATTCCTCCTCTTGCAGTAGGAGATTACGTCCCTTACTACCGCAGGAGGTGGTAGTTCCACATTGTCCCCCAAGAAGTAAGCAGAGCAGGCTATGATGTTTAGTCTGCCCTTCTCCACTGGGATGGTCATGTGGACTGACACCGCATCACCGGTGCAGTAATCTGTAAGTACAAAATATTGTATCTCTTTTCTGACAAGCATGCAAGCTCTAGGCTTGCATCCTGTGTTAAATACCACTAGCTTGCCAGAGGTGTTCCCCAGTCCACTGATCTTGCCCGTGCTGGACACCCAGGTTTCCTGAATGAAGGCGAGATCGATCCGCTTACTACGAATTTCGTGGTAAATTGTTTAATACTGAGGAATCCGAAGAAATAACAGTATACCTCGATTAGCTGCAGTGGGGACGGGTGTGGGTTACAAAATAATAAAGAATATGTATATAAAAAAATAACCCAAAAATAGTTGTTTAATATTAACAAAAAAATTACAGACAATAATATAAAAAAATAACAAACCGTAATTAATCAGGGAGTTAGATAACGTTTGATCGGTACTTAAAATGTAAATTCTATTAATCGCTTTCAAAGTTTCAAAACAAGTATTGATCGGATATGGTTGCTTAGGTTTTCCACTTTGGGATATTAGCGTTTTTTTTAATAAATCACAGTTAAACAAAATGGCTGGCAAATACCTGCACTTCTTATGCCCGCGTTGAATTGTAGGCGAATTGGCGAGTTCGTCCGTTCGAATTACGACGTCGGCCGGTTACTCGATGCGACGAATATTCCAGCACGTTTCGCTTGGATACAGCAAGGACACCGTCCTTAAAAGGTGTGCAAAGTACAAGCCCTCACTCACAAGATATGCATTTGAGCCCAAAGTTAGGAGCCTAAATATAATTAAAAGAAAATCTCAAGGTTTCCGAAGGTGTATGTAAAAATGAAAATACTGACCTCTAAAACCACGAGGCGAATCGAATATTATAAACGTCGACTAAAGATCCGTAAAATTACGTGATATCGTATCGGTCCACTACCAACACGATTAATATATTCTTCGATGAGTCCACCTAATCCGCAACTTGCGAAAATTGTTTTCCAAACACTCACATGGAATAAACAATTACTATGAACAACCGAAGAGCGACTGATTTGCTGTTATTCTCTTGGACACCAGAACACACCTGCGAGTTTTCGATGACCGTCCGGTCCGTATCAAAAAAAGACTTGACAATAAAAACCAACAAATATGATTTCCAAAAGGCAATTTTACACATATGGAACCTTGAATATGAGATACCACCAATTTATACCGAGCAAAACATTACCAAATCTCGAAATCGAATTAAATGAATTTAATTAAAAATTGTAGATAAATCCGACCGTTACACGCTCTTCTTGGAAGCGCTTGCCAAGGAGATAAGACGCTGCCTTGGCATGTTGCAGGTTAGCCTGCAAGCACTTGACGGATGTAGCCATTACTCCGCCCTTGCAGGCTTATTTTTGTTCCCTTTTTCTAGGGGGATATCCCCCTAGTTGGGAGGTGGGTTCCCCCTTTTTTGGGAGCTCCCCTGCCAGAGGCAGGGGTTTTGCCTTTGTAGCTCGACCCGCGGGTGTAACCCGTTGGCCTATGGGCTGCATCGGCAGTAGCTTTTGCGGAGCCGATCTTGCTTCCGCCTTCTTTCCTGGGCACACTTTTGGTGGTCGCTTTAGCTCGACCTTTCGCCGTTGCCGGTGTTCCGCCAGAGGGCCCAGGAGTTGCAGCACTTGTGTCCTGACCCGGCCGCTTCCCCTTCGGCCGGAATAGAATCCGACCGAAGCAAAAGAAGGGTCTAAAGTCCATGGACTCAAGAGCTTTCATGGACACCTCATCAATTGAGAATGTCCATGTCTGCCCGGGGCCTGACACCTCACGGTGCAGTATAACCCACTCTTCCGTGAGCAGACCCCAGTTGCTAACTCTCAGTCGTGTCAGCACCACCTCCGGTGTGAGCCTCTCTTCAGGCCCATCATCAGGGATGAATGCCACACAGACATGAGGTTTAGGTAGCTCAGCACCCCGTACCGTTTTGAGCTCAGCGCCCTCCCACGGGTTGAGGTTAATAATTATACCTTCAAGCCAGGTGGCCCTTTGCTCATCAGCACAGGTCATCAGGAGCCATCCAGGCCGAAAAGAACAGCCTTGGAACCGCACCTGCAGATCCTCCCTGGTCAGCGACTCCATGGTGTTCAGAATCGCTTTCCGAAGGGTTATGAGCTGCTCATTTGTCATATTGCCTCGGGGAGAGCCAGAGAGGATTACTCCCACCCTTACACCCTCCGCCGCTGCACTATATGACTTTTTTGCAGCTTCAGCATCATCCTCCCTGCAGTGCTTTTTAGCCTGCTGTTCGGGTGTGCTGTCGTCCGAATGGAGCCGCTTAGATGATTCAAGGGCTTCCGTGGAGGTCTGATCCCCCTCTTCCACCCTCTTCACCACCCGCCGCTCCAGCACTGTACTCAGGGCAGTTTGGTAATCCATCCCGCCCTTAAGTAAACGACTGAGGCGTTTCCTTGCGGCTCCGCACAGTCTAATTTGGCTCCGTGCCTCTACGCCCCCATTCAGGGGTGTTTTGGCACTCGAGCTCTCCACCACCTTCCCCTCCACAATTTCCAGGGGCAATAGCGCCTCCTGGTCATGTGCCGGGGTTGTTGATGGAGTTATAGGAGTGGGTTCAATCCCAATCTCCATATTTTCGAGGATCGAGGCTTATACCCGCCTCGTTTGGGTTGCAAACATGCTCATCGGCCATAGGAGTCCCACGAGTAGCTAGGGAAGAAAGGTCCATCATAGCAGAGCCCCGCATGCCATGATAAGGCTAATACTCCGGAAGGTCGCCCGGTATTCCGGAGTTGGAAACCAGTGGGAACTGGACTTCTAACCAGCCATGCATCCCTTCAGCCTGGCCCCCCAGCTTAGGATTTAGGATTTTTATTGAGGTTAACTCCTCTTGGCCAAGACGGTTAAGTCATGACCCCCCGCACTACCTTTCCGCCTAGGCTTCCAGGAAGTGCCTGGTTTAACGGCGAAGCTTTCAAGATGCAGTCCTCCGCCGGCATCGTTTTATCCTTGTGCAGGCCCTTGGCCATGACACGACAGCCGGGCAGGATGGATCGTTAAGGCCGAGCATTTTTATCAACCCCTCGCCATTCAGCCATCGGCACGATACCTCCACCTTGGCTTGAGTTCATCTGTTGGTCCACGGGCCCTTATTCAATATATTCAGGCCAACCATAGGCGGGCTCCCCCATCCGCCACCCGGGGGATGCGCTCAGTAGGAGTAACGACATCTCCCCTGAGAATTCGCAATAGGACAACACGTTCGAATTAGTAAACATCGTCACGCTTTTACGAAGAACTACACACCCAATTGGTTCAATGAAATATTTACCATAGCGATCGTTCAAAATACATACCCTCGAACTTACATCATCGAGGATAGCAAAGGGGAATTAATTCGTGGAGGCTTCTATGAACACGAATTACACACTGTCAAACATCCGGACGTGTATTTGGTGGAAAAAGTACTTCGTCGAAAAGGAAACCGAGCGCTCGTCAAATGGTTAGGAATGGATACCACTCATAATGGCTTCATGGAGACAACGTATTGTGATAATTGATTAACGTCAATAAACATATTTTTATCCTTATAAACAAATTTTTATTTCATAACCATGTACAATGATAATAGATCCATAAGCTATACATTTGTGTAGTAGTGATACAGTGTTCTGCTAAAAATCGTAAACTGTGATATTTATAACAATTACATACTTCTTATTTCAAATGAATTACCATTAATGTTTACAATTACGTGCAATAAGTTCATTCTAACATTTTTCAAGGACTATTAAATCTAATGCAATAGGTATAAATTTATTATGACATAACACTCTTTATACATCCTCAGCCGCTGCTTGGAACAGTTGTAGTAAATTATCCAGCCGTTCTTCTTGACGTACATCAGCGATCGTCTTATGACCCCACGCCAACGTATGACAACGGTCCTTCATTATGAATCGTTTGTCATCCTTCGCTGATAAGGCCACCTTGTTTTTCAATTCGGTGTACACTGTATGAAAGGAAGATCGAAACACATACATTTGTTTAAATACCAACCCACCAACTTCAACCACTCGTTTGTAATCCGTTACGCTTAAATCTTTCTCAATAACATATCGTTTGACGCCTTTAGCTTTCTTGGTCGTTCCATTCAGCGATGTCCCGCAATACGCCTTGGCTCCAGTTCCATAAAACGATGTTAGTATAGTGTTCGGATATTCGTCTTTCATTTTTCCGACGACGGATACCCCCGAGGGATGTTGTGCACATTCGGCACGGTATAATTTGAAGTATCGAACATATCGATGTTTTCTTTTATATCCTCGTATACGTTATCGGTGCAAATTTCCAAAATTAAGGAATCGGTGTCAGTGTATAACAGGGATATGTTCGACCCGTACTTCTTTTTTAAAAAATTATAAAGGAAATCATAAATTACTATTTTTGATAATTCACGCAAAATCCAACGTATAGTGGCTTTGTGTATTTTAATTCCACGACTTTCATTTCTATAGCTGCAAGATTCTCGCAAAAGATTTTTGATGACTTGAAGGTCGTTTTAGGCCTTCTAAAACGACTTTCCCAATGTGTACCAATCTAATTTCGACCCTATTTTCGACATTTTCCATTGTTTTCCCGAAGACTATATTATTCATCGCTTTATAATGGTTTTTTTCGAACTTGTTCTGAGCATTTTGACGTTTTGCCGAATTAAAATCTATGTAAATGTAATGATGGAGCCTGTGGATCTTCTTATATTTAATAAATATGTGAGAAGGGGAAGGTATTATTATTATTGAAATAAAATCTAGATATTCTTTCATCCACTCTGAATGTTTAAAGCTCTATGTATTTTCTTAAGCCGCAAACCATTTTGCAGGCATTGTTTTAAATTTGCATAATGAATTATATAATTTAATTTGTCATTTACACTTGCTATTAATTTTTATTGTTTTGAATTATCAATACATATACTTTCGGGACAGAATGGTAAATCATTGTGCTCGTCGTGCACATTTTCAGGATATTCGAGATCCACCTCAAATACATATCTAATTTCTTTATCATCTATATTGTCCATATCTATCGCATTTATTTCAGCTTCCGTTAGCCACATGAAGTCACCAGTTGGCAATTTACATCGCATCGCATAGCCGTATAGATTGGTAGCATCTAAATATAAAATGTATTTCGATGGTTTTCCATCATCATAGTCTTCGAGAAATTTATTATTTGCTACAGCTGATCGCTTCGAGCACATACTAAGTCCGCCTCTAATTCCCTTCTTGAAAAAATGTAGCATATCAATATCTGTCATCAGCTCCAGTTTGACACGCGTCATTCGCAATAGAGCGTCCCAACCAAAGCCAGGCGCACTAAAGTAGTGGCGCGGGTCTAAATTATAGAATTCGATACATATCTCCCTAAAATTCTCAAAAATATACGCAAGCAAGAGAACATCTTATTTTAGATACACATCTGCATAGTCTCCCAACGTTTGACAACCGAAAGTATCCCCACACCCTTCTGGCGCGGAGTTGCGATCTGACCTCTGTAAGAGTAGGACGTGACCTTGTGTGCTCCGCAGTGTGTTGTGTGCCAGTGTGCGAATTGACGCTTGATTAAAACCTTCTTTGTGATTAGTGCATTTTGTGTGATCGATAGTGACGATATTTAGTCTTAGTATAGTGTTAGTTTCCCCTGAATACAGGGATTTTCCACCCTAAGCCTGGCTCCGCCCCTTAAAGGCGTTGCGAAAGCGCAAGACGCGAGCGACGGGAGAACAACGCTCCCGAATATTAGAAACTGTACGCGAAGATCGTGAATTAACTATCGAAGTTACACCTGTGGACGCGCGAATCTGCGAGCCTGTAGCCGGGCAATCTAACCCGGAAACAGAAAACAAAAATACTGCAACCGGATTGGCTGCAGTAATGGAAGTGGAACAACCCATCAATGAACAGATTGAAACGACTAGCTTAATCGCGCAGGCATTGCAAATGCGCGAAGAACTGGACAAGGCAAAGATGACACCGGACCCACAACCAACATCCTCGATCACCGTAGCAAACAGGTACGCTGTACTAAGCACGTTAACCGAACACCAGAGCGGAACCAATCCGGAGACAGCCCCGACAAAAACGAAACGCCCACCGCCAATCGTCATCCATACACTGCCGAAGCAGCACGGGGAATTTGTTAAATCAATCGCACAGACGTTAGGTAGCAACAACTTCTACCTGCGATATGCGGGCACACGCGTCAGCATACAGACACAAAACAGGCAAGACTACGACAACCTCTTGAAAAATTTAAACACCGCGGAGTACCATAAGTACACGCCTGCGGGCGAGAAACTTAGGGCCCATGTGCTACGGGGACTGTCCGGGGATACTGACCCAAATGAAATACGAGAAGAGCTAATCGAAAAACACCAGCTCAAAGTGAAGCGTGTAATGAAGATGCGCAACACGTACAGCCCGTTGTTTCTCATCACCATAGACGATACAATCACGACAGAAAATCTAAACAACAAATATAAATATATTCTCTACACAAGAATAAAATGGGAACGCTATGAAAATAGCCGCAAAGCAGTGCAGTGCCACAGATGCCAGGAATGGGGTCATGCTACATCTAACTGTAACGCAAAATACAGATGCTTGAAATGTGGCGAAGGGCACCCCACTCCTGAGTGCACAAAACTGCGGACTGAGAAGGCATTCTGCTGCAACTGCAAGGGTGATCACCCGACAAATTCAGTAAACTGCCCGGTGTACACCAAACTCATCAAAAGGAGGCAAAACCAATCGCCAACGAAAACTAAAGTCCCCCAGAAAACAATGTACGTCGCAGCACCGCCGCCGAAAATCGACGCATGGACGCAGCGACAAGAGCAGGAGCAGAGGAATGAAGATCCGCCCGCACCATCGCAGAGGCAGCGACAAAACTGGCCTTTGTTACAAAAGCAGCCGCAACAACAACGCCCGCAGCCGACACCCAGACAGCACGCGCCACGCCAACCAGAGCCGCTGCCGTTCAAAGATGGGCCGCAGTACTTCCCGCCAACCGTAGTCCCTCGACGGAGAATCACGACGCCGCAGCAAGGTGACACCGGAGAGGGGCAAAAGTAAACAGAGGGGAAGTAAAGCGGCTAAATAGCCTGGTAAACATCACCAGTATGCTATCAAAACTGCGACAAATGAACGACCGACTGGAAACTGCAACGTGCTCGTCCACCGTTTTTAAAATATTCGTAGCGTTTTGTGCTGAACTCGACGATGACTAGACTGAACGTATGTACCTGGAACGCAAACGGACTACGTAACAAAATCGGGGAACTCATCCAGTTCCTCGATGGACATGACATAGACGTTATGTGCATCAACGAGACGAAGCTGACGGACGCGGACAACGTAACCCTTCGGGGCTACGTAACCGAACGTCGCGACAGAACCGGACGCGGCGGAGGGGTAGCCGTCCTAATTAGGAACGACATACCCTTCTTACGTGTTCGGAATAACGAAACAGAACACCTTGAACTAATTTCTATTAAGTTTCAGGACGACCTAACGATAACGGCCTGGTACAACAGACCGACGTCACGGATAACGCAACGGGACCTCCAGGCGCTCCTAGGTATCTCGGCAAGGACAATAGTGGTGGGAGATTTCAACGCTAGACACAGGACGTGGAACTGCCACAGAAACAACGCAAATGGGACGACGCTACAACATTACATCTACACACATAACGGCTTTGTGGCTTTTCCGGACACACCGACGCATCACCCGACAAACGGAACAAGGCCAACAACAATCGACATCGCGGTGGTGAGGAATGTGACCAACATCTCGGACCTCATCGCCGTGGAGGACTTAAACTCAGACCATTACCCGGTCACTTTTCAAGTGGGCGGAGCAACATACGCGAAGCGACAAATCAAAATCACGGACTATCGCACGGCGGACTGGCCGTTGTTCCGACAATACTTGGACAGCCGTGTGGTAATAAACCGGGACCTGGACACGTCTGACAAACTCGAAAACGCAGTCACCGAGCTGACGGAGGCAATCAAGTACGCACGAAATCGTACGATTAAAATTCGCACGATCGACCCACAGAGACCTGACATCCTTCCTGATCACATACTCCAAGACATAAATAACAGAAACAGACAGCGGAAAATTTGGCAAAGGACTAAACTCGACGCGGACAGATTTAGAACGAACGAACTTACGAGATATATACGCGACAAGATATGGACGCATAGAAACAAGAAGTGGACCGACAAACTCACGAGACTGACTGCCAGTGACGGATCCCTCTGGCGCATGTCGGCACGGCTACGGAAGAAATTCCAGCCGATACCGCCGCTCGTGCATGGAGGGGTGACACACATGACAAACGAGGGGAAAGCGGAGGCGGTCGCAACTACATTCGAAACGGCACACGACATCGGACTAGACGATCTGACTGACGAACAAGCGGGCGTGGTCGAATTCGTTAGAACGACTATGTCCTGCGCGGACCGAGACCGAAACTCCGAATTAAAGCTAGCGAGCCCTCGAGAAATATTCGCCGCGATCAAGCGGCAAGGACTGCTGAAAGCCCCGGGACTCGACAATATCCAAAATAAAATCCTCAGAAACCTATCCCGAAAAGGACTAGTACAAATGACGTACATAATAAACGCGACAATGTCCCTGCAGCACTTTCCAAGCCACTGGAAGAGTGCTGTAGTAATTCCCATTTACAAATCCGGCAAACAACGAGACAAACCGGACAGCTACAGACCGATTAGTCTCCTCAGCAGCATCTCGAAGGTGACTGAGACAATTATCAACAAACGCCTGAGGGGTCAAGTCGAAAGACGAGATCTCCTCATTGACGAGCAATTTGGTTTCCGACACGACACGACACCGTACAACAAGTGGCGCGACTCGTGACCGACATACGGAAAACGTTTAATCGGAAACAAGTTGTGGCAATGACATTACTAGACCTGCAAAAAGCATTTGACACGGTATGGATAGATGGACTAGTATATAAACTAATCAAATACGGACTAGACATGTCATTAATCAGACTAATCTATTCATACCTAAAAGACAGACAATTTCAGACTCGACTAAATCATACCATCTCAGCACCGCATTTCATAAGGGCAGGAGTGCCCCAAGGCTCAGTCTTGGGACCACAACTGTTCTCATTATACATCAATGACATACCGACTGACGAAAACACGTCGATCGCCCTTTTCGCCGACGATACGGCCATTTATGCATCATCGAGCTCAGAAATCATAGCACACAGCAAAATAGACACCCACATGAGGGAACTCGAACGATACTTCAAGGACTGGAAACTGACAGTCAACCCGACAAAATGTGAAAGCATCACATTCACGCGACGAAACAGACGTTACACGATACCGAACCCGACAAGGGTCAACGGTATCGAAATACCTATAACAACAACAGTGAGGTACCTAGGGGTTACACTAGACACAAGGACGACGTTTGGTGCACATATACAACACGTGAACAGAATGGGACACGCTGCAATGAGATCGGTGTACGCACTGGTCTCAAAAAACAGCAGACTTACGACGGACAACAAACTGTTACTTTATAAGGCAATTATAAGACCGACGATGACGTACGCGTCGCCTGTATGGTGCGGAGCTTCGGTAACGAATCTCCGTAGACTGCAAGTGGCGCAGAACAAGTGTCTCAGGTTCGCCCTGGGCACCGACCGATATGAACGTATACGTGACTTACATACAAACGCGGACATGCCGCTAATAACGACGTATATAAAAGAGATGGCGGAACGCTTTTACAGGCGGACCGCCACACACGACAACAGACTTATACGAGACATAACTGAACAAAGACATGTCGAAGGACAGAGACATACACACAAATTACCTTACGAAACACTGGACATATACTACGAGGAGAGGACCAACTAACATAACATATCACAACATAACATAACATAACACAACATGACAAAACTGACGAACCAAAAAACAGGACGTACGGGGTGGGTTTTTGAGAGTTTCCCGCCGACAACATGAAACAAACGTAACGGACGAACGGACAACGGAACCTCGACAATCGTCGAGGGAAGCACCGTATTTGTTTTTAAATGTTAGAGTTAATTTTAGATCCGCCTAATAAGCGTTCGCGTAGGAGTAGGTGTTTTAACTATTTGTTGTATATATATAATGTGTTGTAAATATTGTGTAAATACTGATTTTTAATAAAAAACTTTGAATCTGAATCTGAATCTTCTGGCGCGAGTGTAATCATCTTCGGATACATTTTTGGGGGTTAACGCATCGAAAAAGTGTTCATGTTCCTGCAGCATTGGATACTTTAGCTTCTCGAAAGAGTCTAAAAACGAATACGGAAATACTCCCTTTTGACGCATAAGCATAAATTTTGTTGGATCATCGAATTGCTTCTTAATTTCGAGACATTGATCGTTTTCCAAAAAAGATCCTAACTTTTGTAGAGAACATGCCATAAATCGGAATGAATCAACAAATCGAAGTTTCATAAACACTTTGCGTTGTTTCCCTTTTGCATCTGTGGTTTCCCCTACGTGCACCTTTTTGGAAAATGTTATATACCTTTCTTTATTTTGCGCTATAACGTCAACTTCTTCTTCATTCAATGCAATGTTTTTCACGAACATGTGAGTATCATAATTCGACAAGTTGTGAAAAAATATCGGTATAAACTTGGGTATTTTGTAATTCACGTTGCAGATTGAATGGGCTGCACCACGATATGCTCCCGTTAGATGGTCATAATCGTATACTTTCTGATTTTTCTCGGTAATTCTTTTGTCGCAAATATGACACATCAACGTAGCATCGTGTAGAAATTGTTCCAAAAATCCAACGGAATCATTTCCTTGGTTTTACTTAAATGCTTTTTATATATTTCGGCCACATCGTTTTCCAATTTTGCTATAAATTCGTTTGCTGCGTTTCGCCCACGATACATTTGAAATTTTGAAAGCGCATCATCGTATGTGCATTTAATAAAATATGCGAATGCGTATGGCTCATGTTCAAAACATTTCTCAGTATATGATACATTTTCGTTACGTACTCTTTCTTCCCTGTTTATTTATGCCGATTTTGAGGCACTCTTAAAGCCTGTAAACAGGGAAGAAAGAGTACGTAACGAAAATGTATCATATACTGAGAAATGTTTTGAACATGAGCCATACGCATTCGCATATTTTATTAAATGCACATACGATGATGCGCTTTCAAAATTTCAAATGTATCGTGGGCGAAACGATACTCAATATAACTGGATTATGGTTATTTTTTCTTACCTGAATCCCTTTCTTGAAATTCCGACAGTTTCGTTTTGATTTCCTCGATAAATTCCCTATAAATTTGGTACAAGTCTGACGTCATCGTTAATATTTTGTTTCTGGCGTTGAAAGATTTTATTTCGGAGTCGTCCTTAGTGTGTAAAAAATATATGCCAAAACATTATAAATTCACTTTGAGACTGCCATGCATATTGCTATGAATTAACTTTGAATTTTATTTTATTTAGGAAATAACTCACAACTATATAACATTTTTGTCAAAGCTGTCCTTTTGTTCAGGTTTGATCAGGTTAAATAATACAACGATATTTTAAATTAAAATAATATATTTACCAAAATCAAATTCTCTAAATTCTGCAAATTAATATACAATATTATATAAATTCCTTTATATACGTTTAAATGTTTACCGTCAACAAGTTCTCGGCGCCTGTAAAAAAAATCGTATACGCAAATTATTTCCACATGCCGGGTATGGGCAAGAAATGCTGGGCGACTCCGATGCGTTGGCCGGTCCGTCCTTACCATAATCTAATCCCGCGTCAATATTTGTCTTATTTCTCATGCATATTCTGATTTTAAAACTATTTGTTGTAAAAATTCTGCCTGTGCTCAATAAGTTGCAATTTAATTGACACACTTTGTTAATATCTTTTTATATTTGCTTAACAAGTGCAAATAATGTTTATTAATACAATTTGTTATTATTTTCTTTATTTGCTCGATAAGTTGCAAATTTATTGACACACTTTGTTAATATCTTTTTATATTTGCTTAACAAGTGCAAATAATATTTATTGATACAATTATTTATTATATTTTGTTATTTGCTAACAAGTGCAAATAAAAATTTATTAATACAATTTGTTATACCTTTTTTATTTGCTTATCAAATGCAAATAAATTAACATCTTATGAACTAACATAATTCATTTTAAATTTATATTTTGCCAAACAAGTTGCAAATTATTCCATTTACCGCTTATCTAGCCATTTGGTTGCCCTGCATTCAGGCACCATCAATAAAATATTAGCCAATTTAAATATTCTTACCAAATTTTCTGCCTCCGGCTGGTCACTGGATCAAACTCTCTCTGCTTCGGGCTGGTCGCGGGCTCGGACTCGAACTCCTCTCCCTTCCTCTTCGGGCTTGTCACTTCGTTGAACTTCTTCTTCTGCCTTGGGCTGGCCGCTGCGTTAAAACTTCTCGTAATTTGCCGTGCAGCGGCTTTTATAGCTCAGTCCCTACCTTCTTTTCCCACACTTGTCTGCATCCCTGCTCTTGCTTTGCCAGGTGATCTCCCTACCACCTCTTTCCCTTCTCGTCATAATGTTAAATAAAATTAATTTTCTAATTTAACTAATAACTCATTCTAATAAAATTAAAATTAAACACTTTCTTCCCTTTTCTTTTTATATAATTGTTTTATTGAAACATCCCGTCTCTGGACGTTGCATATTTTCCCTTTTTTGTTTTTTCATCTGGGTTACTCGCTGTTCTTTAGTAGACACCACCACCGGGATCCCCAACCCCAGCGGTGTCGGCTCCTCTTTTTTCTTTTCCCTTTCCTGGTATTCGTCTATTAAATCTATAATCTCGTCTAATTGTATTATACACTTCATTTCTTCTTCTTGAATTTCCCCCTTTTTTATTTTTTCCTCGCGAATAATTCCCCGTTCCAATTCAATGGGAATCACGCACATTAAATTTTCTTGCACTATGTCTATTTGTAGGTCCCTTCCTGGTGTTGGTGGACACTCCATTCCCTCGGTGTCCAAGTCGTCCCCAAACAAATCCAGGTATTTTCTTCGGATCCACCCTTCTTCTAATTTCGAGGACATTCTCCAGCTGAATTTCGTTGTCTTGTCCTTCCATCCTGTCTACTTTACATACAGGTACTTATTTTCTCATACAAAAAAATATACATTTTCAATATATATAGCAATTTCATGCACAATGCAAAAATATGAGTTTCTTAAAATATTATACTTATCTTTCTTTTATATTTTAATAAAAAACACAACAATATGTAGCACTGACAGCAATAGAGCAACGACTTTTTCTCTTATTGTACTCGCATATTCAACAATGTCCACTTCATGATCACTTCCAGTTACTCGAAAACTTGTTATTCTATCACCAAATGCGCTACCTATTTTTTCCACTCCATCAGCAATAATTACAGAGGCGTTACGCTTGTGGTTGTTGCTGCAATTTTCTCTCGTTTGCCGATGCAGCTCGTTTGTTGATGTCTTCGGAGATTATCCGAACGAGTGAACTCTTGTCCACAATGGTCGCAAGTCAACATTTTCAGTTTTAGCAGAACACTGTACACTACTACACTTCACAACTGCTTACTTTATGACGAAATTTGTCTCACAGTTCCTTTATAGTGGACCCCTCCTGGGACAAACTCAAGGGTGGGTTGACCTTGACTTATAGTAGTTATCCTAAAACTGAACCAAGGCTATTCGCGGCCAAGGTCACGGTCTATGTTGGTATTTGGCGTCAAATTAACATCGGAAAAAATAATATGACAATGAACTTGACCTCAGAACTGACCTCGACCCCAATTGAGCCGGTTTTGCCTATTAATAGTCTTTAACCGCGACCTGCTTTGACCTCGACCTTGATTTGCCAATTCATAAACCTCCTCCTGGAACAATGTAAGTCAAGGTCAAGGTCAGGGACATGGTCACCCAGTGTGACCTGGACAATTTTGAATCACCGAAACGAAACTTTGCCAGGTTCGTTTTTCTATTGTAGTTATATAGTTGTATTCATAGATTCGACAAAATTTGTGGTCCATCAAAAATGCCTGATTTTAACTTTTCGTTGCTCAGACCAGGAAACTTGTTCGACAGATAAGAAAAACATTGGCAATCTTTGTTAAGTGCTTTAACGAATTGCTTCATAATACCAAGTTTTAAATGAAGTGGTGGCAATATAATTCTATTGTGATTAACTAAAGGTGGATTTACTACATTTTGCTTACCAACAATAGCTGACCCCCTCAGGGGCCACACCTTTTGAGTCCAATGGTTCTTTTTATCGCGACTGTGCCACAAACATATGAAAGACGGGTATTTAGTTAACCTGCCTGTTGTCCTAAGAGGAAATTTACCATTTTCAAATCTACACAAATTTTCCAGTTATGTTCATCATACTTTAGTTTTTCTAATACTAAAGAAATATTGCCATATTGTTCTTTCATAGAACTTGAATGTCCTACAGGTATAGAACCGTACTTATTTGCATTGTGTAACGGTACACACTTTAAACTTCTTTTATTGCTATCAATAAAAAGCCGCCAATCATTTGGTTTGTATTTTTGTAAACCCATCTTTTTTATAAGACCTTGAACATTACTGTAAACTAAATTCTCTTCAGAGGAAAAATATGGCAGTAAATATTTTTCACGAGTACGATAAAATTTAATTTTTGTTTCTAGTGTACGTAGATATTTCTCGTTCAGACGAGATGCCAATACTTCGGACTGCTCCTTCGATAGATTTAGATCCCTTACTAAGTTATTTAACTCACTTTGATTGAATAGTTGAGGATTTTTCTCTGGACTAGGTGTGAAATCAGAGTCAGATTCATGTTTTTCTTCTTCAATTTCCATCTCCTCCGGTTCAAAACATGTTAATGATGCCGATGGTACTGGCATTGATCATTGATCAGAGTGTGTAAGAGGCCTCTGAGCAGAAGTCAACGTCGGATATAACCACTTCTCCCGGTTTACAGAGTTTATGCCCTTAGTGTTTACCACACAAAAATAAGAATCATCATGATTAGTACGAGGTTCCCCCAAATCATGGATGTGTTGATTTTAAGAGCAGACCGTTTTCCACCTGACCATTGTCGCAAAGAGATAACACAATTTTGACACACAGTATTAGGTACCTACGGCTTCCGTAAATTACTAATATTCACACCAAAGTAGTTAGAATACGCAGTTTTAACGAGGTCCGTGATCGATTTAGGATACTTCGCAAAGGTATATTCACCACAAATTACACAAAAATTATCTGGATCGCTTAAACAGTGTCTTCTCTTTGTAGCCATTTTAATTTTCTGTAATTTTGAAAGTGACTTATAACGCACCGTAACCTTAAATATGGGTAGTTTGAAAAATCTCAAAAACTAGAGTTGTTACATAAATACTAGTGTCATTTTTGAAATAAGCACACCGAGATACAACGAATATGATAGTAATCTTCTTGGAAAACTTTATAAAGTGGGCAGTGTTATCAATTTTGCAGTTTGCAACTGCTATTGCCACCTTTAATTTTTGCAATAATACCATTTACTAAGTATATATTTTGAAAATTGTCAAGATCGTGCCTGTCAAAAAATCGAGTTATTAAAGATTCACACGTTGTTATGAATCGAGGTAATATTTCGGGTTCTCCCTTATATTCCGTTAGCATGTCAAGATAGACGCGTTTTAAAACTGGTACATCCGGAGCTTGTGCTGTTGTCATAATTGAATATCGAATATCGCTTATGAATTTATTATATGTGTGTATAATTTTTTCACACGAAATTGTAAATTATTATATGTCTTTCGTACACATCAAAATGTAAATTATTATTTTATTTTAGATTTATGCAAACTTTCTCTTCGCGTAGTGAGGCTTATTATGTTACTGTTGCAATTCTATTTGCGTACATAAACCGTTTTAGGAAAAACAAAAACACTTACAGTAGTATCAGGAGCAATGGAATGCCGGACATTTCGTCTTTTCTTGATTACTTTTCCAATGGGGTGCTCGGTTCCTAGGTTTGGAAAGAGTGGATTCTTCAGTGAGTCTTCCAATAATTCGTTTACCAGGTTTTTCTTTTCTTGCAGGTTCTTTTGTAAGGTTTATCACGTAATTTGTTGATTAATTGACTGGGGTGCTCGGTTCCTAGGTTTGGAAAGAGTGGATCCTTCAGTGATTCTTGCAACGATTCGTTTACCAGGTGTTTCTTTTCTTGCAGGTTCTTTTGTAGGGTTTATCACTTAATTTGTTGAAACAAAACGAAATTAAAATTTCGGTGATGATCCTACCGATTGCCCCAAATATATACGGGATTTGGAATTATCCCTTTTTCAAAACTATTTTATTTACATAAAATAATTGTTGAACAATTCAAGGAATTATAATATACTAACTACAACGTACAAAATAAGACGAGAGTATTTAATACGTCTGATAGTGGTCACATAGTAGTGTGGAAGATAGGCATTGCGGGCTCAGCGATTGCTTTGTTCTTCTGCGGAAATGCGTATGTAATCTCGATCACACACAACACGTGGTCACAATTTTTGGAGGGAATGTACAACTTGCGATCTCCACGCACTACCGCTAAGTGAAATCGGATATACTTATTAGAATTTGCCTGACCTGCGTAAAACTCTGACTGACGAAAATGATCTTTAATGACATGGACGGTATATTACCGACTTAAAACTGTTACGTTGAAATGACATAAACCAGGTAAATGTTAAATTAAAAAAAATTGAATAATAAAGAACGGGTAAAGCCATTTGCTCCTTTTTAATTTAGATAATGGAAAATACCACAGATATTCCTAACTTACACGAAATGTTGCCAATGATAGCGACGAAAATAACTAACAACCTGACAATCGAACTCTAATGAACTATACTCTATTCCTAATCGTACCTTGACAAACAATAAACCTAAACTCTACTTTAAATTTAGAAGTTGAAGAAAGGGAAATGGAAAATAAAGTGCGTTATTCCAACAAATCGAACAAAATCAAATAAAAATTTTAACGCACTTCCCTCTCGGACGGACGGACGGCGGGTGGGTTTATTCGCGTTACTATAACGGGTCTCTGTGCCGAAATGTTTTTACGGACGTGTTTAAACAGCCGGATCGGGCAGTTACCCTTTTTTGTTCCTTGGTAGCTTGCAGTGGAGATTCCAGGTAAACGGCTACGTTTTTCGTATCTCTGATCCTTTTGTGTTTACGATTTAAAGACACTCTGGTTTGTATCGATTTTTATTTAATAATAATAAATATCAAAATAATAACCGTGAAATAATAAGAAACTCTAAATAACCGAAACGAACACAATATGTATATATATATATATACTGACGAAGGGTAATAACCCAGAAACAATATTGTCTAGCGATCCACCAGTTAGTCTTCATGAACCTGTATTAATTAATGTTCACTACACCATTGAGGTGTAAGATTAGACCATCTTTCGTGTAAATTTTACATTTTTCTGTCAGATTTGACAAGATACATTTTTAATATATATATATATATATATATATATATATATATATATATATATATATATATATTTATAACCGGATAACAAAGAAAATAAACAGTGGAAACTCTAAATAAACCGAAAATGAATTATTATTGACGGCGCGAAATAATTATTTTCGGTCGTCGGTGTGGCTCGGACGTTTCGTTGCGACGGAAGGTCTTTGCGCGCGACGGTCGCGTTGGGGGACCGGACTACGGGATTTGCAGCTACCCACCACTCCAATGTTGGTAGTGGCAGACATTGTGCTACGGGGTGGCGGATTAGGGGATCGGATTTTACGGCTCGTATGCAGCGGATGAAGTGACTGCTTCCGATGCAGCGGGCGAAGTGAGCGCTTTGGATGCCGCGGACGGAATGTATCGGACGGTGCGCCCGAACGCCTTATAAGAAAAACAGCCGCGGTGACGTCAGGCGTTTCGGTCACGTACGCCAGATTTGCTATTGATCTCACAGATTTCGCGTTAAATATCTTCAACGCGATCTCTGTACTTTGTAGATCAATAGCAGATCTGTAACGAGACCGTCGGTTCGTTACATACCCCCCTTTCTTTAGGGAGGCGCGGGCGGTACTAAGCGGGGTCCAGACGTAGTCCTAGTTCATTGGCTTCCTTCCGCGTCATTGTAACGAAATCTCCGTTGGTTAGCGGTACGTGGTAGGGACGGCCGGGGTGCCACTTCGCTCGACGGCGGGGTCCTGTGTTGGTACGGCGTATCCCGAGATCCATGTCCTCTGGGAGGTGTAATATGGGCGGCGAGGTCGGTAGTTCCACGGTGTTGATCGTCCGACCAGGCGTTATCGGCAGTCCGGTCGGCCCCAGCGAGATTGGAGACTGCGACCATGGTGATGACGCCCGCAGTGGTGACTCTCCGAACAGCTCAAGGAACTCTTGCTTGAGAAAGGCGCTGGTCTCCGGCGAGCACAACTCGACCGGCATGCAGGGCCGACTTGGCGTCCTCGGGAGCTCCATGATACTATGGTCGGTATCGTTGTCGGCCGTCGTATTTATACGCGTCCGGCTAATTCCCCTCCTCTGTCGGTTGGAATGGGAGCGGAGTGTATGTCCTTGACGTGGACGGTTCCTACCCTTTTCGGTTGGCATCCTGCAAGGAGATAATTACGGGGGAAGGATTTTGCTTACTTTATACGGGCCGCTAAACTTTGAGGCGGGCGTTGCCGAAAATTGGTTTCCGGCATTCGAGAGGTAATGCACCGCGGTCGGTACGGTCGGTAGCGGAGATTGTATGGGCGGCTTTGTTTCAGGAAGGCCTCGGCTAGCTTCCTTTGTACTATTCGGTATACTTCCCTCATTTTGCTGAATTCCTTGATCAACCTGCCTTGATCCCCGGCCTCCTCGCCTTTCACGCCTGGGGCGGCTTCCTGGCGGACGGTGTTGGGCGGAAGAAGCTCTCTGCCGTAGTTCAGGAACGCTGGGGTGAGTCCTGTAGATTCGTGTACGGCGGTGTTGATCTCGAACATCATCTGCGGGATGTAATTATTCCATTCGCGGTGGTCCTTTATATACTGGGCTAGCATTGGTCCAATAACGCGGTTAACTGTTTCCACGGGGTTAGCGTGTGGACTGCACGCTGTCGTGAATCGGTGTCGGATGCCGAAAGCTTTGGTAATGGAGGCGAAGTATCGGTTGGAGAATTGTGGGCCGTTATCGGAAACCAACATCCTGATCACACCAAAACGGAATATTATCATCTCCTTTAAGGATTCTATGACAGTTCTTGCGGTGGCTTTCCTAAGAGCTTGGCACTCTACCCATTTCGTGAACCGATCCTGGAATACCAGCATGTGTTTATATCCCCGTTTTGATCTAGGAAACAGGCCTATCAGGTCGGCGGATACGGATTCTCATGGGCGACTCACTCGTGTAAATTGCGTTTCACCCAGCGGCTTTCGCTGGTCGAACTTAAATCGGTGGCATGATTCGCAATTTCGAACGTAGTTTCGGACGTCTCGGAACATGCCCGGCCAATAGTACCCGTCGGCTGCTCTCGCAATGCTTTTGCTGATCCCCAGGTGACCAGTCTCTGGTGTGTTGTGAATCTCTTCCAAAATTTTCTCTCGGTCTGGTTGCGGAATACACAGCTTCCATCCATGATCCGGGTCGACTTCTACCTCTGTCGAGATGCTAGGGAAGAATCGGTAGAGATTCCTTTCCCTAATAGCAAAGTTGCTGGTTGGATCCGGCGTCTGGAGAATCTTTGTTTGGACAACACACCATGCAAGTGCTACTTGCATGGTGTGTTGTCGAAGATGGCGGCGACGTCATCTTCTGGTTGTGGGCCTTTCGCCTCTAACAGCGAACGCGACAGCGCATAGGCCACGATATTCAGTTGCCCTTTTCGGTACTTCACAGTGAAATCGATCTTCTGGAGGTCCACGGCCCAGCGTCCTAACTTGCCGGCCAGATTTTTCAAGGAGTTCAGCTATCGGAGGCATTGGTGGTCGGTGACCACCCGGAATGAATATCCTTCTAGATATACCCTGAACTTCTTGATGGCCCATACTACGGCGAGATATTCTTTTTCCGTAGTGCAGTATTTTCGCTCGGCCTGGCTAAGGGTTCGGCTGGCGTACGCGATTACTTTCTCCACGCCGTTGATGTCCTGGATCAAAACAGCCCCTAACCCCTTTTCGCTTGCGTCGGTTAGGACTTTGAACTGGTAATGGTAATCCGAGCGCGCTAGGACTGGGCTTTCAGTCAGGGCCTTCTTTATAGTCTCGAAGGCTGCCTGCTGTTGGGTTCCCCATGTCCACTGGTTCTTTTGAAGTAGCTGGTCTTCGTTGAGAATTGCGGCACAAATCGCCGATACCAGGAAGTAAGGCCCAAGAAGCTTCTAACTTCCTTCCGAATGGTCGGGGTGGCGATATTCTGGATTGCTGCGACTTTCTCTGGATCGGTGCCGACTCCTTCCCTAGTTACGACATGTCCCAGGTACTTCAGCTACGTTTTCCCGAAGTGGCATTTGTCGCATGTAGTCGCAGACCTGCCTTTCGGAGGCGGTCGAAAACTAGTTTCAGGTTAGCAAAGTGCTCGTTGAAGCTCCAGCCCAAGACGATGATATCGTCTAGGTATACCAGAGCGATCCGGGACTGTAAAGGCTGTTATCGGTCGGCTTACTTCTTTCAGTGGTACTTGCCTGTAGCCATGAGGTAAGTCTAAGGTGGAAAAGTATTTCCCCCCTTGTAACTTGTCCAGTATGCCGGAAATGTATGGGATGGGGTAGGCGTCCTTCTCTGTAACTTCGTTCACTTTCGATACATAAGCGTTGACCGCCATCCTTCTTTGTGACCATCACGATTGGTGAACTCCATGGACTTTTACTCGGCTAGATCACGTCTTCGGCGAGCATCTCGTCGATCTATTTGTTTATTAGGTCCAGTTTTCTCGGATTGCAAGAATAATATCTTTGCTTGAGTGGATTCGCTCCCGGCTTGAGTCGAATCTCGTGTTGCAGTCGGTTGGTGCGTGCCGCCGTGGTGTGGAATTTACTCAGCTCGGATTGGAAGAAATTCTGCAGTTTCTTCTGTTGTTCAGGAGACATGTCGGGGTCGAGCTTACCTAAGTCTGGATCGTCCCGGGCATTCTCTTCGACTTCTCGACTGCCAGTGCGAAGGGTCAAATTCAGTTTCCCGTCTATCCCGATAATTGCGTCTGCGGTGGCGTTCTCCATCACCCAATATGGTGACTCGATTTCCTGACCCCTTCTCATACCGAGGTTCAGGTTGATTCGGTCTCTGAGATTTCCTCTGGATCCATCGGCCATCCTAGCCTTGAGTCGTCCTTTTCCTTCCAATAGTACTAGGAAAGTTCTTCCGAACAAGAAAACGTTGACCCAAAATCGATTATCGCGGTTTGGGACCACTTCTATTTTCCGCACCTGCGGTATCGGGGTACAGGTTCTGGGCATTGTTTGCATCCTTGCCGGGGGTCGGTTTAGCCCGGCCCCCCTGTTGTCCTTTCCCTGGCAGTGGCACTCTCGCAACATTACACCGTCTTTTCCCTACCTAGAACAGAATACCTTCGGCTGATTGCGGTAGTTTGAGCGGAAGTGTCCGTGTTGTCCACATCGCCAACACATTATTGACCCAGGCGTGGGCGTACAGTTCTTGTCAGCTACCGACTTGCGACGATTCCCTGGTGTCTTCATGAAATGTCCAGCCTTGTGGCTGCTCCGTTGTGGTGGCGGCGGTAGCGATCCCATTTCATGGCACTCGGGCTCCTTCTTTTTATACGCGGTCTCACTCACTAACGTTTTGTCAGGCGGCGGCGGTCCTTAAAATAGCTTGATCTCCCAGCGATGTTGCTCGTATTCCGTCGCTTGTTCCACTAGATCATGCACGGTGGTGATACTCGTGCGTCGGACGTACAGCTTGATTTCGGGTCGCATATTATCGTAAATGCGGTCAAGCCGAGCTTCTTCCGAGAATCCGCCGCAGTGCCTAATCAACGTGATCAGGGACAAGGCGTATTCGCGAACCGGTTCCTGCGGACCTTGTTCCGGATTTCTTCCTCGATCCGGGACTGGTATCGCGGCGGTAAATATTGCCTTTTGAAATCGTCTAGAAAGTCGTCGAAGGCGTTCCATGTCTCGGCGATCGGTGATATTACTTGAATCGCACAACGTTTTGTGGGCTTTTCTTTTGTAGTTGGGGTTATTAGATCTGGGAAATGTCGTTCAAGTAATCGCGATGGTCTCGATATTTTCGGTCTTCTTCCGCATTCCTCTCTTTCTGTGGCATATTGTTCTACAATTTGTTCTCCCAAATCTAAGAGAAAGTTGAGGCGGTTTTTTCGTCCTCCTAGCTTTTTGTATAAAATAAATGAATTAAGAGAAGCCACATCCAAAAATGCCTAAATATTTTCATATAATATCTTTTTAGGCGACATCTTGCCGATGTGTAAAAATGGAGCATATTATCGGCCAAGTCTACGCCTCCCATTTTTGAGTTATAACCTAATACTACAGTCGGTTTTTCCACCTTTTCCTTTTACTAATTTTTTACTATCATCATGAATCATGCTTGTAATTACTACATCTTTTTTATCTTCCCATTTCATTATCATTTGTTTTCTCCTGTACATTGCAAAATGATTTCCTTTTTGTAATTTTTTAGATCTTATTTCAGTTGGAATTCCCTTTCTATTTACTCTCATCGTTCCAACACAATCTGTTCGTCTTCTTATTAATTTATCAGTAAGATCGGGACTGGTATAATAATTATCAAGGTATAAACAATAACCTTTGTTCAGAAGCGAATCTAATACCTCCAATACGACTCTACTAGATACAGGTTCATCAGGGTAAATGGAATTCCCATACTGGATACTGGAGCCAGTACAAATAAAAAAAAATTGTATACATAACCAGTTTCACTTTAGCACAATACGAATATTTTCATTCCAAATCTCTTTCTTTTTGAATGAATATATTGTTTCCAGGCGAGCCGTCCTTTCCACCCAATCAATGATTCGTCAATGGAAATTTTTTGATTAACATAAATACTCATAAACTTTTCCTTCAAGTAATCCAAAATCGGCCGAATTTTGAATAATCTTCGGTTTGGTGAATTAGCGTGAAACTCCTTGTTGTTTACAAAATGCAAACATTTGAGCAGCAGATGAAAGCGTTTTTCTGATATAATGCAAGGAAAAAATGGTGTTTCGATGCTCTCTCGTTTCGTAAAATATAATTTATACTCTGGTTTTATGTAGATTCCCTGAATAATAAGAAGAGCCAACAAAGTTCTTATTTCATTTGCATTAGTTGCTGTCCATTTTTTACTCGAGATTTTTATATTTTCCTTATTATCGTTCAGATACTGCTCCGCATAACGATTTGTTTCAACAACGATTTTATTTATAAGCTCGTCAGTAAAAAAACATTCAAACAGTTGGATAGGGTTATCTTTGTTCAAATTGTCAAGCTTTATACCAGAATTGCCTTGAAAAGGAAACGCTGGACGAGGGATTCCAGAAAAACTCCATGGTACCTCGATTGGGTCTGGTATTTGAACAGGTCCAATTTCGTCTTCATCACTGGAACTACTAATGTCACTAAAGTTATCTTCTTCCTCTGTACTCTTCTGATTACTATCCTCTTCTTCTGAACTCCAAAATCCTTCATAATCACTTTCGTCGATTGTATTGCTGTTTGTCTTTCTTTTGGCTATAATCTAAATTTAAATAATAATATTAAAATAACAAGTTTGGAAACAAAGCCATAATTTTACCGTCGTTTTCAGACTAACAGTATATCAAAATAAAGTTATAAACGCAAACATAAAACAGGTTCAAACACGCACGCACAAGCACTGATCCGATGAATGTAAGATTTATGACTACTTCTTGCCCTCACTCTTCCCATTCAAACGCAGCGAATTATACACGGACTCCTAAAAACATATATTTATACGCAAGCGAACATATTAGTTTTATCCATCGTGGTATACACAATTTAATTTTATGCGAATATATTCGTCTTAGGCGTTTTGTAATGCATATGTTGATGATGATGATGTATGTATATATCCGTCATAGCCACTTAAGAGGTTAAGTATTCGACGACGTTCCTCTGGAGCGTTCCCCTCGCGGATACTCCTAATTTACCCGCAAGTTTAACGAGATCATCCTTTTTTGCGGAATTGATCCAACTAGTCCCCAGCGGCGCGATTAAATCTTCTTCGGACATTTTGCGTTGGGACCGGAATATTTAATCGTAACGCGATTCGTGTTCGTTAAATTCTTAATTCTATCGGAACTCGTTTAAATTATTTACAATAAATTTCGGACGGTCGTTTTACGGGTTTAATTATTTTTCGGTCCCTGCTCTGTGCCGAAATGTTTTTACTGACGTGTTCAAACGACCGCACAGTGTTTCGACTAGTACAAGCTAGCGGGACAAAATAATTTCTTCACTTATTTCAATTGTTTATGTACATTCCAGGTATCTTAAGCTATTTTAAGAAAAAAAAATAAAAAATGTGTACTGTATGTGTATTAATCGAAATACATATTATTGTGTTTTTTATTAAAATATAAAAGAAAGATAAGTATAATATTTTATGAAACTCATATTTTTGCTTTGTGCGTGAAATTGTTATATATATATATATATATATATATATATATATGTATTGAAAATGTATTTTTTTTGTATGAGAAAATAAGTAACTGTATGTAAAGTAGACAGGCTGGAAGGACAAGGCAACGAAATTCAGCTGGAGCTGTCCTCGAAATTAGAAGAAGGGTGGATCCGAAGAAAATACCTGGACTTGTTTGGGGAAAACTCGGATACCGAAGGAATGGAGTGTCAACCAACACCAGGAAGGGACCTACAAATAGACATAATGCAAGAAAATTTAATGTGCATGATTCCCATTGAATTAGCATGGGGAATTATTCCCGAGAAGGAAATAAAAAAGGGGGAAATTCAAGAAGAAGAAATGAAGTGTATAATAAAAATAGACGAGATTATAGAGTTAATAGAGGAATACCAGGGTAGGGAAAAGAAAAAAGAGGAGCCGACACCGCTGGGGTTGGGGATCCCGGTGGTGGTGTCTGCTCAAGAACAGCGAGTAACCCAGATGAAGAAACAAAAAAGGAAAAATATGAAACGTCCAGAGACGGGACGCTTCAGTAAAACAATTATATAAAAAGAAAAGGGAAGAAATTGTTTAATTATGATTTTATTAGAAGAAGTTATTAATTAAATTAGAAAATTAATTTTTATTTTAAAACGATGGCGAGAAGGGATAGAGGTGGTAGGGAGATAACCTGGATCATCACCTGTTAACAGCGAAGAGCAGGGATGTAGACAAGTGTGAGAAGAAGAAGGTAGGGCCGGAGCTATAAAAGCCGACGCACGAAAAATTACAGGGAGTTCAACAAAGCGGCCAGCCCAAGGCAGAAGAAAAAGTTCCACGAAGTGACCAGCGCAAGAAGGAGTTCGAGTTCGAGCCAGCGACCAGCCCGAAGCAGAGAGAGTTCGATCCAGTCACCAGCCGGAGGCAGAAGATTTGGTAAGAATATTTAAATTTGCTAATATTTTATTGATGGTGCCTGAATTCAGGGCAACGAAATGGCTAGATAAGCGGTAAATGGAATAATTTGCAACTTGTTTGGCAAAATATAAATTTAAAATGAATTATGTTAGTTCATAAGGTGTTAATTTATTTGCACTCGATAAGCAAATATAAAAGGGTATAACAAATTGTATTAATAAATTTTATTTGCACTTGTTTAGCAAATAACAAAATATAATAACACATTGTGTCAATAAATTTTATTTGTACTTGATAAGCAAATATAAAAAGGTATAACAAATTGTATTAATAAATTTTATTTGCAACTTGTCTAGCAAATAAACAAAATAATAACAAATTGTATCAATAAATTTTATTTGCACTTGATAAACAAATATAAAAGGGTATAACAAATTGTATTAATACATTTTATTTGCACTTGTTTAGCAAATAACAAAATATAATAACAAATTGTGTCAATAAATTTTATTTGTACTTGATAAGCAAATATAAAAAGGTATAACAAATTGTATTAATAAATTTTATTTGCAACTTGTCTAGCAAATAAACAAAATAATAACAAATTGTATCAATAAATTTTAGTTGCACTTGTTAATCAAATATAAAAAGGTATAACAAATTGTATTAATAAAGTTTATTTGCACTTGTTTAGCAAATAACAAAATATAACAACAAAGTGTATCAATAAATCCTATTTGCAACTTGTCTAGCAAATAAACAGAATAATAACAAATTGTGTCAATAAATTTTATTTGCACTTGATAAGCAAATATAAAAGGGTATAACAAATTGTATTAATAAATTTTATTTGCACTTGTTTAGCAAATAACAAAATATAATAACAAATTGTGTCAATAAATATTATTTGCACTTGTTAAGCAAATATAAAAACATATTAACAAAGTTTGTCAATAAATTTGCAACTTGTTGAGCAAATAAATAAAATAATAACAATTGTCAATAAATATTATTTGCGATTTGTTTAGCAAGTAAAGAAAATTATTTACAAATTGTTTCAATAAATTTAAATTGCAACTTATTCAGCACAGAGAGAATTTTTCACAATAAATAGTTTTAAAATCAGAATATGAGAAATAAGACAAATATTGACGCGGGATTAGATTAGGATAAGCACGGACCGGTCAACGCATCGGAGTCGCGCAGCATTTCTTACCCATACCCGGCATGTGTAAATAATTTGCGTATACGAATTTTGTTTTTTTTAACAGGCACAGAGAACTTGACGGTAAACATTTAAACGCGTATAAGGGAATTATATTATATTATATATAAAATATATTATTTTAATTTAAAATAGGTCGAACGTCGACGCGATACCCGATATATTGGGCTCCGTCACGAGCGCATTACAGTGGTGATTTACACGAGGAAAAGTGCGAAATAATTAGTGAAGATAGAATCATTGAAGAGCTATTATAACGATCTAAGTGATAAGAAGGGTGGAAATTGAAATAGTGCGTTTGGATGATTGCAGAGGAAATATACATTGGAAAGAATACGCCGGGCACGGCCAAGGTTGCGGTAGAGGGAGCAAAAAACTCTCGTATAGAGAGAGAGAGTGCGTACACGACGGAGAAATAGTAAATTGTAAATACGCAAGTGAAATATGTAATTGGACTCAAATAAATTGAGAAAATACGAACATAAACTAGTAATTGTGAGACGAACTACAAGTAATATTAGAAAAAGTTTACGTGAAGGTGCAGTGAAATAGTCCTACAAGATCAAAATTGAGAAAGGTAAAAAAAATTAACATAGTAAATACAAATAAACATAACCGAATTTCTGGCGCAGCTGATAAGAGATTGACCTCAGACGGGTAGACCGGGGTCGGACTCTTTGCGCGGCAAGTCACACGACGGGAGAAATAAAAAATAAAAAATTAAAAAATATAATAATAGTATAATACAATAATAAAAATAATAATATAGTATAGAGACGGAAGTAGCAACAAAATAGCAAGTAAGGATTAAGATGGACGATATAAGTTCGGATAAATCAGAAGATGGAAAACGCAAAAGAGGAAATGAACCAAAAGAGGAACTGTTTAAAAGTTCAAAAAAACACAAAGAAGTCCAATAAAAAAGAACGATGACATGATGGCGGAAATTATGAAACTAATGAAAGAACTGTCAGTAGACATAAAGGATATTAAGACAAAACAACAAGTACAAGGGGAGGATACCAATGCTCTAAGGGAAGAAATACAGAAGTTAAGGAGAGAACAGATAGATTACAGGGAAGAAGTGAGAACATTAAAAGAAATAAATGGAAAAGTGATGACAGAAATAAATGAATTAAGAAGTGAATTACGACTAAATAATGGAAAAATTGAGAAATTAGAAAGAGAAAAAAGGAGGAAAAACATAGTAATACAGGGACAGAAAATAGACACAGAGGACAGTAATGTAATAAAAGAAGAAATGGGTAAATTTATAGAAAAAGAGATGGGAATAAAAGTAATAATTGTAACTGCTCGTAAGCTACAAAAACATGCATAATAGAACTAGGCAGCGAAAAGAATAAAATAGAGGTGATGCAAAATAAAAGTAAACTAAGGAATAGACTAGGTGTTAAAATTTATATCAACGACGACTTAACGAAGGAAGAAAGGGATACCCAAAAGAAAATTAGACAGAAAGCAATAGAAGAAAGGGTAAATGGAAAACAAGTGAAGATAGGATACTCGAAGTTAATAATAGACGGACAAACTTGGAAATGGAACAAACGAGATAATATTCTGGAAAAAATCGAAAGAGTGACGATAAGTCCAAAAAACTAAATAACGGAACAACGGATGGCAATTTGGAACTGAACAGGCATCGAAATAGACAGATATCGAAAGATAATAAACCAAAAAAGAACATAAAGAACTTGTTGGAAGGAAAAGCAAATAATGATAATGTACAAGGACAGAATGTAAAAATACAAGCAAATGAACAAAAACAGAAACAAAAACTGTGGAGAGTAGCAACTTGGAACGTCAGAAGCATTATGGGAAAAAAGATGAATTAATAGAAGAGTTTGAAAAAACAGATATAGACATCCTGGGGATAACTGAAACAAAAATGAAAGGTAGAGGAGAAAAGATACTAAAAAATGGACACCTTCTGATATACAGCGGGGTAGAAATGAAGCAAAGAGCGAAAGCAGGAGTAGGGTGTATAGTAAAAGAAAAATGTACCAAATATATAAGGAAATGGGAGGCTATATCACCAAGAATATTAAAGATTGAAATGGAAATTGGATACCAAGTAAGTACAACCATAATAATAGTCTATGGACCTAACGAGCATGACGATGTGAAACAGAAAGAAGAATTTTGGGAAATATTAGAAGAAACAACAGAAGATGCAAAAGCAAGATTAATAATTGTGGGCGATTTTAACGGAAGAGTGGGGAAGAAAGACGAAGAAACAAGAGAAATAATAGGCATGCACGGAGAAATGATAAGAAATAACAATGGGAAAAGACTTATCGACTACTGTATAAATAATAATCTCATAATTACGAACACATTCTTCGACCATAAAGAAATACATAAATATACAAGGGAAGTTAGAAGTAGAAATGAGAAATCAATCATAGACTACATACTAATAAACCAAAGATATAAAAAAGAAGTCAAAGATACTAGAGTGCGAAGAGGCCCAGAAATATATACAGACCACTACCTAGTAATGGCAAAAATAGGTATCTTGGAAAGAAAAAACGAAGGTGGTATAAAGAGCAAAAAACAAAAGTCAAAGGAGGTAATAAGAAATTATAAATTAAGAATTAACCGAGGAACACGATCAAGAAATACAGATAGAAGAAGTGAAGGAAGCAATTACAAAAATAAAAGTAGGAAAAGCGGCAGGTTACGATGGCATCACCAGAGATGATTAAAAACATGGAAGAAAGATGTATAGAGATATTGACAAAACTATTTAATAAAATTTGGACAGAGGAAAGAATACCACAAGACTGGGAAATTGGAATAATAATGCCCATCTTTAAGAAAGGCGATTACAGAGATTGTAAAAATTATAGGGGAATAACGATGATAAGCATAATAGCCAAAATGTACGAAAGAATATTGGACAATAGACTAAAAACACTAAAAACACAAAGTGGTTTCAGAAAGGGAAGAGGAGTACAAGATCACATATTTACAATAAAACAAATAATAGAAAAAAGAAGAAACAAGAACATATACATGGCCTTCATAGATCTAGAGAAAGCATTCGATAGTGTATCAAGAAAAGAAATATGGGAAAGCATAAAAAGAAGAGGAGTAAACAAGAAGCTGATGGACAATATAAAAACCATGTATAAGGTTACAAGAAACTATGTACGAACGGGAAACTTGCAATCTGACATATTTGAAACCAAGGACGGACTGAGGCAAGGTGGAGTGTTGAGACCAACCCTATTTAATGTAATCATGGATGACGTATTAAAAGAAGTAAAAGGCAAAGTAAATAAACTACCAGTGGGCTATAGAAATATGGAAATAATAACAATAAGTGATTGCGCCTTCGCGGATGACTTAGTAATATTTGCAAAAAATGAGATAGACCTCCAACAAAATTTAGAAATATGGAATAAATCACTACGAAAACGAAATTTAAAAATAAACAACGAAAAAACAAAAATAATGATAATTGGGAAAGACGATAAACAAGTTTCAGTGACACTGGATGGAAGAAAAATAGAGCAAGTAAATACAATTAAATACTTGGGGGTAAACCTGAACAAAGATGGCAAGAACGAGGCAGAAATAAATGAAAGGATTGAGAAAACAACACGTAATATCTATGCCTTAAATAATAAATTTATAAGAAATAAAGAAATATCAATAAAAACTAAGATCACGGTGTATAAAACTATCTACAAACCAATTTTAACATATGGCAGTGAGAGCTGGGTATTGACAAAACAGCAAAAAAGTAGAATACAAGCGGCAGAAATGAGATATTTGAGAGCAACTAAAGGCATTACGAGGAGAGACAGAATAAGAAATGAGATAGTGAGAACAGAATTAAAAGTGGAACCGATCCTAAGCAACATAGAAAGTCAGCATTTAAAATGGTTTGGACATTTGATAAGAATGGAAGATCAAAGGCAACCAAAACAAATATGGCAAATAAAGACACAGGAGAGGAAGACGAGAGGGAGACCCAGAAAAAAGTGGAATGATGTAGTAGCGGAGTGCATGGAAGGAAGAAAAATTGACTGGAACAAAGGAATAAAAATGGCAAGGGATAGAATGGAATGGGCAAGATTTGTCCATAAATTACCTTAACACCTTCGGGTAAATAAGGAAAAATGATTATATATATATATATATATATATATATATATATATATATATATAATTTAAAATATCGTTGTATTATTTAACCTGAGCAAACCTGAGCAAAAGGATAGCTTTGACAAAAAAAGTGTGAGTTATTTCCTAAATAAAATAAAATTCAAGGTTAATTCATAGCAATATGTAGCTGCAAGACGGAAGTGGTTTACTAATGTGTCTCATTTGTTCACTATAGTAGGTATTCCGGCGGTTGAGCCTGGGAACCAAATTCTGGCTCCTGATTGGTCGAGCCGGCTTGGCGGGAAATTCAAAATTCCGGAAGTGTTCCGATGGGCGCGAAATTTAAAATTCCGGAAGTGGTCCGATGTGGCGTGAACTTCAAAATTCTGGAAGTGGTCCGTTGGGCGGGAAATTCAAAATTCCGGAATTTTGTCGAAAATTGTCAGTAGGTAGGATTCGAACCCTAGCTGTGATGGTACACTGCATGCGAGCGCCGACTGCTCTAACGACCGGGCCACCACGGCATTGTTGAAGTTAAGCGTCGTGTGTGCATGGATATGAAAACGCAAATTGACACTGTCCTCGCTGCCCCCCAGTGTAGTGATGGGAATAATCGAGATGCGATACACGAATTAGTCGATTATTAAAAATCTCTCGAGATAATCGACTATGCACTCTGAAAATTAGTAGTACTAAATTAGTAGTCGTACGTCGATCACGGAACATGTGGCAGCGGACCGAGAAGGTCCGATATCTCGATATATTTTAACCCCACCACTAAATATTAATAGTAGTTCCAGGTTCGAGATATTTTATTTTAACATTCGTTCGATTGTGGCAACTAATTAGTCGTATCGCTAAGCGAATCTTCTCTTTCAATTATTTTTTGTAGTCTCGACCGATCGTCATTGTCGGATTGAAGAATACAATAATTTAAATAAGTACAATGGTGTTGATAATATTGCGTTAGTAAATAAAACGCTTCAAAATTTACAATAATATTTATAAACTGCCACAATAACATATAAAAAATATGAGCAAATAACAACAAAAGTATAATTCTCAATAAAAACAAAGGTACCTATATAATAAATTAATAACTCTAGATTAAACAATAATAATAAAAATTAATAAAAACAAATTTATAAGAATGTGGTATTAAGGAATATAATTTGATCTAAATTTTTAGACGATAGTTTGTTTCGATATAAATTTGTAAGTTGCACGGCTTTAGAAAACACACTGTTAGTGGTATTAGAACGTTTATGTTGTACGTTGCATTAATTAGTATTAGTACGACTACTACTAATTTTAACTACTAATATTAGTCGATTATTAAATTATATCGATTACTAATAATCGATTATTGAAATATCTCGATTATGCCCATCACTACCCCAGTGCTCTCATATTTGAACCGCCGCTGGCGGCTTCTCCTCAAGCCGCTGGCCAAAAGTGGTAAAAGTGGGGACGGCAGTCGAGCTGTGCCGAAACCGAGTTCGGCGGAGGTCGCCTCGTTATCATAAAATAGACGCGATAACGTCGACTATGCGACATCAATCAGGTTTCGCGTTTCGCAGTAATTTTCGCGCCAAATTAAAATCACGTACACCGCTTACCGCTTCTACAAACGCAATGAAAATGAGAAAAAAATACTACAAAAATTAAAATGAATGATGAATGCAACGGAGAATGATTGCAAGCAATATTTGTTGTTAACAATTTGATAGAAAATTTCTTAATACTCGAAAAAATCGATAAAAGACTCATTTTGCGTGCTGTTCATATTAAAAGGCATAATATGATGTGAGATTAACAATAGGGTGTTGGGAATTCCTGATATTTCACTGAATTTCAACAATTATCAAATTTCATGTGTCAGCTGTTGTAAATTTTATATAAAAATTATTAGTAATTAAAAAAGATTTAATTTTGCCTAAATTTACTTTCCGAAATTTTGGATGGAATAATTTAATTCCTTGATCAACAAGGCTATTAACAACACTTCTTTTATATGTTAAAGGTGTTTCGGAATCGAAGTTTATATATCTATTACAGTTAGTTTCTTTAATATACCTATTTGTGAAAATGTTAGTGTTTGTGTGTGTAATTTGTATATTTAAAAATTTTATGGAGTTGTTTGTTTCTGTGTCCAGTGTGAATTGTAAACGTGGGTGATATGAATTGAAAATGTGTGTTATAGTATCTGATTTAGTAATTGGAATAACGTTGAATTAGATTTGTTATTTTCCTTATAATATTTTTTGAAATTAGTAATAATGTTTACACAAATAGACCGAATTGAATTTTGAATATCTGGTTCAATTTCATCAATTGCACTTTCAATGCAAGCGATGATATTGTCAATAGTTAAAGATTTACTAGGAAATGAAAATTTACAACCTAAACTCAATACTAATTTCACATTATAAGGGATGTCAAATTATCCAACCACTTTAAGGTACGGTGTGTGTTTGTATTTGTTTATTAAGGAAGTTTGTGTATGATTTTTTCACTGTGTTGAAAATTTGTTCATAATTGTGAAATTGGTCATTAAAGATACTATCTGCAATATTGTATGATAAGTATGTGTAAATGTCAGAACGTAATCGAAAGATGTCATTATTCAAACTTTTCAAGAGTATTATAATATCCGAAATACAGAGATTTAACATTGTTTGTGAAATTTAGATAGAATAGATTGATATTTAAAATCAATTTGGACACTTAAAAAGTTTGAATAATGACAGCTTTGTCTAAAAATTTTAGAATTATATTACATTTCCTGCATCTTACCAGAAATATGTTTCTATTTTAAAAGTGTTTAATTCGCCGACTGACTGCTCACGTTACAATTCTAAGTGATTTACAGGCGAGAATTTTTACAATTTATGCTTATATAAATACGCACATAACACAACAGTTGTATGGATAAATAATGCCCATATTGAACTAGGCGGCGTCATTACAACAAAACGGGCTAACAAGAAGAGGTACCCATAATTTTTTGAATTTAATGAAATATTTACAATTTGCACAGCTTACAATTTTGTAGAAGCAGGTAATAGAGGAGCTTTGCGAGTACAAAATTTTCAAAGAATTATTATTGAAAACGATTACGGAAAGCCTTAGAAGATTTTGAATAATTGGGAAAAATTGATTACGTTAAACTATGCGAAACTATTTTCACAATCCCTCGAAACTCAGCAATTTGAGCGGAATGATTCTTTGGAATTTTGGACTCATGTCCAAAATTCTTTGAAATTTTGGATTCGTCCAAAATTCTTTGAAATTTTGGATATAATGAGAATCTCCGAAATGCGTCGAGAAAAATTCCGTCACAATTTGCATAACTCTATTCTTGCGGCATTTCCTCATCGGACGCGTACAACGTTAATCCACGTTGCTTCTTATTTGGCGATTTATACAAAGATGCTGAAGACATATGAGCTAACTGCTTCTCTGTTACCTAGCTGGCTCGACCTGTCTCTTTTCTACTCCTTTCCGGCGACTTTTATCGTGACTAGCGCACTAACACTATCGCTTGACAAACGTGAACGTTTCTTGTGGCTCGCAACATCTGTCAACGCGGAAAAAATCCTCTCAGCCGGTGCATTCAAGTGTGGCAAAGAACGTATTAATGCTAACAAAGGCTTTAATTGTGGATACTTGAAATCTCCACGCTCATATAGCATCTAGGCGACACCAAACTGGTGCCGCTGAATTGGCTCGCGGAATTAGAGAAAAAAAGAAAGGGCACTATTCACATCCATTTTCCACAGCGTGGACTACCGACAGTAGGTATAAGTCGTGGATTCGATGCGTTCCAGAGGACTGCTATAAGTTTCAATGTATTATATGTGATAATGTTTCGCGAACGGTATTGTGATAGCAGATGAAATTCCCCCCGAAGTAGTCCAGGATAGCATCGATAGCTTTAAAGACTCGGTACGAATCGCTGAATTGGACTACGTCAGATTAGGTAGCGAATTAAGCATTCCTTATGCGCAGATGAATTCAATTTTAAATTTCTTTGAAAATTTAGTACTTGCAAAGCTCCTCTATTACCTGCTTCTACAAAATTGTAAGCTGTGCAAATTGTAAATATTTCATTAAATTCAAAAAAATATGGGTCCCTCATCTTATCAGCCCGTTTTGTTGTAATGATGCCGCCTAGTTCGATGTGAGTATTATTTATCCATACAACTGTTTTGTTATGTGCGTATTTATATAAGCATAAATTGTAAAAATTCTCGACTGTAAATCAATTAGAATTGTACCTATCTTGTAACGTTAGCAGTCAGTCGGCGAATTAAACACTTTTAAAAATAGAAACATCTTTCTGGTAAGATGCAGGAAATGTGATATAATTACAAAATTTTTAGACAAAGCTGTCATTATTCAAACTTTTTAAGTGTCCAAATTGATTTTAAATATCAATCTATTCTATCTAAATTTCAAAAACAAATGTTAAATCTCTGTATATCGGATATTATAATACTCTTTAAAAGTTTGAATAATGACATCTTTCGATTACGTTCTGACATTTACACATACTTATCATATACAATATTGCAGATAGTTTCTTTAATGACCAATTTCACAATTATTATGAACAAATTTTCAACACAGTGAAAAAATCCTTAATAAACAAATACACATACCGTACCTTAAAGTGGTTGGATAATTTGACATCCCTTAAAATGTGAAATTAGTATTAGAGTTTAGGTCCTAAATTTTCAATTCCTAGTAAATCTTTAACTATTGACAATATCATCGCTTGCATTGAAAGTGCAATTGATGAAATTGAACCAGATATTCAAAATTCAATTCGGTCTAAATGTGTAAACATCATTACTAATTTCAAAAAATATTATAAGGAAAAATAACAAATCTAATCGTTTTCAACGTTATTCCAATTACTAAATCAGATACTATACACACATTTTCAATTCATATCACCCACGTTTACAATTTGCACTGGAAACAGAACCAAACAACTCCATAAAATTTTTGAATATACAAATTACACGCACCAACATTAACATTTTCACAAATAAATGATGAAATAAAACAAATGACTACGTCTATACCACAAATAATTTATCGTTAAAAATTAGTTTGAATATATATTACTAAAGAATATATATTCAAACAAACACTACACGACTTAAGTTTCGAATTTAAGAGAAATTTTGTGTATAAATGTAATTTCTTGTTTGTTTGTTCTCACTCGACAATGACCGTAAAAAGTCGAAACTTAAGTCGTGTAGTGTTTGTTTGAATATATTCTTAGTAATATATATTTTTAACAATAAATTATTTGTGGTATAAACGTAGTCATTTGTTTTATTTCCTCATTAATATGGACTACCACATAGTAAGGGTCTCAACCATCCTTTATATTTTCACAAATAGGTATATTAACTAAACTAACTGTAATAGATATATAAACTTCGATTCCGAAACACCTTTAACATATAAAAGAAGTGTTCTTAATAGCCTTGTTGATCAAGGAATTAAATTATTCCATCCAAAATTTCGAAAAGCAAATTTAGACAAAATTAAATCTTTTTTTAATTACTAATAATTTTTATATACACATAAATACAGTACAACATCTAACAAAACCACTGACACTGCTTTATCCAAACATGCTACAAACACAGGACCCATTTTTGATTTTGATAACTAAAGAGTGCAACTATAAGAAGCGTTTGATTTTGGAGATGATACACATACAAAAAGACACTAACGCTATAAACTTTAAAACTGACTCTCTCACTTTAAGCAATATTTATAATAAGTTATTACAATGATCCTGCACCTTTCTTGATTGAATTTTTTATTTTTCTTTCATTTTATTGTATTATTAGTTTTTATTTTAAGTTATTTGATCAATGTTGAAACTATCCCCCGCCCCCTTTCTTATATAGATCTGTTTTATTGTTTCATTTGATACATGCCTGTGTTCACCTTTACATTGGTCGTCTTTATATGGCGTTGGAGGGTGTTGCACAAGCATGTATATACAGTTGTTTCACTTAAGAGTGTAACACCATCATATCTTTTTTACTTTTAGTCCAATTTTAGTAATTTTGTTTCCAAACGTAGAATACTTATTGCTCTATTTACGCCCAAAAATTGTCTTCTTTAAATGCAAGGCAACCTGCGATGGCAAAAATCAAGAAATCAGTTTAGGGATTTTTTTATCGAAAATTTTTACTAGTAATAATTGTTCAGAATTGTCCAAAAACCCTAAATCCAAAATTTCATGAAAATTAAAAATGTTAAAAATTTCTTCAAAAGCAATTCCAATTCGGTAAATATTATTTGCACTGGTGGCTGCGCCTAAACAACAACAATTTTAAACAACTTTGACAGTTAAGGTTTTATTTCAAACAAAATTTTCACAGCATACAATTTTCGGCGCCGCTAATAATAAGTATTTACGGAAAATTTTTACATTTTTTATTTTCATGAAATTTTGGATTTAAGGTTCCGGGTAATTCTGAACAATTGTTACTAGTAAGATTTTTCGATAAAAAAATCCCTAAAGTGATTTCTTGATTTTTGCCATTTATTTTGCCATCGCAGGTTGCTTTGCATTTAAAGAAGACAATTGGTTTTTTGGTAGTAAATAGAGCAATAAGTATTCTACGTTTGGAAAAAAGAATTACAAAAATTGGACTGAAAATAAAATAGATATGATGGTGTTACACTCTTAAGTGAAACACACTGTATATATATATTAAATGCACGATTTAATCGGGAACATATATCATCAATTTCCGCACTCCAATGTAGATTGAAATCTATAATGGTACCGAAAAATTTACAAGAGCTGACACATGAAATTTGATAATTGTAGAAATTCAGTGAAATATTAGGAATTCCCAACGCCCTATTGTTAATCTCACATCATATTATGCCTTTTAATATGAACAGCACGCAAAATGAGTCTTTTATCGATTTTTTCGTGTATTAAGAAATTTTCTATCAAATTATTAACAACAAATATTGCTTGCAATTATTCTCCGTTGCATTCATCATTCATTTTAATTTTCGTAGTATTTTTTCTCATTTTCATTGCGTTTGTAGAAGCGGGCTACGGTATCTTAATTTGGCGTAAGTCGACGTTATCGAGTCTATTTTTAGATCGCGAGACGAAAGACGAGCCGATGGCATCGGCCCGATGCCGAACTCGCCTTTCGAAGTTTCGACTGCCGTCCCCACTTTCAGCCTTCCCCTCAAGCCGCATGAGAGAAACGCGCTGGCCGCGGTTCGAATATGAGAGCACTGCTGCCCCCTCGTCGGGCGTGTGGCGTTTGGCGGGCACCGCGGGGCGGGGGCCGTTAAATGGCAAGGTGTTATCTCTTTCTGTTATCGAACTTTTAATATATATAAATAGTTTCTTTTAAGCAATTAAATTTGCAATTAAAAACCAATATAAATTTAAAGATGGTGTTGAATGGTGTGAATGTAAACATAAAATGCGTTTCTAATTTAAATAGTGATGTACAAAATTAGAATCATGGTGTGATGAAAAACCTTTACACACACACACACACAAATGTTAAAAAAATGTATTAAACTAAGGAGCAACGTGGAAAGTTTGTCGTATTGAATAATACGCTTGTAATCGTTATGGATCGAGTGCCTTCTTTTCAATATGTATCGAGAGCGTCAAACGGAAGTTGGCATGATAAGGCTGTGTTAAAGCAGAACGTTGATGTACAAAATAAGAATAAAGATGGCAAAAAATGTGTGCGTGTTTTTAATTTTATGTACAAAATTAGAATCAAGGTGTGATCAAAAACCTTTTTGTAATTGTAACATTGTTTATTTACAGTAAAAATATTTAACATTTCATAAATAATAATTATACATTAAAACATACACAAACACACAGGAGGAAATTTACAATTAACACACGTGTAGATCGTACATTATTTACAGTTGAAAATTTACAATTAATTCACACATATCGTACATGTGAATACGTCACGAGCGACTCTAGCGTGTAATGCAATGGTGGTAATGATTCATTGAATCATTTATGCAAGCAAAGTCTTTTATGACCGTATGGTAACGAGTTGAAATCAGGTGAAAATTTTCTCTTTGTGTTCGTTACCCGATACTCTTTTGTTTCCGACCGAGTTACTATATCGTGATTGACCGTTCGCCGAATATTAGATGAGTCAACGGTAATAGAGGTGTTGTTATCGTTACTGCCATCTACCATAATCAATTCACGCATACTGTCAAAATTTACCAGTTGTGAGGCAGCATAGCTAAGATGGATACCCTTGACTTTGCACACGATATCTGATTTAGGCGGATTGGGGGCTGGAGAAACTTTATACGTGTAATTTTTTGGGCCCCCGCTGATAAATGTTTGAATATAAGTACCCGGGGAGAAATTAATAGCAAGCTCGTCTGTCATATCGCCCACAAAATTACCTGTAGTCGGTTCAGATTCGCCCTCTCTAGACACGTAAATGACAGAATCGGTGTCGCAGTACAAAACCCTTTTGTCCAGTTTCTCCAGGTAGCTGTAGAGTTTTAACCGAGCTTGAGCGGTGACATACGCGGCTATAGCTACGTTCACGGTACTTAACGAATCTGCTGCCTCTTCTTTGTACATCCAGTTGACCACCAGGGTTTCTTCGTTGATCGGGAATAAATGACAAACGTCAATGGCAGGGTTCGTGAGAAGGGCGTACAGTTCATGGGGTTGGTTAATAATCGTGGTTTTGGGCTGATTTTCTCGCTGTCCAAATTTTCCCCAAAAAGAATTTAAAAATAATTTTGCAACCGATCGTAAACCTGGATTTATGGAAATTTCGTTGTAATCGAGCTGTACACCTTCGTTGTTCAAAAACTCCTTAATGTAGGTGGCCTTTTTACTTTCGGTCTTACAATTAGCAGGCCACCCCGAAGCCTGCTGTTTAATTTTGATGAAATCATTCATCATGCTGGTGAATAAGCCGCCAGATCTAGCGGTTTGATCGTACTGATCAGTGTTGTACGACCACACTTCGATGATTTCTTTCATCTCATAACCCATCTCCAGGGCCTTGACCACCTCATCAATAACCCAAGTCCCCTTCAAAGCCCTTTCATCTGATGAATGATTACAGTTCGACTGTAAGTGTTCGCCGCATGTTTGGCAAAGTGTAAACATTAATTTATTATTCATTTTCGTAGGCAGTACAGGGTGGTGCAAATTTTGAGACGGCAGGATAACACACTTAATGAGACCTGTAGTTACAGTCAAATCCACGCGCGAGCATTCTTCTACACCGATGTGTACAGTGGGGTGACCAATGGGGAACTTTCCGTACTTACATACCCAGGGATAAAGAGAACATACGTCGATGTAGCGAATCTGCTCACCTGAACTGCAATCATGGTAGGATTTGATGTTCTCAGTTCGGCCGCCATAAAAAGCGTCACGTGGATTTAATGGTAAGTGTTCAATCAGGGAGTGATGTTCTGTTTGACGTAAGGCCTCGTGCTGCGTTCTAAATGCACATTCCCAAATTTCGACGACGTCGTACCCCTTTGATCTTAATCTCGCGGTTTTCGCAACGGTACGCTCTAGACGTTCATCGAGAGTGTCGGTGGGATCATCGTGCAATGGCGTGGAGCGGTTATGAGCGAAACATTCGTGTCCATGAAAATAGCAGCCATGAAATTCAAAAATCTGATTGGTTTCGGCGCAAAACCCATCCACTTTAACTCCGCTCAGTACCACCTCGCGCTGTTTCGCCGCATGTAAAATGTTTATACCGCGACGACCCTCTTCCCAAATGAGCCACTGAAGGGCAATTTTGGACTGATGGTCGGCGTATCTGTACCCATTTTTGGGTATTATTCCGATCGAATTTGACTGTAAATAATTACGCCGAAAAACCAAATTACATGCGGATGCTATTGTCACAGCTTCAGTGAAAGGACATACGCCGCACTTATCCAAGAGTAGTGTGCGAAACTTGAGGCAGGCCTGCGTTAAAATTTGAACATCGCTGATGCAATATTCGACCAAGTCTCGCTGCATGTCAAACTCGTCTTTGGAGTGTGCCGCATACCATTCGAGGAAAGCCGATCGTGCCTCGGGATTCATCGTATCGGGACTGTAAAATTCCACGGCCGGCAATTTTCCAACATACGTGGAGTTCTCGATCGTATTGAACAGGTGGGGAAAGTAGCCCTTCTTTGACGCGGTGCCGAGATCAAACGCCTTAGGTAGGGCGGATAGGGGCATTGGAAAGTAATTTAGAGAGTCTATAAATTTAAGATTGTCCAGTTGCATCAATATTATTTTAGTCCCGCGCATAATCAGTTCAGGTTTCAGGTCCATAAGCTCAATCATGTATTTCAGTAAAAACTGGTGATCGAAAGCCTGTCCATTATGCGCGAGAACTATCACTTTTTTAAATTTCTTACGCATTGTTAGTAAATGTTCCATTAAACTTTCCACTACCACCTTGTCATCCCTGTAAATCTTCTGTCGAAACCCGCATTTCTGACAGAAAAACAATTTCTCCTCGCTTACACACCTGTCGCACCTCTGCTCAAAAACGCATAAATTTGGTACATGCAGCATGTTCTTTTCGTCAAGCACAGTGTCTTGTCGCGTTTCAAGATCGTAAAAAACAACGTTTCTTTGTACGAAACCATACGATTGTCGGGTTGAATGTGACAAAGATGGCCGTGTGGAACATGTTTACTGCAAATTTTACAGTAAACCTCCCCGCAAACATGCGATCTGTTTGATTTGTACGTTTTTAAACAGTCTGTGCATTTCTTGATTTGATTACAGACTTTGTTTGCATAATGATTATCGTAACAAACGCGCCCACGAAATTGCCGATTGCATTTCACGCATATTACATTAGTTTCGGGCGTACAAACCGGCGACGATTGACAGCATGGACAGATCCCCCCACAGCGATGTTCGTTTTTATGATCAAACGGAATGTGACATATTTCGCAAAAATACGCACAGCAGAAGGCTGCAGTAAGTGAAACGATCACATTGTAGTGACCCTGATGGTAAATTAAATTTAGTTTCGAGGGAGCATCGCCAGATCCCTCGAAAATCAAGACTCTGCCCTTGTTGCCGTATTCATAAACGGTAATTTTAAACATTGCCGCAAGATGAGCTTGGAACTTACGGAGTTCAGGAATTCCAGCTCCTTCATCAGGGATGGTCACACCTGCAGCTTCCATAAGGGCTTCGGCTCTTCGTCGTTGAATTTTTCCGATATCCCGACGAACCTTTCGGTACTCGGGATCTTTTGTTGCAGAGGCCTTAGCAACAACGAGGGCCCGAGGCAAACACAAATTGTCCATGTTCTTGATAATCACGACCCCTCTTCGTGCAGTGCACTCCTCGTCGAAGCTGTGGTATTTTCGTCCTCGCGGACCACCTCTCCCTGCAGGCAAGCGGACCGACGTTACCGAGAGGCAAAACGTGTCCGTGCTCAAACCCTCGGAGTTAGATTGGAAAATGCAGGAAATCATCTTCCACACGTCCTCTATTGAAACGTCTCTCGCCTGTCGAAACGCCATCCAACCGGGTCCTTTTTCAAAAGACCGCCCGCAAAACGTAATGCCAACTTGATCGGTGGGATGGAGATCAATAGTGGCACGTTTAACAATGCCCTCTATGGCCTCCTTGATCCACTTGGTTGGATCGTTGTTGGTGTCAGGGGTCGGTTTGATGGTAAATTCCACCCTGCGTCCAAGCAGACCGAAACGTTTCACCATCACAGAGTGATCTCGGGCAATTTTAAAACTTTCCATTTTCTGAACAAATGAAATTGATAGGTAAGTTGCAATTGCTAAAGACACGCGTTGTCTTTGAGATGAAGAGTTCAACTGACAAAATATATAAATGATCGTAAATGTTACGAATACGCTCGGCCACAACAAAAAATGTTACAACGAAACTAGACGATTATTGACGAGTGAAACCACAAATGATAAACGAAAACGCGTACACAAAATATTTGTTGTAATTGATAACGTTTAAATCAAATTTACCCAAGATAACATTTAAAAACAAATAGAAATGATCGCGTAAAATTATTCATAATTTATAACTGATAACATGTAAAAAAGGTTGCATTAATTGTTATCACACTGTGATAAGCGAGACTATAGACAAAATCCAAAAGTAACTGATAAGAGATTGTAACCATTCGACGTCGTCGCAGATAAACGGCACGGGCCTTTTATCCATCACACATAACAGGTACAGAAACGATTTTTAGTAGAAAGAAAATTTGCTTTGAACATACATTTTTTTTAAGAAAAATTTTGCACACTCTTACACAACGACAATGTCAAACTGAGAAATTTTCTGTTAGTTATGGGGTACTGGGAGAGAACTCCTATTGAGTTAGCAGGCTATATCTTCTTTTTTATCACATGTGCGTGCCGCAGATAACAGAGCATTAATATGTTTTAGAGTAAACCTTCTTAACCTTGGTTTTGTAAAAAATTCAAACGTCGTTGTAGTTGATAAAATTTCCCCGGTTCTTCGGAACCACAACAGAGCATTTATACACGTTTTGTAGAGTAAAACTTGTTATCGTTTTGTGCCGATTCTCCCCCTCTCTCTCTCTCTCACACACACACACACACACAAGTCGAACTTTGAAAGTGATAATGTAAATAATTAAAACGTCAACTACGACCGTCGTAAAATGTACAAAATAACACATATGTAGGAACGGTGGGTGTTTAACCGTCGTGTCTCTCAAGGCTCCGGGGCCGTGGGGCGCCTCACGCGGGACGCGGGCCGATAGATTTAAACTATACTAAACGAGTAATTCTGCCTCAGGACGCGTCCAGAAATAACATCGAAAACCAATGCACTATTCGGTACAATTCTGTGGATAATTGCGGCAACCTCACTACAAATTCAATCCATTAAATGCACTCTTAAGCCGCATCTCATCAGGAATTAATTCGATGACTAGAAAATGATCATTTTCATCTTAAAAAAAATTGTGGGTCGTTTCGATTCTTCGTAGATTTAACAAAATTTGCATGTTTTTTACCATAGGAATACTCTAAGTTGTTGTACAGTTCATAATGTAAATGTATTGTATGATTTTTTTTGCAATTAAAATAATAAATAAAAATTAATTTTGCGTTTTATTTCCTTTGGGGAAATTAATTTCCTCATTGTTAAAACTAAAATAATCTCTCGCACACCACTGATTATAATTTTCAAACGAAATTATTTCCATTATTACGATAAAATATAACATTGCAATTAATTCATAAAAACTATAAATTATTTCCTATTGCTAGTGCTATTGCCATTGGACAATTTTCGTACACCTTCGTTGTTCAAAAAGTAAATTTACGTGATCATTTTTATTTGATTTAAACATTATCAATTACCGATAAATATTCTATGGACGCCTCATTGTTAACGGCGAATGTTTTCACTTATCAGTTGCGCTGCATTTAGAAGGATTAGATAAAGTTCGTACCATTACCTGCAACGACCGGAAGGCTGTGAGCTCTTATCAATTCCTTCGGATTTGTGTATAAACGAAATAATTTCGATTTTTACAGGGTCCTTTTTCCTTATTATCAATTATAAATTTTGAATAATTTTACGCGATCATTTCTATTTGTTTTTTAAATGTTATGCTAGTCAATTTTCATGATCATTTTTATTTAATTTACGAGTCATCTGTGGATAAACAAATACAGAGATGTCACATATCTCTCTCCCGCTCTCGTTAACAGAATAAGATCGACAAATTTACAGTTTTACAGCATTAGCGATTAAGTTTCGGCTGTTATAGCTGGTGATACAGATCTTCCGGCTAGGAGAACTATCGTTAATGACCACTACATGTCCATCTGAAAACGATAAGAGAGAGAGAGAGAGAGAGAGAGATTTGATCGATCGGCTCTCCCGAATTTACCCGATCTCTGTCTTGATATATGCACTGTCAAAAGACATTCGCTACCAGTCTATTGACATCATGTGCTTGAAAAATGTGAATAATATAGAGTGGTGTGACAATAGTGAAGTAGAGAGCGAGGATACAGTCTATATCCACTGGGATCCAATAATATGGCCCAACACATGCATGTTATCAGCATTTATACGTCCTCAGTTAGCCGAAGAAAATGCCCATATTTTTTGAATTACTGTTTCATTGTGTTCGAAGCAGAAATAAATCGAATGCTTTCTCTGGCCGATTGTTTAACCATTTAGTGTGAGGTAGCGTGCAATCGATGCAGCGATCATGAAGACTTTTATTATCTGACGAAAACCGAAGAAACTTTAAATCAACAGGATAATTTACGTGAATGGTACGAAAAATACATATGTGGTCCGTTATTAAGAAATTTACCACTGACGGGCGTACTATACAAAAATATGAAGGTGAATGTTAGAAGCTATGATTTATGGCACGGTTGTTTGCTTGCTGGACGGATTAGAATGGTGAACAACGACTGGAGTGATCTATCATACATCATCAACGATGCCGATCGAAAACCTTGGAACCATTATAGTATAATACAGTGTATTTAACGTATATTAAATTTATTATTATAAATTGTTGTTTTTGGCTTTGAATCATTTTCCCTACCCCCGAATTTCCCCAAACAGGCAGCCTTGGCAGATTGTCAGACAGACAGACAAACCGGTCGGACAGACAGACAGACAGACAGCTCAAGGACCCCGGGCTCCGTGTGAAGTCACGTGATCCACGCGGGGATGCAGCAGTCAGACAGACAGCCTGGTGCACTGACTGTCAGATAGCCTGCTGCACTGACTGTCTGGGCTGTCTCTCTATCTATCTACCTGTCTCACTGCTGCAGTCAGACAGACAGACAGACAGGGTCCGGGTCTCAGACAGACAGACAGACAGGGTCCGGGTCTCAGACAGACAGACAAGGTCCGGGTCTCAGACAGACAGATAGACAGGGTCCGGGTCTGTCTGTCTGACTGCTGCATCACACGGCCCGGGGTCCTTGAGACGCGATGATTAAACACCGTTCCTACGTGTGCGTCTTCAAAAATATAATTTTTTTTCGTAGCTTCCATTTTTATTCTAAAAAACTTTTGCAATCATTTCATTTATAATGTTTGTCTAGTCATATTTATTCCCAACCGTCTAACAATTAAAACGCCGTTATCCCGATATTGATCGTGCGTATGTGAGTCAGTTAGTGTTTTAAAGGCCCCTTTCCTTGACTCGAATACTCTCTTTCACCGAAATTACGTTTCGCGATGTTTGTCGAAAAAACCAGTAGCATTTAATGCACGTAAAACGCGACTGGGATATTCGAGCCTACTTGTCAGTTTGGCATCGTGATGAATGATTGCTGGCGTGTCTTCTAAAAGCGTGGTAGTTAACCGCTAAAACGCGGCTGGGTTACACATCGTTCACCTTGTTTTGGCATTATAGGGAGCCATGGAAATTTAGCATAAAGCTGTCTGTTTAGTTAAGTTGTGGTTTTCTATGTCAGTATCTAGTGCATTGTTGCAAGTTTTACTAGTTTACAATAAAAACACCCTCACATATTTTAAATCTGAGTTAATACAAGCCTTGCCGAAACAGGAATATCCCGATGAATCACATTTTGATATTTTGTGTCTATTTTACGATAATTGCGATTAATATTTTGCGAATTTATGTGGGTTCAGAAAAGCAATGACAATGTCAAATGTTAGCCCCAAGATGATCATAATGTGTCGAGTTGATCGTCAGTTTAACGAAGGGGATAAAAGTATGTCCTTCATAAGCAATTCACGGATGGTTCCGTTGTTCAAACGTTAAACGACGACACGACGATAACTCGTATAAATGATTCTTCAAGTTCTCATTATTCACAATTTTGTTTCCCGTAGCAATTATGATTAAATAAACATGCGAAGTCTTAGAATACGTTCTGCTACAAAAATTAATACTACAGTGAATTTCACGTCGAAGACACGCGTAGCACGATGATGTTTAACCTTACTAAACGAGTATTTCTGCCTCAGGATGCGTCCAGAAATAACATCGAAAACCAATGCACTATTCGGTACAATTCTGTGGATAATTGCGGCAACCTCACTACAAATTAAAATTCAATCCATTAAAATGCACTCTTAAGCCGCATCTCGTCAGGAATTAATTCGATGATTAGAAAATGATCATTTTCATCTTAAATAATGTGACGACCACGTATCTCTTAACGGGGTCGTGTCGATTCTTCGTAGATTTAACAAAATGTGCATATTTTTTACCATAGGAATACTCTAAGTTGCTGTACAGTTCATAATGTATTTGGGAAATTAATTTCCTCATTGTTAAAACTAAAAGAATCTCTCGCACACCACTGATTATAATTTTCAAACGAAATTATTTCCATTATTACGATAAAATATAACGTTGCAATTAATTGATAAAAACCATAAATTATTTGCTATTGCATTGCTATTGCTATGGACAATTTTCGTACACCTTCGTTGTTCAAAAAGTAAATTTACGTGATCATTTTTATTTGATTTAAACGTTATCAATTACCGATAAATATTTTATGAGCGCGTCATTGTTAACGGCGAATGTTTTCGCTTATCAGTTGCGCTGCATTTAGAAGGTTCGTGGCATTACCTGCAACGACCGGAAGGCTGCGACCTCTTATCAATTCCTTCGGATTTGTATATTTTACAAGGTCCTTTTTCCTCATTATCACTTATAAATTTTGAATAATTTTACGCGATCATTTCTATTTGTTTTTTAAATGTTATGCCGGTCAATTTTCGTGATCAGTTTTATTTCATTTACGAGTCATCCTTAACGGTGAATGGGTTTTCGCTTATCAGTTGACGTGCATTTAGAACAATTTTTTTCGACTAGAAAATAACCGTCTAGTTTTGTTGTAACATTTTGAATCGAGCGTTAACATATGCATATGCACGAATTATGTACGCTCGGGGTTTTTTTCATTGTTAATGCATTTTGGTTATACTTCAATTTTATGGGGACTGGAAGGATTATTAAAAAAATTGTCTTAAAAAAGACCGATTTTGGGTTATTAAAACACACACACATATTAAAAGCGTTTATTTGCTCATACCCATTCTAAAAAATAAATTTATAATTAGATCATTAAACGTTACCTCGAGTTTAAAATTAATTGAGCTTACCCCCATCTTTCGAAATAATACAAACCCTCATTTAGAGGGTCGCTATACACCATTAGTTTACCGCCCCCCCTGATTTTCTACCATGGTGTGTCGCACCATGCGGGGCGGTCTCAAAACGTTCTTCTCAGGGAATATCTTTATACTCTAAAATGTAAACACTTTCACAACTATTTTCACGATCATTTTTGAAATATATTTACACACCCCCGGGTAGATCGCCTTTATGGCTCTCGAGTGTTCCCGCATAATTATAACTAAAAACACAATTTATTAGTAATTGATTATTATACAGTAACACACACCTTACTTCTCTCCATTCTGGAAGCGTTTACTTCTTATCAATTGTGTTTCTTGCTTTTAATACCTCTCCCCCAATATTGTAAACGATTTCATTTCTTGTTTCCCGTGAGAACACACCGATATTGTTTTAATTGTGGTTAGTGGTACCTCTTATCACAAATCTCCAAACATTAATTTGCAAGACGTTAATTATTTTTTTATCGTATCAAACATTCACTTCCTGTGCAGGACGATATCCATGATTGTATTAAATCAGAATTATAAAATAACGTTTGTTTTTATTTATTACTTACAGTTATACATTGACATATAATAATTTTAATAAAGATATAGATGGATAATATAAATAGATTAACCATCGTGGCAATAGCTGTGGTGATGGAAACGTTGACAGACGTTAACTTAAACGGTCGTAAGTCTCGGATGTAGATAGAAGACGTGACATTCGCGTTGATAGAGAGCGAGAGATGACGCGAAGTCGCTGGTTATCAATTACAACAAATATTTTGTGTACGCGTTTTCGTTTATCATTTGTGGTTTGACTCGTCAATAATCGTCTAGTTTCGTTGTAACATTTTTTTTTGTGGCCGAGCGTATTCGTAACATTTACGACCGTTTAGATATTTTGTCAGTTGAACTCTTCGTCTCAAAGACAACGCATGTCCTTACCAATTGCAACTTACCTATTAATTTCATTTCATTTATTCAGAAAAATGGAAAGTTTTAAAATTGCCCGAGAGCACACTGTGATGGTGAAACGTTTCGGCATGCTTGGACGCAGGGTGGAATTTACCATCAAGCCGATCCCTAACACCAACAACGATCCAACAAAGTGGATCAAGGAGGCCATAGAGGGCATTGTTAAACATGCCACTATTGATCTCCAGCCCATCGATCAAGTTGGCATTACGTTTTGCGGTCGCTCTTTGGAAAAAGGACCCGGTTGGATGGCATTTCGACAGGCGAGAGACGTTTCAATAGAGGACGTGTGGAAGATGATTTCTTGCATTTTCCAATCTAACTCCGAGGGTTTGAGCACGGACACGTTTTGCCTCTCGGTAACGTCGGTCCGCTTGCCTGCAGGGAGAGGTGGTCCGCGAGGACGAAAATACCACAGCTTCGACGAGGAGTGCACTGCACGAAGAGGGGTCGTGATTATCAAGAACATGGACAATTTGTGTTTTCCTCGGGCCCTCGTTGTAGCTAAGGCCTCTGCAACAAAAGATCCTGAGTACCGAAAGGTTCGTCGGGATATCGGAAAAATTCAACGACGAAGAGCCGAAGCCCTTATGGAAGCTGCAGGTGTGACCATCCCTCATGAAGGAGCTGGAATTCCTGAACTCCGTTAGTTCCAAGCTCATCTTGCGGCAATGTTTAAAATTACCGTTTATGAATACGGCAACAAGGGCAGAGTCTTGATTTTCGAGGGATCTGTCGATGCTCCCTCGAAACTAAATTTAATTTACCGTCACGGTCACTACAATGTGATCGTTTCACTTACTGCAGCCTTCTGCTGTGCGTATTTTTGCGAAATATGTCACATTCCGTTTGATCATAAAAACGAACACCGCTGTGGGGGGATCTGTCCATGCTGTCAATCGTCGCCGGTTTGTACGCCCGAAACTAATGTAATATGCGTGAAATGCAATCGGCAATTTCGTGGGCGCGTTTGTTACGATAATCATTATGCAAACAAAGTCTGTAATCAAATCAAGAAATGCACAGACTGCAAACGTACAAATCAAACAGATCGCATGTTTGCGGGGAGGTTTACTGTAAAATTTGCAGTAAACATGTTCCACACGGCCATCTTTGTCACATTCGACCCGACAATCGCACGGTTTCGTACAAAGAAACGTTGTTTGTTTTTTACGATCTTGAAACGCGACAAGATACTGTGCTTGACGAAAAGAACATGCTGCATGTACCAAATTTATGCGTTTTTGAGCAGAGGTGCGACAGGTGTGTAAGCGAGGAGAAATTGTTTTTCTGTCAGAAATGGGGGTTTCGACAGAAGATTTACAGGGATGACAAGGTGGTGGTGGAAAGTTTAATGGAACATTTACTAACAATGCGTAAGAAATTTAAAAAAGTGATAGTTTTCGCGCATAATGGACAGGCTTTCGATCACCAGTTTTTACTGAAATACATGATTGAGCGTACGGACCTGAAACCTGAACTGATTATGCGCGGGACTAAAATAATATTGATGCAACTGGACAATCTTAAACTCTCTAAATTACTTTCCAATGCCCCTATCCGCCCTACCTAAGGCGTTTGATCTCGGCACCGCGTCAAAGAAGGGCTACTTTCCCCACCTGTTCAATACGATCGAGAACTCCACGTATGTTGGAAAATTGCCGGCCGTGGAATTTTACAGTCCAGATACGATGAATCCCGAGGCACGATCGGCTTTCCTCGAATGGTATGCGGCACACTCCAAAGACGAGTTTGACATGCAGCGAGACTTGGTCGAATATTGCATCAGCGATGTTCAAATTTTAACGCAGGCCTGCCTCAAGTTTCGCACACTACTCTTGGATAAGTGCGGCGTATGTCCTTTCACTGAAGCTGTGACAATAGCGTCCGCATGTAATTTGGTTTTTCGGCGTAATTATTTACAGTCAAATTCGATCGGAATAATACCCAAAAATGGGTACAGATACGCCGACCATCAGTCCAAAATTGCCCATCAGTGGCCCATTTGGGAAGAGGGTCGTCGCGGTATAAACATTTTACATGCGGCGAAACAGCGCGAGGTGGTACTGAGCGGAGTTAAAGTGGATGGGTTTTGCGCCGAAACCAATCAGATTTTTGAATTTCATGGCTGCTATTTTCATGGACACGAATGTTTCGCTCATAACCGCTCCACGCCATTGCACGATGATCCCACCGATACTCTCGATGAACGTCTAGAGCGTACCGTTGCGAAAACCGCGAGATTAAGATCAAAGGGGTACGACGTCGTCGAAATTTGGGAATGTGCATTTAGAACGCAGCACGAGGCCTTACGTCAAACAGAACATCACTCCCTGATTGAACACTTACCGTTAAATCCACGTGACGCTTTTTATGGCGGCCGAACTGAGAACATCAAATCCTACCATGATTGCAGTTCAGATGAGCAGATTCGCTACATCGACGTATGTTCTCTTTATCCTTGGGTATGTAAGTACGGAAAGTTCCCCATTGGTCACCCCACTGTGCACATCGGTGTAGAAGAATGCTGGCGCGTGGATTTGACTGTAACTACAGGTCTCATTAAGTGTGTTATCCTGCCGTCTCAAAATTTGCACCACCCTGTACTGCCTACGAAAATGAATAATAAATTAATGTTTACACTTTGCCAAACATGCGGCGAACACTTACAGTCGAACTGTAATCATTCATCAGATGAAAGGGCTTTGAAGAGGACTTGGGTTATTGATGAGGTGGTCAAGGCCCTGGAGATGGGTTATGAGATGAAAGAAATCATCGAAGTGTGGTCGTACAACACTGATCAGTACGATCAAACCGCTAGATCTGGCGGCTTATTCACCAGCATGATGAATGATTTCATCAAAATTAAACAGCAGGCTTCGGGGTGGCCTGCTAATTGTAAGACCGAAAGTGAAAAGACCACCTACATCAAGGAGTTTTTGAACAACGAAGGTGTACAGCTCGATTACAACGAAATTTCCATAAATCCAGGTTTACGATCGGTTGCAAAATTATTTTTAAATTCTTTTTGGGGAAAATTTGGACAGCGAGAAAATCAGCCCAAAACCACGATTAGTAACCAACCCCATGAACTGTACGCCCTTCTCACGAACCCTGCCATTGACGTTTGTCATTTATTCCCGATCAACGAAGAAACCCTAGTGGTCAACTGGATGTACAAAGAAGAGGCAGCAGATTCGTTAAGTACCGTGAACGTAGCTATAGCCGCGTATGTCACCGCTCAAGCTCGGTTAAAACTCTACAGCTACCTGGAGAAACTGGACAAAAGGGTTTTGTACTGCGACACCGATTCTGTCATTTACGTGTCTAGAGAGGGCGAATCTGAACCGACTACAGGTAATTTTGTGGGCGATATGACAGACGAGCTTGCTATTAATTTCTCCCCGGGTACTTATATTCAAACATTTATCAGCGGGGGCCCAAAAAATTACACGTATAAAGTTTCTCCAGCTTACACGCTAGAGTCGCTCGTGACGTATTCACATGTACGATATGTGTGAATTAATTGTAAATTTTCAACTGTAAATAATGTACGATCTACACGTGTGTTAATTGTAAATTTCCTCCTGTGTGTTTGTGTATGTTTTAATGTATAATTATTATTTATGAAATGTTAAATATTTTTACTGTAAATAAACAATGTTACAATTACAAAAAGGTTTTTGATCACACCTTGATTCTAATTTTGTACATCAGCGTATAAAATTAAAAACACGCACACATTTTTTGCCATCTTCATTCTTATTTTGTACATCAACGTTCTGCTTTAACACAGCCTTATCATGCCAACTTCCGTTTGACGCTCTCGATACATATTGAAAAGAAGGCACTCGATCCATAACGATTACAAGCGTATTATTCAATACGACAAACTTTCCACGTTGCTCCTTAGTTTAATACATTTTTTTAACATTTGTGTGTGTGTGTGTGTGTAAAGGTTTTTCATCACACCATGATTCTAATGTTGTACATCACTATTTAAATTAGAAACGCATTTTATGTTTACATTCACACCATTCAACACCATCTTTAAATTTATATTGGTTTTTAATTGCAAATTTAATTGCTTAAAAGAAACTATTTATATATATTTAAAGTTCGATAACAGAAAGAGATAACACCTTGCCATTTAACGGCCCCCGCCCCGCGGTGCCCGCCAAACGCCACACGCCCGACGAGGGGGCAGCGAGGACAGTGCCAATTTGCGTTTTCATATCCATGCACACACGACGCTTAACTTCAACAATGCCGTGGTGGCCCGGTCGTTAGAGCAGTCGGCGCTCGCATGCAGTGTACCATCACAGCTAGGGTTCGAATCCTACCTACTGACAATTTTCGACAAAATTCCGGAATTTTGAATTTCCCGCCCAACGGACCACTTCCAGAATTTTGAAGTTCACGCCACATCGGACCACTTCCGGAATTTTAAATTTCGCGCCCATCGGAACACTTCCGGAATTTTGAATTTCCCGCCAAGCCGGCTCGACCAATCAGGAGCCAGGATTTGGTTCCCAGGCTCAACCGCCGGAATACCTACTTAAGTAATATCGATTAATTATTTTATTATTAGTTGACAAATGAAATAAACGATTTTTCAGTTGAACTGTGTTTTTATGATTCTGATATTCGGATAAATAATAAACAATTACACTGAAGCTATTACAAAGGGAGTGAACTGCAAAAAACTACGTAGATACATTTGCTACATTGCTACGAATTAACCTTAAATTTTTCTTTATTAGGAAATAACTCATAACTATATAAAATTTTTGTCAAAGCTATACTTTTGTTCAGGTTTGGTCAGGATAAATATAAATAATACAACGATATTTTAAATTAAAATAATATATATTCAAAATTAAATTCTCTAAACTCTCCAATACAATACACAATATTATATATATTCCTTTACACGCGTTGACATATTTACCGCTAACAAGTTCTCGGTGCCTGTTAAAAAAAAACAAAATTTTTATACAAAAATTATTTACACATGCCAGGTATGGGCAAGAAATATTGCCCGATTCCGATGCCTTGACCGGTACGTCCTTATCATAATCTAGTCCCGCGTCAATATTCGTCTTATTTCACATGCAATTTGTTATTATTTTGTTTATTTGCTCAACATTTTGCAAATAAAATTTATTGATACATTTTGTTATTATCTTTTGTTATTTGCTAAACAAATCGCAAATACAATTTATTGACACACTTTGTTATTATCTTTTGTTATTTGCTATACAAATCGCAAATAATATTTATTGAAACAATTTGTTATTATTTTGTTTATTTGCTCAACAAGTTGCAAATAAAATTTACTGATACATTTTGTTGTTATCTTTTGTTATTTGCTAATCAAATCGCAAATAATATTTATTGATACAATTTGATATGATTTTGTTTATTTGCGCAACAAGTTGCAAATAAAATTTATTGACACTCTTTGTTATTATATTTTGTTATTTGCTAAACAAATCGCAAATAATATTTATTGAAACAATTTGTTATTATTTTGTTTATTTGCTCAAAAGTTGCAAATAAAATTTATTGAAACAATTTGTTATTATTTTGTTTATTTGCTCAACAAGTTGCAAATAAAAGTTAGTGATACACTTTGTTGTTATCTTTTGTTATTTGCTAGACAAATCGCAAATAATATTTATTGATATAATTTGTTATTATTTTGTTTATTTTCTCAAGAAGTTGCAAATAGAATTTATTGATACACTTTGTTATTTTTTGTTATTTGATAAACAAATCGCAAATAAAATTTATTGACACACTTTGTTATTATCTTTTGCTATTTGCTAAACAAATCGCAAATAAAATTTATTGACACACTTTGTTATTATCTTTTGTTATTTGCTAAACAAATCGCAAATAAAATTTATTGACCCACTTTGTTATCATCTTTTGTTATTTGCTAACAAGTGCAAATAAAATTTATTGACAATTTATTATACCCTTTTATATTTGCTTAACAAGTGCAAATTCATTAACAACTTATGAACTAACATAATTCATTCAAATTTATATTTTGTCAAACAAGTTGCAAATTATTTCATTTACCGCTTATCTAGCCATTTGGTTGCCCTGAATTCAGGCACCATCAATAAAATATTAGAAAATTTTAAATATACCAAATCTTCTGTACTCTTCTCTCCCGGGGGCACTAGTTGTTTTTTCCTCTTCTGCCTCGGGCGGGTCGCTGGGTTGAACTCCTTCTTCTGCCTTGGGCTAGTCGCTTCGTTGAACTCCCCGTAATTGCCGGTGCGCCTGGCTTTTATAGCTCTGTCCCTACCTTCTTCTTCCCACACTTGTCTACATCCCTGCTCTTCGCTTTAACAGGTGATCACCCATGTGATCTCCCTACCACATCTACCCTTGTTATTACCGATTTAAAAATAAAATAAATTTTTCTAATTTAACTAATAAATTCTTATTTTATTATTTATAAAAAACACAACAATATGTATGTACGTATATTATTCATGTATATTTATATCGTCACCTTAAATGCAAATGGACGTAACTACAAATAATTTGAATTTGGGTTTTTAATTTCTAGGAAAAAGATAAAAATCACAATGGTAGTACCACATTTATTAATTTACAAAATTTTATTTCTTTTAAAATAAATTAGTACAATAACAGTATCTATATATCAATTATGTACAATAACAAGGTGTATAAGTAAAAGAAATTTAATATTAAATAACTTATATACAAAGGCACGAATTATAAGCAACTACAACACACAATAAAATAAGACTAATAATTACACTAAAAAAATACATTAACCTACAATCCACCATCAGATGAGTCGTCATCATTGTTCTCCCATTCAGTTGAATATTCAGAGAGTAAATAATCCTCCTCATTTAATTCGTGATGATGACTTACTGTTGGTGTTTCGGATGGCAATGAAGGTGGGATAATCAACTGCAGAACCTCGGACGGCAAAGAAGTAAATTTTCTTCGCGGTAATTCTCTATACGAGTTAATAATAGGATCAGACGTAATTAACCCTCAACCATTATCGTGTTTCTATATTACGCATATGCTATCGTGGGGTCATTTTTGACCCTAATTAAAAAAAGACTAAACGTTGTCAAAACACATATTGCATTTCTTTACTAATAATTACAACCATCTTCTAGTGAAATCAACGTATATTGTAGAAAAGTTTACAAAAATAAGTATATTTTCTTTGTTATTGTACATTTTGTGAAAAACAGAACTACTTTACTTTAAAAAATATATTGAAAAAATCAGTGAGTACTTTCGGGTAATCTGTTCGTTGAGTCTGCTTTAGTATACACGAATCAGCCCCTGAAGACAAAAAATTGCATTATTTTACCTATATTGTAAAAACTGCTGAGCATGTTTGAAGCCTTTAAAAAATCTCTAATTTTTATGTGGATTTTACATAAACCTCTTTCGGACATCCTTACCTATTATTGCAGGTGGTACAGGTTATTTGTTGCATGGAATGAGCCCTGCACACTGTTTTGGAACACATTCGGCATACGGTGGTGTATTTCTTGTCTACTTTTCTGGGACAAAAACAGCATCTTTGGCGTTTGGGCTGCTGCAGGCACATGTGAAATTTGATTTGGTTGAAATGGCGCATTTTCTTCTAGACAGGAATTGATTGTCTCACGAAGTTCCCTCGGCAAATTAGGAATTGAATGTCGGTATCTTACATGGTCTTTTATGAGTTCTTGTTCAAGCTCTTTGATGAAGTTACTGCGAGATATTTTATTTTCATGATTAGTTAGGTAAATTTTCGCGTCCAATTAACCTTTCAATCAATGTTGACTTCCCAACATTAGTCGGGCCATACAAATATAATTGGCGCCTGTTATGCACATGAGGCTGAATGGCAACATTCCACCAGGCTACAACTTGCATTGACCAATTTTGAAATGAATAATCTAACGGCCTAAATGACGCGAATTTGTTATTGAAGTCAAGTTCATGATCACGCAGGTACTGCTATAAGTACCTGTAGCAAAATCTATGTTCTACCACAGAAGGATCATTGCAAACAAACCTACCAGACCTACCACAAGTCCACATAAAGCAACGGTAATTGAAATGAAGGTTAGACGATTTTGTATTTGAAAGTAAGAATCTATCCTCCTTACTGATATACTTTATTGTAGACTTCTTCGACCTGCACGGCTGGACGTCAAATCGTCCCTCGCCGACAATGCACTCGATGTAGTCTCTAAGGTCAGAGACGAAAACTGGTGATGCAAATTCGAGATAGGCGTGTAGATGGTGGTCAATTCTATTGGACTTTCTAGAAAGTTCCTTCGCAATTACGTAACTGACAAAATTATCGAAGTATTCCAGGAAAACCTGACGATCGTCCTCCTCGGATTCATATAAATCGATCGTAATCAAAAACTGCTTACCAGGCTTGACCCGCTTCGTTTCACGAACTCGCTGCGACCAGCGTTGCCGCGACCTCTTTCAATTACGTAATGAACTTTTCGTCGAAAATGTACTGAATCCACGAAAAAAGTACTGAATGGCGGGAATTTCAAATTAAACACCAATTTTCAAAATTTTCAATCTTCAATCTACAATATAATCAATCAATATATAGTAGCGTCCAAAAAGAAATCAACTTTTGACCACAACTTTTTTGTAGAAGGTATTTTTGGCTCAAATTCTCAGTATATATGTAATCAGGCATGGGGACTATGAATATCATATTGAAATGACACGATTCGAAAGCGATCGAAAGAAAATAATTTTGATCAAGAAATTGCAAACATGCCTATATCAGCTCTCATAACAAAAACAAGTATAATAAATTTCAAAAAATTATAATCAACAATCCAATCGCTGGGGAGCATGCACCAACTCTAATACTTGGTCGCAAATCCCTTTGCATCGATAACAGCCTGGCAACGGCGCGGCATGCTGTCGATAAGAGTGTCGATGGCGGCCTGCGGCATCTTGTTCCACTCTTCCTTCATTTGGTGAAACTTATGGTCGCCGTTTCGAGCTGCGCGGTGCTTGAGGCGATGCTCCAGCTTCTCTCACATGTGCTTGAGGTCAAGGGACTGGCTTGGGCAGGGCAGCAGGGTGACCCTTTTGCGCTGGAACCAGTCCCGGACCATGTGGGAAGTGTGGTTCGGGTTGTTGTCCTGCTGGTAGATGAACCTTCTGCCCAGTTTGTTGCGACCATAGGGCATCATTACATTCTCGAGGATGTCCGTGTACATGACTGGGTCCATGATGCCGATAATCTGATGAAGTGGACCCATCCCATTCGCACTGAAGGCTCCCCAGACAATGACGGATCCACCGCTTCCGAATAGCTCGTAACTCCTTCGATATCCAATCCTTGTGAGCGTATGCGAACTCCAGTCGGGCCTTGCGATTCTTTACAGAAATGAGTGGCTTCCCCATTGGACGGCGTCCATTCAGTCCCATACGCTTCAGTGTACCCACGCTCACAGTTGAGTCGTGATACTCCCGCATTTCGGTCGTAATCGCAACGGCAGTGCGGCGGTGGTCGTCCCTGCAGAGACGTGCAATGGTCCGGTCCTTCTGCCTCGAAGTGACACGCGGTCTCCCTGGCACACCCTTCCTCCCCGCATCTCCAGAGACCCGATACCACTGTAGAACACGATATATCGTTCTCTTATGGACTATAAACTGGTTGGCCAGCATCTGCATGGTATTTCCGTTGTTGTAGCCACGGATAACTGCTGCTCGCCTCGAATTCGTTAACCACTTAGGGCCAGAATGTGCAGACCTCTTCTGAAAAGGATGCTAGTTCTTATTAGATACCAAAAATACAGCATATGATGACTATAAAGTAAATAAAAATGAACTAACCTTTATCCCCGAAATTGAGCTAATCCTGATTTTCGAAAATATTTTATTTTCAAGAAAAGTGCATGGATCGTGATATCTCATACACCACAGAAATTACGGTACCAGTGCGCCACAACAAAAAAAATTAGCCAAAAATACAAAGAAATAAAAAAGTTATGGTCAAAAAACCAAAAGTTGCATTCTTTTTGGACGCTACTGTATCTAACAAAATAATAAACTATTAAAATAGCATACAATATTATCTCAAAAAAAGTTATTAGTAGGTACAATGGCATCAAATAAATTTCGGACATCAAGTTTCCTGTCATTTTTAAAAATAAAATGTGGTCAGGCTTTAATGTCATAATTTAATATGTATGTTTTAGAAAGAAGATAATAAACCTCGAATGAAGAATTGGAAAACTAACCATGCTTTCCTCAACAAAAATAACAACTAAAATTTAGGAAAAGATTAATTCTTATTTCTACATAAATTATTCAATATTGAATATTTTTGACTTCTACATTAAAAATAAAAGTAAAATCAATATTTCGTCATAGCCCCATTTGCTGCTATTACATTTTACAATCTTCTAAGCATTGAGAGATATATATTTCGGAAATAGTCCTGAGGTATTGTATGCCATTCTTCCATAATTGCAGTCAACGGCTCCTCCCTATTGTGAAAAATTACCCTTCTGCTTTGTAATTTCTTTTGCAACAGTCTCGAATAGGATTGATATCCGGGCTTCTACTAGGCCAATCTAGAACATTTATGTTTTGGGCCTGGAGCCACTCAAAAGTTCTTCGTGTCGTATGTACGGTACAATTATCATGTTGGAAAATAAAATTGTCATTACGATATACTCTTCTTACCGATGGAAGCATGATGTGCTCCAGAATCCTAACATAACATCACTGTTTAAACGATTTTCAACGTTTACTGTTACACCAGGACTAACCGCAGAAATCCAGCCCCATAAATTAACTGAAAATCATCCGCTTCGTTCTGTACTTGAGATGTATCTTTCATGATATCGAGAATTTTTGGGTCTATACACCCTGATGTGGTCATTGTGAGAAGATTGAAATACCTTCTCATATGAAAATACAACTCGCCTCCAGAAGTCATCGTCACGAGCCAAATGCTCCAAAGCAAATGCTACACGCGCTTCCTTATGTTGAGGTGTTAATCCAACTTTTTTTGCAGCGGCATAGTTTTTTACTTTACTAACCCTTATACGATTTCGCGCAGTCGAAATTCGACCAGGAAAGTTACTAATTATTCTTGCGTTAACGGCATTCTTGAAAGGGTGATTCAGTAACACATCAACCAAGGCTTCATCTTGTTCAACAGTTGAAATTCGAGATCTTCCGGACCCTGGCCGACGTTCTATTATTTGAGTTTATTTCCATTTCCGTATAATGCAGTGCTTTTGGGTATACCTAATATTTCTTGAATCTGGCTGCATGATCTACCTGTCTGCATGAGAGCTATTACTCTAGATTTGTTAAATTCAGATATTGATGGCATGTTCAGGTTTTAGTTAATCTGACATTACTTTGAAGTATTGAGAAAATAATTTCAATATGCCAGAAATTATGACATTAAGGGGTTATATACCTTTTTCTACGGAAAAATTGAGGAAGTTTTGATTTTTTTGAAGGTATGTAGCAATGATTTCATCACATCAAAGTTATAATTTTTTGATAGTGCATTTTTTAATGATGAAAACAAGCATTTATTTATAAAAAAATATTAATAATTGGCGGAGTTATGGCCCTTTCCCCGAAACCCTCTTTTTCTGATGAGGTTTGCGGTGATCACGATGGAAGTCCAGCAGGTCAACTGAAATCATAAAATCCAAAAAATGTCATTAGTATAAGCGGGCTACTCACACACCTGCCGCAGGGGCAATCAAGGGTATAAAAGTGGGGATGACCCTTGATTGCCTCCTTAATTGTGATGTGTATAGGTGAGCAGGGGCAATTTTGTAGATTGCCCCTGCGGCAGGCGGCAGGGGCGCGAGACCATCCTTGGTCCCTAGATTGCCCCTGCCGCCTGCATGGTTGCCCCGTCTGTAGCGCGATCGGGGCAATTTCTCATTTCGCTGGCAACAGTTTCAACGCGTGTGTTCACCTCAACTTATAACCGAACACTGAATAGCAGGCATGTGTGTAGAGACAAAAACCGTATTGCCCCTGCCACCGTGCGCCCTAGATCGCCCCTGCGGCAGGTGTGTGAGTAGCCCGCTATAGGGACATTCCTAGTACTTGAACGATTATTTGAATGAATATTCTGAATCATTTTTCTGAATACGAGGCCGTTTTTCCCGAAAACTCAATATTTTAACTCTAAAAATTTTATTAAAAAATACTTATCTGCGAAATAAAAATGTATGCATAAAAAAGGAATCGTTCAAGTACTGACATCATTAATCACGAACGAAAAAAAATTGAAGAAGATCGGTCGAATAGTTTTTTGGCAATCGCTATCACGGCAAAGGCACTTTTGGAAAAACACCATTTCGAGATAATCGAGTTTAGTTTCTAGTTTAGTTTATGTAAATATTGAAGTCAATCAGGTACACTTACAAATCATCGTCGATTTCGGGACCATATAGCGTGTCATCTGCACTCGATGCAGCCTCCAAAATATCCATTTGGTGTTGTCTGCTGGCCATTCGTCCCAAGGCACCCCCATTGCCTCGAACATCTTCAATATCGATGTTTGCCCCTCGTTCAAAATGCAGGCGTACAGTTCAACGGGTTGGTTAATAATCGAGGTTTTGGGCTAATTTTCCCTCTGTCCAAATTTTCCCCAAAAAGAATTTAAAAATAATTTTGCGACCGATCGTAAGCCTCGATTTTTGGAAATTGCGTTATAATCGAGCTGTGCACCTTCTTTGTTCAAAAACTCCGTAATGTAGGTGGCCTTTTCGGTTTCGGTCTTGCAATTAGCAGGCCACCCCTAAGCCTGCTATTTAATTTTGATGAAATCATTCATCATGCTGGTGAATAAGCCTCCAGATCTAGAGGTTTGATCCTACCGATCGATGTTGTACGGCCACATTTCGATGATTTCTTTAATCTCATAACCCATCTCCAGGGCCTTGACCACCTCATGATTACATTTCGACTGTAATGCCCGGTTTCACAAACGATTGTCAAATGGTGAATTAGTTAACAAGCCTTTAACGACTCGTTATTGTTTGTGAAATCCAAAACAATGGTAATTTTGCTTTTAACGGTTCGTCAAGGTAATCAATTGTCAAATATTTAATGATTGATTAAAGACTCATTAACGAATCGTCAAACATTTGAAGATTCGTTAACAAGCTGTTAACGATCGATTAGCGTTTGTGAAACCGGACATTTGTGTTCGCCGCATGTACGACAAAGTGTAAACATTAATTTATTATTCATTTTCGCAGATAGTACAGGGTGGTGTAAATTTTGAGACGGCGGAATAACTCACTTAATGAGGCCAGTAGTTATCGTCAAATCCACGCACTAGCATTCTTTTACACCAAGGTATACAGTGGGGTGTCCAATGGGGCACTTTCCGTAATTACAGACCCACGTATTACATACGTCGATGTAGCGAATCTGCCCATTCGAACTGCAAACATGGTAAGATTTTATGTTCTCAGTTTGGCTGTCATAAAAAGCGCCACGTGGATTTAACGGTAAGAGTTCAATCAGGGGGTGGTGTTCTGTTTGTCGTAAGGCCTTGTGTTGCGTTGTAAATGCACATTCCCACATTTCGATGACCCCTTTGATCTTAATCTCGCGGTTTTCACAACGGTACGCTCTAGATGTTGATTGCAGTATCGTGCATTGCGCATTGCGCGGGGCGGTTGTGGGTCCATGAAAGTAGCAGATGTGAAATTCAAAAATCTGATTGGTTTCGGCGCAAAACCTTTCCACTTTAACTCCGCTCAGTATGACCTCACGCTGTTTCGCCACATGTAAAATGTTTATTCCGCGCCGGACCTCTTCCCAAATGAGCCACTTAAGGGCAATTTTGGACTGATGATCGGCGTATCTGTACCCATTTTTGGTATTATTCCGATGGAATTTGATTGTAAATAATTACGACGAAATACCAAATTACATGCGGACGCTATCGTCACAGCTTCGGTGAAAGGACTTATCTAAAAGTAGTGTGCGAAACTTGAAACAAGCCCTCGTTAAATTGCGGATAGGAGCATTGGAAAGTAATTTAGAGAGTCCATAAATTTAAGATTGTTCAGTTGCATCAATATTATTTTAGTTCCACGCATAATCAGTTCGGGTTTCAGGTCCGTATGCTCAGTCATGTATTTCAGTAAAAATTCGTGATCGAAAGCCTGTCCATTATGCGCGAGAACTATCACTTTTTTTTAATTTCTTACGTATTGTTAGTAAATGTACTTTACACCACCTTGTCATCCCTGTAAATTTTCTGTCGAAACCCGCATTTCTGACATAAAAACAATTTCTCCTCGCTTACACACCTGTCGCACCTGCGCATAAATTCGTTACATACAGCATGTTCTTTTCGTCAAGCACAGTGTCTTGTCGCGTTTCAAGATCGTAAAAAACAAATAACGTTTTTTTGTATGGAGCCGTACGATTGTCAGTTTGAATGTGACACAGATGACCTTGTGGAACATGCTTACCGCAAATTTTACAGTAAACCTCCCCGCAAACATGCGATCTATTTGATTTGTACGTTTTTAAACATTGTGTGCATTTTTTGATTTGCGCGCAGACTTTGTTCGCATAATGATGATAGTAACATATGCGCCCACGAAATTAGCGATTGCATTTTACGCATGTTACATTAGTTTCGAGCGTACAAACCGGTAACGATTGACAACAGGGTCAGGTTTCACCACAGCGGTGTTCTTTTTTATGATCAAACGGAATGTTACATATTTCGCAAAAATACATACAATAGAAGGCTGCAGTAAGTGAAACGATCACATTTTAGTACCCTTATGGTAAATTACATTTAGTTTCGAGGGAGCATCGACGGATTCCTCGAAAATCACAACTCTGCCCTTGCCACCGTATTCATAAACCGTAATTTTATACATTGCTGCAAGACGAGATTTGAACTTACGGAGTGCAAGCATTTCAATTCCTTCCAGATAACAGAGCATTAATACGTTTTTAGAGAAACCTTCTTATCGTTGGTTTCGTAAAAATTCTAACATTGTTGTAGTTGATAAAATTTCCCCGCCTGTTTTTTCTGATTGACAAGTGGCAGTTCCGTGGGTTGGTCCCCTCACACCTCCTTCATCGCTGGGAAATTGTCGATGTGTTTAATTATTTTTCGTCCGCTACACCGACGAATACCCGCAAATTTCTATTTGAGCAACATTCTCGGCCTGTTGTAGCGGAGCTGGGCGTCGTCATCCTAGTCTCCCAGCACTCGTATGAGGGGGTTGGGGTGGTCGTCCGTCTTGCCGTGTAGTCTGATGGCCTGGATCTTCATTTCTTCCTTATGTTCGGTAGGTTTGCATGCCGATGTAATTGATCATTCCTGACGAACGACGGGGCGTTGAAAGCCATTCGTAAAAACTTGTTCTGAATCACCTGAAGTTTCTGCGTTTCCGCAGCGTAACCCCAAACGGGCGCAGCGTACAACATCCGTGGTCTGATGATTGACTTGTAAATCTTGATTTTGCAAGAAGAATTAAGTTTACTTCGTCGGTTCAACATTCCGTAGAGAGACGCTAGCCTCCCTTTGGTGTTAGCGTTGCAGATTCGATATGCGGCTTCCGGGTGAGTTTACGATCAAGTATGATTCCAAGTACCTAGCCTCGGTTCGCCATGGAATTTCTTGGTCGTCCTCTCCGTTCCATTAGGATGGCGGAGTTCTTCTCGTGGTTGATCGCGATCACCCATGACCGAAACCATTCTTCCAGCCACCCGGTCGCTTCTGGGAGTCTTCTTGGGATGGTGTCCGCGCGGATGGATCGGCAGAAAACGGCAGTGTCGTCGGCGAATTGCGCGAGATGCGTCTCCGGCGTTCTCGGAATGTCGCTTACAAAGATGTTGAATAGTGCTGGCGATAATAGCGATTCTTCGGATACGCCCGGGGTCGTCGTCCAGGGTGCTGACCGTACGTCGTTGAGTTTGCTGCGAATCGATCTGTTCTCGAGAGCAGTGGATCGGATCCACTGCACCGTCGTGAGCGGGATCCCTGCCTGCAACATCTTGTAAAGAAGTCTGACGTGCCAGAAGCCGAATTGTTCGTCCTGAACAATGCCGAGTTCTTGTGTTTTCTTCTTCAGCTGCTTCAAGATAATCGACTGCCAGTTTTCCGATTGACGGGAGATGGGAATTTGTGGGAAAGTTGCCGTTTTTCCGGGTTTTAGGAAAACGATTACGTCTGCGCATTTTCATTGGGGCGGGAAGTGACTCAGACGGAGGATCGCGTTGACGATGGCGGTGATGTGCGCCACCGCCTTGTTCGGAAACTCGTTGAGCGCGCGGTTCGGGATGCCCCTTCTTGCACCTCTTCACTGCCTGGCTTATTTCTGACGGATTGGTGTTCGTCAGATGCTGATCGTCTCTTTCGCTAAGTAGTCGATGTACGTTCCGATTAATGCGTTCGATGTAATCCACATCTGCATCAACGAAATTCGGACGGCACTGTCGCTCAAGATTTTCAGCAAAAGCCTCGACGTTTTCCTCGCCGGTGTAGACCAATCCACGTTCCCCGTGAATCGGCGGCATGGGCGGTGCTCTTCCGGTTTTGAGTTTTCTGGCCATCCGCCAAAGCCGTTTGTCGTCGGTTACCAGAGCCTCCATCTTCTCGTTCCATGATTCGCTCCGGTGTTGCTCCAGTGCTCTTCTGACTTGTTAGGACAGTCGATTGGCATCCGGGAGAAGACACGTTCGTTTGACGAACGTCGTAGGATTCGCTGAAAAGTCAAGAGACGCCTTGATTTTTGTGGTAACGACGTCCACCGCAGCTTCTAGTCCCTCCTCCGTCGCGATCGTCGGGACTGGGCCGATGGTTTCATCCAGGTGGGCGGTAAATGCCGGCTGTGTGGTATCCCCGGGCATCTTCGGACCGTTCGCCGGATCCGTCACCCAGAAGCAGCAGCACGGGATTGTGGTCCAGCTCATTGACGGCATGAAGTTCGTAGTTTTGAATCACGTTCTTCGTGACGATGATGTTCACGACGTCCGAGCGGTGGTATCCGAAATTGATTTCCTCATCGGCGTATCGCCGAAGAATGTTCCCATTTGTGTTGGACAATCTGCTGTTCCAGGATCGGTGTTTTGTGTTAAAGTCTCCGGCGACGATATGTCCATTAATTAATTCTCGTGGGATAACGCGGGGCGCTGTAAATGGACACGAACCTGATTGGACCACGCGTAGTCTGGACTACAACGACCTTCGGCATTCTCTAACAGCGGCGTGTTTACGACATAGTGGTCGATTTCGCGTTTCACGTATATTGCGGTGTCCCCGCCGCCCCTGTTCTCTCGGTCTTTCCGTTTCAAACTGTAGTTGCGCAGTTTCTGATTTTGCGAGGCCTGAAGATGGGTCTCCTTTATGAGAATGACGTCGAGTTGGTGTCGTTGTACAAACTCACTCAACTCCATCTTCTTGTCCGCTAGGCCGTTGGCGTTCCAAAACGCCATCTAAAGGGAACCGGGTCGCCACCTTAGCCATTGAGGATTTGAGGATGGCTTGGATTTCCGTCGCGTGTTGGAACAGCAGATGATTTTCTTATAAGATGGCCTTGTCTCCGATCCGCGAGATCCAAAGAGCAAGGGTCGGTTTCTTCTTCGAAACGGCGATCCGTGAATAAAGCGAGTTTCTCGAACTGGTAGCCCGGAGAGAACTGTCTTCTAATGAATTTTGCCGTCCGTTTTATAGGTCTTAGTGCCTTTGTTCGCATCGATTTCGTAAATCGATTCTTCCCTGAGCGCACCTGTTGTTGTTGTCGGTGATGTCGTAAATAGGTATTTCTCTATTTAAATTCTTTAATTAATATAAGTCCGGGCAGCTTGTGCTTCCTTTTACTACATTCGTTGTTGTTGTTGCGACTGTTGACTGTGTCTTTACCTCTGGTGTCACCGTTATCGTAGGCTGCGTTGTGGTTCCTTCACTTGAACAAATCGAAATTTGAAATATCGTCGATATGCTTATATCTTGCATTCATAACTCTACCATGGGTTGAACTGTGTGGTAACCCCAATGACCTATTTCGTGTACCAAAAAGAGAGACGTTTTATTCCGATATTGTTTACCCATATCTATTTGCCATGTTTCATCTTGATCAAAATGAATTTCAATAGATCGATTGCCACTCGGATATAATACATGGGCGAGTACCGCTCCTGCTCAGTCAAAACCGCTACACGGGCTGCTAATGATTCTATTTTTATGTTTTCCACGTGCAAAAAATATCAAAATATTATAATATGTTAGGTTTTGCTCAAAGTTCAAATTTGTGCGTTTCTCCCAGATATCAAACTCCATCTCTGCTGTTTTACGCATTTCCATAGTGGCCATATGAAAACGCCATTTTATTTTCGTTAAATTTCCCCATTTATACAGATTTACACTGATCGGATCGGGGGTGTCGCTTACTCTGCACCTTGAGCTTTCCATTAAATTAATCCTTTCATTATTTAATTTTCCATCAGGCGTTAAACCATAATATTTCTGAAATAATGTTAATCCGTTTAAAAATTCTTGATCACTCACATCCGTAAGTCGAGTATTGTTTGAATCATTTTCGATATACCCGTAATTATACAGATATACCTGAGCGAAATCCTCAAAGTTCACTGCGGCCTCTAATCCGCAATGTAATAATAAAGACACGTACATTAACAGCATATACATGTTGCACTGTGTAACGTTTAACGTTTAAATAAATTAGTGACAAACGTCAATGGCTGGATTCACTGCGTTGGTTAATAATCGTGGTTTTGGGGCTGATTTTCCCGCTGTCCAAATTTTTCCCCATAAAAGAATTTAAAAATAATTTTGCGACCGATCGTAAGCCTGGATTTTTGGAAATTTCGTTGTAATCGATCTGTACACCTTCGTTGTTCAAAAACTCCTTGATGTAGATGGTCTTTTCACTTTCGGCTTCACAAGTTGGAAATTTTGACATAAAAGACTTTGTTCAAATAAATGATTTAATGAATCATTACCACTGTTTTGAAATGCATACTATAAACCATCGCATTACACGCTAGGTCGCTCATGACGATATGTACCCGATCGTACAATGTTTGTCATTTTTTAACGCATTTTGCTAATACTTCAATTTTATGTTTAAGGCCACCATGCAACTTTTAAGAATCGAGTTTTTATTAGCTGAGAACCTTTCCTCAAACCCTCAAGAATAAGTAAGAAAAAGTTTCGTAATTAGAAAAAATTTCGAACCGCCCGTTTGCGATAGTTTGCGGAGACGCCTTGCAGCGAGCGCCATACATATTGCGACCGTTTCCGCAACTTTAAATGCGTTTTCTCCTATTGGCGTAACAAATAACTTCAACAATTTTCACTCGAATTACTTTAAAATTGTGAGGTGATGAGCTTAATTATGAACATGGTAAATGTTGACAGTTTTACCTAACACACCTCTTGGTAGCCTGATCTTTTACTTTAACAGAAACACTGATTTAATTAGGGGAGTGGAAGGGTTATTAAAACACACATTTCTTCACACTTTTATTACATAAAAATATATAATTTATACATTACCTCGGGTTTAAAATTGGTTGTGCTTACGGAGTCCTATCCTCTCGAAAAAGAACACGTCCTCATTTTCAGGGTCCCAATACACAATTGGAACCCTGTCTCACTTTCTAAGACTGCGTGTAATTGCAGCCTGTGGGTCAGTGTAGTCCACACCTCGGGAAAAATTTTAGGCACCTAAAACATAATTACTGTCACTATTCTTTTCACACTCGCCACTATTTACGTACCCCCGAGTAAAGAGCTTTCAGACTCTTGGCCCAAATTCGGTTGATTATTACTAAAACACAATTTATTAGTAATCACTGAAAATTAAAATTAAAAATTAATTACACCTTACTTGCTTCCATTGCTGTAACAATAATTAACTCCTTAACAGTATTTGTTTTGGATTTTAATACTTTCCGCCACACACAAGAAACAATACAATCTTCCGATTTGATTAAACGATTTCGTTTTAACTTTCTTATACTTGATGTATAAGTGTCTGCCTGTGTGTCTGGCTGTGTGTCTATGTGTCTGCGCGCGCTCTACCACCCAAACGATGAAAGCTAGAGCTATGAAACTTTGATCTTAAGATTTGTAAACAGCAAGGAGGAAAACGTCCTATTTTGAAAGCAATATCTCAACCAGAAGTGATTGTTTACTCTTATCACATTTTTCCATATCTCGAAAACGGCACATCTGTTAGAAAAAAAATATTCTTACAAAAGTTAAAAATATTGATTTCAACTTTAAGTTGAAAAGTTTTTTTCTAAAAATGTAGTATAACTAAGTATAAGAAAGTTCAGTGCGGACCACTGCAGATTTTTTTAATGCGAGAACAGCCTCTATTTGTGGTTAGTAGTGTTTTCCAATATCAGTTTTGCCATGTGAAAACGGACATCGTTGTACTTGTGTAAGTGTGGTTTGTAGTGTTGCACCTTATCTTACAACAAGACTCAAACATTATTTTCCAGACCGCCGGCGATTATATATATATATATATATATATATATATATATATATATATATATATATATATATATATATATATATATATTGATGAAAACGACGATTATCGGGGTTGACGGTCAATTTGTGGCGTTAATGAAACTCAATTAGATACTTTTTCAATATTTCGCAATTTAATTATTGCTTCATCAGGAAACTACAGATGTTATGTAAAATTAGCAATCTAATCTAAATCTAATCCCTTGATCTTGTCATTACCGTCATTAAACATAATTGGCCTAAAATAAAAGAACATTGTAATTTAGATTTAGACTCTTTCGTTTTATGCATTAACTTCATTTTTAATAACTGTTTCTTTACTTTCAATGACAATACGTACAAGCAAGTCTTCGGTACACCTATGGGTTGCCCATTAAGCCCCATTGTGGCTCAGATTGTCCTTGATTATATGTTTGACTATATCATTCCTTCTTTACCATTTAACATACCTTTCATTAAAAAATATGTCGATGACATAATCTGTGCTGTCCCGATGGATTGTTTAGATGATACATTAAACATTTTTAACGAATTTAACCATCACATCCAATTTACAATAGAAACTGAGAATAATAGATCTGTCCCCTTTCTTGACACTTTAGTTATCAGAACCATAGATAATTTCATTAACTTTGATTGGTATTGCAAGCCTACTTCCTCAGGTCGATATATAAATTATTTTTCGAATCACCCTTTAGGACAAAAAATTAACATTATTTTAGGTTTAAAAAACAGAATTCACCGTATTAGTAACAATAAGTTCATTAAAAAAAATCTTAAACTTTTGGCCGATTCGTTCGTCAATAATGGTTACCCTCGTATGTTAGTAAACAGTTTAATATACAATACTCGTCGCGAACATCTCAATGTACACACACCTGTTGACGAACCAATTGTCTATAAAAGATTACCTCTAATTAACAACATTAGCAATAATATAGAAAAGGTCTGCACTACCAATGGTTTAAGAATAGCTAAATACAGCCTAAAATCTACTAGTGAATTCTTCGGTCATGTTAAAGATCGTGTCCCGATTGGTTATGGATCTGATGTAATTTACAAAATCCCGTGTCTTCAATGTGAGAAATGTTACATTGGGCAGACGTCACAATGGTTAAAGGCTCGAATTACCCAACATAAGAGCGAGTGTAGGTTGCAGAAGAATTCTTGTGCTCTTGCTACACACTTTTCTAAATTTAACCACAATTTTGACTTTGATAACACTTCAATATTAACTTCTCAAATCAGGTACAGGCAACGGATTTTTCTTGAAATGTATTATATAAATAAACATGCCAATTGCGTAAATTTTAGGTCTGACACACAGCATTTAAGCAACATTTACTCTTGGTTGTTGGATTTCTCACCTATTAATAATCCTCGGCTTTGAAATTCTTGCATTGTTTTTCACTTCACGTGGTCTCCTCCATTAAATTATTCAGACAATTAGTTTGTAGTTTTTTAATTTGTCACGGTGCCAAATTTTAGAGGTTGGCAATTGTCGTCCCGCTCCTTCTTACATACATCTCTTCTTTCACTCCCCTTGCTGATCAGCTGTTATTTTAAAATGGCTTGCAACGTGCGTTTTCCAGTTCACGTTGTTTTTACAATTTTCTTACAAATGTATTTGGTTCATCAATCAAAACTGTTTCATATTTTGTGAATTCTTTAATTTAACAATTAGCCAATTACATGTAACTCTTATATTATGTAAGTATAAATTAACTTATTTTAGATTTTGACTGTTTTTTCTTAATGTAATTCTTGTAGCTTTCCTGAAGAAGCAATTAAATTATTGCGAAATATTGAAAAGAATAATCAACTGAGTTTCATTACTACCCACTAGCTGACCGTTTCCCTGATATATATTTCTTGATTGTATATATATATATATATATATATATATATATATATATATATATATATATATATAAATTGAAATTGAAAATGTGTCTTGTCAAATATGACAGAAAAATGTAAAATTTACACGAAAGATGGTCTAATCTTACACCTCAATGGTGTAGTGAACATTAATTAAAACAGGTCCATGAAGACTAACTGGTGGATCGCTAGACAATATTGTTTCTGGGTTATTACCCTTCGTCAGTAGCGATTACCAAGAACCTTAGTTGTTGAAATACCTTTACATGTAGTGGCCATCAAATTATCATTAATTAATTAATGTTCACTACACCATTGAGGTGTAAGATTAGACCATCTTTCGTGTAAATTTTACATTTTTCTGTCATATTTGACAAGACACATTTTCAATTTGAATTGTTTTTGAACTTAATTGCAGCAATCCTTTTATATGTTGACACTGAACATTTGACAGTCGTCTTGTTTACTCGCCGCGAGGTGTTAGACAAGGTATCGTCTTGTCAGTGTTCTGTTGTCAGTGGTTCATTAGGAGTGATTGGCTCGCGCCAAGAAGTTTTGATGGCCACTACATGTAAAGGTATTTCAACAACTAAGGTTCTTGGTAATCGCTACTGACGAAGGGTAATAACCCAGAAACAATATTGTCTAGCGATCCACCAGTTAGTCTTCATGGACCTGTTTTAATTAATGTTCACTACACCATTGAGGTGTAAGATTAGACCATCTTTCGTGTATATATATATATATATATATATATATATTAGGGCGGGTCAAATTGTATGGACCGATTTTTTTTTATGAAGCGTATAGCAAAAATGTAATCTATAGGTGATTCTGAGAAATTTTGCTCAAGAGACCATAGCTCTAAGTCGGATTTGGAGCCCCCCAAAATTTCAAAATAGAAATTTTTCCATATATACATAGAACAATTTAATTAAATTCGTCATAAAATCGGATAGAATTATAGTAGATTTCTCAATTTGGGCTTGTTTGAAAGGTATTTTTATCACCTTTCAGAATCTGTATTGATACCTGTAGAATAAGTCGTCAATGGCAGCATTGTTCAATTGAACAACTTTGTAACACTGAATAATGACGTTACAAAATAATGACGTTTACCACCACTAAACGTTGCCAAGCTTGCTTTTCCTTCTTCCTTAATCGTTCATCGTGCAGTTTGCCAAAATACTTAAATAAAAACTCGGTTATCACAATACCAATATTTACTTTCTTATACATTATGTATAAGTATAGGAATCATGAAAAATTTCGAACTCGAGATTTCAACGGATATACACGTTTTGAGGTCCCCTGAATCGTTTCTGACTATTTTCGGAATGACGTCTGTGTGTGTGTCTGTGTGGTACTGTGTGTCTGTGCGCGCTCTAGCGTCCAAACGATTATAGCTAGAGCTCTTCAACTTTAAACTTAACATTTGTATGTAGCAAGGAGGAAAACGTCCTATTTTGAACGCAATCTCTTAACCGGAAGTGATGGTATCTTATCACCTTTTTCCATATCTCGAAAACGGTACACGTTACTGGAAAACATATTCTTACATAAATTATAGATATTGGGGTAATTACTGTGGGGAATTTGCAAACGGGGTTCTATATATACTAATTCAACACGTGTGCGCTTAAGGGATAATAGCCGCATAAATGACCGGGGAAATTCCGAATTCTGTGTGGTCGTTCGTGATGTTCTTGCCGTGTTTTTCCGCTTTTTTGATTTCTAGCGTTTCTAACAAATTCAACCGTTTGCCTTTGGTAGTTGTATGCAATGTTTTAAATTTATTTAGATCCGGGAAATGGTTCTTTGTTATGCAGGTCTAGATAATTGATCGTGCCATCTTCGTTGTTTTCTGTCTCTACGGTGAATTGTACTTGCTCGTAGAAGCAATTACCTAGACCTTCAAATTGGGAAAAAAGAACAACACCTGACCTTCGACATATTCAGAAAACATACTTTCTCAGACGCCATAACAAATGCCAATTCTTGTCAATTCAATATAAAAATGAGTGCCTTTCGGTCATGGATACACAGGCTTCTAGTATTGCCCCTATCGACTGCCAACTACAGAAGTTGAATAAAGAAGTTGAGATCCTGAAAGCCATTGTAAGAAACAATAATTACCATGAAAGCGTCATCGATCGGTTGATAAGGAAAAAACGTCAGAAGCTATTAACCAAACAATTGTACGCACCGGTGGAGGATGTCCAGCGCAATTATTGCTTTATCAATTATGTTCTTAAGTTTAGTGACAAAATCTCCAATCGGTTACGTCACAGCAACCTAACACCTATTAGTGTAAATAAAAAGAACTTGGGAACTAAATTGGTAAACAATAAAGAGAAACTAGACCAAACATAAAAAAGCGGAGTATACGAAATTAATTGTAAGGACTGTGACGCTCTATATATAGGTCAAACCGGACGCAACTTCAAAAAGCGCCTGAACGAACATAAAAATCTATTCTAAACAACGCAAGAACAACTGGCTTAGATGAACACTGCATAACAAAGAACCATTTCCCGGATCTAAATAAATTTAAAACATTGCATACAACTACCAAAGGCAAACGGTTGAATTTTTTAGAAACGCTAGAAATCAAAAAAGAGGAAAAACACGGCAAGAACATCACGAACGACCACACAGAATTCGGAATTTCCCCGGTCATTTATGCGGCTATTATCCCTTAAGCGCACACGTGTTGAATTAGTATATATAGAACCCCGTTTGCAAATTACCCACAGTTTAATACACTCTTTGAAACTTTAACCAAGTGTTTAATTTTTTAATTTTTTAACTATAATTTTAGATTTAGTCAAAGAGTGCAGTGATAATATCAAAGTTATTATGGATAATCAAGAACCATCAACATCGTCTGCGGTGTCTTCGCAAATGGAAGCAACAACATCAACAAGTTTTGACTCTAGATTGACTAACATGCCTCATCAAGATATTGTTGTTTTTGGTTTATCAAGTGATTTAAATGATCTTAGTTTGCCTACTAAATGTGACATTTTAAAATATTATTTTTTTTTAAGTGATCGTGCTAAATTTGAAAACAAAATGTTCTCGTATAAAAATTTTACTCCTCACGTAACAGATAAATTGATCCAAATTTGGTGTAAATTAAATATTGAAATCATTAATAGAAAGAGTGTTTTAAAAAAATTAACTGGTTTGCTTGATAAATACCAGAAACATGTACAACATAGAAACAAAAGAGATGAATTTAAAGCATTTGTTGATTCAATAAACGAATTATTTTATATTGGCAAATGTAATTGCAAATTAAAAACAACAGAATGCTCGTGTGGATTGATTCCAGAACATCTAAAAGAATTTATGATGGACCAGCATAATGTTAGAAAATTCACAATACCTGAATATACCTTGAATATTCAAGACGTTGAAGAAGTAGCTACAACAATACCAACACTTACAACTGGTACCGATGATCCAAGTTACGAACCACCTGAATTACACATGGATGAAGATGAAAATGAAGCAACAACAGAAGTTCCAGAAGCAACTGTTCAAATGAGACGAGGTCATTATACTCAAAGATACGATGCCTTAAATTTTGCTATGATGTGTGATAGATTCGGTGTTTCAGATAGAGTCGCTTCATGTTTAGCAACAGCTTTATTCGAAGATATAAATTTTAGAGATGTTCATGGTAATCTTGTTATTATGGATAAATCAAAAGTGGCTAGAGAAAAAGTTAAATCTAGAGAAGCAGTGCTCCGTACACGACATACAAATTCTTCCATAACTGCATTCTCTTTCGATGGTAGAAAAAATGACTCATTAACTACAGAGAAAGTTAATGACAAATTTCATACCACTATGGTAAAATAACCGCATTTAGTTGTTCTGAAAGAGCCCTATAATGAGTTACTTGGATATGTAAATTTGGGTAGTCAAGAAGATGCAAAAACCAAACACAGAAAACTGAATGAATTTTTCAACAATAAAACATTAACAGTTGATCAATTAATTGGCATATGCAGTGATGGTGAGCCAACAAATACTGGAACAGAAAATGGTGTTTTACGATTATTTGAAAAACAGTTAAATAGACCAATTCACTGGTTTATATGTCTGCTTCATTTCAATGAACTGCCATTTCGTCATTTATATGAAGCATTGGACAAAACAGTCACCAGTGGACCACGAGCAGCAAGTGGAAAGTTATTCAAAGCTATTCAAGAATGTGAGAAATTGCAGGTATGTAACACTTTATTTTATTTAATATCATCATTATTTATTGTCATTATTTTACTTTTTCGATTGGGATAAAGTTAAAATAAAATAATTGCATTTTAATTGATCTAAACATTTCACGTACGGCAGTGCACTTTTATTAAAATTTATACGTTGGACACGATACTTACAACCAAACTTTCGTAATATTGTAGATGGTGTAATTCAAAACAACTCATATTACGCACATCCAGAAAATATCTTATTAACAATGTTATTTGATGATCGAAAAGCAATACGGGATAGAGCTATCAAAAAGATTTTACACTATCGAGAACAATTGTACGATCCAACTAAACTCAGAGTTTACAAAAAATATATCTTAAATTTCAATGCTACCGATTATGTCAATATGGTTGACATGAATAACGACGATATATTATTTGAACCAGCATTTACTCGACAGATTCCATATGATCACTTGGTAGAATACTTAGATTTCGTTGAACCACCACTGGCTGATCCACAAATTCCAATGCACATACAAGGAACAGAAAGACATGTACAATTATTAACGAGTGTTTCAAAACGAGATATAGAAAAGAATCGTGAAGGAGTTATGGCAGTGACATTAGAAAGTCGTAAGAAAACTCCTCGAATGGAAAGTAAAAAGGACCTTAAAAAATAATATTAACACGTTAAAACATTAAGTTGTAGGTCGAGAATAATATTTAAAAATAAATTGAATAAAAAATGTAAAAATAGTGTTTTCTTGTTGAAACCTTGAAAATGTTGATTTTTTCAAATCGATTTTCCTACGAAAAAATTGATCGTAATAAAAGTTTTTGGAAATTATCTGAACTTTTATAATCTGAATTCTGAATTCTGAATTTATTAGTTAAAAGTTCATTTTAGGCTATTTTTCGACAAAAAATTCCTAATATCTCTACTAAAAATAAAAAAAATATTGGTATCAATACAGATTCTGAAAGGTGATAAAAATACCTTTCAAACAAGCCCAGATTGAGAAATCTACTATAATGCTATCCGATTTTATGACGAATTTAATTAAATTATTCTATGTATATATGGAAAAATATATATTTTGAAATTTTGGGGGGCTCCAAATCCAAGTTAGAGCTATGGTCTCTTGAGCAAAATTTCTCAGAATCACCTATATATTACGATTTTGCTATACGCTTCAACAAAAAAAAAATTAACCCGCCCTAATATATATATATATATATTGAAAATGCGTCTTGTCAAATATGACAGAAAAATGTAAAATTTACATGAAAGATGGTCGAATCTTACACCTCAATGGTGTAGTGAACATTAATTAAAACAGGTCCATGAAGACTAACTGGTGGATCGCTAGATCGAAGGGTAATAACCCAGAAACAATATTGTCTAGCGATCCACCAGTTAGTCTTCATGGACCTGTTTTAATTAATGTTCACTACACCATTGAGGTGTAAGATTCGACCATCTTATATATATATATATATATATATATATATATATATATATATATTGAAAATGTGTCTTGTCAAATATGACAGAAAAATGTAAAATTTACACGAAAGATGGTCTAATCTTACACCTCAATGGTGTAGTGAACATTAATTAAAACAGGTCCATGAAGACTAACTGGTGGATCGCTAGACAATATTGTTTCTGGGTTATTACCCTTCGTCAGTAGCGATTACCAAGAACCTTAGTTGTTGAAATACCTTTACACGTAGTGGCCATCAAAACTTCTTGGCGCGAGCCAATCACTCCTAACGAACCACTGACAACAGAACACTGACAAGACGATACCTTGTCTAACACCTCGCGGCGAGTAAACAAGACGACTGTCAAATGTCCAGTGTCAACATATAAAAGGATTGCTGCAATTAAGTTCAAAAACAATTCAAATTGAAAATGTGTCTTGTCAAATATGACAGAAAAATGTAAAATTTACACGAAAGATGGTCTAATCTTACACCTCAATGGTGTAGTGAACATTAATTAAAACAGGTCCATGAAGACTAACTGGTGGATCGCTAGACAATATTGTTTCTGGGTTATTACCCTTCGTCAGTAGCGATTACCAAGAACCTTAGTTGTTGAAATACCTTTACACGTAGTGGCCATCAAAACTTCTTGGCGCGAGCCAATCACTCCTAACGAACCACTGACAACAGAACACTGACAAGACGATACCTTGTAAAGGTATTTCAACAACTAAGGTTCTTGGTAATCGCTACTGACGAAGGGTAATAACCCAGAAACAATATTGTCTAGCGATCCATCAGTTAGTCTTCATGGACCTGTTTTAATTAATGTTCACTACACCATTGAGGTGTAAGATTAGACCATCTTTCGTGTATATATATATATATATATATATATATATATATATATATATATATATTACTATATGCGTTTCACAGCTCTCGTCCAATCCACAGCAATCGATCTTGTTGTTTGTAATCGGTCCCTGGTAGCCATCCGCCTAAGGAGTCGGTCTTCACGTGCGTTGCTTTTTCGGGCTGGTCTTCGAGCAGGACGGCGCCTCTGAATACCTTCTTATGACCATAAATACCATATCTGAGCAACTGTAGTGTAGTCCCGATTCAGCCTTCTCGCAATCTCTCGGAATGAGAGACCCGTCTCTTTCATACCGATAATGAAGCGGGGAATCAAAGTCATTGATATGGGCAAAATTTCGACGACGTCGCACTGGGGTCATTATAAGGGGTCAAGTTGACAGTTTGACAATAAAATAAACTGGTGCTGGGAAGAAAATATTGAAAGTTGGAGATAACAATGGTACAGGAAACATAACAGTTGAGCTTTTAGGCGGAAACTTTAATCGTTTCTTAGTTGATAATAAAGCATTATTTTACCGAATTTTCAAAATTGTAGTGTAAGTCTTAATGGGTGGTGTATTTCATATAAAAGTGAGTGTATATTTCGTTGAAATTTTTTTACGATGTACCCTGTCACATAATGAGTACAGCTTTCATCTATTTCCATAGCTTCTACTGTCGTTCCCTTCCGAAGACTTATAGAAAGTACATCTTCTACTACATTCATTGCTTTCTCAACATGCACACCATTGGATAAAAAGTGCTTTAATATATTTAAAGTGTCTTCAGTGTCATCTTCCTCACAAAGGACAAATATAGAAATTTCCAAGTTATGTTGCCTCAAGTTTACTAAAAAACGTCACCCCTGAATGTTTTTGAAATAGTTCACAAAATGCTGATCTATACACATATCGCTGGGCAAATAATAATAAATACATAACTTGGGATTTTTATGATATTTTATAAAACAAGTAGTACAAAGTGTGACATTAAATTTTTCGCAAGTTAGAGGTCGACTGGTGCAAGAAGGATATTGGCAACGCCTTGGTTTGGATCGTTTATCCGGAAAATGACCTTTTCCGTCAAGTTTAACATCGTCTGACACATGTGTTCTAGAAGTTGAAGGAAACTATCTGGCCTGCCTTTCAAAATACTTCGTCCATGTCCAAGCTTCATATAGCTAATTGCAATTTGACGTCTAAAATCTTTCAGTTATTGAATTTGTACCATTGATTCATCTGTACAACAGAAATGAATTTATGACTGACATCAATAATCCTGGCAAATAGACCCCCATACCATTTTTTCCACGAATTGCTATGGAATGTTTCTCTAGAAGCTAATCATGGTGATCTACCCCTCTCATATATTTGTTGTAATTAAAAATCAGTCGAGGCTGAGGCACTGGCAAGCGAGCTTTTTCTTTTCCATTCCATCTTGTAACTGTAGCCAATAGCTCTATACAATCGAAATTTGTGGCCGTTGATACATTTATTGTCATGCCACTTGAAAATTAATATTTCATTTTGTGTGTCAAATCTAAAACCGTATAATCAACGAGGCATTTTTTGGTTGTCTGAACAGGACACCGCCCTGTCCGATTCTCCTTGATGGTGCTTGTGGCTCTAAACTTCATTCCCTTCAACTTGTGAAATAGGGCATGGCTGGTAAAAAAGTTATCAAAATACACACAATAACTCATCGCATTTTCCACTACCGATAACGTTTATAAAACTACTCCCTAAAGGTCCTTTATTTTCATTATTCTCTTTTCCAGCATAAAGTGAAAAAGAGAAACAGTATTCATCTTCGCCGTATATTGCCCATAGTTTGTATCCAAATCGAATTGGCTTTTATCTTATAAGTTGCTTTAACGAGTGTCGACCATAATATCTTCATTTCTATCATTTCATCGATCGATAGGTTTTCCTGAAAAATTGCGAATTTATGAACATTTTTGTTCACTTTTTCAAATAAGTGTCTTATTTTGAAATATTTATCATTTCTGTTGTCTTTAGCTTTTGTATTATCGACAAAGTGAATCCATGATTTTATTTCCAAATACGCGTTCCTACTCAAAGCATTATTTACAATTAGTTGCCCCAAGTCTTCTTCATCAGACCAGTAGCCTCTTTCAGAAGGCAATGTATGGTAGCCACTAAATATGAGAAAGCCGATAAAAATCTTTGTCATCTTTATTGATCGTCCATCCCTGTTTGTTTTTTTGAGTACCAGCATACCTATTAGTTTCTTCTACGATCATCTCAAATATCTCTTTGTTGAAGAAATGTTCAAATATGTCCAATGGGGATGACTGATTCAAAAAAGTTTTCAAATTATTTTCTAATTCAAGAAAGTCCTGTTCTGCTACATCGTTATTATATTTAGGGTAGGTTTTAGCCCAATTGCTTATAAGCTTCTGCGATTTTTCAACTTTGACTGTTTATGGTTGGGAAGTAGATGGGACAATGGCAAATTATCTTCATCTTCGCTTTTGCCCTGAGTTTCATTTGGCTGTACCTCGACGTAATCAGCAACATCCATTACGGTAGGTACTCCAGTTTCTTCATCGTTGAGTATTTCCTCACCGGTTAGATCATCAACATCTGGAGGGAGTGCCAAAATATCGGCCTTTATTTGCTCAAAATGCGGCTTCTTCTAAACTTTTGAATATGAAGTTTTTGCTCACTTTTATTCCCAAATCAATATGAATACAAATTACTATTATAATTTGAGTTGGTTTGTCAGTTTAAAATTATTATCTCTTTTAAATATTACCAATGTAATTACTATTTTATAAAAGCTGTATAAAATATTTACTTGAAAGCACAGTGATCTATTTATTATTATTAGAGCTACAAAAGATGGCCGAATATCTGTTTTGTGATTCTGATGGCAGTGATGATTCTCATGAATCTTTTGATGGCAGTGATGATGATTCAAATGGATCAAATGATCAAACTTAGATCGACAACGAATCTTATAATGATCACCAAGTTGAAAAAGAAAATAAAGCTCCAGAAGAAAATGCATGTGCTACTGGTTCTTTCAATTTATAGTTAAGACTAGATGAAAATATTGGCACTAAAATGCAAATTTCTAGCCTCCTATATGCAAGCTAATTTGCCGCCGTATCAATGTTTCCAAAAACTATTTCCACCTTATATTTATATATTTCTCAATGTACAAATGAAAGAATTCAAATATATAAACTATCAAAGAGGAAGGCTCGTTTAACAAAGGCAGTTAGTGAAAAGTGTGACATTCCTATATCCTCTAGATGCTTTGCACTGTTAAAATATTGTGTATTATGTACAATAAAAATATTTAATATTTTTCAAAGAAAGTTGAATATGCAGTTTTTGCTCATTTTTATTCCCAAATCAATATGAAATTACTATTATAATTTGAGTTGGTTTGTCAGTTTAAAATTATTATCTCTTTTAAATATTACCAATGTAATTACTATTTTATAAAAGCTGTATAAAATATTTACTTGAAAGCACAGTGATCTATTTATTATTTATTATTTAGTGTCTTTACTTTACAATTGTAAAATTTGTATGCATATTACAAATTTATGCAAATAAATAGTACGATCCCCAAGCCGTAACCGCTTGGATTTCTACCTGAACTGGTAAATCGAATAAGATGAGTATGAGTGAAATGGGGCTATGCAAGTGTAGCAGCAGTTAAGGGATATACGCTTCATATCTGACGTGCATGCTGTTGTCGCCCGACCAGTCCTGAGACTTTTGAGCGAAAGTGTACACATGCGGGACCGGTCACACTCATTAAAATGTTAGAAAGCTTGTACCAGAAAATGGTCAGAGTAAACCCGATAAAGACACTAGATTAAAGATTGAAGTAATAATGAAGCCAATGAGAGAAAAGTTGCCATCAGCTATTTTATTAGTCGTATCGATGACCTGTTTTAGATACATCATATTAATAATATACTGTATGTTATGAACATCAAGGAGGTTGACATTAAAATCATCGAACTTCCTGAAAGCTCGCAAATATATTCTATAATCGTTCTTCCAAATTAATAATAAATTGGCGACAATTAGTATATGGAGACCTATATATCTCCTTACAGATGGAATATGGAATTGAGACATACTTAGTAGTAAACTGTAATCCATAAACTTAATAATGAATCCCCTATGTCCACGTCTCACAAAAATGGTAAAACTACAAAGTGTCTCAATTTCATATTTCAACCCACGTTCCAACATTTTCAAAAAAAATATACGATTTACAGCCAGGTTTCAGTACTAATAACAAGGGAATTACACTTACGACAATCAAAAAAACAAAATTCGACAAAACTTCTAAAAGTAATGTTGTGTATAAAATAAATTGTGAGAATTGTATAGGGACATATATTGGCACTACATCACAGCCATTAGAAAACAGAATAACTCAACATAAATCGGACGTTATACATAAACCAAACAGCACTGTCCTTGCGAAACATACTGTAGAGATGCATCACAAGTTTGACTATGAAAGAGTAATAATACTTGATGTAGAAACAAACGAAAGGAAACAGCTTACATTTGAAATGCTCCAAATTAAGATTGAGAAAGATTCCATAAACAGCAAAAGGGACATAGTTAATCTCCCAAAAGATTATGAGAACATTGCTAAGCTAAAATTGCTTTCGCTTTTATTTGTCTGGCTTTGTTCGTATATCAAGGCTAAAATTAACGCGATTCAACTTTGACACCGAGATCACCAGGTGGGGAGTGCAGAGTAGCTGGCTGACTACAATAACATTTCTTCGACAACGTGGTACGACACGGCACGTGATTTTTAATTTCTGTTTATTTATTTAATTTATTTCTTAAATCTGTTTTGTAAATGTATTAGCTATAATAATTAATGTATACACGTATTAGAGAAATATCGAAGTGGGATATTCAATTCTAACAATGTCACAAATTTGTAACGGCAAAATATGTCAACTTGCATAAGTATATCACGAGAACCTTCTCTAGCGCACTGTTGTGACTAAACAAGAACGACTGCCAAATATACAGTGTCAACATATAAAAGGGTCACTACAATTAAGTTCAAAAATCACTGAATTTGCATTTTTGTCCGTGGCATTGACATTGTGACTGCATGCTGTTACGCCTAAACTATTAAATGGTAATTAAAGTTGAAACTGAAGATTTGTAAAAAATGTTTTTTGTAAAAGTTAAATTTAAAAAACCTTTATTTGAAAAGTTGTGTGGATCAGTGGACATTTTTTGTTAGTATTTGCGGTGCCCATTTCTTCAATCATTGCAGTTTTTAATTCATGCATTGGTTTAACAGAGAAATAGAGAACCTGATTAGATTTTCATTTTCCTACTACAGCTGATTTCTCCTTAGCAATTGAAGGTTGATTTGTAAATTTTCTTGTGTAAAACTCTAGTAGTATTTATTATTGTATTATGTTGATGCGTATTATTAATTTTGGTGAATTTGATTATGTTATTTATGTTTCTCGCGATTGTGCTACGAGCTGCTGTCTACCAGGAAGTTAAGTTTCACGCGTCGGAGTTTCATTTGTAATTTTTCGCGCCTTCAGGTCATTCATTAGTTTTTGAGCTAATGATAACTTTTAATTACAATCCGAACCTGAGTATGAATGACACTATTGTGCAACGAAACTATTGTAAAAAAAATGTGGCAGAAAGAAATACCGTAATAACTTATTATATATATATAAACCATTTATAAGGAAACAAACTATAGCAAAGCTTACAAAACATTTCCATCGCTCACCTGAATGTGCGATCTTTGAATAATAATTTTCACATGTTTGCTGATATAATGAAGCATAAATTTGATATAATGGGCCTGATGACCCGATACATATATTACGTTACCCTCGCATAACTTTATAAGGTGAGACCGCCCGACTGGCGGAGGGGGCAGTGGAATTTATTTAAAAAAATAAATAAAAAAAACAATATGTGTGATGTACTGGTCTGTAAATGTAAATGTGAAAACATTAACTCTGTCCTGACTCCTCGAATACATGTATACCACTAAGTTTTAATTCGGTTGCAACTTTATTCGAGCACGTTTAGTGAGGGTTTTGATTTAAATTAGTGATTAATAATATTCTCGATTAGCAATTATTTTGAAAATTGAACACCAAGTAAGAGTTGTTTGTATGTATGTTTAGAAGGTAACTGCAATGTAGTACAACTGGATAATTAAATTTGCATTCGACTATCTAATACGTGGAACATGTGCTATTAGCATCATTTACAGGTGTGGATAGGAAAAGGCCGATCACAGAAAAAGAGCTACAAAAGATGGCCGATTATCTGTTTTGTGATTCTGATGGCAGTGATGATTCTCATGAACCTTTTGATGGCAGTGATGATGATTCAAATGGATCAAATGATCAAACTTAGATCGACAACGAATCTTATTGCGGCTTTTAAAGTGGGTGTAGTGGAATCAGTAGAAAGACTAATGTACGAGGCAGGACTGTGGCCCGTAAATACTATAGTACGACCGTACAAAAATTTTCGGAGACGCGCCCCGCTGGCAGTATTACCGAAATAATAAAACGGGATAGTAGGAAAAATACATTTAATATTTTGCATCAAAATATACAGAGCTTGCGTAATAAAACTGATGAAACAAAAATTGTTATATATGAACTAGACTGCGACATACATGTATTAGCACTGACAGAACACTGGCTTAAACCGGGCGAACAAAACTTTACAAAAATTGATGGTTACGAAATGGCGGCCTGTTTTACGAGGAAAGAACTTCAACATGGTGGCTCGTGTATATATGTTAAGAATGGAACTACATTTGTAGTAAGAACAGACCTGGAACAAAAGAGTAAAATGCTAGACTTAGAATGCACATGCATAGAAATACCAAAACTAAATATAATAGTGATAAACATATATAGATCACCTTTGGGTAACTGTCGATACTTCTTTCAGATATTAGAGGAAATTCTGCAAATACTAAAGGATGATATGAAGAAAAAAATTTTCTTATGTGGAGATTTTAATATAAACTTGCTAAATGAATCTGATAACAACGTAAGAGAATTTAAAGATATACTAACATTGTATAACTTAAGATCTACAGTTACAGAGCCAACTAGAATTACCAGCAGATCGGCTACATTAATAGATAATATCTTTGTAAATGCAGAACCACATTCCTCCGAAGTGGTTAACACAGCATTGTCGGATCACATGGCACAACTTTTATCTACTACCACGAGAGTTGCTAAACATGAACAAGGTCAAAGACAAAGGAGACTATTTTCAAAACATGGATTAAGAGAAGCTAAAAGACAAATTAATTTAGTAAACTGGGATACCGTTTTTATCGATGGCGATGTAAATGTGGTCTATAATAAATTCCTTAAGGAACTTACAACTGTAATAAACCAATACTTCCCAAAGAGAAAGTGTAAACAAATAAGATCATGTTCACAAGCTAAGTGGGTGACAAAGGAAATAAGAGAACTGTGCATTAAAAAGCGACAATTATACGAGGAAATGTTATTAAATAGAATAAGTAAAGGGAAATATAATGACCATTGTAGAAAAGTAAAAAGCGCTGTTCAAGAAGCGAAGAAATCAATGGATGAAGAATACATAAGAACAGCAAAAAATAAAACAAAAGCGACGTGGGCTGTAGTGATCACGGAAGATAGAAGTAAAAACACTGCATTAAATATAGAAGATATACGACATAGAAATTGGAACACACAGGAAACATTGAATTCCTTAAATACATATTTTATAAATGCAGGAGAAGATCTGCAAAATAGGGAAATTGATCTTACATATGTGAAGTCAGTGAAAAACAGTTTTTTTATGAGTCCAACTAACGTGGTGGAGGTACAGAATATAATAAAGGAATTAAATGATACTAAATCCGTGGGACATGATGAGATCCCTGTGTCATTCCTAAAGGAATGTGCTACAGAACTAGCAAAACCTATATCCGAAATAGTAAATCTATGTTTCAGCTTAGGAAGATTCCCTGAAGCACTAAAAAAATCTATGATTTTGCCTATTTATAAGACAGGAGATAGATCTAAAATGTCGAACTACAGACCAATAGCAATCATTTCAAATGTATCAAAAATATTGGAGAAATTGATTGCATCAAGAATCAGAAAATACTTGGAGCAGAATGATGTCTTATCAGATGTACAAAACAGCTACAGTAGGGGTAGGTCGATTAGTAGAGCAATATTCCAGATGATATCGCAAGTAATAATGATGCTTAACACTGGTAAAGAAGTGGCAGGAATGTTTATGGATATATCAAAGGCATTTGATAGTGTCGATCATAAAACACTACTAGCTAAATTGGAAAAATATGGAATACGTGGCAAACCATTGACACTTTTGTCTTCTTATTTACAAAATCGTGAACAATGTACAATTACTAGTGACTACAATACAGGAAAAATAATCACATCGTCATGGAAACACATAAAAAGAGGAGTTCCGCAAGGGTCAGTATTGGGCCCTCTACTATTTTTGATATATGTAAATGATCTTCCAGATGCAGTTAATCAAAAGGCTATACTGTTTGCAGATGATACAACGGTCATAGTACAAAGTGATAAAATAAATGAATTAAAAGATCAAATAGTAAATCAGTTAAATACACTACAATTATGGTTTACAAAGAATAATTTAAAACTAAATACAAATAAAACAAAAATTTTAAAATTTACATCGAAAAATGAAGAAAGTATAAAAATAACAAGCAGACATTTTGAACTTACCTCGTCAAAGAGTACTATCTTCCTCGGTATTCGGGTAGATGATAGACTGAACTGGAAAGATCACATAGAATATCTGGCCCCAAAGATCAGCTCATTTAGCTATGCTCTAAGAGTATTAACCAGATCGGTAAATGAGGAGGCGAGTTTGTGTGCATATTATGCTTATGTATACTCGAGAATAAAATATGGACTTATTTTCTGGGGTAACTCAACTGATGCTCCGAGAATTTTTAAATTACAGAAACGATGTATTCGTAGTGTATTTAACTTAAAGAGAAGTGAATCATGTAAATCAGTCTTTAAAACAAAGAAAATACTTACTATGACATCTATATATGTACTCGAATGTATAACCTTCGTAAAAGAGAATTATCAATTTTTTGAATGTCAAGAAGCAGTCCATAATCATGACACACGTGATAAATCAAAACTTCGTAATATACAAACATCTTTAACAAAAGTGCAAAAAAGTGTATGTGCGCAAAGTATAAAAATATTTAATGAACTACCAATGCAATACAAACACATGCCACTGTGGAAGCTGAAACCCATTGTGAAAAATTACTTATGTGAGATGACTTTTTATACACTAGAGGAGTTTTTTAGAAATAAGATCAAGAGTACATAAACCTGCTTGGTTCTTTTAAGATATTATTATATTAATGTTGGAGTTAAATGTTATATGTTAAATGTTTATTGAATAGTTTGATTTTAAATGTAATTATATGTGTATTTTTTGTATTGACGTGTTCTATACCTTTGGTAAGAAAGAATAAAATGAGTACTTTACTTTACTTTACTTATAATGATCACCAAGTTGAAAAAGAAAATAAAGCTCCAGAAGAAAATGCATGTGCTACTGGTTCTTTCAATTTATAGTTAAGACCAGAAAATGTTGGCACTAAAATCCAAATTTCTAGCCTCCGATATGCAAGCTAATTTGCCGCCGTATCAATGTTTCCAAAAACTATTTCTACCTTATATTTATATATTTCTCAATGTACAAATGAAAGACTTCAAATATATAAACTATCAAAGAGGAAGGCTCGTTTAACAAAGGCAGTTAGTGAAAAGTGTGACATTCCTATATCCTCTAGATGCTTTGCACTGTTAAAATATTGTGTATTATGTACAATAAAAATATTTAATATTTTTCAAAGAAAGTACATAAAAGTACCACAATAAAAGACTAACTGTAGAGACGACTACCGAATTGTAAAGAACATGTTTTATTTAAGATCTTTAGTAAACAGAAAACAGGGACGTCCGGAAACGAGATGGTCAATGAATGGCAAGCAGTTGAAATAGATCTACATGAAAAAGGAATTTGTAATAGGCGAGAAAAAGCAACGAAGAGAGAACAAGGGAGAAAGATCAAGAAGCAATGGTCCTAACACTTATTATGTTACCGTATTTATAATGGGAACGAAATTCCCCCACTTTGGTGCTCGAAGGAGAAGTCGTCTCTTGATTAGCCAGAAAATTAATTTTATACTGACCAGGGAAAGGGATGTTTTGCCCGACATTTGCTTGGTTGATTCTAAGACGATTAGAAAATCTAAATTCCCGGAATGCATGCCATATAGTAATTTAAATTACGTTGTTTAATGGCTTATTTACACCCGTAACGTTGTGATGAATTTGGCAGTCATAAAATGACGGCTTTTGTGAGAGGGCATTTTTGCGATAATTGCCAGGCCGCAATTGTATTGTAATAGAGATTGTTCTGTAAGTGGCCGTACAAGAAATGCTTTGGGAAAATATGTACGAGGGGCTATAAATGTTTAACCGAACATTCAGCCGCAAACGCATCTGCCAACCGCGGTACCTGAACAGAGTTGTGATTTTAGGACTAATTACCAATACGAAAACTATTCTACGTATTTAAAAATAATTCCAACAAATATTTGCACGAGCTTTGCGTGGATCCAAATCAACTTAATTAAATATGCTGATATGTTCATATGTGGGACCGACCAATATCCGTCTCCGACCGTCGTTGTGACTGTCCACATGTTTACTTTATCCTCCTGTTATTGTCTTGTATATCCCTTCCATGCCCACCTCCGCATTTGCGTCTCCTGCTACAATGATTTCATCCTGCCCTGGTATATTTTCCACCATTGCCTCCAACTTCTCATTAAGGTCATAGTCTTAAACTTGCCCCTAATTCTTATTGAGTATAGCCTTTATGATTTTGCTTCAAAATGTCTTACGTTCACGTCCATATTTTTTCTTACCAGAAATCCTACTCTGAATCTTCTGCTATTTCCTCCACTAGTACCACACCGCCGCTTCGTCACATACACCTTGTAAATTCCATGTACCCAGCATGATTTGATTTTTTTCACGGTTTTTATCTGTTTGCTTCTATTTTCGCCATTTCTCTCCTTTGCCGTTCCCCTTCCATTGGTTAGTTTTTTTCGCTAGCAACTCTCATCACCTTCCCTCTTGCCCAGTCCGCTTTTCGTGTTTTCGTGTTTTCGTGCTAACTTCACTGTTACCTGCCCCCATCTATTTCTCTCTTCCTTTGCCCTCCTCCTAATTTGCTTTTGCATTTCCCGCTCTTCCTTTGTCATGTTATTGAAGTGTTTTAGCACTTGTTTCTCTGAAATAATCTTAGTTTAGTTAGTTAGTTATAATGCGTGGGGCGTTTATCGTCCCTCCACTGCGATCGCAAGGATCTATTGTGGCTCAACTATTTATAGTTCATCATCAATTCCCATTCTCTTTAAATAAAGGAGAATTTTAGAGGGTGAGATTTTGTCAAGTTCGCCCAGCTCCAGTTTTGTTTGACCAAAGACTGTGAACCTGATTTTGTCCCCACCCGGGCAGGCACACATAACATGCTCTGCTGCTTCTTCAGTTTCACAGCATAGTCTGTACACAGTGGCCTCAGCCACTCCCAGCCTATGCTTATGATGCCTTAATCGGCTATGTCCAGTAGCCAGTGCTGTCAGAGTGCGCAGGTCTTCCCTACTGCCCTTCAGTACTAGCTTGGAATGTCTCATTCCCTGGCACTCCTGTCATTATTCCAGTACCTTGTGCTCCATCCAGCTCTTATTCTGGACCAACAAATTCCCGGTTAGCTCCGCTCTTTGCCAGGGAATCGGCGGCTTCGTTTCCCTCTATTCCAGCGTGTCCGGGTATCCAGACCAGTCTAACCTTGCTGACTCTCCCTACTTGAGAGAGTACTACGCGGCAGTCCCTGGTCGACATCAACGTACATTTATTGTCAGCAAGAACTTGTAGTGCTGTTCTGCTGTCAGAAAAAAAATTGTTGTCCTGTGATGCCGAGGGCTTTTCAATAGCTCTCTTGCGCACATTTCAATGGCATAGACTTCTGCCTGTTGAATCGATGCATGCTTGCCAAAACTGAATTCTAATCTGGACCTTGGTTTGCGGCAGAACACTCCAGCCCCTGCTCTTGCAGTTGTCCTAGAGCCATCCGCAAACTAGCTCGAATCTGCCTGTAACAAGGCGACTTGATTACGCTCCAATTCGTCTCTAGTAGGATCTATGACTTTGTAGGGCAGTCCGAAGCTGTATATTGTAGACATTGTATCAGCCCTCATACCCAGGATGTCATCCGCTTCAATGTCGGTCGACAGTCTGTTCCGTTCGAAGGTCAATGTCTGTCTCCCACCGTAGATGCATCCTTAATTCATTTTTGTAATTGTAGTTTGTGTTTCAGAAATAATTACAATTCTTGTTCACATTCCTCGGTATTATTTGCGTCTAACTTTTAGCCATACATTACTATGTTGTTTGCTTTTCTCTGCTTTCCATCTTTCAAACTTAGCCTATTGCAGTTCTGTTTATTATAACCACTTAACGGTTTATAATAAAAACGAACTACAAAGGATGTGAAACGCTTGCATATGTTTTATTTTCTGTATTCCTTATAAGGAAAACATATCTCGACACTAGTAAGTAACGACGAATTTAATATTATACAAGAATATATTTTGATTTTGTGCAAAACTTGTTAAATAAAAATGCCCGTTGCATTTGCATGATTTATTAATACGTTGTTCTCAGATACATGATGTTAATATTAGGGGTTAACAATTATACAATACCATAACATCGCACGACAGCTTTTAAAAACTGTTTTTTCTAAAGAAGACCTTACTTTCTAAATTATGTCCTTTCTTTAATGTTATCGCCACATTCATGGCGAGGCATTTGGCTAATTTTAATAGTCTATGACTACATTTAGTTACCCCTATGTGGGGAACTTGTCAGAAGAACGTCCTGAGGACACAGTTGGGTATTAAAAGACGAACATAAGACAATTAGTATACTTTACAAGACAAGTGCCATTTTAAAATAATTAAATTATTCGAATTTGGTGTCAGCTCCTTGTTTCCAAATTGAGTATTATACGAGGGCACAATCTCCTCACTTTGTTATTTCTAGGTTGAATTGAGATTTATATAGAAAACAGTAGACATGGACGCTATTTATTGTCAAGATAATTATTATTACACGAGGGTACATTCTCCTCGTTTGGATATCACCAGGTGGAATGGTGATTTATAAAGTAGTAGGGACAGAGTTTCAATAGGAAGAGCGAGATTCCCTTGTGTATATATCCTTTAGCAGCCCCCTCGTATCCTATTGGATACGAGGATACACCACTATCTAAACATTATAGGTATACGTATTATTGTCGTGACCATACAGCACGCATGAATCTATTGTGGATAGTACATCCCCAACTCAGCACGGAGTTTACCGTTGTTCTTTTAAAGGCCGCGTCTAGTCCGAGCTCCTGTTCTGTAACAGCTCACTTGTTGTTAGCTCAGGGCCATATTCCTCGTGCGCCTATTATGAAAGGAAGAAATGTTATCTGAGTGGTGTTTGGCCATTTCTTCTTTACGGCCTCTATAAATACTGGTTTGTCGTATACGGCTCTTTTATTTGCCCAGGCTCCCGCGAGTGAAACATCGCCCTCCCAGGATACATCTGTCACGATTAGTTGGTTACCTCTGGTCACTATTATATCAGGCTTGTATAGTGGACCGCTGGTATCTCGAATATGTGGTTCCTTACACACTTTTCGGCACTTTTGGACAATCTTCCTCACAACTTCTTTGTGTCGCTCGATACGTTTCCAGTGAGTCACGTGACATTGCTGTAATACATGGCAGATGGTCTCCACCGTATGGCAACCTCCTCGGCAGAAGCGATTTTCTGGAGGATTATATGGTATGCCAGCTGTTGGAAGTGTGCTGGTTCGAAACTGGACCGCGCGCACGTAGTCGCGGCTGGACCATCCTTGTGGTATTTCATCTACCCAGGATCTACTTGCGGAATCTTCCGCGCACTGCTTAACACCCTTTGCAGATATTACGCAGCTCATTGCCTTGGTTGATCTGGCTGCGGAATCAGTTCCGATTTCACCGTGCATTCTTTTCACAATATGGGATATACATAATGGGATACCATCATCCTTTATGCTAAAATGTATGCGGAGTGCCTTCTTCACGGACATCCGTACTAACCGATCGGCGTCTTTTAAGGTATTTATAGTTAGCCTTGTATTTTGTAGTCCATATAGGAGACATGGTATTACAAACGTCTTTATTAGTGCCAGCTTTTGGAGTGGTTTAAGCGGGGCGATATGAATATTATGTAGCCAGGTAGGTAATGTGACTAGAGAGGGTTTTAACATGCCTCCCGTTCCGAAGGAGTGGCCCAGATATTTATATGTATTGAGGCTACCAATTGGAGTTAGTGGCTCCTTGTTAATAAAAAAAGAGGCGTCCATTGACCTCCGATTCTAAATCAGCTATGGCATATTTCTTATATGTGGCAAATCAAAACACATTTCCTAATGGAAGTCATATTAAAGAGAATGCAATGATTTAAAAACAAAAAGTGTGCTTGGGAGAGCTGCACGAGCAATCTTGAGTAAAATTACACAACCAAAGGAACGCCCACACTACAGCTGCTTTACAAGTGGAAAATGAATCGAGTTTAGCAAATAATTATGACAGCACAACAGAAACTTAAAATCGCCTGCACCCAAGTATCTCTATAAATAATACAAAATGCTCAAACAAAGCAAAAAGAACCATAAACTATGTACGATAAACTATACTGCACATTTGATGTATGAAGATGAATACATGTGAAAGATGTCCACAACCAAAGAAACGCCAACACCACAGCTACTTTACAACTGAAACGAGTACATTTTTGAATAAAACAAAGTGGTCAAACAAAGCACTATAACCGACATTTGGTAAACATCGCTATACTTCACCTTCACATCTTCTGCAGCATTGGCAAAGCGACCATGTAATCTTTGCATGGGAGTACCACATACTTGGTCTTAATTTCAGAGAGGGGAACAGTGATGTTTCTCCTTGTCCATGTCATGTTAGCAACGTGGTAAATACCAAAAGCGCTAGATGGGAAAGGATATCCAAAAAAATCAGTTTTTGAGTCACATACATCAGCTATAATACTGATGTCACCATTTTCAAATTTAGATATCGACTTTACAGAGGCAATACCATCCTGGTACTGAAAGTCTTTCTTATGATGAGAGCTCAGCATGAAGGCATCACACTTAAGCGTTAGAAACTCTGCGCTATAAGGTATCTGGTGAACTGCTTTAAAGCCAGCTGGTACCTCAGTGTAACTGTACTGGTAATCTTGCTCAGCTAATCTTCTACTTAACTGCTGCACTGGATGAGTTGCTGAACGAACCATTCGCTTCAGCTGACCTAACAGGCTCTCAAAAGGAAATGCACAAAAACTATCAATGGTTCCAAATTTCTTAGCATCATCACTTAAGTGGAGGAGGCTATGAACATTATACACACAAAATTTTTCATCAAATACACCTTTGTCAGAACACATAGACACACATTTTTCTAAAAGATCTTGAGCAAATTTAACATAACATTCCTCTTGAAGAAACCGCTCTGTAGATAATATCAGCACGGCTATTTGGAACCTTAGGAAAATGCTATAAAGTGTGTTGTGAAGGATATCCTTAAATGCACAGCACCCAGTATAGTGCAGAAACAATCTCCACTCTGTTCCCTTCCACCTGACAATATGTGCCAAACTTCTTGGTTTACGATCAAACTCCACCGGAATATGTGCCCGTAGTGTCTCCAGCCGGTTTGAAATTTGAGACATTTGAAGAGCTGACAGACGCATGCTGGAGCTCATCCCTTTCATTACAAATTTTAAAAAGCGTTTCATTACTCCCTCATAGATAAGATGAAACGGATCCAGTGCAAACTGCGACACCATGTCAATATTCAACTCCAGTAACGGTGAAACCCCACTATTATGATCGCTCTGTCTGATGAAGTCATCATCAATCCGTAATTGATAAACATGAGTTGAATAGCAGACCTTATTAAACGCGTAATTCCCAGGTTGCAGACACCTCTCACATCCATCGTAAGAGACGTGTGAGACAATGTGCTTTAAGAATTGTCTAGCCGGTGCATCACAAATAAAACACCGAATGAATAGCTCAAAATGATTGTCACCAGAATGAATACCCTCATCAAGTAATACTTTAGCTTCTGCAATAAATGATCGCAGATAATCTTCTAAGGAACAAGGTTTGCCTTTCCCCACAAAAGCCCCTACAACAAACGGTCTCATATCAATGAGATCAAGAGACCGGCATAAAATTGTCTAAGCATTGCAGTAGGTGGAGATGTATGGGGTCAGTCGCCATATTACTAGAGAAATCGTCTTCTCTGGTTTGTGACCGTGTTGGTCGGTCACCATTGATTTCCTCATTGACGTAAAATCCATTGATGAGTGTATACCTTTGGTTTTTCCTGTTACACTCTCTGGCTTGTTTGTATGCGATATCTCGTAAGTATCAGACGTAGGTTTTTTGCCAGTGGGGATATTTTCCAGTGTTTCGATATTCGCACTTGTAGTTACGAACGCCGTAAGAGTATTGTTGAACGGTGTTATGACAGGTGTAGTATTTCCAGATGGGCATTAAGTTTATTGGATCATGTATAAGGGTAGGCACTATGTGTTCAGGTTGGTCATCCGGTGTAGGTGAGTTTGATAGCGAGGAGTCAGAAATGATTTTTGCCGTTCCTAGCAAAGACTCTTGGTCAGCCTCGGATGGCTGGTTAGCCAGAATCCTCTGATACTTAGGGCATTGTCGGCGTAGAGCTACTGCTCTTGCTGTTATGCCAAATTTTTCGGCAGCAAAGATATTGAATGTGTTGCCCTTATATATTCGGTTGATGGTAGCCAGACTTTGCAGGTCTCTAGTCCTGATACGTTTAGGCACGGCAGCGTTGTCAGTTGAGCCGCCCGGAGTGCGTTTAACTGCAGAAGGAGCTATATCGCGAAGGATCTGCTCCGTTGTTGCATGATATTCTTCCGTAAGTACCTGTAGGTACGCGATATATTCGGGCTTACTTCTCCTGTTACGCACCTGGTCTATGGTAATATTTAGGTATGATGCTGCGTCTTTGTTAATAGAGCGCCTTTTTATTTCGTCTGCCATTTTAACGGATTTCATAGTTTTTAACTGAACTTCTCTTGTATGGAAGTCATTATGCGCCTTCTTTGGGTGTTGCCGCATGCATGCATATGTCGCAAAGGCTCTTTGGCATACTGGCCATGTGCTTTCCACTAAGTCATTATCATGTTTTTGTGGGGGTTTGTGCGGCTGGGACGTCCCAGAAGATTTCTCGGGCGCGCTATTTTTTGTATTTTTCATAACAGGCACATTTGCCGGTCCACTATTCATCCGAGGGCGGTTTGTATTTTGTTGCGTAGCTAGTTCATGTTTTCCCCGCACGACGGGTTGGAAGCGGCCTTCAGTTTTGCTGCTTTCCGATTCAAATTCCTTGCTTATTCGAGCCCGGTCCTTGAAAGCTAGTTGACTCGGGTATTGTCTTCTTGCATCTCTTATTATTTTGATGTTGGGGCCTTACCCGTAGCAGAAGCTTATGAGACAGTGGCTGATTATATAACACAACACGCGTAGCACAATGCCCGTTTACCGCCAATTATAGCCTATTATCGTTACCGCCTTTCACCGCATGAAGGTGGCCCCCAGATTTTCGTGGTACATTACTTTTGGACGATGACACTGTGTTTATATGTCCCAGTTCCAATCTGTGAAACGCGCTTGCTTGAATTTCAGATTCATAGCACTGGCGCAGAAATCACATTGCGTCAACACCCGCAGGGGCCATCGCAATGCTATGTTTTAATTAGACAGTCGGGTTGCCCATGCCAGTTCTGAGCTGACCGTTGAGTGGCAGCCGAAGAAAACGCGGGCAGACGGGGCGAACAGTCCACCGGACCTCGCAGCAAGGAAGTTCCGCGAGAGGCAAAATGCTGTAATTGCATTATTAAAAACCGATGTACTTACCATCTAATATTGTGGATGTGCTAAAATGCAAAGCTGTTTATTTTATGTCATATATAATATGAATGTAACTTTGTTCAATCATTAGTAATTTCACTTAGTTCTAATTATTTAAATATTCGATTGTAACTATTTGTTTAGTTAGTGGGAGAGTAGAAGACGGGTTGCCGAACTTACTCTTGTGTAATTTATATTTCCTATTACTATCGGTTTTAATTCTTCTGTCGTATACGTATGGCTCGAAATTTTTTATTACCAATACTATTCCCAATAGTTCTTTTTCTACCGTGGAGTATCTTCCTTCTGCCTCATTCAATATTCTCGAAGCGTAGCAAATGTCTTATCCAATCGTTACTTGTGATAAAAGTACGCTATGATGCCGTCCAGGAAGACTAGGTATATATGTTCTTGTAGTCCGCTTACGATGTTGTCCTTCAACTATCGGAAACTTGCAGGTGCATATTTAATTCCGAAGGGCATACACTTAAATTCGCTGTGTCCTTGCTCTGTTGATAATGCGGATTTATACAGTGCGTTTTATTTAAGTATGGCCATAGGGATTTACATGGTAAACATTTTACCCCATGTTAACTTTTGTTGTCGTACAAATTTTAAATAATTTTTTGTTTTTATCAATAAATCAAACATTTTTCAATAAAATGTACATTATTTGCAGGACATAAGCGTGTTAGAATTCTTCATTTTCGCTTTCAAAGTTGAAATGAATGACACAAATAATTAAGACAAAAGATCAACTTGGCGTAAATGTCCTAATGCTTATTGATAACTAAAGGAGGACGTTTTAGATGTGCCGCAGCGAAGTTATCCACAATTTCACATGCCTTTTATGTATACAGTTACAATTTCCACTCGTTCTTTAATATTATAAACAGACATTTTCTTCAAAAATTCACATTAACAAACTTTCGTGCGATTTTATAACCATTAGTTATCAATAAGCATTATGACATTTACGCCAAGTTGATGTTTTGTCTTAATTATTTGTGTCATTAATTTCAACTTTGAAAGCGAGAATTCTAACACGCTTATGTCTTTCAAATAATGTACATTTTGTTGAAAAATATTTGATTTATTGATAAAAACAAAAGATTGTTTCAAATTTGAACGGCAACAAAAGTTAACGTGGGGGTACAATATTTACCATGTAAATCCCTATGGCCATACTTAAATAAAACGCACGGTATATCCGCGGTATCCATTTCTACTTGATATACTGAAGCTAAATCGATGCTGCTGAAGTATTCACTATTTCCTAATTTATCAAGTATGTCTGATATATTTGGTATTATCCGATCATTTGGTCGTTCAATTTTCTATAGTCGATTACGTTTTTTAAGTTTTCCGTCTACTTCTCGAATCACTATGTTTACCGGGTAGCTTCAGGGAGGTATATTCTGATCTAATAGTTCTAGTATTTGTTTTTTAATTTCTATTCTCGTTTAGATTGGTTGTCTATATATTTTTACGAATACTGGTGTTTGATCTTTCAGATTTAATGTATTTTCTTCGTCTCTATGAAATGTTTGTATTTTTCTGTAATTAATTTTACGTTGCTTTACGAGTCTTTCAAGATTCAATTTGTTTCTGATATTTTCTAGTTGTTTTATGGTTAGGTTGTATTATTTCCTCGACTTCTGTTGTTTCTAGGGGCTCATCGAGTATTAATTCTAATCGTGGATCGGTATAATTTACGACTGCAACGTGGACGTCATTATTAACGACATCCGCTAATGAGCTCTTTGTTTTGACTCCTGTGTGTAATTAATTTACTAGTACGAATGCTATTCCACTTGGTACAGAGCCTAATACAGATATTCTAATAGGTTTGCTTGTTTTATGTTTATCTTCCTCGAATAATGGTATTTCTGCTTGTCTGATGAGTTTTCTTTGCCTAATGTCAACAATTTCGTCTAGTTTGTCCTGGTTATATATTTTTTAGATTTCTATTATTAACGATTTTTGACCACATCAAACCCAAGTTAGCATTAACATTAGATTTTTTTATGATTTTTACGATTTTCGATTATTAACGATTTTTAACCATACCCAACCCAACCCAACATTAACATATTATATTTGTAATAATTTTTACGATTTCGATGATTTTTAATAATTTTTAAGATTTTGATGACGATAACGATTTTTCTATGGATTTTTATTAAAAGTAAAATCAAGCTGTCTTATTTCTATTTAAAAGTACAAGTAGCCTTGTACTTTTCCATCGATCTAATTCCCAAGAACCAGTCTAGTCGGTCCTGAGGATTATCAAAATTGAGCAAGTGAAAAAAACATCGATTCAATTTGTTTTCATCGTCCGTCACTGTGGGGTTGATTAAGGCTACAAGTTGTTTCGCAAAATCTGAGACGCACGTTATTCGAAATAAGTTTGTTGGGATTAAAATATTTTCCATCCAGTTGGACTCTGCCTGCACCCGAACTTGCTTCTTTGTGTGGATATGAGCAAAGACTGTAACACCACTGAAACAAATTACAGTGTAACGTGTTTTTTTTTAAACAGAGTCAGTTATCAATTTTGATTTGAAATGGTCAACCCATTTCAACGAGAATTGCTCTCTGGTTTGTTATTTCGTTCCATCGTTCTACTAAAATCGAATTTGAATTAATTCTGCGTTAAAGATAGTTGTCATGGTGGCAAATGTTTGAGGAACTTGGTACATTTGTTGTATTTGGATTTCGGAATTGTTGATTAAATTCGTAGGAACTGAATCTATATTGACTGTATGTATTTGCCGGTGCTTGTCGGCAATCTGTGCATTCGTAAGTTCGATCCGATACGCTTCCACTAATAAAATGCTAGATAATTGAAGTAGATTGACAGAGGTCATCAATACTAAACATACGACTAGCTGCCAAATAAAAGAAAAGTACTTACATGCAAGTAGTACAGATTGCATTTTTAATTCTTATAATTAATGTTGGCTGTTGTGACAATGGCTTCTTGTTCACTCGCTGGGTTGTTTTTTCTCGATGCCTAGGGCGCTTTTCTGAGCACTTCTTGTCTCCATTTCTTGTTTTCTTGAGATTTGTAAATTGCAGAGCACTGGTGTAAACCGTCAAAACGGACCGTGATTTTGTCGATTTGCGTCAATCACACGTCACTAATCCTACCGACTGTGCCACTTAAACGGTCGACATTTAAAACTGATTTTTTAAAAACGATTTATTTAAGAAGTGCATTTGCTCTTGGATTAAGTGATAATGATTTTAATTACAGCTACTGTTTGTAAATACACTGATTGCAAAAAAACGCTGAGCACCCAGAAGGAATGATTGTACGAAATTTTGGTGGTATATACACCTCACATTGAGGAATAGATGATGACCAGCGAACTTTTTGTTTGTTTTTTTGTCTCGTGTTAAATTTTTTAAGGTAGATTTTTTGTTCTCATGTGTAAGCCAAACTTAATGATACGTCTTTATCTACATTATAATCAATTAACTCCTTTGGAATTGGCTCGAATTGTGGGAATGCAAGAGGCCGGATTACACTTTCGCGAAATTGCAAGAAATTGGGTCGAAGTGACTCTACAATCATTTGTGCATGGAGAGCTTGGTCCAACGAAGGCTCAGAAATACGTAGGAGAGGTAGTAGTCGGCCACAAATTACGAATGAATGTCAAGAAAGGCGTCTTCGGCGACAGGCCACCATTAACCGGTTGGAGACAATTCGGTCAGTGGGGGCTACTTAGAGGGCTGTTTTGGAAAGGTGTCTATGCGAACAATTTATGGCAGAATTCGTTCGTATTTCTTAGCGTCATATCGACCCATTTGTTCGGCTTCCTTTAACCCCAGGACATCGAGCTGCCAGGCCCCAGTGGTGTAGGCTGAGGGAGCATTGGGTCAATGAACGGCATCATATCATGTTCAGTGATGAATCTCGGTTTTTGCCTATGGCAATCTGATGGACGGTTGCGTGCCAGAAGACCAAGAGGACAAATGGCAATTGCGCGTAGCCGCCATTCTGGTTTAACGGGTGTTATGGTTTGGGGTGCGATACTATTTGAAAGCCCGTCAATTCTAGTCTTCATTCAAGGAAGTTGAATGCTGCCCACTACATCAACGCAGTTTTGGAGCCAGTTTTGTTGCCATACCTTCAAAGACATCGCAACAGTGTTTTCAGCAAGACAACGTTAGGCCACACATAGCAAGAGTAACGAAGAGAGTTTTTAATGACAATAATGTCAATTTACTGCCATGGCCTGCAAGGTCCCCAGATTTATCGCCGATTGAACTTGTATGGGACATGATCGGCGAAAGAGTCGAAGATTTTCCAGCACCCATAGACACTTGGCCGAACTTCGTTTTCAAATTCGAACAGCTTGGGATGATATATTGCAAGCAGAAATTGATCATTTAATTTTAAGTGCGCCCCGGCGCTTAAATGAATGCAATGAAATTCTTTTTGGAGGAGATACCCCGCATTATTAATTTTTTAACATTGCTCTTAAATACAGAATTTCTTGAAATTGTTATCATTCATTGTCTTACTCAATCTCAAATTGTCAAAAAAAATTTCAAGTTCGTACCATCGTTCCTTCTGGGTGCTCTGCTTACTTCCGACTGCTTGGTCTGAAACTTTTTTTAGTTTACGTACTGTAAACGGAAAAAGTAGTTTACCTAACTAAAATAGTATTTGCGCAACTGTAAAGGCCTACTTGATTTAAAAAAAATTGAAAGTAAATTAGTTTTTAGACCAGGCAGGGCGGCATCCCAAAATATGAAAGTTCAATTCGAAAATTTCTGGTCAATCATACCTACTGTAAACGGGGACATCCCTACGAGCTTCAATCCTCGGAGAAATCGAGCCCCCAGCGTCGCAAATGGTCCGTTCTCACACGCGGATTCGATCAGCAGTGGCCAACAGGACACGGCGGAACCCCTAGTACTAGCTCCACCGAGACGAATTGGTGGAAAACTAAAATCATGTTCGGGTTCACTATGCTCGAAATCAGCACGAAAGGTAAGTTACCGTTACTGAAAATCGACATCCCACGCTTCCAATTCCTCTTTCGCATAATTAATCATGAATTTCACAGAACGACCATTCAATTCTAGTCTTCATTCAAGGAAGTTGAATGCTGCCCACTACATCAACGCAGTTTTGGAGCCAGTTTTGTTGCCATACCTTCAAAGACATCGCAACAGTGTTTTCAGCAAGACAACGCTAGGCCACACATAGCAAGAGTAACGAAGAGAGTTTTTAATGACAATAATGTCAATTTACTGCCATGGCCTGCAAGGTCCCCAGATTTATCGCCGATTGAACTTGTATGGGACATGATCGGCGAAAGAGTCGAAGATTTTCCAGCGCCCATAGACACTTGGCCGAACTTCGTTTTCAAATTCGAACAGCTTGGGATGATATATTGCAAGCAGAAATTGATCATTTAATTTTAAGTGCGCCCCGGCGCTTAAATGAATGCAATGAAATTCTTTTTGGAGGAGATACCCGCATTATTAATTTTTTAACATTGCTCTTAAATACAGAATTTCTTGAAATTGTTATCATTCATTGTCTTACTCAATCTCAAATTGTCACCAAAATTTCAAGTTCGTACCATCGTTCCTTCTGGGTGCTCTGCTTACTTCCGACTGCTTGGTCTGAAACTTTTTTTAGTTTACGTACTGTAAACGGAAAAAGTAGTTTACCTAACTAAAATAGTATTTGCGCAACTGTAAAGGCCTACTTGATTAAAAAAAAATTGAAAGTAAATTAGTTTTTAGACCAGGCAGGGCGGCATCCCAAAATATGAAAGTTCAATTCGAAAATTTCTGGTCAATCATACCTACTGTAAACGGGGACATCCCTACGAGCTTCAATCCTCGGAGAAATTGAGCCCCCAGCGTCGAAAATGGTCCGTTCTCACACGCGGATTCGATCAGCAGTGGCCAACAGGACACGGCGGAACCCCTAGTACTAGCTCCACCGAGACGAATTGGTGGAAAACTAAAATCATGTTCGGGTTCACTATGCTCGAAATCAGCACGAAAGGTAAGTTACCGTTACTGAAAATCGACATCCCACGCTTCCAATTCCTCTTTCGCATAATTAATCATGAATTTCACAGAACGACCATTGAAACTTTTATATTTCAAACAGTGTGCTCGTTAAAGGTAATCATGAGTTGTAAGATGTTATCGTCACCGATATTTCTTGGCTCAATGCTAAAAATCACGATACTCGCTAGACGGGAATAAACTCGCGTCTAAGGCAACATGCACGTAATATCGCGCCATTCGTCATGCCTTGTGCGATATTATCGACGAAGGTATAAAATTTCGCATGCGATCGCTCCAGGGGCAAATAAAATTTCGTAAAAACTCAATATTATTTTTATGTTGTCGAATAAATATATACCAGATGGTGACTTGGGATACGCACCAGAAATTTAAATATTGCACTAGTAATATATAGGTATACTTTGCTTTCTAATAATTTTTATGGTACGTCGAAATTAGTCCTCATTTTAAAAGATATATCTTTTAAAAACTCTTATTTTTATCACAATCAGCGATATATTGGAATTATAAAGGATATCCAAATTGTCCATTGAAGAACGCATATTTATTTTGAGCTATAACTCCAACAAGATGCCGTACGCGTTTCGAAAGAACTTTGGCAGCATCTATTAAAGTTATTGACAATTTTATGATGAAATTTGATCAGGCTGGGGGAGTAAATGCTAATGTTTATAATCGTGGTGCCCGATCAGAAGAAAACATTGGTGCGGGAAGGGATTATAATAATGAACACCCCAAATGTTCGTAAAAGTTTTTGGTCCAAACCTTGCAACATTGAAAAATCAAGTCTACATTCAAAACCTTACAAGATACAGATCAATGGTTACACGAAATGATTGGTTAACTATGTTGGAATACAGGTGTTTGTAGTTATGTATTCATGCTAATTGTTTAGTTACAGTTGTTTATAAAAAAAATTGTTCTGCACTGAGCGATAAATTATTACTATATTATTATTATTATTATTTTTTGTTAATGCATAATATTGAAAATTTGCTTTAAATTCGAATACACTCATCTGCCTAAATTTCCATCAATAAGTGAAGAATATTATCACCAATCTGGATATTTAATGCCGTAATAGCTTTTTCGCGATTTATATTACAACCGAATTGTTGATGACTTTGTGATATTTATCCGCAGGTAAACCTATAGCTACACCTATCAAATTGTTCATATCTTCCATTATCCTTGTACATGCTGTTACAGCATCTTCGAGTTTAAAAATCAAATACATCTGACACGTCATCCGCATAAAAAATGCTTGTTTGAGAGAAGGTGCTAAATAATAAGTGTAGATACAGTAAATTAACGGACCTAGAACTGATCCTTGTGGAACAACTGATTCCACCAGCTGAGAACAACACTTTGATATCTTCGTTTAATAAATCTTGACAACAGTTCAATCGCGCCGAAGTCTATACTCTCAAATATTAATCGAACATTTCATGATCAATTCTAATAAATGCGTTGGAAAAGTCCAACAAGTTGTTGCGCCAATATCTTATCTACGATCGTTCAAATTGCACCTACGTCCAGGTGTTTAATCTTCCGTCGGAAAGGGATTTCGGCAAAGTTGATTAATGCAATAGTTGATTAATATAATAATAATTAACGTTAATGCACTGAAATAAATAGCTCGTCAGTAGATGTATGTTGAAACCGTGCCAATTAGATGTAAACCAATATTCAAAACTTGCATATCTTTATATTTACAACTTTTCTATTTTTGTAAGAAATAATTATAATTTTTCAAAAATACTAGAAGCAGTAATCTTCTAAGATGAACATGTTCACTTCGTATGGAAGAGGACATTTTAAAGCCATAAAAACCTATAATTCTCATGCAGAGAACGTTAAGGGTATAGTCTGAACTCTTTTAAAAACATGCTTCTAGAAAACTTTCTAGCCGTACCAAAAAATTAGCTGACTAACTAAACTTGTACATGTGTAATTTTATTGATTATTTCTTTTAAAATGTTTGACGTTGCCGTCAATTTCACATTGACCTTTACTCTAATTGCCTTGATTTTATCACTTCACCTCTTTGTTACTTTTACGTACTACCAGTTCTATTCATATTATCCGTACTTCGACAATATTTTTCACCAATTGTTATACTAATATTCTAGGTTACATTATGGTATAATAACAATTATTATTATTATTAATTATTATTATTATAAGTTGTGTTTCATTACAACCTACGCGAAACGAATAAGATATAAATGAAAATTCAATGAAATATGTATTTCACATTTTTCATAATTGAACATATATAAAACTTGCTCGCTCAAGTTACTCTACAGCTTCATTATCCATTTTTGATGGTATTGGAAATACATTTATATATTGAGCTCAGTTCAGAAAGGTATACAACAGATAAATAAGAAGGTAAAAGCAGTTTTATATATATATATATATATATATATATATATATATATATATATATATATATATAGTAAAGATATAACGGCTCAAACCCGCAAGGAAGCACGCAGCCGCCGACACGTGTTTCAGACTCATTAGTCTTCATCAGGGCGGCATAGCCAAAAGGAAGATGGTCACAATTTGGAGATCTAATATAAACGGAGTCCAACGTAAGCGACCGACCACCACACTGTGGCTCCAGTCAATCTACCCAACTAATTATGGGCAAAAACCAACCTGGCCACGCGGGAGGGCATAGCCACTTACATGAACAATCGTGCCGATGGCTATGTCCTCCCGCGTGGCCAGGTTGGTTTTCGCCCATAATTAGTTGGGTAGATTGACTGGAGCCACAGTGTGGTGGTCGGTCGCTTACGTTGGACTCCGTTTATATTAGATCTCCAAATTGTGACCATCTTCCTTTTGGCTATGCCGCCCTGATGAAGACTAATGAGTCTGAAACACGTGTCGGCGGCTGCGTTCTTCCTTGCGGGTTTTTAGCCGTTATATCTTTACCATTTATTCATTGTCCCCGCGTTATACACCTGTCTTTTTTTATTAGTATATATATATATATATATATATACATGAAAGATGGTCTAATCTTACACCTCAATGGTGTAGTGAACATTAATTAAAACAGGTCCTTGAAGACTTACTGGTGGATCGCTAGACAATATTGTTTCTGGGTTATTACCCTTCGTCAGTAGCGATTACCAAGAACCTTAGTTGTTGAAATACCTTTACATGTAGTGGCCATCAAAACTTCTTGGCGCGAGCCAATCACTCCTAATGAACCACTGACAACAGAACACTGACAAGACGATACCTTGTCTAACACCTCGCGGCGAGTAAACAAGACGACTGTCAAATGTCCAGTGTCAACATATAAAAGGATTGCTGCAATTAAGTTCAAAAACAATTCAAATTGAAAATGTGTCTTGTCAAATATGATAGAAAAATGTAAAATTTACACGAAAGATGGTCTAATCTTACACCTCAATGGTGTGGTGAACATTAATTAAAACAGGTCCATGAAGACTTACTGGTGGATCGCTAGACAATATTGTTTCTGGGTTATTACCCTTCGTCAGTAGCGATTACCAAGAACCTTAGTTGTTGAAATACCTTTACATGTAGTGGCCATCAAAACTTCTTGGCGAGAGCCAATCACTCCTAATGAACCACTGACAACAGAACACTGACAAGACGATACCTTGTCTAACACCTCGCGGCGAGTAAACAAGACGACTGTCAAATGTCCAGTGTCAACATATAAAAGGATTGCTGCAATTAAGTTCAAAAACAATTCAAATTGAAAATGTGTCTTGTCAAATATGACAGAAAAATGTAAAATTTACACGAAAGATGGTCTAATCTTACACCTCAATGGTGTAGTGAACATTAATTAAAACAGGTCCATGAAGACTTACTGGTGGATCGCTAGACAATATTGTCTAGCGATACACCTCAATGGTGTAGTGAACATTAATTAAAACAGACTTACTGGTGGATCGCTAGACAATATTCGCTAGACAATATTGTCTAGCGATCCACCAGTAAGTCTTCATGGACCTGTTTTAATTAATGTTCACTACACCATTGAGGTGTATCGCTAGACAATATTGTCTAGCGATCCACCAGTAAGTCTTCATGGACCTGTTTTAATTAATGTTCACTACACCATTGAGGTGTAAGATTAGACCATCTTTCGTGTAAATTTTACATTTTTCTGTCATATTTGACAAGACACATTTTCAATTTGAATTGTTTTTGAACTTAATTGCAGCAATCCTTTTATATGTTGACACTGGACATTTGACAGTCGTCTTGTTTACTCGCCGCGAGGTGTTAGACAAGGTATCGTCTTGTCAGTGTTCTGTTGTCAGTGGTTCATTAGGAGTGATTGGCTCGCGCCAAGAAGTTTTGATGGCCACTACATGTAAAGGTATTTCAACAACTAAGGTTCTTGGTAATCGCTACTGACGAAGGGTAATAACCCAGAAACTATATTGTCTAGCGATCCACCAGTAAGTCTTCATGGACCTGTTTTAATTAATGTTCACTACACCATTGAGGTGTAAGATTAGACCATCTTTCGTGTAAATTTTACATTTTTCTGTCATATTTGACAAGACACATTTTCAATATATATATATATATATATATATATATATATATATATATATATATATATATATATATATATATATTTAAATTTTGATAAGTTTCTAAAAGGTTTTCTTTGTCGTATTATTATATATTGTTGAGCTTCTATTTTACTGGGATATGCGACAGTTGAGGGAATTGTTAATCAAAACATGTGATTTTGTTGTTGTTAAAACACATGTTTTATTTTCTACGTTTCGGCTTCATGGGGCCTTTTTCGAGATATATGTAATGTTAATAGTTTACATACGGTTACTAAATATATTTAACTTTAATTAATAATATAAATGAAGGAGCTCTTACTACTATACAACAGTGATGATGACAGATTTTTATACAATAATTAAAGTAAAAATTTTTAATGGTGGTTTATGACCTTGAAAAATATATCTAGATTAATAATGTAATTATATTACGTTAATAATTTGGTTTTACGTCTAAAAGTTTTTGTTTAATTTAGAAAACATGTTTGTTAGGAATATTATAATTTAGATTTGTGAATTAATCGGTTATTTACAATTAAAATGTGAGCAGCGGCGTTTACATCTGTGGGTTTTTTTAGCTTACTGGCGAAATTTCGTGCCATTCTATTGTCAAACATAAGAACTTTAAAATTTGAAAAACTTTTGTTGAAAATATATTTGTATTATACTAATTAAGTGCTTAAATATTTTATTTTATTTGTTTTTTGAATGTACATGTTTTGAAAAATATTATATATGTATTGTAGTAATTTACATTTTATTATGATCTTAAGTTACTCTATTATGTGCTAGATGGCGATACATACAAAATTATGTGCAAACCTAGTGTAATTTGTAGTTGATTTTCAGTGGTACAAAATTAGTCATTTCAATAAACAAACAATACTACTATGTAGATGGTAATTTAAGTATTACTACACTGATCGCTAACAAAGCAGAGCACCCAGAAGGGACGATCCTACGAACTTGACATTTTTGTGACAATTTGAGATTCAGTAAGACAATGAGTGATTTCAAGAAAATCTGTATTTAAGAACAATGTTAAAACATTAATAATGCGTATCTCCTCCAAAACGACTACATTCATTTAAACGCCGGGACGTACTTAAAATTAAATGATATGAATTAAATTTATGAAAAGTTTAAGATATAAAATATGAAAATAAGTCAAAATTAACGTTAAAAACAAAACATCTGTAATAGATCTATCACAAAGGATAAAAGAGTAAGAGAAATGTTTAGGGAGTCAGAAAAATAGGTTAATTGAAGGAACAAGGCGAAAGCAAATGGTCGTCATCAGATTCGCCTTCTATCCAAAAACTAAGGTACAAAGGACAAAACCAAAAAATGGAATTAATTTAAATTTAGGTGTGAAAATTTTGTGAGAAGTCCTGTGTAAATAGTGCTCAAACTGTCTTTGTCTTTTTTAAAATTCATCACCTGTGGTGAGTTAACAATGTAACAATGTTTCCATAAAAGTTTTTTGTTGAACGTGCTTGTTAAACGCTAAGATCTTGGTTTCGTTATAGTGATGGCTATTACCAGAGACATGAGTAGCCAGAGCACAATATTGTAGTTTAATTATAATCATTTTTATGCTGTGTGAAGCGTTGTTTAAGACGTTGAGTAGTTTGGCCTATCTAAACTTGGTTACCATCATCACAAGGAATTTGATAATAGTTATTTACAGTCGAATGCGGGAAGTTCAATTTTATTTGCCGGAACGCTTTAAAATAACTTAACGCATGAGATTTGTATTAAATTTTTTGGCCGATAATTTTATTTTAAATTAATAAGTCATCTTTTTATACCTATATATTTTATTTATTCAAGTTGGCAACATTGCATTGTGACATACATGACATGACATGACAGATTTGAATTTGTTACATTTAAATAATTATATAAAAGTTAATTGTTATTAGGTAGGTAGGTACGTTTATTATTAGCTATTTATAATCGAGTGTAGGAAATTGCATTTTGCTGCATGAAGTTTATATCTTAAACACGATGTCCAGCGGAGTGTTTGGACCAATTTAATATTAAATTAATATTTAAATTTTGTGTATTTTGTTATACTTATTGAATTAAAAATTAATATATCTCGTTCTTCTGAACATCGGCTTCATGATTTCAAAATTGTGTATTTTTCCTATGTCACTGGAGTTTAAAAAGAAGGATTATTTACTAAAACGCTCAGTCGTCGTAAAAACGAAGTTACAAGTGACATATACGGTGCATAGTTCCAATGTTTACATCTCGCGAGGCCAACAATAATATTACTATGAAGAAGAATAGGGGTTTTGTCCTTAGTATTCGAAAAGTATTTGCAACAGGTTTAGCGATTCTGTCGGCGACCACGATGTTAGTGCCTGGGAATTTTTTTCTTAAAGAAGGGGACAGTTGGTGTATGTAAGGGAAACTTTTGTAAATTTTGACTGTTTCTTGGGGCAGTTCGTCCCGTAGTCTTGGAGGAGGATTTGAAAAAAGTAATTTGTTAAGAAGAAGGATAATTATATTAAAGTAAAATGTTATATAATAATTGTAAACTAGTAGTGTGGAAATCCTGATGGGCAATGGGGGTTATCCTCTGTTTAAGACCTAAAATGACATTTAATTTATGTTGCAAGGGGCTGTAAGAATTGAAATGAAGGTATCTCCCCGAAAATGTGGGATTTCGATACCAGTTAAGTTTGACAATACCATCCCCAGTCCTCGTTACCAAAGCATCGAGAAAGAGCACTTTCTGATCTTGTTCCATTTCGATAGTAAATTGTAGGCAGTTATGAAAAGAGTTGAATAATTCCCAAACAGTCTCCTTGGAATCAATAGGAATACTACAGATGATATCGTCAACGTACTGATATATGAAAGGGAATTGAAAAGGTAAACGAGAAACGGAATCTTTTATGAGTGTATTAATAACAATTTCGGCAATGATGGGGGAAAGGGGTACCAAAAATTTGTGAAAAATATTGATTGAATGAAAAATAAGTTATCAAAAATGAATTTCAAAGTGGTTAAGAAGGTTAGATGAGGCAAACAGCAGTGTGGTTCAATCATATCCCAGTTATCAGTGATAATATTTCATAATAATAATAATATAATAATATTTATTTTATTTAGTTTATTGGTATATTAACAAAGTTTTGTACAGGTCAATATGGTGGTAGATAAAACAATATACTAACAATAATACTAATAATAACGATTTGTAAAATCGGTCGAATGTATCAATTCCACGTTACACAAATATATAAATGTACGATTACATAAAATAGAAAAATTACACATAAAAATACATAAAACTATCTATTAGAAGATATTAAGTTAACACGGCGGGTGATAACACAATATCAGTAAACCCAATTTTCACTAATTCGTCGATGCTGTAGAATGCATGTCTCACTAAAAATTCTTAAGGTGTTGTTTGAATTAGTTCAATGGAAGGGAGCGCATATGGTTCGGTAGCAAGTTGTATAGTATAGGGCCATAGTAGCGGCAACCGTTTCTGCTGATATTTAAGCGTGAAAAACTAATTTTTATATTCGACGTTTGTCGTGTATCGATATCGTGTATATTACGATGGGTGATAAAGGAGTTTATATTAGAATGGGTGTAAACTAGACACTGATATATATAAATTGAAGGAAGTGTTAGCAGCTTCATATCAATGAATTTACTTTTGACCTCATCTCTAAATCCTAAATTCATAATAATCCTAATGGCCCTTCGTTGCAAGGAAAAATACGCATAAACTTCGTAGCATGCCAATAGACCATATAGCATATGTGATAGAACTAATGCATGGTAAGCCGTTATACGTATCTGGAGATTAACTTGCCGCGACAAATTTCTCAACACAAATAGATTTTTTGAAATTTTACCCGATAAGTGAATATGTTGCCCCCAATCTAGGCGAGGATCTAGGTATAAACCGAGAAACTTCACCTGAGTCGGATTATCAATATCAAGTTTCCTGTTCGTGAATACCATCTCAATAGTTTTGGTAAAATTCAATGATAACCGATTGGTGGCGAACCAGCGGTTTGCCTCCGATATTGCGTTCCTTATGACTATTACATTTTCATTTGACGACTTGTTTGATGTAGATAATGCCGTATCGTCCGCAAAAAGTGTAATGTTAGCCGCTCTGACTGATCTTACAAGGTCATTAACATATATTAAAAATAAGGTCGGTCCTAATACGGAACCTTGTGGGACTCCATTCATCATGCCTGTTATGTCTGATTTGCCATTCGCAATCGATGTAAACTGCTTCCGGTTAGTCAGGAATGAGTCGATCAACTGACAACTGGCTTCATTGAAATTTAAATGGTTTATTTTTTCTACTAAGATTTCCCTAGAGACATAATCAAATGCTTTGTGCAAGTCACAAAAAGCCACCGTAACATAATCCCCCCTCTCCTGCCCTTCAATAATGTCGGCCAACAACTTATTGATGGCATCCATGGTGGATTTACCTGTCCTAAATCCAAATTGATTATTACAGAATAGGTTATTATTCTCAAAATGGTCGGTTATTTGCCTTTTTAAAATTGTTTCAAATATCTTAGAGATTATTGGAACCAATGATACAGGTCTATAATTGTTGTAGTCCGTAGCTGAACCCTTTTTAGAAATAGGTATTACTTTGGAGATCTTTAATATATCTGGAAAAATTCCGAAACGTATATAAGAATTTATTAACTTTGTTAAGGCACTATTATAAAAGTTTGTATTCGTTTGATTATTGCAACTGTTAATCCGAAATAATCTGGGGATTTTTTATTTTTCATGTCATTAACAATATTACGCAATGTGTTGTAACTAATTTCCCTAAATTTGAATCTTGGGTAACACACATTCTTTGGAAACGACTCACGACTAGGTATTTTCTCGGTTTGTGGGATCTTACTTATAATCGTATCGGATATCTCGCCGAAAAATGTATTCAATAAGTTAGGACACAATTTATCTGTACTGTGTGTTATTTTATTGACTCTATGTTTGTTTATAATCGACCAATAAGTCTTTGGTATATTACCATTATCTTGTATATACTTTGTGTAATACCTATTTTTAGCCCTTGATAATTCGTTCTTGTATGCGAGCCTTAACACATTTACATGAGATTTCAGGAAACGACCAGGATATCGATGATGCAACTCCGATAGCCCTTGCAATTTCGCACGCATATGCCCAAAAAAATGGTGTGAACCATTTAATTGGCTTAACTTTACAGTTACCGTTTTTCGAGAGACATGGAAAAGACATGTCAATACCATCAGTAATGAGATTCAGAAACTTACTGAATTTAATATTCACATTCAATTTTTTGTCATTAATAAAGTTCTACCCAATTTTCTCCATATATTGATGAAGCACCATGTATCCTTCGTCATTGATAACTCTGAATGCAATTTGTTTTTCTTTTTTTGCAACAGTCAAAGAATCCATTGCTATTGTGACTGCACGATGGTCGGATAGCCCGGGGTCAAACACTCCCACCCGATAATTAATATCGTTTACGAAAATATTATCAATACAATTGGTCTGTCTTGTGTTCTCTACTATTGTCTGGAAAAAATTGTAACATAACAATAAATTCTTAAAATTATGCATCCTGTACTGGTTTGAATTAAACCTTAGGTTGAATAATGATATTCGAATGCCCACCCCTTACTGTATTTAGGACGTCGTTCATACAAATCATTATCTCCCTGCGGCGAACGATATACCGATATAAGATTCATACCTATAAGATCAACCGCCGCAACCTCGCAGTGTCTTTCCATTGAACATGAATTAATGTCATCACGCGATTTGTACTCCAAACCCTGTCTGCACAATATCATAACCCCGCCGTGAATAAACTTATTTCTACAGTAATACGATGCTAGGTTATAATCCTGCATAAAGAAAGAATCAATCTCAGTAGCATTTAAAAAGTGCTCCGAAAAACATACACTATCATATCTAGTACTACTACTCAGTGAAAACGCCTCGATCTCCAACTGTTTATTTCTTACCGATTGAGTGTTTAGATTTCATCACGTGCAGAGTATTACCGTTATTTGCCACTATTTTGTTAATATTTCTTTCTTGCGAAAGTGAAAAAACTTATTTACGCACGATTCAGCAGGCCATATAGTAGGATCCGATGCTTTTTTCAGATCCCGTTCGTCGAGATCCACTTTGAACGACGAATAAAGATCTGGATGTTTCGATTCCAATGACGCACATTTTGCTTCCGGAAAATTTGGTTTGAGGAAATTAACGACTTCCTCAGGTGTAGTCTCCGGGTGAAGACGATAAACATGTAAAGAACGAACTTTAGGTGCTGCTCGAAGGGTTTCAGTATTTTTGTTTCCTATGACCGTTTCATTGGAGTGTTTGCCCTTCAACGTAATTGGTGATTGGTGAATCATTTAACTCTCCCTTGCGGTTATAAGCATCGTAATGTGATGCATTGTTTGATTGTGTTCCCTGTATGCCAACTATTTCGGTTGTGCTCTTAAATACTGCATTACCCGTGATTGCAGAATCCTTCGTACTATCTTTTAATTTTGACGCGCGTTTTTTCTGTTTGGCGGCAATGTGACCTTGCAGTTCTTCAATGTGTGAAACTTTACTAATATTATCATCTGCAGGTATTGATATCATGTCACATATTGTTACTTCGCGTTCAATCCCATTAATCACAGGTGGCGCTGTCCCTGGGGTCTTCAATAGATTAGATGAACTATTTGTACCTTATCTAAGCTACTGTCGTCCTTCGTTGTCTCTATCAATGTATCCACACTGCTGTCAGAATTATGTTCACCCTCAATGTCTTCCAAACACTCGTACTCATTACAACAAATGATTTGCTTGTCGTTTATCACGATAACTTTCTTTAACCTTTTGACACAACTATGGTGAGATATTGCCCCACATTTTATACATGTTAAACCAGTACTTGGCATTATTTTGCAATGTTTACACGGCTTGCTTATCGATGCACTCGGTTGAACACGTTCGTCACCCGCCATCTTTGATTAAAATATGAACTAAATCCATAGAGATGTTAGTGAACAGAGAAACCACATCAAGTGAAGCGAACACATAACCTCCGGGTAATTGGAAATTGTTAATGAGATCTGAAAAGGAAAAACTATCTTTGATACGAAAGGAGTTAAATTATTCAAAAGCTATAGAGAGAATATCTGCGATAAATTTAAATAGAAATTTAGTGGGTCCTTGCACTGGAGAAACAATGGGTCTAAGAGGGATTTCAGGTTTATGAATTTTAAGGAGGACATATAATTTAGGAGCTATAGAGTTATGAATAATTAATTAATTTATGATATGTAGGTTCATCAATCAAAGATCTATTTTTTAGTGAAGCTATTATATCGCTATTGCTTTTTTCAAAGGATGTTGTAGGATCCTTGGCGATAGGTCTGTGAGTGAACGGGTTCTGGAACAACTCATTAACTTTGGTAACATAGTCCTCTTTGTTTATGGCGACGGTGACAGTGCTTTAACAATCAGTATGTTAGAGTTATTCTTGATGAATCTACTGCAACGTTTTTGAGTTGTTCCAAAATCCCCTGACTTATCAGACTCTTTGTGTACAAAGTCAGTTATAAAGTATGTGATTTCCGACCTGAACAAATCTCTTTTGTTAACCCTCCGTGTACTACGTGACTAAATCTCCCATCTCGTACAAGGTGGGGTTTGACATACCCAAAAATTGAGATGACATTAAACTAATATATGTAATGTATCTTAACAATTTGTGAATGCTTACATGGAATTATAATATAACAACTAATAATAAATGGATTTAAGTAAAACACGTTAAAAAGTTTATAGTTTTATAACTTTTTATTCAAACAATTAAAGAAAAACGCTTTAAAAATATAAAATATTAATATTAATATTATAAAACATAAGTACTAATTTCATATTTCATATGGCGCACATGTTAGAATCATAAACTGCAATATATCTAGTCATATATATGCAAGCAATTAACATAAAAAAGACAAAGATTAGTTGAAATTATCACTGCCACAATGACTGCAGTCTTGACAAAAAAACATTGCATGCTCCATACATATTGGCGTGTTACATTTTTTACAGGTGTATTTAGTTTTCCTGTCTTTTTTCCTAGGGCACATTATACATCTTGTATCCTATTAGGCCTTTTTGCCGGTGGTCCTTGTAACTTTCAGGATAGATTTTTCAAAATAGTTCGCAATCCTGCTGCGCAGTTCTCTTGGCAGCATTTGGTTCTGTCTTCTTGTGTTCAAGTGGTCTTTTACTAAAGATATACCTAATTCATGAATGAGTAAATTTTCCTCTCAAATTTGTTTTATTGTTTTCAATCCCATTATTGAACATGTGTATAATCATATCGTTTATTCCCGCGTGATTTAGTAACGCAAAAATACTGGCCAACGTTTAGAATTTCGCGAAACATCGTAAGTTCTTGATAGCTTGTCAACCACATCAATGCCACTTTTTGTTTTATTATAAAATGTTATCATAGCGGAGTTTCGTTGAATTCCGGATTCAGGATCAATTTCTTTATCATGATGCAATGACCACATCATGTATATCATTTTGCGCTGTTTTATTACGTAGGGCGATATAGTAATATTTTTTTGAAATCCGAACAAAGTTGTACCTATTTCGCGATTTTTCTTGTAAACAAGGGGAATATAAGCCTTATTAGCGCGTAAAGTTCCAACTATTGTGAGTTTATGGTTCTTGAGTAAATGTTCTGTGCTTTCATAACTTGTGAAAAAATTATCCATTGTAACATTTCGTGAAGATTGTGAAGCGCATTGTACCAATCGATCAACTACATCAAATGGTTTATTACTGCATTACTGCATAACAATAAGGACTGTTTTCTGGTTGTTTTCCGCAATATATTTCCATATTTAGGGTATAATAGGTCTTATTGTCTACCAAAGAATAAATTTTTATAATGTACTTAGCTGGTTTTAATGGAATGTATTGACGGAAACCACATCGCCCCCTAAAAGCAACAAATTCTTCATTCAAGGTAAGATTTTCATAAGGAATGTAAACATCTTGACAATTCTTTACAAATTTTTCAAAAATGTTTCTGGTTGCGGCTAATTGATCTATCTTCATTATTTCGCTTCGTGTGGCTGCATTGTCAAATCTCAAGTAGTTCAATAAGAATGCAAATCTGTTTCTACTCATTGTGTCTTGAAAGATGTCTATTCCCGTGCCATCAATGGACCATAAGTCGATTGTGTTTTGATGACCAGAACGTGCTAAACCAGATATGAAAAGTAAGCCAAAAAGTGCCGTCATTTCCTCCTTTGTCGTCTTAGATTTTTGAGGGTCATCAGTTGTTTGCAAACAAATCTCCTCATTAGTACAATTCACAATATTGTCAATCATACCATCAGATATAAATATTTCAAAGCACTGAAGATGTGACATCTTATTTTTCCCAACAGTTTTTACACCAGGTAGATGACAAATAATATTCTCGGCTCTGGTGCAAATGTTACTTCTGTATGGATATTTTTGCCATTTTGTTACCCCATCTTTACCGTAATAGAATGTTGAAGCTCTAGACTGGCGAAACTCCGAGAGTGGTACGTTATCACTGTCTGAATCAGAAGAAGATATGACAGCATCAACTTCACTGTCTGTATCACTTTGGATACTCATGTGATCAGATTCTTTGTCAGATTCCAGTTCTACACTCGCATATTCAAAATCATCATCAACATCTTCTTCTTCCAAAAGCGCACTTAAAATTTCTGATTCCGTTAACAGGGACATGTTTTAATGAAATATTATCTAGAAAAAATATATATTTTTACGTAATAATAATAACATATAAATAAACATAATAAAAAACACAAATTATGAAACGTACATTTTTACCCACGTGCCGTACAAGATGGGGTGTGTGATACCCAATCGCATTTTACGACCGTCTAACACACGCAAAATCTGTCGCCGGACTGATTCAAGGGCACTGATCAGAGCGGAAATGTCGCATTTGCAGCTATTGAAAAAACAAAATCTCTTGCTTTCATAGTTCACTAATTAGATTTTTTAAGTGCTGCTGTGTGTTACACCCCACCTAGTACACGAAGGGTTAAGTTCAACATTACTGAGGGGATCTTTGACCTTTGCTAATAATTCATACATAGAGATGCCATTAGGTTGAACAGGTAGGTCCTAAAGCGAGAAAATCCCTGATCTCGAGTGGTATTTCGGTATCAGTGAAATTTTTAAACCATTTTGAAACAATTTCGTTATGTTTATTATTTAATTTAATGACAGAATTTTTGAGATTGCTAATTTTTATAATGTTGACATTTTTAATTTTATTAAAAAGAAAATAATAACTATTAATTTGATGTAAATTGAAATCGCGAGTAACCTCTCGAGGCAGTAATGACTGTGCTTTGGTTATTAGAAATCGTAAAGATCTGCTCAGGTAGGTAACATTGCATTGGTATGATTAATTTCCTGTTGTTTATTGTTTCAGCTTCTCGAGTTGTTTTCTTGTCCAATCCAGTTATAAGGGCATCAATACTTTTTATCTTATGAGCAATATGAGATGGTATATATATATATATATATATATATATATATATATATATATATATGTACAGGTTGTCCCAACGATCTGACAAAGTTCCCTTACGGCGTTGTTTGCGAATTCGAAAAAAGTAAGTATCTACCTGTTTAGACGATCCCTAGGTTCATATTCTAAAAATATTTTGAGCCGACATGGGCGGTTCGTCAGCGGGGGGCGACATAAATTTTACTTTGTTTAAATGGAACACCCTGTATATTTTAACATTTTTGAATTCTATGAAGAATTGTGAATACATCGATGTACAAGTTGTTTGTCAAAATTCAACAGAACTGGTGATTTTCAATTTCTTTAGTGAAATTTTAGATATGCAGACTATGCTTCAAAAAATCATGTAACTGAGAGGGTAGTTGGTGGAAGGGTAATTTTTTATCGGTGGACTAAGGGATCATCAATGTGAGTATTAATGCACTCAAGGATCCCCTTTTGTATACAGGGTGTTGTCAGTGTATTTTCAATCTCGCGCAACTTTAAGAGGCAAAATATCATTTTTTTTCAAATGGCACCTACTATCAAATTTACCAACACTCGATTCAAAATCAAATTCTGCGTCGACTGATGCTACATATTCCTATACCTATCACTTCAGGTTTTCGAGTAATTTCAGTAAAATACTTTATTTGGTCTCAAAATCAATCGCATTACAATTTTCGTAATATTAAACATAGTAGTCTAGTGTCACTTCAGTAAATTGGATAACACAAAACTAGAAATTACATCGAACAATTAAAGTCATTTTAAAAAGTCACATCAGATTAATTAATTTAAAGCAACAAGGGTTTCTTAGCTAAGGCGGCCCACTTCATCAGAGCCCACAAAATAATGAAATGTACTCTATACAAGCAAAACCAACTTTAATTCTGACAAATGACAAGTAATAATTAAATGTAAAAAACGATAAAATAACATTTATATACAAAAAACAAAGTTTATTTTACAAAAGGTGTTCAAATATGTTTCCATTTTGTTGAACACAAATATCCAGTCGATGTCTAAAACTAGTTCTGACACGTTGTAAGATTTCAGGAGTATATTATTAAAACATTCTTGAATCCTAACACTCATATTTTCTCTTGTGGTAGGAGCCTCAAGGTAGACTTGAGATTTTATAAAACCCCAGAGAAAATAGTCGCACGGGGTCAGATCAGGTGATCGGGCAGGCCACAACACTGGACCACCTCTCTCAATCCATCTGTTTCGCATCCAACGATCTAAATATCGTCTTACCCTTCTTTGGAAATGAGGTGGAGCTCCGTCCTGTTGGAACCACATATCCCGCAACGTTTGCAAATCCACATCTTCCAATAAAGTATGCAGTACATTTCGCAAAAACCCATAATAATCGGTACCAGTAAGATAGTTTTCAAAAAAATAGGGACCGATTACATAGTTACCCAATAATCCGCCCCAAACATTAAGAGACCACTTGGTGATCAACTTGTCTCACCCAATGAGGGTTTTTGGTGGCATAATAATGGACATTATGCCTGTTTACCACACCATTGCTGCGAAACGTGGCCTCATCCGTAAAAATAATATTATTGATAAATGCCGGATCTTCCTCGATACGTTCCATCATTAAATTGGCAAAATTAATTCGATTATCGAAGTCGTTCCCGTTTAATGCTTGATGCAATTCTAGATGGTATGGGTGGAATTTGTGGTTTTGAATTATCCGATGTACTGAAGATCTGTCTAGATTCAAACTTGAACTGATTGTCCGCACACTTCCATGTGGGTTCTCTTGGAGTTCCAATAAAACGTTTAAATCGTTGTTCTCGTTAATAATAGCGCAATTAATCACCCTCGTACTCTCGTATGCCACGTTCCCGGTGCGTTCGAAGCGATCAACTAGCTTCTGCAGACATCTAACATTTGGTTGTCTTAAATCAGGATACTTCTGCCTATAGAGCCTCATTGCTAAAAGGCAATTCTTGTCTGCTTCACCCACTGTGTAAATCATATTTACCATTTCTTCCTTTGAAAAATTCACCATTCAAAAACAAGCTTGGGACAATAACTTAACTAATAATTAACTAAGGCGTCTATTAAATTTATTGATAAAGACTGTCACTGTCATAAGAACGTTAAAGTGACACTAGGCTACTATGTTTAATATTACGAAAATTGTAATGCGATTGATTTTGTGACCAAGTAAAGTATTTTACTGAAATTACTCGAAAACCTGAAGTGATAGGTATAGGAATATGTGCACCAGTCGACGCAGAATTTGATTTTGAATCGAGTGTTGGAAAATTTGATAGTAGGTGTCATTTGAAAAAAATTATATTTTGCCCCTTAAAGTTGCGCGAGATTGAAAATACACTGACAACACCCTGTATACAAAAGGGGATCCTTGGGTGCATTAATACTCACATTTATGATCCCTTAGTTCACGTATAAAAAATTACCCTCCCACCAACTATCCTCTCAGATAGATGATTTTTTGAAGCATAGTCTGCATATCTAAAATTTCACTAAAAAAATTGAAAATCACCAGTTCTGTTGAGTTTTGACAAACAAGTTGTACATGGATGTATTCACAATTCTTCATAGAATTCAAAAATGTTAAAATATACAGGGTGTTCCATTTAAACAAAGTAAAATTTATGTCGCCCCCCTCTGACGAACCGCCCATGTCGGCTCAAAATATTTTTAGAATATGAACCTAGGGACCGTCTAAACATGTAGATACTTACTTTTTTCGAATTCGCAAACATAACGCCGTAAGGGAACTTTGTCAGATCGTTGGGACACCCTGTATATATATATATATATTAAAAATGTATCTTGTCAAGTCTGACAGCAAAATGTAAAATTTACACGAAAGATGGTCTAATCTTACACCTCAATGGTGTAGTGAACATTAATTAATACAGGTCCATGAAGACTAACTGGTGGATCGCTAGACAATATTGTTTCTGGGTTATTACCCTTCGTCAGTAGCGATTACCAAGAACCTTAGTTGTTGAAATACCTTTGATGGCCACTACATGTAAAGGTATTTCAACAACTAAGGTTCTTGGTAATCGCTACTGACGAAGGGTAATAACCCAGAAACAATATTGTCTAGCGATCCACCAGTTAGTCTTCATGGACCTGTATTAATTAATGTTCACTACACCATTGAGGTGTAAGATTAGACCATCTTTCGTGTATATATATATATATATATATATATATATATATATATATATATATATGAACAAATATTCTTTGGTAATTAGGACAGTCCACAAAATAAAATAAAGCTATTTCATTGCTAACGTTTCGCCTTTAATTTTAAAAGCTTCATCAGAGCTACAATCAACAATTAACACAATTACAATATAGGTATAATTTAAAAAAACAACTAAACTCACCTCTGAAATAAATTTCTTAAAACAATAATGACGATGAAAGAGTTCATAAATAAAATCAATACATATTCAATAATAACAATTAATTCCATACACTTTTGCGACATACGTACAAACTACTAGTAAGAATATTAAACATAATTTATTGAAGCGACAGAAATTTTATCAAGGTGTTTCTTTTTTTGAGGTATTTTCCAATTACAGCGGTAAAAATAACATCTAAATCCTCATTGAAAGAGCTGATCCATATGCAACACAATATACAACACATTTATCTCCAATGAAACAATTAATTAAGGAAACGAGCACTACCACAATATATATATATATATATATATATATATATATATATATATATATATATATATATTTATATAAAAGATGGTCTAATCTTACACCTCAATGGCGTAGTGAACATTAATTAAAACAGGTCCATGAAGACTAACTGGTGGATCACTAGACAATATTGTTTCTGGGTTATTACCCTTCGTCAGTAGCGATTACCAAGAACCTTAGTTGTTGAAATACCTTTACATGTAATGGCCATCAAAACTTCTTGGCGCGAGCCAATCACTTCTAATGAAACACTGACTGATGTAAAGGTATTTCAACAACTAAGGTTCTTGGTAATCGCTACTGACGAAGGGTAATAACCCAGAAACAATATTGTCTAGTGATCCACCAGTTAGTCTTCATGGACCTGTTTTAATTAATGTTCACTACACCATTGAGGTGTAAGATTCGACCATCTTTCATGTAAATTTTACATTTTTATGTCACATTTGACAAGACGCATTTTCAATTTATATATATATATATATATATATATATATATATATATATATATATAAATTGAAAATGCGTCTTGTCAAATGTGACATAAAAATGTAAAATTTACATGAAAGATGGTCGAATCTTACACCTCAATGGTGCAGTGAACGTTAATTAATACAGGTCCACAAAGACTAACAGGTGGATCGCTAGACAATATTGTTTCTGGGTTATTACCCAGTATTAATTAACGTTCACTGCACCATTGAGGTGTAAGATTCGACCATCTTTCATGTAAATTTTACATTTTTATGTCACATTTGACAAGACGCATTTTCAATTTGAATTGTTTTTGAACTTAATTGCAGCAATCCTTTTATATGTTGACACTGGACATTTGACAGTCGTCTCTTGTTTAGGCTCCGCAAGGTGTTAGACAAGGTATCGTCTCGTCAGTGTTCTGTTGTCAGTGGTTTGTTAGGAGTGATTGGCTCGCGCCAAGAAGTTTTGATGACCACTACATGTAAAGGTATTTCAACAACTAAGGTTCTTGGTAATCGCTACTGACGAAGGGTAATAACCCAGAAACAATATTGTCTAGCGATCCACCTGTTAGTCTTTGTGGACCTGTATTAATTAACGTTCACTGCACCATTGAGGTGTAAGATTCGACCATCTTTCATGTAAATTTTACATTTTTATGTCACATTTGACAAGACGCATTTTCAATTTGAATTGTTTTTGAACTTAATTGCAGCAATCCTTTTATATGTTGACACTGGACATTTGACAGTCGTCTCTTGTTTAGGCTCCGCAAGGTGTTAGACAAGGTATCGTCTCGTCAGTGTTCTGTTGTCAGTGGTTTGTTAGGAGTGATTGGCTCGCGCCAAGAAGTTTTGATGACCACTACATGTAAAGGTATTTCAACAACTAAGGTTCTTGGTAATCGCTACTGACGAAGGGTAATAACCCAGAAACAATATTGTCTAGCGATCCACCTGTTAGTCTTTGTGGACCTGTATTAATTAACGTTCACTGCACCATTGAGGTGTAAGATTCGACCATCTTTCATGTATATATATATATATATATATATATATATCTTAACTCCTCGAATGAATATATATATATATATAATCATTCGAGGAGTTAGCGACCAGACTAAGTTGAAAAGTAAAATATCGTAGTGAGGTATGTGGTCGGTAATACTAATCTTTGACTTAGATACTCTTTATTTCGTACCAATATTTCGAAGCTCTTTGCTCCTTTTTCAAGGTTCTACAATTGCAAGAGAAGGAACTTAACTATTATAATGTTATTTTTTAAACTAATGTTAATATAACTTACAGAAATGTGAGATTATTCGTCTATAAAGATGTTGGTTCATTAGTTAAAAAACCAATGAGAACTTCCGAGAGCACATAATACGTTGAAAAGTTAAAATACAATTTAAAAATGAAAAAAGACACACATTAAAACAAAGTAGTACGCACAAGCTGTCATCTGTAAAAGTGAAAAAATATTACCAACTGAAAATTTAGCCTTTTTGAAGTTGTTGGGTCGTTTGCCCTATGTACACCTGTTCGCAATCATTGCAGCGAACTTTATACACCACATCACACTTTTGGTAAATGTTGACTTTATCCTTTGTGTTAGAAAACAAAGATCGCAAGGTTTTTATGTTATATTTTGCAAATTTAATATTTTCTGATTTAAATAAATTTATAATTTTTTGGGTGAGGCCCTCTATATAATACAAAGATTTGAATTTAGGAATGTCGTGAGGAACGCAGTCATCTGGAGGGACAGGGTCCCGACGGCCCCCTTGTAGTAATAATTTGTTAAGCAAAAAGGAGCAAAGAGCTTCGAAATATTGGTACGAAATAAAGAGTATCTAAGTCAAAAATTCGTATTACCGACCACATACCTCACTACGATATTTTACTTATATATATAAATATAAATTGAAAATGTGTCTTGTCAAATATGACAGAAAAATGTAAAATTTACACGAAAGATGGTCTAATCTTACACCTCAATGGTGTAGTGAACATTAATTAAAACAGGTCCATGAAGACTAACTGGTGGATCACTAGACAATATTGTTTCTGGGTTATTACCCTTCGTCAGTAGCGATTACCAAGAACCTTAGTTGTTGAAATACCTTTACATCAGTCAGTGTTTCATTAGAAGTGATTGGCTCGCGCCAAGAAGTTTTGATGGCCACTACATGTAAAGGTATTTCAACAACTAAGGTTCTTGGTAATCGCTACTGACGAAGGGTAATAACCCAGAAACAATATTGTCTAGTGATCCACCAGTTAGTCTTCATGGACCTGTTTTAATTAATGTTCACTACACCATTGAGGTGTAAGATTAGACCATCTTTTATATATATATATATATATATATATATATATATATATATATATATATATATATATATATATCTTTGCAGGAGTATCGACCGTAAATTTAAATTGATGAAAACGACGATTATCGGGGTTGACGGTCAATTTGTGGCGTTAATGAAACTCAATTAGATACTTTTTCAATATCTCGCAATTTAATTATTGCTTCATCAGGAAACTACAAATGTTATGTAAAATTAGCAATTGACAAAGAAAAGCAGCAGGAAACAATAAAATAATACTTACAATACTGCGAGTTAAACTTAAATAGAACAAACATTATCCAAATTAGCGATGAAACGTCGAGATTAAAAATATATCATTAGATAAAAATTATGTTCAAACCAGGTTATGTCTAAACACGTTGAAAGTCAAAACAATAATGGATGACTCCAAAACTGCCAACACACAAATTTAGGACAGTTGGTAAAATGTTTTATTTACTATATGGCACGAACGATTTAAATTTGAAATTTACATGCTAAGTGCCCCCATCCGTAACGTGTGGATTATCACGATTAAATTGTAGTAAATACGCATAAATATTATTTTTCCCTATTTTGCAATCACTTTTGTGTTGGACAAGTCTTGAATGCAACCATTGTGATGTCTGTCCAATGTAACAGCCATCACAACCGTTGCAACCAATTCTATAGACAACTCCCGACCTGTATTTCTCCGGTATTTTATCTTTAACACAACTAAATAATGATTTTATTGTTTTTAAATTGTATTTAGCTATTTTGAAATTATTCAAATTGCAAACTTGTATTATCTTATTTGTAATGTCTTTTATATATGGTAGACGTTTGTAAACAACCGCAACCTCACGTTGTTGGTTATTAATATTCTCCTCTAGTCGTACTCTTGTAGTAAATAGTAAACTATTTACTAATGTGCGGGGATAGCCGTTGTTGACAAATATCTCGCTTAATATTGTTAAGTTCTTTTTGTGAAATTGAGGGTCGCTAAGTTTGATGATTCTATTTTTTAAACCTGTAATATTATTAATTTTTTGTTTAACGGGGTGGTTGGAATGAAAATTAATAAATCTACCAGAGGCCGTAGGTTTCTGGTACCAATCAAAGACAATACAGTTGTTAACATCTCTAATTACTTTAGTATCTAGGAAGGGTACAGATCGGTCGTTCTCTAATTCATACGTGAATTGTATATGATCATTGAAGTCGTTGAAAATATTTAATGTATCCTCAACCTGTCCAACTGGGACCGCACAGATGATGTCATCGACATACTTTTTTAAAAAGGGTAAATGAAATGGTAATGCAGGAATGATGTAATCTAGCATGTAATCTAGAACTATTTGTGCTATTATGGGACTTAATGGGCAACCCATAGGTGTACCAAAGCGCTGTCTGTAAAAATTGTTTTTAAATGTAAAATAGCAATTATTAAATATAAAAGTTATCAATAGCAGAAACGTCTCTAATGTAAAATTGCAATGCAGTTCTATACATGACCACTTAGCTGTAATGACCGTTAGTACTAAATGTAATGGAATATTAGTAAAAAGTGATACGACATCAAAGGACACTAACACGAAAGTATCAGGCAATTTAAAATTCTTAAGTTCTTCTACTAAAATAAATGAATCTTTGACATTGTAACTTGTGCTATCAGCTAGCGCAGATGTCAGAACATGTGAAACATGGCTGGATAATTTATAAGTCGATGAACCAACAAACGAGACAATAGGTCTTAAAGGATAATTGTTCTTATGGATCTTAGGAAGACCATATATCCTCGACGGTGTAGAATTATGAATAATCAGATGTTTATATATCTCTTCAGATATATATTTCTTGTTCTTGTAATCTTTCAACAAATCATTCACCTTTTTTTGAACATTGAAGGTGTGATCTTTGTCTACGGTCTCATAAGTGGTCCTATCGCCCAGCAAGGTAGTCATACGACTGTCATAATCATCTGCGTGCATAGCAACCGTTACATTACCTTTGTCGGCTTTAAGAATTAATATATTGTTATTAACTGCTAGGAATGATTTAGTTTTTTGAAAAATATGTTGAAACTGCGAGAAAGACTTGTTATTGTTTTGTTCATGGTAAAAATTTGTAACGATATTAGTAATACGTGCCCTTAACTGATCTCTACTATTCTCGGGACAACAAGTGATCACGTCTTCGATGTCTGCTATCAGTAAACCCATGTTAATATCTTTAGGAGAACAATTAATACTGAATTAAGGTCCTAGGGATAGAAAATTCTTGACATCATCTGGAAAGTCCAAGTTCGACACGTTAACGAACCAACGGTTGTTGTTTTTAAATAAACTATTGTTTGTGTTGCTATTACTTTTTAATTTATTAAATTTATTAATGTTATTTTTCTGAATTATTTTAAACCTTTTATCAAAGTGAAAAAAGTGATTGCAAAATAGGGAAAAACTCATGTGCCCTTGCTGTACATTTTAGAACGAAGAACCACACTTTTGATTTGGACAATGCCACAATTATTGATAGCCATTTCCAATTCAAACATAGAAATTTTCTTGAAATGTATCATATCCAAAAAAATACTAATTCAATTAACTTTAGAACTGACATCAATAAATTAAGTAATATTTATGCGTATTTACTACAATTTAATCGTGATAATCCACACGTTACGGATGGGGGCACTTAGCATGTAAATTTCAAATTTAAATCGTTCGTGCCATATAGTAAATAAAACATTTTACCAACTGTCCTAAATTTGTGTGTTGGCAGTTTTGGAGTCATCCATTATTGTTTTGACTTTCAACGTGTTTAGACATAACCTGGTTTGAACATAATTTTTATCTAATGATATATTTTTAATCTCGACGTTTCATCGCTAATTTGGATAATGTTTGTTCTATTTAAGTTTAACTCGCAGTATTGTAAGTATTATTTTATTGTTTCCTGCTGCTTTTCTTTGTCAATTGCTAATTTTACATAACATTTGTAGTTTCCTGATGAAGCAATAATTAAATTGCGAAATATTGAAAAAGTATCTAATTGAGTTTCATTAACGCCACAAATTGACCGTCAACCCCGATAATCGTCGTTTTCATCTATATATATATATATATATATATATATATATATATATATATATATATATATATATATATATATTGTGGTAGTGCTCGTTTCCTTAATTAATTGTTTCATTGGAGATAAATGTGTTGTATATTGTGTTGCATATGGATCAGCTCTTTCAATGAGGATTTAGATGTTATTTTTACCGCTGTAATTGGAAAAAACCTCAAAAAAAGAAACACCTTGATAAAATTTCTGTCGCTTCAATAAATTATGTTTAATATTCTTACTAGTAGTTTGTACGTATGTCGCAAAAGTGTATGGAATTAATTGTTATTATTGAATATGTATTGATTTTATTTATGAACTCTTTCATCGTCATTATTGTTTTAAGAAATTTATTTCAGAGGTGAGTTTAGTTGTTTTTTTAAATTATACCTATATTGTAATTGTGTTAATTGTTGATTGTAGCTCTGATGAAGCTTTTAAAATTAAAGGCGAAACGTTAGCAATGAAATAGCTTTATTTTATTTTGTGGACTGTCCTAATTACCAAAGAATATTTGTTCATATATATATATATATATATACAGGGTGTCCCAACGATCTGACAAAGTTCCCTTACGGCGTTATGTTTGCGAATTCGAAAAAAGTAAGTATCTACATGTTTAGACGGTCCCTAGGTTCATATTCTAAAAATATTTTGAGCCGACATGGGCGGTTCGTCAGAGGGGGGCGACATAAATTTTACTTTGTTTAAATGGAACACCCTGTATATTTTAACATTTTTGAATTCTATGAAGAATTGTGAATACATCCATGTACAACTTGTTTGTCAAAACTCAACAGAACTGGTGATTTTCAATTTTTTTAGTGAAATTTTAGATATGCAGACTATGCTTCAAAAAATCATCTATCTGAGAGGATAGTTGGTGGGAGGGTAATTTTTTATCCGTGAACTAAGGGATCATAAATGTGAGTATTAATGCACCCAAGGATCCCCTTTTGTATACAGGGTGTTGTCAGTGTATTTTCAATCTCGCGCAACTTTAAGGGGCAAAATATCATTTTTTTCAAATGACACCTACTATCAAATTTTCCAACACTCGATTCAAAATCAAATTCTGCGTCGACTGGTGCTACCTATATCACTTCAGGTTTTCGAGTAATTTCAGTAAAATACTTTACTTGGTCACAAAATCAATCGCATTACAATTTTCGTAATATTAAACATAGTAGCCTAGTGTCACTTTAACGTTCTTATGACAGTGACAGTCTTTATCAATAAATTTAATAGACGCCTTAGTTAATTATTAGTTAAGTTATTGTCCCAAGCTTGTTTTTGAATGATGAATTTTTCAAAGGAAGAAATGGTCTTGCAATTGTAGAACCTTGAAAAAGGAGCAAAGAGCTTCGAAATATTGGTACGAAATAAAGAGTATCTAAGTCAAAGATTCGTATTACCGACCACATACCTCACTACGATATTTTACTTTTCAACTTAGTCTGGTCGCTAACTCCTCGAATGAATATATATATATATATATATATATATATATATATATATATATATATTTATATATACACGAAAGATGGTCTAATCTTACACCTCAATGGTGTAGTGAACATTAATTAAAACAGGTCCATGAAGACTAACTGTTGGATCGCTAGACATTATTGTTATATATATATATATATATATATATAACTTAACTTTGGTTTTACTGTAAGGCCGTTTTTAAAAAAGATTTATTTAATAATAAAAACAATCTTAAAGTGTTCGGTATAACTTGTTATTGCCGCTGCAATACATTTTTACACGTGTGAAATTACATAAGTGAATATATAATGATAAGCAAGTTGCACGTTATATTACGTAAAAGCTACTGGTGTCCACGATATAACTCCTCCTTTCTCAGAATGAAGCTTCTGCAGGAAGCTGAAGTTTCCGGTCCTCGAGTTCTAGTCAAACCTTGGGGGTTGGTTTCATTCTTCTGGTTTTCTTCCATTTGACTAAGACGTAAATACCAGTGGATAGAATGACGACGTAAATGATGACTGTCCAGGCACTTGGCACGAAGTGGTTAATGGATTCTTGAGCAATAGGCACAACAACGTCTGAAGGTATTCCCTTTAGATTTAATGTTTTTAAATCCATCGTAATATTGGAGATTTTATCTTCTTTTAACTTTAATTCTATCCTATTGATCAGAACTGGTTTCCCATAAGTTATCTCTTGATAGGTTAATTCATTCTGATTGTAAATTGTTTTACAGGAATTTTCCTTGATTACATAAGTGAATATATAATGATAAGCAAGTCTGCGCGTTATATTACGTAAAAGCTACTGGTGTCCACGATATAACTCCTCCTTTCTCAGAATGAAGCTTCTGCAGGAAGCTGAAGTTTCCGGTCCTCGAGTTCTAGTCAAACCTTGTGGGTTGGTTTCATTCTTCTGGTTTTCTTCCATTTGACTAAGACGTAAATACCAGTGGATAGAATGACGACGTAAATGATGACTGTCCAGGCACTTGGCACGAAGTGGTTAATGGATTCTTGAGCAATAGACACAACAACGTCTGAAGGTATTCCCTTTAGATTTAATGTTTTTAAATCTATCGTAATATTGGAGATTTTATCTTCTTTTAACTTTAATTCTATCCTATTGATCAGAACTGGCTTCCCATAAGTTATCTCTTGATAGGTTAATTCATTCTGATTGTAAATTGTTTTACAGGAATTTTCCTTGATTAAATATATTGATTGTTTCTTCTTTTGGAAATACTCCCAAGTATTGGTTAATTTCGCGAATGATTTCCATGTGATTTCTGTTTACGTTCAACTTGGCGAATTGGCATTGATTCGAATTTCCTTCTCGCAGGATTTGCTCTTCGCAAGTTGCTTTGTGATTTGCTTGGAGATAATTAGGACATTGGAATATTTTACTTTTGGTACAAATTTCACTTAGAGGCTTTATTACGTCTTTAGATTTCAGTAAATATTTAACATCTGGAATTATCGTCAAAAATTCTGATTCGTGTTTAGTAGGTATAGGATGTAAATAATAAAGCTCAAATTCATTTTCGTAATCATTTGGTATTGATAGGAAATAATTAATTTTTGTAGATTCTATTTTACAATTGATAGTTAGGATAGACTCGAAGTCAAATATACTCAGTGACATATAAACTGCATCACCTAGAAGGGGTGCGAATTTTTGGACCAAATTTCGCAGGAATAGTGGACTAGTCCAGGGAAATAGTTGATTAAAATTTGAAACTCAATCATAAAGTAGTCATGGGATTTTTGACGTTTGTGTCATTTTTTAGAGGTGGCGATAGACAAACAATTATCGAGTCATTCTTTGAATTTGTTCCACTTTTTCGGATCCCGTTCTTTAGTTTAAAGTGTTTCAAGTGTTTAATGATGCCTAGAGGAAGGAGACCTCAAGTTTACCAGCAGTTGAGTGATTTTGACCGAGGGCGGATTGTAGGTTTACGAGAAGCAGGTTTTTCGTTTAGAGAAATCGGCAACCGTTTGGGACGGCACCACTCAACAATAATGCGTGTTTATCAAGCGTGGTCTGTACATGGGGTTGAACGTCGGAGAACACTGGGGCTCAAAGACGAACCAATGAACGTCAAGATCGCCGCTTAAGACTAATGGCCTTGAGAGACCGATTCTCTACAACTAGATCAATAGCTGATCAATGGTTAGGTGAACAAGGTGGTCCGATAGGCTTGCGAACAGTTTATCGTCGAATAAGAACCTTTGGCTTGCTGTTTTACCGCCCACATCTTGTGCTACCCCTCACTGCTCAACATCGCCTGGAATGTTTGGCCTGGTGCACGGAAAGACTTCAATGGAACTTAGAGTGGCATCGAGTTGTCTTTAGTGACGAATCGCGATTTTGTTTAGGAATGCATGATGGTAGGATGACTGTTAGACGAAGACGTGGAGAAAGGTGCAATCCTGATTTTTCGATTGCGAGGCATGTTCACCGAACTTAATGGTGTGGGGTGCTATTGCTAACGGCAGTATGTCATCCTTGCTCTTCATTCGAGGCAGTATGACCGCCCGACGCTACATTGACGAAGTGGTAGAACCACATGTTCTTCCATATCTTCGAGGGCTGGAAGACCCACTTTTCCAGCAAGATAATGCACGACCTCACGTAGCAAGGGTTTCTCTTAACTTCTTTAAAGAGGCCAATGTTAATCTTTTGCCTTGGCCGCCAAGATCTCCCGATTTGTCGCCCATTGAGCACGTGTGGGACATGATGGGTAGAAGATTCAGGAATCTACCGAACCCACCGTTGACAATAGAAGCTCTGCGGCATGAAGCACAGGCTGCTTGGGATGCCATACCCCAAGAAGACATTGATCACCTGATGGAATCAATGCCAAGGCGGGTCAATGAGTGTATCAGAAATAGGGGCGGACAAACACATTATTAAAGAAAGATCAAAAAGATGAAGTGTTTTCTTTATCAAATTTTAATCAATTGTTACCTTAGACTAGTCCAATGTTTCTGCCAAATTTGGTCCAAAAATTCCCACCCCTTCTAGGTGGTGCAGTTTATATGTCACTGAGTATATATTCTCGTATTTTAGGTCGAAAGGGAACTGTTCTTTGTAATGGAAAGATATTTCTGTAACTCTTAAATAGATCGATAGGTTTTATAATGCTTGGATGCAATGTTTTTAGTTTACAAAATGTAATAGAATTTTCAATATCTTGTAAGACATTTAATATAGCATCGTAAAGTATAAATAATTGATTGTAGAGATCTTTCACTACTAGAAGATTTTGATTTTTTACACCGTCTTTAACGATTTCATTTAATTGTAAAATTCTTGATCGTAACATCAATTCATTATGCTGTATATCTTGTATTGTTTCATTAAATTGTTTAATAATTTTATGATTAATACTGCATTTTTAATTGATTTTGTAAATTTTGTTGCTTTTCAGCGATGTGCTTTAAAATGTTATCGTATCTTTTTCCGTCATCTGCATCTAAATTTGCGGATATGGTTTTAATTATTGATCCTAAACCATTAATTAAACCTCTTTTCTTTCTTACATTCAAAGCGTGTGCTTTTAAATTATCCATTTTATTATTAATTTTAGTTTGAATAAATTGGATTATTTTGTCATAATTTCCTAATTCTCTCGCAAATATTGTATTGTTAGATACGCTAGAATTAAGGTTTTCATATTGACGATTTAGAGTAATATACTCTTCGTATAGCGGTCCTAATTCATAATAATGAACAAAGGTGTGTTTCGTTCTTTGTAGTTTGGCAAGTCCCAAATTTATTGGAAGTATCCCTAAGTTCTGGGTGATATTTCTTATTTCTGTTCCATGTCCGATTGAGAGGTTTTTAAATTGATAAGTTTGTTTTGTGGGTCTCTTAATATTCGAAAGGTGAATATTTTCAGTAGTATTAAAATGTTTGGGTGATATTTTAGCTGTTTTTAATTCAGGGTTTATACTTTTTATTGTTTCTGTTTTAAATTTGTTTTGAGTTTTTCCCTGTTTTTGCCTATTCTTCACGAATACTCGTTTAGGAATTTGCGATAATTTTTCTCTATTTTCATTGATTTTGTTAATGACGTTTTCTTTCTTTTATTGTATTTTATTATTTAAATTTTCATACAACAATTTTATTTTGTTTTTATGATTCGATATGTAATTATTTACAAGTTGTTTATCGATTTCTATATCGAATTGGGATTTTGTTTCTAAATGCCCTGATATTATTTCATAAGGTTTTAGTTTTGTAGCGGAGTGAATGGAATTGTTATATGCTAATAATGCGTAATTAGTTTTTATTTCTATAGGTTCAGTTTTATATTCTACTCGATTATTTAATAATCTGATATGTTCAATTAGCGTAGAATGGAACCTTTCTATTAATCCATTAGATTCTGGATGTTGCGAACTAATAAAATGTATCTTTACTTTGTGAATTTCTAATAGTTCTTTCACGAGTGTGTTTTTAAATTCCAATCCATTATCTGATATTATTTGCTCTGGTATGCCATGATGTGTGAAGTATTTTATTAAATTGTTATCTACCTCAATACTTTGGGATGAGTTTAGTTTATAGGCTTGAGCATATTTTGAGAATGAATCGATTATGGTTAAAAATTTAGTCTCTTCCAATGTTATACTATCAGTATGTAGTATTTGGAAAGGCTTAACCGCCGTAGGGGTTATGTTGATTTCTAATCTCAAAGGTTTTCTGTCATATTTTGTTAATTGATAAAGTCCACATTTATTAATATAGGTTTGAATGCAATTCCTTTGGTTAGGCCAATAATAAAATTTTCGCAACTCATTTTGCGTTTCATCGAGACCACGGTGGTTACTTTTACCTTCGTGATAATTCTGAATGGTTTGTATTATTTCATCTTCGTCATTAATATCAATTAATTTGGTTGAACATTTAATCATTTTAATTTCGGAGTTTTGAAAGTATTTTACAGTGTTATTACACTTTTACAGTAGTGTTATACTAAATTTTTCGTATAAGGGATCTTCAAAATATATATAATATTTAATTTTGGGTACAATAAATTCCTTAATGAAATCAATCATTTCTTTTTCGAAATTGTTCTTTGAAAATTGAACAAGTATTCTTTGCTTTGTTTTATACAGTTTTATTAACGTTGGTTTTGTAGGTGCATAATTAACTTCTGAAATGATTATTTGATTGTTTCCAAAATTAACAGGACAGTCTACAATTGGAATGCCAATTATAGGGTTTTCATGATTTGAATGAACTGTTTCATCATCATCATCATTATTTCTGCTTCCACTATTAGTGATTGGGTTTTTGTATTTTGTGTTTCGAGTTCTTTATTAAATTCATGGATATAATCGAGAATTGTTTTGGAAGTTGTTGGCGATTCGTCGATCATGTTTAATTCAATTCGCGACGAAGCATCGGCGTTTTTGTTTAAACAACCTTTTTTGTATAGAATTTGGTAATCGTACTCCTCAAGTTTCAAACGCCATCTAATCATTTTAGAATGTGGTTCTTTTAAGGAGAACAACCATTATAAATGCTTATGATCAGTAATTATAGTAAATTTTCTGCCAAAAAGATAAGGTCTGTAATATTTAACGGCCCATATTATCGCTAAAAGTTCTTTTTCTGAATTATTTAGAGTTCTACTAGCATATGCTATTGGTAGGTCTGTTCCAATTTACCTTGCGATAAAACGGCACCGATTGCAAAATTACTTGCGTCCGTGGTTAAATTAAACGGTTTTATAAAGTCCGGATACTGAAGTATCGGCTCATTAATTAATAAATTTTTATATAAATCAAAATATTTCACGTAATCGGGGTCTTTAATTTTTATTACTGCGTCTTTCTTTAAACGAGCCGTAAGGGGTTTTGTTAATTTAGCAAAATCCTTGATGATTTTTTTATAATAACCAAGTAATCCGAGAAAACCTTTAATTTGTTTAGTAGATTGGAATTGGGTAATTCTGGATTGCCTTTATTTTGTTAGGATTTGGTTTTACACGTGTCCTAGGTATGCGACTTCTTTTCTTAAAAACTCAGATTTATCTAGTTGAATTTTAAAATTTGAATTTTTTAGTCTTTCAAATAGTTCTTTTAAACGCTCTATATGTTCTTGAAGGCTGGTACTAAAAATTATTATGTCATCCATATAAATGATACATTTTTCATTTTCAATTCCGCGTAAAATATTATCTAAAATTCTCCCAAATATTGCGGGGGCATTTTTAAGTCCAAAAGGCATACGCAAATATTCATAGTGACCATTTTCCGTGTTAAAAGCGGTTTTTTGTATATCTTCTCCAGACATTTCAACTTGGTGTAATCCTGATGCCAGGTCTAATGTAGAAAAGTATTGGCATCTGCCTAACTTGTCCAATAAATCATTTATATTAGGTAATGGGTATCGATCACCGATAGTTTTTTCGTTTAACTTACGATAGTCTACAACTATCCTCAATTTTCGCTTGCCAGAGACATCCAATTTTTTAGGTACTACCCAGATAGGTGAATTCCAAGGGCTGTGCGATTTACGAATAATTTTTTGTTCTAACATTTTTTTAATTTGATTTTGTACCTCTAGTTTGTGTACTTCGGGGTAACGGTATGATTTTGTGTAAACAGGTAATTCGTCTGTTGTTCTTATTTTATGTTTGATTTGATTTGTGAACGTTAATTGTTGATTTTCTGAGTGAAATATATCCTCATATTCTTTAATTAATGTAATAATTGACCTTTTTTCTTCTGCGTTCATGTGATCAGTACGTATATTTTTTGATGGATCAAATTTTGTTTGTTTAGATTCTATTACGTTTAAATTTTGATTAAAATTTAAATCGTAATCGTTAAAATTTTCAGCTACTAAGGGTTGATTTGGCAAACATTTATCAATTTTTATTTCTTTTTCTGTTGGATTTAGAATGGTACAAAGAGCTTGGTACTTTTCTACTTTTGTAACGCATTCAGGTATTTCTAGATCATTTAATTTAGTGTAAGGAATAATAATCTCACCTTCTTTAATATTTTGCACATTAACTTTAATTACTTGTTCAGTTCGTGGTTGTAGAACTATAAAATTTGTGCATGGATGTAATTTGTGATAATGCAATTTAATTTCACAATTTGGCGTAATTAATAAATTTTTTTCTAGATTGATCGTAGCATTTAATTTTATTAAATTATCCAATCCTAGTAAACAATCAAAATAATTATGAAAGTTGAATAAGTGAAATTTTAAAGGAAGGTCCTTTTGTAAATTAAACAATTTCGAACATGATATTACAGTACTGTACTTTTCGAAGGAAGAACCATATGCTGCAGAAATTTGAAATGGATCGTGTTTCATTGAACCATTAAAATATTTATTCGCTATATTGGGATTTACGAAAGATTTTGAACTGCCAGTATCTATTAATAATTTTAAATTATTTTCAGGAAGTATTATGTATGCTGTGATCATTTGTTGAATTCATTAATTCGAATTGGGGTATTCCGAGGCTATTTCGTCTAAAAAATCATTTTGTTCTTCAGGAAATTCAACGGAAGGTTGGTAATGAAATTTGTTTGTTTCATCCGCTATTTCGTATGAATCGTCATCAATGTTATGTAATTCTTGAACTACATTGTTCGGAATATTTTGTTTAAAATGATCGCCCTGGTTTAGATTAGGTCGATATGTATTTCTAGTTGAACTGCTCATTGGAATAGGTTTTGGCAAATTTTGGTTTTGATGCGGTCTAAAAACATTTACTTTTTTGTTATGATTGGGTACATTGTTTCGATTAAAATTCGATTGTAATCGACATTTCGTTTTTGTAAATATCGCGGATTATGATCAAAATTTGTAATTTGTGATGGTTTATTTTTAAAAACAGGTTTATTTTGAAAATTCGGTTTTGGAATTAATTTATTTTGTTCGGATTTTTGCTGATTGATATCCCATTGGAAATCGTTCGTAAGCATATTTAAGGTAACGTTTAAATCTGCAGGATTTTTCGTTCAGTCCACGTAATAAAATTCTCAGCGCGTATTTGCGAAAATATTGCGTTAAGACATTTGCATCGTTAGCGGTAACGTGCGTTGTTAGATAAGAAACTTGTAAGTTTAATAACTGTTGAATACGACTATAAAATTGAAATGGTGTTTCATTTCCTTGTTTTAATTCTGTCATTTCAATATTTGAACTGAAACAATTTCAAACTCTTTTGTCTGCATATGTGTTTATTAAAACGGTTTTTAATTCTAACCAATTTGTAATAATGCAAGACGATATGTTTGTTGCGGCTTTTCCTTTAATTTTTGACAAAATCCTTGACATCAGATATTCATTCTGAAAATCGTTTACATCTTGTGCATTATAAAACTTATTCACGAGCTTTTCGCTGAGTTCGATAAAGCGCCATGAAAATCGGGAATCATATTTAAATATTCTTGTTTAAGAACAGGTACAGGTGTTGTTTGATTTAAAGCCATTTTTGTGTTTTTGATTGGGGATCTTGAACGATATGATGGAAATTTTGGTGAATTTGAATCAGAATCAGAACTTGAATCATATGTTTTACACACATTTCTCGAACCTCTAAAAGACATGTGCACTTACAGTAAAATTAGTGTCCACTCCATCCAAATCTTGATTTTCTCTCAGGACGATGGTGTGTTAATCGATGTTCACTCGATTTTCGTTAAAATGTTCTTTTAACTCCAACACTGTCTCTTTGTTGTTCTTTACCAATAAATTGTTGAAACGAACCGAAATATTATATCTAATAAATCGTTAGGTAAACCGATCCGACTGCGCCACTTAACTTTGGTTTTCCCGTAAGGCCGTTTTTAAAAAAGATTTATTTCTTAATTAAAACAATCTTAAAGTATTCGGTACAAATTATAATTCATGACTAACTTGTTATTGTCGCTGCAATACATTTTACACGTGCGAAATTAAATAGTAAGCGAATATATAATGATAAGCAAGTCTGCGTGTTATATCACGTAGAAGCTACAGGTGTCCACGATATAACTTATTTATAAAAAATCTCATCGGAGATACAAAACTTGCTTTTAAAAAGTTTTTATTTTGTTTCAAGTTCACAATTATGTGTGTACAATTCGGAATCTAGCTCTAGACTGACTAACAAAAGAATAATGGAATGTATTTGCACGCAGATGTGCGATGATTTCTAGGAAATGTGCTTATGTCGACGGTGGCATATTCTTACGTTTTGATAACGTTGTCGCACGATAACTCCTCCATCCCTAGAAGCTTGAACCACCGGGAAGATGAATTGGACCGGGGGTGTCGGTTGCTGGTTCTACTGGGTGTTCTTTCGATTTCCAGAATTTCATCTTGACAAAGTATATGATACAAAAGACGATACCAATGTAGAGGATGATCGTCCATATGCTGGGCCAATGATTGATTTTCACTGGGTCGTAGATTTGTGTAATCGATTCCAATTCGATGTTACCAAAATGTAACGGTTTTAGCCTTAATTGTAACATTGTTGAAACTTCGTATAGTATTGGATGCCAGTCCGTGATTATTAATGGTGTACCAACCGATTTATGTTTTCCAAACAAGTTGTAATCATTTATGGTAACATTACACTTGCTTAATTTTATTAGAAAAACTCCAATTAGTGATAATTTTTCTCTTCTATCAGGACATACAACTTCAACCATTTTCTCTTCAGGGAACACGCCAATATATTGACCAATTTCAGGTATCCAGTGGGTGTAGCTGTCGGGAACTTCTAACTTTGTGTATCTGCAGGATCGGATTTCTGCATGAAAAACTTCCTTTTCACAGGTGATGTCTTCGTGGTTGACATTACTTGATGGACAATGAAACATTTTACCACGAGGACAAATGCTGTTTAGAGGCTTAAATGTGTCGTTTGATCCTCTTAGGATATAATTAAATTTAGAATAGATAGTTACAAATTCTGACTCGTGCTTGAACGGCACCGGATAAAGATGATATAATTTAAAATCTTCTTCGAAATTTATCGGCATAATCAAAAAATAAATTATTTCATCGTTTCGTATTGTACAGTGTACTCTAATCAATGATTCAAGATCTAGTAAGTTGGCATATTCAATTTCAAACGGTACGCGTTTTTTATAATTATTAAAGATTTTCTGCATTTCTAACAAGAGTTCGTCCCTTTTTATAATACTCGGATGTAGAGTATTTAATCTACAGAAGGTTATAGAGTTTTCAATGTCTTGCAAGACATATAAAATATTATTAGAAAGAATTATCAATTGATTGAATACGTCCTTCCAAACTAAAACATCTTGAGTTATCAATTCTCGATTAAAACCTTGGTTCAACAACGAAATTCTAGACATTAGTAGGTTTTCGTTATGCTGAATGTCACGCAGCGTGTTATTAAATTTTTCAATAATTTGTGTGCTTACTGAATATTGTAACTTGAGTTGGTCCTGAAGGTTGTGTTGATTGTATTGTAAATGTTTTAAAATGTTATTAATTCTTTCGCCGTCATTTGCGTCAGGATTACCAGTTATTCCTTTAATAAGGGTTCCGGCTACATTTACTAAACCTCTTTTATTTCTGGATTGCACTATCGCATGGTTATTGGAAATTAAGAATTTTGTTCTGAATTACATTTCGGGTAAAACGAGTTATTTTGTCGTAATTATCTAGTTCTAATTTCAAAAAATTATCTTCTTCAATTTCTACAAGATTATTATACTGATTATTTAATTTGTTAAACTCATCTACGATCGGGGATAAATTATAATAGTGCACAAAAGTGTGTTGGTAATTTTCCAGTTTTGCCGCGCCCAATTCGATGGGTAGGATCCCGAGATTGTGCGTTAAGTTCTTCAATTCTAATCCTTGTCCGCAGACGAAGAACCTGCAAGATTTGGGAATGTGTAAGTTTTTTGTCTGGGTCTTTTAATGTTAGACAAATGAATATTCTCACTCGTATGATGGTGAGACTTTTGTATTTTTGCTGTTTTAAGATCTGGATTTATTTCATTAACATTTTCTGACTTATATTTGTTTTTAGTTTTACTCTGTTTTTGTTTATTTTTGACAAAAATTTTATTTCCTATCTCAGCTAGGTTTTTTCTTGTTTCGCTTAATTTGTCAATTGTGTTTTCTTTATTATTTTGTATATCCTCGTTTAATTTTTCGTATAATAACCTTAATCTATTTCGATGTTTTTCTACGTAGTTATTTACTAATTGTTTTTCTATGTCCACATTGAAAGCACTTTCGGAATCTATATGACCACTAACAATATAATGAGGCTTGAGCTTGGTCACAGAGTGTACAGAGTTATTGTAAGCCAAGAGCGCGTAATTAACCTTTATTTCTATTGGGTCATTGTCGTATTCCTTTTGGTTTTTTAAGAATCTTATGTGTTCAACTAAGGTAGAATGAAAACGTTCTATTGTTCCATTTGATTCCGGGTGTTGTGAACTAATAAAGTGAATTTTGATTTTATGTGCGCCTAGTAATTCTTGAATTACTGAATTTTTGAATTCTAAACCATTATCTGAAATAATTTCTTCCGGGATTGGGTGGTGTGTGAAGTACTTAACTAGATTATTTGCTACTTCAATACTTTGTGAGGAATTTAATTTATAGGCTTGTGCATACTTGGAATATGAATCAATTATTGTTAAAAACTTTACCTTTTCGAGTGATATTGTATCAATATGTAAAATTTGGAACGGTTTTACTGCAGTGGGGGTGATATTATACTTTAATTTTAGTGGTCTCCTATCGTATTTTGAGATAAGACACGTCTCACATTCGTTAATAAATGTTTGGATACTTTTACGTTGATTTGGCCAATAATATAAGGTTTTAATTCGGGTTTCAGTTTCATCTAAACCTCTGTGATTACTTTTACCTTCGTGATAGTTTCGGATTATTTCTTCGATATCACTTTCATCAACGTCGATTAATTTTGTGTTGCATTTAACCATTCTAATTTGAGAATCCTTGAAATATTTCGATAATACTGTAGAGAATATTTCGTATAAATTATCCGCTTCAAAGTGTAAATGATATTTTACATTGGGAACAATCCATTCCTTTACGAAATTGAGTATCTGTGCTCCAGGATTATCTTTAGAAAATTGCACTAATATTCTTTGAGTGGAAGTAAACAATTTTATGATCTTAGGTTTGGCGGGATTGTAATTTACTTGAGAAATTATAATCTGATTTTTACCTAAATTTACAGGATTTTCTGATATGGGTATGACCGGTATAGGATGTTCTTCTTGATTGGTATGCACTATTTGTTCATTTTCTAAATTACCTTCTAAATTTTGGTTATCTGAATCGCGATCATTTCCTACTTCTACAATTAATGATTCTGTGTCAAGTTTATCGTTTTTATCTGAGTTAGCTGACGTTTGTTCCAATTGTTTATTAAAATCATTAATGTATTTGAGAATGTATGGTGTTTCGGTTTCTTGGTTTTCATTAACGTTTATTTCTGTACGAGAAAGTGCGTCTGCATTTTTGTTAAGACTACCCTTCTTATAGACAATTTCATAATCATATTCCTCTAATCTTAGTCGCCAACGGACTAATTTGGAATTCGGTTCTTTTAGAGAAAATAACCATTGTAATGGTTTGTGGTCGGTTATAATTTTGAATTTTCTCCCAAAAAGATATGGTCTAAAATATTTCACTGCTTCAATTATAGCTAGGAGTTCTTTTTCAATAGTAGAGTAATGTACTTCTGTATCGTTTAATGTCCTACTAGAGTAAGCTACTGGTAAATCTGAACCATTTTTTCCTTGCGACAATACCGCACCTATGGCGTAATTACAAATTGAAAGGTTGGGAAAAATCCGGATACTGTAATATTGGCTCGTTTATAAGCAAATTTTTACACAAATCAAAACATTTAATATACTTTGGGTTATTTACGTTAATAGAAGCACCCTTTTTAGACACGATGTTAAAGGTTTCGTTAATTTAGCCATGTTCCTTATAAATTTTCGGTAATAACCTAAAAGTCCTAAGAATCCACGAATTTGTTTTACAGTTTTGGGCAATGGATAATTTTGTATAGCTCGAATTTTATCGGGATTTGGTTTCACTCCGTTTGGTGTAACGATGTGTCCTAAATAGCTAATTTCCTTGCGCAAAAACTCAGTTTTGTCCAATTGAACTTTGAGATTTGCATCTCTTAAACGATTGAATACATTTTTAATCGACAAATGTGTTCCTGCAAGCTGGTACTAAAGACAATAATATCGTCTAAGTACACGAGACATTGTTCGTTTTGAATACCCCTTAATATGTTATCCATGACTGGTTGGAATGTGGATGGTGCGTTTTTAAGACCAAAACTCATTCGCAAAAATTCATAATGACCTTGTTCTGTATTAAACGCGGTTTTAGGGATATCTTCCTCGGCCATCTCGATCTGGTGGTATCCTGAAGTTAAATCGTTTCTATGAATTTCGGGGTAACGGTATGATTTACTATAAACAGGAATTTCGTCCGTCGTTTTTATTCTGTGTTTAATTTTGCTTGTAAAACTTAATTGATTTTCGTCAATTTGGAAAATATCTGAATATTCCTTAACTAATTTCTCAATAGCCAATTTTTCTTCCGAATTCATGTGTTCAGCACGAATTTTCGACAAGTCAAATGGTTGTTTACTCACATTAAAATGATTTAAGTTGTTTGGTACTTGACCGTCTAATATCAAACACTCGTTAATATTTTCTATTTCTAAAGGATCATTAAAATCAACTTCTACGGTTTCCTGGGTTGGGTTTAATATTGTGCATATAGCTTGACCATCTATAACATTTGTAGTACATTGTGGGATTTCTAATTCGTTAATTTTCGTATAAGGAATTATTCCTTGGCCATCTTTTATATTTTTTACTTTAATTTTTACTACTTGTTGACATCTAGGTTCAATAGAAACTAAATTCAAATTTTTCGATGGTAAATTATGGTAATGAATTTTTATTCTGCTGTGTGGAGTAATAGCTATATTGTTCACAAGATCAATAGAAATATTAAGTTTTCTTAAATTATCAACTCCTAATAGACAATCGAATGAATTATGAAAATTAAATAAATGATATTTTAATTTCTCATCAACTTTGAATATTTTAGAAGCGGGAATGTTTATGCTGAAACTCTCTACTGAGCTTCCATGTGCACTTTTCCTTTTTCAATATGGGTCCGAAAATATTTAATTGCAACGTTTGGGCGAATAAACGACCTAGTGCTACCTGTATCTATTAGAACTTTTAAATTATGTTCTGGGAAAACTATGTAAGGTCAAGATCGACAAAAAAATCGTTCTCGTCTATTTCGTCAATAACGGGATTTGAAAATTGATTTTCGGGGATATCTTCATTATCGCTTTCTACTTCTTCGACAACAATATTTTGAGTATTTGGTTTGTAAGTGTTCTTTGTCGAAATACTCATGGGGGTTGATTTGGTTAAATCTTTGATTAAAGTTCGAAGTATTTTGTGCCGGTGGTCGATAATTTTGACCTATTTGTTGTATTGGTTTCTGAACATTAAATGGCATTTGATTTGCTTTAAGTTTATTAGTGTAGTATTGGTTATTTGGCAAGATTATCTTTTGATAATTTTGGTTTGCATTATTGGGTTTGAAATTATTTTGATAATTTTTATGTTTTTGTTGGTTAACTTCTAATTGAAAATCATTAGTTAACATGTTTAAAGCAGTATTTAAATCAGGAAATCATAAGTGAACCTATTGGATCTTTTAATCCTCTTAGTAAAATTCTAAGTGCGTAATTTCTCCAATATTGAATTAATACGTTTGCTTCTACAGCGTTAGAATGAGTAGACACATATGAGGTTTGCAAATGTAATAAATGTTGAATTTTCGAATAAAATTGAAATGGAGATTCATTTTGAGATTGTTTTAATTCAGTCATCTCTATAGACAGACTGTATAAATCTCGTTTATCAGCATACGTATTTAGTAACGCGTTTTTTAAATCTGTCCAATTATTTATTGTACAAGATGCAATATTCAGAGCAGCTTCACCTTTTATTTTTGAAAGTATACTGGACATCAGATATTCGTTCTGGAAGTCCGTAACATCAATTGCATTGTAAAATGTTGTTACTAATTTTTCACAAATTGAAATGAACCTTGGTAGTAGTTCAGTTTTACCTTGAAAATCGGGAATCGTTGCAAGATATTCAGGTTTTAAAACTTGTGTAGCTGGGTTTACGCTAGCCGCAGCTATTGTTTGTGAAGTACTTTGCATTTTGGATGCGCGGATGTTCACTGTTTTTGAAAATGATTGTTCGGTTTCTGAGTCAGAGTTAGAACTTTCCGAATTTTTTGAGGAATCTGAATAATAATAATTACTAAAACCTATAAACGACATAGGTACTCACAGAAAAATTAATCTCACGGAGCCCATTGTGTCCAACGAAGCGTTGGTGTTGATCCCTATTGGGTGTGGTTCCGCCTTCCGTCCTTTCGATATTCGCTCGGGGAATCGCTGACGTTCACCACAAGTGGTTCTCGATGTGCCAATAAATCGTTAACACGAACCGCGGATTATATTCGGTAATACGCGTTTAGCAATATCCTTTTTTCAACTGCGCCAAAAATCTCATCGGAGATACAAAACTTGTTTTTAAAAACTTTTTATTTTGTTTCAAGTTCACAATTATGTGTGTACAATTCGGAATCTAGCTCTAGACTAACTAACAAAAGAATAATGGAATGTATTTGCACGCAGATGTGCGATGATTTCTAGGAAATGTGCTTATGTCGACGGTGGCATCTTCTTACGTTTTGATAACGTTGTCGCACGATAACTTATATATATATATATATATATATATATATATGATTTAAAAAATTGGTTATGGAGAATAAAACACCTAATTTGGCAGTTTAAAAGAGTTAACGAGGCAGTTTCCGTGGATTCCGGAAGGATTGACTTCAAACAAATATCAAATTAAGCGAAAACCCGATTTAAAAGTAGGAATTGTAAATAAAATAAGAAAAGTAAGTTAGGTTATGTTCATTTATATGCATCGAAATGTCCGATCGGCCGCAAAACAACAACGCAAGCCATTTAAATTCGGATATCAATCAGGATAGCTATGCACAGCAGTATAAAAGGGAAATTAAAAAAAAAGAAAGTCAGAGCGTCCTCAACCACCAAGTAAGCAGCGTCTGTGTCGTGAAGATCTAAAAATCTTCACAACCCAGTAAAAACCTAAAAATCAAGGTCAAGCTAAATAACCGTATTCGTAAAAATATATTAAACTTACCGGGGAACAAACTCATCGAAGAATTCGCATCGGAAGACCAACATTTTGCCGAAAACAGAACTTCAAGACCAACGCCGCACAGTGGTTCGGGTCTTATGGACGCGCGGAAAAAATTCATTATCTCGAAAAGTACTCGATCAATTCCAATAAAACTTTTAACTACATATTATTTTTCATTGCAGTTGACGAAAATTTTCGTTGTTTATTTATAATAGGAATTAGAAATTTCATAATTTGTAGCTTTGGTACACAAGGTCATAGGTAAAAATCCAAAAATATTTAAGTTTCAAATTTGAATTTATAGCTGCTATAAATACAAGTATTATTGCATATAATATAAATAATAAAAATGCGTCCCTTATATCGCCAGCGGCATGAAGAAGACCAGGTACTATGCGAATCATATTCATTTCGGCAGTGGTAGAATAAAATTTTCGTGGTATGAATCAGAGAGCATTCATGTGGCTTCTCCACTAAGATCTATTTTTTTCCGTGGATCTGGTTTTAAATTTATAATAACAGGATCTGAAGGAATATCATATGCGTGACATCTTCGTTTGTGGCTATTCGGCTACATTTTCTTGAATTGTGTATCCGGTAAAGTTTATAATCTTTATTTCTACATTCTTGAGCTTCCTCGGACAAAGTGTCCATGGGAAAATAAGCACTTTCCATGATCTGTTGCCCATGAAATAGAACCTTGTGTACACTTTATGGCATTTTATATCATTCGTACTTTTCTACAGCTAACACCTCTGTTGCATAACGATACCTTCCAAATTTTTCTGTGTCAATAACAGCAGTACGTGAGATCACTTCCAAAATTATTTCCATTTTTTGAGTAAATTTTCATCCAAACCTGGTATTTCTGTACTTTTCCTGGATTGTTGAAAAATCATCTAGTAAGTATGTCCGTCATTAGTTGTTCCAGCACCTTGTTTCACTATATCTATTTTTAATCCTAGCTCCATCTCATTTTTTTCAATTTCCGACTTTCTATTATAAGTCAAATTATATATTCAAATTATAAGCTGTGTGCAAAATGTACTCCATCAATAATAATAACGAACCGTAATTGCATCATGACTTTATCGTTCATGTAAATAGTCTTAGACCACATTGGGCGGTAATCTTGGGGATAACGCGTCGACAAATGTTAATGCTCATTACAGCGAAGATCGCAAGTATTCGCATTTTTTTTGTGAGACAATAATCAATATTGTAACCTACGTTCTCGTGTAAATTGTTACGTGGAGGGTCGTGGAGCTCACTTTATAACTCTAAATGTATTCCATTTTAACTTTGAACGAACATAACTGCGTAAATGATTTAATTTCAGCTAATTTGGATTAAGTTTCTACAATTTAGAGAACATTATCCATTGATGAACTTTGCACGAGTCTAAATATATGTAAACATCAACTAAATTTAAAATGCTTTCACCAAAAGATAGTTCATTTATTGAACTTTCAAGAAAAAAAAGAAAAAAATTGAAATTCGCACTTTCATCATTCGGACTTTTTTCCGCGCTTGAACCACTGTGCGCCGTGGCGAGAGAGTGGTTGCATAATCGCCGATAACGCCGCGGAACGGACTAAATTTATCGATCACCTATCGATTAAGTACGCAGGTAGTTTTAAAGCATAATACACATATCTACTTACCCAAAGATCAAGAAAAAATGTCCACCACATTACACGTATCCACATTACATCTAGTTTAAGTTAGAAAGTTTGCAAACACACATACAGCCATATTCCAATGAAATAAATCAAATAAATACATCGTAACAATATATAATCCTAGCTCCATCTCATTTTTTTCAATTTCCGACTTTCTATTATAAGTCAAATTATATATTCAAATTATAAGCTGTGTGCAAAATGTATTCCATCAATAATAATAACGAACCGTAATTGCATCATGACTTTATCGTTCATGTAAATAGTCTTAGACCACATTGGGCGGTAATCTTGGGGATAACGCGTCGACAAATGTTAATGCTCATTACAGCGAAGATCGCAAGTATTCGCATTTTTTTTTGTGAGACAATAATCAATATTGTAACCTACGTTCTCGTGTAAATTGTTACGTGGAGGGTCGTGGAGCTCACTTTATAACTCTAAATGTATTCCATTTTAACTTTGAACGAACATAACTGCGTAAATGATTTAATTTCAGCTAATCAAGTGGTGGAATTTTATTGTTATTTTGTAGATTTGAAGATCAATATATACCTAGTTTAGAATTAATAAAAAAAAACTTTACAAATGCAATACTTTAGTTAATATTTAAATCTGAATTTGGATTAAGTTTCTACAATTTAGAGAACATTATCCATTGATGAACTTTGCACGAGTCTAAATATATGTAAACATCAACTAAATTTAAAATGCTTTCACCAAAAGATAGTTCATTTATTGAACTTTCAAGAAAAAAAAAGAAAAAAATTGAAATTCGCACTTTCATCATTCGGACTTTTTTCCGCGCTTGAACCACTGTGCGCCGTGGCGAGAGAGTGGTTGCATAATCGCCGATAACGCCGCGGAACGGACTAAATTTATCGATCACCTATCGATTAAGTACGCAGGTAGTTTTAAAGCATAATACACATATCTACTTACCCAAAGATCAAGAAAAATTGTCCACCACATTACACGTATCCACATTACATCTAGTTTAAGTTAGAAAGTTTGCAAACACACATACAGCCATATTGGAATTGTCGCGATTAGACGAAGGAATAAAAAGCTGTAATATTTGCCCTTCCAATATCCAATGAAATAAATCAAATAAATACATCGTAACAATATATATATATATATATATATATATATATATATATATATATATATAACTTGTGAGAATGTAACGATCGTACAATTAGATAATTTAAAAATTCTTGGGGATGACGATCAACAGGCTTCTACTTATTAAAAGAAACTCATTTGTTTTTATTCAATATTTCGCAATATTATTTATTGCTTCTTCAGGAATAACTAAAAAAATGACATCTGACATACATATAACAATTATAAAAGATACTTACAACTAGAGGAATAAAACAAGGTTGAAAACAAATTATAAAGATAAGGTGCTAAGGCTCTGAATATTAATGGAGATAAATATAAATTTTGATACTGAATGACAATTTTCAAAAATGTCGACTAAACGATATTTAAATATGAAAACTGAAACCTTAGAAACGAGTACAACGTAAAAATGTTAATGTTCGTGTTGTATAACGAACTCACTAAATAAATTAAATTCATAACTCAATCAAAAACGATAAGAAAACCAACTAAATAGACTACAAATAACTACAAACTCAAAATGTAAGAATAAATGGTACTAAGTTTCTGAATATCTGAACGAGAATTTATAGAATTTATATTTTTATTGATATGAACCATCTCTAAACACATCCTGCTATTATAATTTTTCTCTTCGGCCAAAACTGTAGTACTAGTAAAGTCAAATTGATGCTTGAAATTAAAACAATGTTGAGATAAAGCACAATTTAACTTCGCTATCCTAACGTCACTCTTATGTTGTATTAAACGACTGTTTAACCACTGACTAGTCTGGCCAATATAACATTTATCACAATCTATACATGGAATTTTATATATAACATTAGACTTTTGGAGGAGAGGAATTTTATCTTTCAGTTTTGAAAATAATCTATCTAAAGATATGATGTTGTATTGTCCTATTTTGATGTTATCATTTTTACAAATAGTGATAATTCTATTTGTTAAATCTTTTATGTGCGGTAATTTCTTATAAATGACTGCATTTTCTGTAGAGATAGGAACAGCTTGTGAAGAAGAATTATAAATTAATTTGTTAGCCAATGATTTAGGGTAACCGTTATTGATAAAAATATCAGAGAGAATTTTTAAATTTTTATTAAGAAATATGGGATCACTAATTCTAACCACTCTATTCTTCATAATAACAATATTAACTTTCTGGTGAATAGAATGATTAGAAAAAAAAATTATATATCTTCCCGAAGAAGTAGGCTTTTGATACCAATCAATCATAATTTTGTTATCAGTATTTCTTATAATTTTGGTGTCTAAAAAAGGAACAGAGCGATCAGTTTCTTCCTGAATAGTAAATTGAATACTACTATGTACAGAATTGAAAGTAGATAATGTTTCATTTATTTTATTAAACGGTACCGCACAAATAATATCATCAACATATTTAAAAATAAAGGGAAGTTTGAAAGATAATTTTGGCAAAACATTATCTAATACAAAGTCCATCGTAATTAGGGCAATTATTGGACTTAATGGTGATCCCATAGGGGTTCCAAAAATTTGTTTATAAAATTTATCTTGAAAGGAAAAGTAGCAATTATCAAATATAAATTTAATTAAAGTAATGAACGACGATAAAGTGAAACCACAAACATCACTAATAAGTAACCATTTATCTTCAATTATACGAACAACCAAGTTTAAAGGAATATTAGTAAATAAAGAAACTACATCTAATGAAATTAAAACAAAATTATGAGGGAGTTGGATATCTCTAATATCTTTAACAAAAGTGAAAGAGTCCTTAGTATTATAAGTAGTACGACAAGCTAGCGAGGTAGTTAAAATATCCGATAAATATTTGGACAATTTGTATAATGGTGAGTCGATAGAGGATACTATAGGATGTAATGGAATCTCACTTTTGTGTATCTTGGGAAGACCATAAAATTTAGGAGTCACAGCATTATTCACAGTAAGTTGTTTATAAGTTGAATGAGAAATATATCCCATACTTTTAGCATTTTTTAAAAGGTCATTACCTTTTTTTTGGGTAGTGAAAGTTGGATCTCTATCAATAACCTTGTACACCTTCGTATCATTTAAAAGTTCATTAGCTTTAATGTTATAATCATTTTTATTCATAGCGAAAGTAACATTTCCTTTGTCAGCGTTAAGAATTAATAAATTCTCATTATGCTTAAGAAAACGATTACATTCCATAAATAAATTACGAAAAACGAGCCCTGTATACATTTCTTATCACTAGATCCTAAATTTAGTTTGCATGTAACACCTAAATCATGTAACATTGGTAAACTTTTTTCTGAAGTTGAAAACTTACTTGAGGTATTGAAAATGAAATGGGAGTCCTAGGGCCGGTCCTGTTTAGTGTACATATCGGAATGTAAAGATTTTAAATTATTTTGTTTCTAAAACGTTGAATATTAGATGTCTCGTCATGTAAATAATTAAGATAGAGTTAGTTTAAATACGTTTAAGATATTAGAATTAAGAGTAGAATATTAACCCGTAAATATAGAATTTATAATATAAATGTAACGAGATAATTTAATTCGCATTTGCACGTGAACGATTGGGGCGAGAAAACTCTTGAAACGATTGTACGAATGGCAGATGAGCAAACAAAAGACGGAGTGCATGCGTAGTTATTAAAGAAAAACGATAATATCACGTGATATCCAGGCAGTTACGCGGTGCTATGCGAGGCCGAATGCGAGCAGTTGTTCGAGGGAATCTATGTGGGCGTAACTCGATTATAAATAAGCGTAATCTCGATGGCTAGAGGACAGTCGAAAAATCGACACAGTCGTCGACAGTCGACAGAATCTTCTTCAGTTACTCGTGTATAAATAATGGTCAGTAAGTTTCTTTTATATTGTTAATATTATATGCCTAAATACCACGATGTCTATTTGTTTATATGCTCTGCGTTTTCGTGCCTGAACTCACGATAAATATAGTATGTTTATTTATTAAAATTTAACCTGAGATAATTTGAGTCTATGTTCGTTGTGTGATTTTGAATTGTGTAAATTTGTGTTTTTTTTTTCGCAGGTGGGATTCAGTAAATGTTGTAATTTTATGCCTGCACTCGTTTCTGTAACAGTAATGCTGGATAATAGAGTTTCTTGGCTACTTGGATGGAGTCGTAGCGTGGATACAATTTTCAATTATTCCTTTTCATGGTGTTTCTAATGACTATGTATGCTGTCTTGTTAGTTTCACTTCGATTGTATCTGATAGCGCTTCATCTGCAGAAATCGTTCTCTCTTGTGCAGTAGATCTTTTCGCAAACGCTGCTCAATAACGTATGGATCTCGTTGGTGAAGCCGTAATTTTTTTTAAAACTTTTGCAGAAAGTTTCCAGAAGATCGAATTTTCATTTGTGTTGCATATAATAATTCTGCAATTGACATATTTTTCCGCAACTCTTCCGTTTTTCGTCGTTTTGAACGTTGAAGTCCAACGATAGCCGACCGAGTGTGGTTTGAGATTTATTTAAGTGTTTTTCTCGATCTATCGAGTAAACCGGGAATGAGACATCCACATTTAACCAATATTCATTTTTTTTTCGAGAAAATAATTTTCATTGGCTTTGGCCTCCTTCCACTTCGTACGAATTTTAAAAAACAATTTTGATAACTGCGATCTGGCATTCGATCGTGTCTGCACAGGACAATCAGCTTCTTTCGATAATTCGTGTTGAAAACTTAGTATTTGGTCGTTACAGTCCGAAGTCATGCAGTTCCGCAGGGTGGAAAATACCAAACATGGCCAAAGGATGAGCTGATCCTGAGATCCTGTAAAAATATGGGTACATATAATAACATGTATTGGTCTGTGTCCAAATATCTATTATAATGCATTTGCGTCTGGGCGCAGACTACATCATATATTTGATAGTTTTTAGTTATCTTATTTGATTACAGGAGCAGTAGTTCAAATAAAGTATATAAATATATTCTTTATATTGTTTTCTGCTTTGAAAATTTCAAACGTCCGTTTGCGAGAAAATTCGACATAGAGAAAGGAATGAGTGCTAGTATGAGACATTTCAATCTATTAGAAATAACATGAATTTGTTCTCCCCTGTTGCATTACAGGTAAGAAAAGGTTTGGGATCGGGCATAAAGGACAGTCTTTTCTTATTTCAATATCAAAAGAAGAAAGGCGAAGCGGCCGGCTGCTATACGTCAAGCCGCACACAGTCACTAATCGCGACTACTAAACGCGACCACTAGTGGCTTAGTCAAGCCACTAGACGCAGCCACCAATCACAGCCACTAGTTGCTGAGTGGCAGCCACCAATCGCCGCCACTCGGCCACCAATTTTGGCTGAATTCCGTTCATTTTCGTCAGGAGCTGGCAGGGATCGAACGCGATTGTGAAATGGAAACATTGATTTCGTTATCGTTGATTATTATACTAAGACGTACACAACGTCGTCGAATTCAAAACCATCGGCGTACAATTCATCGTCGTTACTGGGTTCATCCAATTCTAACTTGTCGCATAGAACATGGACAACACAAATTGCTTTTTGAAGAATTAAAATGTCATCCAGATAAGTTCTTTAACTATTTTAGAATGGGCGTGGACTCATTCAATGAACTACTTAGTGTGCTGCACGATGACCTCAAACATCAAGATATGCAATTGAGAAAAAGTAGCCCCCCGACAGAAAGACTGGCTATTACTTTAAGGTAAGTTTCCTGTTTCACTGCAAAGCACAGGATCACTTTTTGTAATAAAGAAATTCAACGTTTAAATTTTTGTATGTGCTTATTTAACAAAGTTGAGTAAATAATTACCTGATTCGGTGCACATTACTAAATATGCACCGAATTCGGGTAGTGTGTACTTAATTTTGTTGAATAAGGATATAAAAAATTATCGTGTGCTTTGCAAGAACTTGAATTTATATCTGAAGGAATGAAATCAAAAGTCGAATTTATAATGAAAATTATTTATTTACTTTACTTACTTTTAATTTTTACTCAATTCTCAAAAAGATGATCAATTATAGAATTATTATCTTCTGACATAACAGAATTAATGGTATCAGATGCAGCAGATGATGAGTTTTCGGTAAATTCATTCTGATAAGTTGACTGAAATCCCGAAGCTGATTGATATCCCGAAGTAGATGGATGCAGAGTATGGTATGAGCGTGGTTCCTGAAATGATGGTGTAATATATCCATGTGTTGATTCTGCGGTGTCCGCATGTACTGTTTATATATTTTTTGTAACATCAGTACATCCACTTGAGCATCCAATTTGAAATCATTGGCTATTTGTCGAAAGTGCGGCACTAAAGACAAAGCAAAGTTACGATCGGAGTCTTCTTCGTGCTTGTTAGAATTGCGAGATTGTAATTGTTCTCAAATACTATGAGGTATATCAATTTCTACCAGACTTTCTTCATTGTTTGCCTTGTTCTTTTTGGTCCTTTTTTCTCTTGTTCTTCATTCGTCAATGGACTAGGCCCACGTCGTATGTCAGTTACATTTGTTAAAAAATATAGTTGTTGATAGTAGATATATGGCTTTCGGCTTGATGACGGTGCTCCACTTTTGGTATTGGTTTGCTTTTTACGTGTTCTCTTTTGAAACAGTCACGGAGACTCTTCCATTTACGCTGCAACTGAGAAGCTGAAACAAAAAAAAACAACATGGTTGAATTTCTAACAGCTGTTCTTGTCTTGTTTCAGATACCTTGCTACCGGATGTTCATTTGGTGACTTTGAATTCATATATCGTTGTCGTGCGTCAACTGCGAGAATGATTGTAAAAAAATATGCAAACTAATCTATGAAACACTTCAAAATATCTGCGTACCACAGCTAACTGAAGAAATGTGGAGTAATATAGACAAGGGATTTAAGGAATATGCTAACTTTCCAAATTGCTGTAGTGCAATTGATGGTAAACATATAAGGATTATTAAGCCTCTACATAGCGGATCCTTATATCATAAGATGAATTCAATTTTCATCATACACTGACAGTACCAGGACTTCACGATATTGATAACTTCCACATTCAAACAGTAAACACTAGATATATTGAAAGATTATTTTATTAGCTGTACCTTGGCAAAATAATAAAATATAAATTTAACTTAAATAAAAGTATACAAACATTTACCTGCTTTGTTTTTTCCGCTACGTTTTTTTCACTAAAATTCGGAATGTATTTATAGCATAATTCCTCACAAGCTTCAGTTTTTTTTCCTCTGTCGCTGTATAAATCTGACCTTAAGTCCCAAATACCAGGGCGCTCTTCCATATCAGAGATAAAAACATCTATCGCGAAATGCTGATCCACCGACATCGTGACGAGTGTTGGGTGCGGTGCTAGCGACAAGAATAGACGTGGGACGCGTGCGGGGAGAAGCCGGCGACTGTGGCCGAGTGTGGCTCGGACGCGGCCACTCGAACGCTCGGCTTGCGTCGATGGCATACAAAATGTATGAAAAAGCTCGTCCGCAACTTGTGGCGACCAAGTCTTATTTTCACTTGTTTTATTGGCTATTGTTGATGCACGTTATAAGTTTATATGAATTGATGTTTTCGCCTATGGAAAAGAAGGGCATAGTGGCATATTTTAAAAATCGTCGACATACAAACTTTTGCACAGTGAAACAGTTATGCCAAAAGACAGTACTTTAGCAGGCACCAATATTTCACTGCCTCATATAGTTGGGGATGAAGCATTTAAACTCTCCCGACACGTCTTACGTCCTTATCCAAGAGGTCAAGCTAATGCAGATTCACAAAAACGTATTTTCAACTATAGACTGTGCCGTGCGAGAAGGACTATAGAAAATGCATTTGGTATTTTGTGTCAAACGTTTAGAATTTTTTTACACACGTATCGCAGTAGAACCTGCCACTGTATATCTAATTATAACAGTTTCATGCTGTTTGCACAATTTGCGAAGACCTTCAACTGCAGTTAATTTATGCGAAGAGGATCTAGTTCTGCGAATTCTTGAAGGAAATATGAGGAACTTGCGGGCAACGTGTAACGGTCGGATTTATTTACGATTTTAATTAAATTCATTTAATTCGATTTCTAGATTTGGTAATGTTTTGCTCGGTATAAATTGGTGGTATCTCATATTCAAGGTTCCATATGTGTAAAATTGCCTTTTTGGAAATCATATTTGTTGGTTTTTGTTGTCAAGTCTTTTTTGATACGGACCGGACGGTCGTCGAAAAGTCGCAGGTGTGTTCTGGTGTCCAATAACATCAAATCAGTCGCTCTTCGGTTGTTCATAGTAATTGTTTATTCCATGTGAGTGTTTGGAAAATAATTTTCGCAAGTTGCGGATTAAGTGGACTCATCGAAGAATATATTAATCGTGTTGGTAGTGGACCGATACGATATCACGTAATTTTACGGATCTTTAGTCGACGTTTATAATATTCGATTCGCCTCGTGGTTTAGAGGCTCCTAACTTTGGGCTCAAATACATATCTTGTGAGTGAGGGCTTGTACTTTGCACACCTTTTAAGGACGGCGTCCTTGCTGTATCCAAGCGAAACGTGCTGGAAAATTTCGTCGCATCGAGTAACCGGCCGACGTCGTAATTCGAACGGACGAACTCGCTAATTCGCCTACTATTCAACGCGGGTATAAGAAGTGCAGGTATTTGCCAGCCATTTTGTTTAACTGTGATTTATTTTAAAAAACGCTAATATCTCAAAGTGGAAAACCTAAGCAACCATATCCGATCAATACTTGTTTTGAAACTTTGAAAGCGATTAATAGAATTTACATTTTAAGTACCGATCAAACGTTATCTAAATCCCTGATTAATTACGGTTTGTTATTTTTTTGTATTATTGTCTGTAATTTTTTTGTTAATATTAAACAACTATTTTTGGGTTATTTTTTATATACATATTCTTTACTATTTTGGAAACCACACCCGTCCCCACTGCAGCTAATCGAGGTATACTGTTATTTCTTCGGATTCCTCAGTATTAAACAATTTACCACGAAATTCGTAGTAAACGGACGGTAATTCATCTGCGGAAGCATTTCAAAACAGAGATGAGTTTAAAAACTTTTTCAACAGTAATCTAGGAAGTGTAGCTTGGCAAATGAAGCATGTTACCAGAACAGATTTATGCGACAAATAATAAATTATTTTTATACTATAGTAATATGAAAAATATGAAATTACAAATTTATAAATGTTGTTTTATTTTTTTATATATTGTATTGGCTGAATAAATCTGCACAGTCTGTGTACTTATTACATTCATTTGAACTCTGTGCAGCTTCTGTAATAGTCGACAAGCTATTTTTACATACATTTTGACGTGGAGCCCATGAGTTTGCATTCTCAAGTTCAAGCTGTGAGATAATATTCAGTACTTCCAATTTCGCCCAAACAGCTGATGCAGTTGGAAATGTCATTACAGTTTCCACCATGCTCTCAAAAAATAACTTTATGGGATGTTTTTCAGTTGACTTCATACAAGCTTCAATATTCTTTAATACTTCGCTGCGGTCTTCTTTTCTGACCTGCAAAATATCTAAAAATGTATCACTGCTCGTTTTCCGTTTTTTGATTACGGGAGTAAAATAATTGTCATTTGGTGGCATAGCATGTTCCACTGGATGCACTTCTTCAATATTGTCTCTAATACTATCATCTTCAAAGGCTCTTTCTTCGTCTTCTTTTTCGGGATTTGCAGTTACATTACAAAGAGTACTTAAACGATTGCATTGTAGCATATGAATTGAAAAAGTATATGTATTATAGTCCGGGAGGCAGTGTCACATTTTACCTAATCATTTTATGCCGGCTGATTTTGATATCGATAATTGTTCCCGTACCAGTGATCAGTGAACCGACCGTCAGCTGCTCAAGTAGCGAGCCATGTGGGCGTGGGAAGCCGCGAAATGGTAAAAAAAATAGTATGCCGGCTGAAACTTTTTTTCTGATTAGTTTACATCGTAGTGAGTTTAAAAAAAATAGTCAGCTGCGTCGCGAAAGGGCCATTATGCGTCAGCTACTCACACGAACTTGTCAAAAATACACGAAAAAAAATAATAGTATGCCGCATGAAATTTTACTGGGTGATTGTTTACATAATTAGAAGTACGAAAACAACAGTCAGCTGCGTGTGTAGCGGGGCAAAAGCCGTCAGCTGACGGGGTAAAGATGAAAATTATTCGATCAATGCATGTATATCTTTCAGGGTCCAGCTGCAGCTGACGAATACTTTTCACAACCGTAATAATTAAACTATCATATTGACAAATATCAACCGGTATAGCGTCAATTGAATGATAATTTTGGGAAGAATAATATGAGTGCAACAATTTCGTAAGAAAAAATTTATGTAATGTGTTTTGTCTTGCTTTTTTTTTCACATACATATATGAACGGAAGCCATAATATAAATTAATGTTGAGTATAAAATGGAAGTAATATAAACGAATCTAAAGGTAATATATAAAAAAAGAAATAGAAATATAGAAATTAACAATGTTGTAGAAATTTCAATCGTAGAATCTGTACCAGAATCGTTCCCTGATGAATCTTCATCAGATCTGTCCAGTGTTGAATTACTCTCATCGTCTTCAGCTTCTTTCTCTTCATCTGCAAATGAATATGTTAATCATCAAAATTAGGTTACCAGAAACGTATACATGCTGGAAAAAAGTGTAACCGACAAAAATGCCATACCTGCAATACTTTCGCTGCTATCCGTTATGCTAGCGACTTCATCTCCCTCGAACCATTTGAATGTGTATTTATCTTCTTCTTCTTCCCATACCCAGTGGGAGATAATCCCGATGGATTTTGGAGATAGGCATGGCTCCAAAGGTTCGCTATGTATGAAGTGCGCAATAAATGCTGGTGTAGCTCGGATTTGCATGGTGGGAAGATTGCTCCGTCGATGCGATGCTTTAATTTCAGCAGCTCGCTGTTGTCATTCGGTTGGTAATTTTTAACAAACGTAGCTACTCGTGTAGCGTTCACATCATTTATCCCGTTGAATCCGTACACGACAAACATATTCCTCGATCGTTTGGAAAGCCTCGTCTAATGAACAGTACGGGATATTTCTAATATCGCTCAATGCTCGCATGTATGATTCAGATTTTCGCAATAATTGTAGAGGCTTTTTTTCCCTTCCTGTAGAATGCAGGATTATAATCGCAGCCTGTGAGGGCATGGAACCCCGGCAACGCAGCCCACAAATTGGTCCCTAATTTTTCGTATAATTCCGTAATATCAACGAATGTTTGTGCATTCCCGGAACCAATGTGTATCGTGATTTTTAAGTCGTTCTGAAGAGCACCCATATTGCAAAGCATTATGATAGAAATATCCGTGTCTGAGCATCTTATTGTAACGTGAGCATCAAAATCTATCTTGCAAACGTGAAATACAATGTTTGTATCAGCTTCCTCGTGAGCTGGACAAGATAGATTATGCTCGACGGTTCTTACGACTTCATCACTTTCTACTTCATATTTGTAGCAACGCTCGTAGTTTATGTAGATTGTTTTATTCGCTATGTAGGCAGCCATATCATTTTGTGTCCAATCGTCGCAAACAAATTCCACTAAGGCAGCTTTGAAATAGATGTTCTTCAATTCGGTAGCAAAATTAGCTGCGCGTACTTGATCGCGGCCATTTGTACGGTACTGTTGACCTATTATCCTGCCTCTCAAGAAATGCTCGTTATCTTTAATCGAAGGCGAAACGTAACGATAAATAAACGTAATTATAATAATACGCGCATTATTTCGAGTGAACATTTGAATCAGCTTTTTGGAAATATTCCCAAACGTAGAGGGAACGTCTTTCAATGCATGCAGCATAAAGAAACCATCATAAACTAGCACGTCACATCTTTGTGGTGGGGTATGTTTTTCTGTCTGGAATACTTTTAATAATATTGATTTATCAGTTTTACAAATGACCTCATCTGCGTGACACAAAGCTAAGGGTCGTGGCGTTAGTGGATATGACAAAACTTTATCGATATTTAATGTTTGCTCAAGCGAAATGAATAGCAATTGTGCAAATAAGTTGCGGTGCATTCGTATTCTACCAGTTTTCCAGACAAAGCAATTCTTTTTTTCGGAACTGCACCCACGAAAGTTAAAATTTTATTCTTTTTTATCGATCTTTCGAATCTTTCTGCATCTTCACAACATTCTTCAAGAAATTGTTCGCGTTGCTCATTTCCACGTTTCTCTACGTTAAGCAAAAGTTGTTCAATGTTGGCTTGTACTGCTTGACCTGTTGAAATATTGTACAACAGACTTTTCTCTAAATCATTCGAAAATGGATTGATATTCTGTTTGATATTAGTAATAACATTTCCGAGCTGCAACGAATTTCTTTTGATTCTACTTTTTGCAAGGTCAGCAGTAATGTCCTGCGACTTTTTCAATCCCGTTTGCTCCATGATGTGGCTCATAACGGTTGAGCGAACGCTATGGCTCTTGCACCAACGTTGACGAGCCGAAATTGAATTGGTAGTATGCATTATTCCCGTCAATTTATTTGCAGCATCTGCATTTATGGTTTGCTCTAGCGTAAGATCAATAGGTTGTCTCGAAAACGGTTTGTCGGTTCTCTTAATTCCAAAGGATCCTCTTCCGAGTTGTAACTGTAACCCTGGGTGAGATTCGTGTACTTTCATTAATTTCTAGTGATATACAACGATATAACGTGAATAGTTTTGTTGATTGAAAGTGAAAAAGAGATTTGCAATTTTCGGTAAGACAAATCGAAAAAGATCAAGGTTTGCTGTTCGAATACTTCTGCATAGCATAAAATAGTAATCCATGAACTTTATATACATCATGTAAAATTGTGGAGTTTTGCCATGCTCGCCATTGAGCGTTCGTTGTTTATACTCTTCATACTTTTCAAAGAAAGTAATTAATTCTTTTTCCGTGATGATTGGACTAACTGATTTTACTGTCGCGATATGTGATAGATATTTCTTCATGACATCAGTTATTTCGATAATTTCTTTGTGATATGACACCATTTAGCGTAACGTACTTAGAACTATATAAACTAGTTCACGTTACTAATGTCATAACTGGGTCATATTGCATTCAATTAACGGGGACAGTAAACAATACGCATAAGTATATGTACCTCATTTAAATCACTTAGATCAGCATTAGAAATAATATAAATAGTTAGTTCTCATTCTAATTAAGATAGTCTAATTAATATAGTCTCTTACTATAGTTCGTAGACATATAGTCTTTAAGATAGTGTACGATCGATGTTACGACGGTAGAACAATAAACATCACATTTTCTACAACGGCTCTCATTAACATGAACGACGATAAGTAGTGACCTTCCTAGTCACGATGTAGTGACTTATCACATGGCGATCCTTCCAAACGAACCGACGTAGAATCTTCTGGAATCATCAAGATGGGCTACAAGAAACCATCACATGGCTGCCGGTGCAGGGCTCGAGGACGTAAGAGAAATAACTCATCGTAGGACAACCACGGGAAGCACCATAGCTTCAACAAGTTCTGGGAAGAAAGTGTAAGTGGACAAAAACAATTTAAGTAAGAAGTTTTAAATTAATAAGGAATTAAAAGTAATGGGGTTTTTAGATTGTATAAATAGTATGGGTAAGAATGATTTAAAAATGTATCATTAACTTTTCTTGCATTAGATTTGGTTAAACGCGAAAATATTTAGTCGGAAAAGGCATTGTGTATTTTTTTTTATTTTAACTATAATAGGACTGGCCAATCGAATTATTGTTTAGGTCGTTAGAACCTTTAAAGTAAAGTAAGCACTGACTGAAAAAGTAATCAATGTAAAAAGGGTATATCTCGGACAAAAGGTCTGGAGATAATGCAAATTAACTGATCAGCTTATGCCCTAGACGCCAAGTTGAGGTTTTTGCAAGGAATGACTGAGGACAGGGATCCCACCATTACGGATGAAAGAATGCGATAAAAATAATAATAATTATTATTATTAAATACCCAATGCAAATGATCAAATAATATTGATTAAGCAAAAAAAGCATTAAAAATTGATTCAGTCAGGAAGAAGTAATGCCGGAGAACGTAAAAATCGAGATTAATTATACAAAAAGACAATTGTAAAGTTGAAACAAAATTAACTCAATCGAATCTAAAACGCAAAAAGGAATAGTTAAGTTAAATTGAAAATGTAAGTAAAACTTTAAGTAAAAATGTTATACATTAAGAGATATGAATTGTTAAGATATATGAATTATTAGAAAAATAAGTTAAAGTATAACATATACAGACATAGTTTACATAAAGTTGCATATAATTTTAAGGTCTTGTCAAGTCTTAGATAGGAAATGTATTAATAACGAAAAGTGTTAAATGAAGAGAAAACGCAGTTACTTAGAATAAATAGGGATAGGACATATATATATATATATATATATATATATATATATATATATATATAGAAAAGATAATTCTTCGGGAAAATTTGGACAGGTAAATCAATTAAACAATAATTACATCAGTAACGTTTCGTCTTTAATATAAAAGACATCTTCAGACTAAAATGAATAACACATATGGTAATACAACAATATTAACGTTAATGAATGACTCACCTAATGTAATATTAATTTAATACGCGCATGAAAATTGACTAAAATACACAATCAAACATAAATAAATGTAAAGATTGCTCCTTAAACACTTCACGTAAATACACATATAAACAATTTAAAATTCGATGCGAACTCGACGCAAGTCAAATGCAGAGTAAAATGCAACGTACGCAAAACTTTAGGAAAAAAACAGTTCACAGGGTAAAAAAAACGATATTATTTCTTCAATCTAAATAAATTCATTAAGCGATCGAAACGGAAGGTCAACTACCTAAGTAATATTTAAGACATTCTTATAAATTGCTGAAGTTAAATTATTTTCACTCTTTATATTGCAAGTGTTGGGGGTCATGGCGATATACAAAGATTCGAGGATTAGTCGCTTATGTAAGTTATTTTCAGTATCTAAAATTACTGGGTTCGAGAAATCAAATGTGTGGTGGTGTTTCCACACATGTGAGCATAATGCAGTGATTTCTGACTTCTTGTCTCTGGTCATAACATTGTTGCAATCCTGTTTATGATTTTGGATTCGTCTCTTTAAGTACTGTTTGGTTTGTCCCACATACGATGAACTACAGTCATTACATTGTATCTTGTAGATTAAATTAGATTGTAATACACTGGGTGTTTTAGATTTTAATTGTGTATATAATAGCCCTACATTTTTTGTGTTGTAGTATGTCAAAATATCAATCTTGTTGTTTAAAATTCTGTTGAGTTGTTCCGACAAACCATTTATATATGGGAAAGAGTAAAATTTTTTATTTAATTTTTCGTTACTAATGATTTTGGTATTCTTGTGCAAGGTTGAGTGTATGATTTTATTGATAAACTTTCTGGGATAGTTGTTATATTTTAAAATTTTGTGAATAGTCTTATTATTAGTTTGATGGAATACTGCACTACTCACTCTATCCATCCGATGTTTAAGTGCTGTCACCGTGTTGATTTTATGTTTCATGGGGTGTTGCGAAAGAAAATTTAGTACCCTTCCAGAACTTGTTGCTTTTGCATACCACATCGTTGAAAGCGACTGATCTTCTTCTCTAATAACCGTAGTATCCAAAAAGTTTAATTTGTTATTGTGTTCCAATTCACAAGTGAATTGTAGTTGATGATGAAACGAGTTGAAATAATTTAATATGGTATTTGTGTATTCTTGTGGGATAGCAGTGAAAATGTCATCAACATAAATGTATAGGAAAGGAACCACAAACGGTAAAGACGCAACTACCTGCCTCAAAAGTTTGTTCATTACCAACGATGCCAGAACCGGAGAACAAGGATGCCCCATTGAAGATCCCGATCTCTGGTAAAAAAACGAATCCCTATAGGCAAAATAGCTGTTGTTGAATAGAAAATTAATAATTCTTACAAAAGTGGACAAATCTATTGGTGTGTGAACCTGAATATCCTCCCAATCATCTGTTATGCTCTTAATCACCAGGTCATGAGGTACATTTGTAAATAGTGATACTACATCCAATGAAATTAATATATGGTTTTCAGGTAATTTGATATCTTTAATATTGTCAACGAATGAGAAAGAATCTTTTATGATATACGGACACTTGGGTGTAAGATTGTTTAGGATCTTGGTAACAAACACAGAGAGTTGGTAAGTGGACGAACCCACACACGAGACTATGGGTCTAATGGGATGCCCCATTTTGTGAGTTTTAATTAAACCATAGATTTTGGGAAAAATACCATTATGGCAAATTAATCTTTTGTAATCAGCTTCACTGATAAATTTTTTATTTTTTAATTCTTTGATTAACGCATTATTCTTATCCTGAATGATACTCGTAGGATTTCTTTTGCTTACAACATAAATGTTGTCATCGTCCAGCAATTGTGTCATTTTCTCCTCATAATCTATTCTGTTTAAAATCACAGTTGAGTTCCCCTTATCCGAACGGCACAACATTATATCTGGGTGGTGTTTTAGAAACTTTTTTGCAGCTATAAAGTCTTTAACGAAGGGATACCTTCTATATGTACTAATTTTATTTTTCTGGAGATAATTTGTAATACAATTAACAGAGGATGCACGAAGCCTATCTTTATCATCACTATCGATATTATCGGAGTTAGTTAAATAATATTCCACGTCCGTTACCAATTTGGTGATCGGAAGTTCCCTGATAGATACTGAAAATAACTTACATAAGCGACTAATCCTCGAATCTTTGTATATCGCCATGACCCCCAACACTTGCAATATAAAGAGTGAAAATAATTTAACTTCAGCAATTTATAAGAATGTCTTAAATATTACTTAGGTAGTTGACCTTCCGTTTCGATCGCTTAATGAATTTATTTAGATTGAAGAAATAATATCGTTTTTTTACCCTGTGAACTGTTTTTTTCCTAAAGTTTTGCGTACGTTGCATTTTACTCTGCATTTGACTTGCGTCGAGTTCGCATCGAATTTTAAATTGTTTATACGTGTATTTACGTGAAGTGTTTAAGGAGCAATCTTTACATTTATTTATGTTTGATTGTGTATTTTAGTCAATTTTCATGCGCGTATTAAATTAATATTACATTAGGTGAGTCATTCATTAACGTTAATATTGTTGTATTACCATATGTGTTATTCATTTTAGTCTGAAGATGTCTTTTATATTAAAGACGAAACGTTACTGATGTAATTATTGTTTAATTGATTTACCTGTCCAAATTTTCCCGAAGAATTATCTTTTCTCAACGTATACCAGTGGACAAGAAATAACAATTATATATATATATATATATATATATATATATATATATATATATATATATATATATATATGATGTTGATACGTAGATTCTCGCCGGTAAAATCTGTTCTGCTTTTTCTCGGGTAATGAACCGCGTTGTAGAATTATCCCTGTAAGGGTTGTTCCGACGTTTCGGCAATGTCACAATTGCCATCTTCAGGTTGGTCTTCTCGGTCTAAGCGATCTAGAAGAACAGTTCTTCTAGATCGCTTAGACCGAGAAGACCAACCTGAAGATGGCAATTGTGACATTGCCGAAACGTCGGAACAACCCTTACAGGGATAATTCTACAACGCGGTTCATTACCCGAGAAAAAAGCAGAACATATATATATATATATATATATATATATATATATATATATATATATATATATAATTATATGTTGTTAGAGATTAGTTTATATTTGTTTTATACTTTTGCCAAATTTATTTTATATTTTGTTGAGAAATATATATTTCTCAACAAAATATATATATATATATATATATATATATATATATATAAATAAATGCAAGGAGCATCGACCGTACGTTAAGATCCAAAACGATGAATATCGAGGAAAGCGGTCAGTTTCTTTTTCGGGCACTAATAAAACTCAATTAGTTGTTCTTTTCTATATTTCGCAATATAATTGATTGCTTCATCAGGAAAGACAAAAGAGAGTCGTTTTTTGAAACTAGCGAAGTAAACATTTATCACATTGATACATCGAGCGATTAAATTAATTAAAATAGATGAAGTTAAAACGTAAAAATATTTCGTCACATTGTAAAACATGAGAAAAAATTTTAACATGTGTTTACAATGTGACGAAATATTTTTACGTTTTAACTTCATCTATTTTAATTAATTTAATCGCTCGATGTATCAATGTGATAAATGTTTACTTCGCTAGTTTCAAAAAACGACTCTCTTTTGTCTTTCCTGATGAAGCAATCAATTATATTGCGAAATATAGAAAAGAACAACTAATTGAGTTTTATTAGTGCCCGAAAAAGAAACTGACCGCTTTTCTCGATATTCATCGTTTTATATATATATATATATATATATATATATATATATATATATCATACAAATAGTATGATTAGGAATAATCTAAGGCTGATATAAGAAGAGAAAAATCCAATTTTTAATAAAATTATTTTTTTCTTTCTCACGGAAAGAAGGTGTGATATGACACCATTTAGCGTAACGTAATTAGAACTATATAAACTAGTTCACGTTACTAATATCATAACTGGGTCATATTGCATTCAATTAACGGGGACAGTAAACAATACGCATAAGTATATGTACCTCATTTAAATCACTTAGATCAGCATTAGAAATAATATAAATAGTTAGTTCTCATTCTAATTAAGATAGTCTAATTAATATAGTCTATTACTATTGTTCGTAGACATATAGTCTTTAAGATAGTGTACGATCGATGTTACGACGGTAGAACAATAAACATCACATTTTCTACAACGGCTTTCATTAACATGAACGACGATAAGTAGTGACCTTCCTAGTCACGATGTAGTGACTTATCACATCTTCATCTATGAATTTTTCAAAGTGAAGGGTTTGAAGAGAAAGATAACAGAGTGTGTAACCTTTTGCACCTGTTGAAGTGTTTACCAGTTACAAAACTATTTACAGAACCACATGCTAGTATCTCACTGTTTAACATTACATTCGTAATTCCACAACCGTCGATGAATTTCCCTACTGCTTTGAAATATGCCATCGTAATGTGGAATGATCCTAAATGAATAAGTTATCGAATTGTGGTTTCTCCGTACTTTGAATCTGCAATGCGACTTTGGCGATAGCTAAATCATAAGTCACTTCCATATAATCTTCATTGCATTCTGAAGCTACTTTTTTGCTCTGTTTCATTGTTTCCAGAACAACTGCTGTATTTGTTGGAGACGAATTTATTGTCGTTAAGTATGAAATTCTTTGTTTGCAACTGGTATCGTCAAAAATCTTGCTATTGAATCCGACCCATGATGGAGTATTTGGCAATTTTAAGTAATGAGAGAGTATTGAGTATTGAGAGATCAAGATGCTGCAACGATAGAAGATTTTCAGGAATATGGTTTCGCAATGGACTTCCGACAGACCCGAAAGTTTCACGTAATTTTGGCTTTTTGTTGTACGGTTCCAATTCAAACGTTATAGCATCAAAAGTGCGCCGCCTCTTGCTTGAACTCTCAGAACCCCCAGCAGTTTCTATATCCGCGATATCTTCTGCGATATTTTCGAGATTCTGAGGGGGATCGCTTTTGGAATCATGCTGAACAGTATCAACAATATCTTGATATATGATGCCAACAGTGTCGTGCAATGTATCTTTGCCTGTCGGAGTATCTACGAACCGATCGAAATTGTTGTAAGCTAATCCTGTGCTTAAACTTCTTGAGCGAGTGATATCTGCAGGAGAAATATCTGTTCGAAGAGTAGAACAAAATGTCGCTTCAGTTTCTAATTCTTGTAAAACAGTGTAGCTACAGCAGTGCCCGTACTTATTTATAATGCTGATAATTTTCTTACTGTTTGTTAAACTTTTCAATGCGAGACCAAGATTAATATGTTTCGAAGACTTAATTTGACCCTTCCATACAGCATAAATTAAATCTTCAGATAACGATTTAGCCACTCTGTCTACGTTTGGGTGCCGCTTGCGCCGAGAAGTACAACGTATCAATTTCGAATAGAAATCAAGTAATACGTTTGGATTGTCGCATTCTCCTCTTATTAAGGCTACTGTTGTTAATTCGTCTGGTAGTGGAGTGCGTTTAATATCGCGGATTTCTGATCGCAAAATTAGTACAGCTTTGTCCAGAACATCTTGTTTTTCTAAACTGTCCAGATCACTGTTAACTAATACTCCGGTGTAGGGTTTAACAACTTTCTTGTTGTTCATAGAGATTACGGCAATTTTTTTTTGGAAATGTTCTCATTAATCTCTATTCCAAATTATGCGGTTCCACGTTTGCAGATAAGTCAATATTTTCATCTTTTGCCGATTCGATGTACAATGGCATTGCTGGTTCTTTACAATGTTTTCCGAAACAAAACGACACACTTCTTGAAAAGCTTGTTTGTGAATTTCTCGGGATTTGTGTCATTCTGTTTTCTCATGTTCTGCAGCAGTCTGCGACGTTAGTGCATTTTGACATTTCAATCGGCAGATTTTGTGGTATAGAACGAATTTCAATTTTGAACATTGTTCAATCATTTTATCCATAACATGTACGTAACCTACTTCGCTCACAATAGATTTCAGATTATCAATACTACTATCTGTTGTACATGTGTGTAGCAGGTGGCGGCGACCTTGAATTTTTGAATTTTTTTGCGCCGCTGTTTACAAAAAACGCACACGTTTTCCGTGGAATATACTTCCTCTTCGCCTTCAGCTTCATCTGCTTCCTCGATTGTAGGAATGTTTATATCATCAAATTGATCGTCGGCAGTCGATGAAGCGTGTAAAATGTCTTGTGCCCGGTTTCACAAACGATTGTCAAATGGTGAATTAGTTAACAAGCCTTTGACGACTCGTTATTGCTTGTGAAATCCAAAACAATGGTAATTTTTCTTTTAATGGTTCGTCAAGGTATTCAATCGTCAAATGTTCGACGATTGATTAAAGATTCGTTAACGAATCGTCAAACTTTTGACGATTCGTTAACAAGTTGCTAACGACTGATTAGCGTTTGTGAAACCGGGCATTGGTCTTCTTCAGCACATTTCTCTGAAGTTTGGGCGCCTTTTTCCGAACTGATACGAAACATTTTATTGTTTAATATGAAACAGTATACATATTGTTGTGTTTTTTATTAAAATATAAATGTTATTAGAAGTTATTAGTTAAATTAAGAAAATAAAATTTTATTTAAAAATAATAGCGAGAAGGAATAGAGGTGGTAGGGAGATCACCTGGGTGATCACCTGGTAAAGGAAGAGCAGGGATGCAGACAAGTGTGAGAAAGGAAGGTAGGGACTGAGCTATAAAAGCAGACGCACGGCGAATTACAGGGAGTTTAACGCAGCGGCCAGCCCAAGGCAGAAGAAGAAGTTGAACGCAGCGGCCAGCCAAAGAAGGAAGAAGGAGTCGGGAGTCCGAGCCAGCGACCAGCCCGAAGCAGAGAGAGTTCGGTCCAGTGACCAGCCGGAAGCAGAAAAAATGGTAAGAATATTTAAACTTGCTAATATTTGATTGATGGTGCCTGAATACAGGGCAACCAAATGGCTAAATAAGCGGTAAATGGAATAATTTGCAACTTGTTTGGCAAAATATAAATTTAAAATGAATTATGTTAGTTCATAAGGTGTTAATGTATTTGCATTTGATAAGCAAATAGAAAAGGAATAACAAATTGTAGTAATAAATTTTATTTGCACTTATAAGCAAATAACAAAAATATAAGGACAAATTGTGCAATAAATTTTATTTGCAATTATTAGCAAATAACAAAAATATATATATAACAAATAGTATCAATAAATTTTATTTGCAATTATTAGCAAATAACAAAATATATATAACAAATTGTATCAATAAACAGTACTTGCACTTGTTAGCAGGTAACAAAATATATATATATAACAAATTGTATCAATAAATTTTATTTGCAATTATTAGCAAATAACAAAAATATATATAACAAATTGTGTCAATAAATTTTATTTGCAATTATTAGCAAATAACAAAAATATATATAACAAATTGTATCAATAAAAAGTAATTGCACTTATTAGCAAATATAAAAGGATATTAACAAAGTGTGTCAATTAAATTGCAACTTATTGAGCACAGAGAGAATTTTTCATAACAAATAATTTTAAAATTAGAATATGCATGAGAAATAAGACAAATATCGACCCGGGATTAGATTATGGTAAGGACGGACCGGTCAACGCATCCGAGTCGCGCAGCATTTCTTGCTCATACCCGGCATGTGGAAATAATTTGCGTATACGAATTTTGTTTTTTTTTTTTAGGCACCGAGAACTTGTTGACGGTAAACATTTAAACGTATATAAAGGAATTTATATAATATTGTATATTAATTTGGAACATTTAGAGAATTTGATTTTGGTAAATATATTATTTTAATATAAAATATCGTTTGTATTAACGTGTAACCCGATCAAACCTGAACAAAAGGATAGCTTTGACAAGAATTTTATATAGTTGTGAGTTATTTCCTAAAAATTCAAGGCATAATTCATAGCAATATGTATATCTTACCTTGACGCTGTAGTTGTTGAAGGAGATTCAGTAGCAGGTTTTCTGTATTTTGGAGGTAATGCGGTGAATTTTCGATAACACTTCGAATGATATTTCTCAACATCGTTCAATTCTAACGGCACTTTAGCACTTTTCAGAGATAAATTCTGTCGAATCTCCAACACAAATGCACATTTTTCTGCAGTTATTTCCGTAAAAGATACCAGTGGTTCTTTTGTTTTTTCGCGACAGAATACACAAAACGGTTGAATCTTCGACATGTTTGGACTGGCGTCCCTTTTTTCGAACGGTTCAACCGAAACTACGCTTCAAAATTTCGAGAGGGGGTCAGGTACGTCGAAGGGTACGGTTAGGTATAGGCTCGGGTATATCCAGAGTATTCTATTACGTCTCGAAATGTGTGTCTACAGAGAGAAAGCATAGTAGCGTTGCTCGAATAATTTTTATCTTTACCCCGTCAGCTGACGGCTTTTGCCCCGCTACACACGCAGCTGACTGTTGTTTTCGTACTTCTAATTATGTAAACAATCACCCAGTAAAATTTCATGCGGCATACTATTATTTTTTTTCGTGTATTTTTGACGTTCGTTTGAAGTTCGTGCGAGTAGCTGAGGCATAATGGTCCTTCCGCGGCGCAGCTGACTATTTTTTTAAAACTCACTACGATGTAAACTATTCAGAAAAAAAGTTTCAGCCGGCATACTATTTTTTTACCACTTTCGCGGCCTCCCACGCCCACATGGCCCGCGGGTGCCCCAGCTGACGCTTGGTTCCATCATTATTATACCGGATCTATCGAAAATAATAACTAGTGATCGGCATAAAATGACTACCTTTTTTGTGACACTGCTTCCCGGACTATTACTTTCGTTGGTTTGTAACGTTTTCCAAAAACGTTAGCGCATCCATATGTTCCAATTTTCTTGTGTGCCGTGCAGAAGAACCTGTGCCTTGATTTGTTTCTTTTCTTTTCTTTGTATATACATCTTTTAAACTTTTCCACCGTGTCTTTATTTCTGTTACTGTAATAAATAAAATTTGTATCGCTCAGAACATTATTTATATAAAACTTCTCATTGATTACAGAACAAATATTTTCACGTTACATAGGGCGTCATAATAAACTACTGGCCTAAATTTCATTACAAATTTACAATATCCACTTCAATTGGCCAGTAGTTTACATTACTTTAAGCACTGCTAATTTTACATGCACAACATACTAATAATCGAAGATGGTGGTTACTTACCGGTTTTCCCAATTCTTTCAGCTATATCGTCCCATGCGTTGTCCCTCATTATTTGGTCCTTGCACAAGTTATGACTTCAATCGTACAATGACGGATGCTTTGCAATTTCGTCGATGAGATTTTCGTCTTCTTTAGAAAATCTTAACCTATTTTCCTTTTTCGCCATGCTTTTCGACCTAAAAACCGACACAACACGACCGTATTCGCGATTAAGTTGCCTTCGCTGCGAATTAATTCATAGACGCATCGTCTTGAAGCCACTTGTTGCGACTTGTCGATCAAGGTAGACCAGGCTTGCAATAACGCACTAAAGCCAGTTGAACGTTTAAACGTATCGTCAAATCGCTGCGACTAAACGCCCCGAAGGCAGACCGTACCTTTACACTTTTCATGATTGTTGTCACAGTGGACCGGGGTAAATTTAAAGTTCTGCAGACAAAAGGTCGGGTTTGGCCGTCTTCAATGCATTTAATTACGTCCATTTTTGTCACAAGGCATATTGTTTTTCGTGCTGCTCGCTTACACGGTAATAGAATAAATATTACGTTATATTGTATCGCCACAATGGATCGACATGTATCGTTTGAAAATGTATCGATCCGCGTGTCATGTGGCTTTGAAGATATCGATACTCATAATATCGAAAAATATTGATGTTTTTTTACTAAATAATTTCTATTCAATATCTATACGTTCCTATAACTTTCAATGATAATTAATGATGAAGATCTATATGTTGAACAAGAAGTATTAAAAATACAGTTGTTATTGCATATAAAATATATAACACAAATTGCAGTACATTAAAAATATATATTTGAAATAAAAACATCAAACTACTTACTACCCGGGTACCACCACTACAGAAAACGGCTCTACATGTACCAATCTTTTAATTCCGAAGATCTCAAAAATAATAATTTAGAAAGCCTTTCTCCACTTAACTTGTTCCTGCTCGGGGCTATAATATTGCGCGCTTGGGAGTAGAGCCCTTTAACATGGAACAGAGGTCCCTGGACAGAAATATTTCAGGCCATCTTCCTTTAAAATTGCACTGTTAGGGACTATTAGTTGATTCAAGTAAGCTTTTAAATCTACATAATGTTATGTGTCATTTTCATTTGAGGTTTGAGTTCGAAGTAAGGATAGGAATCATGAAAAATTTCGACCTCGAGATTTTAACGGATATACGCGTTTCCCTTGAATCGATCCTGACTATTTTTGGAATGACGTGTGGGTGTGTGGCTGTGTGTGTCTGTGTGTCTGTGCGCGCTCTAGCGTCCAAACGATTATAGCTGGAGCAATGAAACTTTAAACTTAAGATTTGTATATGGCTAGAAAGAAAACGTCCTATTTTGAGCAATACCTCAACAGGAAGTGATGGTTTACTCTTATCACCTTTTTCCGTAATTCGTAAACGGTACGAATTATGGAAAAAATCATTCCTATGAAAGTTGTAGATATTGAAATTCTAAACAACTTTCATGTGAATAGTTTTTTTCAAAAAATGTAGTATAACTAAGTATAAGAAAGTTTAGTGCGGACCACTGCAGATTTTTTAAATCTCGGGTCTAATATTGTTGCAATAGCTAGTAGATTCACCTTTTCAAGTGCCCCAAACCGTTGTGATATATCTTTCAAAGTCCGCACCTTCAGTGCTTTTGCTTGTTCAGAAGAAATTGTTACCGTCAGATTTGGAAAAAAAACTATTTTGTTGGTTTATTTGAGAACGAGACGTTTGGTTACGGTTAATTTTTGTTGTGGTTTTGTTGTCGTAATCTTTAACCCGGTTGTCGTATTTTTATTACATTCCCCATTCCTTGTAGTGAATAAACGTTCTTTACAGTTTTCAATTTGGGCCCTGTAAATTTTCCGCCCGTGCTTTGATCCGCCAATGGCCGCTCAATGTAAAATTTACGGTGGACTTTAACACCGAAATGCCGAAGGTACAGTCGGGGAATTTAGTACGAGAACGAAAACGCCAAGGTATAAGCAACCGGCGTAGCAAAGAGCCCATTATAATGTAGCTGGATCGTACCGAAAGATGTAGGCGTGGGGGGTGATAATAAATTCGAAATGTTCGATATAATAGATGCTTCCCTTGCATACTAGAATGTTTGATGTAATTATAAATGTGTAGTTTGTTGTAGGAGGTTTTTCTTTCAAATTTGTATATATATTTTTCTTAACGTGTATGAATGTGCGATCGTTACGTTATAAGGTTTAAGCATTTTATTTAAAATTTCCGATAGATTTGTAATATATGATTCTCTAAATAGTATTCAACACGGAGCGAACGACGAAGACAGGAACGAGAGGAAAAAGGACAACCTACATTCTGTCGTTCATTCGAGCGGTGCAGATTATTTCTTGTTATCGTCATATTTATCGAGGATGAAACAAATTAGCTTTGTAACTTCGCTTATATAACTTTAAAGGATTAATCGAGTTGGGTCTGAAAATTAATTTTAACCTGTAGTGTGTAACGTCTACATGAATAAGGGAATTTGTGTTTGTTTATAAATGGAGTAAAAAAATCAATTAGATTTGTTTTACAATTGCTGTCTCACATTTCTGACGATAGCCGCTATTCGGTAGTATTCGTTACGTGCAACTTTCACAGTAATAAACAATTTCAACTACCGCAAGCTTTCTTTCACTTATGACACAACATTACTTTTTACGAAAGTAAAAATAAAAAATTGCCACTTGTAGATTTGTTTATAATTGCACTTGTCTTGTATCGTGAGGAGTAAGTCGGCAAATGAAACACTTTTAGTGATATTAACGTTTATTGCAACACCGTTTTTTGCAAGAAAGTGTTTCGTAAACCCTTTTCAAGCAATGAACATTAATATGACAAATGCCATTAAATAAAACCTATTACAGTGACAAGGCCGTCTTTCTACATACCCCAGTATTTACTGTGAAAACTAGGGAAAACCTTGTAAAAAACCTAGTTAGGGTATTCCACCAATATTTAGTTCACTACAATACAATTCAAAAAAAGCATAAAAAAGTTTGTCAGAAATTGCATTGTAAAGAATCAAATATTGGACACTTGGAATTTTGTGAGTCTTAACTTAAATTCAATAATAAAAGAACTCAATATTACAAATTAATGTAAACGCCACAAAACACTCATTCTGAATAATCTAGCTAAGCAGACTATTAACACAAAAGTACTAGAATGACCAATGTTCAATTCATCGTAAATTATAAAAAATAACCCAGACATATCTCTAAAAAGATTCCAAATGAATTCAACATTGGTCAGACCTCCAAATCAAATACAGTGGTGGCTCGATCGCTAGAGCAGTCGGCGCTAGCGCACGGTCTGCCATCACAGCTAGGGTTCAAATCCTACCTACGGACGATTTTTACATTCTACAAGCGCCGGAATTTTGAATCTCCCGCCACATCGGACCACTTCCTGAATTTTCAATTCCCCGCCAAGCCAGCTCGACCAATCAGGAGCCAGGATTTGGTTCCCAGGCCAAACCGTCCCATTACCTACTACAATTACAAATTATTACCCTACACCTTTATTAAGTAGAACCTTCAAACACAATAAATACGGCAATAACCTTAATAACAATACAATAAATAAGAATGTAAAAATTCCATATTAATAAATAAAATCTTAGAATATCGTCACATAATAATAAAAAAAGCAGAGTAAACATTAATAAAAAATATTATCTTACACTTTGAATGAATAAGATCTTCACACAATGGAATAATAAATAAACTCCATAACAAAAAGAAACATAACAATAACCTAAATAACAATGCAATAAATAACTGACTAATAAGAATTGAGTTAGCAGGTAGAAAAATTATTTTAATATTTTTCAAGTTCAGTTCCATTGGGTGTGACCCAGCATAGTCCAAAAAAAGCAAAATTTATCGTTTTTGAAAGCGGATTCTTTTGTCCATGTGAAGTATCCAGTCAGTCATTATAGTTCTTGTCAGCCAGGCTTTTTTGTTGAAAGTCCACATTGCGGGCAAATCCCTAACTGGCACATTTTCAATGCTCGTGGTCGAGCAGCTTTCCCAATTATTCCCAATTTCCCAATCTGAGACCCGCAACGAGATATAGATGTAGGAATACCCTATATCAATTGCTGAAGAGTACGGCAGCTCTCGATTGTCCGATTTTTTACAAGGTTTTCCCTAGTTTTCACAGTAAATACTGGGGTATGTAGAAAGACGGCCTTGTCACCGCAATAGGTTTTATTTAATGGGATTTGTCATATTAATGTTCATTGCTTGAAAAGGGTTTACGAAACACTTTCTTGCAAAAAACGGTGTTGCAATAAACGTTAATATCACTAAAAGTGTTTCATTTGCCGACTTACTCCTCACGATACAAGACAAGTGCAATTATAAACATATCTACAAGTAGCAATTTTTACTTTCTTATACATTATGTATAAGTATAGGAATCATGAAAATTTTCGAACTCGAGATTTCAACGGATATACACGTTTTGAGGTCCCCTGAATCGTTTCTGACTATTTTCGGAATGACGTCTGTGTGTCTAGCTGTGTGTCTGTGCGCGCTCTAGCGTCCAAACGATAATAGCTAGAGCTCTGAAACTTTAAACTTAACATTTGTATGTAGCAAGGAGGAAAACGTTCTATTTTGAACATAATCTCTCAACCGGAAGTGATGGTTTTTTATCACCTTTTTCCATATCTTGAAAACGGTACACGTTACGGAAAAAAATATTCTTACACAAATTATAGATATTGATATTCTAAACAACTTTCATTCGAAAAGTTTTTTCGAAAAACGTAGTATAACTGAGTATAAGAAAGTTTCGTGCGGACCACCGCGAATTTTTTATTTTTAGTTTCGTAAAAACTAATGTTGTGTCATAAGTGAAAGAAGGCTTACGGCAGTTGAAATTGTTTATTACTGTGAAAGTTGCACGTAACGAATACTACCGAATAGGGGCTATCGTCTGAAATGTGAGACAGCAATTGTAAAATAAATCTAATTGATTCTTTTACTCCATTTATAAACAAACACAAATTCCCTTATTCATGTAGACGTTACACGCTACAGGTTAAAATTAATTTTCAGACCCAACTCGATTAATCCTTTAAAGTTATATAAGAGAAATAACAAAACTAATTTGTTTCATCCTCGATAAATATGACGATAACAAGAAATAATCTGCACCGCTCGAACGAACGACAGAATGTAGGTTGTCCTTTTTCCTCTCGTTCCTGTCTTCGTCGTTCGCCCCGTGTTGAATACTATTTAGAGAATCATATATTACAAATCTATCGGAAAATTTATATAAAATGCTTAAACCTTATAACGTAACGATCGCACATTCATACACGTTAAGAAATATATATATACAAATTTGAAAGAAAAACCTCCTACAACAAACTACACATTTATAATTACATCAAACATTCTCGTATGCAAGCGAAGCATCTGTTATATAGAACATTTCAAATTTATTATCACCCCCCACGCCTATATCTTTCGGTACGATCCAGCTATATCATAATGGGTTCTTTGCTACGCCGGTTGCTCATACCTTGTCGTTTTCGTTCTCTTACTAAATTCCCCGACTGTACGTGTTTGGCGCGACATTCAATTCAATTAAACATGCTCTAAAAGGATCGAAGATATTGATTCGGGCTTTTACACTTTAATTTTTAGTTTTCCTTTATTAATTATTGTTGCAGATATGATTATCATTAACTTTATATCCGATTTACTTTTCTCCATACGATCGATTTGTCGATACGTTTAAGATGCGATTCAGGTGTTATTCGTGTAACGTGGTGTGGTTGTTTTTTATTGTACGGTCAGTTAGTCGGAACGATGATGTTTTTCCGAAAAAGGACAGTTTACGATTGGCATCGAGGAAGACCGTTTTATTTCGTTCTGTCTTGATTTGGCCATTTTTTATATCCGCTGAGGTGATATTTGTGCCGTTCGATTTATCGGATTTAGTGGGACTTACAAGAAAAGTTAGTGTCCTTTGGGTGAATCTGGTGTTTAATTTGATTGGAAAAGGAACTAACGTCGGTTTATTCGCATATATGGAACTCCTCGCGGTCGGTCGACTGGCTGGTGGAAACCATTAATCGTATCCACGTGCAGTACGCTCGGAGTATGATTCCGGCAACCTACATGTTATGATTTGGATTTGTTAACGTCAACTATTTGGGAAATATTGTGCCCGATCGTCAAGATTACTTTCCTCAGGATTGTTTAATTCTTCTGGAGCCTGGTGGGGAGGGCGGTGCAATTCATTCGGTCCCGGTTATCGTTTCGACATTGAGGCGCCGTGCGCATTCGGATAGGCACTTCTAGAAGCCTGGTCCCCAACTATTTACCCGCGAAGTATAACGGAGGTCTGTAATCTTGTTTTATTTTTATATTAACCCAAACGGATATTCGAGTCGGCTGAAATTTGCTAGATGCCGAACATTTCTTGTACCAACGTCATAATTTTAACAGCAATAATAAACACACTTGGTAAAGTTTCACAATTTTATTAGATTAGAGAGTAATCTAATGAAACTGTGAAACTTTACCAAGTGTATTTATTATTGTAGTTATTAAAAATGTTTCACCAAGTGCCCAAGTGTGCTATAAATTAACCTTGTTATTGGAAGGATTATATAAGATCAAAAAAATCATTGAGTCACATTGCATATTCGAATATTAATGTAGTAAGAACTAATCTTTTACTAACCCATTTATGTGGAAATCCAAATGCCAAATGTTTATTAAAAATTTCACACTTACATAATATTTACAAACAATAGATAGATAGATAGATAGATGTTTATTAATCATTGAATGTAAATACATGTGTAGTACATTGTAATATTTCGTCATGTGTGCATGTCAAAATGAACAATGCAAATTACTGAAATAATTCATAGTTACAAATCTAAGTAGTCTTTAATCGTGTAATATTCATTCTCAATAAAAAAAGTCTGAACACATCTTCTTGAACACTCGCACATTGGTTTCGTCTCTGATTGCTGATGGTAACTTGTTGAAGCATTTGATGCTCATATATTTCACCGAATGTTGTGATACAGTGAGTCTACAATAATCCGCTCGAACTAAGTTGCCGAACCTGGACTTGTATTGTTGAAAGTTGAATTTTTGTTCCAAACACATAGCACAAGTTTATACATGTATAATGAGTAAACGGTCATTATCTTGTTCTTCCTGAAGACGTTGACGCAACTTGTTCCAGGTTTAACCCCTTCCATTATTCGTAACATCTTTTCTGTACTGTAAACACGCCAGCAGTAAACCTTGAACTGCCCCAGAAAACAAGTCCATAAGCGATTGAGCAAGTCCGAAATAGATTTATTTTGACACTGCATTACTCACTGTTGGACGTAGTTTTTTCAATAGAAACGTCACCTCACTAAGTTTATTTATGAGTATAGTTAAATGTTCTTCCCATGTTAATTTATTGTCTAGAGTCAATCCGAGAAACTTTGCACTACTTTTTTGCCTCACAGATATGTGGTCAACTTTTATTAAAGTTGACTTGTCTATTTTAGTGTTGATCGTATAAAAATGTACACTTTGAGTTTTTCTTAGGTTTAATAAGATATCGTTATTAGTGCACCATCTTTGTAGTTGAACAATTGCTTCTTCAGCAGTGGATAGTAGGTTTCGCAATGGTCATGCTGGTATCATCCGCATATAAAACTTTTAGAGCATCCGGGCAAATCGTTAAGAGATCGTCTATCATTATAACGAATAGGAGCGGCCCAAGTATGGTGCCCTGTGGCACACCCCTATTCATCAGCCGAATTGCCGATAATATATCGTTCACCAATAGTTGCTGTGATCTTCCAGATAGATAAGAATTGATCCATTTATTTGCATTCCCCCTAATGCCTTTATTGGCAAGTTTTTCCAAAAAAAGTGGATGGTGAACTGTATCGAACGCCCTGGTCATGTCAAATAATAAAGCAACGACCTTATCCTTATTTTCAATGGCAGTACAAATTGATTTGATCATTTGGTCTATGGCGGTGATAGTCCATCTCTATTTCCTATATCCGTGTTGTACTGGACTTAATTGTTCATATTTTTCCAGAAACGAATATAATCTATTCTGGAAACATGATTCGAAGATTTTCGAGGTATGGTTTTGTAACGCTATGGGCCTATAATTCGTGACGGACTACCTTTATTTTTATATACCGGAATCGTTTTCGAAATCTTCAGTTTATCAGGATAGATTCCACTGTCGATATGTCGAATCCAACGATCTGGTGATCATCGCGCTTAGAGGTCCACTAATGATATGCTTTGCCGACAAGAGCACCTTGCCAGGTATGTTGTCAATGCCAGAGGAGTTCTTTTTACAGCATTTACTGATTACATCTTCGACCTCACTTGGATTTACAGGTTTAAGAAATATGCTGTTTAATAGTCCTACCGAGTCAATATGGAGCTTTTGTGGTGGTGGACAACATTCTGCAATATTTGCATAATAATTGTTAAAAATATCAGGAACGTCATGGGTCGGAACTGCGATACCTTCTCTTACAATTTTTATTTCCTTTAAACTTCTCTCAACTCTTTCTTCATTTATGATGTCCCAACATGTTTTATTAATATTAGTCGACTGCTGGATTCGAGCATCGTTATAGCTTCGTTTCGTGTTCTTGACAAGTTTTCTATAAAAAGTGCGTAAAGAGATGTATCTTTCGTAGTAGATATCGCTTTTTATCCTTTTGTTAACCGCCGCCATTTCACACAGTAAATTGGAAACAGATCTAATATGAGGTGTGATCCATTTTTTCAAATTAGTACATTTCGGTTTCGTTGACTCCAATGGAAACGCTTCATTGAAATTGTTTTTCAGAAAATGTTCAAACTTCTCGTACAGTAAATTCACATCGACCTCGAGATTCCAAGGGACACCCTCACAATCTCGTTCCATCTTATCTAGAAATTTCTTCATGTTGTTTTCCGTATACTACCTCTTTTTGATAGTTTCATTATCTTTAACTGCATTATTTAGCACTATTTCCGCAATTTTGTGAATGTGATCTGAAAGTTGATTGTGCAGGACCATTACTTTGCAGTCTTGAATGTTTGTGAAAAATACATCAATGCTGGTTTCGGTACGTTGCGTTATTCTTGTGGGAGACACTATTTTATTTGCTAGATTAAATTGTTTTTAAGTTCCCTCTGTGCCTGCCCATCTTTAGACAAATCTATGTTGAGATCACCACAAATAATAATTTCGCAATCATGGTCATTAGTTTGATTGTTGAGTACTGATTCTATTTTGTCGAAAAAAGTCAGTATACTATTCGGTGATCTGTATATATAATTTATAAAGTGTTTATTATCCCAATTTAATTTTGCCGTTACTATTTCGAATTCCTTTTCTGTGCAACTGTTGCCAACTTTTTGTATATCTAATGCTTGTTGCGCATATATACAGACGCCACGTGCATTATTTTTTTAATTTTTTGCGCATTATACGGATCTTTTGCTAGTTGCTATGTTTGGATTTTTTGCCTTTGTGCGTTTTTCAATCTGTTTAAACAATGGCACGAATTATCCCAGACTGCGTGTACGCTGTCTAATTTTAAATTGTATCGCGTATTCGCGTCGTCGCAGTTTATACATTTTTTTCGGTTATTATCGCATAACTCAACTTTATGTTTACCCGCACACAGCGGACAAGCAATGTCAGACTTACATTCGCCGGCCAAATGACCGTATTTCTGGCCGTTATAACATCGCTTAATGTTCAAATCCTCGTAGATTTTACATCTGGACCAGCCTACAAATATAAACTCCCTAGTTAACAAAGTATCCTTCACACGATTATTGTATTCCAATACCAGGTTGAATTTCTTTTTATAAGTTTTTGTTTTTACACGATTTTAACGTCCTCGGCCTGAAGTTCTAAATTATTTTGTTCATTAATGATTTCGATTAAATTGTCATTAATATTGTCTTCATGAACCTCGAGTATTCTCACTTTTGGTGTGATTCCTTTCGGTTTATGAACCGAGTAATTATTTTTTAAATTTTGCTCTATGTTTTTAGTTAAAGTAGATACTGCTTCTGTATTTTCGCATGCGAGAATTATACCACCGTTCCTCGTTTGCTTGCCGATTTTGACACCCATTTTTAATTTAACTGGATCAATTTTGTCTCTAATATCCTGCTTTATTTTTGAAATATCTTCCTTCTTATTGGGTTGCAGAATGATTATGTTATTACAGCTGCCGGGTGCTACATCACTGTACGTTTTGATACCTTTTGTAGTTAGTTTTGCACTTTTTTCTTCTAGATTATTAGAAATCTCGGTTAGTCTATCTTCTACATATGTATTTTTATTACACTTAATTAGACGCTTTATCAGATTATTTTGAACATCTAATTTTTTGTATAGCTCAATTATGAGAATCAATAAATCTTTAGTGTCAACTTTGTCTTTGTTAATAAAATTGTTGATATCAAAGACGGGATTTTGCTCGTGATCACTTTGCTTCGTTCCACTATTGTCGTTACAGCAGTTAACGATGTTGTTAGATATGACCATTGCCATTTTTGCACAGCTCTGGTGGAAATAAGCGCCGCACGTAATACAAGTAACAAATTGCGTTACCTTATTTCGGCATCTTTTGCATTTCTTCTCGGTATTCATTTTAAATGCAAAATATCGGGTCGCAACGAATTAATACACTTTACGAGTCTTTTTTGCCAAGGCAAAGAAATGTCACGGCCAAGGTCCCGACCACCTTGCCATTGTTCAATTTAACCTCACATAGATTTAAATCGTCAATATCCACGTAAATATGAAACTTACCCCGATATAACTTTCACAAAATTGTCCGCCACTATTACGCGCGTTTACTAGTTACGCACTTGACAATGAAACCGCTGTATTTCCCGCAATAAATTGCAATTCACTACGGACACTTTTAATATAAGACTTTCGCTCTCGATACTCGTACTTGTAACTACATATAACACAGAAATAAAACAACTTACACCTACGAAAACGACGCTTATTAAGTACATTTCACTTACAACTAACATTTAAAAACATATATGGTGCTTCCCTCGACGAGGTCGACGGTTTTGTTTTCAGTTCATCCGTTGCGTCTAATATAGTCTAGTCGACGGGAAACTTTCAAAAACCCGCCCTGTACGTCCTGTTTTTTTGGTCTGGTTGCGTGGTTGTTCGTGCGTTAGTCAGTTCTGTCCTCGTTGTACAAGTCCAACGTTTCGTATGGTAGTTTGTGCGTGTGACTTGGTAAATGTCTTTGTTGTGTAATTGTTCGTATTAGTACGTTGTGGTGAACGGCGGTCCGCCGGTAAAAGCGGGCCGCCAACTTCGTCATGTACGGTACGATCATGTCCACGTCTGCTTGGTCGTGTAAGTCACGTATACGTATATATCGGTCAGTGCCCAGGGCGAACCTAAGGCACTTATTCTGTGTCACCTGCAATTTCTTCAGGTTCGTTACTGATGCTCCGAAAAATACAGGTGACGCGTTTGTCATCGTCGGTCTTATAATTGTTTTGTAAAGTAGAATTTTGTTTTCAATTGTGAGCCTGCTGCCCTTGAAGACCAACGCGTAGATGGTCTTTCGGGCGGCGTGTCCAAGTCGGTTCGCTTCTATAATATGTGCCCCAAATGTCGTTTTTGTGTCTAGTGTTACTCCTAGGTATTTCACTGTCGTTTTGATCGGTATCGCAATACCGTTAATCCTTGTCGGATTCGGTATTGTATACCGCCTGTATCGTGGCGTGAATGTGATCGCCTCACATTTAGGGGTTTATAGTCAGTTTCCAGTCGGAATAATATTGTTCGAGTCCACTCACGTGATTGTCTATGTTCGCGTGTGCTATGATTTCTGAGGATGAGACTGAAGATATGGCCGTGTCGTCTGCGAATAAGGCGATTGATGTGTCATCGTGCGCCGGCATGTCGTTAATGTATAATGAGAACAGTTGCGGCCCAAGGATGGGTCCCTGGGGCACTCCTGCTCTTATGATGTGGGGCGCTGTCATGATATGATCGAGTTTTGTCTGAAATTGTCTGTGATTCGGGTATGAATAGATCAGTCTGATTAGTGATAATGGTAGTCCGTATGTAATTAGTTTTTGGATAAGTCCGTCTATCCATACCCTGTCAAATGCTTTGTGCAAGTCAAGTAATGTCGTTGCCACAACTTTTTTCCGATTAAAAGCCGTACGTACGTCTGTTACAAGTCTTGCCACTTGCTGTACGGTGTCGTGTCCGGATCGGAAACCAAATGGCTCGTTTCGTAATCGTTTCGATCACGCCCTTCGACGTAATCCCTCCGTCGATCGATTACTGTCTCTGTCACCTTCGATAGCGTACTGAGGAGGCTAAATGGTCGGTAGCTGTCAGGTTTGTCGCGTGGCTTCCCTGGCTTAGGAATAGGAATAACTACAGCATTTTTCCAGTGGCTTGGAAAATGCTTTAGGGTTAGAGTGACGTTGGTGATATGCGTCAGTTGGACGAGGGCTTTCCGGGAGAGGTTTCGAAGGATTTTGTTTTGAATAGTATCTAGTCTCGGGGCTTTTAGCGGTCCTTGCTTTTTAATTATTTTGTAAATTTCCCGGGGAGTTGCCATTTTAATGGACTCCCCGTCATTGTCGTTTCTGTCAATCGCGCCGCTCATACCTGACAGATTCGACTATGTACGCTTGTTCGTCAGTCAGTTCGTTTAGTCCGACGTCGTGTATTTGTTCAAAGGTCGAAGCAAGGATTTCCCGCGTTTGTCATTTCTGTTGTCCCTCCATACACTAATGGCGGCACTGGCTGGAATTTCTTCCACAACCGTGCCGCCATGCGCCAGCGGGATCCGCCCTTGGCGGTCAGTTGTGTTAGTTTTTGTGTCCACGTATCATTTCTGTGAGTCCAAATTTTGTTTCGTATATATCTCGTCAGTTCGTTTGTCCTTAGTCTGTCGGCGTCTAGTTTCGTCCTTTGCCAGATTTTCCGCTGTCTGTTTCGGTCCTTAATGTCTTGCAGGATATGCGCGGGAAGCATGTCAGGTTTTTGTGGCTCAATCGTCCGGTTTTTAATCGAACGATTTCGTGCGTGCGTTATAGCCTCCGTCAATAAGGTGACAGCGTCCTCAAGTGTGTCCTGTGTGTCCAGGTCGCGGTTTATAATCACTCGGCGGTCCAATGTGTCTCGGAACAACGGCCAGTTCGCACTGCGATAATTCGTTACTGTGATTCGTCGTCTGTCACGTTTAGCCCCTCCCACTTGAAAAGTGACGGGGAAATGGTCGAAATTTAAGTCCTCTACGGTGACGAGGTCCGATATATTCACCACGTTCCCCACCACCGCGATTTCCGTCGTCGTTGGCCGTGTTCCGTTTGTCGGATGATGCATTGGCGTGTCTGGAAATGCCACAAATTCGTTGCGTCTTTGTACGTAGCGATTTAATAATTCGGAGATGCAAAAGCCGCAGACATAGGCCTTCATGCGGAACGGGCTCTCGACCGGCATTGAAGCGGATGGCATCCTGGGTATGAGGGCTGATACAATGTCTACAATATACAGCTTCTGGGTGCCTTACATAGTCATAGTTCCCTCTAGAGACGAATGGGAGCGTAATCAAGTCGCCCTGTTACAGGAAGATTCGAGCTGGTTTACGGATGGCTCCAGGACAACTGAAGGAGTAGGAGCTGGAGTGTTCTGCCGCAAACCAAGAACTGGATTAGAATTCAGTCTTGGTAAGCATGCATCGATCTAACAGGCAGAAGTCTGTGCCATTGAAATGTGCACAAGAGAGCTATTAAAAAGCTCTCGGCAGCACAGGACCATAATTTTTTTTCTGACAGCAGAACAGCAGTGCAAGTCCTTGCTAACCATCAATGTACATTGGTGTCGGCCAGGGGCTGCCGCGCAGTGCTCTTTCAATTAGAGTCAACAAGGTTAGCCTGGTCTGGATACCCGGACACGCTGGAATAGAAGGAAACGAAGCCGCCGATTCCCTAGCAAAGAGCGGGGCTAACCGAAAACTTATTGGTCCAGAACCTGCTCTTGGGATTACAAGAGCCCTGGCCAGAAGTTCGAATAAGAGCTGGATGGAGCACAGGGTACTGGAAAACTGGCAGGAGTGCCAGGGAATGAGATATTCCAAGACATTACTCAAGGGCCCATCTGCGGCATGTACCAGGATACTGTTAGGTTTTGGGCAGGAAAGACCTGCGAACTCTGACAGCCCTGGTTACTGGGCATAGCCGACTAAGTGTAGACTATGCTGTGAAATGGAAGAAACAACAGAGCATGTTATGTGTGCCTGCCCCGCCGGGGATAAAATCAGGTTCACAGTCTTTGGTAAGATAAAACTGGAGCTGGGAGAACTTGACGGAATCTCACCCACTAAAATCCTCCTTTATTTAAAGAGAATGGGAATGGAGGGTGAACTATAATTAGTTGTGAGCCACAATAGACCCTTGCGGTCGCAGTGGAGGGGCGATAAACGCCCCACTCAATTATAACTAACTAATTAACATACATGCATTTATCGTCCAGGGTTCAGTTTTTGTTTTGGATTCCATGGTGATGAGGTAGAGGGGGTCCTTGTATTCCTCAACTTCACTATTCTTTTTACGTCCAGGTGGTATTTTTCGTTTAATTCTTGCATTTCATCGGGGACCACGTCCCCCGCTAGTCCCCAGCACGTAGGCGCGTAGTTTTTCTGTGGTCGGAGTATATGTCTGGTACTCTATTGTAGTTAGACTTTTAATTAATTTGTCGTAGTCCACTTTATTTGTGTGTGGACGATGACTCGTGAAGCAGCGTATCGGATATAAAAATGGTTGCTGCCAATAGTCGCAGCAACACTTTTGACAAAGTCCGCATGAGTTATAGGTTGGGCATGCAGGACTATTGGTGGTGGTCTCTTGGCCCTAACTGGGGCCGTTGTGTTAGTATTAGTAACGCTGATATTGTCCGTCGGCAGGGTTGTTAGTAGTGCAAACCTATTTGAAGTCGGCACTGAAGTTGACGGGAGATCGCGGACGTTTTTGGTCTCGCCGCACATAGTAATAGTTTGTGCGATTAGATTCTCCATCTCAGCACGCTCTTAGATTGCAGTTTCAACTATGTCTTCTTGGTCCATTGTTGCGTTTGTGGTTGTCATCTCGTTATTGTCTATGCTGGGCGCCGCAGTTGCCGCGGACGTCTCCGATATCGCGGGTGCCTCCGTCGGTTGGGCACTAATGTTCGTTTCAATTATTTGAATTCTCGCACTCGAGAATACGAGTTCTCGCTTCGCCAGTGGCACGGGGTTTCCTTGGCCACACCCGAAGTGGGCGGAGCCAGTCTTATTATGTAAGATTTGACCTTTAGACTAAGATAGCGCCTATGAACTACTGTTTACAACAACACTAACACTTAAATCGTCTGCCGCGACACTAAAACTAACTTATAACTACTAATGGGGAGCCCTTTTCATTTTCATATTTTTTGCTGTAAGTTATATAAACGCGGACCACCCGACGCACTTTATATAGTTCAGAGAGTCGCCGATTCGACGGGCGACATACCCGTTTCGATTGTGCTTATTGTATTTCAGTTTTGTTGTATTGTAAAGGGAAATTAAGCAAACTCCAATATAAGATTTTACTTTCCGGTGGGTTTCTTTTTTTTTAGTTCTGCTTTTTCTCATTTAGATATCAGTAATTGTATCCGTTATACTTTCGGTCAAGCCACTTTTTTGTGTTTGTTTTAAACTTATTTCTTAGTTGTTTCGGTGGACTGACTATCAGTCCCGTCTCTGGCTTGTCGTGCAACTATCTAAAGCAAGTGGCGCCCGGACTTTTTTTTTGAACGATTGAACCTGCGACATCCTCCTCCCACTATCTAGCTTGGTATAATAATTCCCCCGCGCCCCTAAACGATATAAGTGTCGCAATCACTCCCACCTATGCACAGGTCGCAACGCGCCCGGAAAACAGCGTCGCAAAATTGCTAATGCCTGTATTTGATGTGCAAGGCAGTTTATTATTGGAATAATTTTACTGCTGGTTAAATATTTATCTCCGGAAATTTAGACACTGCTTCAATGGGACCCAAAATCTCTTCTTTGATCACCTGTAAATCTGCAGCATCGACCATCTGGGAATTGGAATGTTTGAGTAAAATGGGTGCAATGAAACAAGATAATTTTATAAAAAGATGAATTCCATCTTGTAGGAACTGCTTGAATTAATTTATAAACTGTATCTGCCGAAGACTGTGCGTGTCTCATTCCATCTGCCATATTGACACTGCGTGAAATATGTCACAATAGCTGTCACTGTCCGAGTTTTAATCTTGGATTTATAAATCAATGATATTTCAAAGTATCAGTGCACATTTTCACTTGGTTCATCAACATTTGTAATATAATAAAGGTGGTATATTCGTATTTCACATAATATAAAGAGCTTGAAAAATCTAATTTTTGGTGGCATTTACTTTCTACAAATTATTTATAATTTTGCAATGATATCACGTTTGTAATATATCGTATTCTATGATTTGAAATTGGTTATGAGTTGGGGCACTGCTATTTCTCGATCTTTCGCTGAAACAGCTTTAAACGAGGTGTTATGTCGGTGACACGAATTTCGATAGGTATAATATAATATATAACTTGTCGTTAATAATTCTGATATTGTTAGAAAATCATATGTTAGGTTGAATGTCTTAAATGGAAATAGAATCGCGAAAATATATTGAATTAATCTTTAAAATCATTTCTGGTTGGAATGTTACCCTCTACAACAAGGTGGGGGTTAAATAGAATGAATTCCTTACTTTCATCCACTGAGGTGCTGAAAGGCGCTAGTCCTATGCTGCTGTCGAAAGGCGCAAGTCTTAGATACGTAGGCGCTGAAAGAACCGAGAGTCCCACGTTGGCATTGAAGACAGCGAAATTATCACGTTGGCGCTGATACCAGTGAAATTCCCTCGTTGGCGCTGAGAGCAGCGAGATTCACACGTTGGCGCTGACAGCAGCGAGATTCCGATGTTGGCGCTGATAGCTGCGAGATTCCCACGTTGGCACTGAGAGTAGCGAAATTTTGACATTGGCGCTGAGAGCAGCGAAATTCTATTTTTTCCCGAAACGATCTTGGACTGCTTTGACAATATTTATTTCGTTGTCACTACATCTGTAACCTTATCATCAGGAATATTCCAGTTTACACAAACTACTTTTAGATACTCATTTAAATACTTTGATGTGTGCCGTTCATCTAGTTCTAGTACACAAACTGAAGCAGTATTAAGCTGGTTGTCATGAAAAAAAAGAGATGTAACCCCCAAAAACTAACGGTTTGCATAATCTCTGTCCAAACAACTACCGTTAAAGCGTTATGTTGTACATTTTACAAAATGTGTTTGAAAATTCCACTCAATGTTTCATATTTTTTATCAATAAATTACCAATTGTTTTATAAACTGGAGGTGCCACCACATTAATAAAGTACTTAAAACCTTCATGCTCCGTCATATTTAAAGATAAACTATCCTTAGCAATCATGTAAACATTTGTAATTTCTGCTGCTTTAGTAGAGCCACTCGCTAAATGAAAAGGACGTTATTAGCTTAAATTAATGTTATCTGAATTGAGTATCTACCTGAAAATGATTTTACACATCCAACAGCTTCAGTGATCCAAGGTTCGCGAGTTCGTTCATTTGTTGATACAACAGATGATGAAGTAGATAGTTGCGAAGTTGAATCGTCAAGTTTTAATGGCATGCCTGTATCTATCTCACACTCAGATTCATCTCCTTCATTTGGCAATGTTATTGTGGACGCTGTTGGCAAATTGGACAATGTGGACGTGTGCATTTTCATTGACTGGTTTGAAACTATTGTGTTAATATATTATCTGCAACTTACTTTCTGCCAACATTTTTACTTGATCACCAGCTGTCGTCTGACTCATCTGAGAAGAAATATTTGGATGTTGCCTCATTAAGTGCTTAGATAGATTTGTCGTGTTTCCTGAAGCTTTTATGTCGTGATGACACAACTTACAGTTTCCCCCATTTTTGGTCTTTACAAAAAACTTCCACACGATACTTTTACTGCGCGGTATAATTTAATGGCTTCAGGTTAGGCCGTTGTCAACACAACCACGTCGTCATTTAAGAAGCTAATAATGGGAATCCTGTAACCCGCAACCTCAATAATTGTTGAAACTAGACTCACTAAACTATTTTCTCTCGACGCTAGAGGGCTCTGTTCTTATAAAAGTTAAAGATATTTCAACTTTAAATAACTTCTATTTGGAGCATAAGCAAGTATAAGAAAGTTCTGTGCGGACCACCGCAGATTTTATACTATTGCGATCGGGCGGCTAAAAGTATGTATGTCTCTGCGCGGCCTAGCGCTCGAACTATTGACGCTTAATTTATGAGACCTTAGATGCGAATATAGAAAGGAAGAAAACGTCATATTTTGAAAGCAATAACTAAACCAGAAATAATAATTTACTGTTATCACATTTTCTATATTTTGAAAACGGTATGAGTTATCGAAAAAATTGTTCCTATAAAAGTTAAAGATATTGCAATATCAACTTCTATTTGGAGCATAAGCAAGTATAAGAAAGTTCAGTGCGGACCACCGCAGATTTTTTAATATACAATCAATTTCGAGTGTGCGTTCATATAACATTATATTTTCGTACTTGATTTTGAAGGGTAGTTTGTTTTTATAGTAATTTTGGATTCTAGTTAGCTCGTTAAACAGATCATATGAGTTTATGTGCGCGCTCTAGCTTCCAAACGATTCTGGCTAGAGCTATGAAACTTTAAGCTTAAGATGTGTACATAGCAGGAAAGAAAACGTTATATTTTGAAAGCAATACCTCAATCGGAAGTGATCGTTTACTCTTATCACCATTTTCCTTATTTCGAAAACGGTACGAGTTATCAAAAAAATTGTTCTTATATAAGTTAAAGATATTGACATTTTAAACAACTTTCATTAGAAAAGTTTTTTTGAAAAATGTAGTATAACTAAGTATAAGAAAGTTCAGTGCGGACCAATACAGATTTTATACTATTGCGATCGGGCGGCTAAAGCTATGTGTCTCTGCGCGGTCTAGCGCTCCAACTATTGACGCTTAATTTTAAATAACTTCCATTTGGAGCATAAGCAAGTATAAGAACGTTGAGACTGTTCGTTATTCAGTTGGTAAAGTTTTCTCATTTTCTCTTTATGCGAGTTCATATAATCTGATGTTAATGATTATGTCAAATCCGTAAGTATAATATGTTTTGTTTTATTTCTATATTCATATGCACGACTTCTTGTTGGTTATTTAATAACCTAAGATGTTCTTTAAGTGTGTTGTGGAATCGTTCTATCATTCCATTCAATCATGTTCAACAATAATATAATGGATATTTATTTTATACAATTTGAAGAAATCTTGAATTATCGTATTTTTAAACTCTGTTCCATTATCACAAATGATTTTTTCGGGATGTTATGATGATTAGAGAATTTAATTAATTTCTGAGTGACTATTAGACCTGTATTGATTTTTAACATATAGTAATGCGCGTATTTAGAGAAAGAATCTATTATGCTAAGGAATTTCTTTCCTTCTATTGAAACTGTATCAAGGTGTATCGATTCAAATTGTTTTAGAGGTGTTGGCGATTAATTTCGATTTGTTGAAAACTTGAGGCTAAGTCAATATTGGCGAAATATTGGCATCTACCTAATTTGTCTAATAAATCTGATACGTTTGGAATGGGATATTTGTCAGCTATGGTTTAATTTTAATTTTAAGTGTGTGGGTTTACTCTTATCACCTTTTCCGTATCTCGAAAACAGTACGATTTATCAAAAAAATTATTCTTATATAAGACATTAGACATTTAAACAACTTTTATTTGAAAAGTTTTTTCGAAAAATGTAGTATGTATAAGAAAGTTCAGTGCAAACCACTATTGCCATCGGGCCGCTAAAAATACGTGTGGCTGAGTGCGCACAGCCCGCGTCTAACTATTGAAGGTCACACTATGACGCTTTAAGCTTAGAATTAGTATATAGCGTGGAAAAAAACGTCACATTTTGAAAGCAATATCTCAAACTGATGGTTTAATCAAATCAACGTTTTCTATATCTCGAAAACGGTTCGCGTTATAGCAAAAATTGCTCGTATAAATGTTATATACTGGAATAAAAAAAAAAACATTTGTTTGAAAATTTTTTTCAGAAATAAAGTATAAGAAAGTTTCGTGCGGACCACCGCGGATTTTTTGAAATATAATAAGAGTAGTGCACAGAATTAAATTAATGCAATTAAGAACGATTCCGGGCTTACACAGCAAATGTAACGTGATATTGACCAATCGCCGAACTAAGTAGGTAGGTACTAATTTCAATTTTGCAGTTCTCCAGCATACATCGACTCGAATCAAATTGTTATATAAGTTTGTATTTAAAAATATTTCCTTTAATTATTAACTTTTTCTGATAGAATAATTTAATTAGTTTGTTCAAATGAGACATACACTTTTAAGTATTATATAACATTGACAGTGAGACAGTGATAGTGATTTTTAGAATACTGTAAGGAAAATATGTATATTAAATGTACTCATTGTGAAAAATCCACAAATGTTATTAAAAGATTGGGACAATGAACATAAAATTCTTGGACTTTGACTTTGACTTTATGTCAATAAACTATTTATGTCAAAATATTATTATACAAAGTACATAGTGTACTCACAACTTGTTTTAATTGCTTTCACCCCATTTTATTCCAATTACTTGTGTTCTTTCAAATACAATTATTTTATTGGTATTGGTATTGGCGCGTATACTTTTTCGGACCAATAGATGGTTTGTTGAAAAAAACCTTCATTCGGCTTGTTTTTAAAATGGAAAATATTCCACATTATAAAAACCAACGCAAGATTGTACTTTAAATCATTTTTGTTCACTGCTGGAAACTTTTTCATTTATACCTGTTTCGCTGGACAGGAGAAAATCGTCGTAGATGATATTCCCACATGGAATTCCTTAAATAAATATCTTGAAATATTGACCACAGCCTATTTAGTTAATTATTCTGCAACATGTAAGTAACAACAACATTTTAAGCTATAGCTAATTAGTACGGCGATCGAAATGCTTCTATCATTCTTCAGAAAAGGACAAATGAAATTAATGGTTAGAAAAGTGTGCATATATTTTGTATATTTCCATGGTGTGTAAATTTACCTAACATCTGAAAGGTTTCACATTTCATATTTTTAGTTCTAGTAATCGCTCAAGAAGACCATAAGAATTAAAATAATTGTCAAAATACACTCTATAGCCATCTTTCTTTATCATGCCTAATAATTCTAAAACAATTGTGCTACTTTGACCAAATTTTTTCACATTGTTTTTGTCTATTTCTGTAGAACTACCTTGATAGGCAATAAAATTGTGTGCAAGTCCATTCCGATCACACAAAACAAAAATTTTCAATCCCCACTTACAGAGCTTATTTTGAATATATTGTAACATTTTTAATTTTCCTGTAAATGGAATCATTTGTTCAACAATGCAAATATCTTGTCCAATTTCTAATTCCTTACAACGCTTTAGCACTGCATCCATAATAGGCCTAACCTTGTAAAATTTGTCGGTACAAATGTAACATCGTGCGTAACTGGAAGAATCTATTTTTGGACATGTTTTCCAAAAACACATTTATGAAAATTTATTTAGACATAAAATTATAATATGCAAACCAAACAGCACTTGAGTTTCTTTAGTATTTGTAGGTTTGAATTGGGGTTTTCCTTGTTGATGTGTATATATGTTTGTATATTCAGACATTTGTTCAAAATTTTTTATTGTTATATATTTCGAAAAGTATTCTATAGGATCTAATACTGCTACATCGTCATTTTTATCATTCGTTACCCATTCAAAATTTGGTGTATCAATTTTTCGTTTTCTCCATCGCACAATTTTGCAATTCTTCTGAGCTGTTCTGAGTATCCTCATTGATATTATCATCATCTGCTTGTACGCCTATATTCTGGTTTATATTAGTTCTCTGCTTCAAAAATTGCATTTTCTCTTCTACCTATGTTGTCTTGACCTTCTCATTCTTTTGGTAATCTTTCAACTACATCTACTTCATCTTCATTTCCTTCCATATCATCAAGATCCGACAATTCCCCATTTTCCAGCATTTCTAAAAGTTTGTCTACATCCTTGATACTTTCATCTAAAATACTATTTACAAAAAATTGTAAACGAAAACATACAATATAATGCACCTTACTTTCTACTGATTGGGGCCGAATGTACATTATGATATACAATTACGATCAGAGAAGATGTCCCTGTAATAAAATATGCGAACAGTTCGAACTATCCTCTTTAAAGAACAGACATCATAAAATGCAAATACGCTACAACCCCAACTGCGATCGCATTAAAAATAACAATTTAGATATTTCTATAAACGTAAATATATATTAGTCTGCATTTAAAAATATTTATTATTTCCGAAAGCATTTAATCAATTATGCAAATACAAATATTTCGATGCTATGATTAATTTCATCGTTTTTGACGAATAATAAGAGTAGTGCACAGAATTAAATAAATGCAATTAAGAACGATTCCAGGCTTACACAGCAAATAATGTAACGTGATATTGACCAATCGCCGAACTAAGTAGGTGCCCATACTAATTTTTGCGGTTCTTCAGCATATATCGACTCGAATCAAATTGTTATATAAGTTTGCATTTCAAAATATTTCCTTTAAGTATCAACTTTTTCTGATAGAATAATTTAATTAGTTTGTTCAAACGAGACATACACTTTTAAGTGTTATATAGCATTTGAAGATGTATATTAAATGTCATTACGAAAAACCCACAAATGTTATTAAAAGATTAGGACAATGAACATAAAATTCTTGGAACTGTTCTTAAAGATACCGACATGAAAATGCCGCACAATAAGATTACGTTTGAGGTGTCGCATGTGAATAAGGATTAGAGAAACAATTATTAATTTTCGCACTAAAAGAAAAACTCCCATATCGCATTAAGCAATTAATCTCTAGCTGGCATTGAAAACAAGAATATAGTAATTTTTATACGCTCCATATGAATGCAGTGTATAACAACGATATAGTAACACTAATATCCTTTGATTGCAAGTGACATGGGAGCGCGCTTTTAGTGCAAAAATTAATAATTGTTTCTCTAATCCTTATTCACATGCGACAGTCAAACGTAATCTCATTTTGAAGCATTTTTATTTCGGTGTTTTTAAGAACAGTTCCAAGAATTTTATGTTCATTGTCCTAATCTTCTAATAACATTTGTGGGTTTTTCGTAACGAGTACAGAAAAATGATGGAGATGGTTAGTTACGCTAAACAATATTAGCATTGCTTTAGTCTTGTTCTAGATGCATCCAAGTTTAAACCTACAAATAGTACTACTTAAATTATTCATCTGCTTCAATGTGACAGTTTTTGATTTCGAACGTTAAATTCTTGTAAATACATTTAAGGTTAGTGTACAGTTTTGATACATTTATTCAGGTGTAAATATTTAATCGATTAGTCAGTGCATAGTTTATGTTGCAGTGTTCACTCAGCTTACTTTGACAATGGGAAGGAGATTAGGTCAGTGCGAATCTACAATGGAACAGAGGGGTTATATTTGTGGTTTGGCGGCCGCGGGTATGCCTTATCAAGAGATTGCTGAAATAGTTGGTTTAAGTGTGAGTACTTTATGCCAATAAACTATTCATGTCAAAATATTAGTCTACATAGTATATAGTGTACTCACAACTTGTTTTAATTGCTTTCACCCCATTTTATTACAATTACTCGTTTTCTTTCAAATACAATTATCTTATTGGTATTGGTATTGGCGCGCGTACCTTTTCGGACCAGTAGATGGTTTGTTGAAAACAAATTCATTCGGCTTGTTTTTAAAATGGAAAATATTCCACATTATAAAAACCAACGCAAGATTGTGATTTAAAACATTTTTGCTTACTGCTGGAAACTTTCATTTATAAGTGTTTCGCTGGACAGGAGAAAATCGTCGTAGATGATATTCCCACATGGAATTCCTTAAGTAAATATCTTGAAATATTGACCACCGCCAATTTGGTTAATGATTCTTAGTTTGCTTCTGGTTAGTGCATAAATAATAAATATTTATTACTAAGTAAAAATTCTACACTGCAAAACAGTGTTACCCTGCAGTGAACGAGTATGTAGTTATTTACTTGACAATGATTGTTTTACGCTAAACTAATATGCAAATGTTACAAAGATTAATAATGTACAGATAAAACAAGTTCGTCGTTTGGTGCAACGGGGACAAAACGTTGGTGATCGGCTTTTGGAGACCATCAGAACCGGTGTCCGCCGCATAATGACACTACTTGAAGATGGTGCCATCGTGAGGGCGGTTGAGAATAGCCCATTCATTACAAGTGTCAGAATCAGGGAGGAATTAAATTTGAATTGCTCCACAATGACAGTAAGGAGACGCCTGCGAAAAAGTGGGGACCATGCCAGACAGCCTGCCCGGAAAATTGAATTGTCCGAAGCACATGCTGCAGCTAGGGTTCGCTTTTGCGAAGCGAAGATCGACAGGGATTGGCAGTGTGCGATTTTTACGGATGAAAAAACTTTTTCATCTTCGCAAGATTCTCCTGTAGTGTTATGGCGAAAGAACAACACCCTATATATGCGGGAACATGTAAGGCCAAATGCAACAAGCGGTCGCATAACGGCCGGATTTTGGGGGTGGTTGTCAGCTGCCGGCCCCGGTGAAATAATACCTGTTTCGCACCCACGTTTCAATTTTCAGCGGTACATTGGAATACTTGAAGATATTGTGATCCCTTAGTGAGAATTGTCTACCCAGAAGATGAAATGGAGGTGATCACTTTTGTACAGGACAACTGTCCGATACATACATCGGCAGCAGTTATGAATTGGTTCGATGATCAAAACGATATCGAATTGTTGGATTGGCCGGCAAAATCTCCGGATTTGAACCCCATAGAGCAAATGTGAGCGTCAATGGTGAGGTCTTGGGAGGATGTGCCTGGATTCGGTGTCAGGGAAAGAACAATAGAGCAGCTGACAAATCATGTTATTACGGTATGGGAGAGACTCCGAGGCACAGCGTTTTGCAGCAACACTGTTCGATCAATGAGAAATCGCCTAACCGAATGCATTGGAAGCATTGGCTATTATACAAAATATTAATCAATGTTTAGTTTTTTAGACCTAGAATCTACATTTAAGTTTCCTGTTTGAGAAAAATATATGTCACGGTTTAATAAAAAAATGCATTTTTATGTGCAGCAGCGCTCGATTCCACACCACGCAATGTCGTTCTAAGGCGCTTAATATTGCATTGAGTTGATTTTTGTCGCTCTATCCGAACACATCAAGAGTAGCTTTTCTACGTGTGTACTTCCGTACGGTTTGTTATAAGTGTATATTGTATTACAATGAAGAATAACTTAATAATATAATTAAACTTACTTGCGATATATGAAATTAGGATAAATAAATAATTCAAATGAATATTTAAAATAGACATATTTCTATATTTTGAATATCCAATTACGATTTTTTTAACTATTGGATTGATAACAGAAGAAGGAGAAGTTAATAATTGGAAGAAGTACTTTTAAACAAAAACTGATCCTATTTGCGTTTATTAGAAATCTTCATTAAAGGAATATCCAATTCGTATTCATTAATATCGTATGTGACTCTCAACAGAATGTTAACGTTTTTTCAATCTCTCAAATTCTTATTTCATAACAAGTAACTGGCTTTTATATTTTGATCTAGGTAAGTGTGTATACTGATCAACCCCGATTTCCTACCGTCGCACAGTGGGGCCGAATCCCTAAAACGGGGCCAAAACCCCAAGAAGGCATTTAATTCAGACAAAACTCATCACTCGGGGGTTTTTGAGGTCGCTGATTACGAATATGAAGTTAAAAATTGTCTAAACAAAATGGCGGATCCTATATAGCAACGAGTATCATGAAAACTCGTCATAATTTATTAGTAATAGCGTATATAGAGGATTTGGAGATCAATTATTACAACAATTAGCACACTGAAAACTTGATTTGTTTATTAAACCTAAATAACATACTATTTGTCGAAAATATATCGAAAAATTTGTAGTCTTCTATATTCCACTAATATAAATACAATAATATAATGGAATAGTCTTCAAAATCTTTGATTGAATAAAATTAATAAAAGTCAGAGTATAATCAACATTAGAAGTAATTGTTATGATCATAATAATAATCAGTAGCTATTGAAAAAAATCGGTCTTAAAATTCAAAACGTAGTGCGATTAACTTTATGCCCTATAATCGTAAGAACATCGTATTCAATTTGAAATATGAATAAGGTAAATGAAATGTTAATCTACTGAATACAAAATGATTTTATTGGTTTTATAACTATAAATCCGAATCAGTATCGCTCTCGGAATCCTCAGAGTCAGAATTCACGTCAGAACCCACATCAGTCAGTCGTGATGTGATTGTAATTTCAGGGGGATGCAGTAGCTCTATTGCCTCCTTCGACAAACTTTTCATCTCTTTTTGTGGCAGTTTTGTAATACTGGAAATATATGGATCGGAAGTTACCAAAATCCGCTTGTAAACATCTTCCATTGTTTTTACTCGTGAACTTTTTCTGAAAAACAATGAGGATAGGGAGGCTTTCATGTACTGCGGTCGACCAAGTTTCTCGGACAATTGTTCCTCCAGGTAAGAGATTAATCCATGTGTTTAATGATGTTGAATTTCCTCTCGAGTGAACTTGACGTATTCTTCACCCGAACCTGTGTGAAAAATATTACATTAGCATTAGCAACAAATTAATTACAGAAAAATAGTCAAATATCGTAAGCGTGTTGCATAGGAAACAGAGTTCTGAAGCCTGCTGCACCGCGCGCTGCGGCGGCGCAATCTTGTGATACGCTATTTGGGACGTACGGGTCCGAAGAAAAAATCATTATACAAGAGAATAGGCAGATTTAGGCAGCTGATTCTTGTCAATTCCCTCAGATAATTGATTAATCTAGAGTCTGGGAGTTGTAACTCCGCGGAATATACTACTTTTGCTCTAATTGAAAATGCAAGTTCGGATAATCATGCTATTTTCGTACAAGCGTCGAAAAAGGTATAATATAAATAGGATAACCATGAGATTTAGACTTTATTAGTGTATGAATATTTTCTACATACCTGTTGCAATTGTTTCCATTTTGTAGAATCAAAATTCTCCACTTCACTTCTTAATTATCCACTCACTAACCGAGCGTAAATTGTCGTAGTTTTCACAGCGCCGCGTGTGCTCTCAACGAAGGTCAACTTTGAAATTAAATAATTCGACAGGTATCGAAGTTAGGGGCCTATACTTTTGGGATAAGATGCATTAATCTACCACCTACCCAACCCACCCCTTCAAATTCCCAGAATCGAAAATTAATTTTCGTGATTTTGGCCACGTTTTGAGCTTTCGGCCCCACTGTGCGCCGCAATTGTGAAGAATATTCTTTATCTAAGAAACATCGTGATTTTACAAGAAAAAACTATATTCAGTATCTATGTTATATACGAATGCAAAGTGATGACATTATTCAATCAGAAAAGCCAATATTAGGAGTACAAGATATATTTTAAATGCAAACTAATGTGCAATTTACGTTCATGTTTTACTTTGATGTGAATCACTGTATGCTTAAGAACAGCAACATTTTAAACTATAGCCAATGTACTAATTGGCTACAGCTTAAACCACTTAAATCACCGTACTAGGTGGTCGAAATACTTTTATCATTCTTCACAAAAGGACAAATGAAATTAATTAGAAAAGTGTGCGAGACATATATTTTGTATATTTTCATGGTGTGTAAATTTATCTAACATCTGAAAGGTTTCACGGAATTATCATATGTAACTATATTTGTATTTACGTAATAGATGAAATTATTTAAAAAATAATGAATAAATCAAAGCAAACATTTTTAATACAAACACATATTTACGGTTTTTCATTAAAGAAAATCTAAGTAGTATTGTTAAACGCAATGCCAAACCCCGGGTAGATGCGACCGTAATACATATTTGCATTTTATGACCGGTACCTGGTTTTTAAAGGAGATAGATCGAACTGTTCGCTTGTTTTACTACAGGGACATCTTCTCTGTTCGTAATTGTACGTGTTGTCCAGACAGTGTCTGATTAAGTCGACGATGTGCGTGGGTGGTTTGCACTTCTCTTGCATGATCGTTACCGCTTCTTTTGTCGGAATTTTGGTGAACAGTGATGTCACCCACCAATTGTAAGTTTCGATGTGTGTTAGATAAATTTACACACCATGAAAATATACAAAATATATGTCTCGCACACTTTTCTAATTAATTTCATTTGTCCTTTTGTGAAGAATGATAAAAGTATTTCGACCACCTAGTACGGTGATTTAAGTGGTTTAAGCTGTAGCCAATTAGTACATTGGCTATAGTTTAAAATGTTGCTGTTCTTAAGCATACAGTGATTCACATCAAAGTAAAACATGAACGTAAATTGCACATTAGTTTGCATTTAAAATATATCTTGTACTCCTAATATTGGCTTTTCTGATTGAATAATGTCATCACTTTGCATTCGTATATAACATAGATACTGAATATAGTTTTTTCTTGTAAAATCACGATGTTTCTTAGATAAAGAATATTCTTCACAATTGCGACGCACAGTGGGGCCGAAAGCTCAAAACGTGGCCAAAACCACGAAAATTAATTTTCGATTCTGGGAATTTGAAGGGGTGGGTTGGGTAGGTGGTAGATTAATGCATCTTATCCCAAAAGTATAGGCCCCTAACTTCGATACCTGTCGAATTATTTAATTTCAAAGTTGACCTTCGTTGAGAGCACACGCGGCGCTGTGAAAACTACGACAATTTACGCTCGGTTAGTGAGTGGATAATTAAGAAGTGAAGTGGAGAATTTTGATTCTACAAAATGGAAACAATTGCAACAGGTATGTAGAAAATATTCATACACTAATAAAGTCTAAATCTCATGGTTATCCTATTTATATTATACCTTTTTCGACGCTTGTACGAAAATAGCATGATTATCCGAACTTGCATTTTCAATTAGAGCAAAAATAGTATATTCCGCGGAGTTACAACTCCCAGACTCTAGATTAATCAATTATCTGAGGGAATTGACAAGAATCAGCTGCCTAAATCTGCCTATTCTCTTGTATAATGATTTTTTCTTCGGACCCGTACGTCCCAAATAGCGTATCACAAGATTGCGCCGCCGCAGCGCGCGGTGCAGCAGGCTTCAGAACTCTGTTTCCTATGCAACACGCTTACGATATTTGACTATTTTTCTGTAATTAATTTGTTGCTAATGCTAATGTAATATTTTTCACACAGGTTCGGGTGAAGAATACGTCAAGTTCACTCGAGAGGAAATTCAACATCATTAAACACATGGATTAATCTCTTACCTGGAGGAACAATTGTCCGAGAAACTTGGTCGACCGCAGTACATGAAAGCCTCCCTATCCTCATTGTCGACGATGTGCGTGGGTGGTTTGCACTTCTCTTGCATGATCGTTACCGCTTCTTTTGTCGGAATTTTGGTGAACAGTGATGTCACCCACCAATTTGAAGTTTCACATCGAAACTTACTAGGGTTACAGATGGTTGTAATTTGATGTCCTCGATCAACTCTAGGAAGTGGTCGGCATTTTTAATGTATGACTTTATGGATACGGTTGCAGTTGTTGTGCTAAATGCTTCGATAGGGCCGGCACTGATGACCCCACCGAGTTATTGTGTCGTAAGTTAATATTGCGTACGTGACCTACCGAGCGTCTGTGTTGCTCGCTAGCCGTTGCTTAGCAAAGTAAACCTGTAGGCTATATGGTCAATTGCCGATACCCCTATAAGGAGGAATCGCTTGTTTTAATAAATTGCTCGATTATTAATATTTATTTGACTACATATTTATTCGAATTCTTCCAACCCGCGGCGTCTCCCCGAGATTAAGAGTACTCTCTAATGCTCTCTACTAACACTTACCTACATATTAACAATAAAAACAACATTATAAAACACACACAACACAACAATATATATACAGTGTGTTTCACTTAAGAGTGTAACACCCTCATATCTTTTTTATTTTCAGTCCAATTTTAGTAATTTTTTCTCTCAAACGTAGAATTAAAAGATGCCCATCTTTTAATTTGGCTATACCGTCCTGATGACGACTAATAATTCAGAAACACGTGTCGGCGGTTGCGTGTTTCCACGCGGGTTTTGCCCATTAAAGTCTTCCTTTTATATATCTCTGTCCCCGCATTAACAACCTTTTTCATTATATATAATATATATATATAACCTTTATTGGCATACTTAATCTACATCATCTAAATGTATATATATATATATATATATATATATATATATATATATATATCATTCTTCATTCCTCTTTGTACCTGTGGCTCCATTCCCATGCCGACTCGCCGACTCTGCCCCTTCGGCTCTATCACACCCTCCGGCTATCCTCCCACACTCCGCATCTCCTACTCTTCTCTATCTGCAACAGTAACATTTTTACCTATCTCCCTTCTTTTCCTCTCTCCATCTCTCATCTTCCTTAGTTTCTCTAATATTTCTAGCCCTTCCCCCATCTCTGCTAACACCCTCCACCATGCCCTGCCTCTCTCTTTCTCCCGTGAACCCCATTTCAATCCTTCGCACTCCTCCCACCAGTATTTCCAATCATCCCTGGCCTTCCCACATATATGGCATCTTATGAATTCCTCCCCCATCCAATATTTATTCTTCTTTTCCTCGTTACCACATCTATTCTTTCGTCCTCCTCCGACATCCCCCCTTCCAAATATTTCGCTCTCCGGCCGCAAACTTTTATCCCTTTATATTTCGCGTTATATTTTGATTTCATTATCTTCTCCCCTCTTTCTTGGCATTCCACTTGTTTCAGTCTGCCTGCTATCTCGCTCTCTACCCCCACCCATTCTCTTCTCCTATTTTCTACCTCCACTATTGACAGATCCGCTCTCTCATACATCTTCTTTCTAAGTTTCTCCTACTTCGATAGTACCCCTCCCTGTCTTCCCCTCCTCTCTATTTCCTCCATCACCCTTTTTCCTAAACTGCTACCCTCTTCTATCTTTAAACCGTCTTCATATTTTACCATCCTCCTCGCCGCTTCTACCTCCAATCTGTAACACACTCTCTCTTGTCCGACTATGTACCCCGGTGTCGACTTTTCCAGGTGCAAAGCACTCTTTATTTGCCCTAAGTATGTCCTCTCGATTTTTTCCTGCTGTTCTACTCCCCAGATTTCCACCCCGTACATCAAAATACTTTTTACACAAATATCCCAAATCTTCATTTTCTCTCCAAATCTCCCTCTTCGTATACCCCACAGGCACTCTCTTAACCCTCCTTCCGCCCTTTTCGCTTTTTTGCAGACGTGTGCCATGTGTTCTTCCCAGCTGTTGTTCTCCTTTAAGACTGTCCCCAGATAAGTCCACTCCCTCACTTGTACCAACGGCTCCCCTTTCCATTTCACCTGAATCTCTTTCCTTCTCCCACCTCCCTTCTTGAACTTCATCACTTATACTTCATCACTATATATATATATATATATATATGTTCCAACGGCTCCTCTTTCCATTTCACCTGAATCTCTTTCCTTCTCCCACCTCCCTTCTTGAACTTCATCACTTATACTTCATTACTATATATATATATATATATATATGTTGGTGGTGGTGTTGTAGTTCTCGCGGCTGAAATCTGTGCTTCTTGGTTCTCGGGTTGTGAACCGCGTTGTAGAAATGTTCCCCGAAGGGTCGCTTCGACGTTTCGGCATAGTCCCACCTGCCATCTTCAGGAAGCTCTTCTAGGTCTCGCTGACTTAGAAGAACTTCCTGAAGATGGCAGGTGGGACTATGCCGAAACGTCGAAGCGACCCTTCGGGGAACATTTCTACAACGCGGTTCACAACCCGAGAACCAAGAAGCACAGATTTCAGCCGCGAGAACTACAACACCACCACCAACATATATATATATATATATATATATATATATATATATATGTATATATATATATATATAGTAATGAAGTATAAGTGATGAAGTTCAAGAAGGGAGGTGGGAGAAGGAAAGAGATTCAGGTGAAATGGAAAGAGGAGCCGTTGGAACATATATATATATATATATATATATATATATATATATATATATATAGTGATGAAGTATAAGTGATGAAGTTCAAGAAGGGAGGTGGGAGAAGGAAAGAGATTCAGGTGAAATGGAAAGGGGAGCCGTTGGTACAAGTGAGGGAGTGGACTTATCTGGGGACAGTCTTAAAGGAGAACAACAGCTGGGAAGAACACATGGCACACGTCTGCAAAAAAGCGAAAAGGGCGGAAGGAGGGTTAAGAGAGTGCCTGTGGGGTATACGAAGAGGGAGATTTGGAGAGAAAATGAAGATTTGGGATATTTGTGTAAAAAGTATTTTGATGTACGGGGTGGAAATCTGGGGAGTAGAACAGCAGGAAAAAATCGAGAGGACATACTTAGGGCAAATAAAGAGTGCTTTGCACCTGGAAAAGTCGACACCGGGGTACATAGTCAGACAAGAGAGAGTGTGTTACAGATTGGAGGTAGAAGCGGTGGTGTTGTAGTTCTCGCGGCTGAAATCTGTGCTTCTTGGTTCTCGGGTTGTGAACCGCGTTGTAGAAATGTTCCCCGAAGGGTCGCTTCGACGTTTCGGCATAGTCCCACCTGCCATCTTCAGGAAGCTCTTCTAGGTCTCGCTGACTTAGAAGAACTGACGTTCGGAGTTACTCGTTGATCCTTATATTCCGGTTTGTCGTTGGGGTTGACTACGCTCGACTGCTTCTTACTTCGGGATCCTTAGGATCCTTAGTACACAGAACATCGATACAACTTTCAGACCATACAGGAAGATAGAAACGATGCTGAGGAATCCAAAAACGAAAATTCCATTAGAAACGCAGGGAGTATACGAAATACCATGTGGAAACTGCGAGAAGACATACATCGGTCAATCCAATAGGCGCATCGAAGTCCGTAAACAAGAGCACATTCGCGCCGTAAAACAGAGAGATTCATCATCGTCATTGGCTAGCCATTTCTTAGACACAGGACACAGAATCGACTTCGACAATACAAGGACAATAGCTAGCATTGAACAGTTCACCAGCAGAATAATACGGGAGGCAATAGAAATAGAGAAACGGAAAGAAATCCTCAACACACGAGATTATGCCCAACGACTGCCTGCAACATGGAGACCAGTATTACAACAATACAGTTCAAGCAGTGTTCAAAGGACAGCTCCACAGGAACCGCTACAGGTCATCACACGCCCACTACACCAAGGTCCATTAACCAGGAGCCGAAGTAAGAAGCAGTCGAGCGTAGTCAACCCCAACGACAAACCGGAATATAAGGATCAACGAGTAACTCCGAACGTCAGTTCTTCTAAGTCAGCGAGACCTAGAAGAGCTTCCTGAAGATGGCAGATGGGACTCTGCCAAAACGTCGAAGCGACCCTTCGGGGAACATTTCTACAACGCGGTTCACAACCCGAGAACCAAGAAGCACATATATATATATATATATATAAAATGTAATGTTATTACATTTATTAACATTCACTTACATTTATACATAAAACCGCAGACCTACGGAACTTTTAACATCTTTCCAAGAGCTGTACACACCACAATTTTAAATAAAGTAGTAAAGTAACAATAAAAGACAATGTATGAAATTTTAAAATTATTTATTGACTGTGAACGATGATAAAATTCATTTATAACTGTTAGAGATATGTAATTGTAACGTTAGAGTAAGTTAAATATAAAAATAACCTTCAACAACTGCGACAAATGTCAAAAGTTATGAAAATCATATCGCTTAGCAACGACACATAATTAAAAAGGATACGAATATTATAATTTTGAAGAACATGCCATGGAAATAAAAAACGACGCGTTTAAAAACAGAAGAGTGTTGTTGATTTTTCTGGTAAACAAAGCTTCAAGACGTTTATAAAATCCTCTCCTAGAAATCGAGTTTTTTGTACCTGAAAACCACATAAATCGATAATTCAATAATAAGCAACGTTAATCATAAATAATTACACAAATTGAAGTGGATATCGATCTACGGAAAATTCCGGAATCCAGGAATTACTACAAGAACGGACCAGAAACCATCAGATACGCCGCTACGGAGTCCCGAGAACACTTCCATAGGTAGAAGAACTACATCCTAAACAAGACAACCGGACGAAAATCGATGAAAATACGCACAAATAGGACACCATTTTAGAACTTACTATAACGAATAAGGTCAGTAATTTAAGAACACGAACATTGACACAAATCAGACTAATTATATTAAATAAAATTGTATTATTTGGTTAGATTTACATTACAGACTTCCACATTAAAATTTAAGATAGCTGAAAGATCGATCTTAGATGATACATATCGACAAATAGAGGGCGCGCAATCCTTACTTAATTATAAAGAAGTTATCTCGGCTAACTATTCTCTATTTGACGATCACACCCATAGGTAGCGTTTATAAAAAGTTTTAAAGTTGTAGAATTTTAATTGTTCATTGGTTTTGCAAGTTTGTTTATTATACTTTTTTTTTAATTTAGAGTGTTATCGGATCTTTTATTGTTGCTGCTACATCTTATAAGCCCACGGAGAAAAAGAGTCTCGCTCACCCATTTAAACAAAATAAAACACATTTAAACATACGCCGGCATATACATAACAGACAAATACCCAAAAGCCCAACAACCCAGTTACACTCAATTCAAATACTAAATAATAAAACAAATTGTCGATCCAAAGTGGAACAAATCAATTAATAATATAACAAATCAATTAATAATATAACAAATTGGCGCACAACGTGGCAGCACGAATTTAAAAATAAAGTAACAAGATCCAGAACATAATTTATAACATAAAAATCATATAAAATGCCAAAAACACGTCAGACACCGACAGATCAGGGAGATATCAGGGATAGCGATACAGAACAGGGTCGACAAGAAGAACCAACAAAGCAGGAACAAAACGTGTTGAAAGAAATGATGAGTATAATGATTAAGAAACTAGAGGAAAATAAAAAAGATCTAGATTTAAAATTAGAAGAAAATAAAAGAGATCTAGATATAAAATTAGAAAGAAATAAAAAGGATATTGAAGAGCTAGCTCAGAAACTAGAAGAAAACAAGAAGGATATCGCCCGGACATTTGAACGAAAATTTGAAGAGAACAAAACGAAAATTGAAGAAATGCAACAGAACCTTCAAAATATGACAACTGACCTGAACACCAGCATTATTAATATGCAACAGAATATGGACCGATTGGAACTTAAATTGAACGCTTCCGTGGAGAGAAGCGAAGTAAAAACAATGAAAATGATAGAAGAGGTGGAGGAAAAATTACAGAAAGGGCAGGAAGATACCAACAGGGCAATGCAACAAAATGAAAATGAGGTACGTGCGGAAATAGTACTCCTTAAATCTAAAAACGAGGTGCAGGAAGGTGTAAATACATTTGTTGCGGAAGATATTAGAAATCTTAAGAATAAACAAGACACACAATCGAATACTATACTATCGATGAAAGACCAGCAAGAAGCTTGTAACTTAAATCTAAAAGAAGAATTAGAACTTATCCGAAATATGGAATGGAGAGCTGTAAAGGAAGGAACCCCGTCTTACGACCCTCTTAAAACCTTCTGTGGAAACCCAAATATTAAATTCCGAGGCTACAAGGACCGGATTCACCCAATGACATACCTTAAGTATATTATGCGTATAACAACGGGCGTCGAAGATAACAGCCTGTGCCTGCACGCGGTGCGGATATCACTTGAAGATAGGGCACTGGAATGGTTTGAAATGATATCCGATAGATGTCACTCGATCCAAGAGTTTGAAAAAGAATTTATGCAACAATTCTGGAGCAGCGACCGGCAAAATAGGTTGAAGGTCCAGCTTTTAACAGGTCGATACAAGGAAGGACTCGCGACTAGGGAAAATTATGCATGTGACATGTATAATCGATGCAAATACTTATCTCAGATGACTGAAAAGGATGTAGCTTCACAATTGCTGAGCCATTTTACACTTTTGGATGGACCTGCGGTTCTAAGTAGAGAAGTTGAGGGAATGGAGAGTCTTATGGAGCTCCTCCGTAAACTGGATGACTATGACGAAGCGCAGAGAAGACAGAAATCTAACCAACAGGCTCCGACGAATAATCCTTATGCACAACGAGGTGCATACCATGGTAATGGGTACCGAGCCAACGATAACAATAGAACAAGGCCGCAATATGAACAAAATAACTATCGAAGTCATTATAAGTACCCTAGGAATAGATGGCAGAATAATCATAATTCGTATCAAGGTAGTTTCCAACCAAGTAACCGCCAGGAAGGTAGGAATGACAATGATTATTACCCGGCAAGAGGACTAAACGAAGAAAACCAAGAAATCGAAGACTGGGGCGACGGAGAAAAAAAAACTCCGACGGGATCAAACTAAATACAGACATAAATATACTGATAGGACATGTTACTCGACAAAGACAAACTACCAAATTTTACGACAATCCACACAATTTTATCGATATTAATGAAGAAGGTTACAATCACAATTACATAACAATACCATTGATTAAATTGCAAATTAAAAATTTTAAAATAACTGCAATATTAGATACAGCCGCAGAAGTATCACTTATAAAAAAGTCAGTAGTAGAGAAAATTTCTGAATGTAACGCGCTTCCCTTACGGACGGACGGACGGCGGGTGGGTTTTATTCGCGTTACTATAACGGGTCTCTGTGCCGAAATGTTTTTACGGACGTGTTCAAACAGCCGGCTCGGCCAGTGACCCTTTTTTTGTTCCTTGGTAGCTTGCAGTGGAGATTCCAGGTAAACGGCTACGTTTCTCGTGTTTCTGATTTAAAGACGACACTCTGGTTTATTGATTTTTATTTAATAATAATAAATAACAAAACAATAACCGTGAAATAATAAGAAACTCTAAATAACCGAAACGAACACAATATTTATATTTACAACCGGATAACGAAGAAAATAAACAGCGGAAACTCTAAATAAACGGAAAATGAAATCTTATTGCCGGCGCGAAATAATTATTTTCGGTCGTCGGTGCGGCTCGGACGTTGGGACGGGTGGTCCTTGCGCGCGACGGTCGCGTTCGGGGATCGGACTACGGGATTTGCAGCTACCCACCACTCCAATGTTGGTAGTGGCAGACAATGTGCTACGGGGTGGCGGATTAAGGGATGCAGCTACCCACCACTCCAATGTTGGTAGTGGCAGACAATGTGCTACGGGGTGACGGATTAAGGGATGCAGCTACCCACCACTCCAATGTTGGTAGTGGCAGACAATGTGCTACGGGGTGGCGGATTAAGGGATGCAGCTACCCACCACTCCAATGTTGGTAGTGGCAGACAATATGCTACGGGGTAGTGGATTAAGGGATGCAGCTACCCACCACTCCAATGTTGGTAGTGGCAGACAATATGCTACGGGGTAGTGGATTAAGGGATGCAGCTACCCACCACTCCAATGTTGGTAGTGGCAGACAATATGCTACGGGGTAGTGGATTAAGGGATGCAGCTACCCACCACTCCAATGTTGGTAGTGGCAGACAATGTGCTACGGGGTGGTGGATTAAGGGATGGGATTTTACGGCTCGGATGCTCGGACGAAGTGACTGCTTCGGACGCAGCGGGCGAAGTGAGCGCTTCGGATGCCTCGGACGGAATGCATTGCACGGTGCGCCCGAACGCCTTATAAACAAAACGGCCGCGGTGACGTCAGGCGTTTCGGTCACGTACGCCAGATTTCCTATTAATCGCACAGATTTCGCGTTAAATATTTTCAACGCGATCTCTGTACTTTGTAGATCAATAGCAAATCTGTAACGACTGTCGGTTCGTTACAAGCTCACGTATTAAATATCAATAAAATGCAATTAATAGCTACAAATAAGAAGAAATTAGGGCATATAAATCAAAAACTTATTATCGAAACAACTTTGAACCAATATAATTACATCTTCGAGTACTATATCTTTGAAAATATGACTCATTCCTGTATTTTGGGTTTTGACAATCTAAAGAGATATGAAACCATTATCGACTTCGAACAAAATGTAATAAATATTAAGGGAAATTTAATTCCGATTAATATGAAGGAAAATGACGGCGAAAAAGAAAGTGATAGCGTAGAACTTATGAACATCCGTTTAGCCGATTGGGAAAAGAACTCGTATGAATATAATGAAGAAACAGAAGGCGAAAATGAAGAAGAAAATGAGGAAAATAGATTAAATAAAATAGAAATAAATAATGTAGATGAAATAAACGATATAATTAATAACGTAGAAGTAAACGAAGAAATAAAGGGAAAAATAAGGAAAATTCTGCTAACAAATACTACTGTGTTCGATGACACAATCCAATTCGCCAGAAATTATAAACATGAGATCGAAATAGATGATGAAAGACCATTAGAATGTCGAAATTACCCAATACACCACAAATTTCAAAAGCAAGTGAATATTGAAATAAATAAGTTACTCGAACAAGGGATCATCGAGAGATCCAACTCATATTTTATTAGCCCAGTAGTGATCATCCAAAAGAAAAATGGTAGCTTGAGAATATGCCTAGACGCAAGAAATTTAAATAAACGTGTCAAACCGGGATACGAAATGCCACTAAATGTCAATATTTTATTAACAAGATTTAAAGATTGTATCTACTTTACAAAAATAGACCTTAAACATGCTTTTTGGCTGATACCTTTACATGAGAACTCTAAGAAATATTGTGCCTTCAATATCAATGGAAATGTTTATCAATTTACAGTAGCTCCATTCGGACTTATATCAAGCCCGAGCGCTTTAATCCGTGTATTAAACAGAATATTGAACCAATTCGAATTATATTGTTGCCATTACTTTGATGACATTGTAATTTATTCAAAAACAATAACAGAACACATAAAACACATACACATCATCATACACACGTTAAATGTGGAAGGTTTAAAGATTAATTTAGAGAAATGCCAATTGGCAAGAAAACAAGTAAATTACTTGGGATTTGTTATTGATAATTCAGGCATACAATTAAATACTGACAGATTAAAAGAAATACAAAATTTTCCAACGCCCAGAATTGTAAAAGACGTCAGATCGTTCTTAGGAATATTAAATTATTACCACCGATTTATACCACAATATGCGACACAATCAATTCCACTATTAAAATTAATTAAAAAGAATACAAAATGGTTTTGGAATAAGGAACAAGAAAACGCTTTTAATACCATGAAACAAAATTTCGTAGAAAATCTTATGCTATATCACCCTGATTTTAATAAAGAATTTATTCTTCGTACCGATGCATCCAATTTCGCGATTGGAGCCGAACTTGTACAGTATCGAGATGGAGTAGAGATTCCCATTCATTTCGTATCAAGAACCTTGAAAGATAGCGAACTTCGTTATAGCATATCGGAAAAGGAAATGTTAAGTTTAGTATATAGTGTTACAAAATTAAGATACTACTTGTTAGGAAAACCGTTTATTATTGAAACATACCACGTAGCCCTTACAGCACTTAATACTAAGACCATAAACAACAGCAGAATACATCGATGGAGTTTGATATTAAACGAATACCAATTCGAAATCAAATTTAAACCAGGCAAGCGTATGATTATAGACGACATCCTGAGTCGGAAGGGAGAGAGGAAAGCTCAATCCGAAATATTAATTGCACATATAAAGTTGGGAAGAAAAGGGATATGTTCCGAATTAAGCATTAAGCAAGCACAACAAGCCAACGAGCTTAAACATATTTTTCAAAAATTAAACTCAGTTACACGATATAAAAATTATTTCTTGAAGGATGGGATTTTAAAGAAGAAGATAGGAAAGGGAGAAGTATACGTTACACCAAAGGATAAAGCAGTCGAGATAATTAAGTATCTGCACGAGAAATTCGGACACATAGGAATTAGAAAAGCATGGGTAATATTTCGCGAAGCATTATATTGCAATAATGATTATACAATAGTAAAGGAAACAATTAGAAAATGTCACAATTGCCAATTAAGCAAGGAAAAGAATTTTACCAATCAACATAACATGGGATATATTCACGCGAAAGAGAAATTACACCATAGATGTAGTTACCATAGATTATTTGACAAATTTAACAGGAAATTCGAAAGGATATAAAAATGTGTTCATCATTTATGATCTGTTCACCAAATACCTACAGTTGACACCAACGAAGCACTGCGATACGAATACAACAATTAATTGTATCGAAAAATTTATAAATGCTCATTGCTATCCGCAAATAATATTATCAGACAACGCTACTTACTTCACAAATGAACGATTTAGAAACCATTTGGAAAACTACAACATAAAACTATATCATACAAGCATTCGACATCCATGTGCCAATCCATGTGAAAGGATGATAAAAGAAGTAATTAAATACTTATGCTTGTTACTCAACGAAAACCACCATATTTGGGCTTCAAAAATAAGTCATATTGAATATATCTTGAACCATACACCTAATACGGTACACCAGCTATCTCCTGTATTTTTAATGACTGCACAAAGACCAGATAGACCATGGACAAATACAGACGTTATAAATCTTGCCGATACCATAAAGGAAATCCAGAAGATCAACTTAAAAAGGTACAAAAAGAATAAAACACAAATTTCAAAAGGTATACAAACCGAATTTGAGTTAGGAGACCAAATAATCGTCAAGAGTTTAAGAGTAACAGACAAGAAGAATAAACGCATCGCCAAATTACTTAAAACATATTCAGGACCATACGTAATCAAGAGAAAATTTGGAAATTCAACATACGAATTGATAGATCCGGATAATAATCTAATTAAAGGAAAATTTCATATCCACCTGTTATATAAATATTATGAACAAGAATGAAAACGAGAAGATAACGTCGAACTATCATAGTAAATAATAAAATTTTAAAATTGAGAAAAAAAAAATCTATTAAACTGCGATATTTTTTTTTTAACAGAGAGGGAGGCAAAAATGTAATGTTATTACATTTATTAACATTCACTTACATTTATACATAAAACATCGGAGTCCCGAGAACACTTCCATAGGTAGAAGAACTACATCCTAAACAAGACAACCGGACGAAAATCGATGAAAATACGCACAAATAGGACACCATTTTAGAACTTACTATAACGAATAAGGTCAGTAATTTAAGAACACGAACATTGACACAAATCAGACTAATTATATTAAATAAAATTGTATTATTTGGTTAGATTTACATTACAGACTTCCACATTAAAATTTAAGATAGCTGAAAGATCGATCTTAGATGATACATATCGACAAATAGAGGGCGCGCAATCCTTACTTAATTATAAAGAAGCTATCTCGGCTAACTATTCTCTATTTGACGATCACACCCATAGGTAGCGTTTATAAGAAGTTTTAAAGTTGTAGTTGTAATTGTTCATTGGTGTTGCAAGTTTGTTTATTATACTTTTTTTTTAATTTAGAGTGTTATCGGATCTTTTATTGTTGCTGCTACATCTTATAAGCCCACGGAGAAAAAGAGTCTCGCTCACCCATTTAAACAAAATAAAACACATTTAAACATACGCCGGCATATACATAACAGACAAATACCCAAAAGCCCAACAACCCAGTTACACTCAATTCAAATACTAAATAATAAAACAAATTGTCGATCCAAAGTGGAACAAATCAATTAATAATATAACAAATCAATTAATAATATAACAATATATATATACCGAGTGATAACCACCAAACCTGGCCATAATATGGATGTTTCAACAAAATATATGAGTTGCCTTGAATTTATGTCTCCTACTTTATAAATGAATTTTAGAGAAAATAAATCTCTCACCCTTCTTAGACTATTGCCAGAGTAAAAGGATTGAACCATGAACACCCTTCCTTCAATTGAATAGTTCATGTTTATAACACAACTTATAGCACGAGTTATAACGCAATTTAATAAACTTTCAATAAGCTGTCAACATGACATTAAACGAAAATATGTCAAGGCAACTCATATATTTTGTTGAAACATGCATACTATGGCCAGGTTGTCACTCGGTATATATATATATATATATATATATATATATATATATATATATATATATATATATATATATAAACGCGCATAATGACTTTTTAAAATAAAAACAAACACACCGAAAAATCTTACACATTAATATGACAAATGACATTAAATCAAATCTATCGCGATAACGACTTTCTATATACACCAGTATTTACTGTAAAAACTAGGGAAAACCTTGTAAAGAACCTAGTTAGGGTATTCGACCAACATTTAATTCACTACAATACAATTTAAAATCACAACAACGATAAAAAATATAATAATATATAAATGAAAACGCAGATAGTTTCTTTAATGACCAATATTACAAATATGAACGAATCTTCAATAACGCCAAACGATCAAACATACGTAAATACACAAACTTACTTAACAAACAAACACCAACAGATACTTTACCAACACTTAATTGAAAATTGGTTGGATAATTTGACAAGTGTTGACATCCCTTATAATGTGAAGCTAGTACTGAGTTTAGGTCCCAAATTTTCAATTCCTACTAAATATTTACCTATAGACAATATCATCGCTTGCATTGAAAATGCAATTGATGAAATTGAACCAAATATTCAAAATTCAATTCGTTCTAAATGTGTAAAGATCATTACTAATTTCAAAAAGACATTATAAGGAAAATAACAAATCCAATCCTTTCAACGTTATTTTTATGAAACTAAGCAGCTTCTTAAAAATAATCCAAATTTAATTGTCACTCGCGCTGATAAAAATAATAAAACCATTATCATGTATAAAGTTGATAATGAAAAGAAAATGCATAAGGGCAAAATGGTGCTCCTCTATCGATTTTTCGACGTCGCCGGCAGTTCTGGGACTTCCAGGTATCTTCGGGGATGTATCCCGGTGGTAATTCGTGTGTAAGTTTTTTTATTTTCGATGACGCCGCCATACCACAAATCAGACAGGGGGTGCAACGGAACTTCAGGTAACACTTCTGTGTTGTCCTCGCACCAATAACGGCTTGTCAAGAAAGCCATTCAACCAAAAATGTGCCTCGCCTGAGAAGATTTTTTTTGGGCAAAATCAATATCATGTTCCAAGTGCCCAAGGGCCCAGTTAGCAAATTCTCGACGCAAACTGTGATTATTTCGCTTTAGTTCTGTTTCGTTGTCTTTTTGGTGGCTTATTGTCTTGTAAAGTTAACTCACGTCCAAACTTTTGCACAGTGCGGCGTACATAGATTAAAATACTATATTGTATACAGAGGGAAACAGTACTGGTTCTCGAATAGTAGCGCCGTCTGGATTCAGGGCACCAAAACTAAATAGAGTGTTGCCCGACTTATTTAAAACTTTAATTTTATATATAGAAATATACAATAAAAAACATTTTTGTTTTGATAACTTTATTTCTTAAACATATGCTTTTATTTACATTCTATTTTTTATCTTACAAAATTTGAAATATTTATTTCGTGCTGACACTTTAATGGGGTCATTAAGTTTTCTACTTTTCCGGCGTAACACAAAATTAATATTTTTGCAATATGTATGTATAATAAATTTAACTAAATATTGAACTAAACTTCGTTCAAGTCTCTTTATGAATTGGACAAGATATAAATATAATATTTGTTACAACCTCTGATTCAATTAGCTGAGCCACACCTGTTTCATGACTTTTCAGACAACACCTGAAGAACTGTCTGCCAAATCTCAACAACACTATTCATAATATTTTTGAGGGGTATTTTAACCATTTTGTGTTGCCCTTATATTCTCTAGCCATAATTATTTTGTGTTGTGGCATTGCTTCTGGTGAATCAGAAACGATTTGCACATACTGCAAGTTTGAAATATATTTCTTTGCAATTTTTTTACGATGTACGCTGTCACATAATGAGTACAGCTTTCATCTGTTTCCATAGCTTCTACTGTTGTTCCCTCCCGAAGACTTATAGAACATGCTTCTTCTACTACACTCATTGCTTTCTCAACATGCACACCGTTGGATAAAAAGCCCTTTAATATATTTAATGTGCCTTCAGTGTCATCTTCTTCACAATTTAAACCGGCACTGTGCTTCGAAATTAAATTGTTTGCTTTATATGCTTTATATGCACCAATAAATGACGAAATGTCGGATTTACATTACGTGGCTACGTATTGAACCAAAAGAAGTTTTCTATTGAGTTTTGTTTGTGTGTCTCAACAATAAAACATCAAAACCCACTGTCGAAAGTTTTTTCCATAGGGCTTGAAAACCACGTATTGTATTAAGGGGGGAAACCAGTTTAGGAGGCCGAAATTTTGGTGTTTTTCGTGAACACATGTTTTGAAGAACACTTTGTATTTGTTTCAAATCATTTCCGCCGAAAATAGTGGAGTTAGATGCTGCTATCCATGGACGATCGCCATCCGAGTTCTTTGATGGTGGGCATTCCTGAAGTCAAATTTTTTATCTGTATTCACTACAACTTTTTTTTTCGTTAACGACATATTTCCTAAGAATATGAACCTAATTACGATTAAAAAATTTGAAAATTGCATATTTTGTTTTTATGACATGTTTTTTCACCTTTTTTGCATAAAAAAATATTTGTAATAATAATATCATCCCAGAGTAGGTTCATATAGAGTGTAATTGAATAAAGAATCCCTACAAAAATTTTCAGAACGATTGGTTAATAACTTTTTGAGCTACAATGCCCACCAGTTGAAAAATAGTCGTTTCGAGAAAAACGCGTTTAAAAACAAATGTAGCGAATACGAGAAATTTAAGGCAGTAATTAATTATATAAACTGATCACCGGTTAACTAGCTATTCCAGCACCATATAGCAATCCCTGTTCTTCTTCAAACGCATCATTTCGGGCTTGCATTTCCTCTTGATGAGCTTTCCGAGCTTCCATGGTTTCCAACGAGCTGCGCCTATTCTGTCTTTTCACGCGTTGCTCCCTGGCATGTTCCATCTTCCCGGCAAAATTGAAGCTCTTTGAGCCAACTACGAGTTTCAATTCGTCCATCAGCATTAGAAGGCTGAATTTCCTTCATTAAATAACGCATTAGTCAAGAATACTGCAATCTCGACTATTTTCAGGCCAGCATGTAGGTGTTTTGAGCCAATCACCAAACGGTCGAATTTTATTATCCCGTAGCACAAGGGTATTGAGCCTGGCACTGAATAAGGGACTACATGAGCGAGGGCTCCGTTCTAATTACCGCGCGCTTCGACGCCGAGCGACGGGCGACCGTGCTCATAGCATCAGAACTAATCGGAGTTTTGCCTTGAAATTTTGGCCACATATTCTTGAATAGTTTTACTAACAAATTTATGAATGTAATGTACGATTATTATCATCTATAAATGTAATGCTCGCCAAAATTTATAAGACATCTGCCCATAATTTATGATGTGGTGAATGCTTCCCGACACCAGCTCTTAAATTCTTTCCGCCTTGCTCTCGAACATAATTGCTATTCACAGAGTGAAACAGTTGGTCGAAAAAGAGAAGGTATTCAGCAGTATCTTCTCCTTCAGCTTCAAATAGCTTACTTCTTTCAGATGTAACAATCAAACCTAGTGTAATTTGTAGTTGATTTTCAGTGACATAAAACTAGTCATTTCAATAAACAAACAATACTATTATGTAGATGGTAATTTAATTATTAGTACACTGATCGCCAAAAAAGCAGCGCTCCCAGAAGGGACGATCCTACGAACTTGAAATTTTGGTGTCAATTTGAGATTCAGTAAGACAATGAGTTAAGAACAATGTTAAAAAATTAATAATGCGTGGTATCTCCTCCAAAATGAATGCATTCTTTTAAGCACCGGGCATACCTAAAATTATATGATCAATTTCTGCATGCGGTATTTCATCCCAAGCTCTTTGAATTTGAACTCGAAGTTCAGTGTCTATGGGCGCTGGAAAATCTTCGAATCTTTTACCAATCATGTCCCATACTGAACATGTCGAAGAGACCCAACAAATACAACCTCCAATTATAGAAACAGCACCGTGGGATAAATTAATGACCATGATAACAAATACAGAAGAGAATAGAAAAAAAGATAACGAACTAACTGAAGTAAATAGAAAAAAGGACAAGGACGAGTTAATAACAACAATAAACAATAAAATGGAACAACAAACTCAAACTACAATCCAAGAAACAAAGGACTTATTAAATAACCACCGAGCCGAAATAAACCAAACTATTATAAATTTACAAGAAAACTTCCAAGCCCATATACAGCAACTAGAGAATCGATAGGAAAAATGAAGATATGCAAATCACGGTCCGAACTGAACTGGAAACGACTAAGGAAAAAATAAACAAGATACAAGAAGAAATCGTTACCCAAATTCACCATAATCAAAGTGAGGTGAATGATAAATTTGAAGGTATGACAGTAAATATGCAGGAATACAAATTTACACAAGATCGAACTACGATCGAAGTCAGAGAAATCGATAATAGAGTTACTAGCAATACAAATAAAATAGGACAGATGCAGGGCCAGAACATTACCTGGAACTCGAATATTTGGGAGGAATTGAAAAATATTAAAGAAAAGGGAACCCAAATTATCAGAGAAGGTAGTCAAAAGTATGATCCACTTAAAGCCTTTTGTCGTAACCCTAACATCAAATTCCGAGGAAACCGAGATAGAATACACCCTATGACGTACTTGAAATGTATATTACAAGTAACTAAAGACCTTACCGATAATGTACAAACTATGCAAATCATACGTTTATCTCTCGAAGATAGAGCTCTCGAATGGTTCGAGATGGTTTCGGGTAGTTGCACCACGATTCAAGAGTTCGAGGTAGCTTTTAAGAACCAGTACTGGAACGAGGAGAAGCAGAATCGACTTAAAATTATGCTCCTGACTGGAAGATTTAAGGAAGGGCTTGCCAGTCGTGAAAATTATGCATGCGATCTGTTCAACCGATGCAAGTACATTCCGCAACTTACGGAATTAGACATTGCGAAATATTATGCAAACCACTTCCTTATTACGGATGGACAAGCGATCTTAAGTAGAGATGTATGTAGAGTATGTAGAGTATGGCGAACCTGATGGAACTATTGAGAAGACTTGACGATTACGCAGATACACAAAAGACATATAGAATTACACAAGCATATCAAAACTATCAATCAAACAACAATCATACATCAAATAATCATAACTATACAAATAATCAACATTCGAATCAACAAGCAAACCAACAAACATACAATTATCAGTCGAATAACAATCGCAATCAAAATTATAACACATCAAACAATTACCGGGGAAACCAAACGAATAATTACAGGGGTAATTACCAGAACCGAAACGGAAACTACAATAATAACAATAATGGTCACAATTATCGAAATAATAACCAAAATAATAATACACAGTACAATAACTCGTACAATAATTACCGAGGAGGCTATCCAGGTAATAACAGAGGGAATTATAACCCCGGACAACGTAATGTAAACCATTATTACGCAAGACAAGAGGCATATAACCCGGACACCAATTATACAAATGAAGAAAATGAAAGACCGCAATTAAATCATGATGAAATCCACACTGAGAAGGAAGTCTCAGGCGAAAAAAAAACGCCGATGGGACAACTGACCGAACAATCCCACCAATAAAATTACCACCGACACCCCATATAGGACACTATACTCGAATTGGACAAAATAAACCATTCTACGACAACCCCCATAATTTTATAACCATAACAGAAGAAACCAATACTAAAGAATGTTTAAATCAAATACCAATGGTCAAGCTAACCTTATACAATATAACAATCTCAGCAATTGTAGATACTGCCGCAGAAATATCATTAATAAAAAGATCTATAGTGGAACAGATCGAAAATTACGAAAGGCATCTAATGAATATTAAAAAAGTAGATATAATAGCAACTAATAAAAAGAAATTGGGCAAAATAAATCAAAAATTAATCATTGAAACGAAATTTAATACTATTAATTATATCATGGAATTTTACATCTTTGAAAAAATGAGTTACGCATGCATATTGGGGATAGATAATTTAAGGAAATATAATATGGTTGTAAACCTTGAAACAAACATTCTAATGATACAAAATAACATAATTAAATTAAATACAGATACACCAAACAATAAAATTAATCATATATACTATAAAATAAATACATATACAGCAGAAGGGAAAGATGAATACGAGAATTCAGTAGAAGGCGATTATGATGAAGAAGAAGGAGAATATACTTATATAAATAAAATAAATAATAATAATAATAATATAAATATAGATGAAATAATAGAAGGAATGAAGACTGAAGAGAAGAATAAATTAAAAATAAGGGAAATTCTGCTGAACCATAAACAATTATATGATCAAAGTGTATCTTTTGCTAAAGGTTATGAACACCGAATTGAAATAGATAACGACCACCCGTTAAACTGTAAAAGCTACCCCATCCCACAAAAGTATCAAGAACAGGTTAACATAGAAATAAATAATCTCATAGAACAAAGAATAATAGAACGATCCAACTCATATTTTATTAGCCCTATCGTTATTATCCATAAAACCGACTCAAGTCTTCGAATCTGCTTAGATGCCCGAATATTAAATAAAACAGTAAAACCCGGATATGAACAGCCTTTAAACGTTAATGTTTTACTAACGAAATATTATGATTGCAAATTCTTTACAAAGCTCGATCTGAAACATGCCGTTTGGTTAATTAATTTACACCCAGAGTCTAGGAAGTATTGTGCATTTAATATAAATGGTAATGTTTACCAATTTAGAATAACACCGTTTGGACTTATATCTAGCCCAAGTGCTCTAATTCGAGTCATAAACATGATTTTAAACCCTTATGAGCAATTCTGTAGCCACTATTTTGACGACATTATCATATTTTCCAAAAACATAACAGAACATATTATACACCTAAATACTATAATTAACACATTAACAATAAATAGTATGAAAATAAACTTAGGCAAATGTCAATTTGTACAAACAACAGTAAATTATCTAGGTTTCATTATAAATCATAATAAGATCACATTAAATCCTGAACGACTTGGAGAAATTAAAAACTATCCTACACCAAGAAATATTAAGGACGTACGGTCATTTCTAGGTATCTTAAACTATTACCACCGATTCATACCTAATTACGCATCGAAATCAGTACCGCTACTTAAACTAATTAAGAAAAATACAAAATGGTCGTGGACATTAGATCAAGAAAACGCTTTCCATGACATGAAAAACGCCTTTATAAATACATTAGAGCTATATCACCCGAACTTTCAACAAGAATTTATACTCCGTACCGATGCATCTCACTTCGCCATAGCTGCTGAATTAGTTCAATTCCAAGCAAATATAGAAGTTCAGTTTCTGAAAAGGAAATGCTCAGTATAATCTACAGTGTTAACAAACTCAGGTATTATTTATTAGGACGACCATTTAAAATTGAAACCGACCATATAGCATTGACAGCCTTAAACACCCAGAGTATCCATAATAGCCGAATTCATTGATGGAGTTTACTTTTAAACGAATATAATTATACAATACATTATAAACCAGGGAAACAGATGATAGTAGCCGATATACTTAGTCGAAAGAGTTAATTCAAAGCCCAAACAGACATTTTAATATTAAATATCCAATTATTTAAACAAGGAATTGGCTCAATACAACAACTAAAATTAGCTCAACAGGCAGAGGACCTGATCAAAATTAAACAAAAATTACAAATTGGGGAAAAATATAAAACATACATCTTAGAAGATAACATGTTAATGAAAGTTATAGGAAAACAAAAGGTATATGTAACCCCAGTAAGACATGCAGTCAAAATTATCATTTGGATACATGAAAAATTCGGACATATAGGCACTAGAAAAGTATGGCTAATTTTTAGAGAAGCATTTTATTGCAAAAACGACTATACGTTAACTAAAGACGTAATTCGTAGATGTCACGAATGTCAAATAAGCAAAGAGAAAAATTTTAAAAATTATCAAATCATGGGACATATACACTCAAAGGGAAAATTGGATATAATCGCTATAGACTATCTGACTAATTTACCGAGAACTTCGAAAGGTTTCAAACATATATTCGTCATCTATGACATCTTTACAAAATACGTTCATCTAACGGCAACGAAACATTGTGATACGGATACAACACTTCAAAAGTTGGAAAATTATTTCAACATATTTGGATACCCAAACATTATACTCTCAGACAATGCAACATATTTCACAAATCAGAGATGCCAAGGACACCTTCAAAATTACAATATTAAAACTTATTATACTAGCATTAGACACCCTCAAGCTAATCCTAGTGAGAGAATGATCAAAGAAATAATAAAATACTTACGTATACTCCTGAGTGATAACCACAATATCTGGGCAACAAGAATAGCCAAAATCAAACATATCTTAAACCACAGTCCAAACACTACGCATCAACTAGCTCCAGTATTTCTAATGACAGGTCAACCTCCCGATAGACCATGGCGAGATTTAGGAGATAACCATTTAACGGAGAAGATCCTTCGTATACAGAAAAAGAACCTAAAAGTACAAAAAGCAATGAAACCTAAATTATACAATCTAATGTAGAATTTAACTTAGGAGACCAAGTGATAGTGAAAACGTTGCGAGTTACGGATAAAAGACACAAGAAAGCTGCTAAATTACTAAAATCTTATTCCGGACCTTATATTATAACACGAAAATTCGGAAATGCTACGTATGAATTGATAGATCCCGATAATAAAACTATTAAAGGAAAATTTCATATCCAGTTTATATATTTTAAATATTTTGATTTAAAAATATATATATATATATATATATATATATATATATATATATATATATATATATATATATATATATATATATATATACAAAACGATGAATATCGAGGAAAGCGGTCAGTTTCTTTTTCGGGCACTAATAAAACTCAATTAGTTCGTTTATTCGTTTATTTTCAATAACTGTTTTTTCACCTTTAAGAATAAGTATTATAGACAAATTTTTGGTGCTCCTATGGGTTGCCCCCTGAGCCCGATAGTTGCTCAGATAGTGCTAGATTACATGTTTGACTATATCATCCCTGCACTTCCTTACAATTTACCATTCATAAAAAAGTATGTTGATGATGTCGTCTGCGCGGTTCCTGCGGATTGTATTGATGACACCCTATGCATATTTAACAGTTTCAATGAAAATATTCAATTTACGATCGAAGTGGAAAGTGACAGATCTGTACCATTCTTGGATACTAAAGTTATTCGGGGGGAAACAAATCACATCATGTTTAATTGGTATTGTAAACCGACAGCATCAGGCAGGTACATAAATTATCACTCAAACCATCCTTTCAGACAGAAATTGAATATTATTCTCGGTTTAAAAAATAGAATTTTAAAAATTAGTAACCCTTGTTTTCATAACAACAATCTAAAATGTCTAGCTAAAGTAATTATAAATAATGGTTATCCACGCACTCTAACAAATAGTTTGATTTTCAATGCCCCTCAGAACATTACGCAGAACCTGGATAACTCAAATAATGAACCCGTTGTATACAGACGTTTACCATTCATTAACGACATAACACAAAAGATTGTAAGAATCTGTAGGAATGATAATATTAAGATAGCCAAATATAACTTAAAAACTATCAACCAGTTGTTCACCAGGGTTAAAGATAAAACTCCAGAATGCTATAGGTCTGAAATAATTTACAAAATACCATGTTCGGTATGTGAGGGTTGTTACATAGGACAAACGTCACAATGGTTGAAATCTAGAATTACCCAACATAAGAGTGATTGTAGGATTGGGAAGAATTCGTGTGCTTTGTCCTTACATTTCTCTGAACAAGTGCATAACTTTGATTTTTCTAATGTGTCCATTTTGGAAACACAATCAAAATATAAACATAGAATTTTTTTAGAAATGTATTACATCAACAAGCACACGGATGCGATCAATTTTAGGTCAGATGTCAATCAACTTAGCAACATCTATACGCATTTATTGAATTTTAGTTTCACAAACAACACACTCGATGATGATTCCCTTTAGTGCATTCTTTCCCGGTTCAATTCATATTTAAATTTTGGTTTTGTAAGGTGCGTGTTGGCACCGACAACATTTAAAGTTAAGTTGGTACCTAACACAAAAAAATTTTCAGTTCTTCGGCATTTAGTCAAATACTTAACCTCAAATTTTAACATGTGTTTACAATGTGACGAAATATTTTTACGTTTTAACTTCATCTATTTTAATTAATTTAATCGCTCGATGTATCAATGGGATAAATGTTTACTTCGCTAGTTTCAAAAAACGACTCTCTTTTGTGTGAGTATATTTTTCATAAAAATTAAACTTTACATTGCCTGGTTCTTAATGAGGCATTAACTTGTAGCTTTCCTGATGAAGCAATCAATTATATTGCGAAATATAGAAAAGAACAACTAATTGAGTTTTATTAGTGCCCGAAAAAGAAACTGACCGCTTTCCTCGATATTCATCGTTTTGGATCTTAACGTACGGTCGATGCTCCTTGCATTTATTCATTGTAGGATGAGGTTCTATCAAACTATTAGACAACTATACGGACAACAACCAGTGTCACTCATGAAGAAATGGGCAAATCTTAACAACAAATTGGCGAATAAAACGAACAGAAGGGTGTTTCTTCTTAGATGTAGAAAACATGGCATTATACCTTCCCACATAAAGAACGGATCAAAGAATTTGCTTTCATTGGTACATGGAGCAAGAGGACGTTTAGAACAGGACATACATACATTTAACAACAGGTTAGGTTCCAAAACTTTGAACTTTGAAATAAAAATCACAATTGCAGATATTAACAGATTGAAGGGTTTCATCAATGAAGTGATAGGTAAATTACAAACTTTAATTCCGATTCACGTATTTATAGATTATCAAAGTAATATTAATATAGCTTATAATAGGAAATTTAATAACATTAAAAAAAGGAATTTACTTAAATATAATAGGTTGTGTAGAGATGTTGCAGGTGTAAAGTTGTTCAATAATAATGATGGATGGTTTGTTAACTTTTCACAAATTGAGATACCGGAAGATATTAGTAAATTTTTGTCATTAGGACCCAAATTTAGCTTAAATTGTTCTCCCAGGGATGTAAATACGGGTGTCTTATTAGCTGAAGTTGAGGACATAATTTCTAGTTGGCCCGATAAAGATAGGAACAAGTTAAGAGCTCGCGTCGCCAATATTGTAACAAATTTTTATAATTCATACTCAGATCATGCTGTAAGCTCACCATTTCAATCTATTTTCAATAAAACAAAACTGTTTTTAAAAAATCATAACAACTTATTAATCACAAAAGCGGATAAAGGTAATGTTACAGTAGCCATGGAGAGGGTTGATTATGAAGAAAAAATGATGTCACTTTTAGATGATGAAACAACTTATGTTAAGGTACAAAGAGATCCTACAGGAACGGTACAGACAAAAATAAATGAATTGTTTAAGGAATTCCTTAACAAAAAAATTTATAACTAAAGAAATGCACAAAAAGCTTAATATACATAACTCTGTACCCTCAAAAATGTATGGTCTCCCAAAAATCCATAAAGAAAACACACCGTTAAGACCGATAGTATCTTTTATTGGCTCATCCACATATAAATTATCATCATATTTTTCAGAAGTTTTAACTCTTTCCTTAGGCGATCGTACAGATTACAACGTGAAAGATTCGTTTACATTAGTAGAAGAACTAAATGATTTTGAATTACCTGATAACTTTGTTTTAATTTCGCTGGACGTAGTTTCTCTTTTTACAAATATTCCTCTTGACTTGGTCCTGTTTATAGTTAAGGATAAATGGCCTCTCATTGAAGAACACTGCAACTTCAGTTTGGACGCTTTTATTTCGTCCCTTTCGTTTATTTTCAATAACTGTTTTTTCACCTTTAAGAATAAGTATTATAGACAAATTTTTGGTGCTCCTATGGGTTGCCCCCTGAGCCCGATAGTTGCTCAGATAGTGCTAGATTACATGTTTGACTATATCATCCCTGCACTTCCTTACAATTTACCATTCATAAAAAAGTATGTTGATGATGTCGTCTGCGCGGTTCCTGCGGATTGTATTGATGACACCCTATGCATATTTAACAGTTTCAATGAAAATATTCAATTTACGATCGAAGTGGAAAGTGACAGATCTGTACCATTCTTGGATACTAAAGTTATTCGGGGGGAAACAAATCACATCATGTTTAATTGGTATTGTAAACCGACAGCATCAGGCAGGTACATAAATTATCACTCAAACCATCCTTTCAGACAGAAATTGAATATTATTCTCGGTTTAAAAAATAGAATTTTAAAAATTAGTAACCCTTGTTTTCATAACAACAATCTAAAATGTCTAGCTAAAGTAATTATAAATAATGGTTATCCACGCACTCTAACAAATAGTTTGATTTTCAATGCCCCTCAGAACATTACGCAGAACCTGGATAACTCAAATAATGAACCCGTTGCAACAAGCACACGGATGCGATCAATTTTAGGTCAGATGTCAATCAACTTAGCAACATCTATACGCATTTATTGAATTTTAGTTTCACAAACAACACACTCGATGATGATTCCCTTTAGTGCATTCTTTCCCGGTTCAATTCATATTTAAATTTTGGTTTTGTAAGGTGCGTGTTGGCACCGACAACATTTAAAGTTAAGTTGGTACCTAACACAAAAAAATTTTCAGTTCTTCGGCATTTAGTCAAATACTTAACCTCAAATTTTAACATGTGTTTACAATGTGACGAAATATTTTTACGTTTTAACTTCATCTATTTTAATTAATTTAATCGCTCGATGTATCAATGGGATAAATGTTTACTTCGCTAGTTTCAAAAAACGACTCTCTTTTGTGTGAGTATATTTTTCATAAAAATTAAACTTTACATTGCCTGGTTCTTAATGAGGCATTAACTTGTAGCTTTCCTGATGAAGCAATCAATTATATTGCGAAATATAGAAAAGAACAACTAATTGAGTTTTATTAGTGCCCGAAAAAGAAACTGACCGCTTTCCTCGATATTCATCGTTTTGGATCTTAACGTACGGTCGATGATCCTTGCATTTATTCATTGTAGGATGAGGTTCTATCAAACTATTAGACAACTATACGGACAACAACCAGTGTCACTCATGAAGAAATGGGCAAATCTTAACAACAAATTGGCGAATAAAACGAACAGAAGGGTGTTTCTTCTTAGATGTAGAAAACATGGCATTATACCTTCCCACATAAAGAACGGATCAAAGAATTTGCTTTCATTGGTACATGGAGCAAGAGGACGTTTAGAACAGGACATACATACATTTAACAACAGGTTAGGTTCCAAAACTTTGAACTTTGAAATAAAAATCACAATTGCAGATATTAACAGATTGAAGGGTTTCATCAATGAAGTGATAGGTAAATTACAAACTTTAATTCCGATTCACGTATTTATAGATTATCAAAGTAATATTAATATAGCTTATAATAGGAAATTTAATAACATTAAAAAAAGGAATTTACTTAAATATAATAGGTTGTGTAGAGATGTTGCAGGTGTAAAGTTGTTCAATAATAATGATGGATGGTTTGTTAACTTTTCACAAATTGAGATACCGGAAGATATTAGTAAATTTTTGTCATTGGGACCCAAATTTAGCTTAAATTGTTCTCCCAGGGATGTAAATACGGGTGTCTTATTAGCTGAAGTTGAGGACATAATTTCTAGTTGGCCCGATAAAGATAGGAACAAGTTAAGAGCTCGCGTCGCCAATATTGTAACAAATTTTTATAATTCATACTCAGATCATGCTGTAAGCTCACCATTTCAATCTATTTTCAATAAAACAAAACTGTTTTTAAAAAATCATAACAACTTATTAATCACAAAAGCGGATAAAGGTAATGTTACAGTAGCCATGGAGAGGGTTGATTATGAAGAAAAAATGATGTCACTTTTAGATGATGAAACAACTTATGTTAAGGTACAAAGAGATCCTACAGGAACGGTACAGACAAAAATAAATGAATTGTTTAAGGAATTCCTTAACAAAAAATTTATAACTAAAGAAATGCACAAAAAGCTTAATATACATAACTCTGTACCCTCAAAAATGTATGGTCTCCCAAAAATCCATAAAGAAAACACACCGTTAAGACCGATAGTATCTTTTATTGGCTCATCCACATATAAATTATCATCATATTTTTCAGAAGTTTTAACTCTTTCCTTATGCGATCGTACAGATTACAACGTGAAAGATTCGTTTACATTAGTAGAAGAACTAAATGATTTTGAATTACCTGATAACTTTGTTTTAATTTCGCTGGACGTAGTTTCTCTTTTTACAAATATTCCTCTTGACTTGGTCCTGTTTATAGTTAAGGATAAATGGCCTCTCATTGAAGAACACTGCAACTTCAGTTTGGACGCTTTTATTTCGTCCCTTTCGTTTATTTTCAATAACTGTTTTTTCACCTTTAAGAATAAGTATTATAGACAAATTTTTGGTGCTCCTATGGGTTGCCCCCTGAGCCCGATAGTTGCTCAGATAGTGCTAGATTACATGTTTGACTATATCATCCCTGCACTTCCTTACAATTTACCATTCATAAAAAAATATGTTGATGATGTCGTCTGCGCGGTTCCTGCGGATTGTATTGATGACACCCTATGCATATTTAACAGTTTCAATGAAAATATTCAATTTACGATCGAAGTGGAAAGTGACAGATCTGTACCATTCTTGGATACTAAAGTTATTCGGGGGGAAACAAATCACATCATGTTTAATTGGTATTGTAAACCGACAGCATCAGGCAGGTACATAAATTATCACTCAAACCATCCTTTCAGACAGAAATTGAATATTATTCTCGGTTTAAAAAATAGAATTTTAAAAATTAGTAACCCTTGTTTTCATAACAACAATCTAAAATGTCTAGCTAAAGTAATTATAAATAATGGTTATCCACGCACTCTAACAAATAGTTTGATTTTCAATGCCCCTCAGAACATTACGCAGAACCTGGATAACTCAAATAATGAACCCGTTGTATACAGACGTTTACCATTCATTAACGACATAACACAAAAGATTGTAAGAATCTGTAGGAATGATAATATTAAGATAGCCAAATATAACTTAAAAACTATCAACCAGTTGTTCACCAGGGTTAAAGATAAAACTCCAGAATGCTATAGGTCTGAAATAATTTACAAAATACCATGTTCGGTATGTGAGGGTTGTTACATAGGACAAACGTCACAATGGTTGAAATCTAGAATTACCCAACATAAGAGTGATTGTAGGATTGGGAAGAATTCGTGTGCTTTGTCCTTACATTTCTCTGAACAAGTGCGTAACTTTGATTTTTCTAATGTGTCCATTTTGGAAACACAATCAAAATATAAACATAGAATTTTTTTAGAAATGTATTACATCAACAAGCACACGGATGCGATCAATTTTAGGTCAGATGTCAATCAACTTAGCAACATCTATACGCATTTATTGAATTTTAGTTTCACAAACAACACACTCGATGATGATTCCCTTTAGTGCATTCTTTCCCGGTTCAATTCATATTTAAATTTTGGTTTTGTAAGGTGCGTGTTGGCACCGACAACATTTAAAGTTAAGTTGGTACCTAACACAAAAAAATTTTCAGTTCTTCGGCATTTAGTCAAATACTTAACCTCAAATTTTAACATGTGTTTACAATGTGACGAAATATTTTTACGTTTTAACTTCATCTATTTTAATTAATTTAATCGCTCGATGTATCAATGGGATAAATGTTTACTTCGCTAGTTTCAAAAAACGACTCTCTTTTGTGTGAGTATATTTTTCATAAAAATTAAACTTTACATTGCCTGGTTCTTAATGAGGCATTAACTTGTAGCTTTCCTGATGAAGCAATCAATTATATTGCGAAATATAGAAAAGAACAACTAATTGAGTTTTATTAGTGCCCGAAAAAGAAACTGACCGCTTTCCTCGATATTCATCGTTTTGGATCTTAACGTACGGTCGATGCTCCTTGCATTTATTCATTGTAGGATGAGGTTCTATCAAACTATTAGACAACTATACGGACAACAACCAGTGTCACTCATGAAGAAATGGGCAAATCTTAACAACAAATTGGCGAATAAAACGAACAGAAGGGTGTTTCTTCTTAGATGTAGAAAACATGGCATTATACCTTCCCACATAAAGAACGGATCAAAGAATTTGCTTTCATTGGTACATGGAGCAAGAGGACGTTTAGAACAGGACATACATACATTTAACAACAGGTTAGGTTCCAAAACTTTGAACTTTGAAATAAAAATCACAATTGCAGATATTAACAGATTGAAGGGTTTCATCAATGAAGTGATAGGTAAATTACAAACTTTAATTCCGATTCACGTATTTATAGATTATCAAAGTAATATTAATATAGCTTATAATAGGAAATTTAATAACATTAAAAAAAGGAATTTACTTAAATATAATAGGTTGTGTAGAGATGTTGCAGGTGTAAAGTTGTTCAATAATAATGATGGATGGTTTGTTAACTTTTCACAAATTGAGATACCGGAAGATATTAGTAAATTTTTGTCATTGGGACCCAAATTTAGCTTAAATTGTTCTCCCAGGGATGTAAATACGGGTGTCTTATTAGCTGAAGTTGAGGACATAATTTCTAGTTGGCCCGATAAAGATAGGAACAAGTTAAGAGCTCGCGTCGCCAATATTGTAACAAATTTTTATAATTCATACTCAGATCATGCTGTAAGCTCACCATTTCAATCTATTTTCAATAAAACAAAACTGTTTTTAAAAAATCATAACAACTTATTAATCACAAAAGCGGATAAAGGTAATGTTACAGTAGCCATGGAGAGGGTTGATTATGAAGAAAAAATGATGTCACTTTTAGATGATGAAACAACTTATGTTAAGGTACAAAGAGATCCTACAGGAACGGTACAGACAAAAATAAATGAATTGTTTAAGGAATTCCTTAACAAAAAAATTTATAACTAAAGAAATGCACAAAAAGCTTAATATACATAACTCTGTACCCTCAAAAATGTATGGTCTCCCAAAAATCCATAAAGAAAACACACCGTTAAGACCGATAGTATCTTTTATTGGCTCATCCACATATAAATTATCATCATATTTTTCAGAAGTTTTAACTCTTTCCTTAGGCGATCGTACAGATTACAACGTGAAAGATTCGTTTACATTAGTAGAAGAACTAAATGATTTTGAATTACCTGATAACTTTGTTTTAATTTCGCTGGACGTAGTTTCTCTTTTTACAAATATTCCTCTTGACTTGGTCCTGTTTATAGTTAAGGATAAATGGCCTCTCATTGAAGAACACTGCAACTTCAGTTTGGACGCTTTTATTTCGTCCCTTTCGTTTATTTTCAATAACTGTTTTTTCACCTTTAAGAATAAGTATTATAGACAAATTTTTGGTGCTCCTATGGGTTGCCCCCTGAGCCCGATAGTTGCTCAGATAGTGCTAGATTACATGTTTGACTATATCATCCCTGCACTTCCTTACAATTTACCATTCATAAAAAAGTATGTTGATGATGTCGTCTGCGCGGTTCCTGCGGATTGTATTGATGACACCCTATGCATATTTAACAGTTTCAATGAAAATATTCAATTTACGATCGAAGTGGAAAGTGACAGATCTGTACCATTCTTGGATACTAAAGTTATTCGGGGGGAAACAAATCACATCATGTTTAATTGGTATTGTAAACCGACAGCATCAGGCAGGTACATAAATTATCACTCAAACCATCCTTTCAGACAGAAATTGAATATTATTCTCGGTTTAAAAAATAGAATTTTAAAAATTAGTAACCCTTGTTTTCATAACAACAATCTAAAATGTCTAGCTAAAGTAATTATAAATAATGGTTATCCACGCACTCTAACAAATAGTTTGATTTTCAATGCCCCTCAGAACATTACGCAGAACCTGGATAACTCAAATAATGAACCCGTTGTATACAGACGTTTACCATTCATTAACGACATAACACAAAAGATTGTAAGAATCTGTAGGAATGATAATATTAAGATAGCCAAATATAACTTAAAAACTATCAACCAGTTGTTCACCAGGGTTAAAGATAAAACTCCAGAATGCTATAGGTCTGAAATAATTTACAAAATACCATGTTCGGTATGTGAGGGTTGTTACATAGGACAAACGTCACAATGGTTGAAATCTAGAATTACCCAACATAAGAGTGATTGTAGGATTGGGAAGAATTCGTGTGCTTTGTCCTTACATTTCTCTGAACAAGTGCGTAACTTTGATTTTTCTAATGTGTCCATTTTGGAAACACAATCAAAATATAAACATAGAATTTTTTTAGAAATGTATTACATCAACAAGCACACGGATGCGATCAATTTTAGGTCAGATGTCAATCAACTTAGCAACATCTATACGCATTTATTGAATTTTAGTTTCACAAACAACACACTCGATGATGATTCCCTTTAGTGCATTCTTTCCCGGTTCAATTCATATTTAAATTTTGGTTTTGTAAGGTGCGTGTTGGCACCGACAACATTTAAAGTGAAGTTGGTACCTAACACAAAAAAATTTTCAGTTCTTCGGCATTTAGTCAAATACTTAACCTCAAATTTTAACATGTGTTTACAATGTGACGAAATATTTTTACGTTTTAACTTCATCTATTTTAATTAATTTAATCGCTCGATGTATCAATGGGATAAATGTTTACTTCGCTAGTTTCAAAAAACGACTCTCTTTTGTGTGAGTATATTTTTCATAAAAATTAAACTTTACATTGCCTGGTTCTTAATGAGGCATTAACTTGTAGCTTTCCTGATGAAGCAATCAATTATATTGCGAAATATACAAAAGAACAACTAATTGAGTTTTATTAGTGCCCGAAAAAGAAACTGACCGCTTTCCTCGATATTCATCGTTTTGGATCTTAACGTACGGTCGATGCTCCTTGCATTTATTTATATATATATATATATTGTCATGATATAAATTATAAATTTAAAATATATGTAGTTATAATTATAATTATTAAAAATTTGTGTATGTACAATACGAAAACGATGTAGCCATGAAAAACACGTACATCAATGTCAAATATTCGACAGTTTTATGTAAAAATACAATCAGATACACATGGATATTTGATATTGGTGTCCGCGGTGATTGATAAATAAAGGATAGTAATATTTTGACGTTTATAACGGACAGACGTGTTTCAATTACGTTCAAGTAAAAAGACAAATAATAGGGACCAATTGTCCACATTATAAAATAAAAACACTTCAGAAGGTAGAAGAAGCATTACATTATTGGCAATCCAACGTGGGGCAACACTTCAAAGAAGTAAGAAGTATCATTACATTATTGGCAATCCAACGTGGGGTAACATTTCAATTAAAAAGAAGAATCATCACATTATTGGCGCTCAACGTGGTGGGCTATTTGAAAAGGATCCGATACATTAAGTTAAACCGGAACAACGAAAAGAGAAATAACGATGTATACCAGGCACAGAATTCAAAGGAAGACAGACGAGGAGAATGCAGAACGACGGGAGGACATGCCACCAGAAGGACATACTAAGGACGTAGATATGATGACGTTTATGCGGAACATGATGGAAGGAGTGCAACAGAAATTGGAACAAGGACTAGGAGAGAAGCTGGAAGTAATACAACAGAAGATGGAAGTAGGACAAGCGAAGATGGAAGAAATACAACAGAAGATGGAAGTAGGACAAGCGAAGATGGAAGGAGTACAACAGAAATTGGAACAAGGACTGGGAGAGAAGATGGAAGTAATACAACAGAAGATGGAAGAAGGACAGGAGGAATTAAAACAAGAGCTGGGAGCAAAGCTGCAACAAAATCAAGAAGAACTACTGTTGAAGATAAAAGAAGGGAAGAATTAATTGAGACAGGAATTTCAACTTGAATTGACGGGTATTTATGATAAGATAAATGAAAAAATAGTTGTACAAGTTGGTCAATTAGATATGCTTGAGAGAGAAAATGTAATTAAAAATAACATAAATGTAATCACGAGTGAAGTAGGGGGAATGAAAGAGAATTTAGAAGTGAATATTAGAAGGGTTGAGGAATTAGAAACAGCTAACAATGAATTAAAAGAGAGTCAACAAAAATCACAACAGAAAATAGAAAAAGACATGCTAGAAATAATTAATTTAAAAACGGTTACTGGATCAAATGTCAATATCAGTTTAGATTCATTGCAAAAATTCTACGGAGATAATAGAAATAATGCGATGTCATACTTAAAGGAATTGAAAATATTTATGTGTGATATAAGGGACGGGAGGAAACAAATGCAGATTATTAGAACGACTTTAAAGGAAGATGCGAGTTTGTGGTTTGATACGATTGAAAGTCACTGTCAAAATTATGAAGAATTTGAGATTAAATTTTTAAAACAATATTTTGGGAATTTTGAGCAGAGCAAGTTGCGGGAGAATTTAATCATGGGAAAGTATAGAACAGGTACAAGACTATCCAGGGAATCTTACGCTTTGAAAAAGTTGTCAATGGTACAATATTTAACATCAAAATTATCTAATGAAGAGTTGATTAAATATTTAGCGAGACATTTTGATAATGAAATACAAAGAACGGTAGTAGTGCAAAGAATCGAACAATTTGATGAATTTTTAGATTTATTGAAAAGGTACGACGATGTTTTAAAAGATAAAGAGGTTAAATATGTTAATAATTTTAATAAACAATACAATGGAGAAAATAATAAGGGAAATGATAGGAACTGGAGCGATAGACCAGGACAACGAAGATATGGCAATGAAAATCAAAGAAAATGGGAAAATAATGTAAATGCTAGGGATTATAAAAGGGAACAATATTGGAAAGGAGGATCTAAGGAAGAAAAGATGCAAGATGAAGCAGGCAGTTCTAAGACTTTTTTATAAATCAAATGAAAATTTGGAGGGCATGTTAAACTTATGAAAATTCTTATTTTTATGTGTAATGCTTGAAAGTTTAATACTATAACTATTTAGCTTGCATGCAAAATAATTTAAGTATTAAAGGGGAAAATGTCATGATATAAATTATAAATTTAAAATATATGTAGTTATAATTATAATTATTAAAAATTTGTGTATGTACAATATGAAAACGATGTAGCCATGAAAAACACGTACATCAATGTCAAATATTCGACAGTTTTATGTAAAAATACAATCAGATACACATGGATATTTGATATTGGTGTCCGTGGTGATTGATAAATAAAGGATAGTAATATTTGGACGTTTATAACGGACAGACGTGTTTCAATTACGTTCAAGTAAAAAGACAAATAATAGGGACCAATTGTCCACATTATAAAATAAAAACACTTCAGAAGGTAGAAGAAGCATTACATTATTGGCAATCCAACGTGGGGCAACACTTCAAAGAAGTTAGAAGTATCATTACATTATTGGCAATCCAACGTGGGGTATATATATATATATATATATATATATATATATATATATATATATATATATATATATATATATATATTGAAAATGTGTCTTGTCAAATATGACAGAAAAATGTAAATGTTTCGTGTATATATATATATATATATATATATATATAGAGTAAATGGACACTTATAAATATTTTAAAATATACGAAAAAAAATTCTTTTAAACAAGTTTTAGAATTTTTTTAATCGGAAGGGAAGCATAAATGTGATGTTTTAAAATGATACCATTTATAAATAATTAAATAAATAAATTGACTCATGGATCACTTACATTTTGTCAGTGATATATAAATAACACCTAAATACCTTTTTATACATTTATTAACGTAAAAAGAGACGAGAGGATTAATAGAGACAGGCAACTACATTGATTGGTTGTAGAAAAATGTATTATAACCATTGTAAATAAATATTTAGAATTAAGTTAGATTATAATTTATATACCGAGTTACCGTTGCCAAGACAAAATTGAAGTAAACATACAGCGTATTTAGCTTGCCGTGACGGGCAACGCACCGAAGAAAATGATCCGAAATAAAGTTTGCCATGGAACGAACACACGCCGCGAATGTAGACGCGATAGGTATCGGTAGATTGCTATGACCGTTCCGGCGATGCAATTATAAAAACAACTGACTAGAGAGTACGCTTAGAACGCCATTACGAAACGATAACCGTGAAAACGTGTCCAGGTATTATTCGATATTTCTACGGAAAAACAGTAATTATTTAAAAGAAAACCATTTATCATTGAATTAAAACATATAAGCGTACCTCCGAACGATAAAAATCCGAACGTTATCGATCATAAAATCTCGCCGGAAATTTCCCAATTTTGAACCCGCCGCTCCTGTTATCCTGTACCAGAGACGTCGAGGAACATCCTGATCCAGTTTCCCGCATTCTAGTCGGTCCAGCCTATCCCGAAAACTGATTTAAAATCCGAAGAAAAACCCACGCCAGAACCGCCATTTTGAATTTCGCACTTGGCCCAGATTTGTTTACCGGTAATTAGAACCGGTTAAACAGGTTAGTCTTAGATTATATAAGTTACACACTTTAACCACCCCTACACTAATCAATTATAATCATACTTACACGAATCAACCACAGCACATATCTCATAATTTAGAATTATCCTCGAGAGACACCAAGACTGCATCGAAGGCCCATTTCGTGCGTATTAAGCACTATCATTTCTCCCTTCGATAACGTCACTCATCACACATTTCTTACGAGTTATTAAGGTTGCATACCAATTGTTAACATTTATGTTAAAACGTTTTTCTTTTATACCAATTAATAAATATTGTTCCTGTTGAAAGTTGATCTTTTTGAGCTAAAGATACGTTTACCTAGAAAACCTACTTATACCCACATTACGCCCTGAGAGAGAGATAAGAGTCCAAAATAATATTGAATCTTTAAATTAAAACACAATCAATTAAAATAACATTAAATATTCAAATTAGAACACATAATAATCATTATAAAATAACATCATAAACGGTTTTTTCTGCGGGAACAAAGATATAAGAAGGGAAGATTCTTGGGCATACACCCGCATGGAAACACGCAACCGCCGACACGTGTTTCTGACTTATTAGTCGTCATCAGGACGGTATAGCCAAATTAAAAGGTGGACAAAATTTGGAGATAAAACAATCGGAGTCAACAACAAGCAGCCGACCTCCACATGTGTGATAACTGTCAAAATACCCACACATTGTGTGGGAACATTCAACATAACCACGCGGGAGGACAAAGCCACTTGCGTGAACAACCGAGCCCAGGATATAATAATGAAAAAAGGTTTTTTCTGCGGGAACAAAGATATATGAAGGGGAGATTCTTGGGCATACACCCACATGGAAACACGCAACCGCCTGTTCACGCAGGTGGCTTTGTCCTCCCGCGTGGTTATGTTGAATGTTCCCACACAATGTGTGGGTATTTTGACAGTTATCACACATGTGGAGGTCGGCTGCTTGTTGTTGACTCCGATTGTTTTATATCCAAATTTTGTCCACCTTTTAATTTGGCTATACCGTCCTGATGACGACTAATAAATCAGAAACACGTGTCGGCGGTTGCGTGTTTCCATGCGGGTGTATGCCCAAGAATCTTCCCTTCATATATCTTTGTTCCCGCAGAAAAAACCTTTTTTCATTATTATATCCTGGGCTCGGTTGTTCACGCAGGTGGCTTTGTCCTCCCGCGTGGTTATGTTGAATGTTCCCACACAATGTGTGGGTATTTTGACAGTTATCACACATGTGGAGGTCGGCTGCTTGTTGTTGACTCCGATTGTTTTATCTCCAAATTTTGTCCACCTTTTAATTTGGCTATACCGTCCTGATGACGACTAATAAGTCAGAAACACGTGTCGGCGGTTGCGTGTTTCCATGCGGGTGTATGCCCAAGAATCTTCCCTTCATATATATATATATATATATATATATATATATATATATATATATATATATAATATATATATATATATATAATTTTTAACCTACGTGTATATTTAAAACTAGAGCTGCTAGGAAAAACTGGTCTTATTTTCGTAATCAGCACAGTTACATGAAGCGAAAACAAGTAAAAATACCCTGGAAAATTGTTATGTGTTGACCAGTGTAATCAATTAAAAATTTATAATAGCCTTCATTATGTAGTTCTTTCCCCTGTCCTAATTTCAGATAAATGTTGCAACACCATTAACAAATCGTTTAGTAGACTTAAAGATAAAACACCATTACTGATGAAAACTGAAGTAGTGTATCAAATACCGTGCACCGAGTGTGATTTTCTGTATGTAGGCCAGACTTTCCAAAGATTGTCAGCCAGATTGGCAAACCACAGAAGTGACTGTAAGGTCAGACCACATTCATGTGCACTAGCAGAGCATTGTAACAACAAAAATCATAATCCCAATTACAACGGCTTAAAAATCTTGGCAAGTGAGTCCAACCTATCTAAGAGACTTCTCCTCGAAATGTGTTTTATCGAAAACACCAAAAATGCCGTGAACTCGAAGAGGGATATGGACGGTTTGAGCAATATGTATGCCGGATTGATGGCTTGGTTGGCCAGCAGGGAATGATCACCATCTGTGGTTTTTCTTTTTTTTTTGTTATCTATTTTAAATTAGTAATCTTAATATTATTTGCCCTTTCTATAAATTAATTCAAAATTTTTGGACCTTTAAATTTTTTCACTTTTTTTCTTCTCGTTTCTTGTGTCTTTTTGCCGAGCATAATTCTAATTTGTTGATAGTGTTGTTTTTTCCTTTTATTGTTACTTACATTCACAGTGTATTTCTCTAAAAAAAAACAACCTTTATTTGGCATACTCTGACAATTTCTATCCATGCATTTCGTTCTAAATCTCCCTCCTGTTCTGTTCTACCTTCTCCTCCTCCCCCTATCTTTCTCGCCCATATCCTCTCCAGCCTTTCTCTGCCTTCTGCCTCATCCCTTGCCTGCAACATAACAACATAACTCCTCTCCCCACTTCATTTCTTCGCATCCTTCCCACCAATGTTTCCACTCATCCCATTCTTTTCCCCATACTTCGCACCTCCTATACACCTCCCCCATCCAATATTTATTTGCCCTCTCCTCGTTTCCGCATCTATACCTGGCAATCGTCTGCTCTTCTTCTGTTGTTTTGCCTCCTCCTAAATACTTTGGCTTCCTTCCTTTTACTTGCAATTCTTTATATTTTTCATTATATCTTGACCTTCTTATCTTCTCCGCTCTCTCCTGTGCATCTCCTTGTTTCCATTTCTCTTCCAACTCTCTCTCTCTCTCTCTCCACCCACCTCCCCTCCCAACTCATCCCTTCTGCCTCCCCCACCGTCACCGCCGTCTTCTCATATAGTCTTACTCTTGCTAACTCCGAATCTGATAGATCTCTTTCCCTCCTCTCTTTACCCTCCATTTCCTCCACTACCCTTTTCCCCAAGCTATTCTCCCTCCCTCCTTTCACTGACATCTCGTATCTTACTGCTCTCTTCCCCGCCTCGATCGCTACCTTCTCTCTCCCAGTCTCCTGCCTCACCACATGGTCTGGTGTCGATGTTTCTAGATGCAAAGCTCTTTTTATCCGCCCTACTTGTGCTCTCTCCACTCTTTTCTGTTCCCTAACTCTCTATATCTCGACCCCGTACATCATGATGCTCCTGGCACACACATTCCATATTCTCATCGTTTCTTCGAATTTACCCTTTCTATTTCCCCATAGCATGCTTCTCAGTTCTTCCTCCGCTTTCTTAGCTTTTTTACAAACATGCTTTATGTGTCCCTCACTACAATTATTTTCCCTCATTACATACCCCAAATATCCCAATTCCCTCGATTTCTTCCCCTTTCCACGTCATCTGTACTTCCTTCTGCCTCCGTCCCCCTTTCCTGAACACCATCAGCTTTGGTTTTCCTGTGTTCTTGTGTCCTCTTCTATCTAAGAACACCTCCAATCTCTTTTTCATCCCATTCTCTATCTCTGCCAGGATGACCACATTATCCGCGAATGCGAGTGACCAGATCTTCTCATTTCCCAGTTTTACTCCCCCATCCTGTACTCTTTTTAGTGTGTCCACCAGCTGCGATATATAAATATAGGATAATTTCGGGCTCAATAGACACACCGTCCCAAAACCCTTGATGTCCTGAATTCCTTCGACAGCTCATTGCCTACTCTCACCCTGCATCGCGTCTCTTCATATATCTGTTAGTAGTGGGTATTTGCCAATTCATAAACCTCCTCCTGGAACAATGTAGGTCAAGGCCAAGGTCAAGGTCACACTGAGTGGCCATGACCTTGACCTTGACCTACATTGTTCCAGGAGGAGGTTTATGAATTGGCAAATCAAGGTCAAGGTCAGGACCAAGGTCGAGGCTAAGGTGAAAGTGGCAGCGAAGACTAATGCTACGGTCAAGGTCAAACAAGACCAAGGCCACGTCGGAGGTTGAATATAAGAACAACTTCAAGGTCAGCCCCACTGGAGTAGGGATGAGGGAAGCAATATAAGAGAACTTCTACGCATAGGTCGTTATAGAGTAATCGGTTGTGACAAGTGTTGTAGTAGTAGTAGTAGTGTACAGTGTGTTGCTGAAACAAAATGTTGCTTTGTGATCATTGTGGGAAAGAATTCACCCGCACAGACAACCTACGAAGGCATCAACAAACCAGTTGCATTGGTAAACGACAAAAAATTGATGAGGCACATAATTCAAATACAACAGTATGTAGCATCTGTAATGTGCGTGTAAATACTTCCTGCTATTCGGCACATCTGCGTAGCAATGATCATAAACGCAATGCATTCGTTATTATTGATGACGGAGTCGAGAAAATAGCGAGTGCATTTGGAGATCGGATCACCAGTTTTCGCGTTAGTGAGCATGATCATTTAGTGGACATCGCGGACTTTACAAATTGAATAAGAGAAAAAGTTGTTGCACTTATACAATCAGTGCTACATATGCATGGCAGCTTAAAAGATAACCTAGAATGTTTCGCTATTTATTTTTTACATACAACCGACGAAGCTGAAATTAAATCTTTTAATACAAAAAATAAAATTATAACGATGACGGCGGACTTAGATGAAATCTATGGAGAATTCATTGAGGAAATAAAGACCAAAATGTCGGAGTTTCAAGAGCGGGATTCAGGTAAGAATGTCTAGATAAAGAAATAAATAAAAAGTAATTATCAAAATTTTATAGGATGGGCTCTAGTGGAAATTTTATACATAGAAGTTAACTGCAACAAATTCAATCCGACGAGGGCGTCCAGCTTTATCGATTTGCCAGCCTCGATTAAAGCAAGAAAAGCGATAATAAACATTCAAAATGCGGATAATTGCTGTTTCGCCTGGGCGGTGACATCTGCATGTTATCAACCCACCGGTCTACCACAGCGAACATCGTCGTACCCCCATTTTTCAAGCACTGACATCAATTTCGATCATCGAATACCCAGTAAGTATGAAACAAATTCCAAAGTTTGAGGAAAGGAGTAACATATCCATCAACGTGTACGGATTAAACTCCCATTTTGATGGTGACAAAATGGTGCACGACGTGGTGACCGTTCACATCTGCCATCGTAAACGACCTCGCCATGTAAATTTATTAATGATTAATGACGACGATGGGAACAGCCATTACTGCTGGATCAAAAATGTATCTCGACTTGTGAACTCACAATCATCACAAAATGGGCATGTAAGATTCATATGTGAAGGATGTTTGGTACACTTTTCATCGGAGACGAATTTGATACGCCACCAGAGCGATGACTGCACAAAAGTGAGGGCTATTGTGCCGACCACTGACATACAAATTAACAAATACGGAAATGCGGAGAGGGCAAATATCTTACAGTTTGAAATTTTCGAAAAACAATTGAAACTCCCATTTGTAATCTATGCTGATATGCTGTAAATGGTGATAAGAAAATATATAAAGAAAATGGTACATCTGGAAAAAGATGTCAAAGAAATTTATAAAAACCATTTGAGTAAAACAAAACCAATGGTCCCTTTAGACTGGTTGGATCAATTTCTGCACGATATAAGATCATCATGTCACATTTGTGATAAATTAATAATTAATTCGAAGCAAAAGGCATACGATCATGATCACCTGACTGGAAAATATAGGGGTCCTGCACATTCAATCTGCAATATAAATTACCAAATTCCAAAATTCATACCAATATTTTTCCACAATCTGTCCAATTACGATACGCATATGTTTATTAAAAATATTGCCCCGAAAGAAGAAGAAGTGGATGTAATAGCACAAAACAAAGAGAAATACATAACATTCTCTAAAAAAGTGCACGTTGGTGAAACCACAGATTCCAAAGGGAAACAGCGCAAAGTATTCATGAAACTGCGATTTGTTGATTCATTTCGATTTATGGCGTGTTCATTGGAAAAGTTAGGATCATTTTTAGAAGATGGTCAATGCTCTGAAATTAAAAACCAGTTCAATGGTCCCACGCAATTCACACTTATGCGGCAAAAAGGTATATTTCCTTATTCATTCTTAGATTCATTCGAAAAGATGAACTATCCTCGACTGCCCGAACGTGAGCATTTTTTCGATGTGTTAACTGCCAAACATGTAGTTGATGAAGATTACGATCGAGCCAAAAGGGCGTGGAATAGTTTCAATTGTCAGACGTTGGGGCAATACAGTGATGTATACCTAAAATCTGATGTTTTACTTCTAGCGGATATTTTCGAAAATTTTAGAAAAATTTGTATGGAATTCTATGCACTAGACCCGTGCCACTAGTAGTAGTAACAACCTTTATTGGCATATATTTACACGCATATTTTGCCCAAATTAACTATTTACATATATACATATTCTGCGATCCTGCGCGTCTCTCCTCCCTTCTATACCCTCGTCTCCATCCTGGTCCTCGCTTCCCTTCTCTTTTGTTGGCTCCCTACTCCTCCATCTCTCATCCTGCCTTTGCATCTACAACAAATTATGTATTATTTATTTCTCTCCCTCCTACATCTTCCCTCTTCTTTTCTCTTCTTTAACTTTCTCAACATCTCCACTCCATCTCCTCTCTCTCCTAGCATCCTTCTCCAGTCCCGACCCAGCTTCTCTTCCTCTCTACTCCATACCAATTCTTCACATTCTTCCCACAGTGTTTCCAATCATCCGCCCCTCTTCAACATGCTTCACACCTCTTGTATTCCTCACTCATCCAATACTTATTCTTCCTCTCCTCGTTTCCACACCGGAATCTAGCCAATAGTTTTTCCTCTTCGGCTGTCTTCCTTCCCCCCAGATATTCCGGCCTCCTACTGTACACTTGCAATTCCCTGTATCTTCCATTGTACCTCGCTCTCTCTATCTTTCCTTCCCTCTCCTGGGCTTCCACCTGCACCCACCTCCCTACCAACTCTCTCTCCACCAGACGCCCTTCTTTTCTTCTTCTTTCCATCTCCAACACCGACCACCCCGCCTTCTCGTACAGTCTTCTCCTTGCCACCTCCCAGCTTGATAGCTCTTTCCGGCTTCTCTCCCTCTTCTCCAGCTCCTCCATCACCTTCTTCCCCAAAGTCTTCTCTCCCCTCCCCTTCACCCCCAACTCATACTTTGCCACTCTCCTGCCCGCCTCCACCGCCATCTTCTCGCTTCCCGTCTCCTACCACACGATGTAGTCCGGTGTCGAACGTTCTAATTGTAATGTTCTTTTTAATTGTCCTATGTGCTCCCTTTCTACTCTTTTTCTTTCCTTGACACCCCATACTTCCGCCCCATACATCATTATGCCCCGTACACATACATTCCAAATCCTCATTGTTTCTTCGAACTTCCCTTTTCTCTTTCCCCATAAACTTGTCTTCAGCCCTTCCACCGCCTTCTTCGCCTTCCTACATATATGTCTTATGTGCGCGTCAACACTGTTGTTCTCACTGAGTACATATCCTAGGTATGCCCACTCCCTCACCTGCTCTATTATTTCTCCTTTCCATCTCACCTGCGCTTCTTTTCTTCCTCCTCCTCCTTTCCTGAATACAATTATCTTTGTTTTTTGTACGTTTACTTCCAGTCCTCTCCTATCCAGGAACCCTTCCAATCTTTTTGCCATCTCCAACAATCCTTTCTCCGATTCCGCCAGTAGTACTACGTCGTCCGCAAAGGCCAGCGACCAAATCCTCCCCCTGCCCAACTTTACTCCCCCACCTTGCCCTTTTTTAAACACATCCTCCAGCTGTGCGATATATATGTTGAATAGTTGCGGGCTCAGCGGACACCCCTGTCTCAATCCTCTTGTTGTTCTAAATGGATCCGTCAGATTCTCTCCTACCCGCACCCTACACCAGGTCTCTTCATAAATCTCACTAATTCTTGTTACCACCCCTTTTGATATCCCTGCCTTCTCCATAGCCCTCATCAGGGTGCCTCTTACTACTTTGTGAAAAGCCGCCTTGAGATCCACAAACATAGCGTAAACCTTCCCCCCTTTGTTCGACAGTTCCCTCTCCACTACGTAATTCAGCACATATAAGTTGTCCCTAGTACCCCTTCCCTCTCTAAATCCCGCCTGCCCCTCTGGTAGGATCTCCATTCCTTCCACTTCCTCTTCTAATCTTGCTCTAATCATCCCTGCATATATTTTATATCCCACATCCAACAACGATATCCCCCTGTAGTTTCCAGCCCTCTCAATGTCTCCTTTCTTCCATATCGGAACCACTATCGCCACCTTCCAAGCTCCTGGCAAATCCCTCCTACCCATCCATATGTCATTTAACCACCTGAGGGTCTCTCTCCACACCTCCTCTGGTGCATTTATCCAGCCTTCCGTATCTACTCCATCCTCGCCCGCGGCCTTGCCCTTCTTCAACCTGCTCCTTGTCTTCATCAGCTCCTCCCAAGTAAATTCCACTATCTCCTCCTCCCCTCCCTGGCTCAATCTCCCTTCTGCACCTTCTTCCTTCTCCTCCTCCCCTCCTAATAAATCCATAAAATGACTCCTCCACTCCTCACTCCCAATATTCCCCGTGCCTCCCCTACCCTTTCTTCGCTTCCTTAGGTACTCCCATATCTCTTTTTCCCCTCTCAAATCTTGCACCTCCTTCTCCTCTCTTTGTCTACTTCTACTCCTTCTTCTTCATCTCCCACACTCCCTTCTGCTTTGCCCTCTCCTCAGTAAACTCTTCCCAGGATATCTCGCCCCTTCTCGCCTTCTTCAGAATTGCCCTCAGCTTCTGCTTCCCGTTTCTACATTCCTCGTCGAACCACGACCCTTCTCCTTCTCTCTTTCCCTTGTTCCTCCTTATTATAGCCCGGCCCATCTCCTTGCTAGCCTCCTCTATGTTCGTTACGTCTCCCCATTCCACGCCCCTTAATTTGTCCTGATACGCCCTCCTTGTTTCGTCGTTCCATACGTTCTTGATTCCTCTACCTTCTCTTCCTTCTTTAACCTTCCTCCTGGCTTCCTCCCATAGTTCTATTTCTATCGGCATATGATCTGATTCCGCTCTGTCTCCGACTGTGAAACTCTTCACATCTCTCCTAACTTCTTCATCCGACAAAGCAAGGTCAATTGTCGACCTTCCGTTGGGGCCTACATACGTGTACTCCCCCTCCTTGTCTCCTTTCTCCGTTAAGTAACTCCCACTTTCTTTCCTCTATCCAATCTAATAAAATTTTCCCTTCTCCGTTCACCACCTCATCTCTTGATCTCGCCACTATTTTACCGCGCCAGGATTTGGTTGGGACGCTCTATTAAGAATGACAGGTGTCAAACTCGAACTTTTGACAGATATCGATATGTTGCACTTTTTCAAGAAAGGTATTAGAGGTGGCCTTAGTATGTGCTGTAAGCGAGCTGCTGTGGCGAACAACCGATTTCTGGATGACTACGATAGTGCAAAACCATCCTCATACATCTTATACTTAGACGCCACCAATCTCTACGGTCATGCGATGAGGTGTAAATTACCAACGGGTGGCTTCACATGGTTGTCAGAAGAAAATATTAAGAAGCTAGATGTGTGTAATATAGGCGATGCTGAAGTCGGCTATGTCTTCGAAGTGGATCTTGAGTATCCAGAAAGTGTGCACGACAAGCACAACGATTTACCATTTTGCCCCGAGAACACATACGGTGAGAATGCAAAACATACCAAATTAATGGCGAATTTGTGTGATAAAACAAAATATATAATTCACTATGAGAACCTACGACAATGTTTAAGAAATGGAATGAAACTGAAAAAGATTCACAGAGCATTAACATTTCGACACTCATATTGGATGAAAACATACATCGATTTCAATTCAGAAAAACGTCAGAATGCTAAGAATGAGTTCGAAAAAAAACACTATAAAGCCATGAACAACATAGTCTTCGGAAAAACGATGGAAAACGTCGAAAATCGAGTAGATATATGATTGGTGACCCATTGGGGGAACCGTTTTAGACGGCCTGGCGTAGAAGCATTAATAGCAAAACCTAATTTCAAGTCATCGAAAATTTTTTGCGATAATCTTGCAGCCATCGAAATGTCAGTTGTGGAAGTAAAATATATTAAGCCGCTGTATGTGGGATTTTGTGTGCTGGAATTATCCAAAATCGTAATTTATGAGTTTTTCTACAATTTTTTAAAAAAGAAATACGGCCCAAATATCTCCCTATTATACACCGACACAGATTCATTAATTTTAGAAATTTATACTGATAACGTATACGAAGACATGAAAGAAAACATTGACATGTTCGATACATCAAATTATCCAGTACCGAATCTGCACAACATCCCTAAAGGAGTATCAGTGGTTGGAAAGATGAAAGATGAATACCCAAATACGATACTGACATCATTTTATGGAACCGGGGCGAAAGCTTACTGTGTAATATCATTAAGGGAAACAACGAAAAAAGCTAAAGGTGTTAAAAAGTATGTAATTGAGAGGGATTTGAGTGTGGTGGACTATAAAAGAGTCGTCGAAGATGGTGGATTGATGTATAAGAAAATGTATGTGTTTCGATCGTCTTATCATAACGTGTACACGGAACTGAAAAACAAAGTAGCCCTCTCAGCCAAGGACGATAAAAGATTCATCATGAAGGATGGTAGTCACACGTTAGCCTGGGGTCATAAAATGATTGGTGAGTTAAGGCGAGAAGAACAATTGGATAATCTCTTGGAACTTCTCAACGCAGCTGCTGACGAGATGGGTAACGAGGTGGCAGGTTCGATGGCGTCATGATAACCGTGAAGTAAATCATCTTTTAGCAGAACACTGGATACTACTACTACTACTACTACTACTACTACTACTACTACTACTACTACTACTACTGCAACGAACGAAATTAGATATAAGTCACTTACTTAAATGTACATTGCAAGAAATTAGACATAATTCACTTACTTAGATGTACGTTGCTTGTGTTTATAAATTGTATATAAATTGTATATTAGAAATAAAAGATTGCTGAAAATTATAATAGTAATTTATTGACATTGTTCAGTTATCATAATACGTTATCCTTAGCTATCCATTGATTGTGAGTACTATCAAGACCATACCATTTGACCAGTGCTTGATTCCCTTTTCGACGAAGTACTTTTTCAACTAAATACACGTCGGGATGTTTTACATTGTGCAATTCATGCTCATAGAAGCCACCAAGAATTAATTCCCCTCTGCCATCTTTGATGATATAAGTTCGAAGAAAAGTATTTTGAATGCCTGCAATAGTAAATATTGCATTGGACCAATTAGGAGTGTAGTTCTTCGTAAAAGCGTGACGGTGTTTACTAATCCGAATATGTTGACCGACTTTAAATTTGGGGTGCGCAGGATCTACAACTTTTATTGAATTGAACATTGTTTTCAAAATAGCTGATGCGTTTCGTCGGTTAACAGCAATTGGTTTCATACGTATTGTTCTATGCACAGTGTTATTGTAATTACGTAGCAATTGTGGAAGTAACTCTAACCACTGATAATTTCTGTGCATACTGAATTCTTTCCACATTTTTCCTTGAGAGTTCTGTTAAATCTTTCAACAATAGAACTTTTTAATGTGGAATAACTGCTGTAGTGGTTAATTCCGTGTTGTGACATCAATTTTTTAAAATAGGTATTATAAAATTCCTTCCCATGATCCGTTTGCAAATTTTTAGGTATATTGTCCTGCTTTTCCAACAACATTTTTTTCATCGCCTTAGTCACCTCTTGACCAGTTTTATTTTTCAGCGGGAAAGCCCATGCGTATTTGGAGAAAGCGTTAATTACTGTGAGGATGTACTTGTGGTTTTTGTTCTCGTTAGCGTATGGAATCATTTCTACAAGATCTGCTTGGAGCAAATCATTTAAACCTTTAATTATTACCCTCCGCCTCCTGAAATATCGCCTGGCAGGAGCGTGAAGTTCATTGACGAGATCGCGTTTAACGTTTTTCATTCCATATCTTCCACTAACCATTCGACGAAAAAAGGTTTTAGTATTTTCGGAAACTTATTCTTACAGCGAATGAAATCGCCCTGCTTCAGTAGAGTCCCCTGGACCGTCTGACGTTCCCTATGGTTGACAAATATTTGAACATTATCCGTCATTTGCACATTCTTTATTCGACCCTCATAGGACAGGTTCCTATATGTGCTTGTGGAATCCTTGTTTTGGAGTAAAAAGAAGTCGTTACCAGAATCGGTAGTGCCATCCCCGCATAAGGTGAAAATTTGGGTCGGGTGATGTCGTGGAATGACGCCCGGTTTAGCTAAATGTTTGATCATAGTGTGTTCGGAGAGGGATTTTCCGAATTTATCAAGTGTAACATGAGCATGAACATGTTTACCGAATCGATTGAGTGACATGTTGCACCTTCTATCTTGCACAGAGTTCTAACGGTGTTCGTATAGATCGACTGTCATAAGCTGAACTAGCGAATAACGTTTGCTTCCTTTAATTCCTCAATTATGGAAATTATTTCGTTGTGATGTCCTGTATGGCCCGCCGTCTGAGATGCGATTAACAAACGTAACCGATCCACGAGTTCATTGAAATTATCCCAATATTCATATTCCTTCACAGCATCAGGCACCACTTGCTTGTGTAACATCCCACCTTTTTTAGGGTGAGGCCAATACCTCGCCCAATAAACGTATGGTTTGTTACCTTCTATGATTGGTTTCACGATTTTAACGAATGTTTCATTTTCTACGTCCTCAACCAATACACCATCGGACTCGTAACCCTCAGTGGCTGCATTGGAACGCCGTAAAATGTCTCTATACGTGCGCATGTCGTTAAGGCTAAATTTGCGGGGGGATTGTTTGAATAAGAGTTCAAACAATCCTACGGTTCCGTCGTAGGTCAATCCACCTATTACAATCTGCTTACCATCGAATTGGACCGGACTTTTCCCGATGTAAAAACCGTCCGTGGTCGCACGGATACCGTACTGTTGATCATACTCATCGTCAAGATTCAGTGTTAATCCTGCAACGTAATCACGAGCTAGTGGATCAAATTGTGCTAAAGCCTCGCGAATGGCCGTAGCATCCAGCTTCTGAGCCAATCCTTCTCGTAGATGCTGCAAATCCGCACTAACACCCATGTCTGATGAAGTCGCACTAGGTGTCCGCTGTCCTTCGAAGAGCTCCTCGTAGCGTAGAAAGGAGACCAGCGCCTTCCGTTTCGGAGGAGATAAACTGGCTTGGTCATCGACTGGCTCATCATCATGACGAAGCGATGAAGCGCCGGCGTGGTAATCGGCTAGCTCATCATCGGGACGAAACGATTGAGTTTGACCCGACGATTTTTTGGGTATCGAAGTGCGCCGACGCTTCACTTTTTCAATCTGAAACGGACTTGCATCTTTCATGTGTCCCAACGTATCATGAGCACTATCTATTTCAGACATGGGCCAACCGAATTCTCCCTGCTCTGTTTTCGGCTGACGATGTTGCGTGGCAACTGTTAATAAATTTATTGCACCTAATTGTTTCGAGATATCCTTAAGTGGTTGCTGAAGCAGTGCGTACTGCGCTTCAGCACGAAGTTTTGCCTCTTTAATGTCCCCTTTTAAAGTCCGAATTTTCTGTTGCACATCTTCTCGCGCACGGATGAGTTGCTGTGTCAGCGTTGTATTCATAATTATTGTTATCGGATCGGTGGATCGATCTGCACTGATCCGAATACTTCACACGATCTGCTTTAAACGATGATGTACTCATCAAAGCCCTTCCGATAACGTCCATTATTTTTCGAGCAATCAAGATCGATAACCAATACACCATGCGGTGCATCCCAACATGCTCGACAAATGTGTGTGAGTTCATCCCACGTTACGTCACCCACCAGGTGATCGTTATGGATGTGTCGCAAATTTGTCAACTCTTGTCGAAATAAAACTAGTAAGCTACAATTGTCGCGGATCAGTTGTTTGGGAATGGCACTGTAGCTTTGACACAGATAAAAGCAATCGATATTTTTATGTCGACCGTATGAGAAATATTCCTTAATGATATTTTGCCCCGTCGGATTTACATCATCGAAGATGACGATAGAATATTCTCTGACTTGTGAATGTAGAAGAAATTCTTCCACATTTGAGCATTCAACGTACCCGCACTCAGTCAATGGCTGCAATAATCGGCGTAGATATTCGTATTTATTTTGATACAGGGAGCTACAGCACAGATATACGTTAATAAGGTAACGCAAGCCTGCAGAAGCAGTTAATAGTGATAACATAACATTGGTTTTTCATGACCCAGACCCACCTACTATCAAACAACGCGTAGAATTCCCTCCGAATAATGCACTATGTCTTTTGAAAGATGTATCATCCGTACCGTACGCAACGTTTTGAATTTGCAAGGATATGGGTTGTGTGATAATTGTGAGGTCTTCCATTACGTTAACAAAAGATGGATATTGTCAATATGGTGGGTTAAAAACAACTGAAGTTGACGAATAACATCTTTATTATTTATCTACAGACATGTATACATATTTACTCATCGTACGTTCCCATCATGAAACGAAAGAACAAACGCACGATATTATATAGGTTATATAGGTCGGCTTCAAAACATTCGATGTAAAGTCAACACCATTACACGAATAACATATATATGTATATATATATATATATATATATAACAAGTTGTAACATATGCAGTCGAAAGCACAACTACTGCACATATATTTCGAACTCTTTCGCAAACACAGGGTAAGTGTACATTTATGGTAAAATATGTGTATTCGACGTTCTCGTCAAAATATGAAACGTCAACAGACATTTATACATCTGGTTTGTCACAATTTTACACGTAATTACTATGCCACAATCAATATAAATATATATATATATATATATATATATATATATATATATACAAAATACCGTACCTATGTCGCAAGTCATTGGAGAAGATTCCAGCTATGAAGGTGATTTAAATAATTTTGTATTAACACACGCTTTCAACGAAAATGGTGTAGTAACGAAAATGTTCAACGAGGGAATAGAGGCCCCCTCTATTCAGCGACAATATATTTTATAAATAAGAGTCGCACGAAGTGGGTTACAGTTGGGTTATGTTCGGAAATGTTCTTCGAACCCGTTGTGAGAATAATGGGGAAAGGTCAATGTATCACTTTAAAGGAGCTGGATTGGCAAAACATTTTGAGCTATAAAACATCCATAACAAGCAGCTTTGGATCTCGTGCACCATCTCAATTAACGTTGTGCGGTATAAACATATCATGTGAGTGGATAGAAAATTCTCGAAAGATATTAAAATTGGAGAGAAACGCGGAATGCGTGTATTTGGCATATGATTCGCTGCATGAATTGTGGAAACTGGCAGATGTTATAACTAGTCGAATGGAGATGTTAAAAAGTTTGGAGTACAGGAATTACTATGATGACGTGATTAGGGCAGTATGCTCAATGTCTGGTGAAATGAAGCAGAATGTGCTAGCTGTCATGAATGGTGTGAATAGTGAGCAAACGTGCATCACGAAAGAACTCTTAATATATGGAACTGATAAAATATTGTGGGATATCGATCTGTATAATTTAATTAACAAGTAAATGAAAAGTGTAACATTTAATGTAGAAAATAACATAACGCATATAATGTACACATGGGCATACGCGTACAGGCAGTCCAGGTTCAATAAGTGGGAGGAGCAGTATTTGGACAATATACGATTTAGGGATAGAATTAAGATGTTAGAATGTAAATTAAAACCACACTTAACCATAGAATTTAGGAAGAAAATTTACACCGAAAGATGTACGTAAATGTAATATATGGAACAATTGTAATTGCACATCACTGCGTCAACTTTTCATTGAAAGTATATATGTATATAAATAAATGTTCATACTGAGGGAGAAGCGTTTCATTTCACGTCCATCGTTAAGGTAGTAAATGTATGAAAGTGTGATAGCGCAACGAAATATAATGTCGAGGAAACCGAAAAGTGGAAACAGTCGACGACGAATTGTCGAAAGAAATGGTCGCGGTTTGATTAACAAATTGATAGACAAGTTACCTGTGGAATTACACATACCAGGATATCAGTTTTGTGGTCCCGGTACAAAGCTAGCGAAAAGATTAGCGCGAGGTGATCGAGGAGTGAATAAATTAGATGAAGCTTGTAAGAAACACGATATCGCATACGGCACGACGTCCGATTTGGTCAGTAGACACGCAGCCGATAGGGAATTGTATAAGGCGGCAAAGGAGCGATTTCTAAGCAAAGACGCTGGTATAGGGGAAAGAGTAGCATCCGGCACCGTAGCCGCCGCTATGAAAACAAAAACCGCGCTCGGTATGGGGGTTGGTAAACGACGTGTGAAGTCAAAAACAAGAAGGATGTCTGCCAAAAAAGGGAGGAAGCGCGGGGGGCAGTTGTCTTTTCCAAAGGCAATGAAGATAGCGCGTCAAGCAATAACACGCAGTGAAACAAGAACTTTATTTCAACATGCTAAAATGGCTCACAAAGCGTTGAGAAAGGTGGGCAGAAAAATCCGCAAGCCGCGCGGAAGGGTCATAAAGATTCCCAAGACGGGTGGCTTACTACCATTGATTCCCTTATTCGCAGCATTGGGAGCCTTGGGATCCCTCGGCGGTGGCGCAGCTGCCATCGCGAAAGCGGTAACGGGTGCAAAAGCTGCAAGAGATCAACTGCAAGAAGTAGAACGACATAACCGCACAATGGAAGCAAAAGCTGTGGGGGGCGGTTTTTACATTAAACCGTATAAACAAGGGTGTGGGTTATATTTAAGTAATCAGACAAGAAACTGATGAATTTACCGCATCATCCATTAACGAATCTCGAATTGACAAAGTATGCACGAATGCTGAAAATACCGTACTTTCGTGGGATATATATGCGGAACAAACTACCAAAGAAGATAAGGAAACGAGAAAGCGGAATAATAAATTTGGATGATGCGGACGGACGGGGTACCCATTGGGTTGCATATAAGAAGCAAGGTAAACATATATCATATTTCGATAGTTACGGTGATTTGAGACCTCCAGTTGAAATGGAACGATATTTGTTATCGAATGATAGGACGGACATCATAAATTACAATTATCGCAGATATCAAAAGGAGACGGACGTCAATTGTGGACAATTGTGTCTGCAGTTTTTAACTAATATAACGGGTGAAATTTAACGTACAGCCGTAGTACAACAGCAATGGATCGACATGCTAGTGCATCCTATACGTTCACATTAACGGGTAAATCATCCGATTTATCCTGTAATTTTAATCCACCAATTCTTTTAAACGAATCACGTAATTGCGAGTTGGCCCTCTTAAATTTCGACTCATTTAATTCCATCGCAAACGTCGACGAAAGTAATAATTTATTTTATTACTTAGCTTACGGACTATTATTATCACCCATCGAGATACCGGTGGGAACGTACGACGTGGACGACATAGTAGCATACCTTACGAAAGAAGCGTTAAGAAGAGATAATGATTTCGTCTTAAAAATACGCGGGAATCATAACACACATAAGAGCACCGTAAACAGTTCCCGACAGCTCGACTTCACTCTACCTCGCAGCGTCGGTTCTTTGCTAGGGTTTACGCGACGGAAGATTCAAGCAAACACAGAAGTGGAATCGGATAATATCGTGAACATAAACAAAGTAAACGCATTGCAAATATATTGCAATTTGATCAAAGGCTCTTACAACAACGGGCAACCGGACCACGTCTTGTATCAGTTTTTCCCGAACGTTCCAGCAGGATTCAAAATTATCGAGAGTCCGCCACAACCTATTTATTTACCTGTAACAGGTAATACCATAAGTACGCTCACAGTACGCCTCTTAGACCAAGACGGTAACTTGGTGAATTTCCGAGGAGAGGAAGTAACGATCAGACTACATTTGCGATCAACAGAGTAAAACGATGGGAATAGTGTACGACGATCGAAAGATACGAACGAATGATCGCTGGAAGATGGGGCTAGTGTATGATGACGGAAAGCAAAGGTATAAAGGTAAACTGAAGCGGCGGGTAATCGACAGTGCAAAACGATCAATCGGACGGTTAACACGCGCGAATCGAAACTTCTTGAAAAATTTGGGTTATAAGGTGACGAAATAAATGGATATATTAAACGTAACAGACAAAATAAAGGTCGACAACTCGATAGTGAGCTATGAATTCCATTCACATCAACCATTCGGCTCCACAAGTTTCGACAACAACGATGAAATTAGAATATCCGTGCCGGAAATTGACAATTACACGTTACCCAGCGAAAGTTGTTTGTACGTAGAAGGTAGTGTACGCAAGATCGGGACGGACGGTAGTGTGACGAAAGATGTCAGCAAAACTGCGCAGCTTATTAACAACCCGATCGCGTACATGTTCAGCGACATACGTTATCTAATAAACGGCGTGCAAGTAGATTCCGTACGACACGTTGGAGTTACGTCATGCATGAAAGGTTATTTCTCATTCAGTTCAAGCGACATCTTGAAATTGGAGAACGCAGTGGAAAGTGACGTGAGCGATCCGAATAAACGAGGAATTATAAAAGGAACCGCAAGTTGTCTTGACAGCAACGGAAATTTTGGTGTGAGCATTCCACTGAATACGTTGCTGGGTGTTGCGGAAGACTTTAAGAAGATTTTGATGAACGTACGGCAAGAGCTGGTATTGATTCGCAATAACGATGATAGTGACGTAATCGTCAACAGCGCGGAGGAAAAATTGAAGTTAGTCATCGATAAAATAGTTTGGAGGGTGCCACACGTAGCAGTAGGACTTCGAGAACAAGTAGCCTTGACTAAGTTATCGGGACGGAACGTTGACATGCACATCCCGTTCAGAAGTTGGGAAATCCACGAATATCCATCCATACCCAGAAGTATGAAACAGTCATGGTCAGTAAAAACCGCTCCGCAACTCGAAACACCAAGATTTATAATTATCGGTTTCCAAACGGGGAAGAAGGGGAAAATGAAAGAAAACATGTCGAAATTTGATAACATCGGTCTAACAAATATGACAGTGTTTTTAAACGGAGAACGGTACCCGTATGGTAATTTGAACATCGACTTTGAAAGCAATCATTTTGCGGTGTTGTACGACATGTACGCACGCTTCCAACACTCGTATTATTACAAGTCAAACGAACCGTTATTGTCACCCAGTCAATTTGCCGCAAACGCACCATTGATAGGAATAGATTGTAGCTATCAAGCAGAAGCCTTGCATAAAAGTGGGGTGGAAATAAGGATTGAATATAGTACAAAGGTACAAATACCGGACGGAACAACCGCCTATTGCTTGATATTGCATGACAAGGCTTTCCAGTATTCCCCACTCACGAAGATCGTCAAACAGCTCACCTGAATATAAGGTGATACAGCGTTGGAATGTTACCAGTATCCGTACACGCAGCTGTCGAACGAATGTCACAATGGATCGTGTGAAAATACCATATGTAATTTTGGATGTCCAAGGCTTTATGGCTAACGATGAAGAATTCATGCCGAAGGAATTGGCGTCGTACGACAGCAACAACCGCATCAGTCACTACGTGTTCCAACCAAGTCACAGTTTTGCATTGCTGCCAAGGAAGCTTCGCAACACAGCGAATTGGGTCATGAACCATCACCACTGCATCGATTGGGATGATGGATCCGTACCGACGTCCCACTTCGACAACATCGTTCGATATCTAACGAGTAATGTCCAGAAGGTATACGTGAAAGGGCGCGAGAAGGTAAAATATATACAAAATATTGTTCCAACACGCATCATCGAAGTAGGCGAACAGATCGGAAAGCTATCGACAGGATCCCCCATGTGTACATTTCACAGGGGTAGAGCAAGTATGTGCGCCCTCTCGAATGTGCACTATCTCAATACCATTGTGTGGAGAAGACTCACACCAGTGGAAGAAGAATTAGACAGGGGAGATTTGGCGTAATAAAGAAGGAATCATCAATTCACTTGATCAGTTCCCGGTGGCGATGGAGCGAATTGTTCGTTTCTTAGACGTGTTCGGTTTTTCATCATTCATGTCACAAAAAAGTTATCAGATATGTCGAAGATATGAGGTAGACGGATCATTCGGAAATATTTCATCTACGGATTTAAAGTATATCCCGCTGACGTATTAGATTTGGAAAGCGTTTGGATGCGGTTGCCACGGTCATATCGAAAGAACGTCGAATCGCAGATGAGCCTTCCGTGTTTCGAGCATCATAACAATGAAGGATGGGGAACGCACAACGATGGACCTACACCTTCCAAAAATAAATGTATTGTATGTAAATATAAGGGGCGTTAATAAAACATTTTTTGAAATTTTTTTTTTCAATTTAATTTTTTTAATTTTTTAATATTTTGAATTTTTGTTCCCCAATTTTAACAATTTTTTTTAAATTTTCAATTTTTTTAAATTTTTTACTTTAACAAAATATATATAAATTTTAATCAAATGACCTTGAATTAAGCCTTCGGGAACTTTATTTTCGTCTGGTGATCTTGAATGTAGACGATCTTTTGGTCAAATGACCTTGAATTTGGCCTTCGCAAAGCTGGTTCTAGCAATGATGTATGCTGACCTTGACCCTGATCAGTCATTCAACCCGACTCATGGTCGTGGCCATGAGCGTGATCGGTGAAGGTCAAGGTCAGTATGTGGGTATTTAAAGGTGTTTTCCTCCACTTATGCGTCAGTTCTATTGCAACCTCTACACCAGACGGACCGTTTCTAAAAGTTGTGTAGCCTTTCGTTAGTTCTAGTGATTGTGTAGTGAATTACAAAGGTAAGTTTTCTAACACTGTTTAATTGTCTCCCATGCCCCTCATCGGGAGTTGTTATTCAACGAACTATAACGCAATCTTGTTTTACAGATCAAGTTACAAGTTAAGTTAAGTTCGCATTGTGGGAACAATATATTATTTTAAGAAGTAAGTAATTGAATTCTCATTTGGATGTTATATGTGTCAAGTTATGTGTTTTAGGATAGAAAATTTAAGTGTTCAACCCCTTCGCAGATCCAAGTTTGATTTCAACGATCAGCAGTAAGTTATAACTTTTATATAATTACATTTATTAATTACATTAATGTTAAAATGTCTGTGAATAAGTACCTTATGAAAATTAGTTGAATTGAGTGTGTCATTCTCTTCAAATATAATGCTAACAGTCGTTTTTCGATTTACAGAGCACTTCACATATTCCGTTTTAATTGTTAATCACCCTGGTTGCAGCAACGAACAGTAAGTTTGACTTTGAGTAATCGTTATGTAACTAATTATATTATGATTCTTTGTGATAAAGATGTCACAGAAATCACCATCTTCACATTCCCGCCTGAATGGTGCGTTACCGCGGAGGATGATTTCGACGCTCTCGATTTGGACGCGTTAGAAAAATTATTGTTTACGAACATCCCCGCGCCAGATTTTTCCGAAATAAAAACTAACGAACAGGAGGTCGAACATAAAATTGAAGCATCGTCGCGGTCAACATGTATATCCCCACAGCGTGTGGCTGTACGATCTACATCGGCTGATGTATGTGCTGGCCGCCGAAGCCCAATTTTACGTTCGAGCTCCCCCGCAAGCAGCAAACTTTTATCTTCTCAACAACGTGCTGTGAAACGAAAATTGTCCGGTTCCGAGCAGGTTATTGAGAATACCGTCAGCATATCCCAAGAGGTATTGATCGAACAAAGTTGCGCATCCAATACTTCTTTGGAGATGCTGACCGTTTCACAGTGCGGTGAGACGCGAACTACCGTGGCGGTTACGGAAAAAATTAAAATTTTATCTAACGTATGTATTAAACCCGCACGACGCTCTTCTTGCCCTTCTTTGCGGGCTTTACTAACGGCACCGCGAAATGAAACGCTTCGCACACATTACCCAGCTCTTCCACCACCCACTTCAAGATTTACACCAAAGGTGCACCTTAACGTTGGGAAACAACCAATGTCACCCTTTGTACAACATGTAACATCGAGGGTGCCACCAAACAGCGTTAAAGTTGACGTGTATGCTCCCTCGACGTCGAAGATTTTCCAACCTTCCACGTCTGGAGCTCCATCCATCAACATTAACACGCATGTTGGTGCCCCTTCGAGGTTACACATTGTTCGCGACCCCCAAAACGTCAACGTTGATGAGCGTACCCTCTCGACGTCTACTGAGGTCGGACCTTGCACGTCGAGGGGTGAATCCAAGACCCTGAACGTTGACGCCACCACTCATTTCGTTCACCGCTCAACGTCACCGGTGACATCAGCGAATATGAATGCTGACACATCGTTGACGTTGAAAGCTGACTCGCTCCCTCTACTGAATTTTAAATTCTTAAATGTGTTTGACGCGCAAAGTGACGATCGCATCGCTGGCGAACTTGCCGCTACCAAAGCCACCATTCTGACCATGTTACAAGAAAAATTACATCATTTGAAAGATTTATTGCGTGAATACCACACATTTAAAAAATTATGCGGTTGGGTAGAGAATCCTGCTGTACGTAGTGGTTTAACTGCTTCAATCGCTGAGGTGGAGGCATTTAGCATTAGCTTCCGGCAAAATTTTAAGTTTTTCCTTTTGTTGCCACGTTATCCGTTTCATGTTCTTTGTTTTTTTGTTTCAGTGGAAAATCTGAGAAGTCTGTCGCTAGGAGTTGTTAATTCCACCATCGCTAATAAGCGTTACGTGTTAAAGCTAGTGGGCGTGCTACCGATTGCACTCCTACTAGAGTTAGTACACCGGTGGACGGACGACTGCTGGAGGCAGATTGAGAAATGCGGGCGCTCAATTATTTGGGATGATGTACAACCCCTGCTGATCACAGATGTCTTACCGCCCGTGGAAAATTTCGGTAAGAAAATGTCACATCGCACGATCGCGAAAATTTTCCACAGCATCCCAAATGATCGGGCGGTCGAGGCATGTTTCCCTGAAGATACATATTATCTTGTAAGTTTCTTCTACTATGAAAGTAAATTTGGTAATTTATGTCGCAGATGTAATCGACACCTACATATTGCACTGCGGAAGCCTGGTAATGTATTAAAATGTCAGCGGACACGCATCGTAGCACACTGCGACAACAAACAGACGCGGGAACTGATCACCATTGTTTTAAACAAACGTTGCTGGTGTGCCATGTGTGTACGCAGAGCTTTATTTACAGTGCATGTTCTGGATGAAAGGGAAGTGTTTGACGCAACCACTTCAGACATGGATGTAAATGAATGAGTCAGTGCAATATTTAGGATTTGTAGACATTATGAGGTAGTGTGTTCACACAGAAACTTACACGGTAGTATATATCCGACTTCTCTTTGCCTATAACTTTCATTTTACCCCATCATTTTAAGTTCTAGATTAAGTTGTATATATCTGTTTATATCATTGATGATTTATTATATATATATATATATATATATATATATATATATATATAATAAATCATCAATGATATAAACAGATATATACAACTTAATCTAGAACTTAAAATGATGGGGTAAAATGAAAGTTATAGGCAAAGAGAAGTCGGATATATACTACCGTGTAAGTTTCTGTGTGAACACACTACCTCATAATGTCTACAAATCCTAAATATTGCACTGACTCATTCATTTACATCCATGTCTGAAGTGGTTGCGTCAAACACTTCCCTTTCATCCAGAACATGCACTGTAAATAAAGCTCTGCGTACACACATGGCACACCAGCAACGTTTGTTTAAAACAATGGTGATCAGTTCCCGCGTCTGTTTGTTGTCGCAGTGTGCTACGATGCGTGTCCGCTGACATTTTAATACATTACCAGGCTTCCGCAGTGCAATATGTAGGTGTCGATTACATCTGCGACATAAATTACCAAATTTACTTTCATAGTAGAAGAAACTTACAAGATAATATGTATCTTCAGGGAAACATGCCTCGACCGCCCGATCATTTGGGATGCTGTGGAAAATTTTCGCGATCGTGCGATGTGACATTTTCTTACCGAAATTTTCCACGGGCGGTAAGACATCTGTGATCAGCAGGGGTTGTACATCATCCCAAATAATTGAGCGCCCGCATTTCTCAATCTGCCTCCAGCAGTCGTCCGTCCACCGGTGTACTAACTCTAGTAGGAGTGCAATCGGTAGCACGCCCACTAGCTTTAACACGTAACGCTTATTAGCGATGGTGGAATTAACAACTCCTAGCGACAGACTTCTCAGATTTTCCACTGAAACAAAAAAACAAAGAACATGAAACGGATAACGTGGCAACAAAAGGAAAAACTTAAAATTTTGCCGGAAGCTAATGCTAAATGCCTCCACCTCAGCGATTGAAGCAGTTAAACCACTACGTACAGCAGGATTCTCTACCCAACCGCATAATTTTTTAAATGTGTGGTATTCACGCAATAAATCTTTCAAATGATGTAATTTTTCTTGTAACATGGTCAGAATGGTGGCTTTGGTAGCGGCAAGTTCGCCAGCGATGCGATCGTCACTTTGCGCGTCAAACACATTTAAGAATTTAAAATTCAGTAGAGGGAGCGAGTCAGCTTTCAACGTCAACGATGTGTCAGCATTCATATTCGCTGATGTCACCGGTGACGTTGAGCGGTGAACGAAATGAGTGGTGGCGTCAACGTTCAGGGTCTTGGATTCACCCCTCGACGTGCAAGGTCCGACCTCAGTAGACGTCGAGAGGGTACGCTCATCAACGTTGACGTTTTGGGGGTCGCGAACAATGTGTAACCTCGAAGGGGCACCAACATGCGTGTTAATGTTGATGGATGGAGCTCCAGACGTGGAAGGTTGGAAAATCTTCGACGTCGAGGGAGCATACACGTCAACTTTAACGCTGTTTGGTGGCACCCTCGATGTTACATGTTGTACAAAGGGTGACATTGGTTGTTTCCCAACGTTAAGGTGCACCTTTGGTGTAAATCTTGAAGTGGGTGGTGGAAGAGCTGGGTAATGTGTGCGAAGCGTTTCATTTCGCGGTGCCGTTAGTAAAGCCCGCAAAGAAGGGCAAGAAGAGCGTCGTGCGGGTTTAATACATACGTTAGATAAAATTTTAATTTTTTCCGTAACCGCCACGGTAGTTCGCGTCTCACCGCACTGTGAAACGGTCAGCATCTCCAAAGAAGTATTGGATGCGCAACTTTGTTCGATCAATACCTCTTGGGATATGCTGACGGTATTCTCAATAACCTGCTCGGAACCGGACAATTTTCGTTTCACAGCACGTTGTTGAGAAGATAAAAGTTTGCTGCTTGCGGGGGAGCTCGAACGTAAAATTGGGCTTCGGCGGCCAGCACATACATCAGCCGATGTAGATCGTACAGCCACACGCTGTGGGGATATACATGTTGACCGCGACGATGCTTCAATTTTATGTTCGACCTCCTGTTCGTTAGTTTTTATTTCGGAAAAATCTGGCGCGGGGGTGTTCGTAAACAATAATTTTTCTAACGCGTCCAAATCGAGAGCGTCGAAATCATCCTCCGCGGTAACGCACCATTCAGGCGGGAATGTGAAGATGGTGATTTCTGTGACATCTTTATCACAAAGAATCATAATATAATTAGTTACATAACGATTACTCAAAGTCAAACTTACTGTTCGTTGCTGCAACCAGGGTGATTAACAATTAAAACGGAATATGTGAAGTGCTCTGTAAATCGAAAAACGACTGTTAGCATTATATTTGAAGAGAATGACACACTCAATTCAACTAATTTTCATAAGGTACTTATTCACAGACATTTTAACATTAATGTAATTAATAAATGTAATTATATAAAAGTTATAACTTACTGCTGATCGTTGAAATCAAACTTGGATCTGCGAAGGGGTTGAACACTTAAATTTTCTATCCTAAAACACATAACTTGACACATATAACATCCAAATGAGAATTCAATTACTTACTTCTTAAAATAATATATTGTTCCCACAATGCGAACTTAACTTAACTTGTAACTTGATCTGTAAAACAAGATTGCGTTATAGTTCGTTGAATAACAACTCCCGATGAGGGGCATGGGAGACAATTAAACAGTGTTAGAAAACTTACCTTTGTAATTCACTACACAATCACTAGAACTAACGAAAGGCTACACAACTTTTAGAAACGGTCCGTCTGGTGTAGAGGTTGCAATAGAACTGACGCATAAGTGGAGGAAAACACCTTTAAATACCCACATACTGACCTTGACCTTCACCGATCACGCTCATGGCCACGACCATGAGTCGGGTTGAATGACTGATCAGGGTCAAGGTCAGCATACATCATTGCTAGAACCAGCTTTGCGAAGGCCAAATTCAAGGTCATTTGACCAAAAGATCGTCTACATTCAAGATCACCAGACGAAAATAAAGTTCCCGAAGGCTTAATTCAAGGTCATTTGATTAAAATTTATATATATTTTGTTAAAGTAAAAAATTTAAAAAAATTGAAAATTTAAAAAAAATTGTTAAAATTGGGGAACAAAAATTCAAAATATTAAAAAATTAAAAAAATTAAATTGAAAAAAAAAATTTCAAAAAATGTTTTATTAACGCCCCTTATATTTACATACAATACATTTATTTTTGGAAGGTGTAGGTCCATCGTTGTGCGTTCCCCATCCTTCATTGTTATGATGCTCGAAACACGGAAGGCTCATCTGCGATTCGACGTTCTTTCGATATGACCGTGGCAACCGCATCCAAACGCTTTCCAAATCTAATACGTCAGCGGGATATACTTTAAATCCGTAGATGAAATATTTCCGAATGATCCGTCTACCTCATATCTTCGACATATCTGATAAATTTTTTGTGACATGAATGATGAAAAACCGAACACGTCTAAGAAACGAACAATTCGCTCCATCGCCACCGGGAACTGATCAAGTGAATTGATGATTCCTTCTTTATTACGCCAAATCTCCCCTGTCTAATTCTTCTTCCACTGGTGTGAGTCTTCTCCACACAATGGTATTGAGATAGTGCACATTCGAGAGGGCGCACATACTTGCTCTACCCCTGTGAAATGTACACATGGGGGATCCTGTCGATAGCTTTCCGATCTGTTCGCCTACTTCGATGATGCGTGTTGGAACAATATTTTGTATATATTTTACCTTCTCGCGCCCTTTCACGTATACCTTCTGGACATTACTCGTTAGATATCGAACGATGTTGTCGAAGTGGGACGTCGGTACGGATCCATCATCCCAATCGATGCAGTGGTGATGGTTCATGACCCAATTCGCTGTGTTGCGAAGCTTCCTTGGCAGCAATGCAAAACTGTGACTTGGTTGGAACACGTAGTGACTGATGCGGTTGTTGCTGTCGTACGACGCCAATTCCTTCGGCATGAATTCTTCATCGTTAACCATAAAGCCTTGGACATCCAAAATTACATATGGTATTTTCACACGATCCATTGTGACATTCGTTCGACAGCTGCGTGTACGGATACTGGTAACATTCCAACGCTGTATCACCTTATATTCAGGTGAGCTGTTTGACGATCTTCGTGAGTGGGGAATACTGGAAAGCCTTGTCATGCAATATCAAGCAATAGGCGGTTGTTCCGTCCGGTATTTGTACCTTTGTACTATATTCAATCCTTATTTCCACCCCACTTTTATGCAAGGCTTCTGCTTGATAGCTACAATCTATTCCTATCAATGGTGCGTTTGCGGCAAATTGACTGGGTGACAATAACGGTTCGTTTGACTTGTAATAATACGAGTGTTGGAAGCGTGCGTACATGTCGTACAACACCGCAAAATGATTGCTTTCAAAGTCGATGTTCAAATTACCATACGGGTACCGTTCTCCGTTTAAAAACACTGTCATATTTGTTAGACCGATGTTATCAAATTTCGACATGTTTTCTTTCATTTTCCCCTTCTTCCCCGTTTGGAAACCGATAATTATAAATCTTGGTGTTTCGAGTTGCGGAGCGGTTTTTACTGACCATGACTGTTTCATACTTCTGGGTATGGATGGATATTCGTGGATTTCCCAACTTCTGAACGGGATGTGCATGTCAACGTTCCGTCCCGATAACTTAGTCAAGGCTACTTGTTCTCGAAGTCCTACTGCTACGTGTGGCACCCTCCAAACTATTTTATCGATGACTAACTTCAATTTTTCCTCCGCGCTGTTGACGATTACGTCACTATCATCGTTATTGCGAATCAATACCAGCTCTTGCCGTACGTTCATCAAAATCTTCTTAAAGTCTTCCGCAACACCCAGCAACGTATTCAGTGGAATGCTCACACCAAAATTTCCGTTGCTGTCAAGACAACTTGCGGTTCCTTTTATAATTCCTCGTTTATTCGGATCGCTCACGTCACTTTCCACTGCGTTCTCCAATTTCAAGATGTCGCTTGAACTGAATGAGAAATAACCTTTCATGCATGACGTAACTCCAACGTGTCGTACGGAATCTACTTGCACGCCGTTTATTAGATAACGTATGTCGCTGAACATGTACGCGATCGGGTTGTTAATAAGCTGCGCAGTTTTGCTGACATCTTTCGTCACACTACCGTCCGTCCCGATCTTGCGTACACTACCTTCTACGTACAAACAACTTTCGCTGGGTAACGTGTAATTGTCAATTTCCGGCACGGATATTCTAATTTCATCGTTGTTGTCGAAACTTGTGGAGCCGAATGGTTGATGTGAATGGAATTCATAGCTCACTATCGAGTTGTCGACCTTTATTTTGTCTGTTACGTTTAATATATCCATTTATTTCGTCACCTTATAACCCAAATTTTTCAAGAAGTTTCGATTCGCGCGTGTTAACCGTCCGATTGATCGTTTTGCACTGTCGATTACCCGCCGCTTCAGTTTACCTTTATACCTTTGCTTTCCGTCATCATACACTAGCCCCATCTTCCAGCGATCATTCGTTCGTATCTTTCGATCGTCGTACACTATTCCCATCGTTTTACTCTGTTGATCGCAAATGTAGTCTGATCGTTACTTCCTCTCCTCGGAAATTCACCAAGTTACCGTCTTGGTCTAAGAGGCGTACTGTGAGCGTACTTATGGTATTACCTGTTACAGGTAAATAAATAGGTTGTGGCGGACTCTCGATAATTTTGAATCCTGCTGGAACGTTCGGGAAAAACTGATACAAGACGTGGTCCGGTTGCCCGTTGTTGTAAGAGCCTTTGATCAAATTGCAATATATTTGCAATGCGTTTACTTTGTTTATGTTCACGATATTATCCGATTCCACTTCTGTGTTTGCTTGAATCTTCCGTCGCGTAAACCCTAGCAAAGAACCGACGCTGCGAGGTAGAGTGAAGTCGAGCTGTCGGGAACTGTTTACGGTGCTCTTATGTGTGTTATGATTCCCGCGTATTTTTAAGACGAAATCATTATCTCTTCTTAACGCTTCTTTCGTAAGGTATGCTACTATGTCGTCCACGTCGTACGTTCCCACCGGTATCTCGATGGGTGATAATAATAGTCCGTAAGCTAAGTAATAAAATAAATTATTACTTTCGTCGACGTTTGCGATGGAATTAAATGAGTCGAAATTTAAGAGGGCCAACTCGCAATTACGTGATTCGTTTAAAAGAATTGGTGGATTAAAATTACAGGATAAATCGGATGATTTACCCGTTAATGTGAACGTATAGGATGCACTAGCATGTCGATCCATTGCTGTTGTACTACGGCTGTACGTTAAATTTCACCCGTTATATTAGTTAAAAACTGCAGACACAATTGTCCACAATTGACGTCCGTCTCCTTTTGATATCTGCGATAATTGTAATTTATGATGTCCGTCCTATCATTCGATAACAAATATCGTTCCATTTCAACTGGAGGTCTCAAATCACCGTAACTATCGAAATATGATATATGTTTACCTTGCTTCTTATATGCAACCCAATGGGTACCCCGTCCGTCCGCATCATCCAAATTTATTATTCCGCTTTCTCGTTTCCTTATCTTCTTTGGTAGTTTGTTCCGCATATATATCCCACGAAAGTACGGTATTTTCAGCATTCGTGCATACTTTGTCAATTCGAGATTCGTTAATGGATGATGCGGTAAATTCATCAGTTTCTTGTCTGATTACTTAAATATAACCCACACCCTTGTTTATACGGTTTAATGTAAAAACCGCCCCCCACAGCTTTTGCTTCCATTGTGCGGTTATGTCGTTCTACTTCTTGCAGTTGATCTCTTGCAGCTTTTGCACCCGTTACCGCTTTCGCGATGGCAGCTGCGCCACCGCCGAGGGATCCCAAGGCTCCCAATGCTGCGAATAAGGGAATCAATGGTAGTAAGCCACCCGTCTTGGGAATCTTTATGACCCTTCCGCGCGGCTTGCGGATTTTTCTGCCCACCTTTCTCAACGCTTTGTGAGCCATTTTAGCATGTTGAAATAAAGTTCTTGTTTCACTGCGTGTTATTGCTTGACGCGCTATCTTCATTGCCTTTGGAAAAGACAACTGCCCCCCGCGCTTCCTCCCTTTTTTGGCAGACATCCTTCTTGTTTTTGACTTCACACGTCGTTTACCAACCCCCATACCGAGCGCGGTTTTTGTTTTCATAGCGGCGGCTACGGTGCCGGATGCTACTCTTTCCCCTATACCAGCGTCTTTGCTTAGAAATCGCTCCTTTGCCGCCTTATACAATTCCCTATCGGCTGCGTGTCTACTGACCAAATCGGACGTCGTGCCGTATGCGATATCGTGTTTCTTACAAGCTTCATCTAATTTATTCACTCCTCGATCACCTCGCGCTAATCTTTTCGCTAGCTTTGTACCGGGACCACAAAACTGATATCCTGGTATGTGTAATTCCACAGGTAACTTGTCTATCAATTTGTTAATCAAACCGCGACCATTTCTTTCGACAATTCGTCGTCGACTGTTTCCACTTTTCGGTTTCCTCGACATTATATTTCGTTGCGCTATCACACTTTCATACATTTACTACCTTAACGATGGACGTGAAATGAAACGCTTCTCCCTCAGTATGAACATTTATTTATATACATATATACTTTCAATGAAAAGTTGACGCAGTGATGTGCAATTACAATTGTTCCATATATTACATTTACGTACATCTTTCGGTGTAAATTTTCTTCCTAAATTCTATGGTTAAGTGTGGTTTTAATTTACATTCTAACATCTTAATTCTATCCCTAAATCGTATATTGTCCAAATACTGCTCCTCCCACTTATTGAACCTGGACTGCCTGTACGCGTATGCCCATGTGTACATTATATGCGTTATGTTATTTTCTACATTAAATGTTACACTTTTCATTTACTTGTTAATTAAATTATACAGATCGATATCCCACAATATTTTATCAGTTCCATATATTAAGAGTTCTTTCGTGATGCACGTTTGCTCACTATTCACACCATTCATGACAGCTAGCACATTCTGCTTCATTTCACCAGACATTGAGCATACTGCCCTAATCACGTCATCATAGTAATTCCTGTACTCCAAACTTTTTAACATCTCCATTCGACTAGTTATAACATCTGCCAGTTTCCACAATTCATGCAGCGAATCATATGCCAAATACACGCATTCCGCGTTTCTCTCCAATTTTAATATCTTTCGAGAATTTTCTATCCACTCACATGATATGTTTATACCGCACAACGTTAATTGAGATGGTGCACGAGATCCAAAGCTGCTTGTTATGGATGTTTTATAGCTCAAAATGTTTTGCCAATCCAGCTCCTTTAAAGTGATACATTGACCTTTCCCCATTATTCTCACAACGGGTTCGAAGAACATTTCCGAACATAACCCAACTGTAACCCACTTCGTGCGACTCTTATTTATAAAATATATTGTCGCTGAATAGAGGGGGCCTCTATTCCCTCGTTGAACATTTTCGTTACTACACCATTTTCGTTGAAAGCGTGTGTTAATACAAAATTATTTAAATCACCTTCATAGCTGGAATCTTCTCCAATGACTTGCGACATAGGTACGGTATTTTGTGCTTTGACGATTTTTCTCATATTTTTCGAACGGTCATCCCCATCAATTGTAGGACTTCTCTTCGGATGAAGGTTGTTGGTTTGGATGGAAGTGTGATGCTTTGATGTTGCCACTACACACACATATTCAATATTTGAACTAATTCTATTGTAATATAATGTACAACTTACTTGTAATTCTTCAACGATCAGCAATTATAACTCCAAGGACACTGCTGCTTCGACTTTATGTCAAGCGACTACACTTTTCACTGCAATACCGTTCACGCTTATAAACGATATTTTTGGGTGGGGGGGCTGAACATTTTTCTAGACCCAACCAGGATTTGTCAATTCATAAACCTCCTCCTGGAACGATGAAGATCAAGGTCAAGGTCACGCTCGACCTTGATTTGCCAATTCATAAACCTCCTCCTGGAACAATGTAGGTCAATGTCAAGGTCATACTTATATTTAACCTCCGACATGGCCTTGGTCTTGTTTGACCTTGACCGTAGCATTAGTCTTCGCTGCCACTTTCACCTTAGCCTTGACCTTGGTCCCGATCTTGACCTTGATTTGCCAATTCATAAACCTCCTCCTGGAACAATGTAGGTCAAGGTCAAGGTCATGGTCACTCAGTGTGACCTTGACCTTGACCTTGACCTACATTGTTCCAGGAGGAGGTTTATGAATTGGCAAATACCCACTACTTCTGTTCAATTCCGTTCACTATACCCTTCGATATCCCCACCTTTTGCAATGCCCTTATTAGTATCCTTTTGTCCACTCGATCAAACGCCGCCTTTAGATCCACGAACAGTACGTACACCTTGCCCCCCTTCCTTGCCAATTCCCTCTCTATTATAAAATTCAACACATACAAGTTGTCCCTTGTGCCCCTCCCTACTCTAAATCCCGCTGATAGTATTTCTTTTTTCTTCTACTTCCTCTTCCAATCTTGGTGCCACTAGTCCTGTATATATCTTGTATTATACATTCAGTAATGATATCCCTCTGTAATTTTCTTGTTTCTCCCTGTCTCCTTTCCAGATCGGTACCAATAACGCCATCTTCCACCCTCTTGGCATTTCCCTCCTTCCCATCAATATTTCATTTATCCGCTTAAGCAACTCCCTCCACACCTCCTCCGGTGCACTTACCTTCTGTGTCTACCCCATCTTCCCCGGCTGCCTTTCCTTTTTTCATCCTACTCTTTATTCTCATTATTTATTCCCATGTAAATTCTCTCCCCCCGTCTACTTTCCTCCTCCTCCCCACCCAGTAGCTGCTTGAAATATCTCCTCCATTCTCTGACCTCAATACCATTCACACTTCCCTTTCCTTTCCTTCTCCCTCTAATGTACTCCCATATCTCCTTCTCCCCTTTCAACCCTTGTATTTCTTCCTCCTCACTTAGCCTCAGCTCCTTCGTTTTCCTCTCCCACATCTCCTTCTGCCTTGCTCTTTCTTCTATATACTTCCCCCATATTCCCTGTCCCTGCCTCGCCTCCTTCAGCATCTCCCTCAGCTTCCGTTTCCCTCCTACATTCCTCGTCGAACCATGACCTTTCGCCTTCCCCTTTTCTAATGTTCTTCTTCTTTGTAGCCTTAATCATCTCCCTAGCTATCTCCTCTATACTTTTTACACCTCTCCACTCTACTTCTCTCAATTTTTTTTGGTAATCCCTTCTTGTTTCTTCGTTCCATACATTCACCTGTCTCAGCTCTTCTTCCCCTTCATTTTCCTTCTTCCTTCCTTCCCCCCATAAGTCCACCTCAATTGGTAAGTGGTCTGATTCTGCCCTATTTCCTACCATCAATCTACACACTTCCCTCTTCACCTCGTCGCTCGTTATTACTAGGTCTATCACCGATCTCCCATTGGGTTCTACGTATATAAATTCCCCTTCTTTATCTCCATTATCATGCCATTGAGCATCTCCATTCTAACAGAATCTTCTCTTCCCCATTCCCTACCTCATCCTTCCATCCATCCTTCTATTTCCCATATCCCTCTCTATTCTCTCACCGTCGTATATTTTCCTACTTTTGCGTTCATGCCCTTCCTGATTTGTTGATTACTGTACACTGTGTAAATTCCCCACTTCTCTCCATCCCTTCTTATCATTAACCCCTGGATTGCCTCTGAATCATACCGCCCTTAACCTTATCACATATCTCGTTCACTCCTGTTATTATTCCCCCCTTCGCCCTTCACCGTTTTCTCTCTCTATCTCGTGCCCTGCACTCCAATATGTTCCCGGCTGGCATGTTTTCTTTATGTCATCCCTACGTATCCTCCTCTACCCATGTCTGTCAATCCAATGTAATCAAACTCTTCCATGTATTCCCTTAAGTTTCTGTTGACTCCTCCCTCTTCCTTCATCCACTTCTTCCACCCCGCTATATTCCAAAAACATATCCTAAACCCTTTTACCTCCTCTCTCTCCCCCGCCCACGCCACTCTTTCATTCCCTCCTACAGCCACCTTCTCTCCGCTCCCTATCTCCCCCTCCCCTCGTTCCCCCTTGTTCCCCTCTCCTCCTTTCCCCTTCGTCATTAGTTTTACTTACTTATACTTTATGTATAAGTAAGTATAGGAATCATGAAAAATTTCAACCTCGAGATTTTAACGGATATACGCGTTTTGTGGTCCCCTGAATCGATCCTGACTATTTTTGGAATGACGTCTGTGTGTCTGTCTGTGTGAGCTCCACGGCCCAAACGTTTAAAGCTAGAGCTCTGCAACTTGAAACTTAACATTTGTATGTAGCAAGGAGGAAAACGTCCTATTTTGAACGCAACAGCTCAATTCTAGCTCCTTCTAATTCCGCCTTGTTCTTCATTACTTCCTCTTTTTCCCTTTCTGATGCAATTCTCGCCAGTACTATCTCATTTCCATCCACCCCCAGCTTGTACGCCTTCTCTAACCCCACCCCCACCTGTAATTTTTCACTTGGCCATTGTTTCACTTGTTCCCTCCCCCTTCCTTTTTCTACTTAGAGTCCCCTTATTACGATATTATTTCTTCTCTCCTTTTTTTCCATATATTCCACTTTCTCTTCTAGTTTTCTTATTCTTTCTTCTGCCTCCAACCTTTCCTTCTTCCATTCCTGTTCCACTCTCTTTCACCATTCCCTTCCTGCCTTTCCTTCTTCATCTCCATTATCTCCTTCTTAGTCTCCTTTACCTCCTTCATCATCTCCAACAAGTTCTCCATTGCCTTGTCTTTCTCCTCTCCTCTGCTTTCTACACTTCTCCCCGGTGATCTGCGCGTACTCCGGCTCCTCGTAAATATATCCGGTTCGTTCTTTTCGCCCCCTTTTTCTTTACCGCCCGCGTTTGCCATGTTAATTTCGCGTGTTTCTGTTGTTGCCTTTCCACCTGTATATTTTACGCTGTCTCTTCGCGTACTTTTTTTTCGCATACCGCTCGCCCGATTAAACCTTTCGCGCAAAAAAGTACTACCCGACAGTACAACTTCCGTCGTACCACTTCTTCCCCTATTTAATTTACCAACTACGGAGCACCGATTTACACGTATTTCCACTGCAAGAATACAAACGTATTTTTCTAATGATTTCACTTTTTAGTGTCTTAATTAGAATTTTCGCCTTTAATCAATGTTTGATTAATTGATCTCTTAATATTTTAAAGTTTTCATACCTTTGGTTTCATGTTTCCTTGTTTTTATAATTCGTACGTGTTGGTAGTGTTGTTCTTGGCTTTTGCTATTATTTGAAATTTTTTAGTCAAAGTAGGTTTATTTTTTTGACTCTTTGTAATTCAGACTTTGAATATTTTACCTATCTAACACTGACTTCTTACTGCGCCGGCGTTTCTGTGACATACCCCGCAAAAAAATTGTTTTCGTAAATTTCACTCTAACCGATTTGTTCGTATTAAATGTTCATTTAATAACGTTGCTTCAATGTGTGGTTCTCTGCATTGTATTTTAAGAAGATATGTTATATTAGTTTTTCGTGTTTGAACTGTATTTTCGTACATATGAAGTTAGCTTTGCAGTATTTTTTGTGTAACTCATTATCTTATTTAGTAAGTATTTATATATTTTTATTGTTAGAGACTGGTTACTCATTTCGTATTGTAATGTTATTGTAGGTCTTGAAAAGGATTTAATTATTAAATCGAAACGTTGACTTGAGAAAAATTTGAATTTTCTTTCGTGTGATCGCACAACCCGAATTCTACGTTTTCGCGTAGTAATCTACCTTACTCTTTAACTAATAACGATCGATATATATTGTACTAATATTTCTGTTGTCCGTTAGTTGGGTGGCAGAAAGTATTAATATTTATTTATATATTTTTATTGTTATTTATTTAATGTGTGTATAATTAAATTTGTGTGTCTATGTATTAAGGTATGAGTGGTTGCTGTATGTGGTGATCTATATGGTTGGTAACTAGTGGGTGTGTGATGTGCGTTAATTAGTTGTATGTTTCTCTTTATAGTGTATGCTCTTTTATCAGGGAATACTCGCGGGTCAAAATAAATTACTTTGTGGCGGTTTGTCGTCTCAGAAAGTATAAATAAATACCAGGACAGAATCTTTTTTTATAGAACTAACAAACGAAACGTGTATTGTAGGTAAGACAACATTTAACGAGGAAACAAAATAAATACAATTGTTGGAATTCGCATTTGCGAGTGGCTATCTTATCTATAGGAATGAGAAAAGTATTCTGTTATTGATCTGATTAATTGATCACTTATAGAACGCCAATTTAACAGAGTTCTTCTCGTTCGTGCTGGTCGACCAGTAAAATAAGCTATTTACCGTAACGAAAATAAAAACGAGTGTGTAATATTTACAAAATCCTATAATCGGTATCGGTAACCGTCAGTAGTGGGTCCCTAGTTTACAAACAAAAATACCTGCATTCAACGGTGGATGACGTTAGCGTCAAACTTCTGTGAGTGAATTTGTGTTCAAACAGAGTACAACGTACCGATGTACCTAGCCTCGAAGTCGGCTTTTTGGTTACTGCGTATTCGGATCTTTCTTCAGATTTTGGTTTCCACAAAAGTGATCTAAATGTGTTCCGGAGCTTCTACGACGACTCTTGCGCGGCTTGCAAGTTCGATACGTTCCGTCGGATCTTGTTTCCGGATGACTGCTTCACGTTTTACATGAAGTTCGGTGAGTATGGACGACGTTTAAACTTCTTGGTAATGTCGTTTCTATTTTATTTCAGGTAAAATATCACTTTTCCGCTACGTACAGTTTTGTGTTTTTTTTCTGACGTTTCAAAAATGTGTCCTTTTTTATTTACATCCCTTTTTATGGCTATCTGGTTTTTGTTCGAAAATGTACATCGTTTATTCAAAGTTGCTCGTCATTGGACGAGTTGGTTACTGAGGTTGTTACAGCGACATTCGGCCGTCTTAGTTTTTTTTAATAGCGGTGATTAAATCGCTTCCAACCGTTGTCGAGGTAAATTAACCTAAATAAATTAGTACAATATACAATACAATATAACTTATTTCAAGACGATGTGAATGAAATTTGTGCGCGTTAACTGCGGAAAATGGTCCGTTTTAGATAGGTATTGTGATTTATTATTTTTAAATCATAATATATCATTATAATATATATATATATATATATATATATATATATATATATATATATATATATAATTATTGTACAAATTCTCGACTGTAAATCACTTAAAATGGTACTTCTCTTGTATCATGAGCAGTCAGTCGTTGAATAAAACACTTTTAGCAATATTAAAGTTTATTGCGACACCTTTTTTTGCAAAAAAAGGTGTCGCAATAAACTTTAATATTGCTAAAAGTGTTTTATTCAACGACTGACTGCTCATGATACAAGATAAGTACCATTTATATATATATATATATATATATATATATATATATATATATATATATATATATATAATTTACACGAAAGATGGTCTAATCTTACACCTCAATGGTGTAGTGAACATTAATTAAAACAGGTCCATGAAGACTAACTGGTGGATCGCTAGACAATATTGTTTCTGGGTTATTACCCTTCGTCAGTAGCGATTACCAAGAACCTTAGTTGTTGAAATACCTTTACATGTAGTGGCCATCAAAACTTCTTGGCGCGAGCCAATCACTCCTAATGAACCACTGACAACAGAACACTGACAAGACGATACCTTGTCTAACACCTCGCGGCGAGTAAACAAGACGACTGTCAAATGTCCAGTGTCAACATATAAAAGGATTGCTGCAATTAAGTTCAAAAACAATTCAATTTGAAAATGTGTCTTGTCAAATATGACAGAAAAATGTAAAATTTACACGAAAGATGGTCTAATCTTACACCTCAATGGTGTAGTGAACATTAATTAAAACATTTTCAATTTGAATTGTTTTTGAACTTAATTGCAGCAATCCTTTTATATGTTGACACTGGACATTTGACAGTCGTCTTGTTTACTCGCCGCGAGGTGTTAGACAAGGTATCGTCTTGTCAGTGTTCTGTTGTCAGTGGTTCATTAGGAGTGATTGGCTCGCGCCAAGAAGTTTTGATGGCCACTACATGTAAAGGTATTTCAACAACTAAGGTTCTTGGTAATCGCTACTGACGAAGGGTAATAACCCAGAAACAATATTGTCTAGCGATCCACCAGTTAGTCTTCATGGACCTGTTTTAATTAATGTTCACTACACCATTGAGGTGTAAGATTAGACCATCTTTCGTGTAAATTTTACATTTTTCTGTCATATTTGACAAGACACATTTTCAATATATATATATATATATATATATATATATATATATATATATATATTTGTTGGGTTTTCGACACCGTATGTATTATAATTATTTGAAATTCGTAGGATTTTCGGTGTGTTTCTTTTTATTTTCAATTTTAAAAAGTCATTACGCGTTTCGTTTTTATTTAAAACATCATCAGAATTTGTTGTAGATGGATCACGTAGTTTGGTATAAAATTATTGTAAAACTTTTCATTTTAACATTGCGATGCAGCGAAACGTGTTCAATCGCTGTGCGAACTGTATGCATGAGCGGTGTTTACTGGAATTCCAGTAAACACCGCTCATGCATACAGTTCGCACAGCGATTGAACACGTTTCGCTGCATCGCAATGTTAAAATGAAAAGTTTTACAATAATTTTATACCAAACTACGTGCTCCATCTACAACAAATTCTGATGATGTTTTAAATAAAAACGAAACGCGTAATGACTTTTTAAAATTCAAAATAAAAAGAAACACACCGAAAATCCTACGAATTTCAAATAATTATATATATATATATATATATGCTTCTTGGTTCTCGGGTTGTGAACCGCGTTGTGGAAATGTTCCTCCGAAGGGTCGCTTCGACGTTTCGGCAGAGTCCCATCTGCCCTCTTCAGGAAGCTCTTCTAGGTCTCGCTGACTTTGAAGAACTGACGTTCGGAGTTACTCGTTGATCCTTATATTCTGGTTTGTCGTTGGAGTTGACTACGCTCGACTGCTTCTTACTTCGGCTCCTGGTTAATAAACCTTGATGTAGTGGGCGTGCGTTGAACTGTAGCGGTTCCTGTGGCGCTGTCCTTTGAATACTGCTTGTACTGTATTGGTGCAATACTGGTGTCCATGTCGCAGGCAATCGTTGGGTATCATCTCGTGTGTTGAGGATTTCTTTCCGTTTTTCTATTTCTATTGCTTCCCGTATTATTCTGTTAGTGAACTGTTCAATGCTAGCTATTGTCCTTGTATTGTCGAAGTCGATGCTGTGCCCCGTGTCTAAGAAATGGCTAGCCAATGATGATGACGAATCTCTTTGTTTTACGGCGCGAATATGCTCTTGTTTACGGACTTCGATGCGCCTATTGGATTGACCGATGTATGTCTTTTCGCAGTTTCCACATGGTATTTCGTACACACCCTGCGTTTCTAATGGAATTTTCGATTTTGGGTTCCGCAGCATCGATGCTATCTTCCTATATGGTCTGAAAGTTGTATCGATGTTTTGTGTACTAAGGATCCTGCTTATCTTTTCCGTGGTCCCTCTGACATACGGTAAAAAAGCTATGGCTGCTGGTTTTTCTTCTTCCTTTTCTTCTTGCTGTGTTCGTCTGGGGGGTCTGGATGCTCTGAGAATTTCCCGTTTTGAAAATCCGTTGCGCGCCAGTGCTTTGTGTATGTTGTCCATTTCTTTGTTCTTGCTTCTACCATCGGCTATCCTTTCTGATCTGCTTATTAATGTTCTTGCTACCGAGTACAATTGTGCCGGGTGGTGGTGTGACTGAGCGTTGAGGTACCTGTTGGTGTGAGTCTTCTTCCTGTATACTGTATGATCGAGACTCTTGTCGTCTCTTTTCATTACCAATACGTCCAGGAACGGTAGCTGGTTGTCTACTTCCACTTCCATGGTGAAGTTTATAGCTGGATGTTGCTTGTTGATGTGCTCCAGAAACCTGTCGAGTTCTTCTCTTCCGTGTGTCCATACAACGAAAGTATCAGCCACGTATCTCAGCCACACCTTTGGTTTTAACTCGGCCGTCTCTAGTGCTGTAGTCTCCAGTTCCTCCATGAATAGGTTGGCTATCACAGGTGATAGTGGTGATCCCATGGGTGCTACACTGGTTTGTCGGTAGCGTTGGCTTTCAAAAATGAAATACGTATTTTTGACGCAATGCTTTACTAGTTCGATGATGTGATCCTGCGGCTGGTATTTCCGTTCCAATATCTCCATGGTGGCGTCTACCGGGACTTGTGTAAACAGTGATACCACATCAAAACTTACCAACAAGTGCTCAGGTTCCACAGTAATGTTCTTCAGCATTTCGATGAGATGATATGCGTTCTTGACGTATGATGCTGCTTGTTCGGCGAAAGGTTGTAGCTGTTTTGCTAGAAATCTTGCCAGAGATTGCATTGGTGATCCCATTGAGCTCACTATTGGACGTAGCGGTATGTCGGGTTTGTGGATCTTCGGTAGGCCATATATCTTCGGGCATTTTGATTATTTTTCCCTTGGTATAATTATTTACACCTCAATGGTGTAGTATTGCTATACCTATCACTTCAGGTTTTCGAGTAATTTCAGAAAAATACTTTATTTTTTCTCAAAATCAATCGCATTACAATCTTCGCAATATTAAACATAGTTGCCTAGTGTCATTTCAGTACATTGGGTAACTCAAATCTACAAATTTCACCCATACCATCTAGAATTGTATCAAGCAATTAATCTCACTTTAAAAAGTCACATCAGATTACTTAATTAAAAGCAACAAGGGCTTCTTATTTCAGGCGGCCCACATCGTACGAGCCCACTTAAGGGGGGGGCTGCTTTATAAGGCTCAAAAAATCAAAAATTTTTATTGCTCAAAGCTATGCCTAATATATCTAAGATTATGTATAAAAAATTATAGCGGCTAATTCGCAATATTTTGAAAGATACAGCACTAAACACAGTGAGGTGTCGAGCAAAAAATATACGAACGCTCGGACGAACGAAGCGTGCGTCCCCCGCGCAGTTACATAACACCGAACTATGTACTGAAAAAAGTTCAATCGGTCGTTCGAAATAATAATATTTTGAATTCGTAAGAGTAAGTAATCGAAAATTAACATTTTTCCTGATCGTAAACTTTAGAGCGCGTTTTCTCGAGTTTTCGTTTTTACGATTTTTCTAAACTGGTGGGCGTGATTGAGAGAAAACTAGACAAGCAATCAAAACGAAACAAAACTTTTGTTAGCTTCAGTAGCATTCTATTTGATTTGAACTAAAAAGATTAATCAAAAAAAAATTTTAGCAAGTTGAAATGATTTTCTCTTCCTGCAAAGAGCACATTTATTTTCAAACCTGAGAAAAATTTTGGGTTTTTTTTTAGTTCACATAGAAGAAAATATATGAGAATTACAATTTTCTTTGTTTTTTTTTGTTTCACACAAAAATTACGAGCTACATCTTTCCCGCCGATTGTAGACTGCAATTGAAAGGTGTTGCACAAATGTGCATAAAAATCGGTTCCGTTTAAATATTTTTCTCTCGAAATATTTTTTTTAATGCTCAAATATGCAATAAAATGCTCTAAAAAGTTCACTAGACTTGCTCATTTTTTTCTGTTCTAAAAAAATTCCCCCAAAAAACGTTATTTTAACGCCTCCTAAAGCAGGATCCCACCTTAATAACGAGTAAGCTGATTGTTGCTAAAAATAATGATATGTACTCTGAACAAGCAATAGCAACTTTAGTTCTGACAATTAACAAGTAATAATAAAATGCGAAAAAAAAAACGCTAAAATAGCATTTAAATACAAAAAACAAAGTTTATTTTGCAAAAGGTGTTCAAATATGTTTCCATTTTGTTAAACACAAATATCCAGTCGATGTCTAAAACTAGTTCTGACACGTTGTAAGAGTTGAGGAGTAACATTATTAAAAGATTTTTGAATCCTGACTTTCGTATTTTCTCTTGTGGTAGGAGCCTCGAGGTAGACTTGAGATTTTATAAATCCCCAGAGAAAATAGTCGCACGGGGTCAGATCAGGTTATCGGGTAGGCCACAACACTGGACCACCTCTCCCAATCCATCTGTTTGGCATCCAACAATCTAAATATCGTTTACCCTTCTATGGAAATGAGGTGGAGCCCCGTCCTTTCGGAACCACATATCCCGCAACGTTTGCAAATCCATATGTTCCAATAAAGTATGCAGTACATTTCGCAAAAACCGGTAATAATCGGTACCACTAAGATGGTTTTCAAAAAAGTAGGGACCGATTACATAGGTACCATCCCATTACTGCGAAGCGTTGCCTCGTCCGTGAAAAGAATATTATCGATAAATGCCGGATCTTCCTCGATACGTTCCATCATTAAATTGGCAAAGTTAATTGGATTATCGAAGTCGTTCCCGATTAATTCTTAATGCAATTCTAGATGTTATGGGTGAAATTTGTGGTTTTGAATTATCTGATGTACTGATGATCTGCTTAGATTCAAACTTGAACTTATTGTCCGCACACTTCCATGTGGGTTCTATTGGAGTTCAATAAAACGTTTAAGTCATTGTTCTCGTTAATAATAGCACGATTAATCACCCTCCTACTCTCGTATGTCACATTTCAGGTGCGCTCGAAGCGATCAACTAGCTTCTGCAGACATCTAACATTTGGTTGTCTTAAATCAGGGTACTTCTACCTATAGAGCCTCATTGCTAAAAGGCAATTCTTGTCTGCTTCACCCGCTGTGTAAATCATATTTACCATTTCTTCCTTTGAAGAATTCATCATTCAAAAACAAGATTGGGACAATAACTTAACTAATAATTAACTAAGGCGTCTATTAAATTTATTAATAAAGACTCTCGCTGTCATAAAAGTGACACTCGAATACTATGTTTAATATTACGAAAAATGTAATGCGATTAATTTTGAGAAAAAATAAAGTATTTTTCTGAAATTACTCAATAACCTGACGTGATAGGTATAGAAATATGTAGCATCAGTCGACGCAGAATTTGATTTTGAATCGAGTGTTGGTAAATTTGATAGTAGGTGTCATTTGAAAAAAAAATGATATTTTGCTTATTAAAGGTGTGCGAGATTGAAAACTCACTGACAACACCCTGTATAGAAAAGGGCATCCTTGGGTGTATTAATATTTACATTGATGATCCCTTAGTTCACGGATAAAAAATTACCCTCCCAACTACCCTCTCAGTTACATGATTTTTGGACAGTCTGCATATCTAAAATTTTACTAAAAAAATTGAAAATCACCAGTTCTGTTGAGTTTTTACAAACAAGTTGTACATGGATGTATTCACAATTCTTCATAGAATTCAAAAATGTAAAAATATACAGGGTGTTCCATTTAAACAAAGTAAAGTTTATGTCGCCCCCCGAAGACGAACCGCCCACGCCGGCTCAAAGTATTTTTAGAATACGAACCTAGGGCCTCTGTCAGATCGTTGGTACACCTGTATAAATATATATATATATATACACACAGTGTGTTTCACATAAGAGTGTAACACCATCATATCTTTTTTATTTTTAGTCCAATTTTAGTAATTTTTTTCCAAACATAGAATACTTATTGCTCTACTTACAAGAACAAGAAATCAGTTTAGGCATTTTTTATCGAAAAGTTTTACTAGTAATAATTGTTCAGAATTGCCCAAAAACCGTAAATCCAAAATTTCATGAAAATTAAAAATGTTAAAATTTTCTTCAAAAGGAATTCCAATTCGGTAAATATTATTTGCACAGGTGGCTGCGCCTAAACAACAACAATTTTAAACAACTTTGATAGTTAAGGTTTTATTTCCAACAAAATTTTCACAGCATACAATTTTCGGTGCAGCTAATAATAAGTATTTACGGACTTTTACGGAAAATTTTAATATTTTTAATTTTCTTAAAATTTTTGATTTAAGGTTTTTGGGTAATTCTGAACAATTATTACTAGTAAAATTTTTCGCTAAAAAAATCCCTAAAGTGATTTCTTGATTGTTGCCATTTATTTTGCCATCGCAGGTTGCTTTGAATTTAAAGAAGACAATTGGTTTTTTGGTAGTAAATAGAGCAATAAGTATTCTACGTTCGGAAAAAACAATTACAAAAATTGGACTGAAAATAATAGAGATATGATGGTGTTACACTCTTAAGTGAAACACACTGTATATAAAATGTTACGATGTATTTATTTTAATTTATTTTATAATTGCTCTTATGTATTTAAATTGGTCGTAGTTTATATGACTCTCTCTCTCTCTCAGGGCTAGTCAATAGGTGTAACGTAAATCCATATGTTTCAGTACATTACGGGACAAACACGTTTTTTTTTGTAGTTGTAATAACGACTTAATTTATTTTAACTCAACACAACAAAAACCGACTTACTATATAAATACTCTAAGTAATACAATTGGAAATGTCGGTTAATTTAAAAAAATACAGATATCGCGGGGTTACTTCCGCTATTGGACGCCTGGGTAGCGATCTTGGAAGGGTAAATAAAAATACGGTTTTTTATTTTATTTAATGAATCGTGATGGCCTTCCAAGAGGGCTGTTGGTGGTTTGCAAACTTTTAACTTATACTTACATATTGTTGTGTTTTTTATTAAAATATAAAAGAAAGATAAGTATAATATTTTATGAAACTCATATTTTTGCTTTGTGCGTGAAATTGCTATATATATATTCAAAATGTATATTTTTTATATGCGAAAACAAGTAACTGTATGTAAAGTAGACAGGATGGAAGGACAAGACAACGAAATTCAGCTGGAGCTGTCTTCGAAATTAGAAGAAGGGTGGATCCGAAGAAAATACCTGGACTTGTTTGGGGAAGACTCGGATACCGAGGGAATGGAGTGTCCACCAACACCAGGAAGGGACCTACAAATAGACATAATGCAAGAAAATTTAATGTGCATGATTCCAATTGAATTGGCACGGGGAATTATTGAAATGAATGTATAATAAAATTAGACGAGATTATAGATTTAATAGAGGAATACCAGGAAAGGGAAAAGATAAAAGAGGAGCCGACACCGCTGGGGTTGGGGATCCCGGCGGTGGTGTCTACTCAAGAACAGCGAGTAACCCAGATGAAAAAACAAAAAAGGGAAAATATGAAACGCCCAGAGACGGGACGTTTCAATAAAACAATTATATAAAAAGAAAAGGAAAGAAATTGTTTAATTTTGATTTTATTAGAAGAAGTTATTAGTTAGATTAGAAAATTAATTTTTATTTAAAATTATGGCGAGAAGGAATAGAGGTGGTAGGGAGATCACATGGATCATCACCTGGTAAAGCAAGAGCAGGGATGTAGACAAGTGTGGGGAAAAGAAGGTAGGGACGGAGCTATAAAAGCCGATGCACGGCAAATTACGGGGAGTTTAACGCAGCGGCCAGCCCAAGGCAGAAGAACAAGTTCAACGAAGTGACCAGCCCGAAGAGGAAGGGAGAGGAGTTCCACGAAGCGACCAGCCAAAGAAGGAAGAAGGAGTTCGAGTCTGAGCCAGCGACCAGCCCGAAGCAGAGAGAGTTCGATCCAGTGACCAGCCGGAGGCGGAATATTTGGTAAGAATGTTTAAATTTGTTAATATTTTATTGATGGTGCCTGAATACAGGGCAACCAAATGGCTAGATAGGCGGTAAATGGAATAATTTGCAACTTGTTTGGCAAAATATAAATTTAAAATGAATTATGTTAGTTCATAAGGTGTTAATTTATTTGCGTTTGATAAGCAAATATAAAAGGGTATAACAAATTGTATTAATAAATTTTATTTGCACTTGTTAGCAAATAACAAAATATAATAACAAATTGTGTCAATAAATTTTAGTTGCACTTGTTAAGCAAATATAAAAAGGTATAACAAATTGTATTAATAAATTTTATTTGCACTTGTTAGCAAATAACAAAATATAATAACAAATTGTGTCAATAAATTTTAGTTGCACTTGTTAAGCAAATATAAAAAGGTATAACAAATTGTATTAATACATTTTATTTGCACTTGTTAGCAAATAACAAAATATAATAACAAATTGTGTCAATAAATTTTAGTTGCCCTTGTTAAGCAAATATAAAAAGGTATAACAAATTGTATTAATAAATTTTATTTGAACTTGTTTAGCAAATAACAAAATATAATAACAAATTGTATCAATAAACATTATTTGCATTTGCTAAGCAAATCTAAAAAGATATTAACAAAGTGTGTCCATAAATTTGCAACTTGTCGAGCAAATAAATAAGATAATAACAAATTGTATCAATAAACAGTATTTGCACTTGTTAGCATATAACAAATTGTGTCAATAAATTTTAGTTGCACTTGTTAAGCAAATATAAAAAGGTATAACAAACTGTATTAATAAATTTTATTTGAACTTGTTTAGCAAATAACAAAATATAATAACAAATTGTATCAATAAACATTATTTGCACTTGTTAAGCAAATATAAAAAGATATTAACAAAGTGTGTCAATAAATTTGCAACTTGTCGAGCAAATAAATAAGATAATAACAAATTGTGTCAATAAACATTATTTGCACTTGTTAAGCAAATATAAAAAGATATTAACAAAGTGTGTCAATAAATTTGCACTGTGTCTAGCAAATAAAGAAAATTATTTAGAAATTGTTTTAATAAACTTAAATTGCAATTGAGCACAGAGAGAATTTTTACAACAAATAGTTTTAAAATCAGAATATGCATGAGAAATAAGACAAATATTGACGCGGGATTAGATTATGATAAGGACGGATCGGTCAACGCATCGGAGTCGGGCAGCATTTCTTGCCCATACCCGGCATGTGGAAATAATTTGCGTATACGAATTTTGTTCTTTTTACAGGCACCGAGAACTTGTTGCTGTGTTCGTCTGGGGGGTCTGGATGCTCTGAGAATTTCCCGTTTTGAAAATCCGTTGCGCGCCAGTGCTTTGTGTATGTTGTCCATTTCTTTGTTCTTGCTTCTACCATCGGCTATCCTTTCTGATCTGCTTATTAATGTTCTTGCTACCGAGTACAATTGTGCCGGGTGGTGGTGTGACTGAGCGTTGAGGTACCTGTTGGTGTGAGTCTTCTTCCTGTATACTGTATGATCGAGACTCTTGTCGTCTCTTTTCATTACCAATACGTCCAGGAACGGTAGCTGGTTGTCTACTTCCACTTCCATGGTGAAGTTTATAGCTGGATGTTGCTTGTTGATGTGCTCCAGAAACCTGTCGAGTTCTTCTCTTCCGTGTGTCCATACAACGAAAGTATCAGCCACGTATCTCAGCCACACCTTTGGTTTTAACTCGGCCGTCTCTAGTGCTGTAGTCTCCAGTTCCTCCATGAATAGGTTGGCTATCACAGGTGATAGTGGTGATCCCATGGGTGCTACACTGGTTTGTCGGTAGCGTTGGCTTTCAAAAATGAAATACGTATTTTTGACGCAATGCTTTACTAGTTCGATGATGTGATCCTGCGGCTGGTATTTCCGTTCCAATATCTCCATGGTGGCGTTTACCGGGACTTGTGTAAACAGTGATACCACATCAAAACTTACCAACAAGTGCTCAGGTTCCACAGTAATGTTCTTCAGCATTTCGATGAGATGATATGCGTTCTTGACGTATGATGCTGCTTGTTCGGCGAAAGGTTGTAGCTGTTTTGCTAGAAATCTTGCCAGAGATTGCATTGGTGATCCCATTGAGCTCACTATTGGACGTAGCGGTATGTCGGGTTTGTGGATCTTCGGTAGGCCATATATCTTCGGGCATTTTGATTATTTTTCCCTTGGTATAATTATTTACACCTCAATGGTGTAGTATTGCTATACCTATCACTTCAGGTTTTCGAGTAATTTCAGAAAAATACTTTATTTTTTCTCAAAATCAATCGCATTACAATCTTCGCAATATTAAACATAGTTGCCTAGTGTCATTTCAGTACATTGGGTAACTCAAATCTACAAATTTCACCCATACCATCTAGAATTGTATCAAGCAATTAATCTCACTTTAAAAAGTCACATCAGATTACTTAATTAAAAGCAACAAGGGCTTCTTATTTCAGGCGGCCCACATCGTACGAGCCCACTTAAGGGGGGGGCTGCTTTATAAGGCTCAAAAAATCAAAAATTTTTATTGCTCAAAGCTATGCCTAATATATCTAAGATTATGTATAAAAAATTATAGCGGCTAATTCGCAATATTTTGAAAGATACAGCACTAAACACAGTGAGGTGTCGAGCAAAAAATATACGAACGCTCGGACGAACGAAGCGTGCGTCCCCCGCGCAGTTACATAACACCGAACTATGTACTGAAAAAAGTTCAATCGGTCGTTCGAAATAATAATATTTTGAATTCGTAAGAGTAAGTAATCGAAAATTAACATTTTTCCTGATCGTAAACTTTAGAGCGCGTTTTCTCGAGTTTTCGTTTTTACGATTTTTCTAAACTGGTGGGCGTGATTGAGAGAAAACTAGACAAGCAATCAAAACGAAACAAAACTTTTGTTAGCTTCAGTAGCATTCTATTTGATTTGAACTAAAAAGATTAATCAAAAAAAAATTTTAGCAAGTTGAAATGATTTTCTCTTCCTGCAAAGAGCACATTTATTTTCAAACCTGAGAAAAATTTTGGGTTTTTTTTTAGTTCACATAGAAGAAAATATATGAGAATTACAATTTTCTTTGTTTTTTTTTGTTTCACACAAAAATTACGAGCTACATCTTTCCCGCCGATTGTAGACTGCAATTGAAAGGTGTTGCACAAATGTGCATAAAAATCGGTTCCGTTTAAATATTTTTCTCTCGAAATATTTTTTTTAATGCTCAAATATGCAATAAAATGCTCTAAAAAGTTCACTAGACTTGCTCATTTTTTTCTGTTCTAAAAAAATTCCCCCAAAAAACGTTATTTTAACGCCTCCTAAAGCAGGATCCCACCTTAATAACGAGTAAGCTGATTGTTGCTAAAAATAATGATATGTACTCTGAACAAGCAATAGCAACTTTAGTTCTGACAATTAACAAGTAATAATAAAATGCGAAAAAAAAAACGCTAAAATAGCATTTAAATACAAAAAACAAAGTTTATTTTGCAAAAGGTGTTCAAATATGTTTCCATTTTGTTAAACACAAATATCCAGTCGATGTCTAAAACTAGTTCTGACACGTTGTAAGAGTTGAGGAGTAACATTATTAAAAGATTTTTGAATCCTGACTTTCGTATTTTCTCTTGTGGTAGGAGCCTCGAGGTAGACTTGAGATTTTATAAATCCCCAGAGAAAATAGTCGCACGGGGTCAGATCAGGTTATCGGGTAGGCCACAACACTGGACCACCTCTCCCAATCCATCTGTTTGGCATCCAACAATCTAAATATCGTTTACCCTTCTATGGAAATGAGGTGGAGCCCCGTCCTTTCGGAACCACATATCCCGCAACGTTTGCAAATCCATATGTTCCAATAAAGTATGCAGTACATTTCGCAAAAACCGGTAATAATCGGTACCACTAAGATGGTTTTCAAAAAAGTAGGGACCGATTACATAGGTACCATCCCATTACTGCGAAGCGTTGCCTCGTCCGTGAAAAGAATATTATCGATAAATGCCGGATCTTCCTCGATACGTTCCATCATTAAATTGGCAAAGTTAATTGGATTATCGAAGTCGTTCCCGATTAATTCTTAATGCAATTCTAGATGTTATGGGTGAAATTTGTGGTTTTGAATTATCTGATGTACTGATGATCTGCTTAGATTCAAACTTGAACTTATTGTCCGCACACTTCCATGTGGGTTCTATTGGAGTTCAATAAAACGTTTAAGTCATTGTTCTCGTTAATAATAGCACGATTAATCACCCTCCTACTCTCGTATGTCACATTTCAGGTGCGCTCGAAGCGATCAACTAGCTTCTGCAGACATCTAACATTTGGTTGTCTTAAATCAGGGTACTTCTACCTATAGAGCCTCATTGCTAAAAGGCAATTCTTGTCTGCTTCACCCGCTGTGTAAATCATATTTACCATTTCTTCCTTTGAAGAATTCATCATTCAAAAACAAGATTGGGACAATAACTTAACTAATAATTAACTAAGGCGTCTATTAAATTTATTAATAAAGACTCTCGCTGTCATAAAAGTGACACTCGAATACTATGTTTAATATTACGAAAAATGTAATGCGATTAATTTTGAGAAAAAATAAAGTATTTTTCTGAAATTACTCAATAACCTGACGTGATAGGTATAGAAATATGTAGCATCAGTCGACGCAGAATTTGATTTTGAATCGAGTGTTGGTAAATTTGATAGTAGGTGTCATTTGAAAAAAAAATGATATTTTGCTTATTAAAGGTGTGCGAGATTGAAAACTCACTGACAACACCCTGTATAGAAAAGGGCATCCTTGGGTGTATTAATATTTACATTGATGATCCCTTAGTTCACGGATAAAAAATTACCCTCCCAACTACCCTCTCAGTTACATGATTTTTGGACAGTCTGCATATCTAAAATTTTACTAAAAAAATTGAAAATCACCAGTTCTGTTGAGTTTTTACAAACAAGTTGTACATGGATGTATTCACAATTCTTCATAGAATTCAAAAATGTAAAAATATACAGGGTGTTCCATTTAAACAAAGTAAAGTTTATGTCGCCCCCCGAAGACGAACCGCCCACGCCGGCTCAAAGTATTTTTAGAATACGAACCTAGGGCCTCTGTCAGATCGTTGGTACACCTGTATAAATATATATATATATATATACACACAGTGTGTTTCACATAAGAGTGTAACACCATCATATCTTTTTTATTTTTAGTCCAATTTTAGTAATTTTTTTCCAAACATAGAATACTTATTGCTCTACTTACAAGAACAAGAAATCAGTTTAGGCATTTTTTATCGAAAATTTTTACTAGTAATAATTGTTCAGAATTGCCCAAAAACCGTAAATCCAAAATTTCATGAAAATTAAAAATGTTAAAATTTTCTTCAAAAGGAATTCCAATTCGGTAAATATTATTTGCACAGGTGGCTGCGCCTAAACAACAACAATTTTAAACAACTTTGATAGTTAAGGTTTTATTTCCAACAAAATTTTCACAGCATACAATTTTCGGTGCAGCTAATAATAAGTATTTACGGACTTTTACGGAAAATTTTAATATTTTTAATTTTCTTAAAATTTTTGATTTAAGGTTTTTGGGTAATTCTGAACAATTATTACTAGTAAAATTTTTCGCTAAAAAAATCCCTAAAGTGATTTCTTGATTGTTGCCATTTATTTTGCCATCGCAGGTTGCTTTGAATTTAAAGAAGACAATTGGTTTTTTGGTAGTAAATAGAGCAATAAGTATTCTACGTTCGGAAAAAACAATTACAAAAATTGGACTGAAAATAATAGAGATATGATGGTGTTACACTCTTAAGTGAAACACACTGTATATAAAATGTTACGATGTATTTATTTTAATTTATTTTATAATTGCTCTTATGTATTTAAATTGGTCGTAGTTTATATGACTCTCTCTCTCTCTCAGGGCTAGTCAATAGGTGTAACGTAAATCCATATGTTTCAGTACATTACGGGACAAACACGTTTTTTTTTTGTAGTTGTAATAACGACTTAATTTATTTTAACTCAACACAACAAAAACCGACTTACTATATAAATACTCTAAGTAATACAATTGGAAATGTCGGTTAATTTAAAAAAATACAGATATCGCGGGGTTACTTCCGCTATTGGACGCCTGGGTAGCGATCTTGGAAGGGTAAATAAAAATACGGTTTTTTATTTTATTTAATGAATCGTGATGGCCTTCCAAGAGGGCTGTTGGTGGTTTGCAAACTTTTAACTTATACTTACATATTGTTGTGTTTTTTATTAAAATATAAAAGAAAGATAAGTATAATATTTTATGAAACTCATATTTTTGCTTTGTGCGTGAAATTGCTATATATATATTCAAAATGTATATTTTTTATATGCGAAAACAAGTAACTGTATGTAAAGTAGACAGGATGGAAGGACAAGACAACGAAATTCAGCTGGAGCTGTCTTCGAAATTAGAAGAAGGGTGGATCCGAAGAAAATACCTGGACTTGTTTGGGGAAGACTCGGATACCGAGGGAATGGAGTGTCCACCAACACCAGGAAGGGACCTACAAATAGACATAATGCAAGAAAATTTAATGTGCATGATTCCAATTGAATTGGCACGGGGAATTATTGAAATGAATGTATAATAAAATTAGACGAGATTATAGATTTAATAGAGGAATACCAGGAAAGGGAAAAGATAAAAGAGGAGCCGACACCGCTGGGGTTGGGGATCCCGGCGGTGGTGTCTACTCAAGAACAGCGAGTAACCCAGATGAAAAAACAAAAAAGGGAAAATATGAAACGCCCAGAGACGGGACGTTTCAATAAAACAATTATATAAAAAGAAAAGGAAAGAAATTGTTTAATTTTGATTTTATTAGAAGAAGTTATTAGTTAGATTAGAAAATTAATTTTTATTTAAAATTATGGCGAGAAGGAATAGAGGTGGTAGGGAGATCACATGGATCATCACCTGGTAAAGCAAGAGCAGGGATGTAGACAAGTGTGGGGAAAAGAAGGTAGGGACGGAGCTATAAAAGCCGATGCACGGCAAATTACGGGGAGTTTAACGCAGCGGCCAGCCCAAGGCAGAAGAACAAGTTCAACGAAGTGACCAGCCCGAAGAGGAAGGGAGAGGAGTTCCACGAAGCGACCAGCCAAAGAAGGAAGAAGGAGTTCGAGTCTGAGCCAGCGACCAGCCCGAAGCAGAGAGAGTTCGATCCAGTGACCAGCCGGAGGCGGAATATTTGGTAAGAATGTTTAAATTTGTTAATATTTTATTGATGGTGCCTGAATACAGGGCAACCAAATGGCTAGATAGGCGGTAAATGGAATAATTTGCAACTTGTTTGGCAAAATATAAATTTAAAATGAATTATGTTAGTTCATAAGGTGTTAATTTATTTGCGTTTGATAAGCAAATATAAAAGGGTATAACAAATTGTATTAATAAATTTTATTTGCACTTGTTAGCAAATAACAAAATATAATAACAAATTGTGTCAATAAATTTTAGTTGCACTTGTTAAGCAAATATAAAAAGGTATAACAAATTGTATTAATAAATTTTATTTGCACTTGTTAGCAAATAACAAAATATAATAACAAATTGTGTCAATAAATTTTAGTTGCACTTGTTAAGCAAATATAAAAAGGTATAACAAATTGTATTAATACATTTTATTTGCACTTGTTAGCAAATAACAAAATATAATAACAAATTGTGTCAATAAATTTTAGTTGCCCTTGTTAAGCAAATATAAAAAGGTATAACAAATTGTATTAATAAATTTTATTTGAACTTGTTTAGCAAATAACAAAATATAATAACAAATTGTATCAATAAACATTATTTGCATTTGCTAAGCAAATCTAAAAAGATATTAACAAAGTGTGTCCATAAATTTGCAACTTGTCGAGCAAATAAATAAGATAATAACAAATTGTATCAATAAACAGTATTTGCACTTGTTAGCATATAACAAATTGTGTCAATAAATTTTAGTTGCACTTGTTAAGCAAATATAAAAAGGTATAACAAACTGTATTAATAAATTTTATTTGAACTTGTTTAGCAAATAACAAAATATAATAACAAATTGTATCAATAAACATTATTTGCACTTGTTAAGCAAATATAAAAAGATATTAACAAAGTGTGTCAATAAATTTGCAACTTGTCGAGCAAATAAATAAGATAATAACAAATTGTATCAATAAACATTATTTGCACTTGTTAAGCAAATATAAAAAGATATTAACAAAGTGTGTCAATAAATTTGCACTGTGTCTAGCAAATAAAGAAAATTATTTAGAAATTGTTTTAATAAACTTAAATTGCAATTGAGCACAGAGAGAATTTTTACAACAAATAGTTTTAAAATCAGAATATGCATGAGAAATAAGACAAATATTGACGCGGGATTAGATTATGATAAGGACGGATCGGTCAACGCATCGGAGTCGGGCAGCATTTCTTGCCCATACCCGGCATGTGGAAATAATTTGCGTATACGAATTTTGTTCTTTTTACAGGCACCGAGAACTTGTTGACGGTAAACATTTAAACGTATATAAAGGAATTTATATAATATTGTATATTAATTTGGAGAATTTGAATTTGGTAAATATATTATTTTAATTTAAAATATCGTTGTATTATTTAACCTGACCAAACCTGAGCAAAAGGATAGCTTTGACAAAAATTTTATATAGTTGTGAGTTATTTCCTAAATAAAATAAAATTCAAGGTTAATTCATAGCAATATGTGTAATGTGGGTACGTGTAATGTGGTGGACAATTATTCTTGATCTTTGGATAAGTGGATACGTGTATCGGGATTTAAATCTACCTGCATACGTAATCGATAGGAGGTCGATAAATGCTCCATCCAGCGGCGCATTGGTCAACTAGTCTCCGTCCACGGTGTGGTCTTGAGGTTATATTTTTCAGCCAAAATTTGGTCCTCCGATGTGAATTCTTCGATGAGTTTTGTTCCCCGGTAAGTTTAATATATTTTTACGAATACGGTTATTTAATTGACTTTGATTTTTAGGTTTTTACTGGGTTGTTTACAATTTTAGATCTTCGCGACACAGAAGCTGCTTACTTGGTGGTTAAGGACGCTCTGACTCTCTTTTTTTAAATTTCCCTTTTATACTGATGTGCATAGCTATCCTGATTGATATCTGAATTTAAATGGATTGCGTTGTTGTTATGCGGCCGATCTGACATTTCGATGCATATAAATGAACATAACCTAACTTATTTTTCTTATTTTATTTTACATTTCCTAGTTTTAAACCGGGTTTTAGTATAATTTAATGTATGTTAAAGTAATTTAAATTTGTTGTGCTTACTATTTATACTGTGTGGGCCTGCATTTAAATTCTAAAATTATGTTTGAAGTCAAACTTTCGGGAGTCCTCGGAAACTGCCTCATAAACTTTTTTAAATTGCCAAATTAGGTGTTTTATTCACCATAACTAATTTTTAATCATTACATTTCATATATATATATATATATATATATATATATATATATATATATATACATGAAAGATGGCCGAATCTTACACCTCAATGGTGCAGTGAACATTAATTAAAACAGGTCCATGAAGACTAACTGGTGGATCGCTAGACAATATTGTTTCTGGGTTATTACCCTTCGTCAGTAGCGATTACCAAGAACCTTAGTTGTTGAAATACCTTTACATGTAGTGGCCATCAAAACTTCTTGGCGCGAGCCAATCACTCCTAACGAACCACTGACAAGACGATACCTTGTCTAACACCTTGCGGCGAGTAAACAAGACGACTATCAAATGTCCAGTGTGAACATATAAAAGGATTGCTGCAATTAAGTTCAAAAACAATTCAAATTGAAAATGCGTCTTGTCAAATTTGACAGAAAAATGTAAAATTTACATGAAAGATGGCCTAATCTTACACCTCAATGGTGTAGTGAACATTAATTAAAAGTTTTGAAGTTTTTTTAAGAAGTTTTGATGGCCACTACTTGTAAAGGTATTTCAACAACTAAGGTTCTTGGTAATCGCTACTGACGAAGGGTAATAACCCAGAACAATATTGTCTAGCGATCCACCAGTTAGTCTTCATGGACCTGTTTTAATTAATGTTCACTACACCATTGAGGTGTAAGATTAGACCATCTTTCATGTAAATTTTACATTTTTCTGTCAAATTTGACAAGACGCATTTTCAATATATATATATATATATATATATATATATATATATATATATATATATATATATATATAATATATATATTGTTAGAGATTAGTTTTTTTTATACTTTTGCCAAATTTATATTTATATTTTGTTGAAAAATATATATTTATATATATAGTTTTTGGGTATTAGATGGCTTTGTTTTTAAAAAAAATCAAGAATGATAATTCACAATTTTATTTGATCATTATCAATTTTAACGTTTCCACAATGTATAATGTCTTCATCAGTAAAATATGTGCATTGCATGAGGTGCGACGATGAACTGATCATACTGATTATATATATATATATATATATATATATATTAGGGCGGGTTAATTTTTTTTTTGATGAAGCGTATAGCAAAAACGTAATCTATAGGTGATTCTGAGAAATTTTGCTCAAGAGACCATAGCTCTAAGTCGGATTTGGAGCCCCCCAAAATTTCAAAATATATATTTTTCCATATATACATAGAATAATTTAATTAAATTCGTCATAAAATCGGATAGCATTATAGTAGATTTCTCAATCTGGGCTTGTTTGAAAGGTATTTTTATCACCTTTCATAATCTGTATTGATACGAATATTTTTTTTTATTTTTAGTAGAGATATTAGGAATTTTTTGTCGAAAAATAGCCTAAAATGATTTTTTTCGAGTCCAACGTATAAATTTTAATAAAAGTGCACTGCCGTACACAACAGAGTTATAAAACTTCACATTGAAGTATATTGGCACATAAACTGTAATAATATAAACTGCCAAAGTTTTTAAATTGGTCGATGGTGTATTAGTTGTTACATATAATCGTAGTAATCTACTTGCTTTGGTTAACCAACGAGAATGTGCAATTGGTCCTGGTTTAATGTTAGCTAAATCAACTGGAACAATACCATTCGAAATTGCTTTAGCTATTTGATATAAATATTTAACATCTGTTGATAGTTCGAGCTCATGTTCATGATCCATCATTGCAGGCATATTCTCCAGTGGTATTGGATCAAAATCAGCTACTACCTGAAAAATGAAATGTTTAGATCAATTAAAATGCAATTATTTTATTTTAACTTTATCCCAATCGAAAAAGTAAAATAATGACAATAAATAATGATAATAAATGATGATATTAAATAAAATAAAGTGTTACATACCTGCAATTTCTCACATTCTTGAATAGCTTTGAATAACTTTCCACTTGCTGCTCGTGGTCCACTGGTGATTGTTTTGTCCAATGCTTCATATAAATGACGAAATGGCAGTTCATTGAAATATAAACATATAAATAGCAGACATATAAACCAGTGAATTGGTCTATTTAACTGTTTTTCAAATAATCGTAAAACACCATTTTCTGCCAATTAATTGATCAACTGTTAATGTTTTATTGTTGAAAAATTCATTCAGTTTTCTGTGTTTTTTTTTGCATCTTCTTGACTACCCAAATTTACATATCCAAGTAACTCATTATAGGGCTCCTTAAGAACAACTAAATGCGGTTCTTTTACCATAGTGGTATGAAATTTGTCATTAATTTTCTCTGTAGTTAATGAGCCATTTTGCTACCATCGAAAGAGAATGCAGTTATGGAAGAATTTGTATGTCGTGTACGAAGCACTGCATCTCTAGATTTAACTTTTTCTCTAGCCACTTTTGATTTATCCATAATAACAAGATTACCATGAACATCTCTAAAATTTATATCTTCGAATAAAGCTGTTGCTAAACATGAAGCGACTCTATATGAAACACCGAATCTATCACACATCATAGCAAAATTTAAGGCATCGTATCTTTGAGTATAATGACCTCGTCTAATTTGAACAGTTGCTTCTGGAACTTCTGTTGTTGCTTCATTTTCATCTTCATCCATGTGTAATTCAGGTGGTTCGTAACTTGGATCATCGGTACCAATTGTAAGTGTTGGTATTGTTGTAGCTTCTTCTTCAACGTCTTCCGTATATTCAGGTATTGTGAATTTTCTATCATTATGCTGGTCCATCATAAATTCTTTTAGATGTTCTGGAATCAATCCACACGAGCATTCTGTTGTTTTTAATTTGCAATTACATTTGCCAATATAAAATAATTCGTTTATTGAATCAACAAATGCTTTAAATTCATCTCTTTTGTTTCTATGTTGTACATGTTTCTGGTATTATCAAGCAAACCAGTTAATTTTTTTAAAACACTCTTTCTATTAATGATTTCAATATTTAATTTACACCAAATTTGGATCAATTTATCTGTTACGTGAGGACTAAAAGTTTTATACGAGAACATTTTGTTTTCAAATTTAGCACGATCACTTAAAAAAAATAATATTTTAAAATGTCACATTTAGAAGGCAAACTAAGATCATTTAAATCACTTGATAAACCAAAAACAACAATATCTTGATGAGGCATGTTAGTCAATCTAGAGTCAAAACTTGTTGATGTTGTTGCTTCCATTTGCGAAGACACCGCAGACGATGTTGATGGTTCTTGATTATCCATAACGTCATTATTCAGTGTTACAAAGTTGTTCAATTGAACAATGCTGCCATTGACGACTTATTCTACAGGTATCAATACATATTTTGAAAGGTGATAAAAATACCTTTCAAACAAGCCCAGATTGAGAAATATACTATAATTCTATCCGATTGTTTGACGAATTTAATTAAATTGTTCTATGTATATATGGAAAAATTTCTATTTTGAAATTTTGGGGGGCTCCAAATCCGACTTAGAGCTATGGTCTCTTGAGCAAAATTTCTCAGAATCACCTATAGATTACGTTTTTGCTATACGCTTCCTCAAAAAAAATCGTTCCATACAATTTGACCCGCCCTAATATATATATATATATATATATATATATATATATATATATATATATATATATAATTTACACGAAAGATGGTCTAATCTTACACCTCAATGGTGTAGTGAACATTAATTAAAACAGGTCCATGAAGAATAACTGGTGGATCGCTAGACAATATTGTTTCTGGGTTATTACCCTTCGTCAGTAGCGATTACCAAGAACCTTAGTTGTTGAAATACCTTTACACGTAGTGGCCATCAAAACTTCTTGGCGCGAGCCAATCACTCCTAATGAACCACTGACAACAGAACACTGACAAGAAGATACTTTGTCTAACACCTCGCGGCGAGCAAACAAGACGGCTGTCAAATGTCCAGTGTCAACATATAAAAGGATTGCTGCAATTAAGTTCAAAAACAATTCAAATTGAAAATGTGTCTTGTCAAATATGACAGAAAAATGTAAAATTTACACGAAAGATGGTCTAATCTTACACCTCAATGGTGTAGTGAACATTAATTAAAACAGGTCCATGAAGAATAACTGGTGGATCGCTAGACAATATTGTTTCTGGGTTATTACCCTTCGTCAGTAGCGATTACCAAGAACCTTAGTTGTTGAAATACCTTTACACGTAGTGGCCATCAAAACTTCTTGGCGCGAGCCAATCACTCCTAATGAACCACTGACAACAGAACACTGACAAGACGATACCTTGTCTAACACCTCGCGGCGAGCAAACAAGACGACTGTCAAATGTCCAGTGTCAACATATAAAAGGATTGCTGCAATTAAGTTCAAAAACCATTCAAATTGAAAATGTGTCTTGTCAAATATGACAGAAAAATGTAAAATTTACACGAAAGATGGTCTAATCTTACACCTCAATGGTGTAGTGAACATTAATTAAAACAGGTCCATGAAGAATAACTGGTGGATCGCTAGACAATATTGTTTCTGGGTTATTACCCTTCGTCAGTAGCGATTACCAAGAACCTTAGTTGTTGAAATACCTTTACACATTTGACATTTGACAGTCGTCTTGTTTGCTCGCCGCGAGGTGTTAGACAAGGTATCGTCTTGTCAGTGTTCTGTTGTCAGTGGTTCATTAGGAGTGATTGGCTCGCGCCAAGAAGTTTTGATGGCCACTACGTGTAAAGGTATTTCAACAACTAAGGTTCTTGGTAATCGCTACTGACGAAGGGTAATAACCCAGAAACAATATTGTCTAGCGATCCACCAGTTATTCTTCATGGACCTGTTTTAATTAATGTTCACTACACCATTGAGGTGTAAGATTAGACCATCTTTCGTATAAATTTTACATTTTTCTGTCATATTTGACAAGACACATTTTCAATATATATATATATATATATATATATATATAAAATTTACACGAAAGATGGTCTAATCTTACACCTCAATGGTGTAGTGAACATTAATTAAAACAGGTCCATGAAGACTAACTGGTGGATCGCTAGACAATATTGTTTCTGGGTTATTACCTTTCGTCAAATGTGTCCTGTCATATTTGACAAGACACATTTTCAATTTCAATATATATATATATATATATATATATATATATATATATATATATTGAAAATGTGTCTTGTCAAATATGACAGAAAAATGTAAAATTTACACGAAAGATGGTCTAATCTTACACCTCAATGGTGTAGTGAACATTAATTAAAACAGGTCCATGAAGACTAACTGGTGGATCGCTAGACAATATTGTTTCTGGGTTATTACCCTTCGTCAGTAGCGATTACCAAGAACCTTAGTTGTTGAAATACCTTTACATGTAGTGGCCATCAAAACTTCTTCTTTCTGTCATATTTGACAAGACACATTTTCAATTTGAATTGTTTTTGAACTTAATTGCAGCAATCCTTTTATATGTTGACACTGGACATTTGACAGTCGTCTTGTTTACTCGCCGCGAGGTGTTAGACAAGGTATCGTCTTGTCAGTGTTCTGTTGTCAGTGGTTCATTAGGAGTGATTGGCTCGCGCCAAGAAGTTTTGATGGCCACTACATGTAAAGGTATTTCAACAACTAAGGTTCTTGGTAATCGCTACTGACGAAAGGTAATAACCCAGAAACAATATTGTCTAGCGATCCACCAGTTAGTCTTCATGGACCTGTTTTAATTAATGTTCACTACACCATTGAGGTGTAAGATTAGACCATCTTTCGTGTAAATATATATATATATATATATATATATATATATATATATATATATATATATATATATATATATATATATATATAATTGATTTTGGCAGTATTGCCAATTGTGGGTATAATTGGTTATTAAAAAACTGTATTTCTTATGTTGTTATATTTAACGTTTCGGTACTGCTGTTACCTTCATCAGAAATAATATAAGATTTTATATCGTTTTGAAGCAATGTATTAAACTTGGATGTTTAAAAAATTCAAACGTAATTTAAATGCGTCATATTTGTTTACATTTACATGTAGCGCCTTTGATTTCGTCGTATTGTAGCATACTTGGATGTTTGAAAATTCATTTGCAATATTTGAAATGTGTTATTTTAGGAGAGATGGCCATGTCAATTACATTCAGATACATTACGTCAAAACGTTACATAGATATAAATTCCGTTCGTAAAACTTAGATTGTGGTGTGTTATGGTAATATGTATCCCTAAATCGAAAATAGTAATCATATGCAATAAGCAAAATTGGTGGTGAATTAATTAATGTAAAACAATTTTTATATGATCGGTGAAATCAGCAAGGTTAGTGTGTTGTGTGTTTGCAATTAAATGATTTGGTAATATATTTGCGATAGATTCTTTATATCAATTTTGTCATTGATTGCCTTGGGTTCTTTGATTATTTGTATCATTTCGTGCAGAAGTCTTTGGTGGTATTTGATTTCTTTTTTCAGGATTGTTATGTTATCGAAATTGAAATTGTGTCCTGTTTGTTGTGTATGTTTTTTTAAAGCAAAAACTGCGATAGCTGTTACATAGGGCAAACCATGCAATTAATTGAAGAAAGAATAAAAGGACACAAATATTCCAGCAACATAACAGCTTTAAAAAAACATACACAACAAACAGGACACAATTTCAATTTCGATAACATAACAATCCTGAAAAAAGAAATCAAATACCACCAAAGACTTCTGCACGAAATGATACAAATAATCAAAGAACCCAAGGCAATCAATGACAAAATTGATATAAAGAATCTATCGCAAATATATTACCAAATCATTTAATTGCAAACACACAACACACTAACCTCGCTGATTTCACCGATCATATAAAAATTGTTTTACATTAATTAATTCACCACCAATTTTGCTTATTGCATATGATTACTATTTTCGATTTAGGGATACATATTACCATAACACACCACAATCTAAGTTTTACGAACGGAATTTATGTCTATGTAACGTTTTGACGTAATGTATCTGAATGTAATTGACATGGCCATCTCTCCTAAAATAACACATTTCAAATATTGCAAATGAATTTTCAAACATCCAAGTATGCTACAATACGACGAAATCAAAGGCGCTACATGTAAATGTAAACAAATATGACGCATTTAAATTACGTTTGAATTTTTTAAACATCCAAGTTTAATACATTGCTTCAAAACGATATAAAATCTTATATTATTTCTGATGAAGGTAACAGCAGTACCGAAACGTTAAATATAACAACATAAGAAATACAGTTTTTTAATAACCAATTATACCCACAATTGGCAATACTGCCAAAATCAATCATACTTCGACATAAATTGGTAGAAAGTTCAACGAACTCAACGCATTGAATAATATATATATATATATATATATATATATATATATATATATATATATATATATATATATATATGAAAGGAAGATTCTTGGGCATACACCCGCATGGAAACACGCAACCGCCGACACGTGTTTCTGACTTATTAGTCGTCATCAGGACGGTATAGCCAAATTAAAAGGTGTATGCCTAATATATATATACACACGAAAGATGGCCGAATCTTACACCTCAATGGTGCAGTGAACATTAATTAAAACAGGTCCATGAAGACTAACTGGTGGATCGCTAGACAATATTGTTTCTGGGTTATTACCCTTCGTCAGTAGCGATTACCAAGAACCTTACTTGTTGAAATACCTTTACATGTAGCCTGTTTTAATTAATGTTCACTGCACCATTGAGGTGTAAGATTCGACCATCTTTCGTGTAAATTTAACATTTTTCTGTCATATTTGACAGAAATATTCGTTATTTTCGTGTAACATTAATTTTATTTTGCTTATATTCTCATTTAGAAACCTTTTATTTGAAAACGTATAACATTTATCTCTTAAGTTGTTGATTCTACTGATTTTATAACAATTAGGAGCGCAACAAAGAAAATTTAAATAGCGCCTCGAGTGAGTCGGTTTTCTAAACCAATTAGATAGTACCATTATTGTGATTAGTGTACATCACTACATAAATGCAAACATCAATAAACGGTTTAAAAAACTCACAATAAAAAATGAAACAAACATAGAAGCATCACAAAACACAACTCTCAATAATATTAATAATAGCAACAGTAGAACAACTCCTGAAAGCATAAATGACTTAAAGGAAACTAACAATTATATAAATTAAAACACTATTAGAGCAAATCGAACAAACTAAATTTGATCGAGATCCATTCCAAATGTTGTGTGGCGTCGTCCCGAATGCGGAGGAAGGGTATATCGTTCCTGATCAGAATGGTAACCTCACGTCTGAGAAATTAGATGAGTTCCCTGACCTTGTTCTTAAGTACGTTAGCGTTCCACGTGCAGAACAATATTTTGTATCTCCGATTCCGACCTAACATTTTTTAATCTCTGATTTAGCATTCTAACTCTACCGAGCATGGATGTTACATTTATAAGAGAATTGAGCGTTTTCATTTCTGCAGATCATCCACCTGCGGCGGCTGCGACGTCTCCCTGGACCGCGGCGGTGGCAGACACATGTCCCCCGTTTTCTTGTCGCCGGCTGCAGCTGCATCGGCGTAGGTGGCGGCGGCCACTACTTTTCATAAGTCTTTTGCTGCTGTCCCCACGCTTTATTCTGGGCGCTATGTATGCGGGGCATTGCATCGAGTTTGCCGGATGGCCTCCGCCACAGTTGTAGCACAGTGCTGCCTCTGTTCTTGGATTTTTACATTCAGTAGTAGGATGCTCCACACCGCACTTCAAACAACGATGTGCGGCGTTGCAATTCTAAGTGACATAGCCCTGACATCTGTTGCACTGTACTGCCCGTCTTTTATTCATATGCTTTTCCAATGAGATTTTTGTATAACATAGCACTTAGAAATGAGTTACTTAGCTCTTCAGTTGTCTTTTTAAGTCCACGGTTACCATGTAGAGTGGCCTGCTTGTGTTTTTCATTCGCATAATACGTTTAACCTCGAGATTGCAATTCGTAAATTATTTCCTCGTCTGTAACGCCATCTGACACGCCTCACTCAACGTGTGCCCTAAACTTCTCTCCATCTGGTGTGTAGGTATGGAATTCGACATTTTTAATACTTTCACTTACTTTATCGTAGTAGGTTTGGTTATAGGTGTATATGCTCACCATTTGTCCAGTGCACCAGATGAAAAATTTATTGTGCGTTAAAGTATCTTCAATACTTTCAACAAAAGCGCGGTGCTGCTTTGGCAGCGTGTGCAGCACCAAAGGCGGCGGTTTAATTGTTCCTGGTCCTGTAGCCCCAGTATTTTCATTCGCTTGCTGTTTGTTGTGTTCAAAACATCAAATCGAATTTTTAAATCTACCGTTTCCTTGGAATACTGTTTCAGATTTAATGTGTCTCGAATTGAACTTGAACGGGGAGAGGGAGGGGAGAGGAAGATGAGGGGTGTTGGAAGAGAGGGGGGGGAGAGGAAGATGATGGGTGTTGGAAGAGAGGGGGGGGAGGAAAGAGGTGGCACCCTGAATCGGGTCCGATTTTTCATTTCCAATGGCTACTTGGAATATCCTTCCCATCAGGCATCTGTGGAGGATGCGAATCATCGCCGGCGGAAGTCCTATCTGCAAACATTTAAAGATTAGTCCTTCGATCCATACGCGAATTAACTTAGTAAATCACGAACAAACGTTTTTAAAAAGTTTTATTTTGAGCGTACAAAGAATACAAAGAAACTAACTAATTCTAACATGAGCGCTCGTATTTATATGTTGGAACTGCTAACGGTGTCTTCTTTGTAGATCTGCGATCGTAACTCCTCCCTGGGTAGATGGAAAATTACCTTGTGGTTATTTTCCTATATAATTATTTCTTCTATCTTCTCTTCTTTTGTCTTCTTCAATTTTTCGTTTTATAACTTTGTTATAAGTAATATATAGTATATAATTAATATAATTACGATAATATATAATGGTATTGTCCAAATACTTGTTTTATTGGCATATATCGAACAAGTGTCTAGGATTCATGTCCTTTTGATGTAAATCTTTTTAAGTGTTAATAAGTTTTCGGGTATTTATTGAATTCAAGTTTATCGGCAGTGGACCGTATTTGATTGCATGTTCAGTTACATTACTATTTAATTTTGGCAATTGAATAGTTTTGAAATTTATTTTAACATTTCCGTAAGTTTTAAGAACGTGATCTTTTACAATTATTGTACAAGACGGATTTAATTCTAATACATATGTGCCTAATAATGGAACATTGTCTTTTGTGTTTACATATTGTAGAGTTGCCATGGTAAGTTCAGGTGCTACAATTATCCACTTATCTTTTGCCATTTTCTGAATTTGAGTGTCTCCTAGTAAAATTGGAATTTGGTTACAATTCGTTGCGTTTTTATGGGATTATAATAATTGAATTTCACATGGCACATGGCTTATTATGTGTGTTAAATTTGTATGGTACGCACAAATATTCGCTACTTGAAATTTCACTACAGCCGGGTATAGCGTCCGCCAAGGGACCGGTAAAATCTGGACGTTATACCCGACCGGTCGCAACAGAAGTAGAATTTTAAATGAAAAAAATATTATTCATCATGTATAAAAAATAATAATACATAGGTACATATGTATGTAGGTACATATATATAAACAAAATAATAAATTCTCTATACATATTCTCAAAATGTTATTATGTACATACTACATTTTTAAAAAATCAGTTATTTTAGTTTGTTTAGTCGTTTTGTAGATTTTTTTACACAAGCGTGGAGTTTGCGAAACGAGCGAAGCGAGTGGAGAAACCACGCGAGTGTAAAAAAATCTTCACCCACGTGTTGTACACTATACTTTTTCTACGACCTTACGATTAAAAATATTAAAAATATGCAAACAACAAGAATGATTAAGTTTGACGTTTCACGTCATAAAAAATCTGCAGTGGTCCACACTGAACTTTCTTATACAAACAACAATAATGATTAACTTTAACGTTTCACGTCATAAAAAATCTGCAGTGGTCCACACTGAACTTTCTTATACATTTTTAGAAAAAACTTTTCAAATAAAAGTTGTTTAAAATTTCAATATCTTTAACTTATATAAGAATAATTTTTTTGATAAATCGTACCGGAAAAAGGGGATAAGAGTAAACCTTCACTTCCGGTTGAGCTATTGTTTTCAAAATAGGACGTTTTCTTTTCAGCTATATGCAAATCTTAAGTTTAAAGTTTCACTAGCTTCTCTAGCTATAATCGTTTGGACGGTAGAGCGCGCACAGACACACACACACACACACACACTCGCACACACACAGACGTCATTCCGAAAATAGTCAGAAACGATTTAGGGGACCTCAAAACGTGTATATCCGTTGAAATCTCGAGTTCGAATATTTTCATGATTCCTATACTTATACATAAAGTATAAGAAAGTAAAAAGTGGTTACTAAGGGACGTGTATCTATGTATTCTGCGTCAGTGCGTAATAGTTATTTACACTCGAATGCGGGAAGTTCAATTTTACAGCGTGACGGCTTTGTTTGAAGAACCAGCCCGAAGGGCGAGTGCCTTATTTGCCTGAGCGCTGTAAAAAACTTAACGCATGAGATTTGTATTAAATTTTTTGGCCGATAATTTTATTTTAAATTAAATAAGTCATCTTTTCATACCTATATGTTTTATTTATTCAAGTTGGCAACATTGCCTTGTTTATGACAGATTTGAATTTGTACATTTAAATAATTGTATAAAAGTTAATTGTTATTAGGTAGGTAGGTACGTAGGTATTAGCTATTTATAATCGAATGTAGGAAAGTGCATTTTGCTGCATGAAGTTTATATCTTAAACACGATGCCCAGCGGAGTGTTTGGACTAATTTAATATTAAATTAATATTAAAATTTTGTGTATTTTGTTATACTTATTGAATTAAAAATTAATATATGTCGTTCTCCTGAACATCGGCTTCATGATTTCAAAATTGCGTATTTTTCCTACGTCTCCGGAGTTTAAAAAGAAGGATTATTTACTTTACCGCATAAATTAATATATGTCGTTCTCCTGAACATCGGCTTCATGATTTCAAAATTGCGTATTTTTCCTACGTCTCCGGAGTTTAAAAAGAAGGATTATTTACTTTACCGCATACTATGCGAGAAAACGCTCAGTCGTCGTAAAATCGAAGTTACATGTGACATGAACAGTGCATAGTTCCAATGTTTACATCTCGGAAGGCCAAAAAAGTATATAGGCTCTTATGGCAGCGGTGCGTGAAATAAATCCCATAAGAATAGCATTGTACTTCACGCACCGGTATGTGAAATCAAACTTCACGCATTACTATCAGTGTGTGAAGTTATACTTTAGAAACGGGAGTAGAAAAAATTCTTTTTCAAATACTTTTTCAAGTTGTAAAACATTTTCAAGCGAAGCCTCGCTTATCGAATTATTAAATGTAATAAAATCTCTCAAAGTAAATAGTGCTTGCATTGCCTGTGAGATATTATGAGGTGTATTATACAAACATACGACGTACGGACACTATACACCCTGCTTACTTTAGCGGCTCCAGTTGTAAACGTGACACCTCGACTTGCTTCAGGGGAAGATGCCGTGGTCCGATTAAAAAATATATATATGGGCGCCACTGGTTTTTTTGAGCAGAGGAAAACCAGAACTCCACTATCGGGTGATATGTCCAAGGCAAGTTTCCTAATCGTTATCGAGCACGGGGGGGGGTAAGTTTAATGTTACCCTTAACGGGGGGAAACACAAGTCGTAATTTTGTGTACCCGCAACAATAATTACTACTAAAATATACAAACCTATGTTCCTTTAAACTTATATTTGCACACCAAAGAAATATTATTTACAGGAAATGAGGTTGAAGAACACACAATAATATCTGTCCTGACTAAACTTATATTTACATACACAAAAAAATATTATTCAAATATAATTGAGGAACACAAAATAGTGTTTGTTCCAATAAATTTATAGCTACACATAAAATATTATTTAAATGAAATTGAGGAACAGAAAATAATATTTGTTCCAATAAACTTGAGGGTACGTACAAAATTATTATTTAAATGAAATTAAGGAACACAAAATTACTACCAATATAAATCAATCGATACAAGATTGTTTTTTTTTGAAATTAACGAAAGTTCATATTCACCAGTGCTGGACCGAACGGAGTCTTCGGCATTGCCACATGGCCGGACGGAGAACGATTTGCGATTTCTTAGTTCACAAAAAATCTAGGAGGAAGATACGGACAGCCACGAGACTTGCAACACCCGGAAATACGAGCGGCGATAAAACATCAAATAATACCAAAACACGGCCAGTATCCAAACTTCGTATAAACGAAAAATACCAAAATACGGCCAGCTTTCCAAACGCTTTAACGAGAGTAACTCCGTGCGATTTTCTTGCGGTGGACGTCGATCGTAGATCCGGAGAAATTTCCGATCGGATCCTCGCTTTTCAATAACCGGGTGTTCGTCGCGGTAGCCCAAAAGGACCCGGAGACGCCGTCGGGAGATCCGGGAAGAGTTTTCTTTTCTGTATAAGCGTTCGAGTTCCATGGAATCCTCCAGCAGGGAGATATGGTAAGGAGCGCGAAGGGCACCGTAGTTGCGGTGGTGTTCGGATCATCCCCTCGGACCATGAAAATCCGGGAGAGGGCTAAGTGTTGGTCTCGCACCGGTTCGTACCAGTTTCCGCAGCAGGTCTCCAAGGTGAACAGCCTCTAGTCGATAGAATAATGTAGGCAAGGGCAAATTGGATCCGTAACTTCGTGATAAGGATTGGCTCTGAGGACCGGGGCGTGTCGGGCCTGGGCGAGCTGAAGTTCGCTCCGGCGCAACGGATCCGAGCTCGGTCCAGTGCCTTGGCCTCCCGCTGAAATTCCTTGCTGCGAGGCCAGGCGGACGGTTCGCCCCATCTGCCGGCGTTTTCTTCGGCCGTCATTCAACGGTCAGTTCAGAACTGGCACGGACTGGGGGAATCCGTCTGTATAATTAAAACAAAGCATTGGGATGGCCCCTGCGGGTATTGATGCAATGTGATTTCTGCCCAATGCTCTGAATGTCAACGTGAAGAAATTCAAGCAAGCGCGGGTAAACGTTGTCATTTTGTCGCTCTATTTTAATAATTCTCCTTTTAATAGTACGAATTATTAAAACATCAAATAATACCAAAATACGGCCAGTATCCAAACATCGTATAAACGAAAAATACCAAAATACGGCCAGCTTCCCAAACGCGTTAACGAGAGTAACTCCGTGCGATTTTCTAGCGGTAGACGTCGATAGTAGATCCAGAGAAATTTCCGATCGGATTCTCGCTTTTCAATAACAAAATGCTAACAATTTCCCGCTGAACTTCCTTGCTGCGAGGCCCGGCGGACGGTTCGCCCTGTTTGCCGGCGTTTTCTTCGACCGTCATTCAACGGTCAGCTCAGAACTGGCACGGACTGGGGGGATCCGACTGTCTAATTAAAGCACTTCGAATTTAGCAGTTGATGCGAACGGACGTGTCGTGCGATTGCGTGTGTCGAAGAATTTCGAAATCAGTTATTTCGTGTTCATATATCGTCTGATATATTTATTTGTGAGTTGTTTGTGGCGAATATTATAAACGCTTGGATTTGTGTTAAAATCTGGTGCGTCGAAAAGCGTTGTGTGCGTCGATCTTATCGAACGTTACAACACGTTTTTACGTTCTTATACATTATGTATGTATGTAAGTTATAGGAATCATGAAAATTTTCGAACTCGAGATTTCAACGGATATACACGTTTTGAGGTCCCTTGAATTGTTTTTGACTATTTCCGGAATGACGTCTGTGTGTGTGTCTATGTGTCTGTGTGTGTGTGTGTGTCCAAGCGTCCAAACGATTATAGCTAGAGCTCTGAAACTTTAAACTTAACATTTGCATGTAGCAAGGAGGAAAACGTCCTATTTTGAACGCAATCTCTCAACCGGAAGTGATGGTTTACTCTTATCACCTTTTTCCATCTCTCGAAAACGGTACACGTCACGGAAAAAAATATTCTTACATAAATTATAGATATTGATATTTTAAACAACTTTCATTTCAAAAGTTTTTTCGAACAACGTAGTATAACTGAGTATAAGAAAGTTTCGTGCGGACCACCGCGGATTTTTTATAAACGTGTTGGGAAAAATTTACGGCGTGAAAGTGTGCTGCAAGCGGCCAAGGCCGTCGGGCGAGCAGTTCCTGGCTTTTTGTGCTGTGACGTAGACATGCAAAAGAAAGCAAGTAAGGCAGGTGCACCCCGCAAGGGGTGAAGAGGCATCATGGCCGAACGAGTGACGGCTGGTCCTAGTGGAGAGGGAACTAAGAGAGTGGAGAGGCGACATGATGCAAGCGAAGAGAGTCAGGGGGCGGTGTCCAGGTCGGGTAGTGCGGGGACACGAGTGCGCGAAGTGACACGAGGGTTAGGAAGGTGGTCAGGGTGGAGCCAGTACAACGATTGGGTAAGGGAGATGAGACTATGGAGGTAACGGAAAGTGCGACGAAAAAGTGGAAAAAAGAAACGTACTGGGCGCTGGTATGGTAGGACGAACGTATGGCGAGTTTGTGAGAGCGGTTGCACCTAGGGCTGTGAGTGGAGTTAGGATGACTGGGGTTGGTGCTGAAAAGCAAGTGGAAGTGGCAATGGATCAGGGTGAGAGTGTGTGCGAGACTGGGGCAAAATCGTATGCGTTAGTTGTTAAGGCTAAGGAGCCTAATGTAAGCAAGAACGAAATTAAGTGTAATATATTGCTTACAATAAAACACGTGTCTAATATGACACCTTTATTTTGTCATGTGCGCCACTACAATGAACGTCGTACGGCCGAAAAACACCTTGACGATTTTTGCGTAAAAACATATGTGGGTGCAAGAACCAGATAACTGAGGATATAATTATTGATATATGAAACAGAAATAAGTATTAACTCTAATACATTACAATTTTCCCCCCTTAACAACCGGAAATTGACTTAACTTCATTAACACTAACTTACTATCGTTTAACTAATATGTTAACCTATCCGGTGGTTTTAACTGACTACGGCGTCGTAATATTCGCGCGTCATCCTTCACAGCAACCTCTTCCTCACCGGCCCCTTCGACATCTTGACAAAGTGTCGATGATGGAATGAACGAAGTTGCACCATACTGACGTGGCTTAACAATTTGGTCAATATGGCGCCTCCAATACATTCCACATTTGGTTACTACTATCAACATTCTGTTGCCAATTTTACTTTTAATCGTTGCGACACACCAAGGTGGATTACATTTACGGTAGTCTCGCACTCTTACTACTTCCCCCACCGCAAATTGAACACTTCTTCTGCCATTATAATAAAACTTTTGTTTGTTTTGTTTACTGAGCACAACTTGCTTAACTGACGGCATGAGTAAATCTAACTTACTTCGAGGACTTCTGTTTAATAATAAGTTAGACGGTGTTTCATTAGTTGTGGTATGGGAAGTATTACGGTAATCAAAGAAGAAGTTATTAACCGTTTTATCAATGTCTTTTAATTTATATACATTGGCTCGTTTCAAACAATTTTTGATTTGCTTAACAGCATTTTCCGCCGCTCCATTGCTGGATGGATGGAAGGGAGCCCCCGTTTTATGACTTATTCCGAGGCCTTCGATAAAATTCTGGAACTCGTCAGAAGTAAATTGAGCTCCGTTATCAGTTACAATTACGTACGGTATCCCAAACCCTTCATCTAATTTTGCAATTGTGCCCGACGTGGTAATATTTGCCATTCTAAAACATTCCATCCATTTTGACGTCGCATCCACTAATACCAAAAAATAGATATTTAGAAACGGTCCCATGTAATCTAGATGCAACCGAGTCCAAGGTTCCCTCGACCAGTCCCAATGACTTAATTGTGCGGCATTGGGTGCGCTTTTATATTTATTGCAGGACATGCAAGATTGAGCTATTTTCTCTATGTCCGCATCTAAACTTGGCCACCATACATAGGCGCGTGCCAACGATTTCATTTTAACAACTCCCATGTGGCTACTATGTAACTCATTCAACACAGATCTTTGGAACCTCGAAGGAATTATCATTCTGTAACCCCACATTAAACAGCCTTGTTCGACTGTTAACTCATCCCTACGTATGTACAATGACCTTTCGTCAGTCTTGGTGAATTCCTGTGGCCATCCGGTTAGCACGTATCTAATTATTTTACTTAAAAGGGGATCTCATCTTGACTGCCTCTTAATTTTGTTAAAATCTAATGGTATATTCCGCTGGTCGGCTAAAATATTCAAGTACGAAATTTTACTGACATGCATCGGTGGTTCATCTACTAATGGTAATCGCGATAAGGCATCAGGTTGATTCTTATTGGACTGTACATACTCTATAACAAAGTCGTACGCTGACAAAAAATGTGCCCAACGTTGCATACGACTTGCCGCCATTGTCGGAATTCCCTTCTTTGTTCCGAATATTGAGGTTAAAGGTCGATAATCAGTTACAAGTTTAAATTTTTGTCCAAACAAGAATTGGTTGAACTTTTTCATCCCAAACACTATTGCCAGTGCTTCCTTATCTATCTGTGAATAATTTACTTCCGGCGAACTTAAAACCTTACATGCGAACGGTTTTCCGTATTATCTGGAAAAACGTGAGACAACACAGCTCCAATTCCAGTTGCCGATGCATCAACAGTAAGTTTAAGAGGTACATTAGTATCAAAATGTGTTAACACTCTTGGTGACAATAAGCTATTTTTAACTTGATTAAATGACTTTCTAGAAGCATCATTCCATTTCCAGGGCTCGTTCTTTCTCAGTAATTTATAAAGTGGATACATAACGGTAGCTGCATTTGGAATGAATTTGCAATAGAAATTGGCCATCCCTAGAAACGATTTAAGTTGACTGATCGTTATGGGCTGTGGTGCCTTTTTAATTGCTCTTACTCTAACATCTAATTTACGTAATCCTTCACTGGCAATTTTGTGACCCAAATAAGTGACGTCCTTTTTCATGAAGGTACATTTATCTTTCCGTATCTTAAGGCCACATTCCTTCAATTTGCTTAGGACTAATACTAAGGTATCTAAATGTTCTGCATCGGTTTTCCCGGTTATTAAAATATCGACTAGGAAACATACTACGTTGGGTATACCTAGCAGCATCTGCTCCATTTGCTTTTGAAAGATCGCAGGCCCGCTGGTAATACCATAGGCAAGACGAGCGTAAGAATATAATCCTTTATGAGTAGAGATTGTAACAATTTTTTGTGACTCTCTGTCCAATAATATCTGCTGATAAGCATCGGTTAAATCTATTTTAGTGAAATGTTTTCCCCCTTGTAACTTGGCAAATACGTATTCAATTCGCGGTAAAGGAAATTTTACCGCTTCTAATTGCGGGTTAACTGTTACCTTATAGTCGCCGCATATTCGTATTCCACCGTTAGATTTTAAAATTGGTACTACCGGCGTAACCCAATTTGAACTCTTAATTTTACCAGCCTTTCAATTTCAGCTTCCAGTTTATCTTTAAGTGAAAAGGGTACAGGCCTAGGCTTACAATATTTTGGTACTGACGTTTGTTTTAATTTTAATGAGATAACTTTATTTTTCCAGGTGCCGATACCCGAACTAAATAATTCTAAATATTTATTAAGAATGTTGTTGACTTTTTGATCACACTCTTGATCATGACTTGCTAAACTATGTATGTTTGCCAAATGTAAATTTAATAATTTTAATCCTAACCTGCCTATAAGTGGTGCTCCTCCGTCTTTAACCACGTACGTTTCTAATATCACCTGTTTTCCGTTATGTTTCACGCTCAACAATAATTTCCCTAATGGCTTAAAAGATCGCCCCACGTAATCCTTAAATAGGATTTCACTTTTCATCAATTTCTTAAACTTAAAATATGATATGTATGTATCTTCTGAAATTACCGAATAGTTCGTGCCCGTATCGATTTCAAAGTTATGGCCTTCTACATTGAGTTGAATATTCATCGGTGCAATGGCTGTAGTTTCTTTTAACCTTGCCTTTATACAATAAATATTATCACTGCCGGAGGTGCCTTCTTTACTTTCAAGATAATTAGTTGTATGCATTTTTTGTGTTGACTGCAAATTTTTGATAAATGCCCCTGTTGTCCACATTTATTACTACGATATCTACAATCCCTCGTTTGGTGATTGTTGCGTCCACAAACCTGGCATATATAATTATAATTTTTTTCTGCTCCCTGTGGGTCCGTGTACTTCTGTTTTCGTCCCGGAAACGATAGACTTCGGAATGGCTGGCTGGCCTGGAACGTCCCGCGACGCCGCTCTCTGCACGTTCTCGTTGCGCTGCCTCCTTTATTTGAGCCAACTCTATAACTCTAGTGAATGTCGTCGCCGTCGATGATGCGTCTTCTTCCATCAAAAGGGGTCCGGGTCCCAAGCCCAGAACGAAAACATCTCGCATGACGATATTTAGCTCGGCACCAAATCCGCATCCGCCCGCCAAACTGCGAATTCGGGCAGCCTATTCTACCACCAATTCATCAGCCTCACGGTGCGCGTAAATTTCATACGTGATGAAAAATAGGACTGCACGCGACTGCAGTGGTTGTTAAGTAATTGTAAGAGTTCTCCATACGATTTACTTTCCGGCGTATTCGGAATACACAAATTTCGCACTATATATACGTTATATACGTTATATCGCTGAGAGAACTTATTAACACTGCTTTTTTTACTTCCGGTGCCTTTATATTATTTGCTATAAAATATTGTTCAATTCGAGAATTAAATACTGAAAATTCGGTTACCGTGTGATTGAACTCTTTAATTGTACCGATGAATCCTCTAGCACTCTCCGCACCGTCTTCGGAATTTCCCGGCATCGTTGTCACAATGGTTTCCTCGTCGCCACTTTGTAATATATTGCTTACAATAAAACACGTGTCTAATATAACACCTTTATTTTGTCATGTGCGCCACTACAATGAACGTCGTACGGCCGAAAAACACCTTGACGATTTTTGCGTAAAAACATATGTGCGTGCAAGAACCAGATAACTGAGGATATAATTATTGATATATGAAACAGAAATAAGTATTAACTCTAATACATTACATTAAGAAAAGGATAATGAGTGAGATTAGTCAGTGTACGTGTGAAAGGAGTGGGGGTATAGCAATTGAAACTGTGAGTGAGGAGGAATTAGTTAAGTTGAAGGAGTGTGGGAAGTTTGAAAGTATAGGAATGAATGTGGAAGATCTCAAGAAGATAGGAGCGAAGGCGGTGCTGTATGACGTGCCGTCTGATCTCAGCGAGAATGAATTGATGGGTGAAATTTATTCAAAGAATGTGAAAGGTATTATGACTGCGGAGGAATTTAGAACGAGGGTGAAAGTTGTTAGTAGGAGTGGTAGGAAGAATAAAGTGGGAAATATGATTGTGGAAATGCCGATGAAAATGAGGGAGTATCTGATGGCGGAAGGAAGGGTGTATGTCAACTGGTCGTCTATTAGGGTGAAGGAAGTGGACATGGTCAGTAGATGTTTCAGATGTTATGCGTTTGGCCATGTGGTGAGAGAATGTACGGTTAAGGAACCGGTGTGTTCGAAGTATGGAAGAGAAGGACACCTCGTGAGAGAATGTAAGAATAAAGAAGGATGTAGGAACTGTCGAATGCTTAAGAACGAATGTGGCCACAGTATGCTCGATGGGAGGTGTCCTGAGTACCTCCGAGCAGTTAAGAGAGTGAGGATGCGTGTTAGCAATGATTGAATGCTGTGTGGTGCAACTGAATTGTCAGCGGTCGGCTGGGGTTATGTATGAGTTGGGAATGTTGATGCTTGAGAAAAGGGTGACTGTAGCACTACTGCAGGAGCCGTATGTTGTTAATGGGTTGGTTGTTGGTTTGCCTGGTAATATGAGAGTTGTTGCGGATGGAGGGGAGAGTAAGGCTGCAGTAGTGATTAATGATGCAAATGTGGAAGTGCTGGCGATCACTAATCTGGTGACGCAGTATGGTGTGTGTGTGTCTATGTAAAAGGAGAAATGGCAGAAATGTATGTGACCTCTGTGTATTGCCAGTATGGTGGTAGTATGATTGAGAGTATTCAGTACCTGGAACGGGTTGTGGATGTAGCACGGGGGAAACCCTTGATAGTTGGTATGGATGCGGATGCTGTGTCCACCTTGTGGCACAGTAAGGGTGAACGGCGTGGACGAGAGAGCGAGGAACGGGATGAATTGCTGGAGGGTTTTATTATTGAAAGGGGTTTGACTGTTTTGAATGAACCAAGTGAGACTTTTAGGTTTAGTGGTGCCATGGGAGAGAGTGATATCGATGTGACTATGGTGAATGGGGCGTGGGACAGTTACGAAACAAGTTGGTCGGTGATGGATGAGTGGAGTATAAGTGATCATAATATGATTGTGGTGCGGTTGAGATTGTATGAGAGAGATGATGGGGTTAGGTCGAGGACCAGGTGGTCTATGAGGGGAGTAATTTGGGGAGAATATGTGCGGGGGTTGGAAGAATGTGCTGAGAGAATGGATTATGGAGTGTATGAGGATATGACACCCGCAGACAAGCTAAGGACGATTATGGGATGGATAAATGAAGTGAATGAGGGAAACCTAACAAGGGTGCGTGCGAGGAAGAAAGGTAGAGTTGTATGGTGGACGGTTACAGGAAATCACGAGGAACGTTAGAATTGCTAGGAGAGTGTATCAGAGAAGAGAGAGGTGGCGATGCCGCTGCCAGCGGAGAAAGGTACCTAGTATGTATGCATGAATACAAGAAGAATATGAAAATGGCGAAAGATCGTGATTGGAGAGAGTTTGTGCGAGAGAAAGGGAACGATAATCCGTGGGGGAGGTGTATGAAGTTTGTAAGGGAAGAAGGAGGGGAGCGGGTGTTATACACCAAATGAAAGTGGGGGGGAGGGTAACGACCACCTGGAGGGAGAGTGTGGAAGTGTTGCTGAATGAGTTCTTTGGAAGGGAAACCGGTGCATGGGTGAGAGAAAGGGTTGAGGTTAATAGCGAAGTGAATGAATTTGAATGGCAAGAGGTCGAGGCGGCGATGCAAGCGATGAAGAATGGCAAGGCACCAGGAATGGATGGAGTGTACCCGGAGATGTTAAGGAGAGTATGGGAGGCCGTTCCAGGTTACATTAATAATAATAATAAAAATAATTTATTATCCAACAGTAGAACAAATACTACAGATTACAGGATAATATTATAATTAACTTATATTGTATGTACAAGCTAACTATGACAGTAGAAAAATAATTAGAAGAAACAAAATACATATACAGTGTGTCCCAAAAAGTTTTATACAAATGGAGAAAAAGTGTATCTTACATTTCTCAAAAAAATATTCTTGATAAAAAGCTCTGCATGACTTGTAGATCCATAATTAAGTACAAAATTTTTAAAAAACGTGGTTGGAATACAGGGAAAATCAAAATCATGATTTGGTGTGAGAGTAAAATTACGTTCAAACCGTAGTGGAGAGCAAAATGTTAATTGAAATTGTTATTAGTAGCAAAAAAGTATGGCCGAGTTGTGATTTTTTCAGTTAAAAATTACAAGATATTATTAATTAGATTATTTATTGAATAAAGGAATGAAACATGATAAACCATTGATAACCTGCTTAACAATTTATGAACAATGAATAATACGCAACTAATAATTTTTTTTTGAGAACACGTAAAATTACTTAAATACTACGGAACTTCAACGTATCCACCGTCCCTTTCTAAACTGGTGATTGTTCGTTCATTAAATTCTTTTATAACATTTCTAATCACATGTGGAGTTATAGCTTCACATGCTTCTCTAATGACTCTTTCAAGATGATCAACATCTTGAAATGGCCTCTGAAGGTATACCTTTTCTTTTAAGTAGCCCCACAAAAAAAGTCTAGAGGGGTAATGTCCGGCGACCTTGGAGGCCAAAGAAACTCCATGTACCTCCCGATCACTTTACCATCAAAACTGTGGAGGAGAAAATCCCGAATGTTTCTGTTACAGTGCCATGGTACTCCCTCTTGTTGGTACCATATTTTTCCTCGTTCATTTAGTGGTACTTCATCAAGAAAGTCAGACAACTGATTATTTAAAAATTGTAGGTATCTTTCTCCATCATGGTATTTCGAAAAAAGAATGGACCAACAATTCTGTCTTTGTAAATGCCACACCATACATTAGTTTTAAATGAATATTGATCTCTGCTTTGAACGTGGAAATTGGGATTAACATCGCTCCACCATCGACAATTTTGCGAACTTACTGTTCCATTAGATGTAAATGTTGCTTCGTCAGACAACAGTACTTGCCGTGTCATAAATCTGTTTTCTTCCAATTCTCCTTGGATACGAGCACAAAACCTTCGTTCAACATCTCCTTCTTTTAAAGTGTGGGTAAATTGGGGTTTGTATGGTTTAAATTTATTTGACTTTAAAATTCGTGTAATTGTAGTCTTACTTACATTCAATAAATTGGATCTTTTTCGAAGTGAATATTTTGGATTTTCCACGACTGATAGCATCACATCAGTTTCAATATTTTCATTTTGAACCCATGCCCGATGTTTCCTTCTAAATTTATTAATTAATTAACACTTCCAGAACTCTTGAATTTATTTATTACATATCTTACAGTTGTGAAATGTACTATTTTATCGGGGTGTCGATTATTAAAGATTTCTGCTGCTTCCCTACATGTTTTATAATTTTCTCCAACAATGAGAACAATTTCTATTTTATCTTCAACACTCAATTTTACAGGCATTTCTAATTATTGCAAACAAGGTAACTAAGTTTGTCAAAGGGTGGTCCGTTTGCTGCAGTTTTTTCCAATGATGCAATTAATTGTGTCAGTTGTGTATGTGCAAAATTTCAACTTGACAGGTTCACGCTTTCCCGAGATGGAATGTCGCCGTTTTGTTTCAAGATGACACATGTTGTCATAGTTTATTGTCCAATGTTCCCACTATACGAATAAAAAATTTCACTAAATTTTAGTCTAAGCAACGCACGTGTTTCTGAGAGAATAGCACAAAATTGTTGAACTTAGTTAATGTATAGACATTTGCATGTTGCAATCAAAGACATGAGAACTGCTTTATGTAACGTTTTGTACTAATTCAATTACTGATTCAATTAGATTTATATATTTTTTCGAATTTTACATTTGAATTTTCTTATTAGTGGTTTTTTAAAAAATTAAATTTGTTTACAGTTTTGCCTACAATATGAAGAGAGTTTTAACATCTGCTAATGTGTCGCAACAAGTTAACAATTAGAAACTGTAATAAATTTGAACTCTCAATGATTTAAATTTTGAACTAAGTTTTATGATTTGTTGAGTCACATTAAGCAACCAATTTTAAGCTTTTATTAATTTGAACTAAGTTTTATTCATTAAAATCATCTAATTATCATGTTTTGTGACGTCATATAGCACAAGCGCAGAAATCAATTTTATATAAAATACACCGCTAAATTATATGCAACTGTGAAAACCGTAAAATTTTTGTGCTGAGAATGATCCATGCCTTAAAGTCCATCTTAATATTTTTGCACCTTTTACTTTTTTAATATTTTTGGTAAGAATTGAATTCTTGAAATTTTTTATCTTTTGTTTCTTGTTTCTTTTGTTTTGGCATTCCGTCTGTACTTATAATTTATTAGTGCAAAATTTACAGTTGGCAAAATTCTCATGATATTTGAAGAACATATTTTTATTGGCTATATTAAAACTCAAAGTTTTGTTGAACGTTTCAGTTTATTTCTGTATTAGACAGATTGTTCTGCTAAAGATGAAAATAAATGAATGTCTGTGCTCTGTGAAACTAAATAACTGGTAGGCATAAAATAAACAATCTCAATCAAGCTTCTCAATGGTCAATCAAAATAAATTTTAAATGGTCAAGTGGACAATTTTAATTTTTGAAAACAAAATTTAAGAACCCTAACAGATTTACAAAAACATATTTTTCAACGACAACGTCCTTAATTGGTGTAGAACTGGATGCCATAAGAGCAGGGTTGGCAATTCAATGGCATGTATTGGACATAACCTTGGCGCGAACATTAAATAAGTTATTGTTTTCCCGCATTTTAAATACAGTTTTCTACCGGTTATATGTGAACTGATTGTACAATCGGTGCACATAGGAAACTGTGCTGTCAAACAGCTGATATTAAATTGCCAACATGTCTGTAGGCATGAAGTTCGTAAGCAATGCTCTCCCCAAGCCGTTGTAAAATACGTTTTTGACAAAATTTAAGTATATCAGTTTTATATATCCACCGATTGTGCATTTAATGAAATTACTTGTACAAGGTTTTCAGGGATGTTTGTTCTTAACAACAAAAAAGTTCCTATTAAAAAAAAACAAATTATATTTATTTTATTTCGCATCTATTACGCAAGAGCAAATATATGTTATTATTTTGCATTTTTAATTAAAGTTCATATATAGAACAATTAGTAGTTTATTATTGCATCAAACGGAAAGAAACTGCCTCAAAGAAACATTCTCACCGAATATTTTTCGAACGTGACGTTTATCTGACGGACCGCCTCGTTCCGAAACGCATGACGAAATAAAACTTGAAAACTGTGAACTTGAATCCCAACAAAAAATATATAGAATTATATTATGCGAAAACGTGGTTTCGATTCAAGTATATGCCGATAGAAGATCGTGTTTGTTGGGTGAAACGTCATAGAAACGGTTTTGTGTAATTACACAGATAACAAGTAGACTTATTCAGACAAATATTGTTATAAATTATGCAATATACACGTACAAAATTCAGTCCAGTTTTGTATCCCAAAGTTACGGATATGCTATAACATCGTAGGATATCATTAATTGTTGACAAACTGCATGTCGGTAAAAGCACAGTTTTATTGGCGAATTGTTTTTGACGGTTTTGGGCCAGCTTTACATATCCCCCGATTGTTACCAGGAGCATCTAATAAATCGCTAATAGAGTCCTCTACACATTCCAAAATTTAAGTCAAGCTCCACTTCTGCAAATACGCGTTTAACATTTAAACGTACACGACTTGTACTTTTTCACTCTTGAAAACTCTGTTTGTTAACGTATAGAAGATACAAAAACGAACTCAAGCTAAGCTCTACTACATAATTATCGAATCATCGAATATTTACAATGCGCAAGTGTATTTGTCATATGGAACTCGTACATTGGCCGTTATGAAACGTCAACAAGGCCAAACCTGTACTAAATCTGCCAACGATACTTGACGGTCTTTCGTTGTTTGCTGCTTTCCCTGATCTGTCTCCGTAAATCAAATTCAAAAACGTATTTTGAACGTTTACGAATTTCAAGCATGACGTTTAACAGCGTTTTCTGGCGAGCACCAATCAAACGGCCGGGTCGAAGAATTTGAACTGTACAGAAAGACGTCTGCCTTGTGCGCGTGTACCTGATGGAGTGCAAATACAGATTCATAAAGAAAAATTGCCCAAACTGTAAAGAAGACTCACTTTAAACGCTGCGCTCTATGCATCTTTGGCCGAACGCACGTTTGACGTTTGAAATGTCACGGCGCGATCATCGGCAAACAGACACCGCGTTACCATGGATCACCGCCTATGCGTACATGCCCCTCTTTTTTTTCGCTTCGCGAAATCGTTCGAAAGTGTCGACTTTTGGATCATTGACGGTGCCGATTTAGCACGTCGGGAGTGGCGAAACGAACCACACTCGACCGCGGACTTGCATCGCCCGTCGAAAATGGCCCGCGCGAAGCCCCGAAACGCCGCTTTCACGGCGCCGCGGGCCTGCACTCGAACGCCCGTTTCACGTCAAATTTTCGCAGGTGACGTTTACCCGTCGAACCGCCGCGTTCCGAAACGCGAAACTCGCTCGAGAACCAACCACAGGCCGAAATTCACTTTTCGTGCTGGCTTATCATTCCTATATATATACAGTAAACTAGGTAACTAAGTTTTATGAAAGGGTAGTCCGTTTGCCGTAGTTTTTTCCAACGATGCAATTAATTGTGTCTTTTTTGTGTATGCAAAATTTCAACTTGACAGGTTCACACGTTCCCGAGATAGAGTGGCGCCATCTTGTTTCAAGATGACATGCATTTTGTCATAGTTTATTGTCCAATGTTCCCACTATATGAATAAAAATTACACTAATTTTTAGCCTAAGAGGAGCGCGTGTTTCTGAGAGAGAATGCCGCAATGTGAAACAAGCTTCTCTCTTCTTATCAAGCAAAATTTTAACTTGTCAAATTGACAATGTTAATTCGTGAAAACAAAATTAACAGAATTGCAACAACAGATTTTACAGTGACAACGTAAATAATCGCTGACGAACTGCACGTCGTCAAAAGCACAGTTATATTGGAAATTCAATGTCAATTTGACATAAAACATTAAATAAAAATTATTGCATTCTCGTATTTTTTACAGTTTCCTACCATTTCTACCAATTTGCGACAACTGACCTTATGTCTTTGATATGCGCATTTCAGGTTATTCAGTAACATTTTGGGGATTTATGTTCTTAACAATTGCGGAATATATATATATATATACGACATTCATTATTATTGCATTGAACCGAAATAAACTGTTGGTTTACCTACATTGATTATTAATTAACGAAATTACACCGCTTGATATATTATATGTTATTAATGTTTTTAATTGCCAGCATGGCAGTATAAAATTCACTTGAACTTTGAAGTAATAAAATGTACTATTATCAAGCGTCAAAATTAATATTTCCAACCAGTCTATAGAATTTGATATTTATAGAACATAATTTTATCCTAACTATAACAATTATATTCCTGTTTGTTGTATTTTCTTTCAGAATTATAAAAACCAGCATGCCACTGTCTTTTTAGTTTACTATTGTTAAATTGATTTTCAGAAAGATATTAATTACATTTACAAAATAAAATAATATATCGACAATATTGTCGATAAAACGCACCTTTGACAATTAGGGCATTCTATTTGAATTTTGGTTCAAAATGAATTATCTATCAACGATACATCTGATACAAACTAAGTTCTACAACGTAATTCATTAATTGATTAAAGCCTTCTGACCAAATTATTCACAAAACAAGCCATTTGCACGTATTAAATGATCTTTGAACACTGTTATGGCTTAATCGGTTGAAATTTGCAAACAGTAGTTACCCGTTATTAATTTTTTTTGGCGGTTGGCAAAATCTTGTCGCTGCGTTAGACTGACGCGGAGCGCTAACTAATCGATCGACCAGGTTGATGAATTTGTTTGACGTTTGAAACGTCGTGCTTTGACGTTTGAAACGTCAGAAATATTTTACAACGACTTCAAGAGATGTCGCTAATTGTCGACGAACTGTTGTCGTCAAAAGCACAGTTTGATTGGCAATTACATGTCATCCATTTGACATAACACATAACCTTGACGCGAAAAAGCCAAAAGTTACATTAAATAAAATATTGTTTTCCCCTAATTTTTTACAGTTTTCTACCAGTTATATATGTCCACCGATGGTGCAATCGGTGCACATATAAAACTGTCAAAAATATTGTGGGAAAACAGTAATTAATTTAACGTAAATTTGTCTTGTTCTTACCAAGGCGTGGTATCAGCCGGATGACACTGAATTGCCAATAAAACTGTGTTTTTAGGGCCATACAGTTTGTCGGTAATGAAAGACATTCTCTCCTCACGTTGTTTTACCAACCATGACGGCAACTGACGGCAGTTTTTAATTTTTTTTTAATATTTACGTTTGTGACAATTGACTTTCTTATGCGTTTGACATGGGCCTTTAAGGTTAAGTAATGATTTGCAACTTTTTATGGATATTTTTTTTTAACAACTGCCGAAAATGTTCCTATTGGGAAACAATAATTTATTTAGGGAAAATCTAACTTGCTCATGCCAAGGTTATGTGCTGTCTAACGGATGACATTGAATTGCCAATAAAACTGCGTTTTCGGGGACATGAAGTTTGCTATTAGGAATATTCTCTTCTCAAGTTTTTTCAATTCTGTTAAAAGCATCTTTAAATTTGGTTTTCACGAATTAAATTGTAAATATGACAATTTAAAATTTCGATTGGCAGTTGAAAAGCTTGATTCACATTGGTAAAATGTTAAGTGTACCAGTATTATGTATCCAATACTATCAAAAAATATTATGGAAAACAATATTTATATTTATTTATAATTAGTTTTGTTACTGTTGGGAGTTTGCGTAAAATTAATGCTACCTGGAAATTATACTTTGACATCCGCAAGTACCAACCATGACGTTTAACTGCAGTTTTAAATTATTTTAAATATTTATGTTTGCGATAATTGACGTTCATATGCGTTTGATATGACCATTTCGGGTTATATAATATTCAGTAACATTTTGTGGATTTATGTTCTTAACAATTGCCGAAAAAAGTTCATATATACTATTAGACAAACCAAAATTCAAATAGACCATTCTTTAGAACAATTGTCAAACGTGCATTTCATCCAAAATTTTAATTTGTCAAATTGACAACTTTAATCCGTGCAAACCAAATTTAAAGATATCTTTAACAGTATTGGAAAAACTTGAGGCGAAAATATCCCTAATTGCTGAAAAACTTCATGTCACAAAAAACAGTTTATTGACAATTTCATGTCATGTGACTTGAGGAGTCAATTACTTGACAAACTGCATGTCCCTAAAAATACATTTTTATTGGTAATGTCATCCGTTAGACACAATATTCCCACAATATTTTTTGACAATTTTGTATGTGAACATACAATAGGTAGAAAACTGTAAAAAAATTACGGGAGAACAATAATTTATTTAAGGTTATGTTCTATGTCAAGTTGATGACATTGAATTTCCAATAAAACTGCGCTTTTGACTACGTGCAGATCATCTGCAATAACTTATGTTGTCATTGTAAAATATGTTGTTGCAATTATATCAAAGGTATACTATAATTTTGTTTTCACGAATTAACATTGTCAATTTGACAATTGAGAAGCTTGATTCACATTGTGAACACATGCTTCGCTTATTTTAATCAATCGTTAACAGCTTGTTAACGAATCGTCAAAATTTTGACGATTCGTTAACGAGTCTTTAATCAATCGTCAAACATTTGACGATGGATTACCTTGACGAACCGTTAAAAGAAAAATTACCATTGCTTTGGATTTCACAAGCAATAACGAGTCGTTAAAGGCTTGTTAACTAATTCACCATTTGACAATCTTTTGTGAAACCGGGCATTAGGCTAAAATTTAGTGTAATTTTTTATTGACATAGTAGTAACGTTGAACAATAAACTATGACAAAACGCACGTCATCTTGACACAAGATGGCGCCACTATATCTTGTGAACGCGTGAACCTTACAAGTTGAAATTTTGCACATACAAAACTGACACAATTAGTTGCATCATTGGAAAAAACTGCCGCAAACGGACCACCCTTTCACAAACCACAAACTTAGCTACCTAGTCGACCGTATATCTAGGAATGATAAGCCATTTTTCGCTCATGAGAAAAGTGTAATCCGGCCTCGCGATTGGTCGAGGCGCACGAGCGCGTGGTCGGCGCTTCAGAGAAACGTCAAGTGCGAAAATTTGACGTAAAACGGGCGTTCGTTTTTCAATTTTTCTTTACGGATGTGTATTTGCGCAGGTGCGATTTCACCCATACATAATGTATACGTCTTTCTGTACAGTAAAATTCATGGCCCCGACAGTTTGATTGGTTCATGCCGTCTTCGGACAACGTCATGTTAAAAATTCGCGGACGTTAAAAGTACGCTTCTGTTTTTCCCAAGAAACAGTGCAGAGAAAGCAGCAAAAACCGAACGACCATGTAGTATTGTTGGAAGATTTAGTACAGGTTTAGCCTTGTCGACGTTTCATAATGATCAATGTACGAGTTCCATATGATTTACAAATACACTTATAAATTGTAAATTTTCGGTGAGAAAACTTTCAATTGATTAACTAATTAGTTAGTAGAGCTTAGTTTGAGTTCGTTGTATCTTCGATACGTTAACAAACTTCAGTTTTGCAATGTTTAATGCGAAACGCTATCGTAATATGTTGCAAATTTCTATAGACCAACTACACGATGGTGACCTACGGGAGGGTTATTTTCAATATGATACCGCCAGTGCACATACAGCACAAGCAACTTATCGGTCCATTTAAGCTAATTATGATAACAGAGTTATCTGGAAAGAACGTTTTGCAGCAAGATCGTCAGCTCTTACCCCTCGGGATTATTTTATATTTGGTTATTTAAAATACACTATTTATCGATTACACACAGGATGAATTAAAAGAAGGGGCAGAAGGTGCTGTGCAGAAACTAACAGCTCCATGCGCTTTTTGAAAGCATGAAAAGAAAAGTAAATGCATGTATGCCGACGGTGGCAAATAAAAAAATAAATCAAATACTATAATATAGTTTTTTTTTTATATATTATGTAGTAAATTATTGCCAAACTATCATAATTGGCAATTATAAATAATTTTCAAATTGGTTCTAAACTTGTAAGAAGAGAAGTTAGCTACTTTAGTGCACACCCAATCTGTGCCGGGAGGCACATACAGTCGAATGCAAAAAAGTAGACACGAAATTTTCGGCTGCTTGAACAAACTTGATATTAGCAATGTCATGTAAACGTCAGTATTGTCATTTCAGTGATATTTTAATGAAGTGGTGAGCCGTAAGCGTAGGTACCCCGAACTAGAGCCCCGAATCACCATTACTGAATAAATAAGTTAAATATCACGTGGATTAAGAAAACTTACTGAGAAAACCCACATTTATACAACAACAATTTGAGGAAAATCAATTACAGGAAACTGTTTTTGTCTACTTTTTTGCATTCAACTGTATTTACTGAAGGCATATTTTGTTAGAGCTGCCAAGTCGCCCATTATTGATCAACCTGTAGTTTCCAATTGATAACAGCGTAACGCCTTTGAAATAAAACTTAGTTCAAATTGTAGTTTTTCTTTAATTGCAACAACCTGAATCATTGAAAAAACTGGACCACTCATTAATATATTCAACAAAATTAAGGATAGTATTTGTATTTCTTTAATTGCAAGTGAATCTTATACTGCCATGCTGGCAATTCAAAACATTAATAATATGTAATAATATCGAGGGGTGTAATCGTTCAACCAAAGACTTCAGTCAAATCAACATTTTAATTTAGCTAAATAATAATAATTAATAATTAATTTTCTTCTGGATACTGCAATTCATATTCCAACTTTCAATGGATGCCTGTTGAAATACGCCAGGGTTTCCTGCACTCCAAATACGTCCTAATTAATTAATTGAATTGTTTTAAGTAGTTATTTCTGTTGAATTTTTTTATCAGTTATTTAATTTTTGAACTGAAGTTTTATTTCAAAGGCGTTACACTATTAACAATTGGAAACTATATTAATTTGAACTAAGTTTTTCTTTTTTAGAAATGTGTGAATTTTCAAGCTTGCATCAAATGACAGTGCGATAGCTATATTTGGGTTTTGTTACCATTACTTTTGTTGTTTTCAGTCAACTTCGTGGCTCATGAAGTCCTCACACGGTTATTCATAAATTGATACGTTCAATTATTGTAAAAAGAATACTATTTGAATTAATTTTTATCTATCAAAGCTCCATCTGATTGAAACAACCTACGACGACCTAATTAGTTATAATTAATCACATTTTTTCACCAAATTAACCACAAATCATGTAATTTGCAAGTACAAAATTATCTCGAACGGTGACATGATTGAAATTTGCAAATAATACTTGGCCATTATTAGTTTTTTGCCGCTGGCAGTTTCTGCAAAATCTCCCGTCCGGGAATGCCAACCGTGATATTTAACTGACAGCAATTTAAAATATTTACGTTTGTGACAATTTACTTAATATTGCGATTGATATAATCATTTAAGGTTACGTAATGATTTGTAACGTTTTAGGGATATTTGTTCGTAACAATTTTGTGAGAAAACAATAACTTATTTAGCGCAAACCTATCTTGTTCTCGTCAAGGTTATGTGGTGCCAAACGAATGACATTGAATTGCCAACATATCCGCAGACGTGAAGTTCGTAAGCAGTTCTCTCCCCAAGCCATTGTGAAATATGTTTTTGACAAAATTTAAGTATATCAGTTTCATGTCCACCGATTGTACATATAAGATTAAAATATTACTGTTTTATGAAAAGTGTTACTTGTTCAAGGTTATCAAAGTGCATATGTTTTACAGAGTACACTATTTGCAGTGTATTAGTTCTACGTGTTTCAATATTAACCAAACGAATTTTACAATTTAGATTCGGTGTGACAGACAAAAAATAATTATTAGTTTTTTGGTGTTGGCAGTATCCGTAAAATCTCTACCTCATTTTTTTATATTTACGATTCGGACAGGTGACATACGTTTGGCATGAGTATTTCAGGTTATATAATTATATTTAGGGATATTTGTTATTAACAATTGCCGAAAAAGTACTACACATTGTAATACTGAAGTCAACCTCCACTCTGCACGTCAAATGCGCGTTTTACGTTTGGCGTATACGATTTGTACTTATTTGCTTTTGAAAACTCTGCTTGTTAATTTATCGAAGATACAACGAATTCAAACTAAGTTCTACTGTCTAATTAATCCTTTGATTACTCACTACGCGCAATTTGCATGTGTATTTGTAAGTCACATGGAAATCGTAACTAGATCATTATCATTACCAACAATACCTGGCAATCGTTCGTTTCTTGCTGCTCTCTCGATGCAATTATGTGGCCGTTTCCATTAATTTTTGACAAATTCAAAAACATATTTTTAACGTCCACTAACTGGCAGTGTTATCCGAACGCTGCGTGAAACAATTAAACGGCCGGTGATTTTAAACTATACAGAAAGACATCAAATCTTACCTGATCGAGTGCAAATAAACATCTATAAATAGAAACTGCCCAAACAATAAAGGAAAAGTGTATCTTGGGTGTAACACACGTTTGACATTTAAAATGTCACAACACATCCACGTACACAATTCTGTCCAGATTTGTATCCCAAAGATACGTATATGCCATACAATCGTACCTGATCGATTCCACATGTGTATATTCTCAAACTCTAATGAACACACTCGTCTTATAATGTGTAGTGTTTCGTCGAACTCATTTGACATTTGCACCATATCAGCATTGCTGGTGGTGTCTCTGTGACCTAAATGGCCGCGAATCATGTCTGAATACCTATTTCTAAATGCGCCTTGTTCAAACTATACTCGAAAACGACGCCGACGCTAGTTTAAAGTGCTAATTTTGCAGGTTACGTTTGGACGTTTAATCGAGTTCAAATGTGTCCACAGATTTGTATCACTCACCGAAAAGGAAATGTACTTGTAATTTCGAGTGTATCATTGATGAACCGGTTCGTTTCAAATTTGTAATGACTTGCGGGAAGCCTGGACTGCTGTTTCAGCGATATGCGTTGGTTGATAGATTCAAAGTACATATTTTTGCATCTTCGATGACTTCACCGGCAGGTTCTCGAATGCCGGCGAATCGGTCACGAACACGTATTTCTAAACGCACTTTGTTCAAACTACGCTCGAAACGTTGCAGACACGAGTTTAAAGTGCGCATTTTGCAGGTTACTTTTTGACGTTTAATTTTGTAAAGTCGCCATTCCACGACTCTGCTGGGCCAATCGTAGCGTTCGGCGCAGTGACTTGAACTTTTGCCGCGAAAAATTCGGGCCAACCGTCGTGTTCGACGCCGAGAATTTGAACGTTTGCCGCGCAAATTGACCAACGCGCTTCGCGCGCCGCTCTCTAAGCCAATGGAATTTGAACGTGCCACATTCTTTGCGGATGACAGACGTTACGATGTTATATATAGCAGTTTGACATACGTTGATCTAACATTTGACATTTGTTGACAGTTTTTACTTAGATATTCCTAAGCACTCTATCAAGAACGTGCGTAAAAAGGATGAGTAACTTGTGTCAGGCGCTTATTATGAACGGGATCTTACGACGTGTCGTACTGCGCATTACAATTGCTGACGTGTATATTGAAACATCTCTTAATTTTTATCTACGAGTGGGCATATTTTTTTGCTACTTAATAACAATTTCAATGAACGTTTTGCTCTCCACTACGGTTTCAACGTAATTTTACTCTCACTCCAAATCATGATTTTGATTTTCCCTGTATTCCAACCACGTTTTTTTTAAATTTTGTACTTAATTATGGATCTACAAGTCATGCAGAGCTTTTTATCAAGAATACTTTTTTTTGAGAAATGTAAGATAAACTTTTTCTCACACTGTATATATAGATATAATATAAACACATAACAAATTACCTTACATTATATTATAACTAATGTGAGAAACTCCCTATGCTGAAATGAGCCCGTAAGGAATTTAAGGTGATATTAAACAAATCAATTTCCTGACAAAAACTATTTACACTTCTACACATAGAAAACATGGGTGAATGATCATGATGGCGAGTGTTTGCTTGACCTATATAGAAAAAATGAGAACCACGACTGCTAAGTCTTGGTACAAGGAAACTAAACAAACTCAACAAATAAGGATCGCGAATATAACTATGCAGTATTTTATAAGCAAACAATATTTCAGAAACGGTCCTACGCAATTTTAGTGATTGAAATCCGAACTCCGCTAATAAAGCGTTATAATCGTAACCATGTTGTAAATAAATGCCATATTTTCGGTAATATAAAGTTTTTGAAAACTTTTTCTGAACACTTTCCAAAGCACCACTAGAATTTAAGTAGCCAGGATTCCACACTACAGCACAGTATTCAAGTTTAGACCTAACAAATGCATTAAATAGAGTAATCACTGATTCATTTTCAACAAATGTCTTAGTGTTCCTGGTCAAGAATCCTAACATCCCAAACGACTGTCTGCAACCTTCCCGTATATGATAGTTGAAAGTCAATTCTTCATCAAAGTACACTCCAAGATCTTTGTGAACTTCTTTACGTTGCAAAGTCTCATTATCAATTTTGTATGAGTATTGAATGGAGGTTTTCTTTCTTGAGACTGCACATTTGTTGATATTCAGAGTCAGAGTGTTGGACTTACTCCATTCATACAAGTAGCCTAAATCCTTTTGCAAAGCAACGCAGTCAATATTGCAAGTTATTTTCTTATACATTTTAAGGTCATCAGCGAACATCATACATTCCGATGAAATACAATCCACAACATCATCTGCGAAAATCAGAAACAGCAGAGGTCCAAGAATGGAACCTTGTGGTACTCCACTGACAGACATGTATTCGTATGATTTAAAACCTCGATACTGCACAAAATTCATTCGATGCTTTAAACACGACCTGAATACTTCAATCAAGTCATGTCCAACGCCTATTTTATCTAATTTTACCAGAATCAATTTGTGCTGAACCTGATCAAACGCCTTCGAGAAGTATGTGTAGATTGTATCAACTTGACAACGATTATCCATAGAATCAGATATATATTGAACAAATGAGCATAGGTTAGTTGCAGTAGACTTTCCTTTTACAAATCCATGTTGCCGAGTTGACAACTTATTCTCAACAAAGTAATATAATGGTATAAACATCATTAGCTCAAAAACCTTTGAGAAGTTGGACACTATTGAAATAGGACGGTAATTGACGAACTCATTTTTATTACCCGATTTAAAAACAGGTGTTACTCGTGATATTTTCCAACAGTCTGGAAATATACGATTCTGTAAAATTAGGTTGCATATGTGCAACATCGGCAACTGCATAACATGTTTGCAATCTTTTACAAGAAACGCAGGAACTCAATCACAACCCATAGTGAGTCCACTTTGCAGAGAATTCACTGCTCGTAAGAAATCAGATGATTCAAAATTGTTGATAACTAAAGTATCGTTATTAAAACTTGCACTGTCATAGTCATCATCATTAATATCACATTCAAGTTTAAATGCTGATTGATATACCTCGGCAAATGAATTAGAAATATCTTCAGGTGAGTCAATTATTTCATCATCCTTGATCATGGATCCCGGAATACGTGTTTGATTTTTTCTATCATTAATGAAGGAAAAAAGTTTTTTCGGTTCATTTTTTATGTTGACTTCAATTTCAGTCATATAATTTCCGTTTTAATATTTAACTTCACCATTTTCCTATACTCTTTGAATTTGTGTGAGTAGAATGTCGAGGGGGGGGTGCGTGCGTGCGTGCGTGCGTCCGTGCGTGCGTGCGTGTGTGTGTGTGCGTGTGTGTGTGTGTGTGGGGGGGCGCTCTAGCGTCCAGACGATTATAGCTAGAGCTCTGAAACTTTAAATTTAACATTTGTATGTAGCAAGGAGGAAAACGTCCTATTTTGAACGCAATCACTCAACCGGAAGTGATAGTTTACTCTTATCACATTTTCCCATATCTCGAAAACGGTACACGTTACGGAAAAATATATTCTTACATAATTATAGATATTGATATTTTAAACAACTTTCACTTGAAAAGTTTTTTTCGAAAAACGTAGTATAACTAAGGATAAGTAAGTTTCGTGCGGACCACCGCGGATTTTTTATTTTTATATTCCTGCGGGTCTCCGCAGAGGACCAACATGGAAACGAACAATTTGTCTTGGATTTTAAGGGAACCGTAAGTTGAAAGTAGGCGTCTAGAATTTCGTAAAATTTTTCACAAGCATAGTTCACATCAGTAGCAACCAGTACACATTTCCAGTCAGTATTCAATATCAAGTTATACAACTCAACAAAGTCAGCACGTTTAAAGTTATAAATTGAGTTGGACGAGGTTGCAAACCGTTTCATTGAAGAAAATTCATACGACGTTTGGAAAACAAGAGCAGGATGATATGAGTCCTCTGGCACAAGCAAGTTCTCAGAACGTTCAATATTACTGCAGTCAATATTACTGCTTCGAACAAAAAATTAAATCTAAACATTTATTAAATTTATTAGTGATAGTATTAATTTGCATAGCATTCGTAGTGGGCAGAAAATCCGCAACACTATTTGATTTTGAACATTGATCAATACCATAACTGGGAATATTAAAATCACCAGCAAATATAAAATTTTTGTCAAAAGGTGCAAGTAACTCAAGTTTGTGAAATAAATGTTCATAAACAAACGATGGTGTCGATGTAGGTATGTACGTCACTATAACATTGACGTTCACGTAGCTGAACGCATAGAACATCCACATTGTACCGAACCAAGTGTTCATCTCCACCAATTTGCACCTCGCTGCAACTAAAGCTGGACTTAAAAGCCGCAAGGACCCCACCGCCACGGCCATTTCGGTCTCTTCTAAATACAGTGAAATCATGAGTAAACAGCTCAGAATTGACCAAGTTGTCACTCGCCCAGGTCTCTGTTAATAAAACAATGTCAATGTCATCAAATGACAGAAGGTTGTTGTAAAACTCAAAAGTTTTTGTATTCAGACCCCTCACATTTTGGTAGTAATATTTCACACCAAGTATTTATCTTAATATTATGCTTTCTCCCTTAGCTTTACGTGCACGGAAGTCATTTAACGTGTTAGTTTTACAATCAATTTCTCAAATCCTTCGAAATAAATATTTGCTGTTCACTGGGATAATCCTTCATTTTCTTGGCATTACGCAGAACAGTTTTAACTTCACTTACCGAGTTTAAAACAACCTTGAGTGGTCTACATTTAGTAGGTATCTTGACCCTTCCCACTCTCAAAATTTTTACCCCCTCGATCTGTATCATAGAATCCACATGAATAAATTTTAAAATATCAAGCGTCGTGTTGCGATCATCATCATTTGATTCAGTTTCCGGCACATTAAACATCACAATATTGTTCTCCTTAGATCTACGCTCATCCATTTCCTGAACAACCTCTTCGACGGTACACGCATTTCCTGAATTGTTGTCAGGTGTCGCTAGACTATTTTTAATTTCAACGATTTTTGTTATGTCTGCCATTTCCCTCTGCAGAGATGTTATAAGATCCTTGAGGCTCTGAATATGATCAATGATATCACAACCAGAGCAGGTCGAACAGGTCCACTTTATATTCTTTCTTGATCGTAAAACTCGCGTATCTTTGTCAGTTAGATTCGCACAAATATTGCTGAATATACCTCTGCACACATAGCAAGTAACCGTGTCATTATCCGGTGCGTTTTTACCACAGCATTTACATGAAACCATAGTGCTGTATTAAACAAAAACACAATTGGAAGAGGAATTAGACAAAGGACACAACCTTCACGCTGGCGGTGCCCGTCGCAGCGACTTTCAAATTCAAAACAGACAAATTACATAGGCAACGGAAGGGCTCAGCAACAGGACCACAAAGGAAGAATTTAAGATTAATTTAAAATTAAATTGATTTAAAACATTTATTTTAAATCCATTAATCCGGCTACAGAATGTAATAATTTAAAGAAACGATGCAAAAAACAACGGCAGAAAAACGAACAAGTGTTTTTGTATAGGTAACTTACCACATAAATTTCACACTAAATACATTTTTATATTAAATACGATGATGTTTGTAAGGAAATCTACTGTCATAAACAAAAGCAATATACGTTCGCACTACACGTCCGCGTTCTCCAAAGATTCACACACAATATTAAGGGCTTGTATGATGCGTGTTTGAGGCAGGGTGAATTTCCGAATGAATGGCAGAGTGCTAGAGTGGTGATTTTGTTAAAATCACCTGAGAAGGTCAGAAGTAATCCGAGGTCGTACCGTCCGATCAGCTTGCTGTCTGTTCTGGGGAAGTGTTTGGAGAGAATGATGGTCAATAGGTTGAGTGAATGTGTAGCTAGGGTTGACTCTGACAGACAGTATGGCTTTAAGAAGGGCAGACCGACGGAGGGTGCTTGGCACGAGCTGAGAAAGATTGTGGGCAATACGGAGAGGAAGTATGTGCTTGGCGTGTTTATAGATTTTAAATTAGCGTTTGATAATTTGTGTTGGAGAAGAGTGCTTGAAAAGTTAAGTGAATTGGGGTGCAAGGAAGTGAATTTATGGATGGATTATTTTTGCCGGAGGTACGCGTGTGTGGAGGGAGAAATTGAAGAGCTGTGGACTAGAGTGGAGAAAGGGTGCTCACAGGGATCTGTCTGTGGGCCAGCGATTTGGAATTTAATGATGGATGAATTGCTGAATACGTTGACTGAGGGCGAGTGTGAGGTAATTGCGTTTACGGATGATGTAGTGTTGATTGTGGATGGGATGAGTCGGAGAGAGATTGAGGAAAAGGCGACCAGGTGGATGGCTAGGGTGGAAGACGCTGGGTGACACCGACCAGGCATTTATCCGTGATGAGCTTGAGAGGTGGATAGGTACGCCGGTGGCCAGTGGGGTATAAGTAATTCAAACAAAGGCAAGAAACAGGACAAGCATGCCATTCGTAAGCGTAAGGCATCCACTGCGGAACGTGCCTTCCTGTATAAGCGTGCACAAGAGATATTCCGGCGCAACACTGTCCAGTTGGCGGCAGACGTAATGGTTAGGAAACTATTGAATGCTGAAGAGGAGGGCAACTCGCCATCCATGTGGCATATCCAAGAGCACTACAGTGATGTTTTCGCGGTGGAGGATGCAGGGGACGAGGAATCGTTCGTGCGCCCGAAGAACAGCCAAACTTGCCAAAAACACATCTCTGAGGAGGAAGTGTTACACAGCCTGGCAGCGTAACACCACCACATTCAAGGCCGCCGGTCCGGACGGCTTCCGTATCAACGATCTTAAAGAGATCCCGGTGATGAAGCTGGTCATCATTTTCAACATTATGCGTCTCCGTTCCGCGATTCCTCTTATATTTAAGGACTGTCTCATCCCTAAGGGTGCGGGCCGTTTTGCAGATTTGAACCACTGGCGGCCCATCACAATAACTTCTATATGGATTAGGGTGCTACACAAGATCCTCGGGTGGCGACTCATGGATGTTGAGATTAACACCAACCCAAGGGGGTTCAGGCGTGTTGATGGGTGCCTCATCAACAACATGATCCTTCAACATATCATTAAAACATGTCGGAAGCGGTTGATGGAGCACCAGGTCCTCTCCTTGACTTCCGTAAGGCCTTTGACACCGTGCGCCATTCTTTAATTAAAAGAGCCTTGACCAGGCTGGGCGTCGATAAGGGACTTTTAGAATATGTTTTAGAATCTATCTAAGGGTCCGGTACCAGAGTATCCTGTAGCGACACGACCACCAAACGAATCGCGATCTGACGGGGCGTGCGGCAGGGAGATCCTCTCTCTCCCTACCTTTTCATAATGGTTGTTGATGAATTGGTTGAGCGCTTGGAAGCTTCGGGAAGGGGATTAGTCATGGATGGAGTAAGCTTGTTTAGGTTATGCCGACGATCTTCTGTTGGTTTCTGGGACGACCAAGAACATGCAGGCTCTCTTGAACATTGTAACTAAATTCCTTGATGCCCGTGTAATGCAGCTTAATATTAATAAATGCACAGCGCTTAGTGCGAAATGGTTAGCAGACAAGAAGAAGTTGTTCATCGCTACGCCGCCTCAATTTTTCGCGGGATTTCAACGGATACCCCAAATTGGCCCTACAGAATCATTCCATTATCTTGGTTTCAGGTACGCGATGATGGGTTGTGAGCACAAACTTTCGTGCGGAGATCTGGTTAAGGAGCTGCATAACATCTCGACAGCTCCCCTCAAGCGTCACCAGAAGCTCACAATCCTCAAGCGTTACCTGGTTCCAAGGTACTTATTCTGTTTTCAGAATCCAAAGATCAGTTTATCTGTTTTAAACACGGCGGACCGTAACATCCGGATGTTTGTCAGGAAGATATTACACCTGCCCCGATCGTCGGCCAATGCTTATATTTATGCCGCTACGAGAGACGGTGGTCTCGGGGTGATGTTCCTGAGGGCTTGCATTTCGCGGATCATTCATAATAGACTCGTCGGCATTCTGGCGTCCTCTGCTGAAAGATTGACCCTGGCTGTCTGGCAAGGCGAGATGTGCGGAAAGCTTGTGGCCAGGCTACAATCCTGGAGGAGAGAGTGTGAGTTGAGTGCGGAGAGTTCCCGAAGATATTTCGGGAAGAAGTTGAATGACTCTTACTCCGGAAATGGCCTCATTCAAGAGAACCAATCCGCCCACAGCTCGTTCTGGGTTGATAGACCACCTGTCTTCTGGTCCGGCAAGGATTTCGTCAAAGCCGTACAACTACAATCCAATGCCTTGCCTACAGTGGGTATTCCATCCAACCCACCGGAAGCCAGAAAATGCAGAGTCGAGTGCCGCTACGTGGAGTCTGTCGCACGTCCTCCAGAAATGTCCCCTTACACACTACAAGAGAATATATCGCCACGACAGAATTTGCAATTCCATCCGGGAGGCCGCATCTGCAAACGGCTGGACAACGATGCAAGAACCCCACATAAGGACTATGCAAGGCCAGGGAGGTCTGCGAAAATCGGACCTCATAATGGTCAAAGATAATCGACTCTTAATTTCCGAGGTCGGGGTCCATTGGGAGGGGCCCGCCTCGCTTAATGCCGCTTACCACAGTAAAATAGATCATTATAGCACAGTCGAGTTTCTGGATGGGGTTAGAAATAAATATGGGAACGACAAGGATATAAGTGTACAGCCCTTCATAGTCGGCGCCAGGAGAACTCTTTGCGGACTTAACAAATCTTTAATCGCACTTATCCCCCTCCCTGCCAACAGGGTGCGAAATATAGTGTCAGAGGTCCTGAGGGATGGTGCCAGGATACACGAAGATTTTATGCGCGGGGTATGGTATGGCAGAGCGGAACAACGCAACGACGGAGTGGGACATAACTGTTAATAACCGAGCCCGTGTTAGACTGCGATCAGGGGCATATCACGAACGTAGTCCGCTAAGATTAGTATTAATGATCTTTAACCATGGTTACATCAACTACTCGAAAGTCCCATATACGCGGTTTTATTTTGCTTATATATTTTATATAAATATATTGAAAAATGTCTAACTTGTTTTTCTGAACAATAAAGATTATTTTAATAGCCAAATGCCTCGTCATCTAATTAGTGACGCGCATGAATGGATTAACGATATTCCCGCTGTCCCTACCCACTATATAAGGTATATAAGGTTTGTCGTGGAAGAAGCAAGGGAGTGTCATATAAGAGTTGAAAGTGGGGGAAGGGTAACGACCACCTGCAGGGAGAGTATGGTAGTGTTGTTGAGTGAATTCTTTGGAAGAGAGACCGGTGCATGGGTGAGAGAAAGGGTCGAGGTGAATGGTGAAGTGAATGAATTTGAATGGGAAGAGGTCGAGTGTACCCGGAGATGTTAAGGAGAGTATGGGAGGCCATTCCAGGTTACATCAAGGGCTTGTATGATGCGTGTTCGAGGCAGGGTGAATTTCCGAATGAATGGAAAAGTACTAGAGTGGTGATTCTATTGAAATCACCTGAGAAGATCAGAAGTAATCCAAGGTCGTGTCGTCCCATCAGCTTGCTGTCTGTACTGGGAAAGTGTTTGGAAAGAATTATGGTTAATAGGTTGAGTGAATGTGTGACTAGGGTACAATCTGACAGACAGTATGGCTTTAGGAATGGCAGGTCGACGGAGGATGCTTGGCATGAGTTGAGGAAGATTGTGGTCAATACGGAGAGGAAGTATGTGCTTGGAGTGTTTGTAGACTTTAGGAGCGTTTGATAATCTGTGTTGAAGAAGTGTGCTTGAAAAGTTAAGTGAATTGGGGTGCAAGGATCAATCCGATCAATCCATCGAATTTTTCATAGAAATCGAAAAAATAGAATTTGGGTTCCGAATTATTTTTGAAGGTGGGTAATAGTGGAATGTCAATTATTTCGTTGTGAGAAGAAGTTGCGTGTGCGGTGCTTACTTGAAACAGTTCGTCCTGCGTGAAATTTGCAAAATATGATAAGCTAAATTGGATTTTATAAAACTTCGAGTACTGCCTGTATCGATGAGAAAATTTGCATTTATTTCGGGTATAAAAATGTAAGAGAGTTCTGGCGAATAATTGTTCAGGTATATTACGTCGTATTGTCGGAGTACGTTGTCGTATGAAAATCCAACTGTTCGTCTGGATCAGCGGTTCTTACGTCTTCGTTATAATTGTTATCATACTCTGGAATTTCATTGCAGTGCGGAATGTAGAATTCATTTCGCGTTTCTAAGTAATCATAATCTGTTTCTTCCTGGTATGCATATTCTGAGGCGTAACAGGTGGCGATTCTATTACATTCTGATTAAATAAATGATGTGAAATTTTTTTTTTCTGTTTTAAATGTGTATTGCCTGAATTAAATTCCCATCGGTTCTGGTTTATAATTGCATTTTTGCATTGTCGATTGAGGGCAAAATACGTTTGTTTTAGTAATTGTTCCGGTATTATATTGGGGTCTAAAATTATTTTGAAAGTTTGAAACAAAGGGGGTTCTTTGTTGTGGTTGAGATTAATTTTGATTTATGACTGGCGAGTTGAATCGATTTTGCGCTTGAAATTGATTATGTGGTTGGAAGTTCTGAAATTGAGGATTTGAATTTGGAACTGTCCAAATCGTTGAAAAACTGGAAATGTGTTTGATTGTTGCAAAAACGGTTTTTGATATAGAATATTATTTGTTTGTGAAATTTTAAAAGGGTTATTTTGTGGGGTTTGTATTTTAGCATGTGTATTAAAATTATTTGCGTTTTTGCGGTAAATTATTAAAATTTGGAAATTGTTTCGATCTAAAAAGATTAAAATCTTCTCCTTCGGGTACAAATGGCATAGCTGCTTCTAACGAGTCTGGATTTTTTAATCTCGCTACTAATTGCATATTATATTGTAAGCTGTAAATGTTTTTAAATCGAAATCGTCGTAATGATTTATTTTTAAGGAGTTTAACGGCTGCGTCGTCATTAGATTAATTTAATTTTGAGAAAAGCAGGCTCCTAGCGTCTTGAATTCTCATGCCAAAATTTATCGGATGTTCGTTTTTATACGGTCTGATTGAAAGTAAATCTCGTATCTAACAATCGATACCACATTGGTGTTTATTAAAGTAACTTTAATAAATAGCCAATTTGTAAGTTTCGATCTCGAACAAATTAAATCTGCTGTTCGACCTCATAATTTACTGAATATTCTATCCAATAAACAAACATTAATTGGAGCTTGTTTGTACGTTTTGAAAAGCTTTTAGGAAATTTTCACGCGAGTTCACAAATCTGTATAGTTATTTAGTATTTCCGCCAAATGTCGGAATATTATCTGACTGATATCTGAGTAATGCGTAATTAATTTCGGCCATTTTCTCACTTTTAGACGTCAAAGTACGTTCCAAGCCGATATTTAAATTATAAATATTGGTCTATAATTTTGTCCAGCTTTGAATTGGATATTTAACTGCTATATTTACAATATATAAGGGCGTGGGACGTACCAATTTGTTTGTTTGCCTATAAGAAGTTGGCGATTTTTGGCTTCCTTCTCAGGACTTGTGTGGTGAGTTTTTTGCTTCCTTAGTTGTGCTCTGGGTGAAGTTTTCAGTTTCCGAAGTCACGATGCGACCTGGAGTGATTCTTCCGTTCGGAATTTGTATTGACGTTCAAAAACGAAAAAGTCGAGAATCTGGGATAGAACTCTTCTTTTTAAAAAATTCTACCGACTGCACCAATTAACTTAGTAAATCATGAGCGTTCGTTTATATGTTGGAACTGCTGATGGTGTCTTCTTTGTAGATCGGCGATCGTAACTCGTGGTCAAACGCCTTTTCCATATCCAGGAGCGTAATGGCGGTGTGTTGGCGGCGATTCAAGTTGTCTGTTGTATCGGTTACAATTCTGGCTACTTGGTGCATCACGCTGTGTCCTGGCCGGAAACCGAATTGCTCTGGCTGTATGTAATTGTTTTCTTGTATGTGTTGGCGTATATGTGTGTGGATGACTTTTCAGCGAGTTTGCTAATTGTGTTAAGGAGTGAGATAGGATGATAACTGGATGGGTTTTGTGGAGGTTTGCCAGGTTTGTGTATAGGGATAACGGTTGCGATTTTCCAGGACTTCGGGAAGTGTTGAAAATTTTTGTTAACTATGATATCGATTGTTGTGTGAATACCATCGCGTCTAGTTCGCTGATCCTCCGGTTTTGCACCCGTCTGTGCGGCATTCTTTTGCGTACGAGAACGATAACCCCTCCTTGTTCGCTGGCGCCGTCTTGTCTTTCTAGGCGGTAACCACACACCGTAACTGGTCGTTGTCCCGTAGCTTGATTTCATTTAACAGAACGGTATCGGGTTCGTTTTCGTTTATAAATAATATTAATTACCCTTGAGCGAGTTTAAGTTCCATTGCATTACTTTAATATTGTCCATTAATCGTTTGGCAGAATTTCAGGCATATTTGGAATAGTTCTTCCTTGTTGCGGCAGGTTTGTAGCATTGTATTTCGTAATCCTTTCGAACATTAGGTTGATGTTGATTAGCGCGCCCAGTTCCTTCATTGCCGCTATGAGGTCGTTCAGCTCGGGACGTTTTTCGCGCATCGACAGTGTATTTTGCAGGGTTGGTATTGTACGCAGTTTTGTTGTAAAACTGCACGGACGTCTCGTTTTCTTGATATCGGATATTGTAATCGATATGTCCCATTAATGCTTTAATCGAGCGACATAGTGCTCTGTGCTTGACTCAACCCTGCATAATGGTCGGCGACGGGCGTTTTTGCTGTATTATCGGCGCGTTTCCATTTCGGCGACCGTGGGGGCGAGCGGTGTGTATCGGTTACATATTTTAATTTCGATACATTCCGGTTTCGCTCGTTTGGCGGTCTTTGTGCTGTCCTCTGTGAGGTGGTGTTTTAGCGCTTGCGTTTTCTATATGTTTGGGTTTGTGTCTACATCGAGTAATTGCGTAGTTGTTGCTTCAATAAAAGGCATGCTTGATGCGTTGCTGGTTTGCGAGCATGTTGCGTCGTTGCTATCGTCTATCGGTGCCGTGACGACGCCGGTTCGTTATTCGTAGTCGGTCACTATGTAATTAAAACCAGCCGCATATGGATTGGCGTGTGCACTGTTAGAGTTAATGTGTACACTCAATTTTATTTAATACTAGGGGATTGTTTATGTATACACGATTCTAAATACTAAATTTAAAAAGCGTCATTTGCGATGCGGGGCACAGTTTCGGCGGGTTATTATTCTACCTGTGGATGGGACCGACGAGCGGTATCCATCCGCTCGGCGGCACGGGGTAACCACGGAGGCAATGCGCAGTGCAGGGGAGCGGTTGGGGTGGGCTTGCCCCTAGCGCACGGTCGTCGCACCATTACACAACGGTTATGAAAACACTTTGAATTTTCAGGGCCCCAAAACACGTCCGTTCACTACGACTACTTCGTTGCAACTGCGTTGTTTAACTTGGATGATCGGAAGTTTTTTTATTAAAATCAATATATACACAATATTTACAACACATCATATATACTGTAATATTTTACAATCTATTTGATTATTGCTTAACTGTTACGAGACTTTGGTCGTTCCTCTGAATAAAACACTCGCCGTCTTGTGATGTATTTAATTGGTTTTCACTAACACATTGTAATATGATAGTTCGTCGGGTAGGTCACGGATGCATCGGACACCACTCGTGCTACCTTGCTGGTAATTCTCGTCGTCGACTACTGTTGCATTAAAACTAATTGACTTATTTTATATTAAAATAAATGGTCATTCGGCAATTTCCTGACGAGCGCGAATATTCTTATTTGGAAATTCGTATTCGTCGTTAATGCCGAATAATTGAACTTGGTTGTTTGTTGAACTAATGCATGGTGTTTGTACGTAAAAACTGCTAACAGCTGAATTGCATTATACGCAACGGAAATAACACATTTTGGCTACGCCATTTCCTCACAATACAATACATATCTAAAAACACCTACTCCTACGTATACATTTATTAGGTGAGTCTAAAAATTACATTTAAAAACAATTTCGGTATCTCTGTCCTTCTGTAACGAACCAACAGTCTCGTTACAGATTTGCTATTGATCTACAAAGTACACAGATCGCGTTGAAAATATCTAACGCGAAATCTGTGCGATTAATAGCAAATCTGGCGTACGTGACCGAAACGCCTGACGTCACCGCGGCCGTTTTGCTTATCGGGCGTACCGTACAAATCATTTCGTCCGCGGCATTCGAAGCGCTCTCTTCGCCCGCTACATCAGAAGCAGTCACTTCGTCCGCTGCATCCGAGCCGTAAAATCCGATCCCTTAATCTGCCACCCCGTAGCACATTGTCTGCCACTACCAACATTGGAGTGGTGGGTAGCTGCATCCCTTAATCCGTCACCCCGTAGCACATTGCCTGCAACTACCAACATTGGAGTGGTGGGTAGCTGCCAATCCCGTAGTCAGATCCCCGAACGCGACCGTCGCGCGCAAAGACCTTCTGCCGCAACGAAACGTCGGAGCGGCACCGACGACCGAAAAAAATTATTTCGCGCCGTCAATAATAATTCATTTCCGCTGTTTATTTTCTTTGTTATCCTGTTATATATATATATATATATATATATATATATCTATATATTTACACGAAAGATGGTCGAATCTTACACCTCAATGGTGCAGTGAACATTAATTAACCAATCATTACTAACGAACCACTGACAACAGAACACTGACGAGACCATACCTTGTCTAACACCTTGCGGAGACTAAACAAGAGACGACTGTCAAACGTCCAGTGTCAACATATAAAAGGATTGCTGCAATTAAGTTCAAAAACACTTCAAATTGAAAATGTGTCTTGTCAAATCTGACAGTAAAATGTAAAATTTACACGAAAGGTGGTCGAATCTCAATGCACCTCAATGGTGCAGTGAACATTAATTAAAACAGGTCCACGAAGACTAACTGGTGGATCGCTAGACAATATTGTTTCTGGGTTATTACCCTTCGTCAGTAGCGATTACCAAGAACCTTAGTTGTTGAAATACCTTTACATGTAGTGGCCATCAAAACTTTTTGGCGCGAGCCAATCACTCCTAACGAACCACTGACAACAGAACACTGACGAAACGATACCTTGTCTAACACCTTGCGGAGACTAAACAAGAGAGGGCTGCCAAACGTCCAGTGTCAACATACAAAAGGATTGCTGCAATTAAGTTCAAAAACAATTCAAATTAAAAATGTGTCTTGTCAAATTTGACAGCAAAATGTAAAATTTACACGAAAGATGGTCGAATCTTACACCTCAATGGTGCAGTGAACATTAATTAAACTTAATTGCAGCAATACTTTTATATGTTGACACTGGACGTTTGATAGTCGTCTATTGTTTAGTCTCCGCAAGGTGTTAGACAAGGTATCGTCTCTTCAGTGTTCTGTTGTCAGTGGTTCGTTAGGAGTGATTGGCTCGCGCCAAGAAGTTTTGATGGCCACTACATGTAAAGGTATTTCAACAACTAAGGTTCTTGGTAATCGCTACTGACGAAGGGTAATAACCCAGAAACAATATTGTCTAGCGATCCACCAGTTAGTCTTCATGGACCTGTTTTAATTAATGTTCACTGCACCATTAAGGTGTAAGATTCGACCATCTTTCGTGCAAATTTTACATTTTCCTGTCAGATTTGACAAGACACATTTTTAATATATATATATACCGGGTGGAAAGTATCAAACCCGAACATAGCAGAATTGCATTTGAATATACTTTTATGCATATACCTGCTCCCCATTTCCACCGATAAAACTTATAATGACATCAAATGAAAGAGAATAATAAACGGCGTCAATTGATACTAAAATCTTCTCTTAATACCTTATCATTAGTTTTTTACAAAGCAATTAATATTAAAAACCCAGGTGCTATAAACTATGGGCGGCCGTGCTTCTGTCGGCACAACACACTATTTGTCAGATTTGACAACTGCATAATTGATTTAAATTGCTTTGTAAAAAACTAATGATAAGGTATTAAGAGAAGATTTTAGTATAAATTGACGCCGTTTATTATTCTCTTTCATTTGATGTCATTATAATTTTTATCGGTGGAAATGGGGAGCAGGAATATGCATAAACGTATATTCCAATGCATTCTGCTATGTTCGGGTTTGATACTTTCCACCCGGTATATATATATATATATATATATATATATATATATATATATATATATATATATATATGTTTTTACATTAAAATTATTTTTCTTTATTGTTACCTTATAGGCTTTGATAAGGCCTCAATAAATGATGCGAAACGTTAGCCAGAAAACATTGAAGTGATTTATATTCCTAATCGTTCAACACCCCGAATTCTGTTTTTAATATACAGTAATAAAACTTCGTAACCAAATCTTTAACTATAACGATTGTTATACGTGGGACTTTCCATTATATATATATATATATATATATATATATATATATATAATTTACACGAAAGATGGTCTAATCTTACACCTCAATGGTGTAGTGAACATTAATTAACAAGACACATTTTCAATATATATATATATATATATATAAATGTAAGGAAACTCGACCGTACTATAAACTAATCCAGTGTTAATATTGAGGGAAGCGGTCTATTGAGGGCAATTAATAATGAGACTCCATTAGTAATTATTTCGATATTTCGCAATAACTTTATTGCTTCTTCGGGAAATCTACGATCGTTCACAAATTAAAAACGGAACATCATTCGTCATAGCATACTTACATTGCTTAGAGATCATGAAATTAAACCAACAATTGAAAACAGAACAATGCTCCATGATATTACAATGTCAAACGTAAAATTAAACAGTTTTTTTATTCCAAACACACATATTAACATAAACTAAATATAAATTTGCCACGTGTTACAGAAACACACATAAAAGTTAGGTTAGTGTAGCTCGAAAGCCCGGCGATTGACCACTCGTATAAATCGGTCGGTACCAACCTAAATTACAAATAATGAAAAAACCAAATCAGAACGCAGAACTATTTATGACATTAAAATGAAGTTACACAATATATCACCATTTAACGAGATACATGAGCTAAGAGGAACCATCAATGAAAGCAGTATTCTCTGCTAAGTCAAATCGTAACAGGTAAGAATAAATACCACTGAGTTTGTTTATATCGGATTTAAAATTGATAGCATCTGAATATTTGTTGATATGGCACATTTCTAAAAACAAACGGTGCTTGTAGTTCGATTGAGACTCTAAAATTGAAACACTGGAAAAATCAAAAGCATGGTCATTTTCCACAAAATGTGTGGCTAGAGCACAAGATTTTTTCCAATTCTACAGTCACTTCTATGTTGGATGATTCTGGATCTCAGCCACTGTGACGTCTGACCTATGTAACATCTACCACAAACTGAACAGGGTATTTTATAAATTATATCTGACTTATAACCATCAGGAATTTTATCTTTGGTCCTAGTAAATAAATTATTAACAGTTTTTAGATTGTATTTTGCAATTCTAATGCCATCCAACCTACAAATTCTAATTATCTTGTCGGTTATCTCCTGAATGTAAGGTAATTTTTTGTACACAGAAATTCCCTCTGGATCATTGATAGGGTTCTGATTGTTTGTTACCTGAGGGTTATTGAAAATTAAAGTATTAGTTAATGTGCGTGGATAACCATTATTCTCAAGTAACGTAGATAGGTACTTCAAATTATCATTCAAAAACCTGGGATTACTAATTTTTGAAATTCTATTTCTCAAACCTACAATAATGTTAACTTTCTGTGTGAATGGGTGATTTGAGTGATAATTAATATATCTCCCCGACGCAGTCGGTTTACAGTACCAGTTAAAAACAATATGATTACTTTGATCGCGAATAACTTTAGTGTCAAGAAATGGTACTGCTCTATCATTTTCTTTTTCAATAGTAAATTGGATATTTTTATTGAAACTATTGAATATGTTCAAGGTGTCATCCACACAATCTGCCGGTACAGCACAGACAACATCATCTACATACTTTTTAAGAAAAGGTATGTTGTAAGGGAGTGCAAGAGTGATATAATCAAACATATAGTCCAATATCATCTGCGCTATGATTGGACTAAGGGGGCAACCCATAGGTGCACCGAAAATCTGTCTGTAAAAATTACTTTTAAAAATAAAATAACAATTATTGAAAATGAAACACAGGGATAAAATAAAAGCCTCCAGAGTGAAATCACAATGAACCTCAATCAGATGCCAACTATCTCTGACAACAAAAAGAATTAAATCAAGTGGGATATTTGTAAAAAATTTTGTGAAAATTTTTTTGTCATTGGGTCCTAAATTTAGTTTGAATTGTTCGCCTAAAGATGTAAATATCGGTGTTCTGTTGGCTGAGGTGGAAGACATAATTTCTTGTGGGCCTAATAACAACATTAATAAGCTAAGAGCTCAAGTAACTAACATTATAACGAATTTTTGTAATACACAACACAAACATCTTGTATCTTCCCCTTATCAATCTATATTCAATAAAACTAAATCGTTTTTAAAAAGTCACAAGGAATTGTTAGTCACTAAAGCTGACAAGGGTAGTGTTACAGTTGCCATGGATTGGCAGGATTATGAAGAAAAAATGTTACTTTTGTTAAGTGATACAACTACTTATGAGAGAATCCAGAGAGATCCTACAGGAGTTACTCAAAATAAAATTAATGAACTGTTTAAAGAATTCTTGAGAAGAAATTTTATTAGCAAAGAACTATACAAGAAATTTAACATTCATAACTCTGTACCATCGACAATTTATGGATTACCAAAAATCCATAAAAATAATGTTCCATTACGTCCCATAGTATCTTTCATTGGTTCTTCAACGTATGTTTTTTCTTCCTTTTTATCAGACATTTTAACACGCTCTCTGGGTGACCTCACAGATTATAATGTAAAGGATTCATTCACATTGGTGGAAGAATTGAACAACTTTGTGTTACCTGATAACTTTGTTTTGGTTTCATTGGATGTAGTCTCATTGTTTACAAATATCCCACTTGATTTAGTTCTTTTTGTTGTCAGAGATAGGTGGCATCTGATTGAGGTTCATTGTGATTTCACTCTGGAAGCTTTTATTTTATCCCTGTGTTTCATTTTCAATAATTGTTATTTTATTTTTAAAAGTAATTTTTACAGACAGATTTTCGGTGCACCTATGGGTTGCCCCCTTAGTCCAATCATAGCGCAGATGATATTGGACTATATGTTTGATTATATCACTCTTGCACTCCCTTACAACATACCTTTTCTTAAAAAGTATGTAGATGATGTTGTCTGTGCTGTACCGGCAGATTGTGTGGATGACACCTTGAACATATTCAATAGTTTCAATAAAAATATCCAATTTACTATTGAAAAAGAAAATGATAGAGCAGTACCATTTCTTGACACTAAAGTTATTCGCGATCAAAGTAATCATATTGTTTTTAACTGGTACTGTAAACCGACTGCGTCGGGGAGATATATTAATTATCACTCAAATCACCCATTCAAACAGAAAGTTAACATTATTGTAGGTTTGAGAAATAGAATTTCAAAAATTAGTAATACCAGGTTTTTGAATGATAATTTGAAGTACCTATCTACGTTACTTGAGAATAATGGTTATCCACGCACATTAACTAATACTTTAATTTTCAATAACCCTCAGGTAACAAACAATCAGAACCCTATCAATGATCCAGAGGGAATTTCTGTGTACAAAAAATTACCTTACATTCAGGAGATAACCGACAAGATAATTAGAATTTGTAGGTTGGATGGCATTAGAATTGCAAAATACAATCTAAAAACTGTTAATAATTTATTTACTAGGACCAAAGATAAAATTCCTGATGGTTATAAGTCAGATATAATTTATAAAATACCCTGTTCAGTTTGTGGTAGATGTTACATAGGTCAGACGTCACAGTGGCTGAGATCCAGAATCATCCAACATAGAAGTGACTGTAGAATGGGAAAAAAATGTTGTGCTCTAGCCACACATTTTGTGGAAAATGACCATGCTTTTGATTTTTCCAGTGTTTCAATTTTAGAGTCTCAATCGAACTACAAGCACCGTTTGTTTTTAGAAATGTGCCATATCAACAAATATTCAGATGCTATCAATTTTAAATCCGATATAAACAAACTCAGTGGTATTTATTCTTACCTGTTACGATTTGACTTAGCAGAGAATACTGCTTTCATTGATGGTTCCTCTTAGCTCATGTATCTCGTTAAATGGTGATATATTGTGTAACTTCATTTTAATGTCATAAATAGTTCTGCGTTCTGATTTGGTTTTTTCATTATTTGTAATTTAGGTTGGTACCGACCGATTTATACGAGTGGTCAATCAAACTTTTATGTGTGTTTCTGTAACACGTGGCAAATTTATATTTAGTTTATGTTAATATGTGTGTTTGGAATAAAAAAACTGTTTAATTTTACGTTTGACATTGTAATATCATGGAGCATTGTTCTGTTTTCAATTGTTGGTTTAATTTCATGATCTCTAAGCAATGTAAGTATGCTATGACGAATGATGTTCCGTTTTTAATTTGTGAACGATCGTAGATTTCACGAAGAAGCAATAAAGTTATTGCGAAATATCGAAATAATTACTAATGGAGTCTCATTATTAATTGCCCTCAATAGACCGCTTCCCTCAATATTAACACTGGATTTATATATATATATATATATATATATATATATATATATATATATATATATATATATATATATATATATATATATATTGTACTGTTATTTAAATATAACAGCACAATGTGCAGAAAATAACTTAATAAAACATGTAATAAAAAGAAAATCTAAGTTTCCGCAGACTGCGTGATGTTTATTTCAATCTTTTCAAATTAAACACAATATACAAATTAAAACCTAAAAGATTTCGAATATTATAGCAGCTTATGTATTGATGGTCGACTAAACTAAATGAAAGTAACATTAAATAAAGAAAATTGTAACAATTTATGTATAAGTGTAAATAGAGGTTATGTCAATCGTTTATATCTTGTATATCGGAACAAAATTTATAGCCATACCTTATAATTCGTAAACTTCGAGTCCAAAATACATAGCACTAAATATAGACATCCATTACAATCACGGTAACCGCGTTAGTAACAATATTTTACCTTTTGGACAAATGACGTGCCTGTCGACCAGGTAACAAACAATATACTATCGAAAATAACAAGGAGACGAAAAAAGATTCCGAAGAGCGTCAGTCGCGTCGATATCGCTCCAGAGTATTAACAAACATTTATTCATCTCAACCCTCTAAAATAAAAGTGTAATTAATTAATAAAATGTAAGACTAAGTGTTAAACTCACCTGATAGTGAAAATCTATGGAACAATCTATATCGGATTAATTATAACCTCAAGTGACCAACGGTACGGAAATCCTAAAATCTTCAACGCGGACCCGATCCGGAAGGCCTAAGCAGAGATCCAGTACCCAGCTGCATCGGAACGTTGCAACATTTTAGCCGATTCTGCGTCATCCCAGGAGTGCGTTCGGAAATCTCGCGCAAAAATTGTAACAGGTCGGAAATAGAATTTAAGAACCTTACACTATCCCATCGTTTAATTATTATTATAAACACGTTCAATTACATCACCTACACCTATTTAGTTGTTAGAATAAGTTAATATTGCGTCGTAGTTAATATTGTGTACGTGACCTGCCGAGCGTCTGTTACCCGCTAGCTGTTGCTTAGCAACGTAAACTGTAGGATATATGGTCAATTGCAGATACCCCTATAAGGAGAATCACTTGTTAAATAAATAGATCGATTATCAATATTTATTACTGCGTATTTATTCGAATTTTTCCAACCCGCGGCGTCTCCCCGAGATTAAGGGTACTCTTCAATGCTCTCAAATAACACATATACACCCACATATTAACGATAAACACAACACTATAAAACACACACACACAACACAACAATATATATATATATATATATATATATATATATATATATATATATAAATTTTGATAAGTTTCTAAAAGGTTTTCTTTGTCGTATTATTATATATTGTTGAGCTTCTATTTTACTGGGATATGCGACAGTTGAGGGAATTGTTAATCAAAACATGTGATTTTGTTGTTGTTAAAACACATGTTTTATTTTCTACGTTTCGGCCTCATGGGGCCTTTTTCGAGTTATCTGTAATGTTAATAGTTTACATACGGTTACTAAATATATTTAATTTTTAATTAATAATATAAATGAAGGAGCTCTTACTACTATACAACAGTGATGATGACAGATTTTTATACAATAATTAAAGTAAAAATGTTTAATGGTGGTTTATGACCTTGAAAAATATATCTAGATTAATAATGCAATTATAGTACGTTAATAATTTGGTTTTACGTCTAAAAGTTTTTGTTTAATTTAGAAAACATGTTTGTTAGGTATATTATAATTTAGATTTGTGAATTAATCGGTTACTTACAATTAAAATGTGAGCAGCGGCGTTTAAATCTGTGTTTTTTTTTTAGCTTACTGGCGAAATTTCGTGTCATTCTATTGTCAAACATAAGAACTTTAAAATTTGAAAAACTTTTGTTGAAAATATATTTGTGTTATTATAATAATTAACTGCTTAAATATTTTATTTTATTTGTTTTTTGAATTTACATGTTTTGAAAAATATTATATATGTATTGTAGTAATTTACATTTTATTATGATCTTAAGTTACTCTATTATGTGCTAGATGGCGATACATAATTTTGTCCTTCTACGCGTCACAGATTCCTGAAATAGATTTGGGAAAGGTTTTCGCAATCAGTTTTATTATTCACCGTTTGGGGTTCAATTTTGATGAATATCATTTCAAGTGTGATACAAGATTTATTATTTTTCTCAATGGCTAGTACTGATGTGTTTTTAAAATTAAATTTATGTCCGGTTTCTTGTTGATGTGTCTTTAGTGCTGTGCTGTTGTTTGAATATTTATGTCCATTTATTCGTTCTTTCAGATATTGTATCGTTTGACCTATATAACATTTGTTGCAGTTTGAGCATGGTATTTTATATATGCAATGTGTTGTTTTTTCTAATGGTGGTTTTTCTTTTAATGTTGTATATATATTTTTCTTTAAATTAAATGTGTTTTTATGTGCAACGGTGAAGTTGTATGGTGTAAGTATTTTGTTTAAGTTCTCTGATAAGTGTGTGATGTATGGAATTTTTATGTATTTATTGATTGTGTTATTTGTATTATTATGATTTTTATTTTTGTTATAAAATTTATAAATTCTTTGTTTGAAATTTTTTTTTATTAATGGTGTAGGGTAATTATTTTTTATTAGTGTTTCTTTAGCTTTTGTGATGGTTGAATGACGGTATTGTGGGTTTGTTAATGTAATTGCTCTGTCAGCCGGACTGATAACTGCTTTTTTGTGTGTAAGAGGTTGTTTAGAAATATAATTAAGGTAGCGACCAGACCATGTTGGTTTGGTATACCATACTGTATGGATTTTGTTATTGTGATTTATAAGTGTCATGTCCAAAAAATTTATTTGGGCGTTTGTTTCTATTTCGTATGTGAATTTTATTTTGTTATGGTATTTATTAAATTTTTCTGTTATATATATTTATTATTTAATAAATACCATAACAAAATAAAATAGGGTTATTACCCTTCGTCAGTAGCGATTACCAAGAACCTTAGTTGTTGAAATACCTTTACATGTAGTGACCATCAAAACTTCTTGGCGCGAGCCAATCACTCCTAATGAACCACTGACAAGACGATACCTTGTCTAACACCTCGCGGCGAGTAAACAAGACGACTGTCAAATGTCCAGTGTCAACATATAAAAGGATTGCTGCAATTAAGTTCAAAAACAATTCGTCTTGTCAGTGTTCTGTTGTCAGTGGTTCATTAGGAGTGATTGGCTCGCGCCAAGAAGTTTTGATGGCCACTACATGTAAAGGTATTTCAACAACTAAGGTTCTTGGTAATCGCTACTGACGAAGGGTAATAACCCAGAAACAATATTTTCTAGCGATCCACCAGTTAGTCTTCATGGACCTGTTTTAATTAATGTTCACTACACCATTGAGGTGTAAGATTAGACCATCTTTCGTGTAAATTTTACATTTTTCTGTCATATTTGACAAGACACATTTTCAATATATATATATATATATATATATGTATGTATATATATATATATATTGTGTTCTTTTCGGTTATTTAGGTTATTTTCGGTTATTTATAGACGCTATTTGAGGCGTCCTCACACTCACCTTATCCTCACCTCAACCTTGAAGTAAATTTTCGTATTCTTGAACGTTCCTCGACTCAGTTCTCACTCAAGTGTCGGCCATATTGTGAGTTGAAACTGAGTGAAAAGTAAGGAAGCGCAACTGTCACCTTGAGCGTTCCTTTCGTATGTTTATTGTGGCATTTGGCGTATAAATTGTCATATTTTATCGTGAAATTAATACTATTTGTCGCCTTTAGTGTTATTTTTGTTATTCGTTAATATTTGCCATTTTTATTTATATATTGTTGAAATGGAAAACGATTTTTTGGATTTTGTGCAACATGTGGAATACGAGGACGTATATTTATATGCACCGAGGTAAGTTTATTTCAAATATTTAACATTGTTCCGGATTTCATTAAGTAATTTGTTAATCATACATTCATTGGGTTGTCAAGATAAATAAAGCAAGTTTTGTTTTTTGGTTTTTCTCGAAAACTGTATTTCAATTTCCTCAGGAGAAATCTTACTCCGAATACAAGACAAACATACATGTTATATTATAGGGCTCTATCAAACATAATAACTAGACGACACTCAATACTTATGCAAATTTATTAATTATTTTTAGGTTAATTTTAAGGGATGTGCCCCTTGGAGAGGTACACAAACAAAATTAAAACAACGGTTTCGGTTTTCGAGGCACGTCATACAAGAAATATTGCTATCGTTAGTGTATCCCAATCGAGCCGAGCATACACGTAGAGGACTTCCTGTACCACCGATATTGGAATTATCTGTTGCTTTGCATTTTTATGCTGCAGGTAGTTACCAGGTAAATGTTTACTTAAATCTGTAAATGCAGGGTAATATTCAATTGTCTTTTCTTTGCAGAGTTTGCGGTGATCTGCAAGACATTAGTTGAAGCACTACTTGCCGAATAATCAGTGAAATGTCAAGAACTATCGCAGATGCTCTCCCGGTGTACATCAAATTTTCAAGTACACCTGTATGCAGTCAATCACAACAAATTTTATGCATTGTCACATTTTTCGGCAGTAACGGGCGCATAGAAATAAAAAGTACAACAGCAGAAGGGTATCCTTCTTTATGCGACCCGCATTTTCAAGACAGAGGTGTTGCAGTGGCTGCGCTCCGGAAGAACAAAGGGGATTTCGATTCGGCAGCATTTATACAGCGACATTTTGTCCAATAATATACGTGTTAATTTTTGTGATATGTTTTACAAGTGCATCTTAGTTCTTGTGTGTATGGTTGCATATTAATATTTATAACAAATTGTACATAATAAAACACAAAATGATATTTTAATTTGTTTTTCTATCTCTTTTTGCCAAGATTTGCTTCTTTCTTAATTTTTCCTTACTGACGAACTCTTTTAAAAACAATTTCTCTTTACCAGAGGAAAACTGTTGAACTCCATATTATTTCAAATACCTATAACACTGTACTGCTGGTAACGTTCAACACAGAATTAATGCCATTAACGGCGAACGATAGCAGTGAAGCCAACCATAACCACTAAAATATCTGCTTGGTTATGACGTAAACTCTTACCGTCTCCTCGAGCGTTACTCACATAAGGAATCGTCTCTGAATACGAATTATGAGTCTAAGGTGAGGACGTGCTAAGTTGAGTTCGAGGTGAGTGAAAAGTGAGTGGAGTGTAAGGTCCACTTAAGGAGCGTTTATGAATTAGACCCTTAGAGTTTCTTATTATTTCACGGTTATTATTTTGTTATTTATTATTATTAAATAAAAATCGATACAAACCAGAGTGCGGTCTTTCAATCGTAAACACAAAAAGATCGGAGACACGAAAAACGGAGACGTTTACCTGTAATCTCCACTGCAAGCTACCAAGGAACAAAAAAAAGTGTCACTGGCCCAGCCGGCTGTCTGAACACGCCTGTAAAAACATTTCGGCACAGAGACCCGTTATAGTGACGCGAATAAACCCGCCCGCCGTCCGCAAGGGAAGCGCGTTACACACAGTGGTCCCATATTCGAACCGCCGCCAGCACTTCCCCTCAAAAAAGTGGTAAAAGTGGGGACGGCAGTCGAGCTGGGCCGAAAGCAAGTTTCCCGTTTCGCGAGGCGAACCCCGCCGAACTGTTTCGGCGCAGCCCGACACCGTCCCCACTTTTACCACTTTTGGCCAGCGACTTGAGGAGAAGGCGCCAGCGGCGGTTCGAATATGGGATCACTGGTTACACATCGACTTGTCTTTGTCCCGTTATGTCACGTATGAGTCTGTTGTTGTGAGTGACGGTCCGCCTGTAAAAACGTTCCGCCATCTCTTTTATGTAGATCGTTGGACCTATATCTAGACCTTTGTCTAGCTTCGTGTCGACGAAGGTTTTCGTTACTGGTGCTTTCTAATAAGATGGCTTGATTCCGGATTCTGAGAGCCAGAGAGCGAGAGAGCGGACTGTAAGAGCGGAGAGGGATGATTTCTTCTTCGAAGCGACAATCTGTAAGTAAGCGAATTTATCAGACTTGCAGCCCGAAGAAAACTGATTTCCAATGGATTTTGCCTTTCGTTATATAGGTCTTAATTGTGTTGTTTTGTGTACACTGTCCGCGAATGTGCGACCTGTAAATTTGTTTTGTTGACCGCACATGTCGTCGACGGAGCGTGTTTGACCTAGATTCGGTGATCAAGTCGAGACGCGATCGCAGCGCTTTCATTGGTCAGGTAACAAATTTGTTATACGGGAAGGGATGTTGTTTTGCCGAGAACGAGGTACTTAGGGTTGAATTTGATTTTTCACTTAGGCACCAAGAAGTTGGTCGTCGAGATGTGTGTTCGATCTCGGACGACTATTGCGGGACGTTAGGCTTTGGGGTAACTCGTTGTCGGAAATAAAAATTCGTAGTTTACGTAAATGAGCCACCACGATTTATTGCCACACGTAGAGTTGCCGTTGCGTTGATTTAGACCTAGTTGTCTGGCTTCGTATCAACAAAGGGTTTCGGTACAGATGGTTTCTTATAGGTTCCTTGCTTCCGAACTGTGAGAGCAAGAGAGCAAGGGTTGGTTTCTTCTTCGAAGCGGCGATCTGTAACTGAAGCGAATTTCTGGAACTGGTAACCCAGAGAGAACTGGTTTCCTTCAGATTTTGCCGTCCGTTATATAGGTCTGAATGCCTTTTTTGTTATCGATGTCCGCGCGTGTGTGACCTGGTAAACATATTTTTCTTGAGTACACGTGTCTTCGACGGCGCGTGTGTTACCTGCATTCGTTGGTCAAGTTGAGACGCGATCGTATTGTTTTGATTGACTGGTAACACCACCCCTCTCCATTTAGATCGCGGCTCGATTTTTGTGGCGGTGCACAGTGGTCGGAAACGCCAAAAAGCTGGCCAAAACCCTAAAAATTAAGATTTTTTTTCGGGACTTTTAGCCGTTGGAATAGTTGTAGTGGTACCCCTAGCATGTTAAACGACCGTTATTAAGAAGTTAGGGTCGATACCTGGCTTCCAAAACCAGTCCTTTTGTGAACGTCGAGCGCGTCGCTTCGCGCATTCGAGACGCTAAGTAAAGTCGGTGTTTTTCAAAAGTGTATAAAAACTGCTGCAATTAATATTTTTCTTCATTTAAAAATGGATTCTTCTCCTGAAAGTAAGTAGAAATTAAACTGTTTTATGCGAATTAATTCTAGTAATAAATATAATTATTATTCAGCACTGAAGTAGTTCGGTTTTTTCGTCGTTACTTTCTTTAAAGTTCCTTTATAAAGTGACATAAGTAAAAATGACCAAGTGACGAGCCTGTTTCAAATTTTTAATTGTTTTTTGAATGTTTATGAAAGAAATTCAACGACAACTGGGTGCCGAAAGGTGCCGATTCGCCTTTTATAATGATTTTTCTGTACTGTTGCATGAATGCGCGTTATTTGAAATATGTCCCACTTACAGTATTTATATTTTCTCATTAGCGGAATACTGTTTGTTGCACGTAACGTATTATTTGAACTCGTAAACAAATTTGTTGTGGTTTTGTATACATGTTTTACAATTATTATAACTTGTTGCTAAAGATTATTTCTTAATTATTTAAATTTTTGTTTTGTAGCTCCTGCGAATGTCGAGGAATTTTCTTTGTCTCGGAAAGAAATTTTCGAACTCATTAGAGTGGAATTGAACTCTGATATGAGTAAAATTTATAATATTGTGGAAGCAGAGGTCTCGGAAAGATGTGCAAACCGCTACGTTTTGTCCAACGATTTGAAACAAGTCATACGACTATTGACAACAAAATTCAGAGAAAAGTGGAAACAGGTGAACAGGACCGAAAAGACTTTCTATTCAAAATACGAGGAGTGGCTCAATGGCCGTATAACTTTCGTCATGCCACGGGACAGTGCGGGGATTACTGAACCGAGCACAGCAGGAGGGCGCCCGTCTACAAGCTGGGACGACTTAAGCGAACGGTCAAAACGGAGAAGGACAGAAAATATTCGATCACAGTTTGGTCCTATGGGCTTCAGGGCAAGTGGGCGCTTCCAAGGTCATTCAGGACATCTCAGATGGCAGTCCATCAACGTCATCGAGATACTTGGAATCTGTGGTATGCGCACCAGAAGAAAAACTTACAGACAAAGACGCGTTATCCCTTTTGATCGAATGCAAACTATCAAAAAGTCAGTATAAATTAATCCGTGCAGTCAGTTTAAGCAAAAATAGTTCATTTTACCAGTCTTATGAAAGAGTAATGAAATGCAAAGAAACATGTTATCCCGACGATATTACTGTAACAGAAACTGAAGCTTCAGTTAAACTTCAATCATTATTGAATCATACAGCTCATAGGATACTGGAAACACAAGCTGATATTATTTCAAGTATACCGCGCGGCAATCTTGACAATGTAAAATTAATTTGTAAATGGGGATGTGATGGCACTTCCGGTCAAAGTAATTACAAACAAAAATTTAGCGATTCACATAGTGATACATCGGATAGCAACATTTTCTTTATTTCTCTTGTTCCCTTGCAAATGGTATGTGATGATGTAGAACAAAATTCAGAGATTGTCATTTGGAAAAATTCACGCCCATCGTCTACCAGATTTTGTCGTCCAATTAAAATTATATTCACGCATGAAACTGCTGGTCAAACTAGAAAAGAAGTTGAATTGATCACAGCCGAAGAAAAGAATCTCGTGCCATTTAATATTTGTATGCACAGAAGAAATATTACAGTAAATTTTCAACTTGCATTTACAATGGTAGATGGTAAAGTGCTTAATTCAATTACTGAAACAACATCAAGTATGCGTTGTTATCTTTGCAATGCTACGTCCAAAGATTTCAACGACATTGACGCGATGTTGCAACGACCAATAGATGAAAAAAATTTACAATTTGGTATATCATCTTTGCATGCCTGGATTAGGTTTATGGAATGCTGTTTACATTTGTCTTATAAATTAGACATAAAAACTTGGCAAGCGAGGAAGGCTGATAAAGAAAGTGTTGAACAAAACAAAAAAGCTGTTCAAAAAGGTTTTAAGGAAAGATTAGGACTTACAGTAGATCAGCCAAAAACAAAATTATGGTAGTTCCAATGATGGAAATACAGCTCGCCGATTTTTTTCAAACTATGAAATTTCTACTTCTATAATGTCGATATTGAATTGTTACGACGATTTTATACAATATTACAAGTCCTTTCTTGTGGTTTTCCTATTGATGTGCACAAATTTCAAATATATACCGAAGAAACTGCGCGAAAATTTGTCACTCTTTACCCATGGTATTACATGCCCACGACTGTGCACAAAATTCTTATCCATGGTTACAAAATTGTGAGCACTGCACTGCTTCCTATTGGACAGATGTCAGAAGAAGCACAGGAGTCTTGTAATAAATTTATTAAAAAGTTCCGAGAAGATTTCGCTAGAAAATGCAGTCGAGAAAAAAATATGCGAGATATTTTCCAAAGACTCTTAGTAACATCGGATCCACTTCTTTCTAGTTTACGGCAATTTCCTTCCAAACAAAGTAAACCATTATCGGCAGATGCCAAAAAATTGTTACTCCCGCCGACAGATCCAGACACAAATTATACACTTACTTCAGCTGATGTTAGCGACTGTCGCGACAGTATGACGACCGATGAAACGCCATACGATTCAGACAGCGACTGAGAATTGTTAAATAAATGTAATATACTTGTGAAATATTAATTGTTCGCATTATTTTAATTCACACTTTTTTCCTTTCCTATATCAATAATCTTTCTATTTATGTTTCCAATTTTCGACAAATACGTCTGCCATTTTGAAGCCGCCATTTTGTTTTTTTAAAAACAGACAACGGATTCGTAATCAGCGACCTCGAAAACCCCCAGAAACCAAATTTCAAAATTTTATCTTAATTCTTTATAGTTTTGGCCAGCTTTTTGGCGTTTCCGACCACTGTGCGGTGCAGTGGTGGTGATTATTTTTTTACTTAATAAAAATAATAGTACACACAAACTTACAAAGGAAAAAAATAGTGTATAGTCACAAGCGTTCATGGTGGGATGCACTTCACTTAGTATCACGGGGAGGGGGTCGTTCAAATACCCTTAGTGTATTTATGCTGGGACGGGGCGTTCGTTCACATGGATCTTCGTGGGCTGGTTTTGGCGGTCGATGCACCAGACCGTTGGTCCAGTGGCTTCGATGATCCGATAAGGGCCGGTCCACTTCTGGGGAAAGTCTCCCTTTCGTGGTGGGTGGGAGCGTGCCATGGCGAAGTCTCCTACGTTAAAGGTGACCGGTGGAGGTCTTGGATCCGCGTATCGATTCCGATAGCGGTGTTAATTTCGGTTGAGGCGCCTGATACGTCGACCTCGGTCTTCATGATTCGGCAGTCGACGCACGTCCTGGATTGGATCGACGGAGTCTGCTTGCCAGTCTCCGGGGAGAGGTAGTTCATACCCGAGGAGAACCACGGCAGGGATTATCCCGGTTGGGGTGTTTTTCCTGGTCCGCAGGTTGAACATTGTTCTCTTAAGGGCTATTTCCCAGGCGGTGGCGTTCCTCCTTTCGAGGTGGTTTGGTCCCTTCTTGATCTCCTGGTTCCGCCGCTCCATGGGATTTGCTCTGGCGTGGTAGATGCCAGTGGTCCAGTGGATTGCTCAACAGGTTCCAACCTTGGCGTCCCAGGCAATGGACGTGAATTGTGGCGCTAGTTCCTTTTAAGAGGTACGTTTTGACCCACCGGCTGCAGAGGTCACTTATGACCAGTATATTTCTGTTTCCTTGCGGACTTGCCACGTAGAGCCCCATTAGATCCACGGAGATGGTTTCCCATGGTTGTTTGGATTGATGGGGCCTCAACGGCGAGTCGGCTTCTAGGTCCCCTCGTTTTGCGCAATAGCAAAGCAAACATCCAAGCAGGTATGTGCACGTCATGCTCCAGACGGGGCCTATAGTACTGACGGAGAATGGCTCTGTCGGTCTCTTCTGCACCAATATATCCTGCAGTCGTCAGGGAAACGGTAGATTACTTACTCCTGAAGTTGCAGTGGCACCACGAGTTTTCCGCTGCCGTCGTACTTCCTTCGTAGGTACCCGTCGCAGATTAGGTACAGCGCGAGAAAAGTTTTGTCTACCGGATGCAAGGGCCCGGTTCACTGCAGAGCTTTGTGCTTGAACATTATCCGATGGACGGATGGGTCGGCTTGCTGGGCTTCCTGGACAAGTCTTGGCAGGTCAGCGGGTTCCAGCTGGAAGAGAGCTGGGCAATAGTTTCTTCGGTGACTGGTGGCAGAACTAAAATTTCCTTGGCTTCTTCCTCGTCGGCGATGATTCTTGTAGAAGGAACATCTTGTTAGTTTGGACCTGGTGTGCTTGTTAGTCGCAAATTAAAGAGCGCAATTAGTCGCACCTAATCAGTCGCAAGGTGCGGCTATCGCTCTGGAGAGTAAACGGTGTATCCTCCAGGTAGGGCCGATAGCGTTTGCAAGCCCATACCACTGCAAGGCATTCCTGCTCATTGCAGTGGTATCTTGATTATGCCGGAGATAGTTGCGCGCTGGCATAGGAAACAATCCTTCGTCCCTGTGGATTCTCTTCACACAGTACAGCGGCTATCACCTTTGCACTCGCGTCCGTCTGGAGCACTAATGCCTGAGCAAAGTCGGGCCAGTCTAATTTCTGTGGTTCACCAGTGACCCGCCTAATTTCCTCATATGCATCATTAGCGGCTTTCTCCCACTTCCACTTTCGCGTGATTTTTAGCAAATCCGTCAGGGGTGCTATAATTTCGGCATATTTTGGGATGTAGTCGCCCAACCAAGTAACAATTCCAAGGAATTGTTACTTGGTTCGGAGTTCACGCCGTGTTCTCGGGACTGTGGGCAAGCGCATTTTCTCTGCGCGTTCTCGGCATGTTCCTGGTGCTTGTTATATGATGTCCAAGGTAGTTGGCACTTTTCGGGCGCCCATAGGAAATTACGGCGTTCAAGCTTTTACAAAACCAGCTGTATATGGTTAAGATGGTCCTCCATATTGTCCGAATATATGATGATGTCATCCAAATATACAAGGGCAAACTTCAGCAAAAATCCTGTCCGTACTTCGTGGGTCATTAGTTTTTGGAAGGTTGTCGGTGCGTTTTTCAACCCGAACGCCATCACAATTCGTAAACAGCCCCGTCAGGGGTCGTGAAGGCGATAATTTCTCTAGATGCATCGTCTATTGGTATCTGCAAATATCCTGCCTTTAGGTCCAGCGTTGTAAAAATCTTAGCCGTGCTCAGTTCGCACAAGACTTCCGGTATTAGGGGTAGGTTCGGATTTGTCATGGGTGCTCTTGTCCAAACGGCGGTAGTCCACGCAGAAACGAGTTTTTCCATTCTTCTTTTTCACTATCACAATCGAGGAATTGTAAACCGATGTGCTTGGTCTAACAACCCCGTTAGCTAACATCGCCTCGACTTGCTCTGATATCATCTGTTTCTTATCGGCAGAGTAGCGGTAAGGTGATGCCTGGACAGGTCTCTCAGCACCTGACCGAATTGTTGAAATATTTTGTCCGCGACTTGGTCAAATGGCGGAGGTAGACCGTAGTTAGTTTCAACAATTGGCTGTGTTATTTTCCGGTGGGGGTGGCACAGGGACCAGTAAACGGTCCTTCGGCTTGAGGTACCGTAATGGAGGCACCCCCTGCCTACAGCCATCATCATCTTCTGGTTCCTCATCCAAGGTTTGGTTTGGTTTTACAGTAGTCTGTGACTTCGGCTGGGCCGTCAAATCTTTTTCGACGCTGCAGGCCACATTTTCCGGCCTGTTTCCTCGCAGCTGTATTCTGATGCTGGGGTGAAGACATTCCACCATTTGAATAATCATTTGCTCTTCTGGGACGTTTTTCCCAAAGAGGAACGCCTCGGTGCCTTTAGGTGACTTCTGTTGGCCGCCGTATAAGTCTGCCACAAGGCCAGCGGTTTCTTTTGCTTCATTAAATCTTTCCTCCAGCCTTTCGGAGAAGATTTTCCATGTAAGCCGCAGATGGGCTAATGGACGGTAGCAATACCGGGCTTGGTCCAATAATTGGTCCGCGGCTAGTGGCATTCGGTCTTCTGACTCGATTCGATTGTCCAGCAAGTATTTCGCCATGCCCTGTAGGAAGGCGCATGATGCGAACGGCCTTTTGAATTCTGGCATTCTCGATCTCAACTTCTGGTTTTGCCGACGATGCCCTCCAGCATTTCCTCGGTCATGGTCACATGGATTGGGTTGGGCGCCACTGGAGGTGCCTTGAAAAAAATTGTTACACAGGGAGGGATGTTGTTGTGTTGGCGAGAACGAGGAATTTATGGTGGATTTGAATTGAAAAATCAAATCCACCAAGAAGTTTGGGGTAACTCGTCGGAAAAAAAATTCGTAGTTTGAGTAAATGCTATTATTTTTGACATATGACAGCATTCGTAATGGGATCTGTAATTGACTACACTGTTGCCAAACGTACACACATCGAGTTAAACTATTATCACATGATGAACCGTTAACAAGCCGATAATTCTATTTATTCACAATCACTATAGTAATATGTCGATTCCTAACCTTTTCGAGGTTTGAAAGTACGTCATTCCTAACCGCCTTTATTTTCGCACCCATGGGCGAAAAAGTAAGGGCTTCCAACCATTAGACAATTACATGTTCAATAATATTTAAGGCTGTAATAAATTTGGAAACGCCTCAGCAGCTGCTCTTTTAACTCAGGTGGAGTACCATGATCCATTTCACTATCTGAACTTTCATCTTACCTCTCATCTCATCTCTATGACTCTCACAATTATTCGAAGAATAATTAATACAAATGTCAGATTCATTGAATAAATGTCAAATGAATTTAAATGCAATGTCATAGCCTACTTCATCAACTTACTATATTGGAAAACATCGAATTTATTCGTATTTTGATAATTATTGAATAAAAACGGTGGCGATTGTAAATAAACGAGTATACCATCCTCGCTGGAAAGTTTCATTACGCCTCGGATAGCGATAGGATTGAGGGATCTACTATCCTAATGAAACACTTTCCACCTCGGATGTAATATACTATTTTCTATTTCGGTGCACAATGACGTTTTTGTGACACTGTTTTTACAAAAAGTAGTTAGACAAAATTGAATTTTGTGCAATCGCTTTTAGTGACTTTTACGGTGAGGTTGGTGGTTGTTGACATTAGTTGGTAATAGAATAATGGCACCGATCACCGAAGAAATCTCATGTTGGTAAAGTAAAAAGAAGTTAACATTGTGGTCTAGTTATTCCATGCTACGAACTTGAATATTTAAAATGAAAATCTGAAAATTCGGTATTTTGAAACTAAAATACTATGGATGTCATACCCAACCTAAGAGATTAAAACTCATTAAATGGTTTTTTTTTATCTTAATATTAAATTAAATATATTAATGAAAACGAAAAAATAGCATTTAACACTCGTTGTACAAGACAACAAACTAGTATTACAATACACTATTGTGAAACCCAAACTTATTTTAACAGGCCATCAATTCATAATTTGACAATCGTTTGTGAAACCAGGCATTACTGTATGCACCACGCACCAGGCCAATATTATTTAATACATTTTTACATACCTTTTTGGTACTTTTTCGAAAATTTAAATTGCCCAAACTGTATCGATATATATAATCAAGCGTAATTTGCCGTTTGTTAGGGTTTTGGAAGTTAGGCGTATAGTGTATATTTATTATGAATAATCGTAATTGTAAATAATTGTAAATTGTAAATTTTACAACATAATAGTGGCGGTAAGTTTCACTAATATGAAATAAAAATAATATGAATGAATGGAAAATAATGGTTTCAAGCAAGTTACAGGTCCCGCAGTTGCAATAGCCTGTTCGATTGCGTATGCTACAGATCCTGCAAAAACAATATTTAATGAAAACACTTTACAATAATTATACAATGAAAGCTGATATGCGTCGTGGCGATAACGTATTAATGACGGGGATACATCTCGGATGAATAAACAATATTAGCTAATTATATCTAGCAATAGTCTACAATCTATTATATACGATATTAATGCAGTGTCAGCGGCGCGCCTTCATAGTGGCCCCTAGACAATATTACGTATGTAACTCCTCCATCCTCAGATTCGAACACTATTTGGAATTCGGAATTCTTGATTGCTTCCAAGCCCGTTCTGAAGGACGTCTTGATCCTGTCCTTTTCTTGATTTCTCGATTTTTCCTTCATATGGTGTTGGTATTGAGGAAAATGGTTGACCGGGGTAGGAGTAGATCCTGATTTTTACATTTGTTTTTCAAAGGTACAATTTCTGTCTCGAATTGCAATAGATAATATATTTTAGGAATAATGATATAATATCCTTTTTCTAACACTAACATCTTATACTGTAACAGTGGTCCATTAGAACTATCCCTTTACGTTGTCAATAAAATTCATCATTCCTTATAAAATACGTCGTCAATGGTGACGTAATTTATAATCATTTCAAATCGGCATTTAATAGTATATTATTATAAAAGTTTAGTAAGGCAACGGATTGTCGCACGGGTGGTTTGGGGCACGACGAGCTTGCGAGGAGTGCCTCAATAGAACGAGTGCGACAATTTCGCCTTAGTCAACGTACACTATTTTATCTACTTTGCATTTGACGCGGAAAGGAAACAAGCACCGTGTGCCGCCAGCTTAACGGACCAGCGGACCATGTCCTCCAAATGTGACGGATTTCCTCCCCACTGACTGGCGGGCCTAGTCCGGCAGTGAATTTAATCCGTCGTATTCTTAAAATTTCAATTTTACGTTAGTGGGCAAGCCGACGTACCGAGTCCTGTCGGATCAGATCCGGCGGATCAAGTCCGACGGACCTGGTCCGGCAAAAAGTCCGCTCGTGTATGGCAGGGTAATGAAGCCTAGATCCCACTTATTGCGTAAAATATCTATTTATTATTGTTCTTCGTGCTTGCATTCCTTCCACGTTGTTATTAACTTGCTAGTGTAAATTTAACTCATTATTTTCTGGCACTTCCATGGGAATATTTTCCAGCCTACCCTCCACACAAATGTTATGAAGCACAGCAGATGCTATCACGATTGTACCACATTCTTCAGGATTGTATCGTAACACCCTTTCTCCCATAATACACCTGAATCTCGATTTTAAAACTCCGTTACATCGCTCTATACAATTACGAGCACTTGTTGTAATGTTGTGATCCCAGCTCTCTAAACATAAATTGTATTCATATTAGTGATGGGCATAATCGAGATATTTCAATAATCGATTATTAGTAATCGATATAATTTAATAATCGACTAATATTAGTAGTTAAAATTAGTAGTAGTCGTACTAATACTAATTAATGCAACGTACAACATAAACGTTCTAATACCACTAACAGTGTGTTTTCTAAAGCCGTGCAACCTACAAATTTACATCGAAACAAACTATCGTCTAAAAATTTAGATCAAATTATATTCCTTAATACCACATTCTTATAAATTTGTTTTTATTAATTTTTATTATTATTGTTTAATCTAGAGTTATTAATTTATTATATAGGTACCTTTGTTTTTATTGAGAATTATACTTTTGTTGTTATTTGCTCATATTTTTTATATATTATTGTGGCAGTTTATAAATATTATTGTAAATTTTGAAGCGTTTTATTTACTAACGCAATATCATCAACACGATTGTATTTATTTAAATTATTGTATTCTTCAATCCGACAATGACGATCGGTCGAGACTACAAAAAATAATTGAAAGAGTAGCTTCGCTTAGCGATACGACTAATTAGTTGCCACAATCGAACGAATGTTAAAATAAAATATCTCGAACCTGGAACTACTATTAATATTTAGTGGTGGGGTTAAAATATATCGAGATATCGGACCTTCTCGGTCCGCTGCCACATGTTCCGTGATCGACGTACGACTACTAATTTAGTACTACTAATTTTCAGAGTGCATAGTCGATTATCTCGAGAGATTTTAATAATCGACTAATTCGTGTATCGCATCTCGATTATTCCCATCACTAATTCATATATTTAGATATTAAGTTAGGAATATTCGTTAAAGGCGTGCGTTCCGAAGCGTAAATTATTATATGACAAGCCAACATTGCTCAACAAGGGACCTGCAAAAACACTTGTGTTTACGAAGACAACCGCCCGGCTCAATTGCCACATTCTGGGAAACATCCGCCGCTTCGAGATTTTAAAACTAAGTTATAAACTTTTATTTTTATTACCATATTTACAATAAACTACACTTCTCGATAACTACCGGCACTAAATTGCGGCATCCCCGGAAACCCAAATCGCCGCCTCGATATTTTAAACAAAGTTGTAAATTTTTATTTTATTATCCAATTCATTCCAGCTCCCAGAGACCACGGGCGACCAAAATCCAAATACCTCCACCCCTAAATTTACAAAATGTTTCAACCAATAAAATACAAAATAGTCTCCCCGTTAGTAAATAGGCGTGATTTAAGCTGACATAACTAGAAAATAACTTACTCTAAAGGCATTAAGAGACTAGATTTTAAAAGGAACATTTACGTTAAGAATTAAGCATTATATATGTATATATCATTATTGATGAGAAAATCTTATTGTCCTCTGTGTAGATAATAATCTTCGTCTTCGGAGTGTTTAGGACATACGGGTGAAAATAAAACAATATTACATAAGTAACGTTTCGCTATTGTAATTAAATAGCATCTTCAGACTATAATTACAACAATAAAAAGCAATTAACATTAAGGACAAAAATGATTAAAAACAATAAAGGAAATGAGACTTACCCAATGTAATTTGATTAATGAATATAATAAAATATAACAAACAACATATCGTAATGTCATGAATAAATAAGATTGTTCGCAATTAACCCAACGAAATTCAAACATGAGGAATCAATTTTCAAATAAAGTTATAAGTCATGTATCGTAACAACATGTATCGACAACAACTAAACACATTGACAAAACGGACCGTAAAACTGGAACAAAAACGATGATTGCGCGAGCATGTAGTAAATAAAACCCCTAAGTAAAAACCTACTTTAATAAATTTCTATAAATTGTGGATATCATTGAATTATCATTTTTAATATTACATGTATTATTTGTAGTTCCTACATAGATAGATTCCAGGATGAAACGTTTAGGTAAATTATTTTGTCTATCTATAATTTTAGGATTAAGTAAATCAAAAGTATGTTGATATTTTTATACGTGGGAGCATAATGCTGTAACTTCTGATTTTTTTTCCTTATTTATTATATTCTTACAATCCTGTCTATGATTTTGAATCCTTCGTTTCAAATATTGTTTGGTTTGTCCAATATAAAAAATATTGCAATCATTACATTGGAGCCTGTACACCAGATTGCATTCCAATAATAACGGTGTTGTGGTTTTTAATTTTGTGTATAATACCCCAACCATTTTTGTATTATAAAATGTCATAGTATCTATCTTGTTGTTTAAAATGTTTCTTAATTGTTCTGACAGTCCACCAATGTAAGGAAAGGAAAAAAAAATTTGGAACTGGTATGTGAATATTAAGTTTAGAAACATTAGAATGATTCGTCGAATGTAAGATTTTGTTAATTAATTTTCTGGGGTAATTATTAGCTCTCAAAATATCCCAAACAATTGTTTTATTTTCTGATTGAAATTTATTACTACTTAGTTTATCAACTCGGTTGTATAACGCTAGTATAATATTAATTTTCTGTCTCATAGGGTGTTGAGACATGAAATTCAAAATTCTACCGGAACTTGTAGGTTTAGAGTACCATTTAGTTGCAAGTGATTTGTCATTGCTTCTAATGATGGTAATATCTAAAAAGTATAATTTATTATTTTTTCAATTTCTAAGGTGAACTGTAATTGAGGTCCCGGATGCAATAACGCTCTGAGCGCGTGGACGTCGAAATAAGTATTGTCCAACCGATCGATATTTTGGGGAAATTTTTTTTTCGGAAAATGGATGAAACAAAAATACTATCTTGTGTAACTTTCTGCATCTTTTTTACCCGAACTATTTTTTGATCCGTCAATTAATTTGTCCAGAAAAAAATAAAATAGTGAATTTTTTTCGTTCGACAATTCAATTAATTTCAATGCTTTTTAAAACTCGAATCGCGAAATCTCGGTAACTATTCGACCAAACTAGTTGAAATTTTTAATGGAACACTGTGATACTTCACTGTTGCGAATAGAGTTATTGCAATCGTCGAAATAATCATTTGTTGGATACTATTCAATAAATAATCAGTTGCGCTACGAAACCATGTTCTTTTTTTTCGACTAGCGAGGAAGTTTTTCGCTATTGGTCTTGCGACATTCTCTTTGCGATATCATTGTTCCTTAGACTGTAACGTAAATTTTGATGTATCACTTGGCGTGATAAGTTTAAAACCTGGAAAGTTGTTGCTTTGTAAACAAAAGGTTCGTTTATCGCGCACGACGCGTCAAGCGCTTCCGTGCTACTTTACTGCATTTTATTCTTGCAAGCATAGATTAATGCCCAAATTACTTAAGTGTTTATGTGATAATCGTGATTGAAGCATACAGTTATTCTTCTATGCAAGTACGCAATCGAACATACAGCGCATATGAATGAAAAAATTGCAATACGATTACCGGCTGTAAACAAAAGTTTATTTTGGTCACACTCGCGATCGTATAAGGAAAAGTCGAATAATTATTATTGTTTTTATAGACATTTTTTCTAACAACGAAAGAAATACAATAAATAGTATTAACTTGTAATTATTACATCACTAAAATATTAAAAACATCTATCATTTGGGATGTACGGGCGGAAAAAAAATTGCTCGAGCACATTGAAACTGAAAGAGATTATATATATTTGGTACAAAGTGCTCGAAATCCTCCATTTACTACAGTAGAACAGAAAGACTGCACGGTGAAAGATTTTGAATCTTTAATTTTAAAAAAATACAAAGTTCCGAAAGGACTTAAGATCAGTAAAGCAGTTAAAATTCAGTATTTTGGTAATGGTCAAATTAATGTTTTCTACGATTATGATGGCGAACCAATTACCTATAAAATAGAGGCGACAGTGTCATTTGACGATATTGTAAATGCTGCAGAAGCTAAACAAATATGGATTTCACAAGAAAAAAATAAAGATTTAAATGCACTGCTACGATATTTGACTCCAGGGGGTAGAAATTATCATACATCATATTTAGATGATATGCGTGTTAGAGTAAAGACGGTGAGCAAATCTAGTGAAGATAAAAATCTAACAAGCAGGAATGAAAGTAGAAGAACCAAAAGAATCTGCTCCCTAATGATACATGTTTTTAATATTTTAGTGATGTAATAATTACAAGTTAATACTATTCATTGTATTTCTTTCGTTGTTAGAAAAAATGTTTATAAAAACAATAATAATTATAATCTTTTGTTTACAGCCGGTAATCGTATTGCAATTTTTTCATTCATATGCGCTGTATGTTTGATTGCGTACTTGCATAGAAGAATAACTGTATGCTTCAATCACGATTATCACATAAACACTTAAGTAATTTGGGGATTAATCTATGCTTGCAAGAATGAAATGCAGTAAAGTAGCACGGAAGCGCTTGACGCGTCGTGCGCGGTAAACGAACCTTTTGTTTACAAAGCAACAACTTTCCAGGTTTTAAACTTATCACGCCAAGTGATACATCAAAATTTACGTTACAGTCTAAGGAACAATGATATCGCACGGAGAATGTCGCAAGACCAATAGCGAAAAACTTCCTCGCTAGTCGAAAAAAAAGAACATGGTTTCGTAGCGCAACTGATTATTTATTGAATATTATCCAACAAATGATTATTTCGACGATTGCAATAACTTTATTCGCCACAGTGAAGTATCACAGTGTTCCATTAAAAATTTTAACTAGTTTGGTCGAATAGTTACCGAGATTTCGCGATTCGAGTTTTAAAAAGCATTGAAATTAATTGAATTGTCGAACGAAAAAATTTTACTATTTTATTTTTTTCTGGACAAATTAATTGACGGATCAAAAAATAGTTCGGGTAAAAAAGATGCAGAAAGTTACACAAGATAGTATTTTTGTTTCATCCATTTTCCGAAAAAAAAAATTTCCCCAAAATATCGATCGGTTGGACAATACTTATTTCGACGTCCACGCGCTCAGAGCGTTATTGCATCCGGGACCTCAATTGTGGGTGGAAAATGAGAAAAATGCAACCGTTGAAGTGGTTTGTTTTTTGAAAGGAACGATAGAGTCGCTAAGTCTAAGTACGAGATCTATTTGAAAAATATAAAATTAATAAAGACGAACGCAACAAGATAAATACTTAAATAAAACGCATGTATCAAGAATGTATGGACTACATAAATATTTGGATAAAACCTTTACACTCGTTGGAATGCTTTGAATTGTTGCTATTAAAGCAAAATCTAGAGCTACAATTCGACAATTTCACAAACTGTATTGTATTTCTGAGAAATAAAGGAATCATCATTGACGAATTATTTGAAGAATTTTGCCTATTGAAAACATTTCTTAGCACAAAGCAAAGTGATTTTGTGACGAGCTAGCTGAAAAGCAGTGGGTAATTTTCTTCAATCCGTGCAATGATAACACTCGTTTTACCGAATTACTGAAGATTTGTCAGTATTTTTTTTTTGTATTATGCCACACAATGCAAAGGTGGAACGAATTTTTTCACTTATGAATTCGCAGTGGACAAAGGAAAGGAACAGATTGACAGTTGAGTCAATAAGAGCAACATTACTCGTACAATACAATTTCAAACATATGACATGTGCCAAATTTCACAGTGAAATTTCTTCAAAAACAAAATTTTTGAAAGCTGTTGCCAGTGGGCAAAAATATAATGTGCAAAAAATATAATTAAAGTTAATAAAACTTTTTTACAGAAATCAGGATTTTTTACTGCTTGCAACAGTTGCAAACCGGGTTTTCGATTTCAAACCCTGGTAACCCTACTTGCGACAGGTTGTGGAAGTCCGCAACAAATTAGGGAAATACCCGAAATATTAACGTTTAAGTTATTTTGTGGATGTATTTTTCAGTTTTGCGTCCTTGTCATCGCGCTCTGCTTAGAATAAAAATGAAATCTTATTAAATATTAAATGCTATGGGCGGGTTTATAGAACATTTCTTAATTCTGCATTAAGTTAATGACGGTGTTAATTTAGCAGCGCCATTAAATTAATAACAGTTTACACATACATTTTTGACGAAATTTAATGAGCGATTAGTTAATTTGAATTAAAATGATATTTGAAGCTGTTGGTACCGCGGACCAAACCACAGCCACGTTAACGCCTATCTTCACATCAAGTGCGTGGGTTTGTTTGTACTTCTTAACCTAAAAAGCCGGTTTTTATTTGTGTTGTATTTCACTCGAAAATCGAAATGGAAAAAGGTGATAATGCACGTCGGGAACGAGGGAAAAACTTCACTGAAAAAGAAAAACAGATTGCAATAGCGGTCATAGATAGGCAAGTTTAACGATAGTTGAATTATGTTGTAGGTTTTTGCGTCGATGATGCCGTTATTTTGCCACCTATAAAATAAAATTATCCGTAATTCCAATATAAATCACTTTCCTTATCCTACATTCTCCTTTATGCGACCTTTATCAATCCTTTAGATATCGACTCATGGTGGAAGATAAGGCCACCAATGGATCTTCCTTGAAACAACGGTATGATGCCTGGGGAAATATTACGGAATAGTATAACTGCCGCAAGAACGGTGAAACAGCTGAAAGTTTTATGGTCAAATTTGCGCCGATTAGCTAAAAAAAAAACAGTGGCCGAAGCGAACGCGAACTTTTACATGCCTACCTGCATTTTTAGAAAAGAAAATATTTGGACCAGGAGGATGAGGACGTTGATGGGGATTTGGAAGCGTTTAAACGCAGAAAAAAGGAAGATAAGGTTTGCTTAAAATATTGCATCTTATAAAGGTTCTAACTGTGTTCATTTCAGCAAAACATATCAAAAACAGGTGGTGGGCAATATAATAGTCAATTGTCAGAAGTATGAGCTAGAGTCTTGGCTATGGTAGAGCCATTGCCAAATATATCATGGAGCTAAATATGAAATAGTCTTATAGCTTCTGATAAATTGTGAACAGTTAATTTCTTTATTACCCATTTCAAAATTGTAATCATTTTTAGATGTAATACTGTCTCCGAGTCGCGAGGCTATTTTAACAACACTGATACCCAGCCCAACTAGTTCGTACTACCCAGGACCAATTCCCGGACCTTCCCATGCTTACACCACTTCTCCTAGTCCTGAAATTGACATGGGAGATCCAGAAAACCTTGGACCCGTCAATATTCTTCCAACTGAACGTCCCCAAATCCAAAGGAAAAAATATATTCCACCGAAACAAAATAAAAAAAAACGAAAAGAACAACGACTCAATTAAAAAGTACATTGTATTTAAAGCGTACTCAATTAGCTAATGTGGAAATTTCTTTTAAAAGAAAAATTTATGAAGTCGAACTCAAAATTGCACATAAATGTTCCAATATTTATTCATTATAGTTTTGTTTTATTTTTTTGCGTGAAAAGTATTTTATGTAAAATGTGTCCCTATTAAAGCTATGCGAACAGCATTGTTTTCATTATTGTTTCTAATATCTCCAGGTTCCATTACATCTTGATAGGATACAGCAACCTCTGGATCAACTGGCAGTTCGTCATCGTTAGCTAAAATTTCTATATTATGTAGCACACAACAGGCTACAATAGTGGTCAAAGGTGTCTCGATTTTAGTCCGTAAACCAATAACAATCGTCGCTTCAGCACGCCAAAACATCTTTCAATGGGATAGCTTGTAGCTTTGTGTGAATTATTATACGCCTCTTCTGCTGCCGTTCTGGGATTTAGTAGAGGTGTTAAAATGAACGAACGACAAGAGTATCCGCTGTCACCCAGTAAAAAAACCTTCTCATTAAAAATTGTGCTATCGTGTACACTTCCATGCCATCGAGCAACTATATTTGTTATTTTTAGGTTTAGTTCACATACAGCCTGACCACCTACGACCACTACGACCACCAGGAGACTCAATTCTTATGTGGCTACAATCTATTGCACCGATTACTCTGGGCATCATCCTCAGTTCGTTTTATTATAATGCATGCTGAAATGCACCAGTGGCAAAATATCTCATGGTTAGTAAAATTTGATTTAATCTTGAGACAGGTTTTCGTCTTCGAGTAATGGGTTTTCATTTCAGGGCCGATTAGGTCACACAATTGTTTGTTTTTCAAAATGAAATCTCATTTTAAATACTTGGTCGTCGAATAATTCGAAAGGATTTGTTCTGTCTCGTAGAGCACGACGTCTCCGTGGAATTCTTTCTTCCTCATCATGAGAAGACGACAGTGATATTTCTGATGTCGGATATCTATAATTTGCATTTTCAAATAAAAAATATAACCAATACAGCATTTTGATTTATTATTTACCTTGATTTCTTAAAATGTGAAAATGTGAATAAAATAATAATAAATAATTTTTTAATAGTTATTCCACTTCACTTTGATGTAAAACTCGAGTCAATTAACGATTTAACTGAGGTAGCTCCTTCGATTAATTTAATAGCGTGGTAATGGAGAAGTTAATGGCGATTACCCGCTAATTTAGTTTCTATAAACTGTTTTTTGATTTAATCATGATTAACCGCTGTTAATGGAAATTAGTGACATGACAAATGAAAGTTAATGGCGCATTAACTTTTTAATTTGAATTAAATATTTAATTTGCTTTCTATAAACTGACCCATAATGTTATAAGTTTAATGTTAGCATAAATTATAGTGTATATTTCACTGTGTTACTACCTTTCAAGTTCAAGGCATTCTTGGTAAGTAATAAAACAAAGAAGATTATCGCTACTCGGCGATTGTATTATCCAATGAATAGGGTATGACAATTGAAATTGTTAACAGTGTTCAATAAAACAATTGAAGAAATAGACAATATTCAATTTTTATTACTATTTATAGTAATAAAAATTAAGAATTTTTAATTTACCGTAAATATGGCTTATCTGGGGGACAACCTAAAACCTGCACATTAATAAGCATTGGATTTTGACGTCTCTTAAAGCCAATTTTAACAACCTACCTTAGTTTAATTTTAAATTTAATTAAAAAAAAGATAGTTTACCAACTTTATAGAAAATTAAGATAAAACTACCTAAACTCAGCTCTTTCTTTTGCGTTGTACCGTCGTTCCAAGTATAATCTATAGTTAAGCTGAGCTTATCTAAATTTGGCTTACAGTAGGTTGGAATGAATATAAAACCTTACTATCGGTGCCAAAGTAGTAGTCCCCTGTGTTTGAAGACCTATATCAAAGAAACCGCTTGTTACAACCGGCAACCATTTCTACGTAATATACTGTTCAAGTTTTCTGCCCCTGCGTTTAGAAGTAAGCATCCGATTTTTGCGATATCTAACGGATAGCCGACTTTACAATTTTTTTTCTACTTAACTGTTCAACAAAAAAAAATATGATATGTTGTGCACAGTGTGGAAATTTTATTTTTTCAATATTATACGTATTTTAGCTGCAAATCGAACTTTTCGTGATCTCTGTTATCTCCGTTACAAGATATCGCACGAATACGTAATGAAATTTAATTGTACCAGTTATTTGATTATTGGGTGCGAGATACGTATTCCAATAAAGTTCGCGCATAGTTCCCCCCGAAGGGAGCGGTGTCGGTCTAGCGCTGTGTAATCTGCCAGGGCGGTACTCCAAACTTTTTGGATTATTTTCAGACGTCATTTATTTTATTTTTTAACAGCCTAAATAATAATTAGTCATAATGGTAATGTAATATTTATTGTAGAAAATAGTTATAATGGACGCTTACATACATAATAAAAAATACTACAACATATCAATGTGTCGTGTACTTGACGAATGAAAATAAATATAAGAATAATAACGATAATATGTCCATAGATTAAGATCGTATAATAAAAACAATAAAATTATACAAATATTTACGTTATAAATAATCCATATAAGTTCTACAGTTTTTTCACACGTCGTGTGATATGTCGTAGATAAAATTAATCTTTTTGTCTATACTCAAATACAATCAAGCGAATGCTTTTCGCTAAACATTCTGACTTGTTTATGTTTCTTGCACTGCATTTATTATCATTATTTAACTCAATGTATATTCATTACCGTCTAAGTGAATGTGCAATTAAAATGCGTCATGACTGCGGTCCAGTATAAGAACGAAGGAATTCTTGACAAATCGGCATATTCATATTGTTCTTAATAGTCGTATTATTTCGGTATAAAGTCCCTGAACGAAGTGGTTGTTAGGATTGGTTCTGGTCCTATAGTTAGATTAGTATTTTGAGTAAACCTTTGAATGGCGTCGATTACGTTACCCACGAATTGAGCAGAGTTGCTTATGGCAGACGACTCGGCCGTATCAGAATTGTTAGGAGTACGACTACCTTGTGTAACATCCTCTATGATGCAATGGGGAAAGGGAGCATCCTCGGTATCAATTTCATCATTGCATTGTTCATCATCATCATCATCATCATCATCAACATCATCAACATCATCATCATCATCATCACTTGACTCGCCCGACACTTCATCATCGTCACTTTCTCCTACGTTAATTATAAATGGTTCCATAATTTCGTCTATAAGGGGTTCTTTTTCTATGTACGATATCTCAATTTTCTTACAATGCTCAACACAATTCTTCCATATCTCCGTTGAAACGTCGTTCAAAGCTTCCTGACATAAGTTCAATACATCCTTTATTTTAAAAGTATTATTTCTTGTTGCAACTTTATTTTTCACGTATGCCCAAATTAATTCAATAGCATTAAATTCGCAATGAGCTACATGTAACCACAGTAATTTCACATCGTTTCCTCTTACTTGCTTTGCAATAGTTTCTAATAATAGTACCTTTTGATAACGATGCGGCTTAGACAATAGCAACAGCTGTGGTTTAGTCAATTTTGAAAAAATAGCAATGCCCTCCGGAAGTGCCACCTTGTTTTTCTGTAACCAAGCAATCATGTCATCTTTCCTCCAGGATAATGTAGGGTTCCTAAAATCAGGATCTAGCATTGTATGATAAGGAGCTTGATCTATCATAATTATTGATTTTGCTGGTATTACCGACAGCACGTGCCGGTACCATTCCTCATAATGTTGCTTATTCATTTCGTGATGATAATCGGCTTTTGCTTTCTTTTTTTCGCCTATAAAGCATTTACGGCTTCCTTCCAAAAATCCATTCTCGCTACCAATATGCAAAATAATTACCCTTTGACCTGCTCCAGATGATCGCTTTATACCGACTCTATAACCGTTTACTTCTTGAACTCCACCTCGATAATGGTCAAAAGTATCCTTATTATCCGGGTTTACTTTTTCAACCCATCCGAACTGTTGAGCATGATTTGCACCACACCAGGTTTCGTCCGTGTAGAAGATTTCCCATCCCTGATGTCTATACCTTTGAAGAGATGTCAAGAAATTAGCTCTCTGAGCAGTTATGTGAGGGTGTTCCATTATCACTGGTTTATTATCTAATTTTCTAAATGAAAATTTCATGTTTTTTAACCATCGGTACAATGTTCTCTGCGAAAATTCGGGTAAATTTGGAACTTCAGTTGTAAGTTCAGAGTACAATTCTTTTACTGTCAGAAATTTCCGTTCCATATAAAAGTTGAATACCTTTCTCCTTATTACCCCTTGCAAAAATTCGTCACATTCGATTTTTTTTCTAGCAGTTTTTGGTATAAAATGATTTACTCTATCTTCACTTTTGAATTCATTACTTACTCTTTTAACTGTTCTTGTGGAGACTCCAACAGCTTTAGCCGTTCTTTCCACGACGTTCTTCACATCAATAATTGGTCCATTCTTATCTTTTTCGTCTTGAAAAAACTGTCTTACATTTATTATAAGTTTGACTTCTCTAGTGCAATGCTTCGGCATTTTTGCATAAATAATAGTACATTGATTATAAATAAAAATACTCAGTAACGTAAATAAATAACATTTCGTGCTTTTATATGAATTTGTTATCATTATTTACCACAGGGGTATTCGTTATCATGTTATTAAAAGTGTTTACTACCGACAGCCGGATGAAGATGCATTGACCACATTTGTTTACTACCTGTGCAAAAATAATAATCGACTGAAAGCCTATATTCAAAGCAACGGTTTGGCAGAAAAAATGTGAACTTTAATAATTGCACTAGCAGAGCCGTGGATTTTGTTATATATGAATACGCTTATTCACAAATTTAATAATTTCATTTTAATATTTCATAAGTGTTTGAAATTTTGAATTTAATTCCTATAGAAATGTTGCACATAGTAGTGTTTGTCGCGAAGCGTAGAGTCCGGTCCCGGCAGTAAATATGCGATAAGAGATTGCGCAGTCGCCAAAAATTACGCAGACTTCATTTAACTTTAAAAATATTAAATAACGAGTACAATTAAATTTCATTACGTGTTCCGAGATAGGTACAAGTTGATATTTCCTTAGAAATAAATTCCGCTTTCGTGCGATATCTTGTAACGGAGATAACAGAGATCACGAAAAGTTCGATTTGCAGCTAAAATACGTGTAATATTGAAAAAATAAAATTTCCACACTGTGCACAACATATCAGATTCCGTCCAGTCGAAGTTTCAATTTTTTTTGTTGAACAGTTAACTAGAAAAAAAATTGTAAAGTCGGCTATCCGTTAGATATCGCAAAAATCGGATGCTTTTTTGCACTTCCCTAATGATTACTTCTAAACGCAGGGGCTGAAAACTTACAGTATATTACGTAGAAATGGTTGCCGGTTGTAACAATGTATATTTAATTTCTTTCCGCCAAGCGGTTTCTTTGATATAGGTCTTCAAACACAGGAAACTATTACTTTGGCACCGATAGTAGTTTCAAGCTTTGGCTGGTTGCAAATTAGTTTTGTACTTAGATTTAAAACCTATAGATTTAAAACACAAGTATTTTTTCACCTTCCTGTTGTCTTCTCAAATAAGCTGCATTCTGTTCTCTTTTTATATTTTATTCACTGATGTGTTATTTAAAAGTAATATCTTAATTAATTTAATAAAAATTATTTTTTAATTAGACCATGTCAAAGCCAGGAAAAAAAACTAAGCGGTTCCCAGAATCGGAAAAGAAAACTACAGCAAGAAAAAGAAGCTCTGAAATCTAGAGTAATAATAGAATCATACTTAGGAAAAAATCGCAAAAAGAAAATCCAGAAAATAAAAAAGATGAAGATGTAAAATCAGATTCAGAGTCAGAATCAGATTCAGGTTGTACACCTACTGCTGCTAAACTTTCATGTACTAATAACACAACTCAACAAATACAAGACTCTGAAGAAAGTGGCTCAAGTATATCAGAAATGATAAATCCATATTCACATCTAATAAAAAGCACAGAAAATACAGAAACACTTGCTGTAATTCCGGACGTTCTGGAGTTCAAGGATGTTGCTTATTTCAAATTTGGCAACAATCTTCCAATAATATCGAACCAACTTCGAAAAGAAATGATTATTCGTGGATTTTGCACATTTCAAGACGAAGCTAGTTTAAATGCAGCAACAACATCAACTAACCGTCTAATGTCAAAATCTTGGTTTTCTCAACAGGTCGGTAATGAAGAGGAAGGAAGTGAAGTTAACCGATCTTGTTTATTATATTCACCAAAAAATAATGCAGCGTACTGCTTTTGTTGCTTACTGTTTATTACATCAAATTGCGCTACACAATCATCTTTTGTAACATCTGCTGATTTTATTAAGTGGAAGAAAAAAGCCATGAAAGAAGTCCAAGTCACCGAAAATCACTTACGGCTTGGAAAGGAACAGAACGAAGATTAATAAGTAGAACGGGAAATGATGTATCATTAGAAGCGAACATTCAGTCCGAAAAAGAACTGTAGCGAAATATATTGCAAAGAATATTAGCTTGCATGAGGTATTTAATTATACAAAATCTTCCTCTACGTGGCCAAGTTGAAAAACTAGCACTTCAAAATGGTACAAATGTATGAAACCTATTATCTTTACTTAGACTTGTAGCTCAGTTTGATCGGCTACTAGCAAATCTTAAACATGCCACAGAAACTCCAAAAACTGTCTCATATTTGTCACCACAGATTCAAAATGAATTCATTCATCTTCTGGCATCTACAGTTCGAAATCAACTAATAAACGATATCAAAAGAAATAATTATTATGGAATTTTGTTTGATTCAACTCCTGACATCTCTCATCGAGAACAAATGTCCCAAGTCGTTAGGTATGTAGATGTTGATTTATCAATAAAAAAGTTTCCATCAAAGAATCTTTTTTGGGTTTTATTGAAATACATGCTAAAGATGCAGCCTCGATCGAAAATACAATTTTAGAGAAATTAAATTCCGATGAAATTTCGTTAACAAACTGCAGATCACAATGTTGCCGTGATGGCATTTTTTGTAAATTGTGATAACCATTCGTTGAATTTAGTAGGAGTTACTGCAGCTAAACAAGATCCAATCGTTGTGGCATGTTTTGGAATAATTGAAAACATATATCTATTTTTCTCACGTTCAACGTTACGTTGGGAATTATTAAAAAATACTTTAACAAAAACTATCAAACGTGAATCTGAAACACGATGGAGCGCCAGAATACAAGCGGTTAGCGTTATAGTGGATGGACTAGAGAATATAGTAGAACTATTAGAAAAATTAGCAGAGGACACTACCACTACAAGTGACACCAGAAGTGAAGCTACAATTCTGTTGCAAAATATACTAACTTTTAGTTTCATAACTTTAGTTAATTTCTGGTATGAAATCTTAAGGAAGATTGATCGTGTGTAGCTCAGATTACAAGGTGAATGAATTTTAGAGAAGCGTTCCATTATCTTGAATCATTAGCGACTGACTAACCGAAAGTCGAGACAAGCTTGGTCTTTCCGCAGAAAGCGAAATTTATCGCGTTATGAAAAACGATCTTGATCCTCTCCAACAAGAAATATGTACACGATTAAGTGACCTTAATTTCAAATTTGGATTTCTATTAGACGTTGAAAATTTATTAAACAAGGATAATGTTGATAACGACCTTGAAAAAAATTGTAAAAATTTGGGTGAATTTTATAACATAGATTTCAATTTCAAAACTCTTTATCGAAATATGTGACTGCAAAATGTTACTCCATAGTAGAAAAGAAATTGAACCTAAAACTCCATTAGAATATCTTACTTTTACTTTACTTCAAATACTCCTGACTATCTCAGTATCAATTGCTAGCTGCGAACGTTCATTCAGCAAATTAAAATTCATTTTGACATATCTACGATCAACGATGGGACAAGATCGCCTAAGTGACCTAGCATGTTTAAGTGTGGAAAGAGAAAAATTTGAAATGATCAACTTTGATGATATTATTGATACATTTGCTTCATCAAAAGCAAGGAAAATTTATACATAGTAATTAGTTTTATTAATGTATTATAATCATATAATTATTAAATATATGTACAGCTCGCCTTAGCACAAAACCTGCAAACTACTGTTTAGTTAAGATTTTATTACCTTTACTTCTGATTCAGAATGTACCAAACCAGTATACTTGAGCGTGATTGGTTGAATATTTTCCCGCTTAAAATATTTTTAATTTAATTTTTGTAGTTCGCATATGTTCAGACTTTCATGTTTGCTAAGGGGGCTATATCTCCTTAGAGATAATAAATATTTACTTTTTTATTGTTTTAAGACTGCGTGTTTTTTAAATATTTCTTTATAAATATGTAAAATAAATAATAGGTATCTTTTAAACTAATTCTAGATGATCATATACATTTCAAAATCTAGTCTTGTTAACTACATTTTTTGTCTCAAATTTAAAGCCTAGCTTGAGCCTATGACTTTATTTATTTATTTATTTGCGAGTATATTTTACATATAATATTATATGGTTTTCGGGGGAGGGGTCGAGCTAAAAAGGTATTGTTTCCCGGGCGCGAGTTAAGCTCGCAACGCCACTGTGCGAAGTCTACAGCAAGCGAAATAAGGAATGCAACTTATTTGAATTCGAAATAGACGGCACAGAAATAGTTCATCTTTTTGATTATCCACATTTATTGAAATATATTAGGGGTAATCTTCTAACAAAAAACCTGTTGTACGTACATAATGGATTACAGAAAAAAGCTTCATGGGAACATTTGGTAAACATGTACAACTGTAATACCAGGGAAATTCGTAGAATGAAAGTAAAATGTTGTATGCAACTAGTCGTGAATTACGTTCCAGAATTAGTGCAAATTCGCCACATCACGACTTCTGGAATGAATCGAAAATTGTGTTGAAAAGCATGCCATTTAAATGCAAACATAGCCAAAAAACGTCAAAACCACCAACCATCGTTAGCAAATTGGATTTATACCGTTACTGGACTTCAGTATTTATGGAAAAAATGAACGCAAAAGGTTATCAATACCTAATTCCAAGGAATTTTAACCAATATGCAATTGAAAATTTTTGCTGTTGTATTCGAAGCCATCGTGTGCGGAACATAAATCCGACATGTAATGGATTTATAAATTCTTTTAAAACCCTAAAAATAAACAACTTTATGTCGTCTAAATCAATATTGTCCAATAAAATTGTGAAGATGGTATCCTGAATAATCTTCACCGTTTTATAACAAGTGACCTATTCTGAGCAAGTATCCACTAGCAATATTATTCTTGATATCACTTGATTGTGTAATGTCCGATTTCACTACGCTATTCATTCAACTATGTAATGCAAGTGAACAAACGAATATGTATGTAATGAATTTCAGAAAAGATATACTTAACTCATTGTCTGATAGATACATTGAGTATCAAGTGCAATTTCTCCTCAGTAAAGTGCGAATTATTGTTGCATTCCTGTTGATTTTATTATTCTGTTATTATTTTAATTATTAAACTTCATTTAACACTATTAAAACATCAATTAAATATTTTTAAAGCAGAAAGTATAGGTCTGAAAATCATTAGTATTACATCCGATATGGGTCCGTCAAACCAAAGTTTGTGGAAGACGTTGAGTGTTGTAGCAGGCCGTCATTCGAAGATACGTAATTACATTTGTCACCCTTTTGATAATGAAAGAAAAATATATATTTTGGCTGATGTACCAGACCTTTTTAAAAATATAAAATACATGTTTGTAACTAACGAAATTATAAAACTACCAGAGTTTTTACAGCAGAAATATGAATTACCAACTGATATAATTAATGCAAACGATATTCGACAGTTAATAGACTTACAAGAGAATTTAAATTTTCGATTGGGGCCTAAATTAACAAAAGATGATTTGACCCCAAACAACTTACAGAAAATGAGAGTTTCAACGTCGACAAATGTATTTAGCCACATTCATCAGATGTATGATAACTGTTATCATCCACCTAATGCCATTGTATGGTGAAACAATTGTAATGCAAAATAAAAACATTTGAAACCTTCGAATTGTATTCATTTTCTTAATGGTAAATATTTATGCGAGTTGTTTTTCATCTATGACTGCCATCAAAACAAAAGTGAGAAATCGCCTAGTACTTAAAAACGATATAATTGTGTGACGCAAATACAAAGAAAAATAGATTTATAGACTGATTTCAGAAAAACAGACGCATGGATCCCATTAACACTAAAATATTTTACTTTATTTTTATGGACTTAATAATATATTGTTTTGTTTCATTTGATAACTAATTGTTATATTTTTATTTACGTTATTAAAATTAAAATACATGACTTAACAAAGTGTTTTTGTCTTATTTTGGAAATTCCCGGCGACCCTCCTAGTACATCACTGCAACCCACACTTTGGAAACACTGATGTAGAAAATGAAGAGGCGGCAACAATTGCAACGACTTTTGTATACAACTTCTTTCTTAGGTATGATATTCCAGAATATTTTGTGACAGGCGCTAAAGACGTAACTCATCGGCAGAATATATAGAATATATTGAAATGACTAATGCCCGGTTTCACAAACGCTAATCGGCCGTTAACAGCTTGTTAACGAATCGTCAAAAGTTTGACGATTCGTTACTGAGTCTTTAATCAATCGTCAAATATTTGACGATTGATTACCTTGACGAACCGTTAAAAGAAAAATTACAGTTGTTTAGGATTTCACAACCAATAACGAGTCGTTAAAGGCTTGTTAACTAATTCACCATTTGACAATCGTTTGTGAAACTGGGCATTAGTGTTGTGTTTGATTAACAGGCAACGCTTAGCAATCCCAAGCATTTGTGCAAAACTTACACAAGTAACTTGGACTACGCAAACTTGATAAAATCTCACACTCTAAAATCCTCTGTCTAAAGAGAATGGGAATTGAGGGTGAACTATAAAGAGTTGTCTAGCCACAATAGATCCTTGTGGTCGCAGGGGAGGGGTGATAAAACGCCCCACTGAATATAATTAACGAATTAAACCAACACTTTGTGTTAACCCATCATAATCAGTAATTTATAAAATGTTGAAGATTTTTTCCCGCTCATATTTTTTGAAAATATACTGAAAACACAATATCAAATATATGGCTAGTTTTGTAACCCAATATCTTAATCTGAAGGTGTGGTAGATGGTAGTGCATTTTCCAAGTACGCCATAGATTACTGGCGTCAACGAATGTGTTAACATATACATTAATCTTCCGCAGAACGGGTAGGTGTTTATGAGACACTAAGTGCATATTTTTTTCCCGCAAGTTTCACCGATAGCCCCTTGTGAGGTAGGCATCCGTGTAGCTTCTTCAAATGCATTGGGTGCGTTCAGCCACTTCTAGCATTTAGCGCTAAACGATTCAGCCTTTTGGGCAGCGCTGGATCTGGCAAATTGGCAATTCTGTTATTTTAGTTGACGCATGCGGTATAAATTATGGGTGTATTTAGATACATAACCAAACTTTATTTATCTAATTGACAATTTTCCAGTAATAATTTTACTGCATTATCTTACCATTTAAAAACTTCTTCTAAAGCTAATGGATCTTCTACAGTAGGTGATTGCAATGTATTGTTTATAAATTCCTTTTTGAATTGTTCATCTGTAATCTAATATTGCATGTTCAACATATAAATAAACAACGCATCTTCAAATATCCTTGGGACTAAATTAATTGGAACATTTAATAACTGACCATCATTATTATCCAGTATTTTTCCGAAATTTTACGAACAGAACTTCTATTAACCCAGACCAAAGTACGAATGAAAAATTCTGGACAAATAAATAATCGCAATACCCCCGTATGTTCATTTAAAGTTTACATACCTAGTAAACCAGCAAAATATGGTTTAAAAGTATTTTCTTTGGTTGACGCACGAACTTTTTATACTTATAACTTACAAATATACGCTGGTCGACAACCAGATGGCCCGCATTCTTTGACCAACAAAGTGGAAGATCTGGTAATACGGATTTGTCAACCAATTTTAAGAACAGGACGTAACTTAACATTTGATAATTTGTTTACCACATTACCTCTAATGACAAGACTTTTGAAAGAACATAGAATTAATGTTGTTGCCACGATAAAGAAGAACAAGAAAGAACTTCCACCAGACCTTTTACATCCAAAAGGTCGATGAGTAAATTCTTCGATTTTTGGTTTTGCAAAAACACCACACTTGCGTCATACGTCCCAAAACAAGGTAAAGTTCTTTTGGCGGTGTCATCTCTCCACAACAGTGACACCATTGACGAATAAACGGGAGATAAAAGTAAACCCGAATTGATAACTTTCTATAATATCACTAAAGGAGGGGTCGACACTTTAGATAAAAAATCAGCGGCTTACAATACTAGTAGAAACACTAGAAAGTGGCCAATGACCATGTTTTACAACATTTTAAACATTGCGGGGATCAATGGTTATGCCATTCATGAAGCGAACAATCCTGGTACTGAACTTAGTAGACTGTATCTAAAAAATTTTGACCTATCCCTAGTTCAAGATAATATGAAGCTGCATGCTCAAAATAATCGTTTACGTAGAAAAACGAGGCAGATTGCACAAAAAAATCAAGGGTAACTGACAATATTAGGATAGCAACAGAAGGTGTACAGCACGGACGTTGCTACTACTGTCCAATGCGGAAAACCCGATATTTTTGTCAAAACTGCCGAAAATGGCTTTGCTTGGAACATTCTCAGAACGTTTGCAAAGACTGCTACGAAAATTACAGCGAAAGGTAGTTTTTATAAAAAAAAATTCATACATACAGTGGCTCACAGCTTATTTGATACAGTCCATAGTTCAAAATCTAAAGAGAATTGAATTAAAAACAGAGAATTTTTTAGGCAACATTTGAACGTAATTGTTAAGAATAATATTTGTAGATTAAATAAAACACTTTATTTATTACCCAAAATTGATTTTTAATAATAAACCAATTTGAAAACTAAAATATTGGTTAATTTTATGTGACTTATTTGATACAGTTGAATTCAACTAACTAACTTATAAACTGCTATTGTTTTTTTTTGTCAATTTAGTATTTAGTGTTGTTGCCTTTGGCACTTATTACCACCTTTAGTCGATTTGGCATTGACTCGACTAGTTTTTTAGTTACTTGTGATGTGATTTTCCGCCATTCGTCAAGTAGCACTTTTTTCAAATCTTCTTTATTGGATATTTTAGACTTTCGTACATTTTGATCCAATATTGCCCCTAGATTCTCAATGGGGTTTATATTAGGCGATTGTGCTGGTGGTGCCATTACGTGAAGGCAATTCCAAATAAGCCACGACTGTACGATTCCTGATTTGTGTTTTGGATTATTGTCCTGATAAAAGCGAAAATTGCTTCGTATGCCTAGGCGTTCAGCACTTTGGACCAAATTTCGTTGTAGAATTTGGAGGTATATGTTTTTATCCATAATTCCGTCGATAAAGACTAAATTTCCTACACCGGCGGCAGACATGCAGGCCTAAACCATTACGCTTCCACCACCATGCTTAACTGTAGCTTTTAAATTCTCATTTTTTAATTCCGTATTTGGTTTCCGCCAGATAAAGGACAAACCGTCCGAGCCAAAAATGTTAAACTTTGAGTCGTCGACAAAAATTACCTCATTCCAAAACTCTAGGCTCTTTCGAAACATGTTCCTTTGCAAAGTTAAGCTGACTTGCCTGATTTTTTTTTATTTATAATGGGCTTCTTATGTGCTACTCGCCCATAGAAGTTATGTTGGCGAAGTACTCGCCGAACAGTTTCAGCACTGCAAGATTTTCCTAACTCTTTTTGGACCTCGACAACTAATTTTGGAGCGGATAATTTAGGATTAGCCTTGATTTTCCGAATAATCAATCGCTCGTCAGTCCCGTTGAAAATCTTATTTGTCACAATTCTCCCCTTATTTTCTATACGATTCTCGTGCACAAATCTTTCTAAAATGTGCTGTACTGTGGATGCACTTAAAAATACCATTTTGGTAATGTTTCTAATAGATTGGCCATTTTTGAAATGCTTTAAAATCAATTGTCGCTGTTCAACGGTTGTTCGACGACTAATTTCATAAATTGTTATTCGATTGCATTAAAAATTAGGCAGTACTGTACTTGATGATATTACTTAGTTAGTATACAATAGCAAGAAACATCATGACGTCATCACACCACTCACCTAGGCCCGCTTTGTAAACTGTATCAAATAAGCTGTGACATAAAATTAACCGATATTTTAGTTTTCTAATTCGTTTATTATTAAAAACCAATTTTTAGCAATAAATAAAGTTCTTTATTTAATTTATAAATATTATTCTTAACAATTACGTTCAAATTTTGTACAAAAAATTCTCTGTTTAGAATTCACATCTCTTTAGATTTTAAACTATCTAGTGTATCAAATAAGCTGTGAGCCACTGTATGTCTAATTTGTAATGTTTTTTAAGAATTTTAAATTTTGTCATATAAAAGAAATGTTCTTTGATTTTGTATTTTTGGTATAATAAAATATTTAAAATGAAAAATGTCTACAGTTTTTTGCAAATTTATTAAATTTGAAACAAAAAAATTAAATAAAATGTGTGTCTGGCAGACACCACTCCTACTGCCATTAAAAAAAATCACCCGTTCCGAAGAAAGTTAACATGCACTTGTGTATTGATCATGAGATCCATTAGGTACCTCCTGAGGCAAGCCCCAGGAGCCCACATATTAAGATCCACATACATGACTGGATTATCATTAAGACACTAAAGATATAAAATGCATCAATTTTACATAGGAAGTGGATGTTTTGATGCATTACGACTCGTTCCCATAAAATAGAGCACATGCACTTCCAAGATATTAATAACTTCAAATACGCTGTACCAAGTAACAAATACATTGACATCGGCTACGTAAATGCATGAAGAAACTTTGTTACATTAAATTTAATGCACTTTATCCATCACTCCAACTATTTTAAATGTATGAACAGTTTCATAACTTTTCCAAGCGTTTAAACATAATTGTAGATTCATATATAAGAATGCTTTAAACAATTATGCATTCGTTAACCTTGTGTCGTTATTTCCATCAAGTTGAGAACACATAAGGCACTCGTGCATCACAACTTTTTGGCATATAGTGTTTCTCTTGAGCTAATCACACGAGAAAACGTTTATAAGTTTCGTTTTTGTCTTATTTCAATTTGATTTTCAGTAATCATTCTTCGTTTGTTCCCATTGTGGAACTTCCTCATTGATGTGATCGCTAATGCTTATATCTAGTTTATTCTGGTACATCACGGCCATAAGACATACTGGAGCCCTTCTTAACTAAAAATAGAAAATTATGTTTAGTCCAAAATTTTCATTTACGTCAATTCGATTTATCGTTATTGGGCTTACTTTATTATAGAACAGATGTGCTGAATGTAAATGTTCACTGGATGCATTGTGTACAGATAAATATATGTGTATATAAACAAACCTTTACAGGCCATCTTGGTCACGATAGTTTTCGCTATTTCTTGACACGGATTCATTGTATAATATTATCGCAGTAGATTACTTTGGCAGGATGTTAATATTATGACAATCGGACAAATATTGAGGTAAAACACGTCTAGCGAGTTTCAGGCAGTGCTCTCATATTCGAACCGCGGCCAGCGCGTTTCTCTCATGCGGCTTGAGGGGAAGGCTGAAAGTGGGGACGGCAGTCGAAACTTCGAAAGGCGAGTTCGGCATCGGGCCGATGCCATCGGCTCGTCTTTCGTCTCGCGATCTAAAAATAGACTCGATAACGTCGACTTACGCCAAATTAAGATAGCGTAGCCCGCTTCTACAAACGCAATGAAAATGAGAAAAAAATACTACGAAAATTAAAATGAATGATGAATGCAACGGAGAATAATTGCAAGCAATATTTGTTGTTAACAATTTGATAGAAAATTTCTTAATACACGAAAAAATCGATAAAAGACTCATTTTGCGTGCTGTTCATATTAAAAGGCATAATATGATGTGAGATTAACAATAGGGCGTTGGGAATTCCTAATATTTCACTGAATTTCAACAATTATCAAATTTCATGTGTCAGCTCTTGTAAATTTTTCGGTACCATTATAGATTTCAATCTACATTGGAGTGCGGAAATTGATGATATATGTTCCCGATTAAATCGTGCATTTAATATATATATACAGTGTGTTTCACTTAAGAGTGTAACACCATCATATCTATTTTATTTTCAGTCCAATTTTTGTAATTGTTTTTTTCCAAACGTAGAATACTTATTGCTCTATTTACTACCAAAAAACCAATTGTCTTCTTTAAATGCAAAGCAACCTGCGATGGCAAAATAAATGGCAAAAATCAAGAAATCACTTTAGGGATTTTTTTATCGAAAAATCTTACTAGTAACAATTGTTCAGAATTACCCGGAACCTTAAATCCAAAATTTCATGAAAATAAAAAATGTAAAAATTTTCCGTAAATACTTATTATTAGCGGCGCCGAAAATTGTATGCTGTGAAAATTTTGTTTGAAATAAAACCTTAACTGTCAAAGTTGTTTAAAATTGTTGTTGTTTAGGCGCAGCCACCTGTGCAAATAATATTTACCGAATTGGAATTGCTTTTGAAGAAAATTTTAACATTTTTAATTTTCATGAAATTTTGGATTTAGGGTTTTTGGACAATTCTGAACAATTATTACTAGTAAAAATTTTCGATAAAAAAATCCCTAAACTGATTTCTTAATTTTTGCCATCGCAGGTTGCCTTGCATGTAAAGAAGACAATTTTTGGGCGTAAATAGAGCAATAAGTATTCTACGTTTGGAAAAAAAATTGCTAAAATTGGACTAAAAATAAAAAAGATATGATGGTGTTACACTCTTAAGTGAAACAACTGTATATACATGCTTGTGCAACACCCTCCAACGCCATATAAAGACGGCCAATGTAAAGGTGAAACAGGCATGTATCAAATAAAACAATAAAATAGATCTATATAAACAAGGGGGCGGGGGATAGTTTCAACATTGATCAAATAACTTAAAATAAAAATTAATAATACAATAAAATAAAAGAAAAATAAAAAAATTCAATCAAGAAAGGTGCAGGATCATTGTAATAACTTATTATAAAGACCAGCTCCACAAAGAGTTCATCATTGGGCACACATCTTAAATATTAGGTACTAATTTGACCAATGTTCACGCTAAGGCGGAGTGAAATTTTTTTAAAAATATATATACATGCTTGTACAACACCCTCCAACGCCATATAAAGACGGCCAATGTAAAGGTGAACACAGGCATGTATCAAATGAAACAATAAAACAGATCTATATAAGAAAGGGGGCGGGGGATAGTTTCAACATTGATCAAATAACTTAAAATAAAAACTAATAATACAATAAAATAAAAGAGAAATAAAAAAATTCAATCAAGAAAGATGCAGGATCATTGTCATAAATTATTATAAATTTTGCTTAAAGTGAGAGAGTCAGTTTTAAAGTTTATAGCGTTAGTGTCTTTTTGTATGTGTATCATCTCCAAAATCAAACGCTTCTTATAGTTGCACTCTTTAGTTATCAAAATCAAAAATGGGTCCTGTGTTTGTAGCATGTTTGGATAAAGCAGTGTCAGTGGTTTTGTTAGATGTTGTACTGTATTTATGTGTATATAAAAATTATTAGTAATTAAAAAAAGATTTAATTTTGTCTAAATTTGCTTTTCGAAATTTTGGATGGAATAATTTAATTCCTTGGTCAACAAGGCTATTAAGAACACTTCTTTTATATGTTAAAGGTGTTTCGGAATCGAAGTTTATATATCTATTACAGTTAGTTTCCTTAATATACCTATTTGTGAAAATATAAAGGATGGTTGAGACCCTTACTATGTGGTAGTCCATATTAATGAGGAAATAAAACAAATGACTACAAATAAAAATATATATTATTAAGAATATATTCAAACAAACACTACACGACTTAAGTTTCGACTTTTTACGGTCATTGTCAAGTGAGAACAAACAAACAAGAAATTACATTTATACACAAAATTTCTCTTAAATTCGAAACTTAAGTCGTGTAGTGTTTGTTTGAATATATATTCTTTAGTAATATATATTTTTAACGATAAATTATTTGTGGTATAAACGTAGTCATTTGTTTTATTTCATCATTTATTTGTGAAAATGTTAATGTTGGTGCGTGTAATTTGTATATTCAAAAATTTTATGGAGTTGTTTGGTTCTGTTTCCAGTGCAAATTGTAAACGTGGGTGATATGAATTGAAAATGTGTGTTATAGTATCTGATTTAGTAATTGGAATAACGTTGAAAACGATTAGATTTGTTATTTTGCTTATAATATTTTTTTAAATTAGTAATAATGTTTACACATTTAGACCGAATTGAATTTTGAATATCTGGTTCAATTTCATCAATTGTACTTTCAATGCAAGCGATGATATTGTCAATAGTTAAAGATTTACTAGGAATTGAAAATTTAGGACCTAAACTCTAATACTAATTTCACATTTTAAGGGATGTCAAATTATCCAACCACTTTAAGGTACGGTATGTGTATTTGTTTATTAAGGATTTTTTCACTGTGTTGAAAATTTGTTCATAATAATTGTGAAATTGGTCATTAAAGAAACTATCTGCAATATTGTATATGATAAGTATGTGTAAATGTCAGAATGTAATCGAAAGATGTCATTATTCAAACTTTTAAAGAGTATTATAATATCCGAAATACAGAGATTTAACATTTGTTTTTGAAATTTAGATAGAATAGATTGATATTTAAAATCAATTTTGACCCTTCAAAAGTTTGAATAATGACAGCTTTGTCTAAAAATTTTGTAATTATATCACATTTCCTGCATCTTACCAGAAAGATGTTTCTATTTTTAAAAGTGTTTAATTCGCCGACTGACTGCTAACGTTACAAGATAGGTACAATTCTAAGTGATTTACAGTCGAGAATTTTTACAATTTATGCTTATATAAATACGCACATAACAAAACAGTTGTATGGATAAATAATACTCATATCGAACTAGGCGGCATCATTACAACAAAACGGGCTGATAAGATGAGGGACCCATAATTTTTTGAATTTAATGAAATATTTACAATTTGCACAGCTTACAATTAGTTTGAAGCAGGTAATAGAGGAGCTTTGCGAGTACTAAATTTTCAAAGAAATTTAAAATTGAATTCATCTGCGCATAAGGAATGCTTAATTCGCTACCTAATCTGACGTAGTCCAATTCAGCGATTCGTACCGAGTCTTTAAAGCTATCGATGCTATCCTGGGGGGAATTTCATCTGCTATCACAATACCGTTCGCGAAACATTGAGCTGTATGTTCATCTTTACTAGCGTGTCGGTCTAAACTCGAAATTCCACCTCGGCGGTTTTGTATCACATCACATATAATACATTGAAACTTATAGCAGTCCTCTGGAACGCATCGAATCCACGACTTATACCTACTGTCGGTAGTCCACGCTGTGGAAAATGGATGTGAATAGTGCCCTTTCTTTTTTTTTCTAATTTGCGAGCCAATTCAGCGGCACCAGTTTGGTGTCGCCTAGATGCGATATGAGCGTGGAGATTTCAAGTATCCACAATTAAAGCCTTTGTTAGCATTAATACGTTCTTTGCCACACTCGAATGCACCGGCTGAGAGGATTTTTTCCGCGTTGACAGATGTTGCGAGCCACAAGAAACGTTCACGTTTGTCAAGCGATAGTGTTAGTGCGCTAGTCGCGATAAAAGTCGCCGGAAAGGAGTAGAAAAGAGACAGGTCGAGCCAGCTAGGTAACAGAGAAGCAGTTAGCTCATATGTCTTCAGCATCTTTGTATAAATCGCCAAATAAGAAGCAACGTGGATTAACGTTGTACGCGTCCGATGAGGAAATGCCGCAAGAATAGAGTTATGCAAATTGTGACGGAATTTTTCTCGACGCATTTCGGAGATTCTCATTATGTCCAAAATTTCAAAGAATTTTGGACGAATCCAAAATTTCAAAGAATTTTGGACATGAGTCCAAAATTCCAAAGAATCATTCCGCTCAAATTGCTGAGTTTCGAGGGATTGTGAAAATAGTTTCGCATAGTTTAACGTAATCAATTTTTCCCAATTATTCAAAATCTTCTAAGGCTTTCCGTAATCGTTTTCAATAATAATTCTTTGAAAATTTTGTACTCGCAAAGCTCCTCTATTACCTGCTTCTACAAAATTGTAAGCTGTGCAAATTGTAAATATTTCATTAAATTCAAAAAATTATGGGTCCCTCTTCTTGTTAGCCCGTTTTGTTGTAATGACGCCGCCTAGTTCAATATGGGCATTATTTATCCATACAACTGTTGTGTTATGTGCGTATTTATATAAGCATAAATTGTAAAAATTCTCGCCTGTAAATCACTTAGAATTGTAACGTGAGCAGTCAGTCGGCGAATTAAACACTTTTAAAATAGAAACATATTTCTGGTAAGATGCAGGAAATGTAATATAATTCTAAAATTTTTAGACAAAGCTGTCATTATTCAAACTTTTTAAGTGTCCAAATTGATTTTAAATATCAATCTATTCTATCTAAATTTCACAAACAATGTTAAATCTCTGTATTTCGGATATTATAATACTCTTGAAAAGTTTGAATAATGACATCTTTCGATTACATTCTGACATTTACACATACTTATCATACAATATTGCAGATAGTATCTTTAATGACCAATTTCACAATTATGAACAAATTTTCGACACAGTGAAAAAATCATACACAAACTTCCTTAATAAACAAATACAAACACACACCGTACCTTAAAGTGGTTGGATAATTTGACATTCCTTATAATGTGAAATTAGTATTGAGTTTAGGTTGTAAATTTTCATTTCCTAGTAAATCTTTAACTATTGACAATATCATCGCTTGCATTGAAAGTGCAATTGATGAAATTGAACCAGATATTCAAAATTCAATTCGGTCTATTTGTGTAAACATTATTAATAATTTCAAAAAATATTATAAGGAAAATAACAAATCTAATCCAACGTTATTCCAATTACTAAATCAGATACTATAACACACATTTTCAATTCATATCACCCACGTTTACAATTCACACTGGACACAGAAACAAACAACTCCATAAAATTTTTAAATATACAAATTACACACACAAACACTAACATTTTCACAAATAGGTATATTAAAGAAACTAACTGTAATAGATATATAAACTTCGATTCCGAAACACCTTTAACATATAAAAGAAGTGTTGTTAATAGCATTGTTGATCAAGGAATTAAATTATTCCATCCAAAATTTCGGAAAGCAAATTTAGGCAAAATTAAATCTTTTTTTAATTACTAATAATTTTTATATAAAATTTACAACAGCTGACACATGAAATTTGATAATTGTTGAAATTCAGTGAAATATTAGGAATTCCCAACACCCTATTGTTAATCTCACATCATATTATGCCTTTTAATATGAACAGCACGCAAAATGAGTCTTTTATCGATTTTTTCGAGTATTAAGAAATTTTCTATCAAATTGTTAACAACAAATATTGCTTGCAATCATTCTCCGTTGCATTCATCATTCATTTTAATTTTTGTAGTATTTTGGCGCGAAAATTACTGCGAAACGCGAAACCTGATTGATCTTGCATAGTCGACGTTATCGCGTCTATTTTAAGATAACGAGGCGTCCTCCGCCGAACTCGGTTTCGGCACAGCTCGACTGCCGTCCCCACTTTTACCACTTTTGGCCAGCGGCTTGAGGAGAAGCCGCCAGCGGCGGTTCAAATATGAGAGCACTGGTTTCAGGTTGTCGTGACAACACCAGATGTCACTACATGAAACGTCCTATACTCTGTTCGGCGGACCGATAGAGAGAAACCACTCCCCACACAAGCGAGCCATGGTGGAATCATTGCCTTCTCTGATTTTATTTATTTGTATGTCGAAACTGGCTTTCGACACATATAAATTCTCGATAACTGTTCCCCGGACAGAATGCCCCTATTCTGCATTTAAAAATGAATAGCATAAATAAAAGCATACCATGATGAACAGTAATTGCTTTTGCATCAGTCGATTGTTACTTTCTTATATTTTATTTATAAGAAAGTATAGGAATCATGAAAATGTTCGAACCCGAGATTTTAACGGATATACACGTTTTGAGGTCCCCTGAATCGATTTTGACTATTTTCGGAATGACGTCTCTCTGTATGTATGTATGCGCGCTCTAGCATCCAAACCATTGAAGCTACCACTATGAAAATTTAAACTTAAGATTTGCATATAGGAGGAAAACGTCATATTTTGAAAGCAATAGCTCAACCGGAAGTGAAGGTTTACTCTTATCACCTTTTTCTGTATCTCGAAAACAGTATGAGTTATCCAAAAAACATATTATAAAAGACATTGAAATTTTAAACAACTTTCATTTGAAATTTTTTTCGAAAAATTTAGTATAACTAACCATAAGAAAGTTCAGTGCGGACCACTGCAGATTTCTACTTTCTTATACGAGGGGAGATCATTATTTAGCGTCCCTCACATAGTAAGCGTTGAGTGACGTTGAATCAATTTGACACATTAAAGTATTAATCATTTGTTGGTTCAATTGTAGCTTTATCACTTGTTACCTGTTCAAATAATTTTGAATTTAAGTATAGAAGTTTAGAGAAATTCTAAAAATAGAAAAATCAGAGGTTCGTGTAGTTATAAAATACTTGCAAAAGAAATTCATGAAGACATGGTAGGTATATTATGCATGCGAAGGGTGCTGGACGACCAGTGACTGTCACTACCCAAGAAAATGTTAATCGTATAGACAATGCGGTAATGACAGATAGACGACTGACCATTCGCCGGACAGCTGAAATTACGAATTTTTTAGAAAATATTTTAACAAATATTTTGGGGCTAAACAAGTTGTCTGCACGTTGGTTCCCACGAATGTTGACACCTGATCAGAAACGTTCTAGACTTCCAGAGTATTGCATTATGAAGCCAGTTTGGTAAAGTTTAAAGCAGATCCTGATGAATTTCTCTCTCGATTCGTCACTGTTGATGAAACGTGAATTCACCAGTTGGATTCTGAGTCGAAGCAATGTATGGAGTGGCATCGCCGAGGTTCTCCACCACCCCGCAAGTTTGGTGTTTTGTCATCCGCTGGTAAAGTTATGGCTGACGGCAGTAAACGACTGGTTCGAAGGGCAACCGAGAGATATTTTTCCAGAAGAATCAAACGTTTGGAGCATCGTTGGACCAAATGGATCGACGTTCAGGGAGATTATATAGAAAAATAAACGTTTGATATTTCTTCAATTTGTTTCCTTCTATGTTAGGGACCGTAAATACTGATCTCCCCTCGCACTTTATTTATTTATAAGTATAGGAATCATGAAAATTTTCTCTCCTCGAGATTTTAACGGATATACGCGCTTTTAGGTCCCCTGTTGCGATTCTGACTATTTTCGGAATGACGTCTGTTTGTCTCACTGTCTGCCTGTGCGCACTCTAGCGTTCAAACGATTATAGCTAGAGCTGTGAAACTTTAAATTTAAGATTTGTATTAGGGGGGCCGGAAAGTAATGTCGTTTCTGCGCATGTCGATATTCGATTGCCATCTATCAGCTCATTTTGTAGTGGAAAATCGTGTAAAGTTATTTTAAGGTTAGAGTGACTTGTTCACTCGTAAATATTTAATTCTCAAATTTTTCTTTGCAATTTGTGGTGAAATGACCAGCCAAATACCAGATGAGGTACATATCCGGTATTGTATGCTTTTTGAGTTTCGCAAGGGTAATAATGCAACAGTTGTTACCAAAAACACTTGCCATGTTTATCCAAATGCATTAGATGTTCGCAAAGGTGGTTCTAAGTTCAAATCCGGTAATTTTGATCTTTCCGACTCGTATCAATCAGGAAGACCAACAACTTCAGACAATGACGATTTAGGGGGCGGAAGTGGAAGCAAATCCATGTCAGATAATCGAGGAACTATCAAATACTCTTAACCAACCTTGGTCGACCATCAAAGAACATTTGCATCAGACTGGTAAAGTAAGCAGAGCAGGTGTTTGGGTTACGCATAATTTGCATAAACCAGGTTTACACCCCAAAAAGGCGCTGTGTGTTTGGTAGAGTACTAAAACCTTGACAAACCGTTAATGCAGACCTTTGCTGTCAACAATTGGATCGAGTAAATAAATCTTTAATTAAAAACTACCCAGCGATTGTCAACAGAAAAGGCGATATTCTGCAACACGATGATGCAAGACCGCACTGCGCAAAACGTACTCTGAAAAGTGGCAACAAAATTTCAAATTTGGATGATGTCAAAAATGCACTCTCCAGATATGTTGCACAAAAATCAATTGAATTTTATCGATCCGGCTTTGGAAATTTGCACACTAGACGGCGAAAGGTTGTGGATAACGCAGGTGATAACATCATTGATTGAAAATAAAAACTTTTTAAAAAATTATGTTTTTGAATGTAATGTAAAAAACGACATTACTTTCCGGTCCCCCTATTATATAGTAAGGAGGAAATTTTGAAAACAATATCTCAACCGGAAATGATGGTTTACCCTTATCACCGTGTTCCTTATCACGAAAACGGCACGAGTTAACGAAAAAAATATTCTTATAGAAGTTGTAGATATTCAAATTTTAATAATTTTCATTTGAAATGTTTCTTCGAAAAATGTAGTATAATTAAGTATAAGAAACCACTGCGGACCACTGCAGCTTTTTCTTGTATTCAATTGCAAATTGTAGTTGTTGTCTTAGCCATTTCAGAATTGCATTATTTTTATTTTAGACTGTTTGATTTGTATTAATAATAATAATAATAATAATATTCTTTATTATCCAACAGTCACCCATTAACAGGATAATAATAGTAATTACAAATAATATTACTAAACTAAAAATTAAAGCAATATTGAAGAAAAATTAAAAAATAAGAAGAGAAAAAAAAATGAAAATTAATGGAAGATGTCTTCGAAGATACGTTCGGCATTACGGCACATAGTTGTGATAGGAGATTGTTTCATCACGTTGGTTTTAGCAGCTGGAAGATAGAAGACGGAGGCATATCTGGCAGATACCCTGGGAACATTGAAGGGAATTCTTGAAAACAAATATTCAGCATCCAATTTATAATGAATTAAGTTCCTAAGAAACTCCGCTCACTGACGATCCCTCCTCGATGACAGCGATGCCATGTTATGTTGCAGGAGCACCTCAGTCTGGCTGTGACCCCTCTCGGGGTATGTTCCGTTTGTCTTGAAAGATAGAAACTTCAAGAATCGTCGATGTATTCTATCCAGTGCCAGAGAATGAGTTGTATAGATAGGATACCAAACCAAAGAAGCATATTCCAGTTTACTTATAACGTATAACGTATGCAAAGTATAGGGACTTCAGCAGTGTAACGTCCCTAAAGTATTGAGAGATCCTCATAACAAATCCCATGGCTTTGCTTGCAGAGGTGCAAACAGCATTGATATGAGAAGCAAACGTTAATTTTCGGTCGAAGGTAACCCCGAGATCTTTAAATGAGGAGCATGTCCTAAGTGGCTGTCCAGCAATACTGTAATATTCAGATTGAGCACCACACCGACTATAAGTAACTGTGCAACATTTGTCCACGTTCAATACAAGCTGAAAGGTTTCACACCATTGAACAATTGCATTTAGGTTTGCCTGTAGTGAGTTTATATCTGCCTGAGACGTAATCGCGGAAGATATTTTAAGATCATCAGCATAAGCAAGTACAGGACAGGATAAGTTCCAAAGCAGGTCATCAATAAAAATAATAAATAATAGAGGTCCAAGGCAGGACCCTTGCGGAACACCAGAAGTGAGCAAAAACTCATGAGAGATGAAACCATTGTATGAAACATAGCAACTTCTATTCTCCAGATAGAAGACAATCAGTTTCACAACAGACAAAGATAAACCAAATGAGTGTAACTTTCGTAGCAGTATAGCATGGTTAATAGTATCAAATGCGTGCGTGAAGTCAGTATAAATTACATCAACACGACCACGATTATCTAATATTTCACATAAGTATTGTGACAAGGTTGCAAGATTCGTCACCGTTGACCTGCCCGCCATGAAACCGTGCTGATTAGGTGAAAGAACGGGACGAACATTGTAATAAATGCAGTTGTAAATTACTTTCTCCAAGATCTTTGCAAAGTTGCAAAGAATTGAGATGGGACGGTAGTTCAAGAGGACTGAGACATCTCCCTTCTTGTGTACAGGGCAAATCCTTGTGCGTTTCCAGCGATCCGGAAATTTACTTGACTTAATTACCAGATTAAATATAAGTACCAAAGGTTTGGCAAGAGCGAATCTGCAATCGCGTATAATGAAGCTGGGGATAGAGTCATCGCCAGCCGTGAGTTTACTAGGCATGGAAGACATTATCCGTATTATCTGAGACTCGTCGACAGGGGGAATGGAAAAACAAGAGCTGATATTAGAGGGATCAATAATATCCGGACTCTTGTTACATGTGAAAGCATTTGAAAACGTATCTGCAAATGCATCGACAATCTGTTGTGGGTCCGAGAATTCATTGCTTGCATCACGAACCAATCTCGGAATCATTGTAGCACCACGCTTAATATTTAAAAATTTCCAAATGGCACCAGGATTGTGCTTAACATCATTTTCTATATCGGATAGATACTTACTATAGGATTCAGCTACTTGAGATTTAACTAGACATCTGAGGCGCGTGAACTCAATATGGTAGACAATGTTGTCAGTTTTTAGCCATTTTTTCCTGTAAAGTTCTTTATTTCTCAGGTTGCGTTTTGTATTGATTTCTGTTCCCTCTTGCAGGTACATACGTTGATTGTTTTATTTTCCATAGTAATGGACGCTTAATTTGATTATTCAAGACACGTTTGGCATATATTTTCAAGTGAAGATTCACTTATATAAATAGTATCGTACTGTTACCAGGGAGGATGTGGTGTTTATTTATATTTTAGTGGAGTAAAATTGTTATAAACAAATGAAGTTGTTTATCCCTTGGGAACAAAGGAAACCAAAGAACACAAACACGCACCGAGAGACAGAGACAGAGAAAGAGAGAGAGGAAATATTTGTCTATTGCAATTTAACATGGCCAACGTTTAACTCAAAAACAATGCAATTCCAAAAAATCAATACATTCATCTCAAATCAATACACACGTATGCAATGTCTGCCTCTGTCAGTTTTAGCATTTAACACAGCAATTCTCAACCTATGACAAAAAGCAGTTGAAAATTGAAGGAAATAGTTCGAAAATATGTACTCAAAATAATAAGAATATAATGAAATCGAAAAGGCAATAGTGACAATAAATGGTTAAAAAGATCAACATAAACAACCATCTCTATACAATTTTTTTTCTTTTTTTAATCTTCAGCGGGCCGGGGTCCTTGCAGACCCCAGGCCATCCTTTTTCTTAAATAATTTTTCTAATTTTAAGTTTTGTATTTTGGGCAGGCACGTATCATTTTTTTAGAATTTGTTCTGTCTGTTTATTACATTATTTCATTAATGTTTGTTCCTGTTTATATATTTTTTTTTTTTGACTTGGGTCAGTTTAGAACTGGGCCCGCTTTGACAAGGTATTACAATTTGTGTTAGGCCGAAAATTTCGAACGGAGCATAGATGATAGAGCGACGCATAAAATTGCATGTTAATTATACTGAATGCAAGATGCACAATATATCTAGAATACTAGAAAACGCATGTCGCTCAAATCTACTGCACCCCAATAAGAGGCGCCTATTAATATAATTGCTTTTCCTCTCACACAGCCCAATGTATGTGTATGTGTAAGTGTATGTTTACGTTACCAAACTCCTCTCCTCGAACAATGCTCGCGGACTGACAGATGATGCTCTCACATGGGCATGCATTCGGTAACCAAATAAGACGGCAAGCAACATGAAAGACAAACAGTAATTGGTGTTTATCAATACCGACCATAATTATTATTAACATACCGGGTGTTCCAGCATCCTTGCTTCAGCACTCTTCGGATCGTGCCTACACCTTCTTTATCCGTCTCTCCATTGCTCCTCCACCTAACGTTAGTTCGTTGCGTCGAAGAGAATAGTTAATAGACATTGTCAAACAGATAGTCAAGTCACGTCCGATGCACTTGGGTGCCCGCGTCCATTACCTGACCAGAACAGATACAATGGACCACTGAGCAGCTCCCAAGTCAAGCGATCACGCCGTTACCTGCGTGCTGCAGTATCGCTAGATTGGTTGCATTTGCACCCCTCCGTACACAAGCTGCCAAGCAAACAGGTCGCGTAGCAACAAATCATCGAATTGTTTCAATGTGCCCCAGTGCGATTCCGAATGGACAGGAATGCATCGCCTCCATATTTCATGACACAGGAAAATATCTAGCTAATAGACAACCTTTCACCGGGAACCCAGTTGCATCTCGCAACAACAACAACAACAGCCGTAAAAATGGCAACAGCAACACAGCATCAACAGCAACACCACTGCATTCGGTCATCTCGATAACCACCGAATAATACTAGTCATTGTTCACACCAATGTCCATAATACAAATATCACAATAACAACGCAACTACTGCGACAAACACTCGCCGAACGCCCGCACTGACTGATACTGTTACATGGTACCCTTGTATATATATACAAGGGTACAATATCTTTGCTATAGAATAATGCACCTAAATGTCTTAAATAAAACACAATCGTAACATTTGTGTCATTAATTCAAGATCAAGCAAGGGGATTCTCTAGTATTGTCTGTAATTTCCCCCTTTTTCTTTTTCTAAACATATTTCAGACATCTTTGAGTTTGGAATTCCTCTTCCTACACATACACCGGGAATATTCATCGTACTACACATAAATCGGGTATACCCGGTAATACATATGAATACCGGAATTCGCATTGCTAGATACGAGTCTGGGATTCTTCGTTCTATGAGATTGCATGTGCTTCAGTTTCTGTTAGTTACTCGTATTGTGCGGTTCAAGATGGATCCTGTGCTAAATTTTCGAGATAGTAACATAGCTCAGGTATCTCCAGCATGCAAGATGCCTTTCTCCTATTTTTCATTCCTGATAGCTGAAGATTTTCACAATAAATGGAATGACGAAAATCTGGACAAAATTAAACATTATACCCCTGTTGACGCTATTGAAATTAAGGCTTATATTGGGCTTCTCCTTATATTGGGAGCATTGCGTTGTTCTAAGGAAGCTATTGAAATGTGTTCGTGTCAAGATCTTGCTTATAGCCGTCCCATAATTCCTGCCACTGTCAAGAAATAGATACAAAGAATTGCGATTTTATGACTTCAATACTAGAGAGGAACGAAGAAAAACAGATAAGCTAGCTCCAATAAGGAACTTATTCGACAGTTTTGCCACTAGTTAAGTTATAATTAAGTTATAATTAAGTTACAAAATTACACATTCCATTTAAGGTAAATAAGGAAATCCACCGGAAAAATCAGGGTCTAAGAGTGGTGTGGGACATGGTACAGCATTTGCCGCAGGGCTGTGGTATAACCACCGATATCTTCTTTACCAGTATGACGGTTGCTGACGAATTGTGGAAAAAACACATGACTGTGCTGTACATTACGTAAAAATAAGACATTCATTCCTGAGGAAACTACTGCCTAAAACATATAAAAGCAATACTCAAGTATGTTCGCTTTTTAGAAGAACGTAACACTAGTATCACATGTTGCAAGAGCAAAAGTTGCTGTCATCCTGTTATCCAGTGAACACAGAGATGATATAGTGGCTGGTGAAGATGAGTCGTATAAGCCTGAATTAATTTTGCACTATAAAAAAACGAAAAGCGCCGTTGATGCTACAAGTAAACTGGCCAAAGAATACTCGACACACATGAAAACTAATCGCTAGCCGATGGCAATATTCAATCACGTCATAGATATTGCAGGCATAAATGCTTATAAACTAAGGCTTCTTCAAATGGCCATAAAATATTCTTATTGTAATATAAGAAAATGCGATCCGCCAATATGGTAACAAACACATTCAAGCGAATAGGAAACGATGTATGACTGATTTTTTCGCTGAGCTATTGGAAATCACTCAACAAACAGTGAAGAATGCAAGTGATAGGAGAGGACATTGCAACATGTGTCAAAGAAAGAAAGATCGAAAATGTAGGAAAAACTGTGTTAAGTGTAAAAAAATGTTATGCTTAGAACATTCTGTTCTTGAAACTTTTTGTAGTAAGTGCCAATATTAATAATTTGTAAATTTAAAATGATGATAATAAAAATGAGAATTGATAAATGATATTTCAAGTAGGAGCAACAATCTTGTGAGTTTTTATTGCGGGGTGAAAGCGGACGGTCCGTTTCGTAACTTTATGAGGCCGGTCTGTTGAAGGTTAATAAGTAACTCATATAACTGGTATCACAACTTCTGGCAAATTGTATTTGTTTTATGTTCTGCTGCTATATCTACAAGTTCTTGAAATATGTTTTCAGCAGGAATTAGTTCCTCCATTGCGTTCTCCTCTACATGTTCATTTAAAGCAACATAATTGTATAAGATATAAGCCGAACATTTTAATTGTTTCCCAATTCAAAATCTGCTATGTCGAGATATTTCTGTCGTCTAAACTTGCCTTTTAGACAGCCGAATGCTGATTGTTGTATAATTTTTGTTGTGCTGTTGTTATTAAGCGTTTAGAATAAAAAAACGCTATACTTGAAAGTATAATGTAAGGTGCCCTGTATTTCTGAAGGGTAAGTTTTGCAAGTGGGTGAGCTGCATCATCAATCTGATTTGAATTATGGCCAATATATTGTTTATATATTTGATAAATTGGGCTATTGCGAAATACACTTGCATGCTGCATATGCTCCGGCACCTGACCAATTTATCTATGAACTTGCCTGTATTCACAAGTGCCTAAAACACAATATTTAGTTTCGTTATATAGTAATATATAGTTTTGGCAAAACTACCTTTGAGAATAATCGAATAGAAATGTTTTCTGATATAGTATTTCCTACAATTCAGATTACCAAGTGGTGTTGGTAATCCGAGATTACTATAACACCATGCTTGTACGGTATTTGACAACCGCTAATAGCACCTACCACACCCGGAAATCCATTTCAGCACACTCGGAAATCCTACATATAATTCAGTTTACTTATTATCTTAATTTAATATAAATCGTACATATAAATTATACATTGCATCTATTTTCATAATTTTCTGGCCATTTGATGTATCGAGGCATCAAAACCATTAAGATCGATATTTCCTTTAACTACATGATGACCAGAACTTGCTCCAAGATTAAAGTGATCACTGGAAGCAAGGAAACTTTCTGGTTTACTGATCACTACACACTACACAATGACTGCAAATCAAAAATAATTGATTACTGTAAATGGTAAAATGAATTGCAATTAAACAGCTTACAACACAGGTATTTCGAGATGTCGTGAAGTGTTCTTTAAATTGACTCTACTGATACTATCTCTTCATAATAGTTTTTATTTCTTACCACATGATCTTTATTTCTGTAGGCTCCTACAAACCTACATCCAATGGATGTGCTAGTTCTCCTACTAAATTTTGTAATTAAAATCCAATCCTCTGTGTTCTTCTTCGACAAATAAGGAAAATAAATTCTCAACGTCTATCCTACACAAAGAAGTTTAACTGCAACTGAAATGACAGTTGACCACGGATATAGAAAAAATGCATAGGCATGTGCAAGTATCATTGTGCATACGTACCGCTACCATTCGGCAGTTCCGTATTGATATTATAAACAAGATAGATCCTGATGAATGTAAACAATGGTTTTCAGGTTTTGTAAGTCATTTAGTACAATGATTCGTGAATGATGGATCAAGTTGAATGACAAGCTAATCGCACTCGATCTAGCAATAGTCGTACCAGTACCCATACTTTTTTTATATTAAATATTTTTAAAATCCTGCACATAAAATAAAGTATTCATATTGATGTAAATTAATATTGACGTCTAGTGAACAATATATATGTAATATTCGAACTTTTTTTCATTCATCTCAGCGCTCCAGGCCAAGTAGGCCCATGGCTTCTTCTACTGCTTTTTTCCATTTTTTCCTCTCTTGCGTTTTCGATCTCCATCCTGTAATTTTACCTTCTTCCAAGTCTTTAATCACTTCGTTCTTCCATCTCGATTTCGGTCTTCCTCTTCTTCTTCTTCCCCCCATATTGCTCTCGATTAATTTCTTTGGTATTCTATTACTTTCCATTCTCATTATATGTCCCAGCCATCTTAATCTTTGTCCCTTTACAATTGCTACTATGTTTGGTTCTTGGTATAATTCATATAATTCTTTGTTTGATCTTCTTTCCCATCCTTCTTGGCATTTCTTTCCACCATATATTTTCCTTTCCCATACTTTTAGCATTTTTTGTTCTACTATTCCTAGTGTCCAGACCTCGCTGCCGAATATTGTTATCTGTCTTATTATTGTTTTATATATTTTTAGTTTTAATTTTCTCGTGACGTTCTTGTTATGTAGTATTTTTTTCAGTCCATATACACAGTTGTTGCCTTTCATTATTCTTGCTTGTATTTCTCCTCTTGTATTTGGTTCTCTACGAAATTCTGTGCCTAGATATATGTACCGTTCCACTTCCTCGAAATTATAAATTTTTCCTTTATTATTTGTTACTGTCAATTTCGCTAATTTATTATAATCCTTGTCTGTCCACGCCATAGCTTTCGTTTTGTTTTCGTTTATTTGTAGTCCTATTGTTTGGGCGGCTTCTTCCAGTTTTAACATACATTCATGCAGCTCATTTTTACTCCGTGTTAGAATCACTAAGTCATCTGCAAATGCTAGGACCTGGTGTTTCTTGTGATACAAAAGGCCATTTCTATGGAGTCCTGCTCGTCTTATTACTATCTCTAGCGCGCTACTAAAAAGTAGCGATGACAATGGGCCGCCTTGTTTTACTCCTTCCTTGACTGTGAACTTGCCTGATGTGCTGTGTCCTATTCTTACTCTATTTTTTGTTTCTTTTAAGGTTAGTTTTATTAGTCTTACCAATTTCCCTTCTATTCCTAGTTCTATCAGTGCTTTGTATAATTCATTTCTTTTGATTCTGTCGTATGCTTGACGAAAGTCTATAAACATTAAATACGTTTCTTTCCCATATGCGTGACTTTCTGACTGGATTTCTCTTAGGGTATATATTTGGTCAATTACTGACCTGCCTTTTCTAAATCCACACTGATATTCTCCTATTTCCTTTTCAATTTTACTAATTATTTTGTCTTTTAGGAATGTGGCTAGGATTTTATACGATATATTTAACAGCGCTATTCCTCTGTAATTTGCACAATCTGTTTTGTCACCTTTCTTATATATTGGTACCAATATGGCTTCATTCCAGTCCTTTGGTAATGCCTCTTGTCTCCAGATTTTCACTATTAATATGTGTATCCAATTATTTAGAGTCTCTCCCCCGTATTTATATAGTTCTCCTGTTAATTGATCCTTACCGGGGCGTTTGTTGTTTTTCATGTTTTTGATTATTTCCTCTATTTCCTTTAGGGTAGGTGGTTCTTCTACATTTTGTTCTTCCTCGCCTATATGTTGCATGCTTTCTATCTCCTCTTCGCTTATTGATTCATTTAGTAATTCGCTGAAGTGTTCTTTCCACAATTCTAATACCTTCTTCTCCTCTCCTATTAGGTGACCATCTTTACTTTTATAAAATACCGGTTTTGTAGTAAATTGTTTTCGTTCACTTTTCAATCCTCGATATAAATTCCTTATCTCTTTGTTTCTGTAATCTTCTTCTATTTCATCAATCAGTTTTTCACTGTATGCCCTTTTTTCTTTCTTAGTATTGCTTTACATTTTCTTCTTTGGTGTTGGTATTGTGCTTGTGTTTGTGTGTTATTGTTTTTTACCCATTTCATTCTCAGCTTATTTCTCTTATCCAATTCCATTAGGCATTCCTCATCCCACCAATTTTTATGTCTTTTGTGTTCCTTATTTATATATTTACTTGCTACCCTTTCTATTTTCTCCTTTATATTGTTCCATAACTGGTCTATTTCTTCCTCTTCCTTTATCAAACTTAACTGTTCTTCTAGCCTGTTATTATTAATATTAATATTCGAACTTGCCAGATGATAATAAGTAATTTAAAAAACAAAGAGTTTTCATATTTATGAGGTTTAGCCTTTAAACTATTACTTTTCATAAAAACTATGTGAAAAATGTAATTAAATTGCCGATTGTTATTTAGATATTTTAGTAATTTATTTTTTTTATAGTTCTCACTCAATTTATTGTTTGTAGAAGGGCTATGTTATAAGTAATTGTTTGTACAATTGAACATTAGTAATCCTAGTAATAATTTTTTCTGCGACAACATCGAAAAATGTTCATATCAAGAGTTTAAATTGAATCAAAAGAAGCTACATTTTGTAATGAATTTTGCATCGGTTGCTAGGCAAGTTGCTAGACAACAAATGCAATATGAAATATTTCGTGCCCGGTCTGCTGTTTTTGATAACAAAAACTAAGGTGGCTTAATATACAGTGCCACCAAGCAAACAAGTCCTTTGGGTAGGCGTGGTCTGGTGTCGCTGTGGTTTAGAGGTATACTCAGCGTCAATAGTATTTTGACGGTAAATTTAAACGTGCAAGTATGTGTATTTGTAAATTTATTAATTTTTATTATGTACATACGTTCCTATATAAATTTGTTAGAACTGATAAAGAAAATGTACTAAGCAAGTACCAGTATTGGATTTGAGAAGGTAATAAATAAAGCCAGCTACTTTCACTTTTGTCACGGAAGGTACAACGCCGGCAAGAGCTATAGGTATTGGCTTAAACTTTTACTGCCACGAATTTTTAAAATTAGTTGGCATATTTTCCGATGGACTTGTTTGCTTGGTGGCGCTGTACTAAATTATCTATTAATCGGCGACCACAATTAATTATAATTCTAATAGTTCCATTACTAAACGTACTAATTACATATAAAAAATTGAAATTGTAAGACGAATTTTACACAAACGTGTTTAAGTAAATTATTTTAAATGTGTTTAGTAATTTGATGGTACCGTTGCATTATTATTTAACAAATAATATTACAAATCTATAACATCAATTCTAAAATGGTTAAGATAACAATTACAATTTGCAGTTCAATACAAAAAACACTGGCATAATATGAAGGCACTTACTTCCAATTCGTTTTTAAATACTGGCATGCCTGTTTCGTGTAGCGACATCTCGAGTTCTTACGACAAACAATCTACACCGACTTATTCGTTTGACACATGCTTCTTTAACATCAACAATGGATCTTTCGCGATTGCAAACTGTACTGTGCTACGATATTAATTTGAACATTAACAATACAGTGAAAGTGACCCATGCGGATGTAAACGAGTATATAGAACAAAATACAGCGAATCCTTGTCAAGAAATCGGATGAAAATCATCCATGCCAACATGGCGAATAAAGGCTTGTATATATTTGAGCATCAGTATTAATATATCTGACCAATATTTACATTTAATACATCTGTTTTACAATAAAGTAAGCCCAATAACGAAAATGGAATTGACTTAAATGAGCTAAACTAACCAAAAAGTTCTAATGGCTGTGATGTACCAGAATAAGGATTAGCGATTATACCAATGAAAAAGTTCCACGATGGGAGCAAACGAAGAATGATCACTGAGAATCGAATTGATAAAGACCAAGAACGAGATTTACAAACAAACGTTTCGTCATGTCAATAGCTCAAGTAAAACATGCCAAATGATTGTGATGTCACGAGTGCGTTGTGTTCTTGATGTGATGGAAATAATGACCCGATGATTATTGAACAAATAATTAGTATTCTTATACATGGATATACAATGGTATTCAAGCACTTGAAAAGTATGAAACTGTTCATAAATTTAAAATACTGGCCCATGGATAAAGGGCATTAAATTTACTTTGAGAAAGTTTGTTAATGTGTTACTTGTTGTAGTGTTTTTAAAGCTATGCATTTCTTGAAAATGGATGTGCTCTATATTACGGGAAAGAGTAGTAATGCATCAAAATATCCCATCTGACACTTCACTATCTAAAATTGATGCATTTATATCTTCAGTGCCGCAATGACGATACGATCATGTATGTGGATCTTAATATGTGGGCTCCCGAGGCTTGCCTCAGGAGGTACCTAAATGATCCTAATTGATCTCATTACTATCAACGCACAAGTACAGGTGTACGTTAAGACGATCATTGATGCCAGTCATTTATGGTGTACTTGGAAGAACACACTACCATATCTTGAGTTTTAGGTACTGGGTCGTAAAAGCTAGCCATGTATTTGATATTGATTGATATTTTCGGTGTATTTTGGACAAAAATATGAGAGCAATGCAATTGAAAATTTTCAACGTTTTATACATGATATACGTGATAAACTGGTGCACGGTCTAACACAAAGTGCTGGTTTATTTGTGCAAGTTTTGCACAAATACGTCTGTGATGTTCTACTTAGAATTGCCAGTCTTTGAGGATATTTTAGTATAAATCAAACAACACTTCTTAGACATTTCATTATATTTGGTCTAACCATGAGTTACATCTTTAGCATCTGTCAAAATACATATATTCTGGAAGGCCGCATCTAAGAAGGAAATTCTACACAAAAGCTAAGGTAATTGTTTTTGCCTCTTAATTTTCTACATGATAAGCCTCTACAAATTTTGACAATTTGCATTTGCATATATGCTATATCTTGATGTAAGGGCCCTTCTAAATCAAGATATACCTTTTGAAAAGCTGAGGTAGCTGTAGTTCTGATAGTGATAATGGCCGCCCCTTATGAGGAATTAAATGTTCATGTCTGTGACAATCATATATTTTTGATAAAATATAAATATTTCAACATCCGTTCTCAGCTTTGGCCGAAACATTTTATGTTGTATCGATGTTCGATTAATACTTGCATGGCCACCAGTTGGCAAAGTGTGAAAATCATTTATAGTTGGTTGTTTGTCTTCACAATCAACATGTTTAGCATTTGTGATTTACGTATCTTTACTTCATACCCATAACGTTGCCTAAACATCTTACATTCAGTTCATTCATTCTCTTATTGCCTTTCATTATACATATTTGCATAATATTGTTTTCTTTACATTTTAATTGCAGGTGCCTAAAATCAGCAGATGCTGATTGAAGAATCTGCTTCAAATATAAATAGTTTTCCACGATGTACTACAATTCGTTTGAAACTATACATTTAAAATTTTGTAAATTTTACTGTTAGCCTTGAAGTTTCTGATACGTGCCTCTTTTTCGTGTGTATTTAAAATTCAAAGTTGAATCGTCTGTGACATCTAGCAATAATACAGGCGCACTGCCTAGAGATCATACTCGCACAATAAAATTAGATTTTTGCCCTATTCCATAAAAAAATGTAATATATATTCGTTGCAAATACGTTTATGCTTCTTTATATTATAAATATGCTCTGCTGCATATGACATACATTAACTCATTTGTGTGCATGGTATTTTTTTAATTTTTGCATTTTTTCTATATTTAGATTACTTTATTATAAGAAAATGTGAGTGCAAGATTTTTATTGACCGATTGATCTAATAAATCTACCTCTCCCATGCCCTCATTGTATTCTGCAAATAAATGCGGTTGAGGTACATTAATTTTCCCTTTTTGTTCTTTGGACCATCTTTTTATGTTGCCTAGAGGCTCTATTTTAACCAAATTTAACCAAAAGTGTAACCGACATTAGACAGAAGTCATGAAAAGACATCCCAGTAAAATAAGGTAGGATAGATTAATATATTAAGAACAAATCAGATCAAATAAAATACACCGATAGAAGCGAGACTTGCGACGGGACGACCTGGGTCAAACTTCTTGCGCGGTGTTTTTTAGTTAAACGAACAAATACAATCGGAAACGACGAACATAAAAGACAGGGACGGTTTCAGGAAAATATAAACATAATAACACATTAATAACTGAATAAAAATGGAGAGTGAGGAATCAACTGACGAATATAACAAAAGAAGAAGATCAAATGGAGATGAGGAAGGAGCACCATTTGGGAAAAACAGAAAAACAATAAGATCACCAGCACAAAAAAGTGGAAAGGCAGAAGACAAAATAGATATGATGCTGAACCTAATGCAGGATATGAAAATCGAAATGCAAGATATGAAAAAAGAACAAAGAAATGAGAACAGAACAGAGAGAATTTAGAGAGGAAGTCAGCAAACTAAAACAGGAGAATGAAATGTTGAAAAATAAATATGAGGAAATAAAAAAAGAAAATGAAGAGATGAAAATAGAAATAGTAGATGTTAAAAACAACATAGAATGGATGGACAAGGAAAGAAGGGAAAAAATATAGTGATAACGGGCCGAACATTGGAAGTAGAAGAACCAGACAAATTAAAAGAAATAATAGATAAATACATGGAAACACATTTAGAGGTACGAGTACGAGTGAAATTGGCAAGGAAAATAGGAACAAACATACAAAATAACTATAGACGAGATAGAATGGAAATGGAATAAGGCTGAAAGAAAACTGATGAAAACAAAAAAGTAAAGGATAATATGTTGGGTGGAAATAAAAATAACGACCAGGTTGCGAAAAATGATAAGAGAAGAGACATTGAGAAAGGGAGAGATAGGGTGGGAAACAAAGAAGGGAGAAAAACCTCAAAAAGAGAAGAGAAAAAGACAATATCTGAGAAAACAAAAGGAAATATAACACATAAATGGAGATTAGGAACATGGAATATAAGAAGTATAAATGGAAAGGAACAAGAACTAATAGAGGAATTTGGGAATACAGGATTGACAATACTAGGAATAAGTGAGACAAAGAAAAAAGGGAAAGGAAGAACTACCATAGGAAATGGCCACACACTGATTTGCAGCGGAGTAGAGCAGAATATGAGATCGGAAGCAGGAGTAGGCTGTATTATACACAAAAACATGACAAAAAATATACAAAAGTGGGAAACTCCATCGGAAAGAATATTAAGCATACAGATAGAAGAGGAAGAGGGAAAGCAATTAACAATCATAGTAGTATATGGACCTAATGATAATGACAGAAAAAGTGAAAAAGACCAATTCTGGGAAGAACTAACACTAATAACAGAGGAAGCTAAGGGTAAATTATACATAGTAGACCTAAATGGCAGAGTAGGGAAGAGGGACAATAGATACAGAACAATGCTAGGGATGCATGGAGAAGAAGTAAGGAATAACAATGGTATAAGAATTCTAGATTTCTGCCAGCTACACAATCTAGTAATTGCAAATACGTTCTACCAACACAAATACATACACAAGTATACAAGGACACAAGAAAGTAGAGGAGAAAGATCAATAATAGATTACATACTAGTGGAAAAGAAGAACAGGAAAACATAACCGGAAAGGTAAAGGGAACAATAACAAAGGAAAAAATATATAGAATTTAACACGATAAAAGCTTACAAACTGAAAAATAGAGAAACAGCTATACAATACGAACAAAGAATACAGGAAAAGATTGAAGAATACACTGAAATAATCAGAAAAGCTAATGTACAACAAAGTTGGAATCTCTTCAAAAATATAATGATAGACAGCACGATCGAAATATGCGGAATATGTAAAATAAATAATAAACGGAAACAAACAGCATGGTGGACAAACGAAATAAGAGAAGAAGTAAAAAAAAAGAAAATTAAATACAAAAATTACCTGTCACATAAAACAAGAGAAAACTATGACAAGTACAAATCACAAAGGAGAAAGGTAAAAGAGTTGGTAACATTCGAAAAGAAAAACAAATGGAAAGAATTTGGTGAAAAAATAGAAAACGACAGCCGCGGAAACCAGAAGTTATTCTACAGAACACTCAAGTCATTTAGACAAAGAAAAACACTAGAGGAAACAACCATAAATAGCTCTACAGGAAAGTTACTAAAGCAGGAGGCTGAAATAATGGAAAGATGGAAGGAGTACTTCATGGAGATGCTAGAAGGGAAAAGCGAAGAAACAGAGGAAAATCCGATCAGAACAAAGGAAAACAAGGACGTGAAAGAACAAGAAAAATTTACTAAGAAAGAACTGAAAGACGTTATTAATCGATTAAAGAATGGGAAGGCAGCAGGGAGTGATAAGGTCACAACAGAAATGATAAAAAACCTAGGACAAACAGGTACAGACATACTACTAGAAATTATAAATAAGGCATGGACATACGAAACTATTCCAGATGAATGGGCAATAGCGCAAATTATTCCCATATATAAAAAAGGTAACCCTAAGGAATGCAATAACTACAGCTACAACTGTAATTAACACTGTGGTAAAAATATACGAACAACTGATAAACAAGAGGATAATACAAAAAATAGAACCTACCTTGGAAGAAGCACAGAGTGGATTCAGAACAGGGAAGAGTACCCAGGACCATATATTCACAATAAAACAAATATTTGAAAAAACAGCGCAACAGGGCAAAGAAGTATGTCTAGCTTTCATCGACCTTGAAAAAGCGCTCGATAGAGTAAAGAGATCAAGACTATGGGAAATATTAAAACAAAGAGGAGTGAATAACAAAATGATAAGAGTAATACAAGGACTATACAAGAACAATACGAATTATATAATAAGAAGGAATATGAAATTAGAAGGATTTACAACAAAAGCCGGATTGAGACAAGGAGGAGGACTAAGCCCAATACTATTTACAATTTTTATGGACGAGATAATAAAGAAATGCACACGGAGGAGTAAAAAAATGAATATCGGATACACTAACCTACAAAGGATAACAATATCGGAAGGAGTGTTTGCAGATGATGTGGTACTAATAGCAGAAAGTGAGAAAGCATTACAACAAAATATAAACATATGGAATGAAGAACTGAAAGAAAAAGAAATGAAAATAAACTTAAGTAAAACAAAAGTAATGACTACTGCAGATATACAGCTAGACATAAGGATAGAAGGAGTGAGAATAGAACAAACCAGACAATTCGAATATCTAGGATCCATTATAGAAGATACAAGGAAACAAGAAACTGAAATAAATACAAGAATAGAAAGAACAATAAATTATACTATGCAATGAACAACAAATTTATCAACAAGAAAGAAATATCAAGGCAAACAAAAATGAACGTATTCCGGACGATATACTGACCAATCCTGACGTACGGCTGTGAATCATGGATAATAACAAAGAAGATTGAGAGCAAATTACAGGCTACGGAAATGAAATATTTGAGGAGAGTTATGGGAGTAACGAGAAGAGACAAAATTAAAAATACACGGATTAGAGAAGAGCTGGGAATTGAGTCGTTGACGGAGTTCATAGAACAGAGACAACTAAGTTGGTGGGGACACCTGCAAATAATGGATAGACCGGTGAAACAAATATGGGAAGCTAGAATAACAACAAGAAGGAAAAGAGGAAGACCGCAGCAGACATGGGATAAAGGGATTGAGAGCGTGATAAACAAGAGAGGAAGGACACTGGAAGAAGCAAGAAGAATAGCAAGGGACCGTAAGGAGTGGAAGAGATTTACACAAGGGAAATAAAGTCTACCCCTACATCCTAAGGGTAAAAGGGGATATATGATTATATATATATATATATATATATATATATATATATATATATACATGAAAGATGGTCTAATCTTACACCTCAATGGTGTAGTGAACATTAATTAATACAGGTCCATGAAGACTAACTGGTGGATCGCTAGACAATATTGTTTCTGGGTTATTTCTGGGTTTTTTATTTCTGTATTAATTAATGTTCACTACACCATTGAGGTGTAAGATTAGACCATCTTTCATGTAAATTTTACATTTTTCTGTCAAATTTGACAAGACGCATTTTCAATATATATATATATATATATATATATATATATATATATATATATATATATATATATATATAGAGGCTCTATGAAATCATAATTTGTTATGACCAATAACAACGAGTTTTGTTCATCATATTGGAATGCAACATAGCACTTCCAGTAGCTCTGTAGTCCATATCTCTCAATTGGTTTAGAAGGAAGTGGCTGCTAAAATAGTTATCAAAAAATACAACGTGGTCACTGGGAGTAGAAACTACTTCAAGAAGTTCTAGTACTGCTCTCGATCCAAGAGGCATTTTATGTGTTTTCTGTCCCCTCTTTACACCGCAGTAAGTATCAAATTGATAACAGTAATGATATGCAGATGAGCTGCATATCATCCAATCTTTGTATCCAAATCGCACCGGTTTTCCTCCAATAAATTGTTTAGATGAATGATGGCCATAATATTTTACCATAGCCTGATCAATTGAAAGTTTTTCATGAAATTTACCCCTGTGTAAAATTTTTATTTAACTTTTTCATCTATTTCATCATTATTGTAGAGACGAAAATATATTTTTATTGCATTGTACCTATTTCTATTCATGCAATTGGCAATTAGTGGTACGTTCAAATCCTCATCCAAACAAAGTAATATTCCTATGAAAGTGTGATAAGTCACTACATCGTGACTAGGAAGGTCACTACTTATCGTCGTTCATGTTAATGAAAGCCGTTGTAGAAAATGTGATGTTTATTGTTCTACCGTCGTAACATCCGATCGTACACTATCTTAAAGACTATATGTCTACGAACTATAGTAATAGACTATATTAATTAGACTATATCAATTAGAATGAGAACTAACTATTTATATTATTTCTAATGCTGATCTAAGTGATTTAAATGAGGTACATATACTTATGCGTATTGTTTACTGTCCCCGTTAATTGAATGCAATATGACCCACTTATGACATTAGTAACGTGAACTAGTTTATATAGTTCTAATTACGTTACGCTAAATGGTGTCATATCACAAAAGACCTAATTTCATTTTTATGTACAATAAAATTATGGTCGTTGTTTTGTTGTGTGTAACTATTGGTTTCATCCGTCAAATATTTGATTAGATGTTAATCAAAAAGTTTTTCAAATACTTGCCTGCGGTAACAAAATATAGAAAGTAAAAACGACGCTATGATCCAGCTGTACTCAAACGAGTACACTTAAATATTTAGGCTTTTTTTTGAACAACATGCAAAAAAGATTTATAAAATTTATCATATGAAGTTATATACCTACCTCCCAAATTGTAAAATATGTCATCACAAAATTTAATATAAAACTATTGATATTATTGCACTAGAAACAACAACGACTGGAACATGAAATTTCAAAAAATCTTTTAAATGAAAGGGCCGGTGATCATAAACAATTTTATTAGTACAATTACCTGAATATTCGGACGCCTCTTTGCCACGTTCATTTTAAGAACTTTACCCCAGATGTTGCTAAAAGTGCATTTTTACATGCTGTACTGAAACAAGCACAGTGGTGCAAATTGTGTTAATGATAGCACCAATGTAGGGGAATTTCACATGTAACACGTACCTTATATGGTATCGTTATGTTGTCTAGTTGTGTGTTTGTAAGATGTGATGCGTGAAGATAAGATGCGTTACATATACGAGGTCTGTAAATTAAGTAATGAGACTGATTAAAAAAAATATTTTGAGAATTACAATTGTATATTGTCACCCTCAAAATAACTTCCTTCTGAAACCACACAGCGCTGGAGATGGTTGTTCCACTCATCAGAGCAGTGCTGGAACTCCGATACTGAAACCTCGCGGTAAAAGTGTTGATTGACCGTTTGTCCTTGAGCTACTCTTTGTGGTCGATTCCGTGGATATCGAAAAAACAAATCATCATGTATTTGATCTTCGACTTCGTCTTCATTGCTTTTTTGGGCCCTGGAGAGGTTGAAGTGTGCCACTCCATGCTCTGGCGTTTGGTTTCTGGGTCGTACTCAAACACCCAAGACTCGGCACCAGTAATGACACGTTCCAGAAAATGGGAATCATTTTCAATCGAATCAAAAAAGTCTAGGCACATTTCCCTCCTGATGTCCTTGTGGCCTTTGCAAAAGGCTTTTTGAAACCGTTTTTGTGCAGATTTTTCTCATCCCCAATTCATTGGTCAAAATCTGATGAACGGTGGTGTGAGGCAAATTCAACTCTTCCCCGATTATTCTGACTGTCAACCGACGATCTGAACGCACAAGATTCCGGATTCTGTCGACATTTTCGTCGGTTCTTGAAGATGAAAGCCTTCCGCTTCGTGATTCACCTTCAGTCGACTCTTTCCTTCTAAAAAGGAAAACCACCGAAAAAGCTGGGCTTTTGACAAAAAAACTATCTCCGTAGGCTTGCTGAAGTTTAGCAAGAGTTTCCCTTGCACTGTGTCCTAGTCTTGGGAAAAACCTGATAGCACACCATTGCTCGAAATTGATGTCGCTCATTTTTGGAACACATTAGAAAAAACTATTTCACAAACAAAATCGCTAGGGACAACCAAATGACTCCACCGAGTAGATAATATACTAGGGGAGAATGGAATCTTAATGTTGAGAAAATGTTAGTGCTTATTGCGCTCACTACATCCACGGTCGGGTACTAATTTTGCTATAAAATGTACAGGTTGTAAAATATAAAGAAGAATAAGAGAAACTTACTACTTTATTAGAATATAGGTTAAGCGTATATAAAAAAGAGACATGTTAGGAATATTTATTTCATGTAAAATATGTACACTTACATAACAAATATACAATATACACATATACACAATATATATAAATAATTCAGAACATACATAATTACAAATGAAATTGTTTATTCAAAAAATATAAACTAACATGACGGAAGAAGTTTTCACAAGGATACAAGAAACACATGACAACATCTAAACAAAACAATCAAGATTCAAACTTCAGTAATGATTTCAACAACAAAGCACACATCACAAGCAAGATAGACAACATAATGAAAATGGTAAATATAGGAAACAAAGGAAACAAACGAAACAGACTTAACATCATTGAAAATATGGAAATTTACAAGGGGAAACAAACCAACACAATAATCATGAATATTTACTGTTTCCTTATTTTCCTACATTTCTCCAAACAATATTTTTGTACTACATCATTTTCATTTATCCGACTATCCCTACCGCATAATATTTTATTTAAACTATTAAAATAGTTGAAAATAGTAAGTTTACAATACTTGCGTATTATAAGTGACGGTAACGTTTCATTATGTTTTACACAATGTGTAGGGAAGTCAAATTTAATATATATTGGGATTGTTTTAATAATAATCTCAAATAAATATTTCTTGAAACACACTTGCGGTAAGAGATATAATACAATACTGTAAATTTGTTTCAATGTGTCGTAAAATGATTGAGTAACATAATTTAAGCGGTATGTGGCATCATATTCTCTCATTTTTGTTAATGTATGCTGCAAGCTTTGGGAGGGTTCGGCTAAAATATTTGCCTTGCATGTTGAACAATTATGAATAAATTTTAAAACATTCTTAGATATGAATCCACACACAAATCCAATGACAGCTTCTTCAATTGGTCTGCATGTCGAATCCATGTCGGCTGGCACTACTATTGGAATGCACAAGTTGGGTTCCATATTGTCACTAATTTCTTGTGTCACCAATGTTTTTAAAGTCAAGAGATAATTACCAGAATTGTCCTCTTCACAATTGGCTCCAATCGAATGAACGGACACAAAATTGTTAACCAACAATGATTTAAAATATGGACCAAAATCAGAACACGTTGGATTTATATTTCTGTAACCATGTTGTCTAATCTGGCCAAAGAAATTTTCCAGTGGGCCTTGGTTAAATTTCCGTGGTAAAAAATATTTAAAACCAAGGTTTTGTATCCTGGCGTAAATTAGTTTGAAACCCTCTAGTGTGACAATCCAATTCTTGAGAGATGGAGGAGAGGTCTCTTGCCCAAAACTATTTACGAAGCACATCCGCTTAAGCTTTTGTATAGCTTTGTTCCAAAAGTCAATATGACCTGAATTTTTGGTAACTGCGGACTTAAGATTATTTCGCAGTCTGTTCGATAGAGACACTATTGACACTATCAAAAAGGTCATTTATGAATAAAATGAGTTCTGCTGTGTGTACGGCTTCTTTGTCCATCGTTATAGCACCATCGATACTTTGAGAACCTATAACAATATATTTACATTTCTGTATATAAAATATTGAACAACCATCCAAACTCATTCGCATAATACCAGATGCTACTGTTGAGCTAAATACTTGACTGCAATAGGACACTTTCATTTTTTTTATTTTGTTGGGTAGTACATGCAAGTCTGTGAGCTTATTCATAACTCTGAAACGTCCAGCAGTAGCGCCAATTTTGTACGCTTTAATAATATCGTCCCATTTCGCAACAAATTTTTCATTATTTTCATTTATGTACAGTACATTTTTATTTAGCATGTTGTTGCGAAAGCCTTTTAAAAGGTGAGGTGGATCATATATTGGAATAACACGATTTCCATCGATTTCAAAAAGACGATCGTGTAATTGTTCGTTTCCATTCCTCAGGAAGGTTTCTTTAGTTTCCTTTAGTAAATAATTAATTGCTGCAACATTTGTCGAACCTTGATCACATACAACAGCAACAACACATAAACCAGTGTTATTTAGTCCTCTGATTACTGACTTTATTGCCACAACTAAATTCGCTGTTTTGGTGGTGCCTTCACAAAAAGTGTACGCTATTGGTTGTTTCCACTGCTTAAAGATACCTCTGACCATAAAAACCTGCGCGTGATCAGCGACTTTCTGCGATCTTTCGTCTCCAGTATCTTCGAAACCCTCCACAATGTCACAATTGATGTCCCACTGCAAATTTGATTGCAAGCTCATTTCGTCGAACATCAATATACAATACTTGTCTTTACAAGATAATTTTTTCACAGTCTCCATCAAATGTGTAAACAAAACGTTGTTTATGCCGGGCTTAATGGAAACTCTATTTAGCAGAGCCATCAATGTTTTTCTGGAAGGCAGGCAAAATAATTTTGACAACAGTGCATATCCCTTGCCACTTTGTTTATACAATGCCAATGCCATAATTTTGTCATCGAGTGTGAATCGCCTTCCTTTCGGATGTTTGGAAATATTTTTCATCTGGCTTTTAAAAAAATGCAGTACAACTGAATTGACAGTGCTATCAGCTGCTTCAAAAACGAACGAACTTGCTGTTTTGTGTGCTAGCTGTAGGCGGCGTCTAAACGTCAACTTCCGTTTTCTTGTCACTAACAGTCGTTGTTTGAGTATTTTAATCTTATTGTAAAGATGTTTCTTTTTCGGGGTAAGTTGATTTTCACTACTTGCGCTCATTTCAGATAATAAGCGAGATCCTGAAAATGTTATAATACATTATGAACACTCACTCTTTAATGTTATATCGATATTAATGATATTACAAAACAGTAAATATGATTAAAAATCACACACACATCAAATAACACATTGAATCAAAGATATTTTAAGATCTTGCGCATCACATTCTTAATTTCAATTTCGTACAATTTCACAGGATTATTTCTCAAAAAAAAATAATTATTAATGTGGTGTTATACTTACATTTTCGTCTCTGGAAAATAAACTAACTCTTCAATGAAATTGGTGACAATTGATTAACTAAACTAAAAGTAAAATTATTAGACTGTTTTACAAAATATATAGTTAATGGAAATGCTGCGTATATTACAAGTCGTAGTATTCTCGAAACTATTCGATCAAACATAAAAACTTGTAAATATAAACTGTAACTAAACTTTAACTTACTTTCCGTCGAAACAGTTTCTTCCTGGGTAGGTGATTCAATAAATGATTGCCCTTGTTCCTCAGCTTGTGTTTCTTGCAAATCTAAAATATTTAATTACATTTACTGAATTGACTTTACACACATGCTACATTTTCATTAAAAACAAAAATAAAAAAATTATCTTACTTTCTGGAGAAACAGCGTCTTCACTTGATACTTCGATAACCGACACTTCTTCAGCTTCAGCTTCATGTACAATATAACATTTCAGGTTTTCTTAAAACCCTTTTCTATACATAATAAGTAATTACTTATTAACAATAACTCAAAACAAATAACTCATGTAATAACTTAGCTATAATAGATATGTACCTGGCGAATAAAGTTTTGGTGTTGCAGTGGATAGTAATTTGTTATTTCGGCCTCTGTCTTTTGTTAAAAAATGCACATTATCGGGAAGGAGGCATAATAGTTTCGGATTTTTACATACATTACATTACATTACATCCATTCGTTAAATCTGTCAATACATTTGGCAGGATTTGGAAATCGATGGCGTGGTGATTGCATATCGAGGCATCCTATGACAGCACATGCATTTAATTTACTCATTTCTGAAACAATTATTACAATGTTAATAGATGCAAGGGCTGATGCAAGTACTAATTAAATAATATGCCTATTATGTACTTGCCAGATTAATTTATAGGTTAAATATCGACGATATAACTAAACAGATTGTCTTTTATGAATTAATACTAAGAACACTAACTAACAACTAACTCTAACAACAGAAATATAACAAAATTGAAAAAATGGAGTAAAATATAGAAAATTAGATTAGCACACGATCACTACTAACGCGTAAAGCAGAAAGTATGAAAAATGGCGACACCACGTGATTACGCAAAAGTTTCGCTAGCGCCTCTTTACGCACGGTCGGGCAACGTTGCCAGGTCAAAAAAAAATTAAAATCACCAGATCTGACCTTAAAAAGTTGCCAAGTTCACCAGACACAATTTTTTTTTAGCAATGACTTATTAAGGCATTTTTATCGAATCGAAGCACAGTAGAATAATGGTAATAATAATAAAAACAACAACAGAAAATTAAAAAAATTATTCACAAAACAAACGTTCTATAATAAATAAATTCAGTGTACATTGTAACAAAAAGTAAAGACAAGTGTAGCAATAAAAACGTTAACAAAAAATGAAAACTATAACTAAAAAATATCACCAGCAAACATGTACATATGTATTTCTAAGGTAATTTGTACATATCATTATTGTTTCGAAATCATTTGGGGAGGTATTTCAAAATTGTAACATTCTTTACCGTCTTTTTTAATGCAACGCTTAGTATGTAACAGACCACTTAACGTGTTTGCACCTAGCCTATTCCGTAGTTTGGTTTTATTTAAATTTATGGTGCTAAATACTCTTTCGACACAAGCACTGCTATGTGGTAACGATAAGAACATCGATACTACTTTAATTTAGACACTTTCTTCCAAAAAAAATATCTAACTCAAAAATTAGTTGTGAATTTTTCAGCAGTCTAAATTCTCGGTCTAATTCATTTAAATTTTGTATAATGCTTGGAAACTTGACCCCAATTGGACCAAGACTTTCTGTTGATTGAATTTCATATGGATTCAGGAAAGATAACATTTTTAAAATTACCATTTCTCGGGAATTAAAAAAAAAACCTTTTGTATATTTGGTTTGCGGCTTCTATATAAAAACTTAAGCAGTTCTTTCTGAAAGTATCCTCTTCCAATTTGGATAAAATTTTATTACTTAATGCAGCTGTCACCTTTGGCCCTAAATAAATTTTATCAAGTGGTAAAAAATGGTTGGGATTTCTGTATTGTAGTTTCGAATCGTCTGTATTTTTTTAATAATCGGGTTTAATGTAGTAGCTCAATAATAATCTATAACAAGACGCCATTCTTGTGTACAAAAGGTGGATTTTGGGATTTTCTGATTGAAACTCTAAATCCAAATCATTAAATGTTGGCAAAATATATTCAAGAAATTGCAGATATAATTTAGTAGCTGGATTTGTTAACTGATTATAGATTCCTTTAGTGTTTTATTATCGAACACTTCTGCTCTAAAATAAAGCACTAGAGCATCAAACTGTACCAAAACTCTATTGACCGCTGCACTTAATGATAGCCACCTTGTTTGTGAAGGATGTAGCAGTTTGTTAATTTTTATATTCAAAAATGTCTGAAATGTCCGGAACTCAGTTTGTCTTTTAAAACTGTTCTGCATGTGTGAAAATAGGTCTCGGATCAATTTTTCCACGTCATCGGGTATTTTCTCACATGCATATGAAGCGCATAACGCTAAAGAGTGGCAAACACATTTTAATACAAATAAATCATTTACATCTTTTTCTAATAAAGTTTTTAGTGAATGTTTATTGCCCATCATAGCATTCGCTCCGTCAGCCCCAAATCTAATTAAATTTGTTTTATATGGAATTTGATTCGTGGTAAAAAAATTTACAAATTTACAAATTTACATTATAAAGATTTTGGGCACTAGCATCACTAACCGGAATCAGTCCTAAGAATTCATCCTTTGCTTTAAAATCGTTGTTATCAATAAAGCGAACGACCAAGGCTAATTTTTTTTCTCCTGAATTATCAGTAGACTCGTCCACTAATAATGAAAAGTTTTTAATCTTCAATATTTCAACCAAATTTTCAAAACTGAAATTGCCTATGCCGTTATTTATAATAGCGGTACACTTTGTTCTATCACAGGATATTTGAGAAGCCTCGTTTGGTTCAATTCCCGAAAAAATAATAGATTTTACCAATTCCGTCAAATGGTTTGACACATTTATTGGTAGATTATGTTCCGCAATAAAAGCGGAAATTTTAATTTCGTTCTGTTTTATTATATTACATCTAGAAAAAAATTAAACGTACTTTGCGTTACACTAGGTTGAAGTACAATGGCATTCATTTTTTTAATGTGTTTATGCTTTTTAACAGCAGCTATACCCCCAATATAATCTTTGAAACAAACATTACATGTAAAATGATTTATTCCTTGCTTACTTGGTCCTATCCATTTTCTAAAATCTGCGTCCTTTTCCCAAGAAGGGTTGTACTTATGGAGGTAGGATTTTGAACGGCGTTTTCCAGATTTACCTTTTTCTTCCTCAGTGTCTGGTGAATCCGAAGAACCACTATTCATTTTTGTTGAGGGTCTTCGCTCGATGTCTTCTCGGCAAGATGAAGATGTCCCTGGCTCCGGTTCAGACGTAACAGGAACTGTAACGGAGCTTGTTGCTTTAGCTTGAGATGAGCTTGACTCTGGTTCATCTCGTTTTTTTTTCAGTGGAATGAGAAACTTCTTCATCTTGAATGACGAACTAGAGAAGAAGAAAAAATAACACTATTATTAAATCAAAACGTCTGATGTGGTTAATTAAACCATACAAATTTAACAAAAAATATGTCTCCATTAAATATTGTTTAGAAATATTATAATTTATTTATTTATTTATTTACATTAGGATACAACCAGAATAAATCCAAAAACAGTATCCCCTACTTAACTATATAAATGTAACAAAGATTGCAACAATATTAAATACATGTAACTAAATTAAACTAAACATAGTAATAAGAATAATAACAACAACAATAAGATAGTAAACATCCGCAACGCATATAGATAAAATAAAAATTAATTGACATAAAAAGTGAGAAAAAGAGAGAGATAAGTAAAAACAGTGATCAGTAGTACACAACAATAAATCCATCCTAGCATGATTCATAGACAATTTATTTAGCCATCCACTTACAAGTTTCAAAATTATGCAGAAAATTCTCAGGATTATAAGCGTTATATGTTTGACATAATCTAACCAAAGGTGCATTCATGCCCGAATTTGTATTGCAAAATCTAACATGCAACAGAGATAAATCTCGCAGAGACCTCTCAGGCACGCGAAATGATATCCGGCTAAGTAAAGTAGATGAGTCAACTAAACCACTTAATAATTTTATTATGAATAGTGAGTCATTAAGAGAGCGCATCTCTTTCAGAGGATGTATACAGAAATGTCTGCAAGCCTGACTGTAATTGTCATAGGGAATATTGGTGTTAGTTTTATTATGCAAATATAAAGTAAATTTTTTTTGAATACCCTCAAGTCTGTCTATGTATGTATTATACTGGGGGTTCCACACCTGAGTGGAGTAATTCAAATGACTACGAACATATGCATAATATAATGATTTTAATGCAGTTATTGACTTGAAATGGCTGCTAGTTCTAATAATGAAACCCAACATGCGATAAGCCTTGTTAATTATGTAATCAATGTGGGAGTCGAAAAGCAATTTACAGTCAAATAGCACTCCAAGATCCCTTACCTTTTCAGTGCACAATATATCAGTATTATCCAGTTTATATATATAATCAATTCTACCTATATTACGAGTGAATGATATTTTAAAACATTTGCTCAAGTTTAAGAATAACTGATTACATTTGCAATAGTCAACTAGTCGGTTAAGGTCTTCTTGAAGAAGAATACAATCCTGATTATTATTTATCGGCAAGTAGACTTTTAAGTCGTCTGCATAAGATAAAAATCCGCGGTGGTCCGCACGAAACTTACTTATACTTATAATTTATGTAAGAATATTTTTTTTTCGTAACGTGTACCGTTTTCGAGATATGGAAAAAGGTGATAAGAGTAAACCATCACTTCCGGTTGAGTGATTGCGTTCAAAATAGGACGTTTTCCTCCTTGCTATATACAAATGCTAAATTTAAAGTTTCAGAGCTCTAGCTATAATCGTTTGGACGCTAGAGCGCGCACAGACACACAGACACACATACGTCATTCCGAAAATAGTCAGAAACGATTCAGGGGACCTCAAAACGCGTATATCCGTTAAAATCTCGAGGTCGAAATTTTTCATGATTACTATACTTATACTTACTTATACATAAAGTATAAGTAAGTAAAAACTGATTGGTAATTTTTATTATAACATTGAAATAAAAATCTCAATGCTAATGTTTTTGTGTCGTGTAGTTTAAATTCGCAAAAAATCAGAAATTCACCAGTTTTTGTAAAAGTTTTCACCAAATCACCAGTTCGACCCTAAAATCACAAGATCTGGTGAAATTTCACCAGACCTGGCAACACTGCGGTCGGGTACTAAAGAGCTCTATCACTTATGGGTATACGAGTGTAACCCCCATGACCCGCACTGAAGGCAGATCACATGTTTCCCTCCAAGCCTAGCGCCTGCTGTGTTGCCAGATCGAACGATACGTTACCAGTCTCATTACTTAATTTACACACCCCGTATAATGCATTAATTATGTAGTCTTGCAATGTATGTTCTAAAACATATTGCTATGAGTTAACCTTAAATTTTCCTTTATTAGGAAATAACTCATAACGATATAACATTTATGTCAAAGCTATCCTTTAGTTCAGGTTTGGTCAGGTTAAATAATACAACGATATTTTAAATTAAAATAATATATTTTCCAAAATCAAATTCTTTAAATTCTCCAAAACAATATACAGTATTATATAAATTTCTTTACACGCGTTTAGATGTTTACCGTCAACGAGTTCTCGGTGCCTGTTAAGAAAAACAAAATTCGTATACAAAAATTATTTACACATACCAGGTATCGGCTAGAAATGCTGCGGTAATTTTTATTATAACATTGAAATAAAAATCTCAATGCTAATGTATTTGTGTCGTTTAGTTTAAATTCGCAAAAAATCAGAAATTCACCAGATTTGCCGGTTTTTGTAAAAGTTTTCACCAAATCACCAGTTCGACCCTAAAATCACAAGATCTGGTGAAATTTCACCAGACCTGGCAACACTGCGGTCGGGTACTAAAGAGCTCTATCACTTATGGGTATACGAGTGTAACCCCCATGACCCGCACTGAAGGCAGATCACATGTTCCCCTCCAAGCCTAGCGCCTGCAGTGTTGCCAGATCGAACGATACGTTACCAGTCTCATTACTTAATTTACACACCCCGTATAATGCATTAATTATGTAGTCTTGCAATGTATGTTCTAAAACATATTGCTATGAATTAACCTTAAATTTTCCTTTATTAGGAAATAACTCATAACGATATAACATTTATGTCAAAGCTATCCTTTAGTTCAGGTTTGGTCAGGTTAAATAATACAACGATATTTTAAATTAAAATAATATATTTTCCAAAATCAAATTCTCGGTGCCTGTTAAGAAAAACAAAATTCGTATACAAAAATTATTTACACATACCAGGTATCGGCAAGAAATGCTGCGCGACTCCGATGCCTTGACCGGTCCGTCCTTATCATAAACTAGTCCCGCGTCATTTATTTGTCTTATTTCTCATGCACGTTCTGATTTAAAACAATTTGTTGTGAAAAATTTTATCATTGCTCAATAAGTTACAATTTAAGTTTATTGAAACAATTTGTAATTAATTTTCTTTATTTGCTAAACAAATCGCATATAATATTTATTGAAACAATTTGTTATTATATTGTTTATTTGCTAAACAAGTTGCAAATAGGATTTATTGATACACTTTGTTATTATCTTTTGTTATTTCCTAAACAAATCGCAAATAATATTTATTGAAACAATTTGTTATTATATTGTTTATTTGATAAACAAGTTGCAAATAGGATTTATTGATACACTTTGTTATTATCTTTTGTTATTTGCTAAACAAATCCCAAATAATATTTATTGAAACAATTTGTTATTATATTTTGTTATTTGCTAAACAAATCGCAAATAATATTTATTGAAACACTTTGTTATTATCTTTTGTTTATTTGCTTAACAAGTGCAAATAAAATTTATTGACACAATTTGTTATACCCTTTTATATATGCTTAACAAGTGCAAATAAAACTCACGCATTATAAACTAACATAATTCATTTAAATTTATATTTTGCCAAACAAGTTGTAAATTATTCCATTTACCGCTTATCTAGCCATAGGTTACCCTGAATCCAGGCACCATCAATAAAATATTAGAAAATTTTAAATATTCTTACCAAATATTCTGCCCCTGGGTTACTCGTGTTCTTTATTCTTCTGCCTAGGTCGCTGGGTCGAACTCTTTTCCCTTCCTCCTCAGGCTGGTCACTGGATCGAATTTCTTCTTCTTTCTTGCTTTCTTGGGCTGGTCGCTTCGTTTAACTCCCCGTAATTTGCCGTGCGTCGGCTTTTATAGCTCCGTCCCTACCTTCTTCTTCCCACACTTGTCTACATCCCTGCTCTTCGCTGTAACAGGTGATGATCCAGGTGATCTCCCTACCACCTCTATCCCTTCTCGTCATCGTTTTAAAAATAAAATTAATTTTTCTAATTTAACTAATAAATTCTTCTTTTATTATTTATAAAAAACAACAATATGTTCCTTTTATTGGTACATTGTCCTTATTCTCGTCACATTATTGAATCGTCACCGTGTCTTTGGGTTAGATTACGATCCATTTATTTTGTTCTAATTTTTGAATTTTTACATTAATAATTTCAGCAGGTATTTGTTGACAGTTTGTCAAATTTTTCGAATACTTTAACAATTGTATTTTACACGGCATTTCTTCCTTCTATTTTTACTGGAATGCTGTCTTGACAGATATTCTTTAGTAGTTATTTATTATTTATCGGAGTAATTTTGATCGTTTAGGGATAGATATTTTGAATGTGGTAAGATTGTTTTAAAAGAGTTACTTCCAAGTGAAGTAGGAGTTGGTAAGGAATATAGGTGGTAACAGTTATAATTTTCTTTTCCCACAATTGGTATTTCAATTATAAAGATTATTTGATTCTCCTTACTATAACTTTTGATTTGTATGATTTCATCAAATTTTAGTACATTCTCTAATTTTTGTTCAATTGGTAATTTATTATAAAATTATTAAGGGAATCACTATTTCACGAATGGAATAATATTTATTGTAAATGTACATTTCGAAAGCATTGCTTTCATCTTCAGTAGAATTAAACGTCCCAAAATAAATAAAATGACATAAATGAAAAAAATTACGTAGCTAAGGAAAAATAATTACATATATTTAACAAGATCAAGTAATGCATTATTCAACGGAGACAAATCTGTATTTAATAATTTTAATTGAAATTTTTTCATATAAATAGCTTCATACATGTTTCACCGTTGTGTTGCCACCCAAAAAAACTCACTGCATCGGACACCCGGGTACCCGGGTACCCCGCCCACGAAATTCTTGATAAAAGCCTATTATAACTAGAATAATTGTATGCATTCTATTAATATTTAATTATTCATATTCTAGGAAGGCATTTCTACCTGAATATAACAATTAAATTATGTGATCAGCACACAGCAAAAGTCACAAAATATTTGCATTGTAATTATTGCTTTCTAATATATGTGTAAAATTTTGAAATTGAATTATTTTTTTTTGTAATTTTTCATACAGTATTTGTATATTACAGTGCAAAAAACGAAAACTCTATGATTTTTGTACAACACATTTCAAAATATTAAATAAATACCCGGGTGGCTCATACGTGTTGTTTTTTTTAAATGCAAAATTTAAGTAATTTTTTTTTAAATATCTAGAATGCAAATTTTGATAGGTAATCGGTCAAAGCATGGGGATACGAGAAGGTTTTGACCAATCTTATTTGGAAAAAAATTATTCAACAAAACATAGGTACCCGGGTGGCAACACAAGGGTTAAATAACAATTTTGACCATGTTTTAACAATGTTATATCATTTATAGTAAATGAATGTCCTGTATTAAAAAAATTGTTAGCTAACGCAGAACTACCAACATCACGATTCTTATGCCCGGTTTCACAAACGATTGTCAAATGGTGAATTAGTTAACAAGCCTTTAACGACTCGTTATTGCTTGTGAAATCCAAAACAATGGTAATTTTTCTTTTAACGGTTCCTCAAGGTAATCATTCGTCACATGTTTGACGATTGATTAAAGACTCGTTGACGAATAATCAAACTTTTGACGATTCGTTAACAAGCTGTTAACGACCGATTACCGTTTGTGAAACCGGGCATTAATATATAATTTGTGCTCCTTAAATCTAATTTCTAAATTCCTTCTCGTTTTTTTAAATAAAGAACATTTCATTAAAAAGTCTGGTACATACCAAATTAATTGTAGTTTTTGTAATTTATGTTACATAGTACAAACGATATGAAGATTAAAGTAATGCTTTCGAAATGTACATTTAGAATAAATATTATTCTATTTGTGAAATAGTGGTTGTCTTAATAATTTTATATTACAATTTCACAAGTTTATTCAATTAATTATTAGGTAATTTATTACTTGTTGAATGAGTATCAATTGCTTGAATTTCGTTTAATTACTCATTTAGTTCAGTTATTGAATTATGAAATGTATTTAATTTCGCGAAAATGATGCTCGTTTCAATATTCTCTAAAATCGAATACATGTCGTAGTTATTTAAATTTCGAATTGGAATTTCATATTTTGGCGTTCCGCCCTGCTTGGTCTGAAACTTATTTTTACTTTACTTTCGATTTTTTTAAATCAAGTAGGCCTTTACAGTTTTGCAAACACTATTTTAGTTCTAGGTTAACTAGCTTTTCCGTTCATAGTGCGTCAAAGTGTTAATAAGAAAAGTTATTTAGAATCTAAAGTTATGGCGTTATGCAAATTTTCAGAACAATTTAAGAAATTTTTATTTAGATTATTAAAACAAAAAACAACTATTAAGTTATTCTATTAACCCGCCACCTTCGTCGCTGCATAATTCAATCCGCCGTCGCAGGTCCTTAACTAACGGTAACTTTTTTCACGTCCCTAACACTACTAAATATATTTTCTGTTCTAACGTTAGCATTTAGTTGTAAAAATATTGTCATTACTTCGCAATGAAAATCAGTTTTGTGATATTACTTTAATGAAAGATAACGACCCATGTCATACTATAATGAGTAGTTGACATGTAATCGATGGTTTTTGTTTTTGTAATTATTAAGCCACCTCATGTTATCATTGCTGTTTCAATTGCAATACTGACCAATACTGGATTTTATCAAAGTAGGCCGATCATTGTGATCATTGCATTACGTCATAACTTTACATTCTGAACAACTTCTCTTAGTAACACTTTGGAGTACAGTGAACGGAAAGGTAGTTTACCTAGAACTAATATAGTGTTTGCCTAACTGTAATGGCCTACTTCATTAAAAAAAATCAAAAATATACTAAAAATAAGTTTCAGACCAAGCAGGGCGGAATCCCAAAACATGAAATTCCAATTTGAAAATTTTTGGTCAATCATACCTATTGTAAACTCAACCCGCATACTGTATATTGGTTGTCCAAAAGTATTTCAATTGCTTTATCGTATTTGTCTGCATCATGTCTTTCATCTAAATTTCCTGTTATTGCTTTAATAATGGATCCTAATCCGTTTATTACTTCTCGTTTTATTCGTTTAGTTGGATTCAATTGATTCATTTGCGTTATTACTTTTGTTTCTAATGTATCAATTAGGTGCAGTGGCGGACTAAGGCTAAAGCGGGCCCTAGGCAAGATTGTAATTCCGGGTCATGGCACGTACTCTGCGTTTGGTAGTTTGGTTTTTAAGCATACAGTATGTAGTTCTATTTAATTATCGGATTCCAAGAAAAAAGGAAAAGAATAATATACATATACATACACATAATATACGTGTACAAAAATTAAATAAACATAATTTATTAAAACAATCAATAATACTTAAACAAATATATCAAGATTGATTAGTTATATTGCCTTTTTTCTCATATTTAATTCTGCAAACTCGTCAATTAGTTTGTAATAATTAATATAGTTATTTAATAACTCTTTTATCATTACAAACTATTTAATTTTTGTTGGCCTAAGGTGGATCTTAAAAAAAAAAATTCTGGCCAATACTGAGAATGATCTTTCACGGCTTGCATTGCTTATTCGAAGGGTTAAATAAATTCTCAGATTTATGTTTAAATTAGGGAATGTTACAATAATATTTTCCTGAATAAATGAGCACATGGATACAGGCGAAATGATATTTTCTTTACTTTCTTAAATTGTAATACTTCATTTTTCAGTTCTGCTAGGTTTAAATCTTGTTGATAACATTTTAATTCCTCTATTGAAGAGTCACTAACAACACTATTATGAAAAATTGTTTTGAATTTATTGTTAATAGTTTTATATCCCTCAGATGTTTTTCTAATTAAAGAATCGCATACAACAACAAAAATATTAACTTTAAAATGTTCTTTGCCCAGATTCAGGGGCAATTTGTCGTATTATCTGCCGTTGTTTATCATTCGTATATGCAATATTGAAAAGGCCCCGTAAGGGATGGCTGGAATCACCTTGAAGGGGTGCCTATTGGGTTCTTCGCAAACCCAGTCGAGACATTCCCGGAGTCGCAAGAAAAGTCGTTGTACGAAACGTGATGTTTATTTGTAGTTGGTTATAAGATTACATCGTAAGCACAACTGAGGTCGGCGCTGCGTTAGCGCAATACCTTGCCTACTATACATTCTTTTACTGACCTACGTCACTGTTGCATTGACGACACACTAAAGAGGTTAGATACTAAGCACTGCACTTACAGACTCTCTGTCGTCGACTTCTCCCTTCTACATTCTAAAGCTATTATTTATACTAATTGTCTTGTCGATCTAAGCGTTAATTCCTTTGTCACTAATATGTTGATGTCCTAGTTAACTCAATTGTAATGTAGGACGTTGCAATGTAATATAACTACGCAACAACCAGGTTGTTACCAAAGTCATTACGGCATCACACTACACCACCCTTCCTGAGAAAAAAAAATTGATTCCGCGAGTAATTAATTTTTCTTACATCGACATTACATTAACATGCTTTTGTTTATTCTTAATTGTACTTATTTTACATATTTCCCTAAGATCTACTTATTGTACACTTACGTAACGTTTAACTCGGTTCTTGTGCACTGTCACTAGTTTGTTCTTCGCTTTTAAGGTGACGTTTGGTGTCTCTTCACTTATCACTTTGTAAGGACCCTTGTATAGTGCCTCTAGTTTGTTATTCGTTTCCACTCTTAATAGTACCTTATCATTAAACTTAAATCTAACATGTTTAGAACTTATATCTAGTGCTCTTTTCCTGTTGTTCTTAGTTTCAACTAAATTTTCTCGTGCATCTTCCCATGCTGATCTCAATCGAAACTTTAGTTCATCATAGTAATTCCCAAAGTTATAAATTGGTTGTTTATTATTAATAACATTCTTTGGAAGACTACCATGTTTTCCAAAAATCAGTTCATAAGGCGTATATTTCGTTGATGTGTGAACAGTATTATTGAAAGCAAAGCTCCAAAATGGTACCCATGCAGACCAAGTATCTTGGTACTTAGCAACTTGAATTCTCAAATAAGCTCCAAGATTTTTATGTGTATTCTCCAAAGCGCCCAAGGTCTCGTGGTGATAAGCGGTAGCGCTAAGTTGCTTAATCCCCAGAACCCTAGCTGATTCTTTGAATACCTTGGCTAAAAATTCTAGACCTTGATCGGTCACAACTGTTTGTGGAATCCCGAATCGTAATATGAAATTATTTACGAAAACCTTAGCTACCGTTTCGGCTTCTTTGTTTTTAATTGGATATGCCTCAACAAATTTTGTAAGTTCACATTGTATGGTTAAGATATATTTATTGTTTTCGTTATCCTGATTGAGCGGTCCAACCAAGTCTAAAAAAATGTTGTCAAATGCCGTTGTGGCTGTGGTGGTGACCGTAAGTGGTTCGATATGAGCTTTCGCGTGCTTATACCGCTGTCATCACACCTCGAGATGAATTTAACTATATCTTCTTTCATATTATTCCAAAAGTACTGCCGTCTTATGTTAGCATACATTCTATTTATACCTGCATGACCCCCAGTAGGTAACATATGATAATCATTTAGGATCAGTTGCCTTGTTTGTTTACATGTAATTCTGTTAGCGTGCTGGATGATGCTTACTTTCAAGTTTAATTTTTTGAGCTGTGAGCCTGCTTCGGCAAAAAGGGTTATTAAATCTTCATTTTCTGTGCACTTTAATATACTTAATTGTGGGATCTTATAGTCCTCACACATTTTTCGCAAAGTCCTCAACTGAGCGTCTAGGGCTTCAGTCGGTCGGTTCAGTTGCGTTAAGTAAATGATATTTGACTTTTCGTCATACCATACATTTCCCTTTTTTATCATTTGGCTTTGATTTACTTTGGATGACTTTTTCCATTCTCTGAGTTCCGTGGAATCTTTTGGTCGCTTCAATAACTCAACCATTCCTGGGTGATCAATCCGTTCGTAGTTTTCGTTATTTGAATTGTCCTTGGACTCCAAGTCATCGTGCAATCTTTGCCTAGCTCTTGTTATGACATAAATATTACTTGTCATTTTCTTTAAATCTTCTGATTCAATTTTAATTCTTGATAATGCATCCGCTACAACATTGTCCTTTCCTTTAACATAATTTATTGAAAAATCAAATTCCTCAAGGATTAATCTAAACTTTGTTAATCTTGATGAAGGATTATGCATTCCGAAGAGATAAACTAATGGCCTATGATCTGTGCATATTTGGAATTTCCGACCGTATAAGTATGGTCTGAAATGTTTTACACTCCATACAATTGCTAAAAGTTCCTTGTGTATCGTATCGTATCGACTCTCGGCTTGATTTAAAGATCTACTAGCATATGCTATTGGCTTGTTATTCCCGTTAGAGAGTACCGCCCCAATTGCATAGCCCGATGTATCTGTTGTTAGGATGAATTGATTATTTGGTGAAAAATCTGGATACTGTAGAACTGGTGGTTGTATCAAAGCTTCTCTTAAAGCTTGAAATGACTTCTCACAATTGTCGCCCCATTCAAAATAACTTGACTTACGCGATAGCCTGTTTAGAGGTGTTGCGATCTGTGCAAAATTCGGAATGAATTCCCGGTAATAGTTTGCAAATGCAACGAATCGTTTTGTTTCGTCCGTACTTTTTGGAGTTGGATAATTCCTTATTGTTTCGATTTTGCTTGGATCTGGAGAAATGCCTCCTGAAGAAATAACATGTCCCAAGTACAAAATCTCCTTTTTCAAAAATTGACATTTGATTGGATTCAATTAAAGATTGACATCCCTAAGTCTGTTGAAAATTTTTAATAAATTTTTATTGTGGTTTGATAAGCTATTCCCGAACACAATAAGGTCGTCCAAATAAACGAAACATGAGTCGTAGTTCAAACCCGACATCGCAATTGTCATAGCCCTTGAGAAGGAATTTGGACTAGTCTTTAAGCCCATTGGGAGTCTAGTCATTTGGTACTGGCCTTTCCCTGTAGTGAACGCTGTATATTTTCTACTGGAAGGCTCTAGTTCTATTTGGTAGTATCCTTGTGAGAGATCTAGATGTGAGAAATAAATTGCACCTGAAAGTGAATCTAAAATCTCTGTGATATTAGGTAACGGAAACTTATCGTCTTCAATTACTTTATTCAATTTCCTATAATCAATTACTAATCTCCATTTTTTATTGCCGTTTTTGTCGTTTTTCTTTGGAACTATTAGAATTGGTGATGACCAAGGAGACTTAGTCTCTTCAATTATTCCATCATTTATCATTTTTCCTACATGTTTATCAATTTCACTTTTCTGTGAATGTGGTAGACGGTAAGGCTTGACGTAAATCGGATTTGGTTCATCCTTTAGTTTTATTGATTCTTTTAAAACATTTGTCACGGTTACCGGATCGTTCTCTAACAGAAATATATCGGCAAATTTCGCACATATTCTCGGAATCGATTCTTTCTCTTCGGTATTTAAATGTTCGCTTTTAATTAGCTCTAACAATTTATCCACTCGTTTCACGGAATTTTGATTTCTGTCGAAATTGTAAGTTTGAAATGTCGATAATTTTTCTACATTAGGCTTGAAATTTCTAATGCAAACTTCTTTTTCGCCTGTATTTAATATTCGAACTGGAATCATGTGTGACCTTGGCCTAGCGATAATGCTTGCGGTGAAAACACCGTCAACGATTTCGCTTGGTAAAATCACACAATCATCAATATCGTCAATCCAAAAATGCTTTATAATTTCGCAACGAGGTGGAATTGTCGTGAAAGTATCGAATTGAGATATTATTTGCGTCGTAATCCTCGCTGATTTATGAGAAAATGAAAATGTGAATTGTTCGAAATTTATTACTGCCTGGTATTTCGTAAAGAAGTCCGATCCTATAATTCCGCTTACGTTAGCTCCGAATTGTTTCATGACCGTGAATTTATGCTGAATTTGTTTATTTTCTATTTGCAATGCTAAGTTTACAAAACCAATTGACGTAGTTGACCCAGTAATCCCATTTATTGTTATGTTATTACTGTCGTCTATTTCTTCATTTGTTATGACATTATCAAATATTACACTAATCGAAGCTCCCGTGTCTAATAAAAATAACAATTCGTGATTTTTATATTTAATTTTTACCGAATTTAATGCATTCATTCTTAATATTACGTCAGCCTTTTTGGTTTCCTCATTATTTTTGGGGTTGCGCGTAAAATGCTTGGTTTCTCTTGGCTGCCCTAGGGCCGCCTCGAAAAAACCGCTGCCCCCCGCGGTGTAGTCCGCGCTTTTGAAATTGACTATTTCGGAGGTTCCCTTGCGGTGTTTCTCCGCGTTTCATAGTTTGGTTATAATTTCTATCTTGTGTGAAATTTCGGTAGGAACCTCTATTACCTCTCGCCATATTCCTATTACTATAAGTGCCTTGATTATTGTAGTATAGCATTGTTGCTGGCCTATCTGTTTCTTCGTCTTTTGCTATAGTAATGGCCTCTTTTAAGGTTGTACAATTTCTCGATTTTACAATTGTTCTGATTTCCGTATTCTTTATACCATTACAGAATGTATTAATTGCAATCTTTTCATTTACGGGTTTTAATGAATCCCTCAGATTATCACAGTCCCCTGCTTGAGCTAGCGTCAAATCAGCTAGAATTTGCATTTCTCGACCAAATTCGTCCACTGACTTAGCGTTTTGCCTTAACTGGTGCAGCTGATTTGATAGAACTGTTGCTGATTTGCGGCTAATGAAATTGTCTCTAATGTCTTTTACAAGTGTTTCAACCTTATCATAACTTTTCCTTAATCTAATTTTCGCGTTTTCTGGAAGTCTAGTTTTTAACACGTAATTTATTAATTTCGCTTGATCGTCTGCTTTAAGCATTTCCGCGTACAACTCAATTGAATCTAATAACTGTTTCGTTGTATTCTCATCGTTATTCATGCATGACAATAAGCTGCCTGCCGTTCGGAGATCGAACGATTCTCCCATATTTACTTGTAATCTATCGTTGAGAATACTTCGAAGTTCGGAAATGAACGTACTTATTGTTATTATAACTAATTTAATGTCATCTAAAATTTCCTGATCTATAATATTATCCCTGATACTTAATTTTACCACTTTAAATCTATTATTATATTGTTCTAGCAATTCTAAATTTTTATTAGTAGCGCTGACGTCTTTCCGTCTTTCTTTATTGTCTTTAAGTCTATTGCACTTTAGTACCTTTAATTCTCCTGCTGCACTGCTTGTGGATGAAGTACGCCGTCAAAACAACTCCTGTGATAACGAGTAACATAACTGCGACTTCTCCCTGTGTGAACGAGTATCCGCTCCAGCTAGTTGCGATGCTGCCTCCACTATTTCCCGCCTGGGAAATTATGATTTCCTTTTCTTCTTTTGACTGGTTATACCCCATTTTTGCGGTTTCTACATCAAAAGATCCATTCGGTTCTCATCCTGGCAGGATCGCCATGAAAAGGCCCCGTAAGGGATGGCTGGAATCACCTTGAAGGGGTGCCTATTGGGTTCTTCGCAAACCCAGTCGAGACATTCTCGGAGTCGCAAGAAAAGTCGTTGTACGAAACGTGATGTTTATTTGTAGTTGGTTATAAGATTACATCGTAAGCACAACTGAGGTCGGCGCTGCGTTAGCGCAATACCTTGCCTACTATACATTCTTTTACTGACCTATGTCACTGTTACATTGACGACACACTAAAGAGGTTAGATACTAAGCACTGCACTTACAGACTCTCTGTCGTCGACTTCTCCCTTCTACATTCTAAAGCTATTATTTATACTAATTGTCTTGTCGATCTAAGCGTTAATTCCTTTGTCACTAATATGTTGATGTCCTAGTTAACTCAATTGTAATGTAGGACGTTGCAATGTAATATAACTACGCAACAACCAGGTTGTTACCAAAGTCATTACGGCATCACACTACAATATCTTTATTCTGCTTCTTTTTCTAAATTGTCAAAATCATCTTTAACAGTTTGTATGAAATCTATCAATGAATCATATATTAAAACTGCTGCATTTAGGGATTCGTCTTTTTGTTGAACAGTGTTGTTTGAAGCATCTATTCTCCCTAAAATCTTTTCCCATATATTAGGTATACCGGTATGAAGTGAGCGTTTTTTTGTGAAAATGAAACACTAATTTTGAATGGGAAAGTAAAAAAAAAAATATTCAAAGTATTGAACAAAATTAGAAGAACAGTTCTTCTAAGTCAGCGAGACCTAGAAGAGCTTCCTGAAGATGGCAGATGGGACTCTGCCGAAACGTCGAAGCGACCCTTCGGGGAACATTTCCACAACGCGGTTCACAACCCGAGAACCAAGAAGCACAGATTTCAGCCGCGAGAACTTACGCACTAACATTAGAAGAACAGTTCTTCTAAGTCAGCGAGACCTAGAAGAGCTTCCAGAAGATGGCAGATGGGATTCTGCCGAAACGTCGAAGCGACCCTTCGGGGAACATTTCCACAACGCGGTTCACAACACGAGAACCAAGAAGCACATATATATATATATATATATATATATATATATATATATAACTTAACTTTGGTTTTACCGTAAGGCCGTTTTTAAAAAAGATTTATTTCTTAATTAAAACAATCTTAAAGTGTTCGGTACAAATTATAATTCATGACTAACTTGTTATTGTCGCTGCAATACATTTTTACACGTGCGAAATTACATAGTAAGCGAATATAATGATAAGCAAGTCTGCGCGTTATATCACGTAGAAGCTACAGGTGTCCACGATATAACTCCTCCTTTCTCAGAATGAAGCTTCTGCAGGAAGCTGAAGTTTCCGGTCCTCGAGTTCTAGTCGAACCTTCGGGGTTGGTTTCATTCTTCTGGTTTTCTTCCATTTGATTAAGAAGTAAATTCCAGTAGATAGAATGACGACGTAAATGATGATTGTCCAGGCACTTGGCACGAAGTAGTTGATGGATTCTTGAGCAATAGGCACAACACCGTCCGAAGGTATTCCCTTTAGATTTAATGTTTTTAAATCTATTGTAATATTGGATATTTTGTCTTCTTTTAACTTTAATTGTATCCTATTGATCAGAACTGGTTTCCCATAAGTTATCTCTTGATAGGTTAATTCATTCTGATTGTAAATTGTTTTGCAGGAATTTTCCTTGATCAAGTATATTCCTGTCAAAGTCTTAGATTCTGTTCCACCTTGACATTCGATGTTGATTGTTTCTTCTTTTGGAAATACTCCCAAGTATTGGTTAATTTCGGGAATGATTTCGATGTGATTTCTATTTACATTCAACTTGATGTATTGGCATTGGCTCGATTTTCCTTCTTGCAGGATTTGCTCTTCGCAAGTTGCTTTGTGATTTGCTTGGAGATAATTAGGACATTGGAATATTTTACCTTTCGTACAAATATCACTTAGAGGTTTTATTACGTTATCTTTAGATTTCAGTAAATATTTAACGTCTGGAATTATCGTTAAAAATTCTGATTCGTGTTTAGTAGGTATAGGATGTAAATAATAAAGCTCAAATTCATTTTCGTAATCAATTGGTATTGATAGGAAATAATTTATTTTTGTAGATTCTATTTTACAATTGATAGTTAGGATAGATTCGAAGTCGAATATATTCTCGTATTTTAGTTCGAAAGGGAACTGTTCTTTGTAATGGAAAGATATTTTTTGCAACTCTTGAAATAGATCGATAGGTTTCATAATGCTTGGATGCAATGTTTTTAGTTTACAAAATGTAACAGAATTTTCAATATCCTGTAAGACATTTAATATAGCATCGTAAAGTATAAATAATTGATTGTAGAGATCTTTCGCTACTAGAAGATTTTGGTTTTTTACACCGTCTTTTACGATTTCATTTAATTGTAAAATTCTTGATCGCAACATCAATTCATTATGCTGTATATCTTGTATTGTATCATTAAATTGTTTAATAATTTTATGATTAATGGTATACTGCATTTTTAATTGATTTTGTAAGTTTTGTTGATTTTCAGCGATGTGCTTTAAAATGTTATCGTATCTTTTTCCGTCATCTGCATCTAAATTTCCGGATATGGTTTTAATTATTGATTATACCTCTTTTCTTTCTTACATTCAAAGTGTGTGCTTTTAAATTATCCATTTTATCATTAATTGTAGTTTGAATAAATTGGATTATTTTGTCATAATTTCCTAATTCTCTTGCAAATATTGTATTGTTAGATACGCTAGAATTAAGGTTTTCATATTGACGATTTAGAGTAATATACTCTTCGTATAGCGGTCCTAATTCATAATAATGAACAAAGGTGTGTTTCGTTCTTTGTAGTTTGGCAAGTCCCAAATTTATTGGAAGTATCCCTAAGTTCTGGGTGATATTCCTTATTTCTGTTCCATGTCCGATTGAGAGGAACCTGGAAGGTTTTTAAATTGATAAGTTTGTTTTGTGGGTCTTTTAATATTCGAAAGGTGAATATTTTCAGTAGTATTAAAATGTTTGGGTGTTATTTTAGCTGTTTTTAATTCAGGGTTTATACTTTGGGTTTTTCCCTGTTTTGGGTTTTTCCCTGTTTTTGTCTATTCTTCACGAATACTCGTTTAGGAATTTGCGGTAATTTTTCTTTATTTTCATTAATTTTGTTAATGACGTTTTCTTTGTTTTGTTGTATTTTATTATTTAAATTTTCATACAACAATTTTATTTTGTTTTTATGATTCGATATGTAATTATTTACAAGTTGTTTGTCAATTTCTATATCGAATGGGGATTTTGTTTCTAAATGCCCTGATATTATTTCGTAAGGTTTTAGTTTTGTAGCAGAGTGAATGGAATTGTTATATGCTAATAATGCGTAATTAGTTTTTATTTCTATAGGTTCAGTTTTATATTCTACTCGATTATTTAATAATCTGATATGTTCAATTAGCGTAGAATGGAACCTTTCTATTAATCCATTAGATTCTGGATGTTGGGAACTAATAAAATGTATCTTTACTTTGTGAATTCCTAATAATTCTTTCACTAGTGTGTTTTTAAATTCCAATCCATTATCTGATATTATTTGCTCTGGTATGCCGTGATGTGTGAAATACTTTATTAAATTGTTAACTACCTCAATACTTTGGGATGAGTTTAGTTTACAGGCTTGAGCATATTTTGAGAATGAATCGATTATGGTTAAAAATTTAGTCTTTTCCAATGTTATACTATCAATGTGTAGTATTTGGAAAGGCTTAACCGCCGTAGGGGTTATGTTGAGTTCTAATCTCAAAGGTTTTCTGTCATATTTTGTTAATTGACAAAGTTCGCATTTATTAATATAAGTTTGAATGCAAGTCCTTTGGTTAGGCCAATAATAAAATTTTCGCAACTCATTTTGCGTTTCATCGAGACCACGGTGGTTGCTTTTACCTTCGTGATAATTCTGAATGGTTTGTATTATTTCATCTTCGTCATTAATATCAATTAGTTTGGTTGAACATTTAATCATTTTAATTTCCGAGTTCTTAAAGTATTTTCGAAGTGTTATACTAAATTTCTCGTATAAGGGATCTTCAAAGTATATATAATATTTAATTTTGGGTACAATAAATTCCTTAATGAAATCAATCATTTCTTTTTCGAAATTGTTCTTTGAAAATTGAACAAGTATTCTTTGCTTTGTTTTATAAAGCTTTATAAACGCTGGTTTTGCAGGTGCATAATTAACTTCTGAAATGATTATTTGATTTTTTCCAAAATTAACAGGACAGTCTACAATTGGAATGCCAATTATAGGGTTTTCACGATTTGAATGAACTGTTTCATCATCATCATCATTATTTTCTAAATTGTCTGCTTCCACTATTAGTGATTGGGTTTTTGTATTTTGTGTTTCGAGTTCTTTATTAAATTCATCGATGTAATCGAGAATTGTTTTGGAACTTGTTGGCGATTCGTTGATCATGTTTAATTCAATTCGCGATAAAGCATCGGCGTTTTTGTTTAAACAACCTTTTTTGTATATAATTTGGTAATCATACTCCTCAAGTTTCAAACGCCATCTAATCATTTTAGAATTTGGTTCTTTTAAGGAGAACAGCCATTGTAAAGGCTTATGATCAGTAATTATAGTAAATTTTCGCCCATAAAGATAAGGTCGGTAATATTTAACGGCCCATATGATCGCTAAAAGTTCTTTTTCGATCGTTGAATAATTGGTTTCTGAATTATTTAGAGTTCTACTAGCATACGCTATTGGTAGGTCTGTTCCAATTTTACCTTGCGATAAAATGGCACCGATTGCAAAATTACTTGCGTCCGTGGTTAAATTAAACGGTTTTGTGAAGTCCGGATACTGAAGTATCGGCTCATTAATTAATAAATTTTTACATAAATCAAAACATTTCACGTAATCGGGGTCTTTAATGTTTATTACTGCGTCTTTCTTTAAGCAATTAGTAAGGGGTTTTGTTAATTTAGCAAAATCCTTGATGAATTTTCTATAATAACCAAGTAATCCGAGGAAACCTTTAATTTGTTTCGTAGATCTTGGAATTGGGTAATTCTGGATTGCTTTTATTTTGTCAGGATTTGGTTTTACACCTTCAGGGGTAACAACGTGTCCTAGGTATGCGACTTCTTTTCTTAAAAACTCAGATTTATCTAGCTGAACCTTGAAATTTGAATTTCTTAGTCTTTCAAATACTTCTTTTAAACGCTCTATGTGTTCTTGAAGGCTGGTACTAAAAATTATTATGTCATCTATATAAACGAGACATTTTTCATTTTGAATTCCGCGTAAAATATTATCTAAAATTCTTTGAAATGTTGCGGGTGCATTCTTAAGTCCAAAAGGCATACGCAAATATTCATAGTGACCATTTTCCGTGTTAAAAGCTGTTTTTTGTATATCTTCTTCAGACATTTCAACTTGGTGAAATCCTGATGCCAGGTCTAATGTAGAAAAGTATTGGCATCTGCCTAACTTGTCCAATAAATCATTTATATTAGGTAACGGGTATCGATCACCGATAGTTTTTTCGTTTAACTTACGATAGTCTACAACTATCCTTCATTTTCGTTTGCCAGAGGCATCCAATTTTTTAGGTACTACCCAGATAGGTGAACTCCAAGGGCTGTGCGATTTACGAATAATTTTTTGTTCTAACATATTTTTAATTTGATTGTGTACCTCTTGTCTGTGTACTTCGGGGTAACGATATGATTTTGTGTAAACAGGTAATTCGTCTGTTGTTCTTATTTTATGTTTGATTTGATTTGTGAACGTTAATTGTTGATTTTCTGAGTGGAATATATCCTCATATTCTTTAATTAATTTAATAATTGACGTTTTTTCTTCTACGTTCATGTGATCAGTACGTATATTTTTTGATGGATCAAATTTTGTTTGTTTAGATTCTATTACGTTTAAATTTGGATTAAAATTTAAATCGTAATCGTTAAAATTTTCAGCTACTAAGGGTTGATTTGGCAAACATTTATCAATTCTTATTTCCTTTTCTGTTGGATTTAGAATGGTACAAAGAGCTTGGTAGTTTTTTACTTTTGTAACGCATTCAGGTATTTCTAGATCATTTAATTTCGCGTAAGGAATAATAATCTCACCTTCTTTAATATTTTGCACATTAACTTTAATTACTTGTTCAGTTCGTGGTTGTAGAACTATGAAATTTGTGCTTGGACGTAATTTGTGATAATGCAATTTAATTTCACAATTTGGCGTAATTAATGAATTTTTTTCTAGATTGATCGTAGCATTTAATTTTATTAAATTATCCAATCCTAGTAAACAATCAAAATAATTATGAAAATTGAATAAGTGAAATTTTAAAGGAATGTCCTTTTGTAAATTAAACAACTTTGAACATGATATTACAGTACTGTACTTTTCGAATGAAGTACCATGTGCTGTAGAAATTTGAAATGGATCGTGTTTTATTGAACCATTAAAATATTTATTCGCTATATTGGGATTTACGAAAGATTTTGAACTGCCAGTATCTATTAATAATTTTAAATTATTTTCAGGAAGTATTATGTATGGTAGTTCGCTGTGATCGTTTGTTGAATTCATTAATTCGAATTGGGGTATTCCGAGGCTATTTCGTCTAAAAAATCATTTTGTTCTTCAGGAAATTCAACGGAAGGTTGGTAATCAAATTCGTTTGTTTCATCTGCTATTTCGTATGAATCGTCATCAATATTATGTAATTCTTGAACTACATTGTTCGGAATATTTTGTTTAAAATAATCGCCTTGGTTTAGATTAGGTCGATATGTATTCCTTGTTGACGTGCTCATTGGAATGGGTTTTGGCAAATTTTGGTTTTGATGCGGTCTAAAAACATTTACTTTTTCGTTATGATTAGGTATATTGTTTCGATTAAAATTCGATTGCTGATTATAATCGACATTTCGTGTTTGTAAATATCGCGCATTATGATCAAAATTCGTAATTTGCAATGGTTTATTTTGAAAAACAGGTTTATTTTGAAAATTCGGTTTTGGAATTAATTTATTTTGTTCGGATTTTTGCCGATTGATATCCCATTGGAAATCGTTCGTAAGCATGTTTAAGGCAACGTTTAAATCTGCTGGATTTTTCGTTCGCATGAGGGATCCTAGTGGTTCCTTCAGTCCACGTAATAAAATTCTCAGCGCGTATTTGCGAAAATATTGCGTTAAGACATTTGCATCGTTAGCGGTAACGTGCGTTGTTAGATAAGAAACTTTTAACGTTTAATAAATATTGAATACGACCATAAAATTGAAATGGTGTTTCATTTCCTTGTTTTAATTCTGTCATTTCAATATTTAAACTGAAACAATCTCTTTTGTCTGCATATGTGTTTATTAAAGCGGTCTTTAATTCTAACCAATTTGTAATAATGCAAGACGATATGTTTGTTGCGGCTTTTCCCTTAATTTTTGACAAAATGCTTGACATCAGATATTCATTCTGAAAATCGTTTACATCTTGCGCATTATAAAACTTATTCACGAGCTTTTCGCTGATTTCGATAAAGCGCGGTAATAGTTCCGTTTCACCATGAAAATCGGGAATCATATTTAAATATTCTTGTTTAAGAACAGCTAAAGGTGTTGTTTGATTTAAAGCCATTTTTGTGTTTTTGATTGGGGATCTTGAACGATATGATGGAAATTTTGGTGAATTTGAGTCAGAATCAGAACTTGAATCGTATGTTTTATACAGATTTCTCGAACCTCTAAAAGACATGTGCACTTACAGTAAAATTAGTGTCCACTCCATCCAAATCTTGATTTTCTCTCAGTTCGATGGTGTGTTAATCGATGTTCACTCGATTTTCGTTAAAATGTTCTTTTAACTCCAACACTGTCTCTTTGTTCTTCTTTACCAATAAATCGTTGAAACGAACCGAAATATTATATCCACTAATAAATCGTTAGGTATATCCTACCGACTGCGCCACTTAACTTTGGTTTTACCGTAAGGCCGTTTTTAAAAAAGATTTATTTCTTAATTAAAACAATCTTAAAGTGTTCGGTACAAATTATAATTCATGACTAACTTGTTATTGTCGCTGCAATACATTTTTACACGTGCGAAATTACATAGTAAGCGAATATAATGATAAGCAAGTCTGCGCGTTATATCACGTAGAAGCTACAGGTGTCCACGATATAACTTATATATATATGTGGCATCAGCCAACAACGAATTAAAATTTAATCATAGTAACATGGTTAGTAAAAATATTGTCAAGGTAGTAGAATAATATCGCTGTCACTTTTTTGAGTGTAATAAATTATTATTAAATTCTATTAATAATTTAATAGTGTTTTCTATTGTGGAATACGATACATTTTTTAGTTCACATAAACAGACTAAAACTGGTGACCCCGACGTGATCTGATAGCATACATTTTGGTTCAACGTGATGAATCCCCAACAAATTGGCCAACAGCATGGTGATTGTAATCACACCGAGATCATGGCGAATTCAATTTTACCACGCATTCCACTTCCGACATTGGTAGAAGGAGCTATAGAGGCATATTTTATGTCTCTTGAATTTTGGTTTGCTGCTTCAGGTGTCACAAACGACATTCGAAAATATAATACGGTGATGGCACAAATACCACCAAACAAACTAATGGAACTCATGAAAATAATTGAAAACGTCCCTTCGACAGGCAAGTACGAATATGTCAAATTAGAAATAACTAAACATTTCTCTGACTCACAAACACGCCGTTTACAACGAGTGTTGTCTGATATGCCGTTAGGCGATCAAAAACCGAGCCAATTGTATTATGAAATGGTACGTGTCGCTGGAAATACACTTAGTGAATCCACATTGCGTGATTTGTGGGCCACTCGCTTGCCATCTCATGCGCAAGCAGCCGCTGTAGCAGCGAAAGGTTCTTTGATGGACTGTTTAAAAATCGCTGATCGTGTTCATGAGTCAATGAATTTATCTGCCAATGCAATAACACCAGTTGATTCAACAACACCATTGCAATCTGATATACACAAATGGATGCAACAAATTGATGAATCTATTCACAAGATTAGCAACAACGTTTTAATGAACAATTCTAATGGAAATCGTCCAAATTATCAAAACTATTCTTTACGCACTCGCTCTCGCAACAGTCCTCGAAGAAGTTCCCCAAATCGAACACAACGTTCGATATCAGACAATCCTAACAACTTATGTTGGTACCATGTTGAATTCGGTCGTTATGCGAGAAAGTGTCGTGAACCTTGTGCTTGGTTTATTGCAACAACACAAGATTCAATGACCGCGCCACCATTCAGTGGCAACAACAATGGAAAATATTGAGACAGTCAAGCTGTTGTAAATTTGGGCGGTAGCGATGCGCCCAAATCCATGATATATCGACTCAAAATTACTGATCGAACAACGAATAAATCGTTCCTTATCGACACAGGCGCTGATGTTTCAGTGATTCCGCCGTCGAAACTAACAGCTGACATTAAACCATCGCCTACGAAATTATACGCCGCCAATAATACAACCATTAAAGTGTATGGTCAAACAACGCTCCGTTTAGACTTAGGTCTACGACGTGACTTTACTTGGACTTTTATCATTGCTGCTGTATCTCAACCCATAATTGGGGCGGATTTCTTGGCACACTTTGAGCTCTTGGTGGACCTTAAAAGAAACCGTTTAATTGATAACGTTACACAGTTACAACGACCATGTAAAATCGCATCAATCGACAATGAACCTTTCGACCTTCGTACATTTGACGTAAATTGCGTTTACGCTGATCTTCTCATCGAATACCCATCCATAACAAAATTAACTCCATGTGGATCTTCAACAGAAGCTAATGTGTTTCATTACATCGAAACATATGGACCACCCACAACTGCACGAGCTCGTCGTTTGACGCAAGAGAAATTGGACGCCGCTCGTATTGAATTCGAACAACTTATACGAGATGGCATTTGTCGCCCATCGAAAAGTAATTGGTCTAGCCCTCTACATATGGTGAAGAAACCAAACGGTTGGCGACCGTGTGGAGACTATCGTGCTTTGAATGCCATTACAAAACCAGACAAATATCCAATTCCATATTTGACAGATTTCACAAATCATCTTCGAGGATGTACAATTTTTTCAAAAATTGATCTTCATAAAGCTTATCATCAGATACCTGTCGCCGAAGCCGATATTCCAAAAACCGCTATAATTACTCCGTTCGGCCTCTTTGAATTCATGTTCATGACCTTCGGACTATGTAATGCGGCACAAACATTTCAACGTTTAATGCATCATGTTCTCCGCGGATGTACTTTCGCTTTCGTATATCTTGATGATATTTGTATCGCTTCAACAAACGAAATTGAACATCGAGATCATCTACAAGAAATATTCAAACGCTTACAACATCACAATCTACGGCTAAATGTAGCTAAATGCGAATTTGGAAAGCAAAAACTTAATTTCTTAGGTCATTTGGTATCCTCCGAAGGTATTAAACCATTACCGAATAGAGTCGAAGTAATCAAAAATTTCCCAAAGCCAATGATTGCCAAAGATTTAAAAAAATTCCTCGCAACTATTAATTTCTACAGGAAATTTATTCCCCACGCTATTGAACATCAATCAAAACTAATTGCAATGATTGATGGAAACAAAAAGAACGATAAGACACCGCTAATTTGGAACGAGGAAAGAGAGAAAGCTTTCGAATATACAAAAAATCAACTAGCTGAAGCAACTTTACTCGCATATCCTGTCCGAGATGCAGAATTATCGTTATGTGTTGATGCATCTGATATCGCTGCTGGTGCCGTTTTACATCAAATTGTGAACGGATTACCCGAGCCGCTCGGATATTTTTCTAAAAAGTTCGATTCAGCGCAGTTACGTTATTCAACATATGATCGAGAACTTACAGCGATGTACTTGGCTGTTCGACATTTTCGCTACCAAATCGAAGGCCGACCATGCCACATCCTCACTGACCACAAACCATTAACGTTCGCATTTCAGCAAAAATTGGACAAAGCTGCACCACGTCAAGCACGTCAACTTGATTTCATCGGTCAGTTTACATCCGATATACGACACATCGTTGGAAAAGAAAATGTAACCGCTGATCTGCTTTCTCGTATTCAACCAATTCACTCGAAAATAACAGACGCAATTAACTATGAAGCACTCGCTAAAGATCAACAAACTGATGAAGAAATTCGTAAATTTATCTCCGATAATAGCGGGAATGAATCTAAAAGGTTACAATTTTTCACGCTACCAGGATCAAACCATCAAATTTTAAGTGATTTTTCAACCGGCAAAATCCGACCTTTCATTACGAAGAAATTTCGTCAACAACTACTTCGATTGACGCACAATTTAGCGCATCCAGGAACTAACGCAACCGAAAAATTGATAACATCACGTTATTTCTGGCCGTCAATGAAATATGAAGCTCGAAAATTCGCTAAGGAATGTGTCCAGTGTCAACGCGCAAAAGTAAATAGACATACCTTCTCTGATTTAGCAAAATACGAAGCAACACCACAGCGTTTCGCTCATTTGAACATCGACATCGTTGGACCTTTTCCGCCAAGCAACAACAATCGCTATTGTTTAACGATAGTTGATCGTTTCTCGCGATGGCCCGAAGCAATACCAATGCCAGACATCACGGCTGAAACAACTGCGAAGGCATTAGTTGCTGGTTGGATTTCTAGATTTGGAGTTCCCATGAAAGTCACAACTGATCAAGGCCGCCAGTTCACGTCAAACCTTTTCGCCGAGTTGACAAGAATTCTTGGTGTTAGACACATTCAAACCACTGCATATCATCCACAAGCCAATGGTTTGATTGAACGCTGGCATCGTACACTTAAATCGGCGATTTTATGCCTTGATCCGATTAACTGGGTAGAACAATTACCGTCAATATTACTTGGCCTACGCACAACTTATAAGCCAGATATTGCAGCAACACCTGCAGAATTCGTATATGGCATGGATCTAAGGATACCGGGCGAATTTTTCACTACTTCAAATTGCCGAACAGAAACAGAATTCGTTCAAAAATTTCGAAAATCGATGCAACAACTTCAACCGACGAATACCACTTGGCATGCGAAAAATAAAATTTTTATCCATCGTGACCTGCCTCAATCAACACATGTATTCGTTCGAAACGATTCGGTGAAACCTTCACTCTCATTACCATATGAAGGACCGTACGAAGTTTTGGAACGTCATCCAAAATTTTTCAAGCTGGATATTAGAGGGAAGAGAATAAACATTTCCATCGATCGGTTGAAGCCAGCATACTTGCCACATTACGAAAGCAAAGCATCCCTCCAGGATGTTTTGGTCGAGCAGGACGGAACAGCAAACGTCGAGCCGACAAAAATGTCACGTTCTGGACGAGCAGTTCGCCAGCCGCTCCGTTTTGCAGAAAGCGTATTTTCATCTAAGCGGGGAGTACTGTGGCATCAGCCAACAACGAATTAAAATTTAATCATAGTAACATGGTTAGTAAAAATATTGTCAAGGTAGTAGAATAATATCGCTGTCACTTTTTTGAGTGTAATAAATTATTATTAAATTCTATTAATAATTTAATAGTGTTTTCTATTGTGGAATACGATACATATATATATATATATATATATATATATATATATATATATATATATATATATTAGGGCGGGTCAAATTGTATGGACCGATTTTTTTTATGAAGCGTATAGCAAAAATGTAATCTATAGGTGATTCTGAGAAATTTTGCTCAAGAGACCATAGCTCTAAGTCGGATTTGGAGCCCCCCAACATTTCAAAATAGAAATTTTTCCATATATACATAGAACAATTTAATTAAATTCGTCATAAAATCGGATAGAATTATAGTAGATTTCTCAATTTGGGCTTGTTTGAAAGGTATTTTTATCACCTTTCAGAATCTGTATTGATACCTGTAGAATAAGTCGTCAATGGCAGCATTGTTCAATTGAACAACTTTGTAACACTGAATAATGACGTTACAAAATAATGACGTTTACCACCACTAAACGTTGCCAAGCTTGCTTTTCCTTCTTCCTTAATCGTTCATCGTGCAATACGCACGCAGTTTGCCAAAATACTTAAATAAAAACTCGGTTATCACAATACCAATATTTACTTTCTTATACATTATGTATAAGTAAAGGAATCATGAAAAATTTCGAACTCGAGATTTCAACGGATATACACGTTTTGAGGTCCCCTGAATCGTTTCTGACTATTTTCGGAATGACGTATGTGTGTGTGTATCTGTGTGTCTGTGTGGTACTGTGTGTCTGTGCGCGCTCTAGCGTCCAAACGATTATAGCTAGAGCTCTTCAACTTTAAACTTAACATTTGTATGTAGCAAGGAGGAAAACGTCCTATTTTGAACGCAATCTCTTAACCGGAAGTGATGGTTTACTCTTATCACCTTTTTCCATAACTCGAAAACGGTACACGTTACTGGAAAACATATTCTTACATAAATTATAGATATTGGGGTAATTACTGTGGGGAATTTGCAAACGGGGTTCTATATATACTAATTCAACACGTGTGCGCTTAAGGGATAATAGCCGCATAAATGACCGGGGAAATTCCGAATTCTGTGTGGTCGTTCGTGATGTTCTTGCCGTGTTTTTCGCTTTTTTGATTTCTAGCGTTTCTAACAAATTCAACCGTTTGCCTTTGGTAGTTGTATGCAATGTTTTAAATTTATTTAGATCCGGGAAATGGTTCTTTGTTATGCAGGTCTAGATAATTGATCGTGCCATCTTCGTTGTTTTCTGTCTCTACGGTGAATTGTACTTGCTCGTAGAAGCAATTACCTAGACCTTCAAATTGGGAAAAAAGAACAACACCTGACCTTCGACATATTCAGAAAACATACTTTCTCAGACGCCATAACAAATGCCAATTCTTGTCAATTCAATATAAAAAAAATGAGTGCCTTTCGGTCATGGATACACAGGCTTCTAGTATTGCCCCTATCGACTGCCAACTACAGAAGTTGAATAAAGAAGTTGAGATCCTGAAAGCCATTGTAAGAAACAATAATTACCATGAAAGCGTCATCGATCGGTTGATAAGGAAAAAACGTCAGAAGCTATTAACCAAACAATTGTACGCACCGGTGGAGGATGTCCAGCGCAATTATTGCTTTATCAATTATGTTCTTAAGTTTAGTGACAAAATCTCCAATAGGTTACGTCACAGCAACCTAACACCTATTAGTGTAAATAAAAAGCACTTGGGAACTAAATTGGTAAACAATAAAGAGAAACTAGACCAAACATAAAAAAGCGGAGTATACGAAATTAATTGTAAGGACTGTGACGCTCTATATATAGGTCAAACCGGACGCAACTTCAAAAAGCGCCTGAACGAACATAAAAATCTATTCTAAACAACGCAAGAACAACTGGCTTAGATGAACACTGCATAACAAAGAACCATTTCCCGGATCTAAATAAATTTAAAACATTGCATACAACTACCAAAGGCAAACGGTTGAATTTTTTAGAAACGCTAGAAATCAAAAAAGCGGAAAAACACGGCAAGAACATCACGAACGACCACACAGAATTCGGAATTTCCCCGGTCATTTATGCGGCTATTATCCCTTAAGCGCACACGTGTTGAATTAGTATATATAGAACCCCGTTTGCAAATTACCCACAGTTTAATACACTCTTTGAAACTTTAACCAAGTGTTTAATTTTTTAATTTTTTAACTATAATTTTAGATTTAGTCAAAGAGTGCAGTGATAATATCAAAGTTATTATGGATAATCAAGAACCATCAACATCGTCTGCGGTGTCTTCGCAAATGGAAGCAACAACATCAACAAGTTTTGACTCTAGATTGACTAACATGCCTCATCAAGATATTGTTGTTTTTGGTTTATCAAGTGATTTAAATGATCTTAGTTTGCCTACTAAATGTGACATTTTAAAATATTATTTTTTTTAAGTGATCGTGCTAAATTTGAAAACAAAATGTTCTCGTATAAAAATTTTACTCCTCACGTAACAGATAAATTGATCCAAATTTGGTGTAAATTAAATATTGAAATCATTAATAGAAAGAGTGTTTTAAAAAAATTAACTGGTTTGCTTGATAAATACCAGAAACATGTACAACATAGAAACAAAAGAGATGAATTTAAAGCATTTGTTGATTCAATAAACGAATTATTTTATATTGGCAAATGTAATTGCAAATTAAAAACAACAGAATGCTCGTGTGGATTGATTCCAGAACATCTAAAAGAATTTATGATGGACCAGCATAATGTTAGAAAATTCACAATACCTGAATATACCTTGAATATTCAAGACGTTGAAGAAGTAGCTACAACAATACCAACACTTACAACTGGTACCGATGATCCAAGTTACGAACCACCTGAATTACACATGGATGAAGATGAAAATGAAGCAACAACAGAAGTTCCAGAAGCAACTGTTCAAATGAGACGAGGTCATTATACTCAAAGATACGATGCCTTAAATTTTGCTATGATGTGTGATAGATTCGGTGTTTCAGATAGAGTCGCTTCATGTTTAGCAACAGCTTTATTCGAAGATATAAATTTTAGAGATGTTCATGGTAATCTTGTTATTATGGATAAATCAAATGTGGCTAGAGAAAAAGTTAAATCTAGAGATGCAGTGCTCCGTACGCGACATACAAATTCTTCCATAACTGCATTCTCTTTCGATGGTAGAAAAAATGACTCATTAACTACAGAGAAAGTTAATGACAAATTTCATACCACTATGGTAAAAGAACCGCATTTAGTTGTTCTGAAAGAGCCCTATAATGAGTTACTTGGATATGTACATTTGGGTAGTCAAGAATATGCAAAAACCAAACACAGAAAACTGAATGAATTTTTCAACAATAAAACATTAACAGTTGATCAATTAATTGGCATATGCAGTGATGGTGAGCCCACAAATACTGGAACAGAAAATGGTGTTTTACGATTATTTGAAAAACAGTTAAATAGACCAATTCACTGGTTTATATGTCTGCTTTATTTCAATGAACTGCCATTTCGTCATTTATATGAAGCATTGGACAAAACAGTCACCAGTGGACCACGAGCAGCAAGTGGAAAGTTATTCAAAGCTATTCAAGAATGTGAGAAATTGCAGGTATGTAACACTTTATTTTATTTAATATCATCATTATTTATTGTCATTATTTTACTTTTTCGATTGGGATAAAGTTAAAATAAAATAATTGCATTTTAATTGATCTAAACATTTCATTTTTCAGGTAGTAGCTGATTTTGATCCAATACCACTGGAGAATATGCCTGCAATGATGGATCATGAACATGAGCTCGAACTATCAACAGATGTTAAATATTTATATCAAATAGCTAAAGCAATTTCGAATGGTTCGAATTGTTCCAGTTGATTTAGCTAACATTAAACCAGGACCAATTGCACATTCTCGTTGGTTAACCAAAGCAAGTAGATTACTACGATTATATGTAACAACTAATACACCATCGACCAATTTAAAAACTTTGGCAGTTTATATTATTACAGTTTATGTGCCAATGTACTTCAATGTGAAGTTTTATAACTCTGTTGTGTACGGCAGTGCACTTTTATTAAAATTTATACGTTGGACACGATACTTACAACCAAACTTTCGTAATATTGTAGATGGTGTAATTCAAAACAACTCATATTACGCACATCCAGAAAATATCTTATTAACAATGTTATTTGATGATCGAAAAGCAATACGGGATAGAGCTATCAAAAAGATTTTACACTATCGAGAACAATTGTACGATCCAACTAAACTCAGAGTTTACAAAAAATATATCTTAAATTTCAATGCTACCGATTATGTCAATATGGTTGACATGAATAATGACGATATATTATTTGAACCAGCATTTACTCGACAGATTCCATATGATCACTTGGTAGAATACTTAGATTTCGTTGAACCACCACTGGCTGATCCACAAATTCCAATGCACATACAAGGAACAGAAAGACATGTACAATTATTAACGAGTGTTTCGAAACGAGTTATAGAAAAGAATCGTGAAGGAGTTATGGCAGTGACATTAGAAAGTCGTAAGAAAACTCCTCGAATGGAAAGTAAAAAGGACCTTAAAAAATAATATTACCACGTTAAAACATTAAATTGTAGGTCGAGAATAATATTTAAAAATAAATTGAATAAAAAATGTAAAAATAGTGTTTTCTTGTTGAAACCTTGAAAATGTTGATTTTTTCAAATCGATTTTCCTACAAAAAAATTGATCGTAATAAAAGTTTTTGGAAATTATCTGAACTTTTATAATCTGAATTCTGAATTCTGAATTTATTAGTTAAAAGTTCATTTTAGGCTATTTTTCGACAAAAAATTCCTAATATCTCTACTAAAAATAAAAAAAATATTGGTATCAATACAGATTCTGAAAGGTGATAAAAATACCTTTCAAACAAGCCCAGATTGAGAAATCTACTATAATGCTATCCGATTTTATGACGAATTTAATTAAATTATTCTATGTATATATGGAAAAATATATATTTTGAAATTTTGGGGGGCTCCAAATCCAAGTTAGAGCTATGGTCTCTTGAGCAAAATTTCTAAGAATCACCTATATATTACGATTTTGCTATACGCTTCATCAAAAAAAAATTAACCCGCCCTAATATATATATATATATATAGAATCAAGAAATATATATCAGGGAAACGGTCAGCTATCGGGTAGTAATGAAACTCAGTTGATTATTCTTTTCAATATTTCGCAATAATTTAATTGCTTCATCAGGAAAGCTACAAAAATTGCATTAAGAAAAAACAGTCAGAAAATTTAAATCAAATTCCACTTACATAATATAAGAGTTACATGTAATTGGCTAATTGTTAACATTAAAAACTTTTGTCCAACATGAGACAGTTTTAATAATTGAAACACACATTTTTTAAGAAAATTATCAAAACAACGTGAAAACAAAGGCGCACGTGGTAGGCCATTTTTAAATAACAGCTGATGGACAGCAGAAGGAAGGAAAGATATGTATGAGTGAGTGAAACAGCAATTGCCAACCTTTTACAATTTGAAAACATGACAACGTAAAACTACTGACAATTTGTCGAAATAATTTAATAAAAGGAACGAACGTAATTGTGACAAACATGGCTAAAAATTACAACAGATAATTATTATTAGGTGTAAAATCGAACAACCAAGAGTAAATGTTGCTGAGATGCTGTATGTCAGACCTAAAATTTACACAATTGGTATGTTTATTTATATAATACATTTCTAGAAAAATCCGCCGCTTGTACCTGCTCTGAGAAGTTAATATTGAAGTATTATCAAAGTCAAAATTATGGTTAAATTTAGTAAAATGTGATGCAAGAGCACAAGAATTCTTCTGCAACCTACAGTCGCTCTTATGCTGAGTAATTCGTGTCTTTAGGCATTGTGACGTCTGCCCAATGTAACATTTATCACACTCAAGACAAGGAATTTTGTAAATTACATCAGATCTATAACCAATCGGGACGCGATCCTTAACATGACCAAAGAATTCACTAGTAGATTTTAAGCTGTATTTAGCTATTCTTAAACCATTGGACGTGCAAACCTTTTCTATGTTATTACTGATGTTATTAATTAGAGGTAATCTTTTATAGACAATTGGTTCGTCAACAGGTACGTGTACATCAGGATGTTCACGACGTGTATTGTATATTAAACTGTTTACTAACGTGCGAGGGTAACCATTATTGACGAACGAATCTGCCAAGAGTTTAAGATTTTTTTTGATGAATTTATTGTTACTAATACGGTGAATTCTATTTTTTAAACCTAAAATAGTGTTGATCTTTTGTCCTAGAGGGTGATTTGAAAAATAATTTATATATCTACCTGAGGAGGTAGGCTTACAGTACCAATCAAAAATAATAAAATTATCGATAGTTCTGATAACTAAAGCGTCCAAAAAGGGAACAGATCTGTTGGTCTCAATTTCCATGGTGAATTGGATGTGGTGGTTAAATTCGTTGAAAATGCTTAATGTATCATCCAAACAATCCATCGGCACAGCACAGATTATGTCATCGACATATTTTTTAATAAAATGTTAAATGGTAGAGCAGGAATGATATAATCAAACATATAATCAAGGACAATCTGAACGACAATGGGGCTTAATGGGCAACCCATAGGTGTACCGAAAACTTGCTTGTCATTGAAAGTAAAGAAACAGTTGTTAAAAATGAAGTTAATGCATAAAATGAAAGAGTCTAAATCTAAATTACAATGTTCTTTTATTATAGGCCAATTATGTTTAATTACGGTAATGACAAGGTCAAGGGGTACGTTAGTGAACAATGAAACTACATCTAGAGATATAAGTACAAAATTTTTAGGTAAATGAAAACCATTAAATTCCTCGACCAGAGCAAAGGAGTCCTGCATATTATAATTAGTACGACTGGATAGAGACTGAGTTAAAACATCAGAAATGTAATGAGACAAACCGTAGGTGGCAGAGCCAACAAACAATACAATACGTTGTCATGTTTTCAAATTGTAAAAGGTTGGCAATTGCTGTTTCACTCACTCATACATATCTTTCCTTCCTTCTGCTGTCCATCAGCTGTTATTTAAAAATGGCCTACCACGTGCGCCTTTGTTTTCACGTTGTTTTGATAATTTTCTTAAAAAATGTGTGTTTCAATTATTAAAACTGTCTCATGTTGGACAAAAGTTTTTAATGTTAACAATTAGCCAATTACATGTAACTCTTATATTATGTAAGTGGAATTTGATTTAAATTTTCTGACTGTTTTTTCTTAATGCAATTTTTGTAGCTTTCCTGATGAAGCAATTAAATTATTGCGAAATATTGAAAAGAATAATCAACTGAGTTTCATTACTACCCGATAGCTGACCGTTTCCCTGATATATATTTCTTGATTCTAACGTTGCACGGTTGATACTTCTGGCCTTCTATATATACAGGCTGTCCCAACGATCTGACAAAGTTCCCTTACGGTGTTATGTTTGCGAATTCGAAAAAAGTAAGTATCTACATGTTTAGACGGTCCCTAGGTTCATATTCTAAAAATATTTTGAGGCGACATGGGCGATTCGTCAGCGGGGGGCGACATAAATTTTACTTTGTTTAAATGGAACACCCTGTATATTTTAATATTTTTGAATTCCATGAAGAATTGTGAATACATCGATCTACAACTTGTTTGTCAAAACTCAACAGAACTGGTGATTTTCAATTTTTTTTGTGAAATTTTAGATATGCAGACTATGCTTCAAAAAATCATGTAACTGAGAGGGTAGTTGGTGGAAGGGTAATTTTTTATCCGTGAACTAAGGGATCATCAATGTAAGTATTAATGCACCCAAGGATGCCATTTTGTATACAGGGTGTTGTCAATGAATTTTCAATCTCGCACAATTTTAAGAGGCAAAATATCATTTTTTTCAAATGACACCTACTATCAAATTTACGAGCACTCGATTCAAAATCAAATTCTGCGTCGACTGATGCTACATATTCCTATACCTATCACTTCAGGTTTTCGAGTAATTTCAGAAAAATACTTTATTCTTTCTCAAAATCAACCGCATTACAATTTTCGTAATATTAAACATAGTAGTCTAGTGTCACTTCAGTAAATTGGATAACACAAAACTACAAATAGCATCGAGCAATTAAAGTCATTTTAAAAAGTCACATCAGATTAATTAATTAAAAGCAACAATGGCTTCTTAGCTAAGCCGGTCCACTTCATCAGAGCCCACTTAACATCGAGTGACCTGATTGTTGCTAAAAATAATGAAATGTACTCTATACAAGCAAAAGAAACTTTAATTCTGACAAATGACAAGTAATAATTAAATGTAAAAAACGATAAAATAACATTTATATACAAAAAACAAAGTTTATTTTACAAAAGGTGTTCAAATATGTTTCCATTTTGTTGAACACAAATATCCAGTCGATGTATAAAACTAGTTCTGACACATTGTAAGACTTCAGGAGTAATATTATTAAAACATTCTTGAATCCTAACTTTCATATTTTCTCTTGTGGTAGGAGCCCCGAGGTAGACTTGAGATTTTATAAAACCCCAGAGAAAATAGTCGCACGGGGTCAGATCAGGTGATCGGGCAGGCCACAACACTGGACCACCTCTCCCAATCCATCTGTTTGGCATCCAACGATCTAAAGATCGTTTTACCCTTCTATGGAAATGAGGTGGAGCTCCGTCCTGTTGGAACCACATATCCCGCAACATTTGCAAATCCACATCTTCCAATAAAATATGCAGTACATTTCACAAAAACCGGTAATAATCGGTACCAGTAAGATGGTTTTCAAAAAAATAGGGACCGATTACATAGTTGCCCAATAATCCGCCCCAAACATTAAGAGACCACTGGTGTTGGTGATCAACTTGTCTCTCCCAATGTGGGTTTTCGGTCGCATAATAATGCACATTATGCACATTATGCCTGTTTACCACCACATTGCTGCGAAACGTTACCTCATCCGTAAAAAGAATCTTCCTCGATACGTTCCATCATTAAATTGGCAAAATTAATTCGATTATCGAAGTCGTTCCCGTTTAATGCTTGATGCAATTCTAGATGGTATGGGTGGAATTAGTGGTTTTGAATTATCCGATGTACTGATCTGCTTAGATTCAAACTTGAACTGATTGTCCGTACACTTCCATGTGGGTTCTCTTGGAGTTCCAATAAAACGTTTAAGTCATGGTTCTCGTTAATAATAGCACGACTAATCACCGTCCTACTCTCGTATGCCACGTTCCCGGGCGTTCGAAGCGATCAACTAGCCTCTGCAGACATCTAACATTTGGTTGTCTTAAATCAGGGTACTTCTGCCTATAGAGCCTCATTGCTAAAAGGCAATTCTTGTCTGCTTCACCCACTCTGTAAATCATATTTACCATTTCTTCCTTTGAAAAATGCATCATTCAAAAACAAGCTTGGGACAATAACTTAACTAATAATTAACTAAGGCGTCTATTAAATTTATTGATAAAGACTGTCACTGTCATAAGAACGTTAAAGTGACACTAGGCTACTATGTTTAATATTACGAAAATTGTAATGCGATTGATTTTGAGACCAAATAAAGTATTTTACTAAAATTATTCGAAAACCTGAGGTATAGGAATATGTAGCATCAGTCGACGCAGAATTTGATTTTGAATCGAGTGTTGTTAAATTTGATAGTAGGTGTCATTTGAAAAAAATGATATTTTGCCTCTTAAAGTTGCGCGAGATTGAAAATACACTGACAACACCCTGTATACAAAAGGGGATCCTTGGGTGCATTAATACTCACATTGATGATCCCTTAGTCCACGGATAAAAAATTACCCTCCCACCAACTACCCTCTCAGTTAGATGATTTTTTGAAGCATAGTCTGCATATCTAAAATTTCACTAAAAAAATTGAAAATCACCAGTTCTGTTGAGTTTTGACAAACGAGTTGTACATGGATGCATTCACAATTCTTCATAGAATTCAAAAAAGTTAAAATATACAGGGTGTTCCATTTAAACAAAGTAAAATTTATGTCGCCCCCCGCTGACGAACCGCCCATGTCGGCTCAAAATATTTTTAGAATATGAACCTAGGGACCGTCTCAACATGTAGATACTTACTTTTTTCGAATTCGCAAACATAACGCCGTAAGGGAACATTGTCAGATCGTTGGGACACCCTGTATATATATATATATATATATATATATCTTTGCAGGAGTATCGACCGTAAATTTAAATTGATGAAAACGACGATTATCGGGGTTGACGGTCAATTTGTGGCGTTAATGAAACTCAATTAGATACTTTTCAATATTTCGCAATTTAATTATTGCTTCATCAGGAAACTACAAGTGTTATGTAAAATTAGCAATTGACAAAGAAAAGCAGCAGGAAACAATAAAATAATACTTACAATACTGCGAGTTAAACTTAAATAGAACAAACATTATCCAAATTTGCGATGAAACGTCGAGATTAAAAATATATCATTAGATAAAAATTATTTTAAAACCAGGTTATGTCTAAACACGTTGAAAATCAAAACAATAATGGATGACTCCAAAACTGCCAACACACAAATTTAGGACAGTTGGTAAAATGTTTTATTTACTATATGGCACGAACGATTTAAATTTGAAATTTACATGCTAAGTGCCCCATCCGTAACGTGTGGATTATCACGATTAAATTGTAGTAAATACGCATAAATATTACTTAATTTATTGATGTCAGTTCTAAAGTTAATTGAATTAGTATTTTTTTGGATATGATACATTTCAAGAAAATGTCTATGTTTGAATTGGGAATGGCTATCAATAATTATGGCATTGTCCAAATCAAAAGTGTGGTTCTTCGTTCTAAAATGTACAGAAAGGGCACATGCATTTTTCCCTATTTTGCAATCACTTTTGTGTTGGACAAGTCTTGAATGCAACCATTGTGATGTCTGTCCAATGTAACAGCCATCACAACCGTTGCAATCAATTCTATAGACAACTCCCGACCTGTATTTCTCCGGTATTTTATCTTTAACACAACTAAATAATGATTTTATTGTTTTTAAATTGTATTTAGCTATTTTTAAATTATTCAAATTGCAAACTTGTATTATATTATTTGTAATGTCTTTTATATATGGTAGACGTTTGTAACCGCAACCTCACGTTGTTGGTTATTAATATTCTCCTCTAGTCGTACTCTTGTAGTAAATAGTAAACTATTTACTAATGTGCGGAGATAGCCGTTGTTGACAAATATCTCACTTAATATTGTTAAGTTCTTTTTGTGAAATTGAGGGTCGCTAAGTTTGATGATTCTATTTTTTAAACCTGTAATATTATTAATTTTTTGTTAACGGGGTGGTTGGAATGAAAATTAATAAATCTACCAGAGGCCGTAGGTTTCTGGTACCAATCAAAGACAATACAGTTGTTAACATCTCTAATTACTTTTGTATCTAGGAAGGGTACAGATCGGTCGTCCTCTAATTCATACGTGAATTGTATATGATCATTGAAGTCGTTGAAAATATTTAATGTATCCTCAACCTGTCCAACTGGGACCGCACAGATGATGTCATCGACATACTTTTTTTAAAAAGGGTAAATGAAATGGTAATGCAGGAATGATGTAATCTAGCATGTAATCTAGAACTATTTGTGCTATTATGGGACTTAATGGGCAACCCATAGGTGTACCAAAGCGCTGTCTGTAAAAATTGTTTTTAAATATAAAATAGCAATTATTAAATATAAAAGTTATTAATAGCAGAAACGTCTCTAATGTAAAATTGCAATGCAGTTCTATACTTGACCACTTAGCTGTAATGACCGTTAGTACTAAATGTAATGGAATATTAGTAAAAAGTGATACGACATCAAAGGACACTAACGCGAAAGTATCAGGCAATTTAAAATTCTTAAGTTCTTCTACTAAAATAAATGAATCTTTGACATTGTAACGTGTGCGATCAGCTAGCGCAGATGTCAGAACATGTGCAACATGGCTGTATAATTTATAAGTCGATGAACCAACAAATGAGACAATAGGTCTTAAAGGATAATTGTTCTTATGGATCTTAGGAAGACCATATATCCTCGACGGTGTAGAATTATGAATAATCAGATGTTTATATATCTCTTCAGATATATATTTCTTGTTCTTGTAATCTTTCAACAAATCATTCACCTTTTTTTGAACATTGAAGGTGTGATCTTTGTCTACGGTCTCATAAGTGGTCCTATCGCCCAGCAAGGTAGTCATACGACTGTCATAATCATCTGCGTGCATAGCAACCGTTACATTACCTTTGTCAGCTTTAAGAATTAATATATTGTTATTAACTGCTAGCAATGATTTAGTTTTTTGAAAAATATGTTGAAACTGCGAGAAAGACTTGTTATTGTTTTGTTCATGGTAAAAATTTGTAACGATATTAGTAATACGTGCCCTTAACTGATCTCTACTATTCTCGGGACAACAAGTGATCACGTCTTCAATGTCTGCTATCAGTAAACCCATGTTAATATCTTTAGGAGAACAATTAATACTGCATTTAGGTCCTAGGGATAGAAAATTCTTGACATCATCTGGAAAGTCCAAGTTAGACACGTTAACGAACCAACGGTTGTTATTTTTAAATAAACTATTGTTTGTGTTGCTATTACTTTTTAATTTATTAAATTTATTAATGTTATTTTTCTGAATTATTTTAAACCTTTTATCAAAAGCAATATTTATGTGAGTTTTAAAATCATTGAAAACATAAAACGGAATTAAATTTCTAAGTTCTGACACCACGTTATGGATGGAACCACGTAACAATTCAATATCAGCTATGGTTATTTTTATTTCAAAATTTATAGTCTTTACTCCTAACCTTACGTTTAGGTTTAGGTCTTAGGTTTAGGTTTAGGTTTTAGGTCTTATGCGTTTGACATGAGCTTTTAAGGTTAAGTAATGATTTGTAAGTTTTTAGGGATATGTTTTCTTAAGAATTGCATAAAAAGTTCCTATTGGGAAACAATAATTTATTTAGGGAAAATCTAACTTGTTGAGACCAGTGTTATGTGCTGTCTAACGCATGACATGGAATTGCCAATAAAACTGTTTTGGGGACATGAAGTTTGTCAATTCTGTTAATGGCATCTTTAACCCGGCGTGAATGAGGTCAGAAATTGCTACACCAGCTATGAGGCGGGTAGGAGACACCCGAAATTTCGATACTACATTTTTGATACTATAATTATGTAATATGCAATTTTTACTTGGGATATATTGATAATAGTATCCACTCAACAAGATCAGTAAATAAAATACCATAATGAAGTTCAAAAAGCGTATATTTTTTATTGAAATAACAAAGTGTATAAATTTTCTTTCAATAGCTTAATATATTTTCGTATAAAATGTAACAAACATCTTTGGTAATTCAACATAACAATAGTATCTTCTAAGTATTACAACTGAAAAAATAACTGAAAAGTGTAATGAGATCACGTAACACAGCACCAAGGTTACACCTACAAATCAGCACAATTTCCGCACATAAAAATCGCGTGCTCCATACATATTGGCTTCTCACACTTTGAACAGCAATGTTTTGTTTTTCTATCCTTTTTTTGAGTACAGTCAGCACATCTGATATATTTACCAGCCATTTTTTTGGAAACTGGTGATGAAGGTTCCCCCAGGTGATCAGCAACCCTCTTTCGTATTTCCCTTGGAAGATGTACGTTTTGTTGTCTCTTGCGAATACTATCATTAATTAGATTCAAACCTAAATTACGAATGAAGTCTCGGCGCCTCATACATGTTTCGCCACCCATGTTATTTTCTCTGTAGATTATGATACCATTTATGGCAGCCATATTGAGTATACCGTAAAAAATCGTCACAGGCCAACGTTTGCTGTTACGAGAAACGTCATAAGTGGAACTCAGTTCATCTGCGACATCAACTCCGGCTTTAGTTTTATTATAATAGGTAATCATTTCCGGTTTTCTTTTATCACCTGTCGTTTCGTCTATATTTTTATCATGGTGTACAGTTGACATAACCAGCACGACTTTATTCTTCTTAGGTGCATAGGACACCAAAGTAATGTCGTTTTGGAACCCAAATCGAGAGCCATTCACTTCTGTTCCCTTTTTGAAAATATCAGGCACGCATGTCTTGTTTTTACGGACTGTGCCGACGGAAGTCAATGAATGTTCTTTCAACAGATGAATCATAAGGGAGTAACTAGTAAACCAATTATCGTACGTCACATTCCTGTTTGTTTTTCTTATTGGTTCCACCAAACGGTTTACGACGTCAAACGCTTTATTACTCAATTGGTAAGATCATGGTGGTTGTTTGCCCGCGTATATTTTCAGTTTGAGAATGTAGAACGTCTTCGCATCTACACGTGCTTGAATTTTGATGCCATACTTGGCTGGTTTGTTAGGAATGTATACGCGGAAAGGACATCGCCCTCGGAAAGATAACAACATCTCATCAATAGTAAGGTTCTCATAAGGTACATAATGCTTTTGAATATTTTCAACAAAACTATCCATTATGTTCCTTATTGCAGCTAGATTGTCAGTCTTTTTTCTTTGGTGTCGTGTGATTTTATCATCAAATCTCAAACAATTTTGGAAGAAGTAAAATCTCTGCAGTGACATTGTAGTCCGAAAGATTTCAACCCCTGTACCATCTACACGCCACAAATCGTTCAAGTTTTGTCTATTTGAGCGATTCAGGCCAGCTATATACAAAAGTCCTATAAGTGCCTTCAAATCGTCCAAAGTTGCATCTTTCGTATGGTACTGCTTTTCATTTTCGGAATATTTATCCCTTTTATCACTTATTTGATTATTTGTATATGTAAGTATAGCATTCAACATACTGTCCGTAATAAAGAGACTCCAACATTCAATCTCTGTTTTAGCAAGCCTTGCAATACCTTTTACGCATGGAGCATTAGTAATAATGTTCTTAGAACGAACTCGAATGCTTTGTCTAGGACAATCTTTTGACCATTTTGTACCATCTTTGGATGTATAGAAAGTCCCACGTACCTCCGATGACTGACCAGTAACTGTCGGCACAGATTCCAGCTCTTCCGAATGATCCAAAAGACTGATAAACGTTGTCATTCTCTTTTTCGCTCTCGGAATCACAAGAACTAGCACTTGAACAGTTTTCTGATAAGTCTTGTAGCCGACATTCTATTTCTTCATAAGACATCTTGAGAAATCCAAAAATAAATCACAAGATGCTATAAATAATTATAAATATTAAACTTACTGTCAAAAAAATGTAACACCAGCTATGAGGTCGGGTGTTATGTACCCCAGCCACGTTTGCATACGTGTATCTCGCACTAACGCTACAGTGGCTCTATACTGACAGTGTGACCATGTTTCCTCCAAATTTGAACAATACAGCATAGAACAATGCCGCTTCAAATGCATTACAATTAGAATAACGCAACGTTTCGAGCTGCAATGTAATATTCGTATATGAGACATAATTACAAAAAGATTATGTATTTACAGAGGTCTGAAAATGTGACGATAGTAGGAATAGAGAAGTACAAAGTATGTACCTACATATGTCGGTAACATCCTGTTGATTGCACATTAAACTGGAATAGGTACCAATGAAACAACGAATATGTATAAGCTATAAATAAGAATATATTAAATAATGTCATAACTGAACAGCCATTACAGACTTGCTTGCATACATGTTCTGTTTCTGTTTTTTTACATTTCCTACTAGCTATTTTTAAACGGAACACAACAAATCTACGTATAAGCTTGGTTTTAAATTATGACAGTCGGGTAAATGCTTAAATGACTTGCACCCTTCACTAATTTTGTTTACAAAAAATCTTTAAGGTTCACATTTTTCTGGTTAGAGACTGTATTAAAATACTGCCGAAAAAATTTTCACACAAATGGAAAGTACTTTCATTACATAAATACAATGTATTTTGTTTAAAACACTTTAACCTAACTAACTGCGCATATCTAAAATGTATAAATGTCTTGGAGCCTGCGGCTTCCATGCAACGCGAACATATTTTGGCATTTCGTCGAATACTTTTTAAAATGTAACCACATATATTATACAATTAGTTCCGCATTGCCTAAGATTATCACTGGAGGTACAAAATCTTCTGGTATAACTGCGGGTGAATATATAACGTTTGCATGTTCAATGTTGAGAAATTCTGCCAAAAATTCATCATGATCGTAGCTACTCCTGGACACCTCTTTTAAATATTGCCCAACACTAATGAGCTTTAAGTGGTTTTTAAATTGAAGTGCGTTTGGGACTGCCTGTTTTGCACGAATCACACTAAAAAGGTTCTCTAAACAGTCCTGTGTAAACCGTGATGTCAAAATGAACGCATAATTTCTGTTTGTGAAAAAATCCTCTTGGATGTCTAAAATAGACTGTGTTGAAATTAATAAGCCAGTTTGGCTTGGCTTCCATGCTCTCTTTTCTCCTACTTCCATTACTCCGAAGACATCGATTACATTTCGCAGATGGGATAGGGCGTTTTGATATGTCTCCATGTTATGCTTGCTTAAGGCGAGTGTCGGATGCCGAGAAGTCATTAGTACAAACCACTGTTCTACTAAATCAAGGAACCACGCCGTACTTTTATATTGTGGTTTATGCAACTCTTCACACAAAAATTTTAAAGCACTTGACACATCGTGGCTGACGACATTTGTTGATTTTTTAACTCTCATTTTATTGAAGTGAGTGGGTGTTAAGTCTCCTTCTGTCAGCTTTGGAGCTAATTTAAATTGTAATGGCTTTTGGTATTTGATGACATCTTCGATATGTTGGATGTCAACAACTCTTGTGGGCAAATTAAATCTGATTTGCATATCAATAGTCGATAGTGCGGTTTGTTACCAACATATTTTTTATATTTTTAAAATGATGTGGTACATCTGCTAAAATATATATCTTTTTGTTGGTATCTGTCGGATGTTGAATGTAATTTTTTATACGTGCATGGCGACCTGCTGTTACACCACATAGTTTCCAAAATGCCTGGTTAGCTGCACCCATATCAGAAATAATGGGCGACTACACTCAAACCCAATTTTTCCGTTTTCGAGATGATCTCATAAAGGATATCTTTATATACTCGGCCATCCACAGAACTGCTCGTAAAATAGTACGCAACTGTCTGTTTCCACCGTCGTGTGATGCCACTCAACATAATGACAAGTGCGTGATTGACTACTTTCTCCAATGAATGGCCGGCCAAATTAACGTTGCCTAAATACACTTTCAGTGCAGGGTCATAAATTTTTGCAGGTGTTATTGCCATTTCATCCACCGTGATTACACAGTCTCGTTCATGTGTATCTTTAAAATTTCCTACTTTGATCCTTAAGAATTCAAATACTTCATGAAGGATACCAGGTTCAAAGTGAACATTTTCTAATCTTCTTCGTAAAGTGCGCAGAGATGGTAAGGGCATATGGTGTTTAATTAGTTCCTCATATCCGGTAGTACCACATGCAAATCTTAACCTCAATGCCTTTGTCGCGGTCGTGTTGGACCATTTTCGAAATCGTGTTGATGGTCTTTGCAGTGCTTCAATTTGATCCCTGTGGAAATACATTTTACATAAAAGCAATTAAACTAATTAGAAGTAGATATTACGGGTTAAACACTTTCTTCAAAAGCTGATCGCTTTGTAAATCTTTAATGTACTCTTCATTGTGACGCATCATAGTCGTCCAACAAAAGATTATTTTGGTCACACTCGCGATCGTATAAGGAAAAGTCGAATAATTATTATTGTTTTTATAGACATTTTTTCTAACAACGAAAGAAATACAATGAATAGTATTAACTTGTAATTAGTACATCACTAAAATATTAAAAACATCTATCATTAGGGAGCACATTCTTTTGTTTCTTCTACTTTCATTCCTGCTTGTTAGATTTTTATCTTCACTAGATTTGCTCACCGTCTTTACTCTAACACGCATATCATCTAAGTATGATGTATAATAATTTCTACCTCCTGGAGTCAAATATCGTAGCAGTGCATTTAAATCTTTATTTTTTTCTTGTGAAATCCATATTTGTTTAGCTTCTGCAGCATTTACAATATCGTCAAATGACACTGTCGCCTCTATTTTATAGCTATTCGCCATCATAATCGTAGAAAACATTAATTTGACCATTACCAAAATACTGAATTTTAACTGCTTTACTGATCTTAAGTCCTTTCGGAACTTTGTATTTTTTTAAAATTAAAGATCCAAAATCTTCCACCGTGCAGTCTTTCTGTTCTACTGTAGTAAATGGAGGATTTCGAGCACTTTGTACCAAATATATATAATCTCTTTCAGTTTCAATGTGCTCGAGCAATTTTTTTTCCGCCCGTACATCCCAAATGATAGATGTTTTTAATATTTTAGTGATGTAATAATTACAAGTTAATACTATTTATTGTATTTCTTTCGTTGTTAGAAAAAATGTCTATAAAAACAATAATAATTATTCGACTTTTCCTTATACGATCGCGAGTGTGACCAAAATAATCTTTTGTTTACAGCCGGTAATCGTATTGCAATTGTTTCATTCATATGCGCTGTATGTTCGATTGCGTACTTGCATAGAAGAATAACTGTATGCTTCAATCACGATTATCACATAAACACTTAAGTAATTTGGGCATTAATCTATGCTTGCAAGAATAAAATGCAGTAAAGTAGCACGGAAGCGCTTGATGCGTCGTGCGCGGTAAACGAACCTTTTGTTTACAAAGCAACAACTTTCCAGGTTTTAAACTTATCACGCCAAGTGATACATCAAAATTTACGTTACAGTCTAAGGAACAATGATATCGCAAAGAGAATGTCGCAAGACCAATAGCGAAAAACTTCCTCGCTAGTCGAAAAAAAAGAACATGGTTTCATGGCGCAACTGATTATTTATTGAATATTATCCAACAAGTGATTATTTCGACGATTCCAATATCTTTATTCGCAACAGTGAAGTGTCACAGTGTTCCATTAAAAATGTCAACTAGTTTGGTCGAATAGTTACCGAGATTTCGCGATTCGAGTTTTAAAAAGCATTGAAATTAATAGAATTGTCGAACGAAAAAATTTCACTATTTTATTTTTTTCTGGACAAATTAATTGACGGATCAAAAAATAGTTCGGGTAAAAAAGATGCAGAAAGTTACACAAGATAGTATTTTTGTTTCATTCATTTTCCGAAAAAAAAATTTCCACAAAATATCACAACACTTGTTTCCAGGTCCACGCGCTCCGAGCGTTATTGCATCCGGGACCTCAATTAGACACTCATTATTATTGAATTGAACCGAAACAAACTGTTGGTATATATACAATACATTTATTATTAATTAGCCAAATTAAAATGTTGATTTGACTGAAGTCTTTGGTTGAACGATTACACCCCTTGATATATTATATATTATTAATGTTTTGAATTGCCAGCATGGCAGTATAAAATTCACTTGAACTTAAAGTGATAAAAATATACTATCCTTAATTTTGTTGAATGTATTAATGAGTAGTTTTTTCAATGATTAAGGTTGTTACAATTAAAGAAAAACTACAATTTGAACTAAGTTTTATTTCAAAGGCGTTACGCTATTAACAATTGGAAACTACTGGGTGATCAATAATGGGTGACTTGACACCTCCCGTTAACCCTGTTATCATAATTGGCTTCAATGAACCGAAATTATTTGGCTTGTATATGCACTGGCGTTATCATATTGAAAATAACCTAGCTAAAATAACGTAGCTCACCATCCTGTAGTTGATCTATAAAAATTTACAACATATTGCGATAGCGTTCCGAATTAGCGGTATCAGTGAAGAACATTGGCCCAATAATTCTTCTTCGGAAAACTGCAATACATATTTGAACTCTCAAACAACGGTGCCTTGAAATAAGCCAGGGTTTTCTGTACTTTTTTTCTGGCGTATGCGACTTGTACTTTATCACTTTTGAAAACTATGTGTGTTAATATATCGGAGAGCTCTACCACCTAATTAATCAATTGATTGAAAACTTTCTCACCGAATATTTTTCGAAAGTGACATTTATCTGACAGACCACCGCGAAGTATTACATGACTAAATAAAACTTGAAAACTGTGAACTTGAATGCCAACAAAAAATATATAGAATGATATTATGAGAAATAGTATATACCGATCAAAGAACGTGTTGTTGTTGAAACGCCAGTCCCGTCTCATGTCCCAAAGTCACGAAGATGCCATAGCATAGTATTTTTTTCATATCCATATCCACCGATTGTACAGATTGTTGGCAGGAGAATCTAATAAATCGTCATGAAGTCAATCTGCACTTTTGCACATCAAATGCCCGTTTGACATTTAAAATGTCACGTACATGCCTTGTATTTTTTCACTCTTGAAAACTATGTTCGTTAATCTATCGAACATAAAACGAACTCGTTAAAATTTTTCTCACCTGCTATTTACAATGCGCAGTTTATAAGTTTATTTTTAAGTCATGTGGAACTTGTACGTTGATCATTACGAAACGTCGACAAGGCTAAGCTTGTACTAAATCTGTGCAAATACACATCCATGAACGGAAATTGCCCAAACTGTAAAGGAGATTCACTTTAGACACTACGCTCAATGCATCTTTGGCGGATCGCACGTTTGACGTTTGAAATGTCACAACACGACTATCGCCAAACATACACCGTTTTCCATGGATCGCCGTATATGCGTACATGCTCCGCCTCTTTTTTACCTCGCGAAATCGATCGAAAGTGCCGACTTTTGGATCATTGACGGTGCCGATTTAGCGCGTCGGACGTGGCGAAACGAACCACAATTCCGCTGCACGGAAAACGAACGTCGGTTTTACGTCAAATTTTCGCGCTTGATGTTACACTGACGCTAGGCCGCGTTCAGAAACGCTAAAATCGCTCGAGAACCAACCACAGGCCGGATCTCACTTTTCGTGCTGGACCGAAAAATCGCTTAAGGTTTTAGGTATAGAAGCGAACTAGGTAACTAAGTTTTTGTGCAAGGGTACATGTTCAATGATGCATAAATGCGTTGTGGATGAAATGCACATTTGAAAAGTATTCTAAAGAGCGGTCTATTTGAATTTTGGTTTAAAATTATTTTTTATTTATCAAAGCTACGTCCAATTCAAACTGTACATAATTTATTAATTGATTAATAAATTGGCCTTCTCACCTAATTAATCATAAAATACGCAATTTGTAGTATTTGTAGTATTAAATGAACTTTGAACGCTGATAATGGCTTAATCGATTGAAAATTGCGGTTGGCAAAATCTTCTCGTTGCGTTAGAGTAATGCGGCGCGCGAACTAATCGATCGACCAGGTTGATGAATTTGTTTGACATTTGAAACGTCGTGCCTTGACGTTTGAAACGTCAGAAACATTATACAACGGCTTCAGGAGATGTCGCTAATTGCCGATGAGCTGTTGTCGTCAAAAGCACAGGTTCATTGTCAATTAAATGTCATCCATTTGACATAGCACCTAACCTTGACGCGAACAAGCGAACAGTTACATTAAATAAAATATTGTTTTCCCGAATTTTTTTTACAGTTTTCTATCAAATATATGTCACATATAACTGTCAAAAATATTATGGGAAAACAATAATTAATTTAACATAAATCTGTCTTGTTGTAACCAAGGCGTGCTATCAAACGGACGACACTGAATTTCCAATAAAACTGTATTTTTAGGGACATGCAGTTTGTCGATAATTAATGACATTCTCTCCTCAAGTCGTTTTACCAACCGTGACGGCAACTGAAGACAGTTTTTAATTTTTATAAATATTTACGTTTGCGACATTTGACTACTTATGCGTTTGACATGAGCCTTTAAAGTTAAGTAATGAAACGTAAGTTTTTATGGATATTTTTTCTTAAGAACTGCCTAAAAAGTATTGGGAAACAATAATTTATTTAGGGAAAATCTAACTTGTTCAGACCAAAGTTATGTGCTGTCTAACGGATGACATGGAATTGCCAATAAAACTGTTTTGGGGACATGAAGTTTGTCAATTCTGTTAAAGGCATCTTTACATTTGGTTTTCACGAATTAAAATTGTAAATTTGAAAATTTATAATTTTGGTTGACAGTGGAACAGCTTGATTCACATTGGTAAATTGTTAAGTGTACAAGTGTTACTTGTCCAAAATTATAAAAAAATATTATGGAAAACAATATTTATATTTATTTATTATTAGGTTTTTCTACTTTTAGAAGTTTCCGTAAAATCATTGGTACCTGGAAATTATACACTGCCGTCCGCAAGTACCAACCATGACGTTTAATTGCAGTTTTTAATTATTTTAAATATTTATGTTTTGCGACAATTAATGCATTTCAGGTTATGTAATATTCAGTAACATTTCGGGGATTTATATTCTTAACAATTGCCGAAAAAGTTCATATATACGACAATTAGACGTTCATTTTTATTGCATTGAACCGAAAGGAACTGTTGGCATTCATACTATACATTTATTATTAATTAGCCAAATTAAAATGTTGATTTGACTGAAGTCTTGGAGTGAATGTTTACAGCGCTTGATGTATTATATATTATTGATGTTTCGCAGTATAAAATTCATCTGAACTTAAATGTACTATTCTTAATTTTGTTGAATATATTAATTGAGTAGTCCAGTTTTTCAATGATTAAAGTTTTTGCAATTAAAGAAAAACTATAATTTGAAGTAAGTTTTAACATCTGCTAATATGTCACAATAAGTTAATAATGTGCAATGCATTGAAGCTAAGATTTTTTCTTTAATGATTTATATTTTGAACTGTTTTATTTCAAAGGCGTCAAGCTATTAACAATTGGGAACTACAAGGTGACTTGGCAGCTCTAATAAAATCTGCCTTTAGTAAAAACGTGCCCCCTTACACAGATTGGGGGTGCACTACAGTAGCTAACTTCTCTTCTTACAAGTTTAGAACCAACTTGAAAATTTGGGATTTGACTGAAGTCTTGGAGTGAACGTTTACAGCGCTTGATGTATTATATATTATTAATGTTTCGCAGTATAAAATTCATCTGAACTTAAAGTAATAAAAATGTACTATTCTTAATTTTGTTGAATATATTAATTGAGTAGTCCAGTATTTTCAATGATTAAAGTTTTTGCAATTAAAGAAAAACTATAATTTGAAGTAAGTTTTAACATCTGCTAATATGTCACAATAAGTTAATAATGTGCAATACATTGAAGCTAAGATTTTTTTAATGATTTATATTTTGAACTATTTTATTTCAAAGGCGTCAAGCTATTAACAATTGGGAACTACAAGGTGACTTGGCAGCTCTAATAAAATCTGCCTTTAGTAAAAACGTGCCCCCTTACACAGATTGGGGGTGCACTACAGTAGCTAACTTCTCTTCTTACAACCAACTTGAAATTATTTATTATTCATATTGAAAATAACCTTCCCGTAGCTCACCATCCTGTAGTTGGTCTATAAAAATTTACAACATATTACGATAGCGTTCCGAATTAACGGTATCAGTGAAGAACATTGGCCCAATAATTCTTCTTCTGAATACTGCAATCCATACTCCAACTTTCAAACAACGGTGCCTCTTGAAATAAGTCAGGGTTTTCTGTACATTTTTTCTGGCGTATACGATTGAAAACTATGTGTGTTAATGTATCGGAGATACAAGGATACTAAGCTCTACCACCTAATTAATCAATTGATTGTAAACTTTCTCACCCAATATTTTTCGAACGTGACGTTTATCTGACGGACCACCGCGTTCCGAAACGCGAACTATTACATGACTAAATAAAACTTGAAAACTGTGAACTTGAATGCCAACAAAAATATATAGAATGATATGGAGAAATAGTATATACCGATCAAAGAACGTGTTGTTGTTGAAACGCCAGTCCCGTCTCATGTCCCAAAGTCACGAAGATGCCATAGCATCGTATGATCGCTAATCGTTGACGAACTGCATGTCGGCAAAAGCACAGTTTTATTGGCGATTGTATTTTTTCATATCCGTATCCACCGATTGTACCGATTGTTGGCAGGAGCATCTAATAAATTGTCATGAAGTCAATCTCCACTTCTGCACATCAAATACCCGTTTGACATTTAAAATGTCACGTACATGACTTGCATTTTTTCACTCTTGAAAACTCTGTTCGTTAATGTATTGAACATACAACGAAGTCAAATTAAAAATTTTCTCAACTGCTATTTACAATGTTTGTAAATTTATTTCTAAGTCATGTGGAACTTGTACGTTGATCATTATGAAACGTCGGCAAGGCTAAGCCTGCACTAAATCTGTGCAAATACACATCCATAAACGGAAATTGCCCAAACTGTAAAGGAGATTCACTTTAAACGCTACGCTCAATTCATCTTTGGGGGATCGCACGTTTGACGTTTGAAATGTCACGACACGACCATCGCCAAACATACACCGCGTTTCCATGGACCGCCGCATATGCGTACATGCCCCGCCTCTTTTTTGCCTGCGAAATCGATCGAATGTGCCGACGGTGTGGATTTAGCACGTCCGACGTGGCGAAACGAACCACAATCGACGGCGGACCTCCATTGCCCATCGCAAATGACCCGCGCGAAGCCCCGAAATGCCCCCGTCGCGGCGCCGCGACCCGGAAAACGAACGACGGTTTTACGTCAAATTTTCGCGCTTGACGTTAAACTGACGCGCGGCCGCGTTCCGAAACGCGAAAGTCGCTCCGGAACCAACCACAAGCCGAATCTCACTTTTCGTGCTGGCCCGAAAAATCGCTTAATGTTTTAGGTATAGAGGCGAACTAGGTAACTAAGTTTTTATGAAAGGGTAGTCCGTTTGCGACAGTTTTTTCCAACGATGCATTTAACTTTATCAGCTGTGTCTGCAAACTTTCAACTTGTAAGATTTACGCGTTCCTGAGATAGAATGTCACCATTTTTTGTTCAAACTATGTTGTCATAGTTTATTGTCCAATGTTCCCACTATGCGAATAAAAATTGCACTAAATTTTAGTCTAAGCGACGTGCGTGTTTCTGACAGAGAATGCCACAAAATTGTTGAACTAAGTTAATGAGTAGACATTTGCATGTTTCATTCAAAGACATGAGAACTGTTTTATGTAGCGTTTTGTCCTAATTCAATTAGATTTATATACTTTTGAATATTCCTGGTAGTGGTTTCTTAAAAAATTAAATTTGTTTACAGTTTTGGCTACAAAATGCGTCGTTAACAATTTCAAACTCAATGATTTAAATTTTGAACTAACTTTGTTGAGTCACATTAGGCAACCAATTTTAAACTTTTATTATTTCAACTAAGTTTTATTCATTAAAATCACCTAATTATCATGTTTTGGGACGTCATATAGCACACGCGCAGAAATCAATTTTATATAAAATACACCACTAAATTATATGCGACTGTGGAAAGTGTAAAATTTATGTGCTCGGAATTATCTATGCCTTAAAGTCATTTTTTTATATTTTTGCACTTTTTCCTTTTTTAAATATTTTTGTTTAGAATTGAATTCTTGAAATTTTTTTTCCCTTATTTCTTTTGTTTTTTCATTTTTTTCTGTTGAAAATCTATTTTTATATTTGTTATAAAACCATTTGTACTTATAATTTATTATTGCAAAATCAGTTTATTTCTCTATTAGACAGATTGTTCTACTGAAGATGTAAAAATAAATAACTGGTACACATAAAATAAACAAACTGAATCAAGCAACGGTCAATCAAAATAAATTGTAAATTGTCAAGTCGACAATTTTAATTCGTGAAAACAAAATTTAAAAACCCCTTTAACAGATTTACAAAAACATATTTTTCAACGAGAACGTCCTTAATTGGTGTAGAACTGCATGTCATAAGAGCAGGGTTTTTTGGCAATTCAATGGCATGTATTTGACATAGCACATAACCTTGGCGTGAACATTATGTAAGTTATTGTTTTCCCGAATTTTTTATTACAGTTTTCTACCGGTTATGTGTCAACTGTTTGCACATAGGAAACTGTCAAAAAAGAATGGGAAAACAATAATCTATTTAGCGTAAACCTATTTTGTTCACTTAAAGGTTATCTGCTGTCAAACGGATGACATTGAATTGCCAACATATCTGCAGGCATGAAGTTCGTAAGCAATTCTCCCCCAAGCCGTTGTAAAGGATGTTTTTGACAAAATTTAAGTATAGCAGATTTATGAATCTATTAGTTGTCCAATGTTAACAAAGTGCAAAATGTGTTCTACAAAGTACACAATTTGTAGTGCATTTATTCTACAATACAATATACAATATTTGAATAGTATTATACATTTAACTGTAATGCTTTAAAAGCTATGCCTTTAAATAAATATTCACCAAACAATTAGTTTATGCCGTTGAAGTTTCCGTAAAATCCTGATACCTGACGCTCGCGACTACCAAGCGTAACGTTTAACTGACTGCAGTTTTTATTTTTTTTAAGATTTACGGTTATGACAACGGACTTATTATTGTGCGATTGACATAAGCATTTATACTATGTAATTAATTAATTGATTCAAAACTTTCTCACCGAATATTTTTCATACGTGACGTTTATCTGACGGACCGCCGCGCCGCGTTCCGAAACGCGAACTATTACTTGACGAAATAAAACTTGAACTTGAATGCAGACACCCAACATATACCGATAAAAGATCGTGTTAGGATCGTTAATTGTTGACGAACTACATGTCGGCAAAAGCACTGTTTGACGGTTTTTTACCAGCTTTACATATCCACCGGTTGTACCGATTGTTAGCATCTAATAAATCGTAGCTAATCGAGTCCACTACACTTTCCATAATGAAAGTCAACGTCCACTTTTGCACGTCAAACACGCGTTTGACATTTAAAATGGCACGTACACGACTTGTACTTTTTCACTCTTGAAAACTCTGTTAATGTTTCGAAAGTACATTTACAAAATACGCTCTCAAAATAAGCTCTACTATGTAATTAATCAATTGCTAAATATTTCTCACCGAATATTTACAATGCAGAGTTTGTACCTGATGGAGTGCAAATACACATTCATAAAGAAAAATTGCCCAAAGTGCGAAGAAGATGCACTCAATGTGTATTTGACGTTTGAAATGTCACGACACGACCATCAGCACACAGATACCACGTTACCATGGAACGCCGTATATGCGTACATACCCCGCCTCTTTTTTGCTTCCCGAAATTGTTCGAAAGTACCGACTTTTGCACATCGGACGTGGCGAAACGAACCGCAATGGACCGCGGACCTCCATTGCCTCTCGAAAATGGCCCCCGCGAAGCCCCGAAACGCCGCCGCGGGCCTACACGCAAACGCCCGTTTCACGTCAAATTTTCGTAGGTGACGTTTACCTGTCGCACCGCCGCGTTCTGAAACGCAAAATTCGCTCGAGAACCAATCGCCTGCCAAATCTCACTTTTCGTGCTCGCTTAAGGTTTTAGGTATAGAGGCGAACTAGGTAGCTAAGTTTTTGTGAAAGGGTAGTCCTTTTGCCGTAGTTTTTTTCAATGGTGCAATTAATTGTGTCATTTTTGTATATGCAAAATTTCAACTTGACAGGTTCTCGCATTCCCGAGTGTTTTGTTTCAAGCTGTCAGGCATTTTGTCATAACTTATTGTCCAATGTTCCCATCATGTGAATGCAAAATTTCAGCTTAATTGAACTAAGTGGTCCGGGTTTTTCAATGATTTTTTCAACGTTTCAATTAGAAACTACAAATTGAACTAAGTTTTAACTTAAGTGCTAAGTTAACATTAACACTAACATAATGACATTATAATTGCATACACACCGTTAAATTGTGCGACTGTGAAAAGCCTTAAAGTTTCGTTCTTAGAATTATGTAATTATGCATAGATAAGCCTCGATTTTTTTATCTTTTGTTTCCTTGTGGTTTACCTTTAGCAATTCTTGTATTTTATAATTATATTTATATTATCTTGTGTTGTTATACACCAAGTTGTATGACTGCAATATTTATTTTTAGTCGTTTGAAAATCTATTTTTATATTTGTTATAAAACCGTCTTTATTATAACGTATTACTCCAATATTTACAATTGGTAACATTCTCATTATATTGTAAGAAAATATTCTTGTTAACTATATGTAAACAAAAAGTGTTGAACTTATTATGTCATTTGTCCGTTTATTTATATATTAGATAGATTCTTCTACTGAAGATGAAATACTGTATGTATAATTAGCAATGGGCGGAGATATGAATTAAGCTTCTCAACTGTCAATCAAAGTCGTAAACTGTCAAACTGGCAATTTTACTTCATGAAAAGAAACATTGCTATACATTGATAAATGTCAAATTATTTCGTTTGGAGTAAAAGGACATGTTTACAAGATTTAAGCTTTAAAATATTTGGCTATATAGTTCACAAAAAATTATATATGTAAATGATTTATTTTTTTATTTGTAATAATAAAAAACTTTATCATAATTGATTTTCAAAATAGGCACAACCTTTGATTATAGATGCATCTACTAGTTTTTTTTTTCACGCTTTGAAAAACTGCATGTAGCTGTTCTTCCGCCACTCTTTGCACAGCACCTTCTATCGCTTATTTTAATTCACCCAGTGTGTGTATTCGATTGTGATAAATTGTGTTTTATAAATAACCAAATAAAAAATAATCCAGGGGAGCAAGATCTGCCGATCTTGCTGGCAAACGTTCTCTCCTGACAACTCTGTTATCATAATAGGCTTCAATGAACCGACATGTTGTTTCGGCTGTATGTGGACTGGCGTTATCATGTTGAAAATAACCCTCCTGCAGCTCGTCATCGTATAGTTGGTCTATAAAAATTTGCAACATATTACGATAGCGTTCCGTAGTATCATCATCAGTGAAGAAAATTGACAGAATAATTCTTCTTCTGGATGCTGTAACTTTCAATGGATGCAACGGTGCCTCTTTAAATACGCCCAGGTTTTCTGCACTCTAAACTCTGTTCCGTGAATTTACATAATCACTTTGACTTCGACAGAAAAAAAAAACGTTTTGTCTAATAAATTATCATTCCTTAAAATTGTATTGAACCAAGTGCAATATCGTAAACGTTTCTGAAAGCCAGATGGAAGTAATTATTGGACAACAAGAAACCTTGTAGGGGTGGAAATGCAGTTACCACTACACAAAAATTTTACTTATTTTTGTAAACGCGAATGTTAATGTTTGTCTTTAAAAGGACTATTATTGAAGATTATATTGAAATGAACGGAAAATACGAGTTCACAAAATACACACAGAATGGAACTGACAGCTGGCAAACAAAAGTCGGAATATATGCATCCAAGTGCTAACTCTGGAAAATAGACGTAGATATCGATATTACTGCGCGCAAGAAAATTTGCGTTTTGTTACAATTAGTTTTGTTTTCAATTGTCTTCGTAGCCGTGAACAAATAATCTAATAAAAGAAAACAGAACAACATTAACACCGATAATTGTGAAACTGACTAGCAAAGTACTAGAAGAAGGAATATATCCCGATTATCTAAAAAGAGCCACAATTATACCGATATACAAAAAAGGAGACAAAACAAAAACTGAAAATTATAGACCAATATCGCTGCTATCTACGATAAACAAGATACTAGAAAAAGTAATACAAAAAAGAATAACACAGCACATAAATAACAATGACATAATTAATCAACAACAGTATGCATTCCAATTACAATCCGATACAACATCAGCGACATACGATCTTGTTCACCTGATAAAAACAAAACTAGATCAAAATGAATTAGTAATAGGTATATTTATAGACATGAAAAAGGCTTTCGACACAATATCAAAAACAAAGTTAATTGAAAAACTAGAGGCGTTGGGAATACGAGACAATAACTTAAACCTAATACGAACCTACATTACCGATCGACCACAAATAACACAAATGAAAGGAATAGAGAGTAGCCCACAATATGCAGAGTACGGAATACCTCAAGGAGGAAATCTACCGCCAACTCTATACATACTATATACGAACGACCTATTCGAAATTAAGTTAAATGGAAAATTGTATGGCTATGCCGACGACACCAGCATAATATATTCCAGCAAGCATAAACAAGATATACAGATGCAAATTAATGACGATCTAAAACAAATTGAATCATGGATGTAGAACAACCTACTCACCATAAATGAACATAAAACCGACTATATAATCTTCAGTAACAAGAAACAACGAATGGAAATGGACATAAAAATTAAAGGAAACACGATTAAACAATAGATAGAGTAGAGTATCTAGGATTAACACTACAGAATAATCTGAAATGGGACAATCACGTCAAGAAAATAATAACAAAAAACACTAAAACAATAGCAACAGTAACAAAAATCCGAAACATATTACCAGAATCCTGGAGAAGGCAAATGTATCATGCTCTTTTCTCCTCAAATGTTAATTACCTAATTAACATATGGGGAGACACAAGCCAAGCAAACTTATCTAAACTACAACGACAACAAAACAAGATACTTAAAATATTATATACCTTAAACCGAAGAACACCCTCTACAGAAATATACCAAAAAACACAGGAACTTGATATAAAAAAATTAATAATTCTAAATAACCTCTTAATGATATATAAAATAGAGCACGGCAAAATGAAAATAAATCTAAAATTAAAAAGAAGTAAAGAAATTCATAACCATAAAACAAGGAGAATATCATACATCAGAACACAAAAGTTTAAAACTACACGATTCACGCAGACACTAACAACAGAAACGATCAGAAAATACAACAAAATAGATCAAGACATAAGAAACCTAAAATATAAAACTTTAAACTAAAAATCAGAAACCAATTACTAAACGAACAACTAAAATAAACATCACCAAAATTTAAACATCACCAAGACATAAACATCACACAAAACTCATGTACCTTCGATACCGATAGCCCGAGATGGAAGCATCCATGAATCCCGGTGCGACGAAAGAGGGAAGAAGAAACATTTATATGTATATGTATATGTTTTGTATATTATACGTATGCAATAAATAAACACTTGAAACAATATGGTGTAATAAATCGTAGCTGATTGATAATGTCTACTCCCTAATAAATCAATTGAACGAAAACTTTCTCAACGAATATTTTTCGAACATGACGTTTATCTAACGGACCGCCGCGTTCCGAAACGCGAACCATTACATGACAAAATAAAACTTGAAAACTGTGAACTTGAATGCCAACAGAAAATATATAGAATATTATGAGAAAACGTGGTCTTGATTCAAGTATATACAGATAAAAGTTCGTGTTTGTTGGGTGGAACGTCACATAAACAATTTTGAGTACTTACACAGATAACAAGTGGACATATTCAGACAAGTATTGTTATAAATTATGCAATATATACGTACACAATTCAGTCCAATTTTGTATCACAAAATCACGGATATGCCATAACATCGTAGGATATCGTTAATTGCTGACGAACTGCATGTCGGCAAAAGCACAGTATTATTGGAAATTGTATATTTTTGACGGTTTTTTGCCAGCTTTGCATCCCCCGATTGTTGCCAGGAGCATATAATAAATCGCTAATCAAGTCCACTACACATTCCAACCTCCACTTCTGCAAATATGCGTTTGACATTTAAAATGTCACGTAAAGGATACTTTTTCACTCTTGAAAACTCTGTTTGTTGATGTATCGAAGATGCAACGAACTCAAACTAATACCTAATTAATAGGGAAAGTAAGTCATTACAATAAATGTGCCCAATAGTAAAAGGCATTTTTTAAAATAAAGCGTATTCTTCATGAAGGCTTGTTTTGATGTTTAATTTGATATGTATGACGTGACAAAATAAAACTTGAAAACTGTGAACTTAAATGTCGGCAAAAAATACATAGAACGAAATTATGAGAAAACGTGTCTCCGATTCAAGTATAGACCAATCAAAGAAACATCATAGTTATGGGTGAATCGTCATATTAACGGTTTTGTACAGAAAACAAGCAGATTTATTTAGTGAAATATGGTTATCAATTATTCAATATACACGTGCAAAATTCAGTCCAATCTTGAGTTCCAAAGTCACGAAAATGACATAACATCGTAGGGTCGTTAATTGCTGACAAACTGCATGTCGACAAAAGCACAGTTTTATTGGAGATCCATATCCACCAATTGTACAGATTCTTGCCAGGAGCATATAATAAATCGTAGCTAATCGATTCCACTACACATTCCAAAACTGAAGTGAATCTCCACTTTTGCACGTCAAATACGCGTTTGACATTTAAAATGTCAGGTACACGACTTTTATTTTTTCACTCTTGAAAACTCTGTTCGCTAATGCATCGAAGATACAACAAACTCAAACTCAGCCATATTACCTAATTAATCAATTGATTAAAATTTTTCTCATCTAATATTTGCAATGCACAGCTTTGCACAGTTTATTTGTAAGTCATGTGGAACTCGTACGTTGATCATTACGAAACGTCGACAATGCTAAGCCTGTACTAAATGTGCCAATACTTTACGGTGGTTTTTTGCTGCTTTTTATGCACGATTAGTAAATCCTTCGCAAATTTGAAAACTTACGTTTAACGTCCGCGAATTTCGAACGTAATGTTTAGCACCGTTGTCTGGCGTGATCCAATCAAAATGCCAAGTCGATGAATTTGAACCTTTAAACGCAGCAGATGCGGAGGCATGCCGGTTTCCATCATGTCGTGATAGTATTCCGGCGGCACCTGCATTCCGACCCCCCCCGGCCGGCGTGTCGACGCTCGTGTACGTCCTCGCGGCCCCCTCGACCATGTCCAGCACCTAAACGGTGAAATTTCAATGTGAGTTTTGTAAAACTTGAGATGCGCAAACGTGGCGTCCTACCCTTTCGTTGAATTCGGTCGCCTCAGCGTTGAGCGTAGTCAGCAAGCATGACCTTGCCAGCAGTTTGCGATCGCCGAATGTCGTGGCGTTATAAACGAAGTGGACGACTTCGTCTTCGCTTATCGCGACCGAATCTGGTGTGCAGAGGATTACTCGCGTCGACAAGATTCCATTGTCACGACCGTTGCCGACATTTTTCAGGAACCGAGGGTATCTGACGTCCGTCGCCGCTCGGACATTCTTCGTAAGGGACAGAATCTGAAAACGACATAAGTATTGCGTTATAATGAACGATCGCAAGGATTACGACGTCGGACGTACTTGAAATTCGCTCCACAATTCCTCGTCCGCTTTTAGTGTGTGCCTCACTGCCGCCTCGCTCGATTCGCCGGTCACTACCGGCAGCAGCTGCTTCCAATCGCCGCCTGCAAGAACACAATTGACGTGGGTGAAGTTTAGAATGTTCGAATGAAAAACTAACCAAGAAGCATGATTTTTCCTCCGAACGGCCGCGTCGTTTCCATTATTTCCCGCAGCAGCACGTCGATTGCGCGGAAGACGAATCGGCTGGCCCTAGTCGCTTCGTCCAAAATTACGACATCCAGGTCCCTCATATCGCGAGCCGCCTTGCTCTCCAGCTTCATCTGAAAGTACATTTATTAGAATTGCAATCTACCTTCATGAACCAAAATAAATTCACCAGAGACCGTCCGTTCTCGGTCATGTTGAGCGTGAGCATGAAGAAGCGATGGGCGGTGGTTCCATTTTCCAGCAGTGTGGCCCCGATGCCCGTAGTAGCGATCATTTGGACGTTGATGTCTCGCGCGCGCAGGTAGTGGTACAAGGCCCTGTAAAAACAATATTGTCGTCATCGTCAGTGTCAATCGCGTCTGCAACGTCGAGGAGCTTACGTGTAGACGAATGTTTTTCCGCATCCTCCGGATCCCTCGAGGAAGAAGCAGTTCACCCTCGAATGATCCATCACGGCCGCTGCGATGACGTCAAAGGCGCGCTGCTGCTCCGGATTCTTCCTCAACTGCGCCATTATGAGGTCCACATCCACCTGCAGAGCATTAATTACCTCGATCTGCGCCTTCTCCGCTGTCTCCAGCCAAGACGAGAGGTCCGGTAGATGAAAATCGTCGAGCGTCTTCCCGTGGTAGGATACCATCTTCTGCAGGTGATGCAACGCCGCAGCTTGTCCCTGCACCGGCGTCTTCTCATACCTTCGATCTACGAGCTCGGGCTTGAACTCTTCCCAGAGTCCGAACGGGTCACTCGGAGCGCCGTGCGTCAGGATATCCGCGAAAAGGCGGCGCAGCTGCTTAGGCGAATTCTTGGCCGCGGCTTCCTGTGTGCATGCGAAACGTTACAATCTGGTAAACGCGCGAAACAATAGATAGAGACGATGAACGGACCTGCATGGCGAGGCGGAATTCGGCATCGGAGTTCATAAGGCCGAGCATCCTGGCGGCCTCCCCGAAAGTCTCGTAAACCGTGCCGTCCACCGTCCGCAGACTTTCGAACGACGTGCAACCGCGCTGGTGCATCGAGAGCAGTCGGATTGCGAACTTCTCCATCTGCCGCGGGTTCACGGGTCGCACTCGCACGACCATCCTCGTCGGTCTGCGAACGTATCGAACCCAGGTTCCGCTCGACGCGACGTAACGGTAGTAAAGTCCGAGCTGCAATTGAAATCAATAATCAGGAAACTGCTAAACGATATTTTAATCGGTTTTCTTACCTCTGGGTAGGTCAGAGTCTTGGCGAACTGCTGCTGCTCCGGAAGATTGCCCTCCTCAAGCACAACTTTGAACCATCCCTTGAGTTGCGATTTGTAGTCCTCGCTCGACGCCTGCAAGGAATTAATAGAGTTCAACTGTTTTATCGTGCGACAAACCGACCTTCTGCATCATCGTGTTCAGAGTGTTCTTCCGGAAGCAGACGAAATTGCAATTGTGTTCGTGCACGGGTAAGCTCTTAACCTGCAATTATCAATCAAAAATTAAGAGTTTTAAGCCGAAAATTCGAAACTAACGGTATGGGAACTTCCAGAAAGGGGATATCCCTGAATCCTCCAGGTGGCCTCATTGGCGGTCATCTGCCGGAAACTCTCGGTGATGACGGCTTCGTCGAACGCCACGACGTTCTGTCCCTGCTCTTTGACGCCCATCTGTAAATGGTTGCCATTCAGCAAAATGTGATACAATTCGTGAGAACGGTCACAAACGACCTTTTTCATCAATGCCTTGATCCTCTCAGAGATCTTCTCCATGGTTTTGCCGTCGATTGCTACGCCTGAAGGTATGGCGGCCGCGCCGTGAACATCTTTCGACGTTGGTAGGTCCGCTGCGGAGCCGTCGTCCATCGAGGCCATCTCGACAAACTGGACCAGCGCTTTATCGTATCCCTGCAATTGATCGTGAGAAGTGTGCGAGCGACAATCCCGCGCCGACTTACCTTAAAGATGTACTTGTATATGTACTTGACCACACCAAATTTCGACACCACCTCGACGTTGATGTGCGCCTTGTACTTCGCCAGAAGATGCGGCGAGTAGGGAACGACGTACTGGATAGATGCCATCGGCTGTAAGAATGCTACTCGTATTTAGTCGTTACGATATGTGATTAATGTCACACCTTACGTTTTCCTTGTCCGCGAAGCCCTTCTTCTTCGTCGCGTAAAACGCACGCTCGCCGTCGCCCGGCCGGTAGTAATCCACCTGAGAAAACACCACCGTACAAATAATTACACCTACGAGATATCGAAATGTACCTTTCCGTCCTCGTTGATCGAGGTAAATTTGCCGAACGGCTTCGGGAAGTACTTCGTACAGCGAGTGTATGTCCTGTTGGACTGCTTCCGTTGGTTGCAATAGGCAGTGTTGTCTCCTGCAAAATGTATTGTTCGTTATAAAATTAAAAAAGAAACGAGGGATACGCACCTTGACAAGGGCGGTGCATCATGATGTCAGATACGAGGCGCTTCAGGTTTAGCATTTCCTCGTACCTCTCGTCGCAGTTGTCAGGAAGCTTCGGGATCCTGGCCCACACGACACTGTCTATTTTCTCCGGCGAGTCCAACTTGTGCCCCTTCTGAAAAATTTACATATGTCTCGTAAATTTTACCGAAACTGAAATTACTTTAAAAGAGATTGCAATTACCTGTAAAGTAACGAGAAGGTTCATGTGCGGCATTCCACGCTTCTGAAATTCGACGCTGTATGTCATCGAGATCACCGGTCCGAAAAGCTGGCCATCCCTGATTTGATTTTGCATTTCATTTCATAAATTCAACGAATAAATTAAAAATATTTACCTCAGGATATGTTGGCTTTTCACAAAGAAGACGTCGTTGCAGAGCGGAGCCATGTCCTGCCATTTCGTGTGGGGAAGGAGGTTTGACGTTATCTCATCCCACTCCGGATTGCCCGTGATGGTGATGAATAAGTCGGCCTTACCTTCCTGGAACGATTCATTGCGCCGTATAGTCACACTTGAACATAATTTAGAAACCCACCTTGTAAATGACAGCCATAGCGTCTTCTGACTGTTTCCTGTACCAGGACACCGAACCGGGCACCGTCGGCGAGACACGAAACATGTATCCCAGAGCGAAGTTCTGCAAGATTACATAGTAGTAACAACGATTTTGGGCGAAAACTAATTTCTAACCTTCTTCTCGAGTTTGGCTTGCTCGTAACGGAATCGGTTGGTTTGCATGGTGTTTTAGTTCGTTCCGAGCAGCTCCGCGGTGTGTTTGCGTGCGTTGTCGTGTTGCTGCCTAATCATCCTCAGAGCTTGGTCGGCAATCCACAATTGACCAACCATAAGCGTATTGAACACCTGAAAATTAATGTTTCCAGTAGCAAATTTTAACAAAATAGCAAAACATGAAATGTAACTAACAGGATGGAACTGGTCCTCGTTGTATCTCCTGTGCTGTTGGAGGACGTAGAGCATATATTCGCGGCGCGAGGCGAATTTTCTACTGCGGACTGCGTAAGTGACCTTAAGAAATGATATTACGTTTTATGTATTATTCGACTTGATTAAGAGACAAATGTAAAAATGAACCTTATGGTCGTCGTAGCCCTGTTGAAGATTTAACGCCTCGCTCTCTTCTTCGTGTAGATGCTCCTCTTCCACAACGAATTCCACATCGCCATCTTCAAATGAGCATTTAATCATAATAGGAATACATTTATATATCATCCATTTTAACTGACCGTCATCAAATTTGTCACCAAACTTCGTCTGGGTGCAGCTTCTTGTTTCATTTTCGTTGCCTGCAATGATAAGAATAAAATGTAAATAATCGTTACATGTTATGAATTGTATATTTTTTTCAAGAAAATGTGAAAATGTTGCTCCTCGTCTGATGAATCGTCGAGGAAAGTGACGGGAGGCCGCGTCCTCTGCGTCATCTTTTCCGGAGCGTTCGTTATCGGTCCGGCATACTCGTCGTCTTCCTCCTCGACCTCCACGGTGTCTTCCGCCGACTCGGGCTCTTCAACTTCGTAGAATGCTCCCCGTTTCCGCAGCGGTTGGTCCAAGGTTTGATAACCCTTTTCGCCAAAAGGGAATATCAATGGATAGCAAATGGGATCGAGGAGGGGATTGAAGTATGCCAGACAGGTCATCTTCTTTCTTTCCTTCATGCACACCCAGACGCAGTTCTTGGGCGGCGCATCCTCTGATTCTGTTGACCTGAAAAGAAAATATGCTAATTCATGCTTGGGGCGGGATAGGGTTCCCTGGTGAGTATAATTGTCCAGCTCCACCTCCGTCGGAGCGCGCAGAACCAGGCAGAAGTTCTTGACGGGCAGATGCTTGTACTGCGGATCGTCGATGATCTCCTGTAGAGTTCTGTATTGTTTTGCCAGGTAGTTGATCCGGGAGAACATCTCGCTGAGCACTTCCACGTTCCTCCTGTCGAGCTTGCTGCCGAACATTCCGTTGTTCAGGCGAAAATCGACGGCCTCGTCTGGGACGTACGTATATGTCTGGCCAAAGATAGGAAGTTTCTGCCTTCCATCTTTGTCCAGGGGCGCCCTAAACGATCCCAGCAAATGCCGAATCGACCCTCGCACCACCTAAAACAACATTTGTTATTGGCAATACTGTTTAATTTTTAAAACGAACCTTGACGAACGGAGCAGTTTTCTTCGGGACACCAGCCCTCTCATAATTCAGCGACCCCATTGCAAACGATGTGTTGTACCTTAAAGTATTGTATGAACGTATGAAGGGAAAAGAAAAGGAAACAACCGTACTTCGTGATGTGTCGTCGAAAGTTCTCTGCGTGGTCGTCCGTGCCCATCAACAAGTTCTTAAGTTCAATCGGACACGGCCGCAGACGCCGCATATAGACTGTACCGTTGTTGCAGCAATTATTGGTGTACGTAAGGGCACTGAAAGAAAAAATAATTGATATATATATACATATATAATTATTTGAAATTCGTAGGATTTTCGGTGTGTTTCATTTATTTTCAATTTTAAAAAGTCATTACGCGCGTTTCGTTTTTATTTAAAACATCATCAGAATTTGTTGTAGATGGAGCACGTAGTTTGGTATAAAATTATTGTAAAACTTTTTATTTTAACATTGCGATGCAACGAAACGTGTTCAATCGCTGTGCGAACTGTATGCATGAGCGGCTTTTACTACATGCATACAGTTCGCACAGCGATTGAACACGTTTCGTTGCATCGCAATGTTAAAATAAAAAGTTTTACAATAATTTTATACCAAACTACGTGCTCCATCTACAACAAATTCTGATGATGTTTTAAATAAAAACGAAACGCGCGTAATGACTTTTTAAAATTGAAAATAAATGAAACACACCGAAAATCCTACGAATTTCAAATAATTATAATACATACGGTGTCGAAAACCCAACATATACATATATATATATATATATATATATATATATATATATATATATATATATATATATAATGTAATACGCACGACCGAAATAATTATAATTAGTTATTTTACGGAAACACTCCGTTGGGTTTGCGGTCTTAATAAGGGCGATTTATTCTATATCTTTATTAATAGTCTATATTTCGTGGATCATTATCCACATCATCAGGACTTCTACAAAAATTATAAATAGAAGATGTAAAATAATTATGGTATAACTTACTCAAATTGATACAATATAAAATTGGACATCCAATACAATAAGAACTAACAAAAAGGTTCAATTCAAAAGTGTCACCAAAATCAAATCTTACAAATTAATAAATAAATCAATTTTTGACAGAAAAGCCTACTAATTACAATATCAAAATAGGAAAATGACTTGAACACGAAAAAACGAAGGTTATTGTGTTGAAAAAAATATGATTTAAAATATGAAACAGCAACAGTCTGTTGCTGTTTCATAGTTTCATTTTCCTATTTTGATATTGTAATTAGTAGGCTTTACTGTCAAAAATTGATTTATTTATTAATTTGTAAGATTTGATTTTGGTGACACTTTTGAATTGAACCTTTTTGTTAGTTCTTATTGTATTGGATGTCCAATTTTATATTGTATTAATTTGAGTAAGTTATACCATAATTATTTTACATCTTCTATTTATAATTTTTGTAGAAGTCCTGATGATGTGGATAATGATCCACGAAATATAGACTATTAATAAAGATATAGAATAAATCGCCCTTATTAAGACCGCAAACCCAACGGAGTGTTTCCGTAAAATAACTAATTATATATATATATATATATAAAATCGCGTTTATGTAACCAATACAAATGGGCGATTCTCGCTCATTTTGCTTCTTGCGCCTTTCAACGCGCTCTGCAGACTCCGCCTTACGATCTGGAAAAAATTATTCCAAAAATGCTATGAATTACAAAAAAAAACATACTCACCAGCAATTTGGGAAGCTTCATCCTTCCCTTTATTGGCCTTCTTGCGGAGTGCAGCATGTTGTTCAGATGTCAGTTTGCGACGAGCTGAAATTATATGTGAACGCAATATGAAATGAATAGTTATTATTATATTATTTCATTCGCTTACCAGCTATGGCAGCTTCGCCATCAACTACTGACTTGGGACCTACAATTATTTTATCAAATTAAAAACATCAATTCACAGTCGATAAAATTAATCGCCAGATGTGATAAATTCTTGCTCAGGTTCCTGCTGGCCCTTCCTGAATAGCGCACTACACGAGCAACAGTTTGCAGTGTCGGAGATTTCCAAATTTAAACAAACAGTGAAATACACATATATTATACTCACATTGTTTGCGCGATGCAAAAATGAGCTGCATCTGCCCTTCTGTGATTTGACTGGAATACAGAAGTTGCTAACCACGTGTATTACAACAGTTAAATTTGAAATGAAAACTTACATAAGTTCAGTGAACTTCAAAAGTTTCCGAGCCACGGGACCTGAGGGCAGCGGGACAGATGAGTCGCAGAGTAATACACGTATGCCAGCTGCCATCTTCTTGCTGACTATGACGAGCTCTGATGGCTGCCCGGGCAACGAATGCTTCTCGGAGCCTCCGAAGACCTACACACTCTGAATCTGCGATCATAATGTGCACAAACTGCAAAAGAAATAATATTAAAATCTTCGAACATTATCCAATTTATTCATAATTTATTGGGATTGTAATAATAAATGTCAAATTACGTTGGAGAGAGCGCAGTCCAGAATGGCCTGCAGAGCAGTCGTCGGAGTTAGCTCGTCGTTGCTGCCCAGCAGCGGGATCATCTTAAAAAAATAATCTTAGTAATTCAGTCCACACCATGCATTCTTAAGTATAACATTGTACGTACCACTCTCCTATAGCCCATTTTGATGCAGAATTTTAAGATGTTCACGTAAGTAGCCCTTACATTGAATCGGTCTTTGGCAGTGGGCGGCGAGGAACAGTGTGGTCGTAGCACATGCATCAAATCTGAAAAATACATTAAATTGACGAATACATCTTCACCTCAATTTAATGAAACCTGTGAAATTGTGGTAAAAATTGTAAAAGGAATATCTTATCACAATATACAAACTATATTATGTTTATTGTTTGCCGGTTTCCCGATGTAATTTGGGTAAGGACGCAATTATGTTATGGGTAACGTCAACGCATGTAATATCTTTTCATCATTAACGGTCATAATAAAATAAAAGAACAAGTTTATAATCACTTTCTTTACTGCATTAACTCCACATGTTATTTTCAAATGTTGGTAAGATATTTTTTAATTGACTTTTCATCCTACTTGGCAACACCGTCTTTCAAATGTATATATTTTATTTTTATTTAATTTATAATTAAAAACTATACTTGCCGAACAGCACTAAAGTTTATGACATCGCATTGAAAAATCGGATACATTAACTGCACGATTTAGAATTTTTTACCTGGCGTAGAAGAACATAAATTGAATATACAGAAATATTATGTAGGAAGATTTGCAAAAGGAGCAAGAGGAGGCCCCGAGAAGCGTCATAAACAAAATCCTTCGATTTGCCGCGATCGAGGTCACACCTGTTTATTATACTCTTGAACACTACCAGTCTTTGCAGTGTTTGCTGTTGTGTGAAAAGTTTGCTTAAATTTAAATTTTCTTAAACGATGCACTAATTTATATTGAAAGTGGCTACTGCAATGAACCGTCATCATTTTGTTTTGAAAAGAACAATATTACAATGTCATATGTAATAGTTTTGCATTTAATTTGCAATTCTTTAAGTATACGTGTTCTTTCTCCATGGCCTATTCAAAATTTCAGATGGAGTACTGTAAAATTCATCTTTGGTAACATAATACTGTATTTTATTATATTCATTTATCATGGTTTTAATGGCACAATTACCTTCTCTTCATCATTAATTTGTAAAATGTTAAAACGTACAAAGGTACAAAGGTCTACTAAAATTAGTTCAAAAATCAATTCACAAAGTATTTCTCTTAATCTACATGTATTGATTGCGAATAAACAAGAAGACAATTGTTTTTATTTTTCTCATGAAAATTACTTTAAAATACTTTGTGAATTGATTTCGGAACTAATGTCAGTACACATTTGTGCTACACACGATTTAAAACGTTTTAACATTTTACAAATTAATGATGACACTATTATATTACCAATGATGAATTGTACAGAACACAATCGGAAATTCAGAATAGGCCACGGAGGAAGAACACGTACAATTAAAAATATTACATATTACCTTTGTATTTAAATTTATGTAAATAATGTCAAATGAAACATAGTGCACCTTAAAAATGGTATTGTTGTGAAACCAATGGTCATTTCGTAATTAACCTTAACAGTCAAACTCATGTAATAAATTTAACATGTGGTACCGCAGCTATATTTCATTCAGATAACAATAGGAAAAGCCTTGTCATAATTAAACATGAGAAAACATCATGCTATACACAATTTGTTATGTGTCCTTTATTGAATTTGCCAAGAATACACCATACGACGAAGGAATACGCCAAAGTCCTTATAAAGCCAATAATAAATAATATAAGTCGGTAAGATGCATAGCATCGTCATCTTTGTCTGGCGAGCAAATCGTAAATATTCAAACTGAATAACTCAAAGAATTTGTAATTCTTTTGAAGAAAATTTGAGCAGTGTCCACATCAAAAACCATATTCCAAAGGAAATATTAACGAGGAACTGCAACCTTTTTATAAAAAGAGCGACTGCGAAGGAGAATCATGTACTGCAAGCAACAAATATGTTACGAACCTCGAAAAGAAAATTTCCTCAAATTGGTAATACCATAGAAATTCAAGTTCAAGACATCAACAGTTGTTTTATAGATGCCCGAAATGTGTGACTTTTATAAATTAGAAAACAAAAATGGTATTCTCAAGCAGCTTTATACCAGTAATCAATTTGTAACTTGTAAAGAAACCTTCCATAGATGAGATTTCTTCTCGAGAAATGTCGCTGAGAGAAGCAGCTGCATGTATATACATTTAGTCTGTTTATGTGAACTAAAAAATGTATCGTATTCCACAATAGAAAACACTATTAAATTATTAATAGAATTTAATAATAATTTATTACACTCACAAAAGTGACAGCGATATTATTCTACTACCTTGACAATATTTTTACTAACCATGTTACTATGATTAAATTTTAATTCGTTGTTGGTTGATGCCACAGTACTCCCCGCTTAGATGAAAATACGCTTTCTGCAAAACGGAGCGGCTGGCGAACTGCTCGTCCAGAACGTGACATTTTTGTCGGCTCGACGTTTGCTGTTCCGTCCTGCTCGACCAAAACATCCTGGAGGGATGCTTTGCTTTCGTAATGTGGCAAGTATGCTGGCTTCAACCGATCGATGGAAATGTTTATTCTCTTCCCTCTAATATCCAGCTTGAAAAATTTTGGATGACGTTCCAAAACTTCGTACGGTCCTTCATATGGTAATGAGAGTGAAGGTTTCACCGAATCGTTTCGAACGAATACATGTGTTGATTGAGGCAGGTCACGATGGATAAAAATTTTATTTTTCGCATGCCAAGTGGTATTCGTCGGTTGAAGTTGTTGCATCGATTTTCGAAATTTTTGAACGAATTCTGTTTCTGTTCGGCAATTTGAAGTAGTGAAAAATTCGCCCGGTATCCTTAGATCCATGCCATATACGAATTCTGCAGGTGTTGCTGCAATATCTGGCTTATAAGTTGTGCGTAGGCCAAGTAATATTGACGGTAATTGTTCTACCCAGTTAATCGGATCAAGGCATAAAATCGCCGATTTAAGTGTACGATGCCAGCGTTCAATCAAACCATTGGCTTGTGGATGATATGCAGTGGTTTGAATGTGTCTAACACCAAGAATTCTTGTCAACTCGGCGAAAAGGTTTGACGTGAACTGGCGGCCTTGATCAGTTGTGACTTTCATGGGAACTCCAAATCTAGAAATCCAACCAGCAACTAATGCCTTCGCAGTTGTTTCAGCCGTGATGTCTGGCATTGGTATTGCTTCGGGCCATCGCGAGAAACGATCAACTATCGTTAAACAATAGCGATTGTTGTTGCTTGGCGGAAAAGGTCCAACGATGTCGATGTTCAAATGAGCGAAAGCTGTGGTGTTGCTTCGTATTTTGCTAAATCAGAGAAGGTATGTCTATTTACTTTTGCGCGTTGACACTGGACACATTCCTTAGCGAATTTTCGAGCTTCATATTTCATTGACGGCCAGAAATAACGTGATGTTATCAATTTTTCGGTTGCGTTAGTTCCTGGATGCGTTAAATTGTGCGTCAATCGAAGTAGTTGTTGACGAAATTTCTTCGTAATGAAAGGTCGGATTTTGCCGGTTGAAAAATCACTTAAAATTTGATGGTTTGATCCTGGTAGCGTGAAAAATTGTAACCTTTTAGATTCATTCCCGCTATTATCGGAGATAAATTTACGAATTTCTTCATCAGTTTGTTGATCTTTAGCGAGTGCTTCATAGTTAATTGCGTCTGTTATTTTCGAGTGAATTGGTTGAATACGAGAAAGCAGATCAGCGGTTACATTTTCTTTTCCAACGATGTGTCGTATATCGGATGTAAACTGACCGATGAAATCAAGTTGACGTGCTTGACGTGGTGCAGCTTTGTCCAATTTTTGCTGAAATGCGAACGTTAATGGTTTGTGGTCAGTGAGGATGTGGCATGGTCGGCCTTCGATTTGGTAGCGAAAATGTCGAACAGCCAAGTACATCGCTGTAAGTTCTCGATCATATGTTGAATAACGTAACTGCGCTGAATCGAACTTTTTAGAAAAATATCCGAGCGGCTCGGGTAATCCGTTCACAATTTGATGCAAAACGGCACCAGCAGCGATATCAGATGCATCAACACATAACGATAATTCTGCATCTCGGACAGGATATGCGAGTAAAGTTGCTTCAGCTAGTTGATTTTTTGTATATTCGAAAGCTTTCTCTCTTTCCTCGTTCCAAATTAGCGGTGTCTTATCGTTCTTTTTGTTTCCATCAATCATTGCAATTAGTTTTGATTGATGTTCAATAGCGTGGGGAATAAATTTCCTGTAGAAATTAATAGTTGCGAGGAATTTTTTAAGATCTTTGGCAATCATTGGCTTTGGGAAATTTTTGATTACTTCGACTCTATTCGGTAATGGTTTAATACCTTCGGAGGATACCAAATGACCTAAGAAATTAAGTTTTTGCTTTCCAAATTCGCATTTAGCTACATTTAGCCGTAGATTGTGATGTTGTAAGCGTTTGAATATTTCTTGTAGATGATCTCGATGTTCAATTTCGTTTGTTGAAGCGATACAAATATCATCAAGATATACGAAAGCGAAAGTACATCCGCGGAGAACATGATGCATTAAACGTTGAAATGTTTGTGCCGCATTACATAGTCCGAAGGTCATGAACATGAATTCAAAGAGGCCGAACGGAGTAATTATAGCGGTTTTTGGAATATCGGCTTCGGCGACAGGTATCTGATGATAAGCTTTATGAAGATCAATTTTTGAAAAAATTGTACATCCTCGAAGATGATTTGTGAAATCTGTCAAATATGGAATTGGATATTTGTCTGGTTTTGTAATGGCATTCAAAGCACGATAGTCTCCACACGGTCGCCAACCGTTTGGTTTCTTCACCATATGTAGAGGGCTAGACCAATTACTTTTCGATGGGCGACAAATGCCATCTCGTATAAGTTGTTCGAATTCAATACGAGCGGCGTCCAATTTCTCTTGCGTCAAACGACGAGCTCGTGCAGTTGTGGGTGGTCCATATGTTTCGATGTAATGAAACACATTAGCTTCTGTTGAAGATCCACATGGAGTTAATTTTGTTATGGATGGGTATTCGATGAGAAGATCAGCGTAAACGCAATTTACGTCAAATGTACGAAGGTCGAAAGGTTCATTGTCGATTGATGCGATTTTACATGGTCGTTGTAACTGTGTAACGTTATCAATTAAACGGTTTCTTTTAAGGTCCACCAAGAGCTCAAAGTGTGCCAAGAAATCCGCCCCAATTATGGGTTGAGATACAGCAGCAATGATAAAAGTCCAAGTAAAGTCACGTCGTAGACCTAAGTCTAAACGGAGCGTTGTTTGACCATACACTTTAATGGTTGTATTATTGGCGGCGTATAATTTCGTAGGCGATGGTTTAATGTCAGCTGTTAGTTTCGACGGCGGAATCACTGAAACATCAGCGCCTGTGTCGATAAGGAACGATTTATTCGTTGTTCGATCAGTAATTTTGAGTCGATATATCATGGATTTGGGCGCATCGCTACCGCCCAAATTTACAACAGCTTGACTGTCTCAATATTTTCCATTGTTGTTGCCACTGAATGGTGGCGCGGTCATTGAATCTTGTGTTGTTGCAATAAACCAAGCACAAGGTTCACGACACTTTCTCGCATAACGACCGAATTCAACATGGTACCAACATAAGTTGTTAGGATTGTCTGATATCGAACGTTGTGTTCGATTTGGGGAACTTCTTCGAGGACTGTTGCGAGAGCGAGTGCGTAAAGAATAGTTTTGATAATTTGGACGATTTCCATTAGAATTGTTCATTAAAACGTTGTTGCTAATCTTGTGAATAGATTCATCAATTTGTTGCATCCATTTGTGTATATCAGATTGCAATGGTGTTGTTGAATCAACTGGTGTTATTGCATTGGCAGATAAATTCATTGACTCATGAACACGATCAGCGATTTTTAAACAGCCCATCAAAGAACCTTTCGCTGCTACAGCGGCTGCTTGCGCATGAGATGGCAAGCGAGTGGCCCACAAATCACGCAATGTGGATTCACTAAGTGTATTTCCAGCGACACGTACCATTTCATAATACAATTGGCTCGGTTTTTGATCGCCTAACGGCATATCAGACAACACTCGTTGTAAACGGCGTGTTTGTGAGTCAGAGAAATGTTTAGTTATTTCTAATTTGACATATTCGTACTTGCCTGTCGAAGGGACGTTTTCAATTATTTTCATGAGTTCCATTAGTTTGTTTGGTGGTATTTGTGCCATCACCGTATTATATTTTCGAATGTCGTTTGTGACACCTGAAGCAGCAAACCAAAATTCAAGAGACATAAAATATGCCTCTATAGCTCCTTCTACCAATGTCGGAAGTGGAATGCGTGGTAAAATTGAATTCGCCATGATCTCGGTGTGATTACAATCACCATGCTGTTGGCCAATTTGTTGGGGATTCATCACGTTGAACCAAAATGTATGCTATCAGATCACGTCGGGGTCACCAGTTTTAGTCTGTTTATGTGAACTAAAAAATGTATCGTATTCCACAATAGAAAACACTATTAAATTATTAATAGAATTTAATAATAATTTATTACACTCACAAAAGTGACAGCGATATTATTCTACTACCTTGACAATATTTTTACTAACCATGTTACTATGATTAAATTTTAATTCGTTGTTGGCTGATGCCACATACATACATACTACTAAAGACTAAATGCAGTTGCAAAAGCAAAGAACTCTTGTGCCGTTCAAAGTGTCATAGCAGTTTAAATTGTTGCAATAAATAAAATTGTATAATGTTAATCACATAATTTATAAGTTTATTATTGGTAGTATTTTCTTTTCACATTTGAAACGTACTCTTTGTTTTAGGTATTTTAACATGTATCATAATACTTTTAATAACAAAGTATGATAAAAATTTGCATTTTTATCTTGACGGTACAAGAATCAATATCATTGGAAGTACAAGCTATTGTATAAGTGTAAGCTCTCCTAAATTATAAATATTTCTCAGTAATGAAAAATAAAATAACCCATAATGGTTAAATCAGGCGTACGTTCTGAAATTGAAGTATGAGAGTAGAGCGTTTTTGATTCGGGTTTACTGACATCATTAAGAACATTGAAATTTTGTTTATAGCCTAAAACGTTAACTGAAATGTCTACAATGGATGCAAATGTCAAATAGAAATTATTAACAACCACGGCAACTTGTTTCTAAATAATTCATTGAAATATTCAAAGGCACTACATTCCTTGATCTCATCATTTTCTTCATATATTTCTGCATTAAATATTTTAATTTATCTTTACATTATGTTGTGCATGGAAAGTTATTCCCGCCAATATTTAGCCAACATTTGCCATTTGAATTTCTTTTTATTACTTTTATGAAAGTGCATGAAATATAAAATTGAATTTCTTGTCCACTTCGGTTTGGCAATTTTTTATTGCATGATAAACCATGTAAACAATAACATTGTACCTACATTCAATTTGAAATATATGAGAGATATGTTTTTCTATGAATAATTCAATTGCTTATTGATACATTGTTATTTTCAATTATGTAGCATTGCGCATTACTATTTCATAGATACACCAATATATAACTTTTGCATTGAAATGAACGGCACGGTACTATACAGCCCCTGCAAGTTATGGCTGTTTTTTAACCCAATGCCAGAGCAGTGCAATTAATGTACACTCAAGGTGTGTCCTTTTGTTATTTCAGAATGACAACGTTGAAACACACCGAGTAATATTTAATTAATAATTTTATTGTCAATAATTCATGAAATAATTGAAATGTTTCATATGCAGTGCGCTGTAGTTTTATCATACTGGAAATATCCTTGTTACACTTCCAATAAAATGTTATATCAGTATATTTTTTTGCTGTAACTGTTTCATGAAAAATAATCAGATCGATGAAAGGTTGACATGGCACAGCAATCCATATACCCACTTTCCGTGGACATAAGAGGGTCTCAATGAATTGATTTCATTTTTTTGTGGATTTAAGTTATGCATATTTTACTGTTTTAAGTAACTTAAGTTATGGAACCAGGCCACGCCACTAAAAAAAGTTGTATGAAGTTTCTTAAGTGATGTAGACAACATTCAACTCTCGAAGTTGAATTGTGAGGAAAAGCTGGTGCGCAAATGCCGCACAACAATTACTTTGCATGGAAACGGGAGTAAATCTTGGTAAAATTCGTTGACACACAAATCACTTTGCCGAGCAATTTTACGAACTGATTTTCTCGGAGATGGATCCGTTCTTGCTTATCATTCTGAATATTTTCTTTAATTGCTTCTATAAGTATTCTACTACTCTTTTTATGTGTAGTTCCAGTTGCTTGGAATAAATTTATACTTTTATCAATTTGTTTCATAATTTGTTAGGGAATTTCTCTCGAAAGATTTCAACACATTTTATGGAATAAATCCATCCACAATTACCTTGCCTTTCGATACAGTACAAAACAATACCACAGAATATTTGCATTAAGGCATTGATGCAACTTAAGTCATAAATTTGCTTTGTCTGTGTAAATTTAGAAATAAAATATGATTATATATTCTGAAATCTTACTTCGTCAACTTGCTATTAATTAGGGCGTGGCTATTTGCCGAATAAAAATTATTAAAATAATTACTAGATGCAAAGGGAAGGAAATCCACCGAAGCACAAACTCCATAGATATCCGCAGTCCTGGCAACTTCGTCCACGTTTCCCGAAATCCTATCTCGTGCGACGTTCACGATGCACTGAAAGTAATCATCATTGAACATTAGTTTCACTTTCGTCCATTGCAAACCGAAAAGCGTATAATAATAATAATAATACCTGGTGATTCGGGCCCGCGGCATTTTGAATGCTTTCGCTGTAAGATCCAGGAAACGAGCGGAATTGACCATCGACTTCGCAGATAGCTACGTCGAAGAATTCGTCTTGATCCTTTATCGAAGCATTTGAGACACTCAGCTTGCATGAAATTCGTGACATTGTTTTAATCACTGAAACACTACACTACACTAAAACTAAATTCAAAATAAGTATCTGTATAAAAATCTTTAAAACACAGCAGTTTCGCACAGTTCAATACAGTAGTCACAGGGCGACTGATCCTTCCCGCTTATCCGGCTACGCCGACCGTTACACACAAATGTCCTGCGCATGCGTCTACCGTACCAACGACTTAAGTGTCAAAGTATTTTGCAAAATTACATTTAAAATACACGTACATTTTTGCACAACATTTTGAGTAATTACTGTTGGACGACCAGGTGACTTCCCTCGAACAACGCTTCCGGTATTCTGAAAGCAATTAACCACTCTGTGGATGTGACGGCATAAAACTTTGTGATCAACTTCTGCTTCAGGAAATCTTTCCCTGAATTACTCAACACATAATCTTATTGGGTGAACCCGCCGCCCATTTTCATATCTATTTCCATTTCGGAGATACGATCGCAAAAGTAATTTATCCTTAAGTGAAAAAGGCATGTTTATGACAACACTAACCTAAAAAAATCATTTGGTTAAAACCTTACAATAATTAATGACAATGAAAATTTCACTTACTTTTGTCACATACGCGAATGTTAATGTTTGCCTTTAAAAAGAGCAAAATATTGAAATGAACAGAAAATACAAATTCACAAAATGTACACAAAACATAACTGACAGCTAATGTGTGAAGTGGGAATAGGTGCAACTAATTGCTAAGTTCACTCTGAAAAATAAACGTAAATATCGATATAACCTGCCCGGAAGAAAATTTGTGCTTTGTTGGAATTAGCATTGTATTGTATTAATATGCTGTAATAAATCGTAGCTTCACATGTTGTAAAATTGAAGTCAACCTCCACTCTGCACGTCAAATGCGCGGTTGACGTTTGGCGTATACAACTGTACTTTTTCACTCTTGAAAACTCGTTAATGTATCGAAGATACAACGAATTCAAAGTAAGCTCTACTGCCTAATTAATCCATTGATTACTCACTTAATATTTACAACGCGCAATTTGCATGTGGATTTGTCACATGGAACTCGTACATAGATCATTATAAAACGTAGACATGGCTAAGCCGGTTCTAACTTGGCCAACAATACTTTGCTATCATTCATTTCTTGGTGCTCTCCCGCTGCAATTATGTGACCGTTTCCATAAATTCTTGGCAAATTCAAAAACATACTTTTAACGTAACTGTAACTAACAGCGTTACCCGAAGGCGACGTGAACGAATTAAACAATTCTGTTCAATTTCAGTTTTGTATCCCAAAGACACGTATATGCCATAAAATCGTACCTGATCGATTCCACATGTGTATACTCTCAAACTCTAATGAACACACACTTCTTATAATGTGTAATGTGTCGTCGAACTCATTTGATATTTGCTCCGTATCAGCACTGCGGGCGGGTCTCGGGGTCCTAAATGCCCGCGGATCGGTCCCGAACACCTATTTCTAAACGCGCTTTGTCCGAGCTACACTCGAGAACGACTCTGCAGCGAGTTTAAAGTGCGAATTTTGCAGGTTACATTTTGACGTTTAATCGAGTTTAAATATACATCCGCAAACTTGTATCGCTCACCGTAAAGGAAATGTACTTGTAATTTCGAATGTATCATTGACGAACCGGCTCGTTTCACACTTGTAATGACTTGCGGGAAGCCTGCACTGCTCTTCCATCGGCCGATGTGCGTTGCGTGATGGATTCAAAGTACGTACTTTTGCATCTTCGATGACTTCACCGGCAGGACCGCGAATGCCCGCGGATCGGGCCCGAACACTTATTTTTAAACGCACTTTGCTCAAACTATGCTCGGAAACGACGCTCCACTGGTTTAAAGTGCGAATTTTGCTGGTTACGTTTGTGACCTTTAATTCCGGAAGTCGTCCATTCGACATCTCGTCGGGCCAATCGTCGGGCTCGGTACCATAATTGGAACCTTTGCCAGGCAAAATCTGACCAACGCGCTTCGCGCGTTAGACCGGCGACCAATGAAACTCGAGAATCGAACATTTTTAACCGTCAGTTGCGTACGGACGACAGACGCTAAGATGTGTATAGAGGCGGTTTGATTAGGTAACTACGTTGTGAAAGAGTAGTCCGTTTGCGGCAGTATTTTCCAACGATGCATTTAATTGTATCAGCTATGTCTGTGCAAACTTTCAACTTGTAAGATTTGCGTGTTCCTGATATAGAATGCCGCCATTTTTTGGTGACAACCATGTTGTCATAGTTTATTATCCAATGTTCCCACTATACGAAAAAAAATTACACTAAATTCTAATAATTACTAAGTCAACGTGCACACGCACATTCATAAATAGATATGTTGTGGATGAAATGCACGTTTGACAAGTATTCTAAGGAGCGGTCTATTTGAATTTTGATTTAAAATTAATGTTTATTTATCGAAGCTACGTCCGATTCAAACTAAGTTTTACATAATTTATAATTGATTAATAAATTGGTCTTCTCACCAAATTAATCACAAAATACGCAATTTGCAAGTATCAAATGAACTTTGAACGCTGATAATGGCTTAATCGGTTGAAAATTGCAAACATCAGTTGGCCGTTGTTAGTTTTTTGCGGTTGGTAAAATCTTATCGCCGCGTTAAACTGATGCGGCGCGCGAACTAATCGATCGACCAGGTTGAGGAACTTGTTTGACGTTTGAAACATCGTGCCTTGACGTTTGAAACGTCAGAAATATTATAGAACGGCTTCAGGAGATGTCGCTAATTGCCGATGAATGTTGTCATCAAAAGCACAGTTTCATTGTCAATTAAATGTCATCCATTTGACATAGCACATAACCTTGACGCGAACAAGCCAACGGTTACATTAAATAAAATATTGATTTCCCGCAATTTTTTTACAGTTTTCTATGAGTTATATGCCACATATAACTGTCAAAATATTGTGGGAAACTTAAGAACTGCCTAAAAGTTCCTATTGGGAAACAATAATTTATTTAGGGAAAATCTAACTTGTTCAGACCAAAGTTATGTGCTGTCTAACGGATGACATGGAATGCCAATAAAACTGTTTTGGGGACATGAAGTTTGTCAATTCTGTTAAAGGCACGTTTGAATTTGATTTTCACGAATTGAAATTGTAGATGTGAAAATGTATAAGATAACGTAATATAAATATTATGGAAAACAAGATTTATATTTATTTATTATTAGGAATTTTTACTTTTGGAAGTTTCCGTAAAATCATTGCTACCTGAAATTATACTCTGACATCCGCAAGTATCAACCAACGTTTAACTGCAATTTTTAATTATTTTAAATATTTGTGTTTGCGACAATAGACCTTCATGTGCGTTTGATATGAGCATTTCAGGTTATGTAATATTCAGTAACATTTTGTGGATTTATGTTCGAAATATATACGACAATTAGACGCTCATTATTATTGAATTGAACCGAAAGAAACTGTTGGTATATATACAATACATTTATTGTTAATTAGCCAAATTGAAATGTTGATTTGACTGAAGTCTTTGGTTGAGCGATTACACCCCTTGATATATTATATATTATTAATGTTTTGAATTTCCAGCATGACAGTATAAAATTCACTTGAAAGTAATAAAAATATACTATCCTTAATTTTGTTGAATATATTAATGAGTAGTCCCGTTTTTTCAATGATTAAGGTTGTTGCAATTAAAGAAAAACTACAATTTGAACTAAGTTTTAACATCTGTTAATGTCACACCGAGTTAATAATGTGCAATAGATTTGAGCTAAGAATTTTCAATGATTTATATTTTGAATTAAGTTTTATTTCAAAGGCGTCACGCTATTAACAATTGGAAACTACAGGGTGATCAATAATGGGCGACTTGGCACCTCCGGATGACTCTGTTATCATAATTGGCTTCAATTAACCGAAGTTGCTTGGGCTGTATGTGCACTGGCGTTATCATATTGAAAAAAGCCTTTCCGTACCTCACCATCCTGTAGTTGGTCTATAAAAATTTACAACATATTACGATAGGGTTCCGAATTAACAGTATCAGTGAAGAACATTGGCCCAATAATTCTTCTTCGGAAAACTGCAATGCAAACTTCAACTTTCAAACAACGGTGCCTCTTGAAATAAGCCAGAGTTTTCTGTACTTTTTTTTCTGGCGGATACGACTTGTACTTTATCACTGTGTTAATGTATCGGAGATACAACGAATTCAAACTAAGCTCTACCACCTAATTAATCAATTGATTGAAAACTTTCTCACCGAATATTTTTCAAACGTGACGTTTATCTGAGCGACCACGAAACACGATCTATTACATGACTAAATAAAATTTGAAAACTGCGAACTTGAATGCCAACAAAAAATATATAGAATGATATTATGAGAAAACGTGTCTTCAAGAATATACCGATCAAAGAACGTGTTGTTTTTGAAACGTCAGTCCCGTCTCATGTCCCAAAGTCACGAAGATGCCATAACATCGTAGGATCGCTAATCGCTGACGAACTGCATGTCGGCAAAAGCACAATTTTATTGGCGATTGTATGTTTTTCATATCCATATCCATCAATTGTACCGATTGTTGGCAGGAGCAGCTAATACATCGTCATGAAGTCAATCTCCGCTTCAGTACATCAAATGCCCGTTTGAAATTTAAAATGACTTGCATTTTTCACTCTTGAAAACTCTGTTCGTTAATGTATCGAACATACAACGAACTCAAATTAAAAATGTTCTTACCTGCTATTTACAATGCGCAGTTTATAAGTTTATTTCTAAGTCATGTGGAACTTGTACGTTGATCATTATGAAACGTCGACAAGGCCTGTACTAAATCTTTGCAAATACACATCCATAAACGGAAATTGCCCAAACTGTAAAGGAGATTCACTTTAGACGCTACACCCAATGCATCTTTGGCGGATCGCACGTTTGACGTTTGAAATGTCATGACACGACCATCGCCAAACATAAGCCGCGTTTCCATGGATTGCCGTATATGCGTAAAAGGGTAGTTCGTTTGCCCAAGTTTTTACCAATGATCCGTTTCATTTCTTTCAGCTGATTCTGTGCAAAATTGCTTGATAGGTTCACGCGTACTGGATATAGAATGTCGCCATTTTGTTTCAAGATGACATGACAGGTGCCATTTTGTCATAATTTATTGCCCAATGTTCCCACTATGTGAATAAAAAAATACACAAAATTTTAGCGTAAGCGACGCACGTGTTTCTGAGAGAGAATACCGCAATATTGTTGAACTAAGTTAATGAGTAGACATTTGCATGTTGCAATCAAAGAAATGAGAAACTGTTTTATGTAACGATTTGTTAAAATTCAATTAGATTTGTCGATTTTGCTGGAATCATAACAGACTTCAATGAACCGAAATGTTTCGGCAGTGGCGATATCATGTTGAAAATAACACAGCTCCGTAGAAGCTCATCATACTGTAGTTGATCTATAAAAATTTGCAACATATTGCGATAACGTTCGGCATTACGGATATCGGTGAAGAAAATTGGCCGAATACTGGAATACTGGATACTGCTATCCATATTCCAACTTTCAATGGATGCCTGTTGAAATACGCCAGGGTTTCCTGTACTCCAAATACGTCCTAATTAATTAATTCAATTATTTTAAATAGTTATTCTGTGGTATTTTTTTATCAATTATTTAATTTTTGAACTAATTTTATTTCAAAGGCGTTACACTATTGGAAACTATATTAATTTGAGCTAAGTTGTTCTTTTTTAGAAATGTGTGAATTTTCAAGGTTACATCAAATGACGACCTAATTAGTTAAAATTAATCAATTTTTTTTCACCAAAGTAGTAGGGATTTGCCAATTCATAAACCTCCTCCTGGAACAATGTAGGTCAAGGTCCAGGTCACACTGGCTGACCATGTCCCTGACCCTGACCTTGACCTACATTGTTCCAGGAGGAGGTTTATGAATTGGCAAATCAAGGTCGAGGTCAAAGCAGGTTGCACTTAAAGAATATTAATAGGCAAAACCGGATCAATTGGAAGGTCGGGGTAAGTTCTGAGGTTAAGTTCATTTTCATATTATTTTTTCCGATGTTAATTTGACGCTAAATACCAACATAGACCGTGACCTTGGCCGCGAATAGCCTTGGTTCAGCTTTAGGATAACTACTATAGTCAAGGTTAACCCCACCCTTGAGCTTGTCCGAGGAGGCATCCACTATAAAGGAACTGTGAGACAAATTTCGTCATAAAGTAAGCAGTTGTGAAGTGTAGTAGTGTACAGTGTTCTGCTAAAACTGAAAATGTTGACTTGCGACCATTGTGGACAAGACTTCACCCGTTCGGATAATCTCCGAAGACATCAACAAACGAGCTGCATCGGCAAACGACAAAAAATTGGCGAGGCACATTCGTCAAATGCCACATTGTGTTCCATATGTAATGAGCATGTAAACAAGAAGTGCTATTCGGCTCACCTACGCAGCAACAACCACAAGCGTAACGCCTTTGTAATTATTGATGATGGAGTGGAAAAAATAGGTAGCGCATTTGGTGATAGAATAACAAGTTTTCGAGTAACTGGAAGTGATCATGAAGTGGACATTGTTGAATATGTGAGTACAATAAGAGAAAAAGTTGTTGCTCTATTGCTGTCAGTGCTACATATGCATGGCAGTCTCAAAGTGAATTTAGAATGTTTTGGCATATATTTTTTACACACTAAGGATGACTCCGAAATAAAATCTCAACACCAGAAACAAAGTATTAACGATGACGTCAGACTTGTACCAAATTTACGAGGAATTTATCGAGGAAATCAAAACGAAAATGTCGGAATTTCAAGAAAGGGATTCAGGTAAGAAAAAAAATAACAATAATAAACAAACAGAGAAGTGATTATCTAAATGTTACAGGATGGGCGCTGGTCGAAATTATGTATATGGAGGTGAACTGTAACAAATACAACCCAACGAGAGCATCCAGTTATATTGAGTTACCCGGTAGCATAAAAGCGAAGAAAGCCGTAATCAATGTACAAAATCAGGACAATTGCTCTTTCGCTTGGGCAGTGACATCCGCCATGTATCAACCCACTGGTCTACCGCAACGGACATCCTCGTACCCCCATTTTTCAACGACTTGGCTCAATTTCGATAATATGGAATTTCCCGTAAGTATCAGAAACATACCCAAATTTGAGGAACAGAATAATATATCGATAAACGTATACGGATTGAACTCATGGTTCAACGGGGAAAAAATGATCCATGATGTTATAACAATACATATCTGTCAACGGAAAGGGCTCCGACATGTGAATTTGTTATTAATAACGGATAATATAGGCAATAGTCATTACTGCGGGATCAAAAATTTATCACGGCTTGTCAATTCACAAGCGTCTCATAATGGACACGAAAGATTTATTTGCGATTGGTGTTTGGTGTATTTTAGGTCAGAACACAAGTTGATACGTCATCAAAGCGACGATTGTACTAAAGTGAAGGCCAGTGTACCGACCACTGATTTAAAAATTAATAAATATGGAAACGTCGAGAAGGCACATTTTGCAATTTGAAAATTTTGAAAAACAAATGAAATTACCTTTCGTAATTTATGCCGATTTTGAAGCACTCTTAAAGCCTGTAAACAGGGAAGAAAGAGTACGTAACGAAAATGTATCATATACTGAGAAATGTTTTGAACATGAGCCATACGCATTCGCATGTTTTATTAAATGCACATACGATGATGCGCTTTCAAAATTTCAAATGTATCGTGGGCGAAACACAGCAAACGAATTTATAGCAAAATTGGAAAACGATGTGGTCGAAATATATAAAAAGCATTTAAGTAGAACCAAGGAAATGATTCCGTTGGATTTTTTGGAACAATTTCTACACGATGCTACGTTGATGTGTCATATTTGCGACAAAAGAATTACCGACAAAAATCAGAAAGTATACGATCATGACCATCTAACGGGAGCATATCGTGGTGCAGCCCATTCAATCTGCAACGTGAATTACCAAATACCCAAGTTTATACCGATATTTTTTTCACAACTTGTCGAATTATGATACTCACATGTTCGTGAAAAAAATTGCATTGAATGAAGAAGAAGTTGACGTTATAGCGCAAAATAAAGAAAAGTATATAATATTCTCCAAAAAGGTGCACGTAGGGGAAACCACAGATGCAAAAGGGAAACAACGCAAAGTGTTTATGAAACTTCGATTTGTTGATTCATTCCGATTTATGGCATGTTCCCTACAAAAGTTAGGATCCTTTTTGGAGGACGATCAATGTCTCGAAATTAAGAAGCAATTCGATGATCCAATAAAATTTATGCTTATGCGTCAAAAGGGAGTATTTCCGTATTCGTTTTTAGACTCTTTCGAGAAGCTAAAGTATCCAATGCTGTCGGAACATGAACACTTTTTCGATGCGTTAACCGCCAAAAATGTATCCGAAGATGATTACGCTCGCGCCAGAAGGGTGTGGGATACTTTCGGTTGTCAAACGTTGGGAGACTATGTAGATGTGTATCTAAAATCAGATGTTCTCTTGCTTGCGGATATTTTTGAGAATTTTAAGGAGATATGTATCGAATTCTATAAATTAGACCCGTGCCACTACTTTACTGCGCCCGGCTTTGGTTGGGACGCTCTATTGCGAATGACGCGTGTCAAACTGGAGCTGTTGACAGATATTGATATGCTACATTTTTTCAAGAAGGGAATTAGAGGCGGACTTAGTATGTGCTCGAAGCGATCAGCTGTAGCAAATAATAAATTTCTCGAAGACTATGATGATGGAAAACCATCGAAATACATTTTATATTTAGATGCTACCAATCTATACGGCTATGCGATGCGATGTAAATTGCCAACTTCATGTGGCTAACGGAAGCTGAAATAAATGCGATAGATATGGACAATATAGATGATAAAGAAATTGGATATGTATTTGAGGTGGATCTCGAATATCCTGAAAATGTGCACGACGAGGACAATGACTTACCTTTCTGTCCCGAGAGTATATGTGTCGGTAATTCAAAACAATCAAAATTAATAACAAATGTAAATGACAAATTAAATTATATAATTCATTATGCAAATTTAAAACAATGCCTGCAAAATGGTTTGCGGCTTAAGAAAATACATAGAGCTTTAAAATTTAAACATTCAGAGTGGATGAAAGAATACATAGATTTTAATTCGGCAAAACGTCAAAATGCTCAGAACGAGTTCGAAAAAAACCATTATAAAGCAATGAATAATATAGTCTTTGGGAAAACAATGGAGAATGTCGAAAATAGGGTCGAAATTAGATTGGCAACACATTGGGAAAGTCGTTTTAGAAGGCCTGGCGTGGAAGCGTTAATAGCCAAACCGACCTTCAAGTCATCAAAAATCTTTTGCGAGAATCTTGCAGCTATAGAAATGAAAGTCGTGGAAGTAAAATACACAAAGCCACTATACGTTGGATTTTGCGTGTTAGAATTATCAAAAATAGTAATTTATGATTTCTTTTATAATTTTTTAAAAAAGAAGTACGGGTCGAACATGTCCCTGTTATACACTGACACCGATTCCTTAATTTTGGAAATTTGAACCGATAACGTATACGAGGATATAAAAGAAAACATCGATATGTTCGATACATCAAATTATACCGTGCCGAATGTGCACAACATCCCTCGGGGGATATCCGTCGTCGGAAAAATGAAAGACGAATATCCGAACACTACACTAACATCGTTTTATGGAACTGGAGCCAAGGCGTATTGCGTGACATCGCTGAATGGAACGACTAAGAAAGCTAAAGGCGTCAAACGATATGTTATTGAGAAAGATTTAAGCGTAGCGGATTACAAACGAGTGGTTGAAGTTGGTGGGTTGGTATTTAAACAAATGTATGTGTTTCGATCTTCCTTTCACACAGTGTACACCGAATTGAAAAACAAGGTGGCCTTATCAGCGAAGGATGACAAACGATTCGTAATGAAGGACGGTTGTCATACGTTGGCGTGGGGTCATAAGAAGATCGCTGATATACGTCAAGAAGAACGGCTGGATAATTTACTACAACTGTTCCAAGCAGCGGCTGAGGATGTATAAAGAGTGCTATTTTATAATAAATTTATACCTATTGTATTGGATTTAATAGTTTTTGAAAAATGTTAGAATGAACTTATTGCACGTAATTGTAAACATTAATGGTAATTCATTTGAAATAAAAAGTATGTAATTGTTGCAAATATCACAGTTTACGATTTTTAGCAGAACACTGTATCACTACTACACTACTATTATCATTGTACATGGTTATGAAATAAAAATTTGTTTATAAGGATAAAGGTATGTTTATTGACGTTAATCAATTATCACAATACGTTGTCTTCATGAAGCCGTTGATTATGAGTGGTATCCATCCCTAACCATTTGACGAGCGCTCGGTTTCCTTTTCGACGAAGTACTTTTTCCACCAAATACACGTCTGGATGTTTGACAGTGTGTAATTCGTGTTCATAGAAACCTCCACGAATTAATTCCCCTTTGCTATCCTCGATGATGTAAGTTCGAGGGTATGTATTTTGAACGATCGCTATGGTAAATATTTCATTGGACCAATTGGGTGTGTAGTTCTTCGTAAAAGCGTGACGATCTACTAATTCGAACATGTTGTCCTATTGCGAATTTGGGCGTGGCAGGGTCAACAATTTTAAGTGAAGTGAACATTGTTTTCAAAAGAGCTGAAGCGTTTCGTCGGTTCACGGAAATTGGTTTCATACCTATTGTCCTATGCACAATATTTATAATTCCCCTGCATGCTGAATTCCTTCCACATTTTCTCCTTAAGAGTTTTGTTGAACCGTTTTATAATAGAACTTTTCAACGTGGAATAAGTACTGTAGTGATTAATGCCGTATTGTAACATCACTTTTTTAAAGTCGGTATTGTAAAATTCCTTACCATGATCCGTTTGCAAATTTTTAGGTGTATTGTGTTTTTTTATCCAAGAAAATTTTCTTGATCGCCTTGGTCACCTCTTTACCAGTTTTGTTTTTGAGAGGAACTGCCCAGGCGTATTTCTAGAAAGCGTTAATAACTGTGAGAATGTACTTGTTGTTGTCATTCTCGTTAGCGTATGGAATCATTTCTACAAGATCTGCTTGGAACAAATCATTCAACCCTTTAATTATTACTCTTCGTCTCCTGAAATATCTCCTGGCAGGAGCATGAAGTTCGTTGACAACATCCCGCTTAACGTTTTTCATCACAGGTGTTCTAGTAACAACTCAACAAAAAATGGTCGTATTAGTTTTGGAAACTTATTCTTACATCGAATGATGTCACCTCGCTTCAATATCCCCGTGATCCTCTTGAGTTCTGTGTGGTTGACAAACATTTGAACATTATCCGACATTCTAGCCTCTTTTATTCGACCTTCATAGAAGTAGTTTTAATTCTTGTTCTTGATCAGGAAGTACTCCTTAGCAGGATCGGTGGCACCATCCCCACACAATGTGAAAATTGTGGGTTTGCGATGAAACTTAAGCACTTCCGGTTTCGAAAAATGTTCGACTATACTGTGCTCGTGGATGGATTGTCCGACTTTATCAATTGTCGCATGAGCATGCTTACCGAATCGACATGTTACACACTATATCGCACACAGAGTTCTGACGTTGTTAGTACATATTGACTGTTATATGCAGATCTATCGGATAACCTCCACCCTATATCGCACACAGAGTTCTGACGTTGTTAGTGCATATTGACTGTTATATGCAGATCTATAGGATAACCTCTGCCTCCTTTAGTTCCTCAATTATGGAAATTATTTCGTTGTGATGTCCTGTGTGACCAGCCGTCTGAGATGCGATCAATAAACGCAACCTATCCAGGAGTTCATTAATATCATCCCAATATTCATATTCTTTAATAGCACCAGGCACCACATGCTTTTCTAAAACTCCACCTGTATGTGTAGGGTTAGGCCAATATCTCGCCCAATGCACCAACGGTTTCTTATTTTGCAAAATCGGATGAACAATTTCTGTGAATTTTGTATTTTCGTAGTCCTCAGCGATTTCACCATCTGTGTGTGTGCGTCGTAAAATTTCCCTATAATCGCGCATGTCTTGAAGTGAGAATTTTCTTGGCGCTTGTTTGAATAGGAGTTCATACAAGCCCAGTGAACCATCGTAGGTGAATCCACCAATTATTATTTTCTTACCGTCGAATTGGACCGGACTATCCCCCATGTATAATCCGTCCGTGGTTGCACGAATACCGTACTGTTGATCATATACATCTTCAAAATCCATCGTTAATCCTGTCACGTAAGTACTAGGTAATGGATCAAATTGCGCCATAGCTTCGCGAATAACTGATCCGCGTCAGAGGATATCGAAGAAATATTTGCTGAATACCCTTTATGATCGGTTTTTGGATGAGCAGGTGTCTTGACTGCTAATAAATTTATTGTGTCTATTTTTTTTTGAAATATCCTTAAGTGGTTCCTGAAGCGGTGCGTAGTGAGCTTCAGCACGAAGTTTTGCTTCTTCAATATCACCCTTTAAAGTGCGAATCTTCCGTTGCACGTCCTCGCGTGCATTGATTAGTTGCTGAGTTAACGTCATATTCATAATGAATTACCACGTTGGTGGATCGAACGACACTGATACACGTAAGTCATACGATCGATCTTAAATCACAATGTACTCATCAAACCATTTCCGATAACGACCGTTATTTTTGGAGCAATCAAGATCAATTACTAAGATTCCATGAGGTACATTCCAACATGCTCTGCAAATTTGCGTGAGTTCATCCCACGTTATGTCACCCACAAGGTGACCATTATGGATATGCTTCAAATTTGTAAAATCTTGACGAAATAAAACTAGAAGGTTGCAATTATCTCGAATCAGTTGTTTCGGAATGGCGCTATAGCTTTGACAAAGGTAGAAGCAATCAACATTTTTATGTCGACCGTATGAGAAATATTCCTTTATGACATTTTGCCCCGTAGGATTTATATCATCGAAGATGATGATTGAATATTCTTTGACTTGTGATGGTGGAATAAATTCGTCCACATTTGAGCATTCAACATATTCGCAATCTGTCAATGACTTCAATAATCGACGGAGATATTCGTATTTGTTTTGATAAAGGGAGCTGCAGCACAGATATATGTTAAGGTAACGCAAACCAGCAGATGCAGTTAATAGTGATAACATGACATTGGTTTTTCCCGATCCAGATGCACCTACTATCAAACAACGCTTACAATTCCCTCCGAATAGGGCACTATGTCTTTTGAAAGATGTATCATCCTTACCGTACGCAACGTTTTGAATTTGCAAGGATATGGGTTGTGTGATAATTGTGAGGTCTCCCATTACGTTAACCAAAGATGGATATTGTCAATAAGGCAGATTAAAAACAACTGAGGAATTACGTATTCTTGTTTATTATATCTACGTACAATACAAGTCCAATACATATCGGCATCAAAAAATATTCGTTGCAAACATATGATTATTATAAGTTACAGTTAAAACATTCTAAATTTAAAACATATTGCGAAGATTCATATATATTGTAACATATGATTATTATAAGTTACAGTCAAAACATTCTAAATTTAAAACATATAGCGAAGATTCATATATATTGTAACATATGATTATTATAAGTTATAGTCAAAACATTCTAAATTCTACATTCCGACTGATTAACTTTAAATTAATTAATCTATATGACTATAATTATACCTGCACCTTTAACTTAAATACTAAAAAATATAATATATGACTACAGCTTAAACTTAATTTCTACGATATAAAAATATATATGATGATTTAAACAGACGTGTAAGAAGAAATCCAAGAAATGAGTGACAGATGTATAGATGCTACCGCGTAAGTTTATCCATACAAACATTCAATGATAAATACTACAAATCCTAAATATTGCACTATACCATTCATTCCACATCCATGTCTGAAGTAGTTTCATCAAACAATTCGCTATCATCAACAACACGAACCGTAAATAATGTTCGGCGCAGGCACATGGAACACCAAAACCGCTCGTTTAACACACATGATAGCACCTCTTCCACATATGCATAGTTTCGGTGTCACTTTCAACATTCCAACCGGCGTTCTCCAATTTTAATACGTCGCTAGGACTGAATGATAAATAACCTTTCATGCATGACGTTATCCCAACGTTTCTTACGGAATCAACTTGCACTCCATTTCTCAGATATCGTATGTCACTGAACATGAAGGCGACCGGGTTATTAATTAGCTGCGCAGTTGCACTGGCATCTTTCGTCACATTACCGTCCGCGCCGATCTTGCGTAAACTACCTTCTACGTACAGATAACTTTCGCTGGGTAACGTGTAATTGTCAATTTCCGGAATGGAGATTCGAATTTCATCGTTGTTATCGAAACTTGTGGAGCCGAATGGTTGATGTGAGTGGTACTCATAGCTCACTATCGAATTGTCGACTTTGATTTTGTCGGTTACGTTTAATATATCCATTTATATTGTCACCCGGTAACCCAACTTTTTCAAGAAGATACGATTCGCGCGTTTTAACCGCCCAATTGATCGTTTCGGACTGTCGATTGTTTGACTCTTCACTTTCCCTTTATACTTTTGCCCCCCGCGATCATCCGTTCGTATCTTTCGATTCTCGTACACTATTCCCATCGTTTTATTCTGTTGATCTCAAATGAAGTCTTATAGTAACTTCCTCTCCTCGGAAATTCACTAAGTTACCGTCTTGATCTAAGACGCGTACTGTGAGCGTACTGATGACATTACCTGTTACGGGTAAATAAATAGGTGTATAAATAGGGGGTTCTCTATTATTTTGAATCCTGCCGGGACGTTCGGGAAAAAATGGTAAAGGACGTGGACCGGTTGCCCGTGTTTGTAGGAGCCGTTGATCAGATTGCAATATATTTGCAATGCTTTTACTTTGTTTATGTTCACTATATTATCCGATACTTCCTCTACACCTGCTCGAAGCTTCCGCTTTTTAAATCCCAATGAAGAACCCACGCTTCTGTCTTGAGTGAAATCGAGAACTCGTGAATGGTTATTGCGGTTTTCTGAGTATTGTGGTTCGCTTTTATTGTTAACTTAATCTGATGATTTCGTCTTGCGGCTTCTTTATTCACGTAGGCGGCGATGTCGTCCACGTCGTACGTCCCCACGGGGACCTCCATGGGCTCTAGCAATAGCCCGATGGCGGAATAATATAATAAATTATTGCTTTCGTCAACGTTCGCAATAGAATTAAATGCGTCGAAGTATAAAAGCGATAATTCATAGTTACGTGATTCGTTTAAAAAAATTGGCGGATTAAAATTACAGGATAATTCTGACGATTTACCTGTTAATGTGAACGTGTAGGATGCACTTGCCTGTCGATCCATCGCTGTCGTACTTCGACAGTACGTTACATGTGAGCCGTTATATCTGTTAAAAACTCCAGACACAATTGACCACAATTGACGTCGGTATCCTTTTGAAATCTGCGGTAATTGTAATTTATAATGCCCGTCCTATCATTCGATAATAAATATTGTTCCATTTCCACTGGAGGTCTTAAATCACCGTAACTATCGAAATATGTTATATGTTTACCTTGCTTATTATATGCTACCCAATGGGTACCTCGACCGAGCGCATCATCCAAATTGACAATTCCGCTTTCTCGTTTTCTTATCTTTTTTGGAAGTCTATTCCTCATATATATCCCACGAAAGTAAGGTATTGCTAGCTTGCTTGCATACTTTTTCAATTCTAGGTTCGTTAATGGATGATGAGGTAACTTTATCAGTTTTTTGCATAGTTACTTAAATATAATCCACACCCTTGTTTATACGGTTTAATGTAAAAACCGCTCCCTACAGCTTTTGCTTCCATTACGCGGTTATGTCGTTCTGCTTCTCGCAGTTGATCTCTTGCTGATTTTGCGCCCGTTACTGCTTTCGCTATGGCCGCTGCACCGCCTCCGAGAGATCCTAGGGCTCCTAATGCTGCGAATAAGGGTATCAACGGTAGGAAGCCGCCAGTTTTGGGGATCTTTATAACTCTGCCGCGCGGTGCACGTATGTTTCTGTGCAGATTCCTTAACGCTTTGTGAGCAATTTTTGCTATTTGGAATAATGTTTTGGCTCCGCTGCGTGATAATGCTTGACGAGCTATCTTTATTGCATTTTGAAAAGACAACTGACCTCCACGCTTCTTACCTTTCTTGTAGGGTAACCTTTCTGCTTTTGCCTTCCAGCGTCGTTTAACGATCCCCATACCGAGCACGGTTTTTCCTTTCATTGCGGCAGCTACGGCTGCGGATGATACTTTTTCACCTACACTTGCGTCTTTACTTAGCAATCGTTCCTTTGCTGTTTTATACAACTCCCTATCGGCCGCGTGTCTAGTAACCAAATCTGAAGTAGCGTCGTATACGATATCGTCTTTCTTACAAGCTTCGTCTAACTTATTCACTCCTCGCGCTAATCTTTTCACTAATTTTGTTCCTGGTCCATAAAACTGATATCCCGGGATGTGCAATTCCACAGGTAACTTGTCTATCAAGTTGTTAATCAAACCTCGACCGTTCCGTTCAACAATTCGTCGTCGACTGTTTCCACTTTTCGGTTTCCTCGACATTATATTTCGTTGCGCTTTCACTCTTTAACACATTTACTACCTTAACGATGGCAGTGAAATGAAACGCTTCTCCCTCAGTATGAACATTTATTTACATATATATATATATATATATATATATATATATATATATATATATATATATATACACGAAAGATGGTCTAATCTTACACCTCAATGGTGTAGTGAACATTAATTAATACAGGTCCATGAAGACTAACTGGTGGATCGCTAGACAATATTGTTTCTGGGTTATTACCCTTCGTCAGCAGCGATTACCAAGAACCTTAGTTGTTGAAATACCTTTACATGTAGTGGCCATCAAAACTTCTTGGCGCGAGCCAATCACTCCTAATGAACCACTGACAACAGAACACTGACAAGACGATACCTTGTCTAACACCTCGCAGCGAGTAAACAAGACGACTGTCAAATGAAACAATATTGTCTAGCGATCCACCAGTTAGTCTTCATGGACCTGTATTAATTAATGTTCACTACACCATTGAGGTGTAAGATTAGACCATCTTTCGTGTAAATTTTACATTTTTCTGTCATATTTGACAAGACGCATTTTCAATATATATATATATATATATATATATATATATATATATATATATATATATATATATATATATATATATATATATATATTGAAAATGCGTCTTGTCAAATATGACAGAAAAATGTAAAATTTACACGAAAGATGGTCTAATCTTACACCTCAATGGTGTAGTGAACATTAATTAATATAGGTCCATGAAGACTAACTGGTGGATCGCTAGACAATATTGTTTCATTTGACAGTCGTCTTGTTTACTCGCCGCGAGGTGTTAGACAAGGTATCGTCTTGTCAGTGTTCTGTTGTCAGTGGTTCATTAGGAGTGATTGGCTCGCGCCAAGAAGTTTTGATGGCCACTACATGTAAAGGTATTTCAACAACTAAGGTTCTTGGTAATCGCTGCTGACGAAGGGTAATAACCCAGAAACAATATTGTCTAGCGATCCACCAGTTAGTCTTCATGGACCTGTATTAATTAATGTTCACTACACCATTGAGGTGTAAGATTAGACCATCTTTCGTGTATATATATATATATATATATATATATATATATATATATATATATATATATGTAAATAAATGTTCATACTGAGGGAGAAGCGTTTCATTTCACTGCCATCGTTAAGGTAGTAAATGTGTTAAAGAGTGAAAGCGCAACGAAATATAATGTCGAGGAAACCGAAAAGTGGAAACAGTCGACGACGAATTGTTGAACGGAACGGTCGAGGTTTGATTAACAACTTGATAGACAAGTTACCTGTGGAATTGCACATCCCGGGATATCAGTTTTATGGACCAGGAACAAAATTAGTGAAAAGATTAGCGCGAGGAGTGAATAAGTTAGACGAAGCTTGTAAGAAAGACGATATCGTATACGACGCTACTTCAGATTTGGTTACTAGACACGCGGCCGATAGGGAGTTGTATAAAACAGCAAAGGAACGATTGCTAAGTAAAGACGCAAGTGTAGGTGAAAAAGTATCATCCGCAGCCGTAGCTGCCGCAATGAAAGGAAAAACCGTGCTCGGTATGGGGATCGTTAAACGACGCTGGAAGGCAAAAGCAGAAAGGTTACCCTACAAGAAAGGTAAGAAGCGTGGAGGTCAGTTGTCTTTTCAAAATGCAATAAAGATAGCTCGTCAAGCATTATCACGCAGCGGAGCCAAAACATTATTCCAAATAGCAAAAATTGCTCACAAAGCGTTAAGGAATCTGCACAGAAACATACGTGCACCGCGCGGCAGAGTTATAAAGATCCCCAAAACTGGCGGCTTCCTACCGTTGATACCCTTATTCGCAGCATTAGGAGCCCTAGGATCTCTCGGAGGCGGTGCAGCGGCCATAGCGAAAGCAGTAACGGGCGCAAAATCAGCAAGAGATCAACTGCGAGAAGCAGAACGACATAACCGCGTAATGGAAGCAAAAGCTGTAGGGAGCGGTTTTTACATTAAACCGTATAAACAAGGGTGTGGATTATATTTAAGTAACTATGCAAAAAACTGATAAAGTTACCTCATCATCCATTAACGAACCTAGAATTGAAAAAGTATGCAAGCAAGCTAGCAATACCTTACTTTCGTGGGATATATATGAGGAATAGACTTCCAAAAAAGATAAGAAAACGAGAAAGCGGAATTGTCAATTTGGATGATGCGCTCGGTCGAGGTACCCATTGGGTAGCATATAATAAGCAAGGTAAACATATAACATATATATATATATATATATATATATATATATATATATGTTGGTGCGTAAGTTCTCGCGGCTGAAATCTGTGCTTCTTGGTTCTCGGGTTGTGAACCGCGTTGTAGAAATGTTCCCCGAAGGGTCACTTCGACGTTTCGGCAGAGTCCCATCTGCCATCTTCAGGAAGCTCTTCTAGGTCTCGCTGACTTAGAAGAACTGACGTTCGGAGTTACTCGTTGATCCTTATATTCCGGTTTGTCGTTGGGGTTGACTACGCTCGACTGCTTCTTACTTCGGCTCCTGGTTAATGGGCATTGGTGTAGTGGGCGTGTGATGACCTGTAGCGGTTCCTGTAGTAGTTCCTGTGGCGCTGTCCTTTGAACACTGCTTGAAATGTTGGTGCGTAAGTTCTCGCGGCTGAAATCTGTGCTTCTTGGTTCTCGGGTTGTGAACCGCGTTGTAGAAATGTTCCCCGAAGGGTCGCTTCGACGTTTCGGCAGAGTCCCATCTGTCATCTTCAGGAAGCTCTTCTAGGTCTCGCTGACTTAGAAGAACTGACGTTCGGAGTTACTCGTTGATCCTTATATTCCGGTTTGTCGTTGGGGTTGACTACGCTCGACTGCTTCTTACTTCGGCTCCTGGTTAATGGACATTGGTGTAGTGGGCGTGTGATGACCTGTAGCGGTTCCTGTAGTAGTTCCTGTGGCGCTGTCCTTTGAACACTGCTTGAACTGTATTGTTGTAATATTGGTCTCCATGTTGCAGGCAATCGTTGGGCATCATCTCGTGTGTTGAGGATTTCTTTCCGTTTCTCTATTTCTATTGCCTCCCGTATTATTCTGCTGGTGAACTGTTCAATGCTAGCTATCGTCCTTGTATTGTCGAAGGCGATTCTATGTCCTGTGTCTAAGAAATGGCTAGCCAATGACGATGACGAATCTCTTTGTTTTACGGCGCGAATGTGCTCTTGTTTACGGACTTCGATGCGCCTATTGGATTGACCGATGTATGTCTTCTCGCAGTTTCCACATGGTATTTCGTACGCTCCCTGCGTTTCTAATGGAATTTTCGTTTTTGGATTCCTCAGCATCGTTTCGATCTTCCTGTATGGTCTGAAAGTTGTATCGATGTTCTGTGTACTAAGGATCCTGCTTATCTTGTCCGTGGTCCCTCTGACATACGGTAGAAAAGCTATGGCTGCTGGTTTTTCTTCTTCTTTTTCTTCTTCCTGGCTTCGTCTGCGGGGTCTGGATGCTCTGAGAATTTCCCGTTTTGAAAATCCGTTGTGCGCCAGTGCTTTGTGTACGTTGTCCATTTCTTTGTTCTTGCTTCTACCATCGGCTATCCTTTCTGATCTGGTTATTAATGTTCTCGCTACCGAGTGCAGTTGTGCCGGGTGGTGGTGTGACTGAGCGTTTAGGTACCTGTTGGTGTGCGTCTTATATGCACATATATATATATATGCACATACATATATATATATATATATATATATATATATATATATATATATATATATATATATATATAAAGATTTGGTTACGAAGTTTTATTACTGTATATTAAAAACAGAATTCGGGGTGTTGAACGATTAGGAGTATAAATCACTTCAATGTTTTCTGGCTAACGTTTCGCCTCATTTATTGAGGCCTTATCAAAGCACGAAAATTTTAGAAGATTAAAGAAAGATTGAAACATTGCAGAAGCTCCCATACAGAGCGACGAGTGACAGGATCGAAAGTTATGATATAAAACACAGCACTACATAATTATAATTAGTTTAAACAAGTTAAAAGTTTGTAACGTCTAAGACGTAAAAGTCGTTGCAGCCATTGAAACTGGCTGCAACGATTTTTCTCATCTTTTTCGAACGACTACATCCATCAATTGTAGGACTTCTCGTCAGATGAAGGTTGTTGGTTTGGAAGGAACTTTGCTGCTTTGATGTTGCCACTACATATACATAAACAAAATTTGGACAAATTCTATTGTACTATAGTCTACAACTTACTTGTAATACTTCAACGATCAGCTATTATTACTCCAAGGACACTACCACTTCGACTTTATGTCAAGGAACTATACTTTTCACTGCTATACCGTTCACGCTTATAAACGATATTTCTTGGGTGGAGGGGTTGAACATTTTTCTACTTTTACCAATTTCTAAACCTCCTCCTAAAACGTTTCAATGTCAACAATACGACGCGACCTGCTTTGACCCCGACCTTGATTTGCCAATTCATAAACCTCCTCCTGGAACAATGTAGGCAAGGTCAGGGACATGGTCACCCAGTGTGACCTGGACCTTGACCTTGACCTACATTGTTCCAGGAGGAGGTTTATGAATTGGCAAATCCCTACTACTCACCAAATTAACCACAAATCATGTAATTTGCAAATACAAAATTATCTCGAACGGTGACATGATTGAAATTTGCAAATAATACTTGGCCATTATTAATTTTTTGCCGCTGGCAGTTTCTGCAAAATCTTCCGTCCGGGAATGCCAACCGTGATATTTAACTGACAGCAATTTAAAATATTTACGTTTGTGACAATCGACTGAATTATTAATTGACATAATCATTTAAGGTTATGTAATGATTTGTAACGTTTTAGGGATATTTGTTCGTAACAATTTTGTGGGAAAACAATAACTTATTTAGCGCAAATCTGTCTTGTTCGCGTCAAGGTTATGCAGTGCCAAACGAATGACATTGAATAATTATTAGTTTTTTTGCTGTTGGCAGTATCCGTAAAATCTTTACCTCATTTTTTTAAATATTTATGATACGTTTGGCATGAGTATTTCAGGGTATATAATTATATTTAGGGATATTTGTTATTAACAATTGCCGAAAAAGTACTACACATTGTAATACTGAAGTCAACCTCCACTCTGCACGTCAAATGCGCGTTTGACCTTTGGCGTATACGATTTGTACTTCTTTGCTTTTAAAAACTATGCTTGTTAATGTATCGAAAATACAACGAATCCAAACAAAGTTATACTGTCTAATTAATCCATTGATTACTCACTACGGGCAATTTGCATGTGTATTTGTAAGTCACATGGAAATCGTACATAGATCATTATCATTACCAACAATACCTGGCAATCGTTCGTTTCTTGCTGCTCTCTCGCTGGAATTATGTGGCCGTTTCCATTAATTCTTGACAAATTCAAAAACATATTTTTAACGTCCACGAACGTAACTAACTGACAGCGTTGTCCGAACGCTGCGTGAAACAATTAAACGGCCGGGCCGGTGAATTTAAACTATTCAGAAAGACGTAAAATCTTACCTGATCGAGTGCAAATAAACATCTATAAATAGAAACTGCCCAAACAATAAAGGAAAAGGGCAATTTGGGTGTAACATACGTTTGACATTCGAAATGTCACAACACATCCACGTACACAATTCTATCCAGATTTGTATCCCAAAGACACGTATATGCCATAAAATCGTGTATATTCTCAAACTCTAATGAACGCACACTTCTTATAATGTGTAGTGTTTCGTCGAACTTATTTGACATTTGCACCATATCAGCATTGCGGGTGGTGTCTCTGTGATCTAAATGGCCGCGAATCGGGCCCGAATACCTATTTCTAAATGCGCCTTGTTCAAACTATACTCGAAAACGACGCCGACGCGAGTTTAAAGTGCTAATTTTGCAGGTTACGTTTTGACGTTTAATCGAGTTCAAATATGCGTCCACAGATTTGTATCACTCACCGGAAAGGAAATATACTTGTTATTTCGAATGTATCATTGATGAACCGGCTCGTTTCAAATTTGTAATGACTTACGGGAAGCCTGGACTGCTCTTTCGTCGGGCGGTATGCGTTGGTTGATAGATTCAAAGTACATACTTTTGCATCTTTGATTACTTCACCGGCAGGTTCTCGAATACCCGCGAATCGGTCCCGAACACGCATTTCTAAACGCACTTTGTTCACACTACGCTCGAAACGTTGCAGGCACGAGTTTAAAGTGTGAATTTTGCAGGTTATTTCTTGACGTTTAATTTCGTAGTCGCCATTCCATGACTCCGCCGGGCCAATCGTAGCGTTCGGCGCAGTGACTTGAACTTTTGCCGCGAAAAATTCGGGCCAACCGTCGCGTTCGACGCCGAGAATTTGAACGTTTGCCGCGCAAATTGACCAACGCGCTTCGCGCGCCGCTCTCAAAGCCAATGGAATTTGAACGTGCCACATTATTTGCGGACGACAGACGTTACGATGTTATATATAGTAGTTTGATGTTATAAAAGTATCGATCGTATTGCGATGTGGAATTATGCTTTAGTGTGCTTTTAAAGTTAGCAAATATTGTCTGTATGAACTTGAACTATTCGATGATATCGGTTATGTCTAATATTCAAATAAATGTCCAGTGGTCTAGTTGATTTTGGGGCGTTACCTATTTTTAATGGTGAAAGTCCAGGGTTATCGGTACGTTGTGAAATATTGGATATTTCATTCCTATGGACCCATAACTGTAACAACAGTGGGCTGTTTCTTTAGTTCCTTGATGTGAATAATTTCCTTTTTTATCATTTTGTTTGTTTGTGATTTCAACTTTATTGTCAAGTATTTGCGTGATTGTGAATGGTCCTAAAAATGTCTTATTTCGTTTATTGGGATTCTGCTTGTAGACAGTTCGTCCTAAAGAAAATTCGTCGTTTGAATTTCCCTTTATATTTGTTTTGGCAGTTATGTTTTCTTTTTGATTAATTAAATTTTGTTTAACTATTACACATATACATGTAGTTTTTGTTGTTTATGATTCCCGGCGTATTCTTCATAAAAGGAATCAGATATGAATATATCGTTTACGTTCCTGGAATTCGTGTGTCCAAATGTTAATTCAAAAGGTGTGTGAATGGAATTATTGTATCCAATAATAGCGTAAGTCATTGAGGTTTCGTTTTCATTTGGATAACGTTCCTGTAGAGTTCTTAAATTATTATTGTTGAATGCAATCTTCCCTCGATGCTGTTTGACTAGTAATGATGCGGTGTGGTGAAATGTACATTTACATGTAGAAACTTTGCGTAATACGTAACGGCGGTGAATTGTACCAGGCCGTCACTGTTAAGTCGTTCGGGATGTATACCTCCTTATTTCGTGTTGAACGTATGGATAAAAGCCGTGGCCCTCCTCGTAATTGTGGTTACAATACGATAGATCAAAGCCGTTCGTAAAAAATGACACTGTTGGTTGTTAAGTGAAAAAAATCGGCGATTATGCTGAATATCTTGAATCTCAAGTGTTTCTGAATGATCTGAAGATTTATCGTAATCACAATCGTCGCCACTATTTACCTCTATGTTCTCGTCGTCGTCGTCGTCAAAATCTGCTACTTTCACCACTGTTTACCACTTTGTTTTCACCAGCACTTTCGCTGCTACTTGTTGCAATAGAAGACATAATAAATGAAAGTTCGCCAAGTTTTCCTTATATATGAAATATAATCGCAAAGAGTACGATAAGAAGCGTGCTTGAGGACATAATTTGTGGCTTTTCTATTTATTTATTGCAACGGTTATTACGTAATAACCGGGAAAATTGTGGTTATGCGAGAGAGAGATTATTTTAGTCAACTACAAGGAAAATATGCGTAAACGCATAATCGCAAAAAGTACCCCGATAAGAAATAATTTGTGGCTTTTCTACGTCAATTACGACATTTAGTGGATTGTGAGAGATTATTTTTAGCCAACAACGAGTTTGCTGTGATATGAGTAAAGGGAAATAAAACAAAAATCTCAATTTGATTTATTATTTTAAGTAAGTTTATGTGCGAAGTGATAAGGTGTTTTGACGGTCGCTCCGAGTTTATAAGAGTTTTGGTAGGGAAAAAAGGGACTATTGGGGGTAAAAGTGGTACCAGAAAATAGTGGAAGAGTAAAGCTAAGTGGTAGTGGTTTCCGCGAGGAAATCGGTAATTAGGGGACGAAGATATAATAGCGAGAAGTGGACCAAGTAATAAACAAGGTATAAAGTTGTTTACGAGCAGCGAGTACGGACGCGTTTTTGCCGGGCTGGTTTTTGGATCGTTTCTTTGGGTACGGTCATCGCGCGGTAAGGTTTATAGTACGATTTCCTTCGAGGGGAAAGCCCGGGAAAGACGTTACTATTTGCGTGACACAGTGGTGGCGTCTATTTTATTTTAAAAAGCGAGAGGTTAGACATTTAAATAAAGAAGGGGCGAGTCCCGGCGGGGTAGTTTTAAAGTGAGAGAAACATTTAAATGGCGTACAGGGACGGATCAGGAAGTGCGGGGGAAAAAGTACCAGAGATGTTCACGAGGAGTAGGAAATTAGCCAGATCAAAAGAGAGAGAGAAGGGGGTTGGGAGGAAAGAGGAGGATAGAGAGAAAGATACGGAGAGTGAAAGCGTGATAGAGCTAATCAAAGAACTAATGAAAGAAATGAAGGAAATGAGAAGAGAAAATGCGGAACTGAGAAGAGAGTTAAAGGAGGATAGGGAGACGAGGGAAAAGATGGAGGCGAAATGGAAGGAGGAAAAAGGAGAGGTTGAGGGGAGAGTTAGAAAAATGGAAGATAAATTGGAATGGTTGGAAAAGAAAGAAAAAAGAAACAATATGGTAATAAGAGGATTAGAGCTGGAAAAGGGAGAGGAGAAAAAGCAGTTGGAGAAGTGGATGGAAAAGGAAATTCAGGTGGTGGCGGAAATAGAGGAAGTATACAGGATGGGGGGGAAAGGAAAAGAGGTCATTTTAGTGAAAATGAAATCTGGAGAGGAGAAAGAAAAGGTAATGAGCAATAAAGCGAGATTGGGAGGAAAACGGGTATTCATTGACCATGACCTGACGGAGAAGGGAAGAGAGGTTCAACGGGAGATATGGAAGCAAGCAGTGAAGGAAAAAGAACAAGGACGGAGGGTGAAAATGGGGTATAGAAAGCTGAAAATAGAAAATAATTGGTGGGTGTGGGATGGGGCGAAAGAAACACTGGTGCCAAAAAACTAAGACAAAACAAGGGGGGGGAGAGAAAAACGGGAAGAGCAAGGGAAAGTAGGGGATCGGACAAGGAGAGAGAGGAGGAGAATAAGAGGGGATTCAAAGCGTGTTTTTGGAATATAGCGGGGTTGAAGAAATGGATACAGGGAGAAGAGGGAGAGTACAGCGGGTTAGTGCGTTATATGGAAGAATTTGATTTTATGGGATTGGTGGAAACGTGGGTAGATAGCAAAACATGGGTGACGATAAAGGACAAGATGCCAGGAGGGTTTAGATGGAAGTGTCAGGGAGCTCAAAAAGGAGAGGGGAGGGGGAGAGCAAGGGGAGGTATAATAACGGGGGTAAAGAGTAAATGGGAAGAGGAAGTAAAGGGAGCTGAAAGCGGGTCAGACAACATGCAAGTAAGAAGAATTTTGAATAATGGAAGATGGTGGGAAATTTTCACGATATACAGCAATCAAAGAATGAAGGACATAATAAAAGAAATAGAAGAAGCGACTGAAGGGGTAGAAGAAGCAGTGATGATAGGGGGAGACATGAATGCAAGAACAGGAATAGTGGAAAAAATGGCAGGATGGAGAGGGAGACAGGGAAGAGAAGAAAGGAAGTCAAAAGACGTAATAATAAATGCGGAGGGAAAAGTATTAAATGAGTGGTTGGAAGAAGGGAGATGGAGCAAGTTAAATGGAGGGAAATGGGGGGATGGAGAAGGAGAATTCACTTACGTGGGCCCAAATGGCAGGTCGGTGATAGATTACGTTGTAATAAATGAGGAGATGGAAAAAGAGTTAATGGAATTTAGGGTGGGTGAAAGGTCAGAATCAGATCACATGCCATTGGAGGTTGGAGTAGGAATAAGAGTGACGAAGAGAGAGAAGGAAGGAAAAGATAAGGGAGACATTAAGAGACTAAGAAATGAATGGGGAGAAGTGGCAAGAGGAAAATATGAAGAGGAACTAAAAAGGATAGACTGGAAGGAAATTACGAGGATAGAGGCGATAGTGGAATTAATGGGGAAGGCGATAACAAAGAAGATGAGAGGAAGAGGAGATGGAAACACATGGTTTGATGAAGAGTGCAGAAGAGAGAAAAGGGAAGTTAGGAAAAAATTGAGAGAGGCGAAGGAAGGGGTAAAGAGCTGGGAGGAATACGGGGAGGAGAAGAGAAAACAGAAAACCCTATGGGAGAGAAAAAAAAGAGAACAACAGGAGAGGGACATAGAAGAGGTAAGGGGACTAGAGGGGGAGAAGGAGATTTGGAGTTATTTGAGAAGAAAAAAAGGAAGAGCCGAACGAGGAGGGGAGTCGATAGAATTAGAGGAATGGAAAAGGCATTATATGGAGTTGCTAGGAGGATCAGATGAGGGAGGGGGAAACGAGAAAAATAGACAAGAGACAGGGCAGGGGGAGATGGAAAGAGAAGAATTCACGTGGGAAGAAATAATGAAAGGGAGGAACAAGTTAAAGAAGGGGAAGGCCCCCGGAGAAGATGGAGTTGACAGTAATGCATTGATATATGCGACAGAAGAGGTGTGGAGGAGCCTCCTGAGAGGGATAAACGAGGTATGGTTGGATAGAAGAGAGATACCAGAAGGATGGAAAAAGGGTGTGGTGGTGCCTATATGGAAAAGAGGTAACAAGGAAGATGTCAAGAATTATAGGGGGATAACGCTAATGGATGAGGTTTATAAGATTTACGTGGGGATGATGGCGGAAAGAATAGACGTAGAAGTAGAGAGAATGGGGATTTTACCAGAAGGGCAGGCGGGTTTTAGGAAGGGCAGGGGAACAAGGGATAATATTTACATTCTCAACTACTTAGCAGAGAGGGAAAGGTCAAGGAAAAGAGGGAAGTTGTATGTAATGTTCATGGATCTTAGAGCAGCATTCGACAGGGTGGATAGGAAGATATTATGGAACACGATGGAAAGAGTGGGAATATCAGAAGGGTTGAGGAAGAAGACGGAAGAACTGTATGAGGAAACATGGTGCGAGGTAAGAGTGGGCAGTCAGACAACGGGAAAGTTCAGAATAACAAGAGGACTGAGACAGGGGTGCCCATTGAGCCCAAAATTATATAACATTTACACATCGGAGATGGAAGAGGTATTAAGGAGAGGGCAAGAAGGGGGGGTTAGGATAGGGCGAAAGAGGATTTGGACGTTAGCATTTGCTGACGACGTTGCGGTGTTGGCAGAGACGGAGGAAGGGTTAAAGGGAGCTGGGAGAAGGTTGGAGAAATACCTAGAGATAAGGAAGATGGAAATAAACGTCGAAAAAACAAAGATAATGGTATTTAGAAAAGGTGGGGGGAAAAGAAAGCGGATGAAGTTGGTGTGGAAAGGCGAAGAGATCGAGGAAGTAGATGGGTGGATGTATCTCGGAGCAGCATGGACGAGCGGGAATAATTGGAGCAAACATATGAAACAGGTAGGAGAGAAAGCTAGGAAAGCGGAAGAAGGGATAATAAGGAACTTGTGGAATAAAAGGGACGTCAAATTTGGGGAGAGAATGAAAATATGGGAGGTGTGCGTCAAAAGCATACTGATGTATGGGGCCGAAGTATGGGGAGTCAAAGAAGAGAGAAGTATGGAGATAAGATGGCAGGGGGAATTGAAAAAGGCGTTAGGGATAGAGAGATCGACACCAGAATACATAGTACTGCAGGAGGCAGGGCAGGATAAGATGGCATTAGAGGCGGGAAGACGGGTAGTCAGATATGAGCTGGGGAAGTGGATGGAGGGGGAGGAGAGGTTGGGTAAGATGGCGTTAAGGGAGATGATGATGAGAGAAAAGGGAAAGGAAGAAGTATCAAAATGGGAGGGGGATAGGAAGAAGCTTTACGAAAAAGCAGGGATAGATTGGAAGGAAGCAATGAGGCTAAGGAAAGATGGGAAGGAGATGGAGGGAGAAATCGGGGAAAGATGGAAGCAGGTAGAAGCCCAAGGAAGAGAAGGGAAAATGAGGAAGGCAATTTATAATAAAAGATACATAGATATCTGCGCATATGGGGGAAGACCAGATTATCTGAAAGGGGAAAGATCGGGGATGGAGGAAAGAATCATAGCTAGATTCAGGTGCGGAAGTGAGGAGAAAAATAACAAATACTGGATGAATATTGGGTACAGAAAATGTGAGTTCTGCGAGGGGGGGGCAGATGAGTGGAAACATTGGTTAGAGGAGTGTGAAGAGTTAGAATGGAGTAAGGAGGAGAAAATAAAGGGAAGAAATTGGAAAAAGACTTTGGATGAGACAGGAGGTGGATTGGCGATTATGAAAAAAATAAAGAGATGCAGGGAGAAGAAAAGAGAAAAGGAGAGAATAGGAGGGAATCCGCGGGACGTAAGGGAAAGGGCAAGCACATGAAAATGTAGATAGTGCAATAGAAATGTATATATAGTATGCCAATAAAGGTTTTTTTTTTTTTTTTTTTTTATTATTTTAATTGTAAAAAGCACTATCCAAAATTGGACCAATAATGTTTTCCATAGATAATATTCTTCTTCGAAAACGATCTCGATTTCACACCACGTACATCCACTCACCCCGTCTTGTCGTCGTGTTGTCAGTTGATCATCTATTCATTATTAATACGCGTGATTCATATGATTTTAGGATTATACTCGACAACGTTATCATGTATAATGAGACACTGCACGCTCGTCTCCTCATCAAATGTTTTGCTACTTTCCATCTCCAATTTAATATCGACGGAAGACTGGACAGATTCGTTTTGTTTCGAACAATCAAACACATAAATGACGCATTCTTTAAACTGATCGTAATTTAATACAGGTGTTATATTTGCTCTGCCGTAGTAACTATTGCGTACAATTAAAGTAAGTAGTAATTAAAAAATGTTTAATTGCCGTTTCGAAGGTCGAAATCCGGCTGATCGGAAAGTGCGTCAAAATTTGTATACACGTAGGAAAAACATCCCTAAAAAATATTTTTGGTGACTGCCACTTGAAATCGGTTGTTAAGTGTTTACTGCCAATCAAAAAGCACCCTTAAAAAATGTGCAAAATCCGACTCATCGGAAAGTGGATGAAAATCGGATATTATGCCAATGAACACTTTTAAAAAACATTGCCGGGTGACTGCCACCTCAAGTCCCTTGTTTTCTGATGACTGCCAGCCCTCAAAGTTCGCTCTGCGTCGCGCGCCGGCCCTGACAGTTCGCTCTGCATCGCTCGGCGGACTTGGGAACAGCCGAGATTTTGCTATTTTTTGTACATTATTTTGGCTAAAATATTAATGAACGATAAATGGCATATAAGAAACATATTGTATATCAGAAACCAAGTGTGAAATGAAATGTGGAAAATAAAAAATCATAACGTTTTATATCAGTATTCCTTTATATATGTCTTTATTTTTTACAAAAAAAAACCGCACTCCTAATGCTACTTTAATCGTCGCTATTAATGTCGCTTTCGCTATCACTAAAATTAACATCTTCTTCGGAAGATGTTGATTCGACATTCTCTGTATTAACGTCTGAAGGTTCGGGCTGAATTATTATATTTTCAACAAATTGTGGCAACTGCTCACCCTCGAACCAGAAAAATTCAAATTTCTTATTTTTCTCAATCCACCCTGATTCGGTGGGTAAAGATTGGTCGGCAATTTGCGATGGGCGTGATACCAAATGTTCGCAATGTATCTCGCCCGTAGAACTTACTGCAGGAGTTCTGATTTACAAGGGGGGATGGTGGAAGCGTCAAAAGTCGTCGCCTTTTTCGCGAATTTCTCGGTGACGTCAGCGATGAAGAAATTGTTTGAGAAGATGGATAATCGCGCCTCGTTTACATTTCGAACGTCTTGTACGCCATACATATCACACACAAATGATTCGATTTTTTGTAAATCCTCAACTGCGATAGCTCCGTCGTCGCATTCCCCAAATTTTGCAAAAGCTGCCTGGTATTCTTCGGAACGTTGCAATAGCGTTAACATAAAATGTTTTTGCGCGGAAATAACTTGCGTACTCATCCTTGTGCCATTTGCCGATGAAAAACTGGATCAGAGCTTTTTTGAAATTGACATTTTTCAAATCTTTTGTAAAATCGATACAGCGCTTTTGCTCGGGTCCAGTTATTTTGAATGTACGATCTTCTGTACCATTTCGAAGCGAGTGCTCGTTGTCTTTGATGGAAGGGCTGAAGTAAGAATCGAACATCACCGCGATTTCGAGTGAATTTTGAATCAAAAAAACATTCGAGCATTTACTGGCGATTTTGCCATAATGAACGGGAATTTCTTTGATTGTATGCAAAACAAAAAACCATCAATAACAACGAGATCGATCTCGCTTGGATGAGAGCTTTTAATTTGCATTTTCAGCGATTTCAGGAGTACAGATGTGTCGGTTTTGTGAAAGGAACCATCGACGTGACATAATGACAAGGGAATGGGTGTCAAGGGAAACTGCTTCCCCCAAAAGTCTACCAAACAAATCACGTTGCATTTTTACCTCTTGTACTTTCTCTACCATCTTCATTGTTTTTGGGCTGAGCATCAACAAACGTCAACTTGGACACTGCTTCTCCGCTTGAAATGTTGAAAAGCGATTTTTTTTGGAATGTCGGGGTCAAAGGGATTAACATTTTCTTTGATAGCAACCAAAAGTTTCTCTGCTTGATCACGACTCTTTCTTATTCTATCCTCATGCAAATCCGACGAAACGTCTTGCTTTTTTGTCAATGACCGTTGTTCTGTGTGGGTTTTGCGCCAGCGTTGTCTTGAAGCGATGGAATTAGTCATATGACAGTTGTGATTTATTTCAATATTTTTAGGTGTACACATAAATAAAAATAAAATGCATTGACAGGTTAAAATATGTAATATATTACGGAAACACTGTTTTTACTTACTTATACTTTATGTATAAGTAAGTATAGGAATCATGAAAAATTTCGACCTCGAGATTTTAACGGATATACGCGTTTTGAGGTCCCCTGAATCGTTTCTGACTATTTTCGGAATGACGTCTGTGTGTCTGTGTGTGTGTGTGTGTGTGTGCGCGCTCTAGCGCCCAAACGATTATAGCTAGAGCTCTGAAACTTTGAATTTAACATTTGTATGTAGCAAGGAGGAAAACGTCCTATTTTGAACGCAATCACTCAACCGGAAGTGATGGTTTACTCTTATCACCTTTTTCCATATCTCGAAAACGGTACACGTTACGGAAAAAAATATTCTTACATAAATTATAGATATTGATATAGATATTGATATAGGTATTGATATAGATATTCTAAACAACTTTCACTTGAAAAGTTTTTTCGAAAAACGTAGTGTAACTAAGTATAAGTAAGTTTCGTGCGGACCACCGCGGATTTTTTTATTTAATTACAGAACATTAAACAGAAGAACAAAAAATAAAACCAAAGGTGTTTTATTATCCTTCATCACTGTCAGAAATTACTCTCATTCTTTTTTCGGAATCGAAGGTTCGAATTCACTTTCATCACTCGAAGTTATTTGTGCCGATTCGATGTTTGAAGCAGAAATATTTACATTATGAGAGATGGTAATAAAATCGGTTATTAACAATTGCTTCGAATTTTTTGTAAGATCTTTGTAAACTTCTTCATATTGAGCCAAGCAGCGATTTATGGAAGCGATACGTTGGAATCGTAAAGCCCTTTCAACGTTTGTGTCATTTTGTATAAAATGATTACCCAGCTTTCTTCCCAATGCGAGTCCTTCGCGGATGACTTTAGCAGTGAATGTTACTGGTACTAATTCCTCTTCATCAGATTTGTCAGACTCACTTTCGCAAACTAAGTTAACTAAATCATCCTCATTTAGTTCCTTATCAGCCATTAACTCTGCGAATCAGTAAAATCATCAAAACCTTCTCCGCCCAACGAATGCGCCATCTGTACTATCTGCGAATATTCATCATTTAACGTTGAAATGGAATGTTCATTTTTGACTACATTTGGCCACAATTTTTTCCAACAGCTATTGAGCGTTTGCTTAATCGCAGTGATAAGGCGATATGCTTCACACAGTCTAATATTGTAAAAATTTTCCAAGTACTAATAACTGTTAAAGATTCATTGTTCTCCATTTGTTCCAAAATATATGTAAAGGCTCGTTTTATATACAAAGCTTTAAAAGTAGAAATTATGCCTTGGTCCAATGGTTGTAATATGAAGTTGTATTTTTTGGTAAAAATTTTACTACAACGTTCTCATATTCTAGATCTTGTGGGTGACCCGGCGCATTGTCAATTAACAAAGGCACTTTAAAAGGCAATCCCTTTGAACTTAAATATTTTTTGGCATCTGGGATAAAACATTCATGAAACCATTCAGTAAACATTGCAGCAGTAACCCAGGCTTTCTTATTAGCCCTCCAATAAACGGGAAGATTATTGATGTTTACTCCTAAAGGCACGGCGCATTTTTGATTTGTTAATCACTAATGGTTCATAATATAATCTCCTGAAGCATTGCTACAGAAAAGAATTGTTATGCGATATTTTGCTGCTTTATGACCACTAGCCGATTTATAAAATTTTGAGACATAAGTCCTTTCAGGCATTTTTTTCCAGATTAACCCTGGCTCATCAGCATTGAAAACCTGATCAGGGGTGTATGAATTGTCGTTAATAATTTCTGCAAAATTTGCTGGATATTCTTGGGCTGCATCTACGTCGCCAGAAGCCAGTTCACCTTTTAATTTTAAGCTGTGTAAAGAATGTCTTATTTTAAATCTTTCAAACCAGCCATGCCAAAAAATTTGGCTTCTTTTCAGTTGAAGAAGAATATGGTAATTGCTCTACAATGTTTTCGTAAATTCGTAATGCTTTATTTGTTATAGCGCCCGTATCAATGGGTACTCTTTTTTGTGTTTGATCTTCTATCCAAAGCATTAACGCTTTCTCCATTTTTTCATTGCGATATTTCTGGTGTATGATGTTGTGCCCATACTCGTGGTATTGCCAGCTGCAACACTCTTTCTAATTGTGTTTTCATTTGTTCTAATAGTTCTTATTGTAGCTTCGTTCATGATATATGATTTTGCAACATCTACTACTCTATCTCCCTTTCGTAAGCGATCCAAAATTTCGATTTTAGTTTCTAAAGAAATATCTTTTCTTTTAACTTCTTTCTTCATTATAAGCCTATAATTTTTTAAAATTTATGTTAATTTGGCTGTGATTAAAGTCAAATTCAGAAGGAAAAATGCGAGAAATTTTGGAGGGAAAATTAAAAACTTTTATTTTTTATTAAATATTTATTTCTTTATTATATTTCGAATAAAACTTTATCAAAGCGTAAGAGAATCTACCTAATGTTTATTGGTTAACTAAAGAAAATCAACAAATTATGTATTATAATTGTTTTTTTCATTAATTTACAAGTACATACTAAGCGCCAAATAAGAACAAAATTATACCTTTAATAAAAGAACCAGTTGTTTTAATTCACCATAACTAGACTGTTTAACAAAAGTTTCATAATTAATTTTTATTCAAATTAAAATGTTTTAATTTTTTTATTTTAATTAAACCTATTTGGTAAATTGCCATCATTTCCCTCCAAAATTTCCCGCATTTTTTCCCTCTGAATTTTACTTTAATCACAGCCGTTAATTTATAATAATCTAAATTACGCACTCACTTGTAATTTACGAATATGGAAAATTAAATCTTTCTGAAACTGTGAAACTTTCACTCAAATACAATTTTCCGTAGATAAAACTTTAATTTTATGCGAAGAAATACAGACACAGTACAGCAAATCAGTACATAAGCTCGGAATTCCCCGTGAGATGTGCACACCGCACGTGTTCAATCACAGTAGCATTTAGTAGAGTGCGATAAAAACAAAAAAAACTTATTTGGAAAACCGTGTAAAAGCGAAAACGTGTAAAACAAGTACCGTGTAAATCGGGGATAGGTGTATTGCGATCGGGCGGCAAACATATTGCTATGTAATGACGCATGATATTTTTAATTACAATCGGGCGTAACATTTGTGTATAACTTTTATTTTTAATATTTTACCGTGCTACATAGACATATTTATTTATTTTGAGAACAGATATCAGGTGGACACGTTGAAATAAAAAGTTTTCTAAATTCTTTACCTAACATTTATTTTCTGAAATTAACAAAAAATTGCGTATTTTAATTAATACAATTCGGTACTTCGGTCTTGACTCGGTCCCCTGGCGTGGCCTTCGTCGCTGCCAAACGGTTTCGCCCGTCGTGTCGTCGATGCCGAGCGTCCGATCGTCGAGCCTATTAAGAAAATAAAAGCGCGGTCTTTTCCTTGATGCGCTCGTGGTTATTAAATGTTAACTGATACTTTTCTGTCCATTTGATGCGTACGCAAGCATTAAATGGAATTTTTCTTAAAATGTTACTTGCTTAATTTCCTATTTGTTGATGCGTACATAAGCACCTTAAGCACATCTTAATTTTCTATTCATTTAAAGCGTACATAAGCATTAAATGAAATGTTTCTTAATTTTTATTTTTCTTAATTGCCTATCGACGCTTACATAAGCATCGGTCTTAAATTTATATCCATTTAAAGCGTACATAAGCATTAAATGAAATGTTTCTTAAATGATATTTCTCTTAATTTCCTATCGACGCTTACATAAGCATCGGTCCTAAATTTCTATCCATTTAAAGCGTACATAAGCATTAAATGAAATGTTTCTTAAATGTTATTTGCTTTATTTCCTATTGACGCTTACACGAGCATCAATCTTAATATACATTAATCAAACCTTTATAATAATAATACTATTAACACGTACACAAGTGTTAAAACATTTAGTAAAATTAGATTTTTATACGCTACATATACACCTTTAATAAATATAAGTGTTAAGTATTTTTCCCTGAACATAAACCTGGTTACAAATTAATTATGAATTAAGTTTCTGCATGCCTGTCCTGTTGTTGGACTCTGGCTCCGTGGTTCTCCGACTGCTTCCTTCTTCTTCTGTGATGTCCGGGAACTCTTCAGGAACTGTCCTGGAACTGTCCTGGAACTGTCCTAATTTCTCGTCCGCAGTCGTTTATATATTTTTATCGTTTCCCACTTAATTTTCCCTACTCAACTCCATTGCCATTTCCCCCATGACATGTAAACGAAATGTACACGAAATTAAAACTAATGTTATCCATAAATAAAAATCATTCGCTTAAAGTATTAATTTAGCAATAAATTATAAACAAAAATATTTTTCTCAATTTAAATTTTTTTTATTATTACCGTACCTTCGGAAACACAGCAATATGTGTGGCTGTGAAGCTATTGAAGGTCACACTCTGACACATTTTGAAAGCAATATCTCAAACTGATGGTTTAATCAAATCAACATTTTCTATATCTCGAGAACGGTTCGCGTTATAGCAATTTTTCGTATAAAGGTTATATACTGGAATTAAAAAAAACATTTGTTTGAAAAGTTCTTTCAGCAATAAAGTATAAGAAAGTTTCGTGCGGACCACCGCGGATTTTATAATATTGCGATCGGGCGGCTAAACATAGGTGTGGCTGTACGCGCTCCAGCGTCTAACTATTGAAGGTCACACTATGACACTAAGCTTAGAATCAGTATATAGCGTGGAAAACACGTCACATTTTGAAAGCAATATCAATTCGCGTTATAGCAAAAATTGTTTGTATAAAGGTTATATACTGGAATTAAAAAAAACATTTGTTTGAAAAGTTCTTTCAGAAATAAAGTATAAGAAAGTTTCGTGCGGACCACCGCGGATTTTTTAATTGGCGAACGCAAGATGTCCGAGCTGGCAGTCACCGGTTTTCGTAAAATGCACTTTCGGAACAACATTATATAATCAGCCGGTGTTTTGGTCGCTATTTCTTGGACTATAAATTATGAATAATTTTACGCAATAATTTCTATTTGTTTTAAATGTTATGCTGGTAAATTCACGTGATCATTTTTATTTGATTTAAGGCACCAGACCACGGTGCGTGCGCGGTACGAGGGTGTATCTTTCATAATTATTTTCAAGCGAATGATGAATGCAATTCATTTCATCAATGTTTATTGTCAATATATGCATATAGAAGACTGTATACAAATTTTTATACTTGAATCTAAAGTATAGTTTGCGGTGTACGCCGCTCCTACTGCGCGCGCGGCGGTTGACAGCGATTAAGCCATACGGCTCATCTAAAAAATAAAATAAAAATATATTTAGAAACTAGACATATGTGTCTACAGCATCACGTAGGGGAATTTTGATATCTAGAAGGAAAACAAAATGGCGGACCAGCGAATTTTATTTTCGATTTTTATGAAAAATTTTCATCGTTCATAGGAAAAAAAAAATAGAAGGAGACATATTTTTAAAAAACCCCTACGTGGTGCCATAGAGACTACATTTTCGAACAGTTTAAGACTTGGTGCATGCAAATCGGATGTACAGTTTTTCTAATATGCTGTCAACCAGGTTGAAAAAGTAGGTTTCGAGAAAAACGCGTTTAAAGTTTTGCTGAAGCATAATTCAACATACAAACTAACGATTTTCTTGGTCTATTTTTTTTGTTGCTTACGTTTAGTCAGCTATTCCTGGACCATACAACAGCTCCTCAGCGTCCAGAGAATCATTATTTTTTCCATGTTTTGTACGACGACGACCCTCGTGCGTGCTTGTTTCGGCTTCGTGCTCGGCTTCGCATATTCGTTTCTCGTCGATGTTTTGACAATATTGGTAGAGTGCGTCACCAATTTTGATGTCTAATATCTCCAATACATTTCTGAGGCCAATGTGACCATTGTTAAAAAGTATTGATGCAATATTAGCGGCAGTTTCGTGACGGCTTAGGTAAAACGGGGAATTCAGCGCTTAATATCGGGCCGCAATTGCATTGAAATAGATAACGTCTTGTACGTGACAGTACAAGTGTTTTTGGGTTTCTAATTTGGAAAAATGAGTAATAAATGTAAACAATCGAACCGACCGTTAGCTGGCGCATCTGTCGAACAATCTATACCCGGACAGCCGTGAATTTGGGACTAATTTCGTATGCAAAATATTCTGAGGATCGAAACGAAATAATTATAGCGAATATTTTGCACTGGATTGCGCATATCTAAACTAACTTAATTAATTGCTAATATATACATATGTGGGACCGAACAAATCGAATGATATTATATATACGAATCGTACGACTGCCGCTCGGCGCGGTCGTACGCTAGCAACGGTTCACATAAAATGCTGTATCTCCATCAATTTGACGAATTTCTCTAAAATATTCGGTGAAAGCATTCTTGACAACTGTATCTTTCAGAAAATGAAGAGAAAAAAAACAGGAAAAAAATTATTTTTCACCGTGGTCTAGTGCCTTAAACGGTATCTATTACCTGAAATATTTTGCGGACTCGTCTTCCTTAACAGTGAATGGTTTTCACTGATTAGTTGTGGAACATATAGAAGGATTAGATAAAGGCTCGTGTAATTACCGGCGACGACCGGAAAGGCTGTGACCTCTTATCAGTTACTACGGATTTGTCTGCAAACGAATTAATTTCGAGAAAACACCATCAGTATAAGTGTAAGTGCTTAAGGGGGGGGGGGGGTCCTGCTTTAGAAGGCTCAAAAAATCGTTTTTTTTTTTTATTGCTCAATATGCATAAAAAATTATAGCGGCTAATTCGCAATATTTTGAAAGATACAGCACTAAACACCGTGAGCTGTCGAGCAAAAAATATACGAACGCTCGGACAAACGAAGCGCGCCCCCCCCCCCCCCCGCAGTCACATAACACCGAACTATGTACTGAAAAAAGTTCAATCGGTCGTTCGAAACAATAATATTTTGAATTCGTAAGAGCTATAGTAGGATTATAACGAGATATTCCGTAAGTAATCGAAAATTAACATTTTTCCTGATCGGAAACTTTAGAGCGCCTTTTTTCGAGTTTTGGTTTTTACGATTTTTCTAAACTGGTGGGCGTGATTGCGAGAAAACTAGACAAGCAATCAACACGAAACAAAACTTTTCTTAGCTTCAGTAGTATTCTATTTGATTTGAACCAAACAGATTAATGAAAAAAAATTCTAAACAACTTTTTTAGCAAGTTGAAATGATTTTCTCTTCCTGCAAAGAGCACATTTATTTTCAAACCTGAGAAAAATCTTGAATTTCAAAATTTTGAGTTTTTTTTAGTTCACCTAACAAAAATTACGAGCTACATCTTTCCCACCGATTGTAGACTGCAATTGAAAGGTGTTGCACAAATGTGCATAAAAATCGGTACCGTTTAAATATTTTTCTCTCGAAATATTTTTTTAATGCTCAAATATGCAATAAAATGCTCTAAAAAGTTCACTAGACTTGCTCATTTTTTTCTGTCCTAAAAAAATTCCCCCAAAAACGCTATTTTAAGGCCTCCTAAAGCAGGGAGGCAGGATCCTCCGTACACATTGCAATATGTATATGCTGTCAATTTACGTGTTTTTATTATTACTTTGTGGATTAGAGGCCACAGTGAACTTTATGGATTTCGCTCAGGAATATCTCTATAATTACGGGTATATCGAAAACGATTCAAATAATACTCGACTTACGGATGTGAGAATTTTTAAACACTATTTGAGGAATATTACGGTTTAACGCCAGACGGAAAGTTAAATAATGAAACGATTAATTTAATGGAAAGTGCAAGGTGGGGAGTAAGCGACAGCCCCGATCCGATCATTGTAAATCTGTATTAATGGGGAAATTTACCGAAAATGAAATGGCGTTTTCACGTTGATATCTGGGAGAAACACACAAATTTGAAATTTGAGCAAAATCTAACACATAATATTTTGATATTGTTTGCACGTGGAACACATATAAACAGAATCATTAGCAGCCCGTGTAGGAGTTTTGACCGGGCAGGAGGGGTACTCGCCCATGCGGAATATCCGAGTGACAATCGATCTGTTGAAATTCATTTTGATCAAGCTGAAACATGGCAAATAGATACTGGTAAACAATATCAGAACAAAACGTTTCTCTTTTTGGTACTAGTGCACGAAATAAGCCATGCATTGGGGTTACCACATAGTTCAACCCGTGATACAGTTATGAATGCGCGCTATACGCATATCGAAGTTATATTTGTCGTGGACAAATAACCGTTTTTAAAAACAATATTTATTTACTCAAAACACTTTATAAGCTTAATTACAATTATTAGCGTTGCGTCGTGGCGGTAATATGCAAAATAATAATATGAGATACGTATCGTATGAATTACAATAACAACTAACAACTTAAAAAATAACACCTTATTGTCTATTATATATAGTAAGATAGCGCTGACTCGGCGTTACGTTTTGATTATGGGCAGCGTTGGCAATGTTACACTTATAACTCCTCCATCCTCAGATTGGAACACTATCTGGAATTCTTAGTAATTCTAGATGGTTTCCGGTCTCGTCACGAAGGTTATCTTGAGTTTGTCCTTGTCTTGCCGTATGTATCCGTTTGGATGCTTTAACAGCGCAATATGCGAACACGCACAATATTATTAAAACAAATTGTATTATTTGTGATGTTGTCCAGAATACGTTGGTATTAAGGTCACTAATGGGTATAATTGGAGGGTACGATATCTCTTTCATATATAGCGTTTCTAATGGGATACTGAAATTATTTTGTTTGATGTGTTTAGGGAGCAGAGTTGAATCGTATATGATAGGAATCCCGATTGAAGTTTGATTTATTTGCAATTTGTGATTTTTACTTACTTATACTTTATGTATAAGTAAGTATAGTAATCATGAATAATTTCGTCCTCGAGATTTCAACGGATATACGCGTTTTGAGGTCCCCTGAATCGTTTCTGGCTATTTTCGGAATGATGTCTGTGTGTGTGTCTGTGTGTCTGTGCGCGCTCTAGCGTCCAAACGATTATAGCTAGAGCTCTGAAACTTTAAACTTAATATTTTTATGTAGCAAGGAGGAAAATGTCCTATTTTGAACGCAATCTCTCAACCGGAAGTGATGGTTTACTCTTATCACCTTTTTCCATATCTCGAAAACGGTACACGTTACGGAAAAAATATTCTTACATAAATTATGGATATTGATATTTTAAACAACTTTCATTTGAAAAGTTTTTTCGAAAAACATAGTATAACTAAGTATAAGTAAGTTTCGTGCGGATCACCGCGGATTTTTATAAATTATTACGCAGTGTTCTGCCTCCAATAGATATACTCCTTGTAAGACATGTTGTTCTTGAATTTGGGAACAATTGGTGATAAAGGAATCTTCCGTAGGGAAGAATACCAGGTATTGATTGATCGTGTCAATGTATAATATTTGATTGGAGATATCATGTATTTTCGTGTAGGTACAATTAGTTTTGCGTCGCTTGCTGGCGATGTTTCTTTCACAAAGTATTGGTACTGAAGAAACTAGTTGACCAGGGCAGTGATACATATCCTGTCTTTTGCATTTGTTTTTCAGGGGTATCATTTCCGTCTCGCATTGCAATAAATAGTAAATTTTAGGAACAATGGTATAATAAATTTTAGGTAGTTGTTCGATAAATGAAGGTAATGATTGCAATTTATATAGAGAGTATTGAATATTGAATTCTATGGGTATGTGTAGTAAATAAACTATTTTATTTCGTTGTGAAATACAATCGATAGTTATCGCTTGTTCATATTTTGGAATATTTTCATAATTGACTTTAAATGGTAATTTATTTCCATAACAATCTTGGATTTTCAATAACTCCCCAAACAGGTCTCTAGAATTAATGATACTGAGGTGCATAATTTGGTTCTGGCAAAATGTCAGAGAGTTCTCAATGTCGCTTAATATCCTTAGTATTTGTTGTAGTAATAATATTAATTGATTAAATAAGTCTTTGACGATTAAGATATTAAGGAATTTAGTTTCTTCGTTTAAAATGGCATTAATTTGAATAATTCAACTTTTTAAAATGATTTCATTATTTTGAATTTTTCCCATGGTTTCGTTAAATTCTTTTAAGAGTTGCGTGTTTATAGAATATTGGTTTTTCAATTGATCTTGCAATTGATTTTGATTGGATGCTAATTGATTTAACGCTTTGTTGATCCGTTCTTCATATTTACTATCCATATTTTAATAGCTAACAATATGCATATTTTGAAAAGGCATCTACGATACTACGATCTAGGAATTTTTGTCCTTCTACAGAGTGCATGTTGTATTTTTATTTTAGCTTTTAAATTAGTGAATTATTGTTGATTGTTTAACAATCTTAAATGATTTTCTTTAAGGTGTTGTGGAATCTTTCAACAGCTCCGTTAGATTGGGGATGTTCGATGGAAATATAATGAATATTTATTTTATAGGCTTTTAAGAAATCTTGTATTATCGAGTTCTTAAATTCGGTTCCATTGTCACATATGATTTTGTCAGGAATTGTATGATGATTAAAGAATTTAATCAATTTTTGTGTTACTAATAATCAGGTGTTACTTTTCAATAGGTAACAATATGCATATTTTGAAAAGGCATCTACGATACTTAGGAATTTTTGTCCTTCTACAGAGAACGTCTCGATATGAATAGTTTCAAAAGGTTTGAAAGGCGTTGGTGATATTTTTAATGGTAATTTGAACGGGTTTCGTTCGTACTTAGCCAAATTACAAATTTCACAATCATTTATGTAATTGGTTATGGATTCTTTAATGTTAGGCCAATAAAATTGTTGTCGCAATTTTGTTTCAGTTTCGCCTATTCCGTGATGGTTGTTTTTCCCTATATGGTAGTTTCCTACCAGTGTTCTTCTGTCAATACGTCTTCTAATTTAGTAGTTGACGTTCGAAATTTAATTTCGGAGTTTTTAAAGTGCGTTTGCATTGCTTTACTAAACGATTCGTAAATTGGTTGATTGAAATAAAGTACATATAAAACATTTGGGATAATATATTCTTTAACAAAATTTACGATTTCTCGTTCGAAGTTGTTTTTACTAAGTTGTACTTCGAATCTTTGTTTATTTTGAAGTAAATTTTTGGTTTTAAGGGTGAGTGATCTATTTCTGAAATTATTATTTGATTTTTCGTCTTATTAACACAATCTTCTGTTATAGGTATCGTGAATATCGGATTTTCAGCCTTAGTGTATTGTGTTTCATTTACATCTTGTTCTTTTGCGTCTACTTGGACGTCCACTGATGATGTCATTTCTTTATTATATTTGTTTATATAATCGAAAAGAGGTATTTCTGGTGGGGGTTTTGAATTTATATGACAGATTTTAATTTGTACTTCTGCGTTGTGGAATATGAATTGAATAATTTGTTTAATTATTCGCCAATCTTTTTTATCTAATCCACCGCATATTTTAGGGATAGCCAATTGTTTAACTTTATGCTCGTGTAATATTTGTTTTAGTCTAACTAAGGTTTTAAATATGTTTTCGTACGTGGGTTTATCATGATAGTGTTCTTTAGTAATCATGTAATATAGGTATCTTTGATTGGAAACTAAATACGCAATTTCGTTTATATTTTTCTTTTTATCTTTTAATTTTCCTAGGGCTCCGTATTTATTTCGGAATTGCAAGGCAATACCTGCATTCATGTATAAATCATTTGAAACACAATGGGCTAAAGCGTAATTATTGGGCATTAAGAACAAATCTTGATTTATTTCCTGAATGTTTAGTGTGTCGTAGTTCTGTGATCGGTTTTGGAATTGTTCATATGTTAATTCCGGGTTTTCTAAACAATTTAGTTCGATATGCGATAGATAGTCTGCATTCGCGTTTTGTTTACCCTTTTTGTACGTAATTTCATAGTCGTACTCTTCTAATTTTAGTCGCCATCTAACAAGTTTGGTATTAGGGACATGAGCCATGTTAGTGGTCGATTATCTGTAATTATCTTAAAATGTCTTATGGCTAGTAATTCTTTTTCGATGGTAGAGTAATTTCTTTCGTGCTCGTTTAGGGTACGGCTAGCGTATGCTACTGGTAAATCTTTACTTATAGGTCCTTGTGATAAGATGGCTCCTACAGCAATATCGCTTGCATCTGTCGTTAAATTAAATGTTTTAGAGAAATCGGGGTATTGTAAGACTGGATCGTTAGTCAATATTTGTTTGCACAATTCAAAACTATTAATGTATTCGTTATCTTCAATGTTTATTACTTGACCCTTTTTTTAATATTTCGTCATGGGTTTGGTAATTTTAGCAAAATCTTTAATAAATTTACGATAGTATCCTACTAGTCCTAAAAATCCTTTAATTTGTTTTTTGTTGTTGTTGGTAGTTTAGAATTTTGAATGGCAGTGATTTTGTCGGGATTTGGTCGCACTCCTTTTGTGGTTAGTATATGACCTAAATATTTGACTTCTTTTTGTAGAAATTCTGTTTTATCTAATTGTATTTTTAAATTTGCTGATAAGTCTATCGAATACGATTTTTAAACGATCGATATGTTCTTGTAAACTTGTAGAAAATACAATTATGTCGTCAATATAAACTAAACATATCTTGTTTTGAATTCCCTGTAACATGTTGTCCATCATTTTTTGAAAGGTCGATGGTGCGTTTTTCAAACCAAACGGCATACGTACGAATTCGTAATGTCCGTTTTCTGTATTGAATGCGGTCTTTTCAATATCTTTCTCATCCATTTCTATTTGGTGAAAACCGGATGCTAAGTCGATTGTCGTAAAATACTGCCAGCGGCCTAATTTGTCTAATAGGTCGGTCACATTAGGGATAGGGTATTTATTTGAAATTATCTTGTCATTCAATTTACGATAATCCACTACAATTCGCCATTTCTGTTTATTAGATGCGTCAATTTTCTTATGGACGACCCAAATTCTTCTGAATTTAGATCTTTTAGTCGAATTTTAGAGTAGTCCACCTTTTTATCTGACGAATAAATATTATTTAGTTCGTCATGGTTTTGTCGAATTAGTTTATATTTGGCTTGGGCAAGATTAATTGCGTCTTCTTTATAGTCAATTGATGCATTTAAAAATTTTAGATGTTCGTCGCCTATTAAAATGTCAAAGAATTTATGAAAGGGAAATACGCTAAATGTTAGTTTCAATTTAGGTATTTTTAATTCAGGACATGGAATTTTTACAGAATTTTCTCCCTTAGCTATACCGTGACATGTTTTTACAGAAAATGGGTCTGGAGATATGTATTGGGCATATTGTTTATGGGCAATACGAGGATGTATAAATGATTTTGTGCTTCCTGAGTCAATTAGACATTTTAATCCGTGGAATTTAATATATGGCAGATACTATATTGTAGTTGATTGAGGTTTAGATGTTCGATCATTCTAATATTTCATTTATCGAGGCTGGTTCGGGAAAATTTTTATTTTCTGGAATTTCTGCTTCGTTTTCTTCTCCGGGCATCTCATGCAAGGAGTAATTTTCCGGGTGGTTTTCAATGAATTGAGATTCTAATTGAACTTGTTCTAAATCTGGTATTTGGATGTTATGTAGTTCTCCATATGATTTTTGGAAAGGCCTCTGTGGATAGGGTAACGGTTTTTTGACTTGTTGGAAACTAACACCTGACATGGGTGTCGGTTTATAAGTGTTCAATTTTGGTTGTTGCCAAACATTTATTGGTTTGTTACCAAAAACTTGTTTTGAAAATGGCTATTGTTGTAATGCCTGCGGGGCAAAGGGTTTGTTTGTTTGAGGATAATTGTATCTTTGTACATGTTGAGGGATTTGTTTTACAATTGGGGAATTACTTTTAATGTTAAAGTTTTGATGTGATGAGGTGTTATACTGAATTTCATTTGTTAATATGTTTAAGGCAGTTTGCAAATTTGGTGGATTTTTCGTCCTTAATTGCGAACCAATTGGTTCTTTTAAACCAAATAAGAGTGCTTTTAGAGCTGCTTTACGAAATACCTGTGCATTATAATTCATATTAACATAGCTCAATTGTAAATTTAGCAATTTCGTGATTTTATCATAATAGTCAAAGACGGTTTCTGATGTTTGTTTAATTGAACAAATTTCTAAATTTAATGTGAAACAATCTCGTTTATCTGAATATGCTTCTAAGAGAGCATCTTTTATATCTCCCCAGGTATTAATTTGTCTATTTGCTACGGCTATGGCTGCACTACCTTTTATTTTAGCGATTATACCGTTAATTAGGTATACGTTTTGGAAGTTTCCAGCATCATTAGCATCGTAAAACCTATTTATGAGCGTTTCGCATGATTGAATAAATCTAATTAAAAGTTCGGGTTCTCCTCTATAATCTGAGATTATGTCGAAATAATCTTTTTTGAGTATTGGTGTTGGTTGTACGTTTACGTTGGCGGTTGCCATTGCATTCTATTGTTATTAAAATTAAAATAAAATTTAATATTAATAATTTTGTCAGAAAACTTCGCTTGTTTCGCCTCAAGCGAGATTTTTCTTTACAATTAAATAATATTTGTTAAGGTTTTTATACCTTGCAATTGCAAAAATAAAATATTTAATAATTCTACTATTTTAAGGTTATTATACCTTGGAAAATCTGCGTTATGCAGCGGAGTGATGGTTATTATACCTCGGAAAATCTGCGTTAGCAGCGGTGTGAAGTTATTATTGCAATTCGGATTTTAGAAACAATGAAAAACAAAAGCAAACTTACAGTACCACCATGGACATGGTCCGGATTTTCGGTTTTGGTACTGAGTTTCTTCTGGATTTCTTCGGATTGAACCTGTGGAGTCTTCTCATCCCCTAGGGTTTTTTCCAGTTTTCTTCTCCGCTTACAGCTTGTGACTCGGGAGGGGCCTTCTTTGGATCACTTGCCGTTTTCTTATTGTTGCTTGTGTTTTAGGGTTCGTTTTCCACCGAATCGTTGAAACGAACGTGAAATTGACTGCGCCTTGTTTTTTTCACCGTGGAGATCCTTAATTACACCGTGAAAATGTATTTCACTGTGGAAATCCTACCGACTCTGCGACAGTTATATTTGTCGTGGACAAATAACCGTTTTTAAAAACAATATTTATTTACTCAAAACACTTTATAAGCTTCATTACAATTATTAGCGTTGCGTCGTGGCGGTAATATGCAAAACAATAATATGAAGATACGTATCGTATGAGTTACAATAACAACTTAAAAGATAGCACCCTGTTGTCTATTATATATAGTAGTGATGGGCATAATCGAGATATTTCAATAATCGATTATTAGTAATCGATATAATTTAATAATCGACTAATATTAGTAATTAAAATTAGTAGTAGTCGTACTAATACTAATTAATGCAACGTACAACATAAACGTTCTAATACCACTAACAGTGTGTTTTCTAAAGCCGTGCAACTTACAAATTTACATCGAAACAAACTATCGTCTAAAAATTTAGATCAAATTATATTCCTTAATACCACATTCTTATAAATTTGTTTTTATTAATTTTTATTATTATTGTTTAATCTAGAGTTATTAATTTATTATATAGGTACCTTTGTTTTTATTGAGAATTATACTTTTGTTGTTATTTGCTCATATTTTTTATATAGTAGTAATAACCTTTATTGGCATATTCTCCCTCATAAACAAATAAACCAAACAAAATAATTTACATAAATATAAAAATAAACTTATTTCTGCTCGACTCCTTTCCCCTTCAAAAGCTCGTGCTCCTTCCTGACTCCCTCGGTTCCATTCTCTTCTGTTGGCTCCCAACTCCTCCGTCACTCAACCTGTATTGGTATCTATAACAAATTTTGTATTATATTTCTTTCCCTTCTACATCTTCCCTCTTCTTTTCTCTTCTTTAACTTTCCCAACAGCTTTCTCTCCAGTCCCGACCCCTCTTCTCTTCCTCTTTACTCCATGCCATTTCCTCGCATCCCTCTCACCAGTGTTTCCATTCATCTGCCCCTATTTTGTTCCTCTATATCCCCCCCCCCCCCCCCCCTTCGCCTCCATCCCTTTCTCCTTCCGCCTCCTCCTATCGCCGCTTTCTGTTTTCTTGGTTCCTTCATCCTCCTGATGTACCAATACCATATTTTTCCTTCTCTCTTCCTTCTTCCCCACTATTGTATCTAACATCTCTAGTCCCCTTCCGTCTTCTCCCATATTCCTTCTCCAGTCTTTTCCTTTCTTCTTTTCTTCCTCGTTCAGTTCTATCTCTTTGCACTCTCCGACCCAATGATCCCATTCATCTCATCCTTCTCGACAAAAATCACACCGCCTGTAGCTTTCCTCAATCCAGTATTTGTTCGCTTTCTCCATACTTCCGCACCTGAACCTTGATATTGTCCTTTCTTCCTCCAACGATCTCCCACCCCCTAGGTATGCCGGTAACCTCCACTGTACTTTTAGAATATTGTATTTTGTGTTGTATCTTGTACTCTTGATTTTACTTTCCCGTTCCTGCGCTTCTACCATCTTCCATCTCTCCACTATCTCCCTCTCTATTTGCTTCCCTCCTCTTCTCCTCCTTTCTGCCTCTTCTGTAGCTAATCCTGCCTTTTCGTACATTTTACGTCTGCACTCCTCCCAGTTTGATAGTCCCGTTCCCTTACTTCCCCTTTTACTTATCTCGTCTATTACCAACCTCACTAGTCTCTGTTCTGGCCCGCCCCTCGCTATCATCTCATACCGCACTGCCCTTTTCCCTGCCTCTACACCCAACCTTTCACTCCCCGACTCCTGCCTAACTATGTAATCTGGAGTCGATCTCTCCAGATTCAAAGTCCTTTTTATTTGCCCTATGTGTATCCTCTCTAATCTCCTGCTTTCTTTCCACCCCCATACTTCCGCCCCGTACATCAAAATTCTTTTTATACATGTATTCCATATCTTCGATGTCTCTTGAAAATTCCCTCTCCTCTTTCCCCACAGATTTCTCCTCAATCCTTCCTCGGCTAACCTCGCCTTTCTGCATGCATGCATCATTTGTCCTTCTCCGCTGTTATTTTCTCTAACTACGAACCCCAGGTACATCCACTCCTTCACCTGCTCTAATATGTCTCCTTTCCATGTTATCTTTACTTCCATCCTCCTCCCTCATCCTTTCTTGAACACCATTATTTTTGATTTCCTTGTATTTAGCTCCAACCCTCTTCTGTCCGTGAACCCTTCTAACCTTTTCGCCATTCCTTTTAACCCCTTCTCCGTCTCCGCTAATAAAACTATATCATCCGCAAAAGCCAACGACCATATCTTTGCCGCTCCTAGTTTCACTCCCCCGTCTTGTCCTTTCCTTAGTGTCTCTTCCAATTCAGCAATGTATATGTTAAAGAGTTGCGGACTCAGGGGGCATCCCTGTCTCACCCCTCTCTTGGTTTGGAATCTTTCGGAGTTCTCCTTACCTACCCTCACCCTACACCATGTTTCCTCATATATTTGCTCGATCCTTGACCGTATCCCTTCCGATATTCCCATCCTTGCCATTATCTTAAACATTGTACTTCTGTTTACTTTGTCAAAGGCCGCCTTTGGGTCCACGAACATCGCGTACGTTTCCCACCCTTCTTTGCCAGCTCCCTCTCTACTATGTAGTTCAGCACGTACATGTTATCTCTCGTTCCCCGTCCTTTCCTGAACCCCGCCTGCCCCTCCGGCAAGACTCCTCCGTCTTCCATCTCCTCCTCTAGTCGCCCCCCAATCATCCCTGCATACAATTTGTATGCCACATTAAGTAGCGAAATCCCACTGTAATTTTCCGGTTGCTCCTTGTCCCCTTTCTTCCATATTGGTATTACTACCGCCATCCTCCATCGTTCCGGTAACTCTCTTCTACCCATCCATATGTCGTTTATCCTCCTCAACGTTTCCACCCATAATTCCTGTGGCGCATTTATCCATCCCTCCGCGTCTACCCATCTTCCCCAGCCGCCTTCCCCTTTTTTAGCTTGCTTTTTACCTTCATTAGCTCCCCCCCACGTAAATTCTTCTACATCCCCTATTCTCTCTCTTTGTCTGCATCTCTCTTCCTCCCCAATCACGTTCCCCTCGTCCCCTTCTAATAACTGCTGAAAATACCCCCCCCCCCCCCCCATTGTCTTATGTCTATGCTCCCTGCATATTGTTTACCCTTTTTCTTCTTCTTTCTGAGAAACTTCCATATGTCTTTCTCCTCTTTCAATCCCTGTACCTCCTTTATGTCCCTTTGCATCTGCTCGTTCTCCTTCCTCCTCCACATCTCTTTCTGTTTTCTTCTGCAAATTCCTCCCATGTTTTCTGCCCCTCTCTCGTCTCCCTCATGATTTTTCTCAACTCCTTCTTCCCTCTTCTACATTCTTCGTCAAACCATGATTTTTCTTCTTCCCCCACCATCTTCTTCTTTGTTATGGCCTTTCCCATCTTCTCTGTTATTTCCTCTATGCTCCTTGTCTCCTCCCACTTCACCTTTCTTAATGCCTCCCGATATTCTATACGCGAATCCTTATTCCAGATATTTACAATTCTCTCTTCCCTCGTCCTTATCTTTTTTCTTTCTTTTCTGACCCCCCTCATTTCTACCTCCACCGGTAGATGGTCCGATTCTATTCTTACCCCCACCGTGAAACTATCCATCTCCTTTTTCGCCTCCTCGTTCACAATTATATAGTCGATCACCAGCCTTACGTTTGGCCCAACGTACGTAAACTCCCCTTCTACATCCCCCCTCTCCCACCCGTTGAGTGTAAACCAGTTCTTCTCTTCAAGCCAGTCCATTAGTACCCTCCCTTCTCCATTAATCAACTCGTCCCTTGACCGCCTTTCTTCCCTTTCCGCTAACCCCCTGCAACCTCCCAGCTCCGTTACTTTGCCCATCCTGGCGTTCATATCTCCCCCTATCATTATCACGTCTTCTACCCCCTCTGATACCTCGCTTATTTCTCCTAATATCTCTTTTATCCTCTGATTACTATACACCGTATAAATGCTTCAACACTTGCCGTCTTTCTTAATCTTTCTTTCTTGGACCTCCTCTGTATCTAACCTACTTTTTTCTATTTCCTCCCAACTCTCTCTAACTCCTGTTATAATTCCTCCTCTTGCTCTCCCCCTTCTTCTTTCTCGCACTGCCCCTCGGCATACCCATCTGAATCCTTTCGGCATGTTATCCTTACACCCTTCCCATGTTTTGTTATCTATCCATGTTTCCGTCAAGCCTATGAAATCAATTTTTTTATGTAATCTTCCAAATCCTTGTTCATTCCTTCCTCCCCTTTTATCCATTTCTTTAATCCAGCTATATTCCAAAAGCTTGATGAGAAGCCCCTTTCAACTTCAGTTTCCCTCTTCCCCCCTCTTCCTCCTCCTTTCTTTCTTATATTTTCCTCTCAATCTACATTACTCTTGTCCGCTGCTTTATCCTCCACTTGCCCCCCCCCCCCTAATCCCCCCTCCTCTTGACACTTTTCCCTCCTCCCGTACCGCCCCTGTGCCCCCTCTTCCCTAGTTTTTTGCTACCAGCCCCCCCGGGTTCGCCCTCCCACACTAACCATGTGTTATCTACCTTCAACTTCCTATACCCAATCCTTACTCTCTTTCCTTGTTCCCTTTCTACCACTGCGTGCTTCCAAATCTGCTTCTGTATCTCCCTTTCCTTCTCTGTTAGATCATGGTCTATATATACCCTTTTTCCGCTTAGCTTGGACTTGTTCTTCATCACCTTTTCCTTTTCCCTCTCAGCAACCATTCTTACTAGCACCATGCCCTTCCCTTCCCCACCCACCTTATACGCCTCCTCTATCTCTACCTCCACCTGTAATTCTTCTTTTATCCATTTCGTCACTTGATCTCTTTCCTTACCCTTTTCCACCTCTAGTCCTCTGATCACTAAGTTGTTCCTTCTACTCTTTTTCTCCATTAGTTCCACTCTGTCTTCTAATTTTCTGATTCTTTATTATTGTGGCAGTTTATAAATGTAATTGTAAATGTTGAAGCGTTTTATTTACTAACGCAATATCATCAACACCATTGTACTTATTGTAGTCTTCAATCCGACAATGACGATCGGTCGAGACTACAAAAAATAATTGAAAGAGAAGCTTTGCTTAGCGATACGACTAATTAGTTGCCACAATCGAGCGAGTTCAATGTTAAAATAAAATATCTCGAACCTGGAACTACTATTAATATTTAGTGGTGGGGTTAAAATATATCGAGATATCGACCTTCTCGGTCCGCTGCCACACGATCCGTGATCGACGTACGACTACTAATTTAATACTACTAATTTTCAGAGTGCATAGTCGATTATCTCGAAAGATTTTAATAATCGACTAATTCGTGTATCGCATCTCGATTATTCCCAGCACTAATATATAGTAAGATAGCGCTGACTCGGCGTTGCGTCTTGATTATGGGCAGCGTTGGCAGTGTTACACTTATGACTGTCAAGTGATATAGATAATATCAAACGATTGTATGGGGAGAAAAAAAAGTTTTCAAGTAAAGGAACCACAACACAGCCTACGACAACGGTGACACCAAAGGTAAAGACACAGCCAACAGTCGTAACAACAACGCCTGTAGAAAAAGGAAGCACAAGCTTTCCGGACTTGTGTAAATTAAATAACGTAAATACTTATCTTTTGTTAAACAAGAACTTATACGTATTTTACGAGAAATGGGTATGGGTGATACAGATTGAAGAAATCGCCGAAAATTATAAATCTCCAGTCCCGTACTTAATCACCGACTGGTTGCGATTTTTACCTAGAAATTTTACGCACATTTCCGCAATTTACGTTGGAACGAAATTTCAACATTTATGGAAAAGGTTTATTTTTCAATGTTAATCATATTTAAAATTAAAACAAGTTATGAATTATATATTTTAATTAATTTTTATTATAAAAGACAGCACAAATAAACATAAAAATACAAAAAAATGATACAAAAGAAGCTTTAAAAATGAATACTTTTAGTATTTTTAGTATTTGTAATCGTCAGAACTTTCTCGTATGAGCATCCAAATGTAGTCACCCATCATGTTCTCATTATATTGTCCTTGATATCTTTGTTCAAAGTTCATTATATCCTGGTGGAAGCGTTCCCCTTGCTCTTCTGAATATTCACCCAAGTTATCTTTGAATTTATCCAAGTGCGCATGTAGCATGTGCACTTTGAGTGACATTCTGCAACCCATGACTTTGAAGCTGTCAAGCATATTAGAAATAAGCTCTTCATAATTCTCGGCCTTCTTGTTACCAAGGAAGCCATGAATGACTGCTTTAAGGCTGAGCCACGCTTGTTTTTCATGAGTACTCAGGAGCTGAAGAAAATGTTCACTCGCCATTATTTTCTTTATTTATGGACCGACGAAAATACCAGCCTTAATTTTAGCCTTTGACAGTTTTGGGAAAAATGTTTTTAAATATTGAAAGGCTTCGGAGTCTTGACGAAGAGGCTTTACGAATTGCTTCATGAGTCCTAATTTTATGTGCAGTGGAGGCATTAAAATACGACCAGGCTCTACAATGGGTTTATTTTTTACATTATGTTGTCCGATTTGAAACTCGCTCCGTTGAGGCCATGAATGCTGCTGGTAGTGAAGTGCATCGGCTCTACTGTCCCATAAGCAAAGGTAATACGGATATTTAGTGTATTCCCCTTGCATTCCCACCAGAAAACCAACCATTTTGAAATCCCCTATCACGGACCAGGCATGATAAACTAAATTTTTTGGCTCTCACTTTAATAAACTCACCACAAACATAGCAAAAAGAGTCCACGTCGTTTTTACACATTTTCGATGACATTTTTAGGCCTCGCGACACATAAAATACGTTATTCCTCTAGAAAGCGCACTCGCATACTGCCATGACACTCTGCTACCTCTCACTTCACACCCACAGTCCCTCTCACCCCTCTCTTGCATCATAAATGCAACGGCTTTTAAAAAAATGTGCAAAACCACCGTATATTTAGTTTTCATTATATTAAGTACAAAAGCAAACTTTATTTATTATTAATGGTGTTCCTGTTTACTTTTCCATTTATATAATCAGAAAATAATCACTAAATAAAAGACTCAAAATTTTTTTTTTTTGTTGACCTGTGTTATTTATATAATACAGTGTATTTAACGTATATTAAATTTATTATTAACATGAAGTGTTTTGGCGTTCAACCTTTTTCCCATACCTCCGAATTTCCCATAACAGTCAGCCTGGGCCGATAGTCAGACAGACAAACAAACCGCACAGAAAAACCGGTTAGACAGACATACCATACAGATAGAGAGACAGAGAGAGAGCCAGATTGATTGATTGTCGTTTATTTAGCTTTCGCAGCTATTTCATATTTCATTACAATTTAATTAGTACCTACTCTAAGCTAATATATATTGGGTGATCCATTTCGAGGTTCCCTACTTCTTTAAAGAAAAAAACACAGAAAATTCAAATTTAATGGAGAATGTTTATTATCATTTGAAACAACATTCTTTGGCATTTATTTTTTGAAGATTATTGCCCGGTTTCACAAACTATTGTCAAATGGTGAATTAGATAACAAGCCTTTAACGACTCGTTATTGCTTGTGAAATCCAAAACAATACTAATTTTTCTTTTAACGGTTTGTCAATGTAATCAAGTGTCAAATGTTTGACGATTGATTAAAGAGTCGTTAACGACCGATTATCGTTTGTGAAACCGGGCTTATGTCTATCAAATGTTGGCCGTTGCTACGTCGCAGATGGCCCATCCGTTGAGTCCAATTTTCGATGACTCGTTCGAGCACTTCGACTGGTAACTGGCGAATGACACGCGTGATGTTTTCCTCCAAGGCCTGAATCGAAGCGGGCTTGTCCGCATAAACTTTAGACTTTACATATCCCTACAGGAAAAAATCTAACGGTGTGATATCACACGATCTTGGTGGCCAATCGACCGACCCAAAACGTGAAATTATGTGCTCACCGAAATGTTCTCTCAATAAATCCATTGATTGATGCGATGTGTGGCAAGTGGCACCGTCTTGCTGAAACCAAATGTCGCCGAGATCACGAGCTTCAATTTCAGGCATCAAATAGTCGGTTATCATGGCACGATAACGGTCGCCATTGACGGTTACGTTCGCACCTGCATCATTTTTAAAGAAATATGGGCCGATGATTCCACCGGCCCACAAACCACACCAAACCGTTGTTTTTTCTGGATGAAGTGGCAGCTCTTGAATCTCTCCAGGTTGCTCTTCGCCCCAAATGCGGCAATTTTGTTTGTTTACATACCCATTGAGCCAGAAATAGGCCTCATCGCTAAACAAAATTTGCCTCGAAAACGTTGGATCTTCTTGGAACTTTTCAAGAGGCCATAGAGCGAAGCGATGTCGCTTGGGAAGGCCGAGCGGCTTCAGTTGTTGCACAAGCTGTATTTTGTATGCTTTCAATTTAAGATCTCGACGTAAAATGCGCCAAGTCCATACGTCAGTCCGAGTTGCTGCGAACGGCGCCGAATCGATTCTCCACGGTCTTCGTGTACACTCTCAGCTACGGCCGCTATATTTTCTTCACAGCGTGTTGGACGTGGTCTATTCGGTCCAATATTATCCAATAATTAATGCTGGGTCTCAAAATGGGTGGTGGTGTTGCGAATAGTACGCTCAGTAGGCCGATTATGTTGACCATAAGTTGAGCGAAGTGCACGAAGCACATTCCTCACAGAACGTGAATTTTCGTAATAAAGTTGAACGATTTGTAAACGTTGTTGAGGCGAAAGTCTTTTCATTATGAAATGCCAAACAATACTAAACAAAAATTACATGACGGCATGACACGACTCACACATGATCTGTCAAAAAAGGCTATTGAAAAAAGTATCTCTACTTGAATCACGCGTTATAATACAATATAATACATAACACATAAGGAGTACAACAAAAATTAATACCCAATATCTGAGTAATTCATCAATTCTGCAACAATAATAACTAATGTTAAACTTCTCTTAACAGTCTGTTGAATTGTGCCAAGGTTTCACCCATATATGCAACACATTGTACATTTTAACCCCATCATAAAATATACTCTTCTGCGCATTTCTGGTTCTTCTGAATCCAATGGTGATGTTGCCAGCTTGCCGTGTCACTCTATCTGTCCCACATTCTACACTAACAAACTTCCTTGTCACTTCTTTCGGCATCATTTTCTTCACCGCCTTAAATATAAATATGCAGAGTAGTCTAGTCTACGTCTTACATTCATGAAGAGAGTCGCTTGCAGCATATCGTCTATCCTGGTATATCTGCTGCATTACAATATAACCAGCATCGCTCTATTCTGTGCTACCTGCAGTTTATTCAGCTCCGTCTCTCCCATGCATAATAACAGCGTGGCACAATATTCAAAGTGTGGTGCTATTATTGATTTGTATACCACGCATCTGGTGTACGCCGAGAGGTATTGCCCTATCCCAGGGGTCGGCAACCTGTTGGTCCTTAAGGGCGCAATACTAAATTTGAAAATCACCGAGGGCGCATATTTTACAGATAATCAACAGGTATAAATAGGCATTAAAAAAACATATTTTTTATAACTTTATTTTATTGGTGTCATAATGATACATATAATTCAGTGTGAAACTTGGGTGTCCATATTTTCAGCTAATTTCTTATAATTGGGGATATATTTAGAGTTCCCGGTCCTTAAACAATTATCTAAATGTGAGTCATTAAGCTTTGTTCGGTATTTTGATTTCAAATATTTCATATTTGAGAACAAGACTCGCAATTGTTGTTGCACAATATGAATAAATTTTTAGCGCACATTTCCTTAAAATAGGATACTTATTTTCATCGACTAAAACATTTTATCATTACTATGCGCTTTTAAAATAATATCACTTTGCAAGTTTATTATTTCTAATTCTAGGTCTTCGATATTATGAAACTCGAAATACACTGAAACTATTTCAAGGACATCATCTTCAGTAACATTGAATGGATTTATGAAAAATCTTAGAACGGGTTCTAATGCTGCAAAATCTTCAAATCTAGAAGAAAACTCTTCTATTAGCTTATCTATAATTTCTAAATATGATGTAGCAGTAAAATGTTCATTATTCAAATTTAAACTCTCAACAGTATATTTTATATTTGGGAAATGTGATAATGATTTTTTCAATAGATGGGATTTCAACAACACTAACTTGCATTTGAATGCATTTACTGCACTAATCATGTCAGCGATATGCTGATTTTTCCCTTGTATTTTTAAATTTAATTTATTCAACTTTGCCGTTATATCTGTCAGAAATCCGAGACCTCTGTGAACTTGGCAGCCGACTTTCGAAAAAAAAATATTTTAAATTACCACTAGATTCTCTATCGTTTGTACCCGTTTGTACCACTTTCATTTTCGTTTGTACCTCAAACCAAAAAAAAATTAAATCGTTTTCAAAATTTGACCCGCAGCCGACTTTGGAAAATCGAAAATTTTCCAAAGGGATCTGATTCAGGGTCGTTTGTACCCGTTTGTACCACCTTCGTTTTCAATTTTTCTCGAAACCCAAAAAAGATACCGTAACTTGAAAATTTCGAATGACTAACTTTTCCAATTTTGAAAATTTCGAAAATCTGTAAACGGCGATCGACGCGGAATCGTTTGTACCCGCAGAAATCACTTCCCTTTTCGTTTGTACCTCAAAACAAAAAATTTTAAGAGCTTTTTTCTATTCTGAAAAAAAAATCCGCTTCATTTCCATGATTATTGAGATATCTCAATTTTGTAAACGGGGTTCGGTTACCGACAACGGCGTGAGGTTTGTACCGCTTTGCGTTTCGTTTGTACCTCAAACCAAAAAAAATTACGAGTGTTTCTAAAATTTCAAAAACTAACTTCCACAATTTTTTTAATTTCGGAAATCTGTAAACGGCAATCGACGCGGAATCGTTTGTACCCGCAGGAATTACTTTTATTTTCGTTTGTACCTCAAACCAAAAAATTTTAAGAGCCTTTTTCGATTCTGAAAAATAAAATCCGCTTAATTTCGACGATTTTTGAGATATCTCAATTCGGTAAACGGGGTTCGGTTACTGACGGCGGCGTGAGGTTTGTACCGCTTTGCGTTTCGTTTGTACCTCAAACCAAAAAAAAAATTATGAGTGTTTCTAAAATTTCAAAAAACTAACTTCCACAATTTTGGAAATTTCGGAAACGGGAATCGACGCGGAATCGTTTGTGCCCGAAGGAATCACTTTGATATGCTTTTGTGCCTCAATTAAAAAGTTGTGCATGAAAATTCAGCGCAACGTGAGTTAAACCTCTGCCTCAATATACACCGGGTTGCACGCAAGCCAGGCTCGGAGCTGCAATCAGCTGACCGAGTTCACCGTCGCATGAGCGATGAAAAGTGATACTGCTGACTTCAACCCGCTAAAGATCAGCGACAGCTTTCTGAGTTGGTTGGAGCGAATTCCTTTGGGTTGTGTATCCGTTTGTACTTTTGATTGTTTGCTGCTGACGAATTCCAATCAATACGACCAAAAATGCACTCGACAATTAATAATTTTTCAATAAAATATTTCGTCAGCTAATATAATAGAAATTCTTCAGCAGGGTACTGTAGATTATAGCTGCAGATATATTTGTACAAGGTTAATCCTATCTAGAAAACAATATCGCATGAGTACAAGCGGACTTGGTTATGTGATGTGTTATGTGTGTAAAATACAGGTTAATTTTTTCTTCTTTGTTGTGTTTTCTACCCGTGTAGCTAATTGGCGATTTACACGATACTCCCTATTGATATGTATGCCATTCTCGAGTGTAAGATTCATAGTGGAGAGCTGCAAGGGCTGTGGGGAGTACGGTGGCGTGAGCCGCATGAGTTCGTGTGCATGCATGAGTCACCACTGTCTTTCAAAATCCAGTGATACAATTTTCAAAACCGAGCTACCTAGGTCAATTGTTTTCGCTAGACCGTCTTGTTTATGTATCTTTATCAATAGTTGCGAAAATAAACCGAAAAATGTTGCCAAAGACAACAACGAAAACAATAAAAGGCTCTTAAAATATTTTGGTTTGAGGTACAAACGAAAAGGAAAGTGATTCCGGAGGGTACAAACGATTCCGCGTCGATTCCCGTTTACAGATTTCCGAAATTTTAAAAATTGAGGAAGTTAGTTTTTTGAAATTTTAGAAACACTCGTATTTTTTTTGGTTTGAGGTACAAACGAAACGCAAAGCGGTACAAACCTCACGCCGCCGTCAGTAACCGAACCCCGTTTACAAAATTGAGATATCTCAATAATCATGGAAATTAAGCGTATTTTTTTTCAGAATAGAAAAAGGCTCTTAAAATTTTTTGGTTTGAGGTACAAACGAAAAGGGAAGTGATTTCTGCGGGTACAAACGATTCTGCGTCGATCGCCGTTTACAGATTTTCGAAATTTTCAAAATTGGAAAAGTTAGTCATTCGAAATTTTCAAGTTACGGTATCTTTTTTGGGTTTCGGGAAAAATTGAAAACGAAGGTGGTACAAACGGGTACAAACGACCCTGAATCAGATTCCATTGGAAAATTTTAGATTTTCCAGAGTCGGCTGCGGGTCAAATTTTGAAAACGATTTAATTTTTTTTTGGTTTGAGGTACAAACGAAAATGAAAGTGGTACAAACGGGTACAAACGATAGAGAATCTAGTGGTAATTTCAAATATTTTTTTTTCGAAAGTCGGCTGCCAAGTTCACAGAGGTAAATCCGAGGTTATTTTCTAATTGCTCGTAAAATTCGCCTTCATTTGTGGCAAAAGCATGATAAACCGCTCAAGTATTTTATCTCTGCTTAGCCACCTCACTTCAGTATGTAAAAGAAGATCTGTGAACTGAACGTCCTCATGTTCTAAAAGTAATTTAAACAATCTGTGTTGCATATCTTATGGAATTAATAATTTTTGTTACTATCGCATAACATTTCCTGATGTATGTATGAGATGATAAGAAATAAATTTGGGGAATAAGGAATCCTGTCTAAAGCAATAAATCCTTTTTTCTTACCAGTCATCGCTGGTGCCCCGTCTGTTGTAATTGACGATAACTTTTGTACAGGTAATTTTACATCTGTTATATACTTTTTAAAAGTAGAAAAGATATCTTCTCATCTGGTGCGTCCCTTTAATAGCAGAACTTTAAGGAATTCTTCTTTTGTTGTAAAATCAGAAAATACCATCTTCACGCAAATTGCTAATTGTGATATATTTGTCACGTCTGTCGATTCATCCATCTGTAGCGAAAGGAAAATACAATTTTCCATATCATTTGCTAATTCTGCCTCCAAATTCTCCGCAATTACTTCAATTCTTCTAGTAACAGTTCTTGCTGATAATTGCAACGTGTTTATAGCTGAAACTATTTCCTTTTTATTTTTAAATTCTTCAAAAAGTGAATCAGCAGCTTCTAACATGGCTTCTTTCACTAATTCTCCATCTGTTAATGGTTTTTTATTCTTAGCTAGCAAATGCGATATTTTATATGACGCGATCGTTGCTGCTTTATGTTGTTGCAGTGGTTTAGTAAAAAACTTTGCTGATTAGTTATTGAAGATTTTAAAGAAATATTTTTTTTTCTTCTAATTTCAGAGTTCATTGGATAGTCACTATCAAAATTGGTATGAACGGTCTTAAAATGTCGTTCAATATTACTTTTCTTGGGAATCGAAACACTATTATTACACAACAAACAAATACACTTCCCTTTGTAATCAACGAAACAATATACATGTTGCCATTCATCGTTAAAATAATATGTTCTTTTTCTTTTACATTTATCCATAAAGGGTTTTGAAAGAAAAGCATTATTTCGGATTACTTGGTAGTTTTAAATGCACGGTCTACGCGTGGTCTGTTCGAAATACGATCACACACTAACAAAAAATACGTGCGTGTTATTAGATACGCTCAAGGTTAGCAAACTGCTAATCTATGCACAATCCTAAACTCAACTGACTACTTGCTGTATATCGCCGTTTGACAAGAGTAAGTAAATCGCTCTAGCAATCATACATTTACATTAGTCCAGCGAGGGCGCATTAAAAATCGATCGGGGGCGCCCGCAGGCGCCGCGTTGCCTACCCCTGCCCTATCCTATTCAGGAAGCTCGTTTTATTTCCTATTTTAGCCAATACATATTCACAGTGGTCTTTTAGTCGTAGCTTATCATCAATTATTACTCCTAAGTATTTAATTTTTACCACTTGCTCTATTTCAGTTCCGTCCATACATTTCAACACAATATTCCCTCTCACTTCTTTCTTCACACTCCTTATAATCATACATTTGGTTTTCTCCGCATTCATTTTCAACTTATTCCTACACATCCATCTTTCAACTGTGTTTAATGCCCTATTCATCTTACTTTCCACATCCGTGCTACTATCTCCAGTTACATATATTAATATGTCATCAGCAAACAATTTTATTGTGCAATCTTCCGGGCACATGTCGACAATATCATTTATGTATATACCAAAAAGCAAGGGTCCTAACACGGATCCTTGGCGTACTCCGTATTTCGTTGTCAGAATTTCTGAGACCAACTCGTTAAATCGAAGCTGCTGTGCTCTATTGCTTAAGTATGACCTGAACCATTCCTACACTTTTCCCCTAATTTCATATTCGTATAGTTTTTCTAGTAGTACTTCTCTATCCACAGTTTCAAATGCTCTTTTTAGATCCATGAAAATTACTCCTATTAGTTTACCTTCACGGATGCTTATTTTGCATTCATCTAATACGACCTGAATCGCCGTCTCACACGAATATTGTTTTCTGAAGCCCGACTGGTGCTATGTCATAACTTTATTAGTTTCTAAATAATTTTCAATTTATTGGTTTCACTGGTGAAATCAATAAATTAAGTGTTCATCATCACGGAAAACGAAGACATCCAAATATCAAGACGGAAAACAAATCCCAAAATTTTATTTTCAATTTGATTTTTCACTACTAATTCAAGGAACTTTTCATACAGTGGTAACATATTGATTGGGCGAAAGTCCTTTGCTTTTATAGCTTTCTCTATCTTTGGTATTGGTACTATTGGTGACGTCTTCCAAGTGTCAGGAAATCATTCCTCTTTTAGGAATCCGTTGATTATATCAACAAATTCTTGTTTTATTGCACTGAATCCTAAATTTAATATCTCTGTCGTTATTCCTTCTTCTGTGCCTTTCTTCTTCGGGTGTCTTGTAATCATTTTCTCAAGATCTTCTACTCCGACGTTTACAAATTGTTCAAAGGTTATTTCGTTTCCCACTCCACTAGTCAGCATTCTTCTCTTGGCCGGAATGCCAGATGTATCATTCGATATTGTGCTGACAATGTTATTAATGCTTTCAATGTAAAATACATTGAACTTATCGGCTAGTGTTCCTGCCATCGTATCGTCCAGGATTTCGACATTTATATTGCAATTTTCCCCAAGTCTTACTGGTTTACCCCTGATTAGTCCCTTCAAAGTTTTTCACGTTTTAGTGGGTTCATCTTTATTGCAATCTATCATATTTTCGTAATATTCTTTTTTTCTGTTTTATCAACTTAACCACGGCGTTTCTCTATACCTTGAAACTGTTGTCAATTATTACCCGTTCCCTCATACATTGCTTCCCTATAAGCGTTGTCTCTTTCTCTCCCAGCGCTTCTTACGTCATTGCGCGCATGCGAGCAAGGCGGTCGAATGATTTGTATACGGTCTTTTTCTTAATTATATTGATTAAAGTGATTAAAGTTGTGTCAACTGAAATTAATCTTTGATATTATGTGTGAGTGATCGATAAGTTTTTGTGAATTGGACTTTTTTGCACAAGGTATTACTTACTTATTATCTTCTAACCTAAAAACTGTCCACCTGTGTTTTAACACGTGTTTAACCTTTCCGTGGCCTTTCTGTTCGTCTTGTAAGTCACCGCGATAGGCCCCGCTGGTGTGAAGGGTGTCCCTGTTAGTAATTTCCTTATTTTCCCGAATCATGATTTGTCTTAAATGTGATGCCGAAATAAATGAGAGCGTTTCTAGATCGTTTATTAAATGTGACGGCTGTAATCGGTCAATACATACAACCTGCTCGGATTTAACAGCAAATGACTTAAAATGTCTTGAACTTCGTCCGAGTAACAGGCGGAGAATTAAATATATATGCATTGAGTGTGAGCAGGGGCTTCATCAATTGCCTAAGCTGTTATCGTTTATAAATGAGCTCAGAGATGAAATCACAAGGTTAAGAGATTTGATTAACAATCCTCCCCGTAGAAATTCAGCTGTTACCGATGAAAACAATTCTCTATCTTCAATTGCGTTTGAAGAAATTGTTCATGAAATCACTGAACGAAATAAAAGGGCTTCTAACTTAATAATTTATCATGCGGCTGAAAACGGCACCACTAAGAAGGAGCAAACTGATAAGGATCTTGTTTTCGTTAGAAGTTTAATATCTGATTTAGGTCTGGATGACCAACAAATAAAATCGGTCAGATTGGGTAAATTTGATCAGAGCTATGTCACGTCCGATTAAGGTTCACTTTTCTTCCTCTGATTCTGTACATAGCATTGTACGGAACTTTAAAAAATTAAAGACTAACAAAAAGTACTCAACAATGTCAGTATCTTATGATAGAACTCCTAAGCAAATAAGCTTATACAAATCAGTAAAGAACGATCTCAATCTACGTCTACAAAATGGTGAATCTAATTTAAGAATTAAATATCAAAATGGCGTTCCAGTAATTGTATCGGCTGCTCCATCGGAAAACTAGATAGGTCCAATGAGTTAACCACTTCGCTTGAATTATATTATCAAAATGTTAGAGGGTTAAACTCAAAGTTGCATCAATTCTATTCTAATGCTTCTGACTTTACTTTTGATATTATTTTGATCTCTGAAACATGGCTAAGTGATTCGGTCTTTGATAATGAACTATTACCAAGTCAATATGATATCATTCGTTGTGACCGTCAATTTTCTGTGGTGAATCGTCGCAAAGGAGGAGGGGTTCTTCTTGCCGTTGCAAATAAACTTACTTACACAGTAATCGATACATCATCTTTAACAGATCTGGTGCCTCTTGTTGATATTATTTTGTGTAAATTCAAATTTTCTTTTTTTAATCTCATCGTGGGAGTAGTATATGTGCCGCCATATACTTCAGCTAATGAACTAGAAATTTTTACATCTGTTCTAGAACAATTCTTACTGAATCACAGTTTTATAATCATCGGTGAGTTCAACCTACCAAATTTTAGTCGAAATACCTCACATTGTAGTAAATCGTTATGCTTGGAGCACTTTGTTAATATTCTCGGGATCAACCAATGTAATAATGTTTTGAACTCGTTTGGAAAAATGTTGGATTTGTTACTAACAAATACTGGATTAATATCATCTCTGTCTCGTTACAATTATCCTCTAATTAATGAAGATTTATATCATCCATCATTGTCCGTTAGTGTTAACATTCAAAAATCTGAGAGTTCATCTAAATTTCCTCTCAACAATCTCTGGGCATATAACTTTCGTAGGGCCAACTTTCTTTTATTATACGATGCTTTATACAAAACCCAGTGGACAATTTTAGAAGGTATGACTGATGTAGATGAAATCGTAGACTGCTTTTACTCAATTTTATATAACGCTTTGGACGCACATGTGCCTAAGAAACGACCTAAACCGTCCAAATATCCGATAAGGTTCACACCAGAAATTAAAACAAATCTGAAAACTAAAGATTATTATAGACGTAAGTGGTTAAAAACCGCTCACACATTTTTCCTCATCGAGTTCAAGCGTCTTCGTGAACTAATAAAATCTGACATTAATGATGCCTACAAGTCCTATCTGGCTGTTATGGAAAATAATATCAAAAATAATCCTTCTGATTTGATGAAATTTATAAATCAAAAACGAGGCTCCACACGTATTCCTAACACGCTTTACATAGACAATAAAGAACTGTCAAATCCTGATAGCATTGTAAATGCGTTTGCAGACCACTTTGCTGAAACTTACTTGAACGAGGACAAAATGGTCTTCTCAGAATTACCCAGCAATATTTTTCCTTTTAGTTTTGTGCAAGTGGAAGAATCTGACCTCATTAAGGTTATGGCTAAATTTCCAAATAAGTTGACTGCAGGTGATGATCTAATTCCCAGCTTTCTAGTACATGACTGCAGATATGCCTTGGCCAAACCATTAACTATAATATTTAATCTTGTAATAAGGGCCTCAACCTTTCCATCTAGATGGAAACGTGCTAAAGTTACCCCAGTTTTTAAAAAAGGGGATAGTTCAATGGTTTCTAATTATAGACAGATCTCTATTCTGTCCAATTTTTCTAAAGTGCTTGAACAGGTTATTTATACAGTAATATATAAGAATGTTAAAATGTATCTGTCTCCACATCAACATGGGTTTGTTTCCGGACGTTCAACGGTGACAAATTTAGCTACCATCGTTCAATACATGGCTGAAGTTATTGATAAGGGAGGGCAGGTGGATGTGATCTACACTGACTTCAGCAGAGCCTTTGACACCATTCAGCACAACATCCTGTTGCATAAACTCAGTTTCTTTGGTTTCTCTAATAGCGCACTAGCCTTATTGCATTCATACCTAAGCAATAGAGTATCGTATGTTTCTTATAACGGCTATTCTTCCAAAGAATTCTTGGTTACTTCTGGAGTGCCCCAGGGCTCGAACCTGGGTCCTTTGTTATTTATTTTGTTTGCTAATGACTTGTTGTTAAGACTCTTTTGTCCCGTTCTGGCTTATGCGGACGATATAAAACTTTATCACTTAGTTTCTTCGCAAGAAGATATGGACCTTCTTCAAGCCAACTTGAACATGATAGTTGAATGGTGTGGTACTTTCAAATTAACTTTGAATGTAACAAAATGTTCTACTGTTAAATACACTCGGATGCAAACTCCGTTTCTAAGCTTTTATCATATTAATGGTCAGCTACATGATAGAAAATTAAGCATAAAAGATCTAGGAGTAACGTTTGATTCGAAGTTAACATTTCTTTTACATCTTGAGAATGTTGGCTCTGCTGCCTACAAGTCACTGGGTTTCGTTATGCGTGTTTGTAAATCGTTCTCTGATGTTAATTTGGTAAAGCAACTTTATTATTCCTATGTCATGAGCAAAATTGAATATGCTGGTATAGTGTGGTATCCTATTTATGCTTCACATATAATGGTCCTGGACAGAATTCACCGTCGATTCTTGAAATTTTTATCATTTAAGCTAGATGGAGTATATCCGGACCGAGGAGTTGACCAAGCTCAGTTATTAATGCGACATGGGATGCTTTCGTTAAGTGACAGGAGGGATTTGCAGTGCGCCAAATTTACACAGAAGCTGTTGCACAATCGCATAGATTGTGAGTTCTTGCTTGCGAGGATTCCTTTTTATGTGCCAAGAGTACCATTGCGGTACCATGCCTTTTTCCACCTGCCAACAGCAAGGACAAATGTTTTGCGAAGGGCTCCAATCACGATATTGTGTAAAGTCTCAGAAAAAATGTTCAGTGACTTGTTCGCTTAATCAATGTATTTAAGTATGTTCTTTCTTTTTTATTTTTCATGTATTGTTTTTCTTTCATTAAATATGATGTATATATATTTTTCTTATAGTTATATTTTGTCCTGTAATTGATTCTCGTTGGACAATAAATGGGTATTATTATTATTATTATTATTATTATTAGTCAACCATTTTTCCCTCCCATACTCGTGGTTTAACTATCATGTTTGTTTTGAATTTCCCGCCTATCGGGCTCGACCAATCAGGAGCCAGGATTTGGTTCCCAGTCTAAACCGACGCATACCTACTTATTCCTAATTTACGCACGCTATACACAATATTACGTTCGCACGAATGCACCAATTTCTGTTTCACTATAAACTCTGTTGTTATCTCAACAGAGCACAGGAAACAATGATCTTTGAATGAGAATATTGAGGATCGCAGTTGTGGTTGCACAGGTGTGACATCACCTGCTCTATGCAAAAATGCAAATTTTGATCTCTCATTGTTGTACCTTTTTCGACACGCATCGTGAACCACTACTGATTTCAGTCCCAACAAGAGTTTCCTCTTGTACACCTCACTTCACTTCCTTGCAATGGATTTTCACAAATGAAACAGTTCCCTTCCTCAGAAGCCATGTATCTGAAAATGCGCGAACGACATTGTTGAACGACACAAGTGTTGCCAGATAAAATTTTCTCGCAGCGGTATAACCTTACCTCAAATAGCGGTAGATGGCGGTAGATTTAAATTAAATACAATGAAATAACGTCGTAAAAAATAGATAACGGCGCTGAACCCTTTACAGATATATTTTTAATAGATTAGTTTAATGAAAAATATGCAGAAAGACAAACATTTTATTTAAAAGCTAACAAGTTTGAAAACTTAAAATAATTAATAACAAGATAACAACCACTAAGATAGCGGGACTTAAAACACGTTACTTACTTAATACTGAAAATTATCAACAATTTATTATATAAATAGAATATATAATCTAACCTTTGTAAATGTCTTTGGTAATTAAACGACGCATGTCATTTGGTTTGAAATTAAGACAATTACCTGCGACAATACGTTTGCTATGTATCAGTCCTATAATTGTGTCAGTACCAAGTTTGTTGCGTTGCTTGGTTTTTAATAAGTTTATGGTCGAAAACATTCTTTCAGCATCCGCACTTGACTGCGGTAAAATAAGTAGATTAAAAATAAATTGTGTTAAATTGGCAAACATAGGTGTGCCGTCGCCGAATTTTATATTTGAAATATCGCACCAAAATTCAAAGATGTTATCATTGTTTGGCAAATCTGAATTTTTTAAAAGTCTCCATTCGTTATCTACTATTTGCAATTTGTTTGCCTCGACTAAATTTGGCCATTTTGAGGCTATAGGGGCAATAGTGTTAAAAACTGTTTGGCGGCCAGACTAAGGGTTCAAAAAAAAAGATAACTCCTTCAATAAATTGTCTTCTGAAGGAAAACGCTTCAGTATTTGACTTACTCCTTCAATATAAAATTCCAGGCAAGTTGTTTTGATACGACGTAATTCAGCTCCATCTAGATTTCTTAAATTAATTGCTACCCCTAAATACATATGTTACAATGGTAACATGTTTCTGGGATTTTTAAAATCTACGTAAAAAACTTCATTACGTTGTAGAATTTCATGTTTTATATAATAATCCAACAATGTTTTCACCACCGTTGTTACTGATGAATAAATATTGCTTATTTGAGGATTTTCAGATTGCATCTGTGTATTTAAATTTGCATATAAGGGCAAAACGAACTTCAAAAATTGTAAATAAAATTTGTAAACTGGGTTTCTTAAGTGTGTTAAAATATTAACGGACTGAATATCTGCTCCACGGTCGTATTCACGGTCCATCGGTGAAAAAAAGAATTAGTGCCTCGTATTGTTCGATAATTCTTTCAACCACACTTAATAGAGATAACCACCATGTTTGGCCTGGATGCAAAATTTTATGTGCTCTAATGTTACAAAAGTCTTGGAATGCCTTGAAGTCTAAAAATCGTTTTTGGGCTGTTGCTAAAATAATTGTCTCGGGTAATAGCTTCTACAAAGTTAGGTAGTTTACTACATGCATTTGACGCACATAATTGATGCTACTGAATTATGCCGTCCCGTCATATTTGACCCACCTTCCGCAGCAAAGCCAATGAGATTTAATGCATATGGAATATTATATTCAGCCTGTGCACCTTCTACAAGAAGAAGTGTTAAAAACAATCTTGAATATTATTGTTGATTATCAACCTTGCAACCAAGCATAAATGTTTCATTGTTGTTTCGTCTATAATTAAACTAAATTTATTATTTCTTAATTTTTCAATCAAAGTTTCGGATGAGTAGGTACCAATTACATTTTTTATTATATTTGTTGTTTTAGTTCGTGCAGAATCAGGACATACCGATCGCAGCAAGTCTGGGACATGATCCATTATCGCCATTGGTAAATTATGTTCTACAACAAAAGCCGCCAATTTCAATTCAGCATCCTTAACATCCGTGTCGAGTCCTTTAGGCATCATATCCTTTAAGGATCTCTGTTTGAGTTTTCCTCGGCATGCTTGCTTATGCTTTTCTGATGTCCAGGTTACAAGAAATGCAGTAGGCAAAATAAGATCCATACAAAAAAGTTAGTAAATATAAACCACATAAACACTTCAAAAAAATATGCCTTCTTGCTTGCCTGTAACCATCCCTTCAGGTCTGGTTCATCTTCCCATCGGTGACTGTAGGTTTGATGATATTTTCCTTTTCATGGGGTGTCTGAGCCCTATCAGAACTGACTCCTGTTTCTTCAGAACTGGCGCGACGCAAGATCCCCGAATGTCCTGCTTCTGCCATTATATACCGTACTATAAATTCAAAAATTAATCATGTTATTTTATTTTTTATAACTTAATAGTGGCGCAACATAAAATTAAAATAAATTCACTTACCCTCAATTAAATCAAATGGACATTGTCGAAAAACTGTTAGCACTTTAACTCAAAGCTTTGCGATTCGCAAAATTTAAACGCAAGTGACGTAAAGTTCTGTTCGATGTGCTCATTTTTAATTAAATCATTTGGAAAAAATCCCCCATTGAAACTCAAACTTTAGCTCCAGTTACAGTAATCTCAATTGCCGACATCATTACAAAACCCGTGACATCACTTCTAGTACCGAAATGGGAGTTGCTTCCAAATGCTGACAGAGGGCGCTTTTTTATTAATTTACAAATAACTCTAGTCGTAAGAAATACAAGGTGGGCCAAAAGAAGTCATCCGATGTTGTTTGGCTCTCATTTTTTTTCTAAATGAAAAACTTCGATTCTGTTTTTTGATTATGTTCATTTGAACCTTATTATTTTATTGGGCAAGTCGAGAAGATGATATCGGCCAAATGGGCGCCGTCACAATTGATTGCCATACGGGCTCGTTTTGTGGCATTTTTCATCACTTCGGCGAGAACTTCGGGCGACAGATTCTCGCACTCGTGTCGAATGTTGTCCTTGAGGGCTTCCAGGGTCTCGGGCTCGTTCACGTAAACACGGGACTTCAAAAAACCCCACAAAATGAAGTCTGAAACGGTTAAATCGGGCGATCTTGCGAGCCAGTGCAAATTGCCAAAACGACCCGGCAACGCCGCCTTCAGAATATCTGGTGTGGCACGCTCGTGTGTGCCGTTGCTTCGTCCTGTTGGAACCACATGTCCTCCAGTCCTAATTCGTTCAATTGCGGCAGAAAAAACATGGTCCTATAGCGCGCACCGTCCACTGTTGTCGTTTGACCAGCGGCGTCCTCGAAAAAAAAAATGGCCGATGACTCCTCCAGCGTGAACAGCGCACCATGCAGTCACTTTGAGCGGGTGTAATGGCTCCTCGTACATCACTCGTGGATTTTCGGTGCCCCAAAAGCGATAGTTTTGCTTGTTCACATACCCGCTGAGGTGGAAATGAGCCTCATCGCTCATTATGATTTTGGTCGAAAAATCGTCCTCGAGATTGAGGATGGCTTGGGCGTAGGTTACACGCGTTTGGTGGTCGACAGGCAGCAGCTGATGCACGGACTTGACTTTGTACGGGAACATGCACAGGTCTTTGACCAAAATTCGCCTTCGGGACGACCGGCTGATGGCTAATTGCGAGGCACGGCGTCTGGTCGATGTTTCTGGCGACAGCTCGATATCCTCGGCAACAGCGGCGATATTCTCGGCAGAACGGGCGCTCCAGGGCCGGCCACTCTTGACAACGTCTCGTGTGGTCCCATACTCTTCAAGGTTGGTGGCCAAACGGCGCAGTGTTTGCCCAGTCGGTATCGGACGACTGGGGAGTCGGCGACGGAATTCGCGCTGCGCCAACACCACAGACGAATTGTTACGCAAAAAATAGACGCGATTATTCCGCGTTCTTGGGGAGTGTATCGCTCCATGGCTTGTTCACTTGTATTCTACATCTGTCTAGTTTACAAATGTCAAAACAGATTTGACATTGGCCTCCATTTGCAAAAATAAGACCATCTTCCAATGGGGTGATTTCTTTTGGCCCACCTAGTACAATTTACTAAAGTTAACAAATAAAAGAAATAAAAACCTTGATACATTTATTATTATAAAAAAATGTACAAACGGTAGATTTGGGTGTTAAAACGGTAGGGCGATATTTGTGTTCCGAAAACGGTAGAAATACCGCTTTAGCGGTCGATCTGGCACCACTCCTACTGATCATAGATTAAAATACTCTATACATGAGAAAGTCACTAATACAGTACTGGTGCGTGAATAGCAGCGCAGTCTGGATCCAGGGCGTCCGAACTAACCAGCGTGTATAGCAAGTTGCCAAACTTAATACAAATTTTTCATTTTTAGAGATTTATATAAAAAAATTATTTATTTCTTAAACATACGCTTCAATTTAAATTCTATTTTTTATCTTACAAAATTTTAAATATTTATTACGTGCAGACACTATAATGGAATCAGTTTTTTACTTTTCCCCTGTAACACCAAATTAATATTTTTGCAATATGTATATATAAAAAATTTAACTAAATATTGTACTAAACTTCGTTCAAGACTCTTTATGAACAGGACAACATATAAATTCAAATTTCATATTTGCTACCTCTGATTCAATCAGTTGAGCCACATGTGTTGCATGACATTTTTCAGACACCTCCTGAAGAACTGTCTGCCGAATCTCAACAACATCATTCATCAAACGTTTTGAGGGTTACTTTAACGACTTCCCTCTCGAAGACTTATAGAACGTGCTTCGCTTCTTCTACATTCATTTCGCACGATGCACATCATTGGATAAAAAGTCCTTTAATATATTTAAAGTGTCTTCATTGTCATTTCCTCACAATTTAAACCGACACTGTGTTTGGAAATTAAATTGTTTATTAGCAGTGTTTTATACGTACCGATAAATGACGGATTTACATTACGTAAGCCCTGGCTAAGTACTGATCCAAAGAAGTTTTCTAATGCGTCTTGGTTGAAATGTCTCAACAATAAAACATCAAAACCCGCTGTCGAAAGTTTTGTTCACAGAGCTTGAAAACGACGTATTGTATGAATCCAATTAGTGACTAATTGAGGTGTAGATATACGATTATGCCCATCTATAAATCTAATGCTAGCGAAAATTTTTAAGGCATCTGCCCATAATGTATGATTCCTGACACGAGCTCTTAAATTTTTTCCACCTCGCTCTCGATCATAACTGCTATTCAAAGAACAGTTGGTCGAAAAACAGAAGAAATTCAACAGTATCTGCAGCTTCTGCTAACAATCAAACTTAGTGTAATTTGTTGATTTTTAATCGCACAAAACAATTAATACTATTATGCAGATGGTAAGTTAATTATTACTATGTATTTAAACTTATCAAATTTGTAGAATAAAATTCAAACTATAAATGAAATCAACTTGAGCTACAATTTGATGAAAAAGGATGCTTAATTATATTATATTCAATATTGCGCTATTTTCTGCATTATGGAATTAAAGATTACATATATATATGAAAAAAAAGGTTTTTACCGCGGGAACAAAGATATATGAAAGGAAAGATTCTTGGGCATACACCCGCATGGAAACACGCAACCTTTTTAATTTGGCTATACCGTCCTGATGACGACTAATAAGTCAGAAACACGTGTCGGCCGTTGCGTGTTTCCATGCGGGTGTATGCCCAAGAATCTTTCCTTTCATATATATATATATATATATATATATATATATATATATATATATATATATATATATATATATGATGTTGATACGTAGATTCTCGCGGGTAAAATCTGTTCTGTTTTCTCGGGTAATGAACCGCGTTGTAGAATTATTCCTGTAAGGGTTGTTCCGACGTTTCGGCAATGTCACAATTCTCATCTTCAGGTTGGTCTTCTCGGTCTAAGCGATCTAGAAGAACTGACGTTTGAAGTTACTGCTCCGTCTTTATATGCTGTGGTTTCGTTCCGGGTCGATGTGCATGCTTGGTTTCTACACTGGCTTCGGGTCAGTGGGCCGTGTCGTTCTTGTAACTCAGTGGGTGGTGATATTTTCTTTTTGTCTATCACGGACTTGTTATTTGTCCGGGCAGCAAGTGCTGGTCTCCATGTTCTTGAGTTCTTTGAGCGTCATCCCGTTTGTTCATATTTTGTGGCTGCTTTTCTATTTCAATAGCTTCCCGTATTATCCGTGTCATGAAGTGTGGTATGTTAGCTATGGTTTTCGTGTTCTCAAAATCTATGTTGTGCCCCGTGTCTAATATGTGCTTCACTAGACATGATGATGTATCCTTTTGTTTCACTGCTCTTATGTGTTCTTTCTTTCGGATATCAATTCTTCTGTTAGACTGCCCAATGTACTTGCTGTCACAGTCTTTGCATGGAATTTCATACACACCTTGTTCCTCTAGGGGAATTTTACTTTTCGGATTCCTCAATAGCGCTTCTATCTTCAGGTGTGGTTTAAATACCGTGTCGATATTTTCCTTGCGCAAGATTCGGCTAATTTTATCCGTAGTTCCCTTGACATACGGCAAGAAAGCTGTTGCTATAGGCTTCCTGTCTGCATCTTCAGTATTTTTTTCTGCCTTGGTTTAGTTGCTCTTTGTATTTCTCGTTTGGTGTAGCCATTTGCTTGTAATGCCTGGTGTATATTCTTCATTTCTTCGGCCTTGTTGGTGTCGTTTGCAATCCTTTCCAACCTTGTAATGAGCGTCTTTATCACCGAGTGGAGTTGTCCTGGATGGTGGTGTGATTCGGCGTCGAGATATCGGTTGGTGTGGGTCTTCTTTCGGTACACAGTATGGCTCAGGCGATGGTCTTCTGTCTTCGTAAGTAGGACGTCTAGGAACGGCAGCTGATTGTATTCCTCTACTTCCATTGTCAATTTAATTTGGTCGTGTTGTTCATTTAGATGGTTGAGGAAAGTAGCTAGTTCTGTTCTTCCGTGTGACCATATTACGAAAGTATCGTCAATATATCTTAGCCATAGATCAGGTTTGAGTTTCGCAGTGTGCAATGCTGTGGTTTCCAGGTGATCCATGAATAAATTTGCAATTACTGGTGACAGCGGTGATCCCATTGGTGCTCCTTCCCTCTGTTTGTACCGTTGGTCTTCATACATGAAATAAGTATTCTTCAAACAGTGTTCTGCTAAATCAATTATATGTTTAGCTGGTTTGTGCTTCTGTTTGATTATCTCTATGGCTTCTTTGACCGATATTTGAGTAAAGAGTGACACGACGTCAAAACTTACTAACAGTTGGTCTGGCCGTACTACCTGGTTCTTCAACAGTTCAATCAAATGATCTGCATTTTTTTACATATGATTTTGATTGTTCAGCGTACGGTTGGAGTTGTTTTGCAAGATATCATGCTAGTGGTTGAGTTGGTGATCATCTGGAACTCACAATTGGTCGTAATGGTACATCCTGCTTGTGGATTTTGGGTAGTCCGTATAGTTTCGGGCATCTTGATGCTTTTTCTCTTGGTATAAGTAGCTTCTTCGTCTCTGGGTCGATAGGTGATGCTGCAATTTTGCCCTTGGCCCTTGGTGTTGTAGGATCTGTTGGTGTCGGTTTATATGCAGGATCTTCTAATATTGTCTTCATTTTCTTCTTGTATTCGTCGGTATTCATGACGACCGTAGCGTTGCCTTTGTCAGCCCGAAGAATGATGATGTCTTTGTTTCCTCATGGACTTTTTAAGGCAAGATATTCCTTTCTTGTGATGTTTCTTTTTGGAGGTGTGCTGTACCGTAAGAAAAACCAGCAGCCATAGCTTTTCTACCGTATGTCAGAGGGACCACGGACAAGATAAGCAGGATCCTTAGTACACAGAACATCGATACAACTTTCAGACCATACAGAAAGATAGAAACGATGCTGAGGAATCCAAAAACGAAAATTCCATTAGAAACGCAGGGAGTGTACGAAATACCATGTGGAAACTGCGAGAAGACATACATCGGTCAATCATATAGGCACATCGAAGTCCGTAAACAAGAGCACATTCGCGCCGTAAAACAAAGAGATTCGTCATCGTCATTGGCTAGCCATTTCTTAGACACAGGACACAGGATCGACTTCGACAATGCAAGGACAATAGCTAACATTGAACAGTTCACCAGCAGAATAATACGGGAGGCAATAGAAATAGAGAAACGGAAAGAAATCCTCAACACACGAGATGATGCCCAACGATTGCCTGCAACATGGAGACCAGTATTACAACAATACAGTTCCAGCAGTGTTCAAAGGACAGCGCCACAGGAACCGCTACAGGTCATCACACGCCCACTACACCAAGGTCCATTAACCAGGAGCCGAAGTAAGAAGCAGTCGAGCGTAGTCAACCCCAACAACAAACCGGAATATAAGGATCAACGAGTAACTCCGAACGTCAGTTCTTCTAAGTCAGCGAGACCTAGAAGAGCTTCCTGAAGATGGCAGATGTGACTCTGCCGAAATGTCGAAGCGAACATTTCTATATTATATATATTATATATATTGTACTAATATTTCTGTTGTCCGTTCGTTGGATGTCAGAAAGTATTAATACTTATTTATATAATTTTTTATTGTTATTTTTTTTTTAATGTGTGTAAATTAAATTTTTGGGTCTATGTATTAATATGTTTCTCGGTGTGGTTTATTTATTGTTGGTAAGTATGATGTATTAATTATGTCTATTGTTGACTCGAAGGTATGAGTGGTTGCGGTATGTAGTGATCTATATGGTTAGTAACTAGTGTGTGTGTGTGTGTGTGTGTGATGTGCGTTAAATTTACTTTTGCTAGTATTATTTTAAATGTTTCTCTTTAGTAGAACAAAACAAACTTTACAAAAATTGCTCTTTTCTCAGGGAATATTCGTGGGTGTAAATAAATTACTTTGTGTCGGTTGGTCGTCTCAGAACGTATGAATAAATACAAGGACAGGATCTTTTTTTTTAACAACTACCAAACGAAATGGTTATTGTAGGTAAAGACAACATTTATCGAGGAAAACAAAATAAATACAATTGTTGAAATTCGCCTTTGCGAGTAGCTATCTATATAGAATGAGAAAAGTACTCTGTTATTGATCTGATTAATTGATCACTTATAGATCGCTAATTTAACAGAGTTCTTCCCGTTCGGGCTGGTCGACCAGTAAAATAAGCTATTTACCGTAACGAAAATGAAAACAAGTGTGTAATATAAGGGTAATATTTACAAAATACTATAATCGGTATCGGTAACCGTCCGTAGTGGGTCCCTAGTTTACAGCTAAAAATACCTGCATTCAACTGTGGATTGCGTTAGCGTCAAACGTCTGTGATTGAATTGGTGTCCAACAGAGTACAACGTAACGATGTACCTATCCTCGAAGTCGGCCTTTTGGTTTCTGTGTATTCGGATCTTTCTTCAGATTTCGGATTTTCACAAAAGTGATCTCAATGTGTTCCGGAGCTTCTACGACGACTCTTGCGCAGCTTGCAAGTTCGACACGTTCGGAAAAACCCCGGCTTCGTCGGATCTTGTTTCCCGATGACACGTTTTACATGAAGTCCTGTGAGTATGCACGACGATTAAAACTTCTGGGTAATGTCGTTTCTATTTTTTTCAGGTCAAAATCCCTTTTTCTGGCGGAGCTACGTACAGTTTGTGTTTTTTTCTGACGTTTTAACAACGTGTGTCCTTTTTTTTTATTTATATTATGGCTATCTGGTTTTTGTTCAAAAATGTACCTCGTTTTTACAAAGTTGCTCGTCATTGGACGAGTTGGTTAGTGAGGTTGTTACAACGACATTCGGCCACCTTAGTTGTTTTTAATAGCGGTGATTAAATCGCTTCCAACCGTTGTCGAGGTACATTAACCTAATTTATTATACAAAATAACTTATTTCAAGATGATGTGAAAATTATTTTTACAAATTTAATAACGATATCTTTACTAAAAAAAAGGTACAATCCTCTCATGAGTCCGAGACGACTATGTAGAAGTGTGGGAGAATGAAATTTATGCGCGTTAACTGCGGAAAATGGTCCGTTTTAGATAGGTATGTTGATTTTTATTTTTAAATCATAATATATCATTATATCTGCCCCTTACTTCTTTTAAAAAAAAATTTGAATCTAGTGTTTATGAATATTTTTTTATAGATTGTAATTTTTTTTTTCGTGTCTAGATTTTTTTTTTTTTAATCTTGAGGAAAATATTTGTGTAACAGTTGGATGTGGAATTTGCCTTTTATTTGTTCATTATCCGGGTCGATGAGCTCGTATGTCGCGTTTCCGAATTTTCTTTTTATTATATAAGGTCCTGAGTATGTTTTTAATAATTTAGCAATCCGTTTGTGTTTCCGATCTGTAACCCTTAAGTTTTTGACTATTACTTGATCTCCTAATTCAAATTCAACGTGGTTAGCCTTAGAGATATGTTGTTGACGCTTTTTATGCTGTTTTAGGTTGGCCTTTTTAATTCTTTTGATGGTCGTTGCCAAATCTGAGATGTCGGTGTCTGCCCACGGTCTATCCGGATGTTGTCCAGTCATTAAAAATGCAGGAGCTTGCTGATGTACTGTGTTCGGAGTGTGATTCATGATATGTTCGATTTTATCTATTTTTGAAGCCCAAATGTGATGATTATCGTCCAGTAGTAAACGTAAGTATTTTCACTTCCTTAATCATTCTTTCAAAGGGATTTGCACAGGGATGTCGGATGCTGGTGTGATACAATTTAACGTCATATTTTTCTAAATGTTTCCTAAATCGGTCGTTAGTAAAATACGTGGCGTTGTCTGTGAGGATGATTTGTGGATATCCGTGTGCATTTATAAAATTTTCAATACACCTAATCGTAGTGTCCGTATCACAGTTTTTTATGGGTGTCAATTGTATGTATTTTGTGAAAATGTCGTACATTGCGAAAACGTTTTTATATCCTTTGGAATTTCCAGTTAGGTTAGCCAAATAATCAACAGCTACAATGTGTAATTTTTCTTTCGCGTATATGTGTCCCATTTCATGCTGGATTGTGAAATTTTTTTCTTTACTTACTTGACAATTACGACATTTACGTACGGCATTTTTGACCAGTGTATAATCATTTTTACAATAAAGAGCTTCTCTAAATATGAGCCATAATTTTCTGGTTCCGATGTGACCAAATTTGTCGTGTAGGTGTGTAATGATCTCTAATGCCTTTTCTTTTGACGTGACAAAAACTTCTTTTCTGCTTATTTTCTTCTTCAGAATACCGTTTTCAAGGAAGTAGTTCTTGTATCTTGGTACAGAGCGTAATTTTTGTTGTATATGGACCAGTTCGTCTGCTTGTTGTGCTTGTTGTATCTGTCGCAGTGAGCATACACCTGTACGTTTAAGTTTGATGTTGGTAATCAATATTTCTGTTTGTGATTTCCTTTCTCCTCTTCTGCTCAAAATGTCTGCAACGATCATCTGTTTCCCGGGTTTAAATTTTATCTCGTAATCGTACTCCGCCAGGATCAAACTCCATCGATGTATCCTATTGTTATTGATAGTTTTAGTATTAAGTGCAGTTAGTGCGACATGATCTGTCTCGATAATAAAATGTTTTCCCAATAAATAATATCTTAATTTGTTGACACTGTATACTAAACTGAGCATTTCTTTTTCAGAAACACTGTATAGCTAGCATCGAACAGTTCACCAGCAGGATAATACGGGAAGCAATAGAAATAGAGAAACGGAAAGAAATTCTCAACACACGAGATGATGCCCAAAGATTGCCTGCAACATGGAGACCAGTATTTCAACAATACAGTACAACCAGTATTCAGAGGACAGCGCCACAGGAACCGCCACAGTTCATCGCACGCCCACCACACCAAGGTCCATTAACCAGGAGACGAAGTAAGAAGCAGTCAAGCGTAGTCAACCCCAACGACATACCGGTACATAAGGATCTACGAGTAACTCCGAACGTCAGTTCTTCTAAGTCAGCGAGACCTAGAAGAGCTTCCTGAAGATGGCAGATGGGACTCTGCCGAAACATTTCCACAACGCGGTTCACAACCCGAGAACCAAGAAGCACAGATTTCAGCCGCGAGAACTTACGCACCAACATTATACATCTCTACGGGGAGGAGATTTTCCATCAATCAAGGACGTTCGAGAAATTACAAGTAAGAAAGCAACGGTTGCTGTGCAGTTTAGCCTTTTTGCGACGCTGCCGCGACGAGAGCATTGTACCGAAATGCATGATGCTGAAGCACCACACTACAACATTTGCCACAACGAAGATTCTACGGAAGGCAAGTTTAGCCTTAGTACGCAATTCTATCCAAGTGACAAGATCTCAACTCAACGATATCAGCAAGAGACTACTAGATCTACATATGAACATTGGAAATCAGATCCACCCAGCCCTATGGCAGAAGATTGACAATCTAGCACACCTTCGAGGAGAGAACGAGCACATGCTGTCGACAGAAACACACAGGAAGAAATTCGACAAACTTAAAGAAGAACAGAAACCAAAACCGGAAACATCAGAGAAGAACGCAATACAACCCAGGGTAGTATACAACTTTTCAGACGAAACACTGGACAAGAACACCACCGAAGTTCTTACCAAAGGCTTCAATTTCGCTATAGCTCCTTCACGGATTCCAGTGGAAGAAATTGTTTGCGGTGTAGAAAGTGCCATACGGAAGCTGGAGAAAGACAAAGCCGAAGTCATCCGGCAAGAGGTATCCAGAGTATTACGAAGAGCGAAACCACCAAGAAGAAACATATCCAACGAAGAATACTCCGCACTGAAGAAGCTACGAAATAACAAGAGCATTATCGTTTTACCAGCGGACAAAGGCAACGCTACAGTAGTGATGAACTCTGTCGACTACAAAAACAAAATGGCCGCCATATTAGAAGATCCTGCATACAAACCCATCGCAACAGATCCAACAACCTACCTGGAGAAGATGACAAAGAAGAAAATTGAAACATCACCACTGGATGAAGAAAGTAAGAAAATAACAACACCGAGAGAAAAATCATCAAAGTGCCTGAAGATATATGGCCTACCGAAGATCCACAAACCAGAAATACCGCTACGTCCGATAGTGAGCTCAATTGGTTCACCAATCCAATCTTTGGCTAGATTTCTAGCAAAACAGCTACAACCATTCGCCGAACAAGCCGCATCATATGTCAAGAACGCAGACCATCTCATCCAAATGCTGAAGAACTTTACTGTGGAACCCGGGCACTTGTTGGTAAGCTTTGACGTAGTATCACTGTTTACACAAGTCCCGGTTGACGATACCATGAAGATATTGGAACGGAAATACCAACCTCCGGAACACATCATGGAACTAGTAAAGCATTGCGTGAAGAATACGTATTTTATTTTTGAAAATCAACGCTACCGGCAAACCAGTGGAGCACCCATGGGATCACCACTATCACCTGTGATAGCCAACCTATTCATGGAGGAACTGGAGACTACAGCACTAGAGACGGCCGAGTTAAAACCAAAGGTGTGGCTGAGATACGTGGATGACACCTTCGTAGTATTAGTATGGACATACGGAAAAGAAGAACTTGACAAGTTTCTGGAGCACCTCAACAAGCAACATCCAGCTATAAACTTCACCATGGAAGTGGAAATAGACAACCAGCTGCCGTTCCTAGACGTATTGCTAATGAAAAGAGACGACAAGAGTCTCGGCCATACGGTATACAGGAAGAAGACTCACACCAACAGGTACCTCAACGCTCAGTCACACCACCACCCGGCACAACTCCACTCGGTAGCAAGAACATTAATAACAAGATCGGAAAGGATAGCAGATGACAGAAGCAAGAAGAAAGAAATGGACACCATACACAAAGCACTGGCGCAGAATGGATTCTCAAAACGGGAAATTCTCAGAGCATCCAGACCCCCCAGACAAACCCACGAGGAAGAAAGGGAAGAAGAAAAACTGGCAGCCATAGCTTTTTTACCGTACGTCAGAGGGACCACGGACAAGATAAGCAGGATCCTTAGAACACAAAACATCGATACAACGTTCAAACCATACAGGAAGATAGAAACGATGCTAAGGAATCCAAAAGCGAAAATTCCATTAGAAACGCAGGGAGTATACGAAATACCGTGCGGAAACTGTGAGAAGACCTACATCGGACAATCCAATAGGCGGATCGAAGTCCGCAAACAAGAACACATTCGCGCTGTAAAAATAATTTATATACCGAGTTACCGTTGCCAAGACGAAATTGAAGTAAACATACAGCGTATTTAGCTTGCCGTGACGGGCAACGCACCGAAATGAATAAAATTTTACGTGATATATGTAAACTTGAGTACATTGACATTGAACACTTACATAAGTTGAACATTGTTTTGTTACTTGAAAGTGATATAAAACTACGTTGAAGAAGTTTTCCACCATTAAGCAAACACGTGCAGACTGCAAGCAATGTAATATTTTTAATTTAGTTTTTACTTCATCAACGTAGTTTTATATCACTTTCAAGTAACAAAACAATGTTCAACTTATGTAAGTGTTCAATGTCAATGTACTCAAGTTTACATATATCACGTAAAATTTTATCATACTTATGTTAACCAAGAATTGGATGTCAACCTTTGGAAAATGTCGTTTTGAGTAAGTTATCACCTAATTTTAAATGATTTTTCCTATTGTTACTTAACTTGTAGATGTCCTGATGATGTGAGATATTACTCACGAAATATTGACAATTAATAAAGACATAATCAACATTGTGCCGATTTAAGACCGCATAACCCAACGAAACGTTTTTCGTATTCCTCTTTACCGTTTTATCTTTAACGAGTCGGTCGTGACTACCTCTCAGCGTAAATTACAGGCATGGGTTTTTACCAAGAAATATAGAACAATTTTGGCAGTAACCAGTAGGAATTTGAAATTATGGGCGAAAATTAACACCAAGTTGGCATCCAGTATTAATAGAAAAAGTTTCTTAATTAAATGTCGAAAAACCGGAATCCATCCCAACCATATTACAGACAGCTTGCAGAACCTGCATCATCTCCTAGACAACAACGCGGGAAACAATGGACAACAGTTAGAAGCTTCTCAGTTTACACTTAACCTTAAAATATCACAGCTGTTTTCCACCATTAAGCAAACACGTGCAGACTGCAAGCAATGTAATATTTTTAATTTAGTTTTTACTTCATCAACGTAGTTTTATATCACTTTCAAGTAACAAAACAATGTTCAACTTATGTAAGTGTTCAATGTCAATGTACTCAAGTTTACATATATCACGTAAAATTTTATCATACTTATGTTAACCAAGAATTTGATGTCAACCTTTTTAAAATGTCGTTTTGAGTAAGTTATCACCTAATTTTAAATGATTTTTCCTATTGTTACTTAACTTGTAGATGTCCTGATGATGTGAGATATTACTCACGAAATATTGACAATTAATAAAGACATAATCAACATTGTGCCGATTTAAGACCGCATAACCCAACGAAACGTTTTCCGTAATCCTCTTTACTATATATATATATTCACCCTATATTTATATATAGGGTGAATCCTAAATGGCGGACACTGTTTACATCACGTGATTCTGCATCAAAAACTGAGCAAACAAATTTACAAGCGTTTTGCTCGGAACCATTTAGTTTTTGTAGAATTCTTAATTAAAGTTTTACAAACTAGGCAACACTGTATGGCAAGTCGTACTAATCTGAGTGTTGTCTCCTGCGATTCACATAACAACACACTTGATTTAATTAGGAACCTAAGGAGAATGTATGTACACATGCATACTAAACTTTCACAGTAATATTCTAATTTTAATGTGCTTTTGCATTTTGAGATTAGCAGCACATAACTAGTAAGGAAATATCGATTACGCCATAAGCTTCTTATTTTGTAAATATATTTGAAATTACAATAAGTGCTCAAAGTGGCTACTCCCAACCTCTATGCATTTCATACACCTACGTATTATGTTCTGTTCTAGATTTTCAAGCAAATTGTTTTGTTGAATCATTATAACTGCTTCATTGATTCGTTGCTCTTGAGTATCAATTTCCACTTCATACACAAATGCTTTTAATGTTCCCCACAAGAAAAAATCTAGGCAGTTTAAATCTGGGCTTCTTGGTGGCCAAGGTATTACAACACCCACGACCAATCCATCGCTCAGAAAATTCCTGATTTAACCATTCTACGGTTTGAATTCCCCAATGTGCTGGTGCTCCGTCCATTTGAAAAAACATATTTCTTCTTAAATCTAGTGGCACATCGTCTAATAAATCCTTAAAATCAGTTTCTAAAAATTCAACAAAACTATTCGCGTTTAGTCTGTTAGGCAAAATGTGTGGTCCCATGAGCCTATTACCAATAATACCACCCCACACATTAACACTAAACCGAATTTGATGATTCGTTTGGTACAATGCATGGGGATTTTCATCGCTCCATTGGTGCATATTATGGATATTAAATGTTCAATGTCTGGTGAACGTACTTTCATCAATCCACAAGACACGTCCAATAAAACCAGGATTCCTTTCTTGCTCACGATGTAGCCATCTTCTTTGGCTAATATCAAACATTCTGGCAATGGACTGGGTACTTTGTTCTGGTTCATTTTCCACTACATGTAAGATATTTTCTTCAACCTGTGGTGATACTCGACGAGGACGGCCTCTGTTAGCTGTTGGAGTAGGTGCAGTTCTTCCAGTTTCTCGCATTCGTTGATCCAGTCGTCGAATAACATTAGCATTTGTATGCCTTCTGTTTGGATACCGTTCAGCATATAAATTAGAAGCAGCGTACAAATTGCCATGCCATTCTCCTAATATCAAATACATGTCTGCACATTCCACAAAACTGTACTCCATGACGCTAATTATTAAGATAATAAACAACAAGACAATTCAACACGTCCTTTTTTACAGCAAATTATCACAGTTATGTCATCAAACGTCAAATTATTTAAAGTAAAAAGCACGTAACAGCCTACGTTTATTTCAAAATGTGAAAATTGTATTGCACATTGTTGCAACATATTTGGAAAACTCAAGCATTGCAGAAAGTTCAAGCTTCTAATGAAAATTCTACGTAAACCAAGAGTATGATGACTACAATTACAGATTGGTGATTCCTTTTGTTGATTATACTACAGCTAAAAGACATTATTTCATAAAAATATAGTACGATGAGCAACCCGTAATTTAACTTAAGACTGCCAATATCTCCTCATGCATGAGATTCACAGCAAATTGTTATAAGACTATATTGCTCCATCTTTGATGCAGAATCTGATGTTATGAATATTATCCGCCATTTAGGATTCACTCTGTATATATATATATATATATATATATGCTTCTTGGTTCTCGGGCAGAGTCCCATCTGTCATCTTCAGGAAGCTCTTCTAGGTCTCGCTGACTTAGAAGAACTGTTCTTCTAAGTCAGCTGCTCTTGCATCATGATAATAAACTGCTTAAAATACAATAATGCACGTGGAATACAGTGCCGTGTAGCGGAACAAATTATATAAAATAATACCTTATATTAAATAATGTCCATTAGTTTAATAGAATATAATTTGCGCGTGTTAATACAAACATATGTGTATTATAGTATCATTTGTTTTAAATCGTCGGATTCCATTTTTATTCTGCAAAGACAATCGGCAACAACATTTTCTGTTCTTTCTGTGTAATGGACAGTGAAGTCAAACTCTTCTACCGGGTGTCCAAAAATGAGCTACTAGGCTTTGAAATTCCCATGTAAATTAAAATATGCCACACTTACGCAATGCTAGTAGAGGGAGAATAACATAACCCCTTAATAACCTTTGTTGATGACGTTTGGTTAAGGAGTGGTTTTCGTTTATTTTTAAATAAAGAGTTTTAAATAGAGGCTCAAGAAATAATAAAAAAACCCAATATGTATTAATTGTAGGCCGAATTATCGAATTCTCGGACCACGTCCCCAAGACATTTTACTGATCCCAAACTGAATACTACTACAATCCGTACTTTCTCAATACTTCCGCACACCCAAAAATAATAAGTAATTTATTCCTTTAGAACGGAAAATTTGAAAATAAAAATCTGCCAAAATGTCCAGCTCCCCAGGCCAACTCTCTTTTCGACCTCCTTTTCCTGCGAGAATCTCTCTCGGTGCGCGGTCACGCCCAGCGTACTGAGCGCGCTTCTTACCCGAAAAACACCCACGGGACCCTGTACGGCAGTCACGAGCGTAATTATTAATTTATTACCAATTCGAAATATAAATTAATGTTTAAAAATTAACCGCTACAAGTAAGTGAAAGAATATAACTTGCTGACTAAAAGTAGTCCTTAGAAAAGGGTTTATTACTTGGCTACAACAAGTGCTCAACATATCCGTCATTTTGCTGAATACACATTGCTACCCTACGTTTCATGTTGTCAAAAATTCGGTGCAATATTGCAGGTGTTATATAATTGCATTTAATTCTAATGCACTCCATTAGCTCCTCTAAGTTGTTAATTCTTTCGTTGTAGACCTCATTTTTAAGATATCCGAAGATGGAGTAATCTAAGGGAGTAAGAACGGGTGAATCTGCTGTGCAAATCCCTCTGTTAATTACTCGATCGGAAAAAAACTGCTCCAGAAGGGTTTCCCTTGCAGCATGGGCAGTGGTCCCGTCCTGCTGGACGTAACCTCCATTCAATGAATTGGTTTGCATTTGAACGTTGACCGTTTATTGTGGAAAAATATTGGTCCTATGATCCTACGACGTGACACGGCTAACCATATTCCAACTTTAACAGGATGTAAAGGAGCCTGAATATGGTTATGTGGATTCTATACGGACCACATTCTGTAGTTCTATTTACAAATCCACTTAAATGGAACCATGTCTCATCACTAAAACAATTAAATAATAATAATTATAATAATAATAATGTCTTTATTGTGTCCAATTAACCGATAAACAAACATACGTATAATAGAAAATAAACTATACTCGAAACACAATCGCAAGGCGAGATTCAGTCCTAGGTTACCCTACTCCTGTTTTACATCTAACCATGGTTGAATAAAACAAATTCAAATTCCAAGAAATGCCTAATACTAATTTAAAGAAATTCTATTTCTAAAACTATTTATGATGTGCGCTGCAAACCTCTTAACTCCCAAATTATAGATTATTAGATTCGGTTTTGATTCGCGTACAAACTCATTCGCATTTTAGCCTTAAAAGCACCGTAGCTAAGACTCTCATATTCCTCAGGTATATCATTATATTTTTTATATATCGAATACGAAAATGATCTTTCAAATAATTTTGTTTTATGTGGCGGTTGTGAAATAAGCCCACGGAAACGGGTCGTCAAATTATGGACGTCAGATCTAAATCGGATTTTATTGTACAAGTATGGTGGAGACCGTGTGCAGAGAATTTTGTGATACAATGACTGTGCTTGTAACTCTCTTCTGTTTGCCATATTCAACCAACCAGAACTGCTCAACTTGAAAGAAATGTGGTCATATTTCCTTATTCCATAAATGTACCTCAAACAGGCATTCTGGATTTTCTGGACACGAGACGCTGATGCAATCTAGTGACGAGTGGAATATTGATGCACAGTATGGAAATTGTGAAAGTACAAATGATTCACACAATGTTTTCTTCACCGGTATACTTAAAATATATCTATATGAATAAAGTTTTTTTAGATGCATATATGCTTTGTTAATGCAATTTAGTATCTGCTCACGATAACGGAATGAGTTGTCTATGATAAATCCCAGGATTTTTGCTGTGCTAACTACAGGTATTCGTATGTTATTTATGTGTATATTAATATTATCTGTCATATTTTTACATATTTTTGATTTCCCAAATATCAAAATTTTTGATTTGTCCGGATTAATATTCCAAGAGTGCTCCTGAGATACATTGTGGATAAGCGCTAAGTCCCCATTAATCTTGGCAGTAGCTTCAAGGTAATCATCAGGATTGAAGGAGTAATACAGCTGTGTATCATCGGCATACATGTGTGAGCTGCAATATTTAATGGTATCTGGGAATTTTGATGTGTAAATCGAAAATAATATTGGGCTAACTATAGACCCATGGGGAACACCCCGCAATACCGCTAACGGCAGTGATATTATGTTTCGTAACTGTATACTCTGCCTTCTATTACACAGGAAGTGTCTGATCATATATACCGAATCGTCACTATATCCTATAGTCCTCAATATTTGTAAGAGAGTATCATGATTAACTGTGTCAAAAGCTTTACTATAATCTAGCAACACAAGGATAGTCAGTAATCCCTTATCTGTAGCCGTTAAAATATCATCTGTCACTTTAAACAAGGCGGTTGTGTAGCTATATCCGGCTCTGAATCCCGACTGCATGCCTGACAGCACATCGTTATCTATAGCATGTTGCGTCATTTGAATCTGCATTATCCGTTCAAGAATTTTTGATAATGCTGGAAGCAGGCTGATCGGACGTAAATCTTTAAAATTAGTTGGATTTGTATTTTTTGGAAGAGGTCTTACAATTGCATGCTTCCAGCATTCGGGGAATACACTCCTTTCAATACAAATATTAATAATGTGAGCACATACGGGAGTATTAATGGGCAGCATAGCCTAATCATGGTAATACTGATACCATTAGACCCAGTCGCCGTAGATTTCATATCTATTATAATTTTGCATATAGCAGAAGTATCGACATTTTTAAATTTAAACTGTTGTTCATGGTTGTTATTTACAAAAGGCGCCTGTTGAGGGTTATTAATGTTATTTGGGAGGCTGCTGATAAAGTAGTCATTAATTTTATTTACATCGGATAAATTTTCCGGTATCTCAGCTATTTCTTTTTTGTTAAAACCCAGATATCCAAGATGATTCCATAGAGATTTGTTATTCGGTGACTTAGAAATATGATTGAAATAAGCTTTCTTTTCTTGTTTAAGGGTGTAAGTTGATCAATTTCTTAGCGATTTATAGTAGTTCCAATCGTGTAATGCTTTTGTTGTTCGGTATTTAATTTTAGCTTTATTTCTTAGGGCCATGAGTAGTTTTAAATTATCTGTTAACCATGGTATATATTTTTTAGTAAACCTTCGTGTAATTAAAGGAGCATATTTGTTAAATAAGTTTAAAATATTTGTATTTAAAAGTGCTATTTTATCCTCAATATTTTCTAGTTGAAACATGTGATGAAAGGGTATGCTTTGTAGATCGTAATTGAACAATTCTAATTTTATATTTTTATAGTCTCGGTATGTTCGAAATACCGGAGCAGTGTTGGAATGTCTAATGCCAATGCAACAGAATATCAAATCATGGTCTGACAGATCACAGTCAATAACTCCTGAATCGGTAATATTAGAATTGTCAGTGGTTATTATTAAATCAATTAAGGACGACGCTGTATTAGTAATTCTGGTTGGCTGAGTTATAATTTGTTTAACCCCCACCGAGTCACAAAATGCTTTCAAGTAGATCGATGGCACACTTTCAAAGTTTAGTACATCTATATTAAAATCTCCAAGGCAATAAACCTTGTCAGAGATAGGAATGCATAAGGTCAATGAGTCCTCTAGTTCATCAAGAAATAATTTATAATCGAACTGCGGCGGTCTGTATGAAACCCCAACAACAAATTTAAACTTCCCCGTTCGCAGCTCCAACCACAATTGCTCAATATTATGACTTACCTCAATAACCGCGAATTTTATAGAATTACGTAAAAAAATTGCAACTCCACCCCCACGACTTTGACGATCGTTTTGGATAAGTGTATATCCCCTGATGAACAAAAGGTCATTAGGAACGTCTTCGTTTAACCATGTCTCCGTAATTGTTAAAATATCGATGTTGTATTCATTTAGGTAGTTATGCAAATCATATAACTTTTGCAGCAGGGATCTTATATTAATATGTGCGAGTTTAAGAAAATTACGATTCATTTCAATAAACCGAATCCATAATCAATACATACGTGCATTAATGCATTTGTATATCAGAGCTGAAAACCTTAAGATAAACACCAAACAGAAAAAACAATAAAAAATCAGAAAATAAAATTCTATAGAAAAACCGTTTACAAGTACTCACTAATCGCTATCCAAGCAGACACATAAATGTGATACTACTGCGTGTAACTTAACATATTTAAAACTTTATTTTATTTAAGTCGCTTAATGAATTTTAACTATATTATTATTTACTTTAACAAAAATGTTACCGTTGTTTGTAAATACATCCTTGCTGTTCGTACGTTTGATGAACTGCTTTAGAACTACGACACGTCGACTTGTGAGATCTTCACGAATGATGATTTTCGTACCCTTCAATTTTGTCTTTGCTCGATATACTTCATTCTTGGTAGATCGACGACAGAATTTGACCATTAGTGGTTTAGTAGCGCCCTCGGTGCTCCGTAGTCGATGACAACAGTCGATGTCCCTTGGAGTAATATTTATATTTAATTTGTTACGACATAAATCTATTATTAATTCTTATGTATTTTCCGAATTAGATTAGAGGGTTTACTATTACCCTTTCCACCACCTTTTGCACTAATAGTTCCTCACGATCGTCACTATTTGAGCGAGTAACTCTCTCGGAGCCTTTATTGGCCATTTTTATTAAAAGTTTCTACTTTCCTTATTTCAAAGTACACGCAGCGCATCAACACGTCTATCTCACTCGAGCGCACATCGAAGAATGTAAAATCAATAACATCGTTGTTGTTTAAGTTTTCTTTGAAAAAGTTGCAATAATGTGTTCGACTAGCATGGTGCCTTGGTCGAATTTTATGTACAACAGACACTTTATATGGATGCATGTGCAGTTTTTTCTTCAAAATGGAGTTTACAGTACTTTTAGGGACATGCGTCTGAGCTGCAATACGACCCACTGACATTATTGGATTTTGTGCAACAGCTTCGACGTTTTCAATAATGTTTGGGACAGTGGCTGGTCTTCCAGTAGACTTGCCTTTTTCTACACTTCCTGTCACCAGAAATTTTTCAACAGTGCGACGAATGTGGTGCAGCGAAATAGCTGCAACAATTCTGTTAGGAAACTGCTGATTACAAGTCGTATAGGAATATTTCCATTCCCCATTTATTAACTGTCCTGATCGAAAATATCCCTCTATAATAAAAACATTTTCCTGCAAAATGTACATTTTATATGCTGTATTAACAAATTTAATTAAAAATTTGAACTAAATTAGTTTACACTTTAATGACTGGTGAAAGTTGACAATTAATGAATGACAGCTAAGGATAATGCAATACAAGTAACAATATAGCGGAACATAAACATTTACATGCAAGAAAATTTCACAGGTAACTAGATGTAATTCTTTTTCGGACACTCTGTAGTATTAAGCGAAATTTTCTCAACCTGCTAGACGGGTTGGTCATGCCAAAACAATGAAACTAAAGGTCGATGGTCTGTAAATATGTCAAATTTTCTACCATACAGGTATGGCCTAAAGTGTTTTACAGCCGATACGATGGCTAGTAACTCCTTTGCTATTGTGCAATAATTTTCTTCGACTTTTGATAATGCTCGACTCGCATAGGCGACAGGTTTGCCTCGGCCGTGAGACGAAACCACTCCAATGGATCAGACCCGATCAGCTTTTTATTTTATAATATAAGAATATTGCCTTGGAACAATCATAATGTTTTTTTTTAATTTATTGTGTCGAAACGATCATTTTAGCGCTAAGCTATTACGTACTAATGGTAATGATTGGTCCAGAAATTGTACACAGAGATTGTACACACCTCATTTGTATTTATATTGTAGGGGTTATGTAGTTATGTTATATGTGTTATGTTATATGTAATATAACTAATTCCTTTAATTTCATTTATTATTATTTTATAAAGAATGCCTGCGTGTTTCGTTCCTCATTGTAAAAATAACATAAAAATGAAGGAAAAGATATTTACGAGTACAATGCCTAATGATCCAAAAATTAGATCGACTTGGTATAATACTGTTGGATTAATATGCACTCACGCAGTCTAAGCAATTGTGCTGTGAGGATCATTTTGAGGTAATGTTATAGTATGTCATTGCAGTATTATTATTATTGATATATAATATTTTAGCTTGAATCGGGTACCAAAAATTTGATTTTTTATAAAACTAGTGGTAAGAGAATTATATTGAAGGAAGGTGCTGTTCCACACAAATGTCTTATTGACAAATGCCCACCAAGCGGCATCCCAGTTGACTAATTCCACCTTATTCGGTCACCACCATTTGCTTTTCCACAACGTCGTCACCTTTAATTAAAAATTAATTAAAGGAAAGCAAATTCATCCCGCCGACTGAGATACCAGATTTCCGAGACGCCTGCGCGAGAGAGAAGAGACGCTCCGATGTCGACAACACGTGCGTGTGACGTACGCTACGCCGGGGTATATAGCCGACCAACCACTTCTACAGAGAGAGATCCTATCCGACCGTCGAATGTGTATTATCGACAGATCGTCTTCAACCGGCGAATACGCACTATCGAAGTTATATTTGTCGTGGACAAATAACCGTTTTTTAAAAACAATATTTATTTACTCAAAACACTTTATAAGCTTAATTACAATTATTAGCATTGCGTCGTGGCGGTAATATGCAAAACAATAATATGAAGATACGTATCATATGAATTACAAGAACAACTTGAAAGATAACACCTTATTGTCTATTATATATAGTAAGATAGCGCTGACTCGGCGTTGCGTATTGAATATGGGCAGCGTTGGCAATGTTACACTTATAACTCCTCCATCCTCAGATTGGAACAATCTGGAATTCTAGATGGTTTCCGGTTTCGTCACAAAGGTTATCTTAAGTTTATCCTTGTCTTGCCGTATGTCGTGTTCTTATCTGCTGTATCCGTTTGGATGCTTTAACAGCGCACTATGCGAACACGCACAATATTATTAAAACAAATTGTATTATTTGTGATGTTGTCCAGAATACGTTGGTATTAAGGTCACTAATGGGTATAATTGGAGGGTACGATATCTCTTTCATATATAGCGTTTCTAATGGGATACTGAAATTATTTTGTTTGATATGTTTAGGGAGCAGAGTTGAATCGTATATGATAGGGATCCCGATTGAAGTATGATTTATTTGCAATTTGTGATTTTTATAAATTATTACGCAGTGTTCTGCCTCCAATAGATATACTCCTTGTAAGACATGTTGTTTTTGAATTTGGGAACAATTGGTGATAAAGGAATCTTCCGTAGGGAAGAATACCAGGTATTGATTGATCGTGTCAATGTATAATATTTGATTGGAAATATCATGTATTTTCGTGTAGGTACAATTAGTTTTGCGTCGCTTGCTGGCGATGTTTCTTTCACAAAGTATTGGTACTGAAGAAACTAGTTGACCAGGGCAGTGATACATATCCTGTCTTTTGCATTTGTTTTTCAGGGGTATCATTTCAGTCTCGCATTGCAATAAATAGTAAATTTTAGGAACAATGGTATAATAACTTTTAGGTAGTTGTTCGATAAATGTAGGTAATGATTGCAATTTATATAGAGAGTATTGAATATTGAATTCTATGGATTTTCAATAACTCCCCAAACAGCTCTCTAGAATTAATGATACTGGGGTGCATAATTTGGTTCGGGCAAAATGTCAGAGAGTTCTCAATGTCGCTTAATATCCTTAGTTTTTGTTGTAGTAATAATATTAATTGATTAAATAAGTCTTTGACGATTAAGATATTAAGGAATTTAGTTTCTTCGTTTAAAATGGCATTAATTTGAATAATTCTACTTTTTAAAATGATTATTTTGAATTTTTCCCATGGTTTCGTTAAATTCTTTTAAGAGTTGCGTGTTTATAGAATATTGGTTTTTCAATTGATCTTGCAATTGATTTTGATTGGATGCTAATTGATTTAATTCTTTGTTGATTCGTTCTTCATCGTTACTATCCACATTTCCGGTAATGAATTAAACATTCGGTCCGAGTCCGTTAATTAGGCCTCGTTTACTCCTGATATGGTTTTTATTCTGGCGTAATAGCAAATGTTCGAATTTTTCGTGAATTTCGATTTGCAGGTTATGCAGAATGTTATTATAATCGGTTGTTTCTCTTTTCTCAATAATGTTGTCATTTACCATTATTTGTATTTGCCCGTAATGAACGTTAATTTTATCAAATTCATTAATTAATGGTTCTAGTTCATAGTAATGGATTAGGGTGTGATAGGATTCCTCTAGTTTAGCTGGTCCTAGACTTATTGGTAGCACTCCTGAGTTAGTTGTCACGTTTCGGATATTAATTCCTTCGACGGCTAGTGCCAGGAATCTGAAAAGGTAATAGTTTCTTTTTAGATTTTTCTTTCCTGATATTGTCGGAATGTATTTTCTTTCCGCTTTTTGTTATAACGTATTTAAATTCTGGTTTCGTCAGTTGTAACTTTTCTTTTTGATACTTATTTCTGGTTTTTCCATACTGTCTGTTTTTGACCAGTATTCCGGTTTCTTTTATTTCGGGGTAATTATCCGTTCTATTTTTATTTAGATTGGATATTTGTTTTTCTTTAACTTCTTGCGATTTTTCATTTATTATTTGATATAATTTAGCCATTTTTTCTCGATGTGAGTTTACATATTCGGTCGCAAGTGTTTGTGTCAAATCTGGCAAAATAACATTATCTTGTGAAATGTGACCAGTTAGTATTTCAAATGGTGTCATTTTAGTTACCGTATGGATACTGTTATTGTACGCTAATAGTGCATGTTGTATTTTTATTTTAGCTTTTAAATTAGTGAATTATTGTTGATTGTTTAACAATCTTAAATGATTTTCTTTAAGATGTTGTGGAATCTTTCAACAACTCCGTTAGATTGGGGATGTTCGATGGAAATATAATGAATATTTATTTTATAGGCTTTTAAGAAATCTTGTATTATCGAGTTCTTAAATTCGGTTCCATTGTCACATATGATTTTGTCAGGAATTGTATGATGATTAAAGAATTTAATCAATTTTTGTGTTACTAATAATCAGGTGTTACTTTTCAATAGGTAACAATATGCATATTTTGAAAAGGCATCTACGGAATTTTTGTCCTTCTACAGAGAACGTGTCGATATGAATAGTTTCAAAAGGTTTGAAAGGCGTTGGTGATATTTTTAATGGTAATTTTAACGGGTTTCGTTCACACTTAGCCAAATTACAAATTTCACAATCATTTATGTAATTGGTTATGGATTCTTTCATGTTAGGCCAATAAAATTGTCGTCGCAATTTTGTTTCAGTTTCGCCTATTCCGCGATGGTTGTTTTTCCCTATATGGTAGTTTTCTACCAGTGTTAGTTGTTCTTCTTCTGTCAATACGTCTTCTAATTTAGTAGTTGACGTTCGAAATTTAATTTCGGAGTTTTTAAAGTGCGTTTGCATTGCTTTACTAAATGATCGTTAGTCAATATTTGTTTGCACAATTCAAAACTATTAATGTATTCGTTATCTTCAATGTTTATTACTTGACCCTTTTTTAAATATTTCGTCATGGGTTTGGTAATTTTTGCAAAATCTTTAATACATTTACGATAGTATACTACTAGTCCTAAAAATCCTATAATTTGTTTTGTTGTTGTTGGTAGTTTAGAATTTTGAATGGCAATGATTTTTTCGGGATTTGGTCGCACTCCTTTTGTGGTTATTATATGACCTAAATATTTGACTTCTTTTTGTAGAAATTCTATTTTATCTAATTGTATTTTTAAATTTGCTGATCTAAGTCTATCGAATACGATTTTTAAACGTTCGATATGTTCTTATAAACTTGTAGAAAATACAATTATGTCGTCAATATAAACTAAACATATCTTGTTTTGAATTCTGTGTAACACGTTGTCCATCATTTTTTTAAAGGTCGATGGTGCGTTTTTCAAACCAAACGGCATACGTACGAATTCGTAATGTCCGTTTTCTGTATTGAATGCGGTCTTTTCAATATCTTTCTCATCCATTTCTATTTGGTGAAAACCGGATGCTAAGTCGATTGTCGTAAAATACTGACAGCGGCCTAATTTGTCTAATAGGTCGGTCACATTAGGGATAGGGTATTTATTTGAAATTGTCTTGTCATTCAATTTACGATAATCCACTACAATTCGCCATTTCTGTTTATTAGATGCGTCAATTTTCGTAGGGACGACCCAAATTGGGGCGGACCAGGGCGATTGGGATGGTCTAATTATACCTTGCTTCAACAGTTTAGACATTTGATCGTGAACTTCCTTTTTGTGAAGTTCGGGATATCGTTAACTTTTAACATATATAGGAAAATCATCTGTGGTTCTAATAGAATGCTTAATTGCATTGGTGAATGTTAGAGTTTCCGTTTCCTCATGGAATATATCAGGGTAAGATTTTAATAGGTTTTTTATTTCTTTCGATTCTTCTGAATTTAGATCTTTTAGTCGAATTTTAGAGTAGTCCACCTTTTTATCTGACGAATAAATATTATTTAGTTCGTGATGGTTTAGTCGAATTAGTTTATATTTGGCTCGGGCAAGAGTAATTGCGCCATCTTTATAGTCAATTGATGCATTTAAAAATTGTAGATCTTCGTCGCCTATTAAAATGTCAATTTATGAAAGGGAAATACGCTAAATGTTAGTTTCAATTTAGGTATTTTTAATTCAGGACATGGAATTTTTACATAATTTTCTCCCTTAGTTATACCGTAACATGTTTTTACAGAAAATGGGTCTGGAGATATGTATTGGGCATATTGTTTATGGGCTATACGAGGATGTATAAATGATATTGTGCTTCCTGAGTCAATTAGACATTTTAATCCGTGGAATTTAATTTATGGCAGATTACTATATTGTAGTTGATTGAGGTTTAGATGTTCGATCATTCTAATATTTCTTTTATCGAGGCTGGTTCGGGAAAATTTATATTTTCTGGAATTTCTGCTTCGTTTTCTTCTCCGGGCATCTCATGCAAGGAGTGATTTTCCGGGTGGTTTTCAATGAATTGAGATTCTAATTGAACTTCTTGTTTTAAATCTGGTATTTGGATGTTTTGTAGTTCTCCATATGATTTTTGGAAAGGCCTCTGTAGATAGGGTAACGGTTTTTTGGCTTGTTGGAAACTAACACCTGACATGGGCGTCGGTTTATAAGCGTTCAATTTTGGTTGTTGTCAAACATTTATCGGTTTGTTACCAAAAATTTGTTTTGAAAATGGGTATTGTTGTAATGCCTGCGGGGCAAAGGGTTTGTTTGTTTGAGGATAATTGTATCTTTGTACATGTTGTGGGATTTGTTTTATAATTGGGGAATTACTTTTAATGTTAAAGTTTTGATGTGATGAGGTGTTGGTTCTTTTAGACCAAATAAGAGTGCTTTTAGAGCTGCTTTACGAAATACTTCGTTAATGACGGGTGATTCCTGTGCATTATAATTCATATTAACATAGCTCAATTGTAAATTTAGCAATTTCGTGATTTTATCATAATAGTCAAAGACGGTTTCTGATGTTTGTTTAATTGAACAAATTTCTAAATTTAATGTGAAACAATCTCGTTTATCTGAATATGCTTCTAAGAGAGCATCTTTTATATCTCCCCAGGTATTAATTTGTCTATTTGCTACGGCTATGGCTGCACTACCTTTTATTTTAGCGATTATACCGTTAATTAGGTATACGTTTTGGAAGTTTCCAGCATCATTGGCATCGTAAAACCTATTTATGAGCGTTTCGAATGATTGAATAAATCTAATTAAAAGTTTGGGTTCTCCTCTATAATCTGAGATTATGTCGAAATAATCTTTTTTGAGTATTGGTGTTGGTTGTACGTTTACGTTGGCGGTTGCCATTGCATTCTATTGTTATTAAAATTAAAATAAAATTTAATATTAATAATTTTGTCAGAAAACTTCGCTTGTTTCGCCTCAAGCGAGATTTTTCTTTACAATTAAATAATATTTGTTAAGGTTTTTATACCTTGCAATTGCAAAAATAAAATATTTAATAATTCTACTATTTTAAGGTTATTATACCTTGGAAAATCTGCGTTATGCAGCGGAGTGATGGTTATTATACCTCGGAAAATCTGCGTTAGCAGCGGTGTGAAGTTATTATTGCAATTCGGACTTTAGAAACAATGAAAAACAAAAGCAAACTTACAGTATCACCATGGACATGGTCCGGTTTTCGGTTTTGGTACTGAGTTTCTTCTGGATTTCTTCGGATTGAACCTGTGGAGTCTTCTCGTCCCCTTGGGTTTTTTCCAGTTTTCTTCTCCGCTTACAGCTTATGACTCGGGACGGGCCTTCTTTGGATCACTTGCCGTTTTCTTATTGTTGCTTGTGTTTTAGGGTTCGTTTTCCACCGAATCGTTGAAACGAACGTGAAATTGACTGCGCCTTTTTTTTCTCACCGTGGAGATCCTTAATTACACCGTGAAAATGTATTCCACTGTGGAAATCCTACCGACTCTGCGACAGTTATATTTGTCGTGGACAAATAACCGTTTTTTAAAAACAATATTTATTTACTCAAAACACTTTATAAGCTTAATTACAATTATTAGGGTTGCGTCGTGGCGGTAATATGCAAAACAATAATATGAAGATACGTATCGTATGAATTACAATAACAACTTAAAAGATAACACCTTATTGTCTATTATATATAGCAGGGGTTGCCAAGCCCATTGATAGTCCGAGCCATTTTTCAAAATTTGAAAATTTTCGCGAGCCGCAATTAAATACGTATTTAAAAGGTATGCAAAAAAGTATTACATTTTTTTTACAGAAATTATATTTATTGAAAACAATAAAAGTACAAAATATGTGTATTGCATTTAAATCTTAAAAATGAAACATATTTATTTTACTTCTCTTGTAATTCTTTAAAATTTAATGAATAATTGTTGAAAGCACTCTTCCTCTCCATCCCGGCATTTTGCACGAGCAATATTCCAGGCAGTAACATAACTGGCTTCAGCCACATTATTAGCTTGATTGCTAAAGGTCATCAAAATTGACTGTTGTTTTTTTAAATTTGATCTTAAAGAAGCAAATTTATCTGATCTTAATTTGGAATTTGCTAGCTTTATAATTTGTGACCGTAGAATTAACCTTTCCGTTATTGTCAATAAAAAAGAATTTCTCCTCCCATTATTAAAACTTCTGTTTTCTTGCTCGTATTTTCTTTTTTCTATTTTCGTTCTCTGTCGTCATATTTTTAAAAGAACTGGAAATAAATAAAGAAATTTAGAAAATACAAGATTTGTGTTATTAAAACAGTAACAACACCTGTTACATACTATGAAACAAATTTAGTTAACATACCAAAAATTCCAAATTACAAATTATATCCGTAGCAAGATTGATACAAATTGTTTCCTCCAGAGCACAATGTCAACTGTCCGTTGCAATGAAAGTTTACAAATTCAAAATCGGTCTGGAGTAGGTTGGTTACGGACGATTACGCTACTGTTTATGTTCGTTCGCGCAATTTTCGATTAGTCATATCATTCTTAACTTGGACGGAAATTTGTTACAACGTTGAACTTAGTCTATCATATTTGTTGTCAGTAAGAGACATTTTGAAACACATACGGAACGACAATAATTTTTAAAAATATAATAGCACGACAATGAAAAGGGAACTCGGGTACATTTATCGAGACCCACAAATAAGCCTTCAAAGAGCCACATGTGGCTCGCCAGCCGCAGGTTGGCCACCCCTGATATATAGTAAGGTCCGATTTATATAACACGCGACGCGAACGCAGAACGCCAACGCGAAAAGTTAAAAGATTCATATGCCTGCAAACGGTTTATATTACACGCGACGCGACGCGCAAACGCCACGCGAACGCAGAGAGTTGACCGATCTTCATCTATTCATGTTGCGTGTCTGCGTTTCACGTTCGAGAAATAAATAGTAGTATTTATTAAGTTTGTTAAGTTCTCAGTTTCACATACGTTGGCAACAGCAGCATCGGACAGCTATTAGTCATACAATTGCAGTATTTTGCGGTTACTTTCTTTGTTTGTATAAAATTTGTATTGTCATGCCCATCAACGATGAAAAGATAATTGAATTGGTTGAAAATCATATAGGATTATATGATAAAACGGCGAAACAATTCAAAGATAAGTTCTATAAGGAAAATGCCTGGAATGCCATCGGTACGATATTACATGCAACAGGTAATTATTCGTAGTTCTACAGAATGTAACTTATAATATAATTCAATTACTTTGTAACGTTTTTGTTATAGGACTAGATTGCCAAAATAGATTCAAAGTACCAAGAGATCGGTACGTCAGAGAGAAACGAGCATTGTATCTTCCCTCTGGTTCGGCATCGGGAAGTAGGTCACCCTGGGAGCTAATGCCGCTGTTAGAATTTTTCGATAGGCATATTAAAGGGATGAAGTAAGTTATGATCAATTGTGAAAACAATTAGAATGTTATTTATTAAGTCAATCGCTAGATTTATTTATAGAAATATCTTGAAATAATATAATAATAAGCATATTTTATAAGCGCCTAAATATAAGTGTAAAATAATGGATTTCTCATTGAGAAGTGTCAAATATGCACATTATAAACATATGAATATTTATCACTGCAAGTAGATCAAGAACTAGATACATAATACCTATTTATTTACAGAACAACAGGCAATATACAAATTGAGGCACCACTAAATTCACCGTCTGCTTCTGATTGTTGGGCTCCCATAATCGAAGCAGATGAAATTGCAAGGGAAGACTCTCCCATGCTTGATACTCAAGAATTTCCAAGTGGACCAGATAGAGTTGGTAAACGCCTTGCTGAGGGAGAAGCAATTAATTATGCCAAATCTTCAAAAAAACGTAAAGATGCTCCAATTGAAGGTAAACTTCTTTGGGCTATCGAATCTGTAGAAAAATATTTCTCTCAATCCACTGAGTGCAACAATGCAGACATATCATTTGGGCAATGTGTAGGATTACACATTGCTGATATTAAAGATTGCTCAGGAACTATAAAACCTCGATTGAAGGCAGAAATTATGAAGTTGGTGACTGACGCACAGCTGGCTGCCTTGGATCTGGAAGTGAATAATGGTATTTACAATCTCAAATGAATAAACAATCCACAGACTTCATTGGTGCATTTATTAGATCTTAATGTAATAAAAATAAATAAAAATAAATTTTGTAAATCGTTTTATTTCATAAAAAAATTATTTAGTTATTGACCCTCTCAATACATGAGTACTCCAGTTCTCCTTCCCTCGTTATAAAATAATCACGCAAATTGTTGCGCCTCGTGTAAATGTCTTTTTTTGCATTATTGGCCGATAGACGCCCTACTGAAATTAAAGTTGTTCCCTCTGCTCGCCATCCTTCAATTTCACTATCTTCATATCCTGCAGGACAATAATTATTCACTCCGCATGCATCTTCATTAATTTTAATAAAATTATGCAAAGCAATACAAGCTTTTACTATCGCTTCAACGTTTTCGACCTTGCAATTAATACTTTTCTTCAGTATCCTCCATCGAGCTACCATTACGCCGAACGCGTTTTCGATCGTTCGTCTCGCTCTTGAAAGACGATAATTAAAAATTAATTGAGGTACTGACAGATTCGAACCAGGATAAGGGCGCATTATAAAATTGTTTAGTGGAAATGCCTCATCAGCCACAAAACAATATGGCATGCCCCAATCAGTACCTGGAAGTGCAGATGGTTTTGGTACATTTAGCAGATTTGTATGCATTGCCCTTCCAAAGCCTGATTCTTTGAACACACCGCCATCACTTCCAGAACCATATGCACCAACATCAACTAATGTAAACATGTATTTTGCATTGCATGCAGCCATCAAGAGAATGCTGAATTGTTTTTTATAGTTAAAGTACTGCGATCCTGAATGCACGGGTGCTTGAATTGTCACATGTTTGCCATCTACCGCTCCGATGCAATGTGGAAAGTTCCATGTGTCTTCAAATTCTCGTGAAATTTGCTTCCATTCATCCTCACTGTCTGGAGCTCGAACATAAATAGGTGCTAGAATATCCCACAATATTTGGCATGTTTATGTAACTATTTTGTGGACAGTTGATTTACCCATATTGTAAGACCAAGCTGCTGCCTGCTGTGAGACACCTTGCGACAGGTAACTGAAAATATATGTCATTAGTTACTGTACTTCCTCAAACAATGTTGATAATTTACTGTAGGGTTATAGCGAGTCGTTCCTCCGAGGATATTGCTTTCTTGCTGCGTTTTGTTAAGAGTGGATGGACCAAATCTAACAATTTGTTAAATAGAGGAACCGACATTCTCGTATATATAAAAAAATGTTCGTGGCCTTCCAATTTCATATGTAAAAATAACGTCTGGTATCGGCCTCTCTGTTTTCTGGCCCTATTCAATGGTCGAACTGAATATCGCCGTGGCTTCCTATTTTTCTTTAATAATAGGAGTACTCCACCTATCACGACTAAGCCTGCAGCAGCATTTAACAAATTATTGCGAGACATGATTGGATCTGTTTCACAGAACACTAAAATAACAATTATTTTTCTAGCGAAACCACGAATAATTCATTAAAATTACTTACCTAACACTTACTACACAACAGAAGCAAAAATTAAACAAAATTGCAATAACTAAATGTTGATTGATTCACTACAATCAAAGGCGATGGTGGCACAAAACACAGACTACTTTAAACAAAGGATTGAAACACAGTAATAAACTATCTTATGATGCCACTGTCGGCACTATTATAAAAATAATTATTCCTGTTGAGGATTGTTCGCGTCGCGTCGAATATAAACCCGATTGCCCGGGTTGGCGTTTGGGTTTGGCGTTCTCTGGGTGTCTGCGTTCGCGTCGCGTGTTATATAAACCTTAGATAGCGCTGACTCGGCGTTGCGCCTTGATTATGGGCAGCGTTGGCAATGTTACACTTATAACTTCGATAAATCATCCGCCGAAATAAATCACATCCGTTCCGACTGTCTAACTGACAACACCGATCGCGTCCTAATAACAATTATCGAGTATGCCGGTCCTTATGGTCAGCGATCTTGCATTGTTATTAACCACTCCGAATAATAAACAATTATCGAGTACGCCGGTCCTTATGGTCAGCGATCTTGCATTGTTCCGTCCCGAAACTGTGTGATAATAAATTGGATACACTAACGCGCTTCTATATTAGCTGTGTGCTTCCGACCTACTCCATCCAAGCCAATTCAAGGTCCACACATTGCAAATTATTTGTTTATTCCAAGAATTTAATTATTATTTGTTTATTCCGAGAATTTAATTATTATTTGTTTATTTCGAGAATTTAATTATTATTTGTTTATTCCGTTCATTTATTTATCACATTGGTTATTCCGTTTATCTACGGTGAGGATTTAATTATTATTTTGTTATTATTGAGTTTTACATTGTTTAAATTATTTAAGAAAATATACTCCGTTCAAAACTGTTCTCTTTTTACGCGGAAATAAATCCATATCGTAAAACACATGATCCACCGGCCACACCTGGATACAAAAAATTCCGAATTGAGCAAAACCCGACAGGCTGATAAAAAACACACGCGCGCATCATCCGATAAGTACGAGGTGCCGTGTCCGAACGGTAGTACATTCCTACGGCCTCGTTCGCCACAATACAGCTGCGTCCACACTGGGACGCACCGATTCCAAATTAACAAAGAAAATCCCAACGGAATGAATACCGGGTTACAACGTAAATGAAAATTAGACAACCTCAGCGATTATAAGGATAAAGTTTATGAAACAAAATAAAGCTTACTTGCAACACCAACACCAAATATAGATGACACGCTTCTGAGAATGCCTAGTTATTCTTATAAATAACTAGAACATGGGAAAGTAGATACCGCTGATACAAACTCAACAAAAGATAGCAGTACCCAAGTAAACCTAAAACCAACCAAGTATTTGATATCGTGTACTCCTGATGGTTTTATTAATTTTGTGTCTCAGGGTTATGCTGGTAGGGCAACTGATAAAAATGTAGTAGTGGAATGTCAGTACTTAAGTGAACTACCACCAAATTCATGGGTAAAGGCAGTCAGAGGCTTTAAGCATGTTAGTGTGTTATGTTTGGCACAAAAACATTCTCATTTAGTTAGACCACCAAGTGTTATTAATGATGCTCAGCATTCTACATCAGAAGTTAGAGAAAGCAAAAGGATAGCCAGTCTGCGGATTCATGTTGAACGAGAGATTGGGCGAATAAGAGAATTTAGAATGATAGGTCCTCATTCGTGTGTGGCTCACCAATTGGTTTATTTAATGGACTATTTAATTATAATTACGTGTGGCATTGTCAGTATACAGGGATCTTTGAAAATATTTATTATTTATACAAGTTTAAATGAATAAATGGAAATAAAAATACATTTACATCAACTAATTTACTTCTTCAATTGGTAGGTAGCAATAACACACGTGACCATGATTTTTACAATTATTAATGTCATAAATATAAGCATTATATAGCTGAAAGTAAGAAATTTTTATATATTATTAAACAAAATGTACTGCATATGCTTTCAACTAATGACAATACACCAATAATAATACAAAATAAATTTAAATGGTTTATTAAATTACATATTTAAGAATCAAAATACTTTTCACATAAATTTTTGTCAAAAGATATGTCATAAATGCACACTTCTTTAGTTTGTTGGTGCTGGTGCTGCAATGCAGAACAATCCTTTTCTTTTATTAGCAAAATACATCTGCGTTTCAATTTGTAATAAATATTTAATATTAACTTGTCCATTTTGGACAAATTTATACTTAACTTTGATGGACACTTGACTTCAATACAACAATCAGATGACCTACCATGATATACCTGCTCCAAGTACAGGATATTTTTATTTAACAATAACCCTGACCGACTGATTTGGATGTTCCTTAATTTTGACACTTCTTGCAAAGTAATTGGTTCTAACTTTCGCCCTATGGACGTAGCACATGTATCAAATGGCTTGGGTGCTCCCATTATGCTCCCATTATGCTCCCTGTTAATGCACCCGTTAATGTTTTCACTTAGCTGCTTCATAAATTCTAGAAGCGGTTATACGTCCACATCTCGGTTCATACCAATCAGAAGTGTTTGCTTGTTGACGAGACGCTGCTTCTGCTTTTGTCGTTTCATCATCTGTCATATTTTCACTAACAAATTGCAAAAAGTCATTGCCTTTTTTGATGTCATTATCACTTGAGTATTGCATATATAAGTGATATATTGATATTAATTTATACTTATTTTCTTTAAACAAATCAAATTCCATTTGTGTTGCCAAAGGAAGATAAAACTTTATTTCGAAAACAACGCGAAACATGTTCCAACAGTGAGGGAGTTTTGTTCGTCAAAGTAGCCAATGACATACATATATTCGCACGGCCAACTTGGGGATGTTCTTCCAGTAACAAGTTGTAGATGTAACTAATGGTTCTTCACTCCGTCTACAGGTCCATTATAAAAGTAATGCGCATTTTATAAGAAAAATAGATCGATTGATTTTATTTGTGAAAATGCTTAAAAATCTTCAAATCTCCTGCATCGATACATTTACGTAGACGTGTTTGCCACGCCTGGAAGGCACGCTGAAACTCCTCCACAGGAATGTCTTTCAAGAACCTCGTGACATGCGTTTGGATGTTCTCCACTGTCTCCCAATGCTTCCCTTTCAGTCGGGGGAACAAGAAAGTCACAGGGAGCTAAATCGGGACTGTAAGGGGGCTGGGGGACCACTGGGTTGTTGCTCCGGGCTAGGAAGTTGGTCACGATGAATGGATAGTCGCGTCACAATACGATCATGTGCATTACTTTCATAATGGACTATGTATGTAACCAAATTAAGAAGGCCACACCATGCTTACAACCACCTAAATAATTAAAAGAAAATTGTTATTACTATTTTATTAAAGTTGTATACGAACAAACAAACCTTCAACAGCTGTACAGTCCATGCATTTACAACTTATTACTACTTCTTGCACTTCGTAAATAATTGCACACACTCTATACTGCTTTTTATAAATTTTATGCTCTGGAGTAATGCGGGCATTCATAATTCCTGTGTCTATCACGTTTTAATTGCACATAACCTATGTGCCTTGTCACAACAGCTAGTAAATTTTCAGACGCTGCTTTCTCAAAATCGGGCTCCATTTTAATAATAAATAAAAAGTAAACACACAAATACTTGTTGAAATGTTTGGTTATATTCACACACGACGTGACGCATCCAAACAATCAGCATTTCGTAAAGGAAGACTAGCCAATCACATCGCACGGACCATTAGTACGTCACAATGTGTATACCGTTTAAACACATTATAATTTTGATAAATTTATTTGAGAAACCTATGGCATAAAATATATTATAATTAACTTCGGTTATTTTTAAATTGTATATTTTATTTGTTTTTAATGCTCAATTGTGTCAATTTAACTATACGGGACGGACCCATTATGCCGAAGCATCGGCTTTGAAGGAAAATGTAATGGACATTCTAGAATAGGAGAATTAGTAAGTTTTTGCTTTAAAGTTTTGAATGATTGTTTGCATTCTCTGTGTCTCTGTGTTTAAGTGTCTATGAGTACAAACAATTTTTTTTTAGTTTTTGACTGATGGCTGCTACAGGGCGTGGTTCCTAAGATGAATTTTCTTGGAGATCTAAAACGGGCGAACCGACTGTACCCCCAAATATGAACCTAGAATAAAAATTTAAGAAGTTTCCTTCAATATATATCATAAACTACTGGACCACGTAGGGAATTTTGAAAATATCGATTTGTCGAAAAATGGTGGGCATATGAATAGAAAGTTCCTATTTTCACGTAAAAATTACATATTTATTGAAAAGTACACACTTATCAAGAAATTTCTACGTGGTCTACTAGATTATATACGTTTGAAGCTACTCTGAAAATTAGAAGGCAATCGATCAAGATTTGTAGACGCTATCGGTTCGCCCGATTTAAAAAACGGTGATTCGAGAAAAACGCGTTTAAAGTTGCGGTAACGGTCGTGACATGCATTTGGTGCGCCGCGAGGCGTCTCCGCAAACGAGTGGTTCGAGATATTATGAAACTTCTTTTACTTATTCTTGAGGGTTTGAGGAAGGTTCTGAGCTAATAAAAAAAATTGATTTTTTAAAAGTTGTATGGTGGCCTTACCCCTTAATGGTGAAGCGATTCTAGCAACATTTTTGATAAATCTTTTGGCATGCGATATTGCACAGCTATAATTTTTTCTGGGTCTGGAGATACGCCTTCCGCGGAAATTGTATGATCTAAATATAAAAGCTGCTTCTTAACTTTCCTTAATTTACGCAAAATTTTATTAAATTTTGGTTGTGAGTTTCTAAATTATTTCCGAAAACTATTAAATCGTACACAAGACATGACAATTTAGACCCGATGTAGCAATTGTAATAATTCTAGAAAATGAACTCGAACTAAACTTTAGACCCATTGGTAACCGTTTGATTTGAAAATAACCCCAGCTTGTAGTAAAGGCCGTACAGGTCGACTGGATGGTTTTAATTCTACATAATAATGACCCTGTGTTAAATTGAGATGTGAAAAATAAACAGACCCAGATAAAGAATCCGAAATTTCATTTATATTTGGTAAAGGACGTTTGTCATTCTCAAGACAGTTATTTACTAATCGCTAATCTACGGCGATTCTCCATTTCTTGTTTCCCGTACTATCTCCTTTTTTGGGCACAAGTAAAATTGGAGATGACCATTCTGACTTAGTTTCTTCTATAATTTCAACGTGTAACATTTTTTTTAACTGCTTTTGAATTTTTGCCTTGTGCGCGAATGGCAATCTGTACAGAGGTGTTACATCTTTTTTTAAATGTATTTTTTGTTGGCAAATATTTGTTACCGTAAGAGCATCTGCTTCCAAGTGAAATACGTCCGCGAAATATATTTTTCGATCGCCGATATTGATTTTTAAAAACTTTATTTATTATTGATTACAATATTTACTTATTTAACTACTTGTTTCATTTATTTATAATATTATTAATTGCACTGATTACTTAATTAATATTGGATTTTCTAAATGAATTATAATTGGAAATACTTAAATACAAAACACAACTAATATACTAATATGAATACGCGATGTATTCTCTTAATACTATATCTACACTCTGTCCGTCGCCACACCTTGCACTAACATATATAACCTAATCCTGTAATTGCAAGACATGCTGCGGAAAATTCCCGATTAGGTCATCCGTACGTTGCCGTAAACAGTACCGGGGCGGCTGGATATAGCTCGCGTACTTTGCACATATTTTTACTATTGATATTTTTTCTTCGTTATTTAACCCTTTAGTATTAATTAGCTAACACTTTATCTAATTGATTGGCTGTGTTCCTCAAAGGTATAACAATCAAATGTGTTTATTTTTTTCTACAATAGGACAAACGTTTTTAATCCTTACTTCTAAATTTGTAACGTTTAGTATTTTCAGTGGAATTAAATTTGTATCTTCTGCTGGTCTTGCAAGAGTTCCGGCTGCAAAAACTCCTTTATATATTTCATTTGTAGAGACGACGTAATCGCCATTACTGTACACGAAAATATTGAATTATTTCACACCTAGAAGGAATTGTGGTGAAATAGCTATAATTAGATTGCAATGGAGTAGTGATCATCTTTATAGTTCTCAATGAAAGTTCATAATTTATAACAGCAACGTGCTTTTGTAAGTAATCTGTTCCAAGAATACCATCAACATCGTTATGCAATTTATTTGTAACGTGATATACATGACTAATAATTTCATTATTGAAGCTGGGAAGAATTTGTGCCGAGCCTTTTGAAAAAATTGATCCTCCAATTCCAGTTATTCGTATGTTTCCTTCATATTTTATAAAAATGCAGCAGAAAAAATAACACTATTTGTTGCTCCTGAATCTATTAAAAATTTGAATAATCGATCTTCATACTCTACTTCTATAAAATTAATTCCATTATTGCGGACGAAAAAATAAACGTTTTACCTTCATTTGCGTTCTCTGATTGTGTAAGACAAACCAGTGTTCACCTTTCTACCTCACCAGATACCTCGTTCATTGCCTCTTTCGCGCCTTGCAAAAATGCTCGACCGCGAAAACAGTGTTGTTTTGCGGACTATTTCCTCTAGCGTTTGTTATATTATATCCAGCACCGTGTTGGCCCCGGTAATTACGTTGACCCCTAAAGTTTCCATAGAAATTATTATTTTTAAAGTGAGAGATCTTGGTATCACCGCTAATTTTATTATTTTGTTCATCTTTCGCGACAATAACTGCTTCTTGTAATTATGGGCAATTTCGCGCTTTTACGTAAATCATTATATCGCAACTAGTTATACTTATCGCGTTTCTCTTACCGTCGGCTTGCGTTATGGTTGAGTAACTCATTATACTTTCTATTTCTAACACGAATTCGTCGATATAGTTCCCGCTCTGACGCACCTGATGCAATTTTAACCATTCATTACTCGCGCCCGGTGTATGAGCCAAAATTTAAATTCAAAGTTTTTTTATTAAAAATCATTACATACACAATAATCGAATGTAGGCTTTCACGGCCATCGTTCCAAAGAGATGTGTCTTCCGGGTGTTGCCGTGTTTTTTGAAGTAAACTTGACGTTTCGCTAATCATACTGTCAGCTTCTTCAGAAGGTTTCTAAAGATTGGTGTTGATATCTATTTCTCCGCGTTGTATAGCAGGTCGTTGCTGCGCTTCGTTGATGCGTATCCGTTACGTTCCGTTGATCCGGATCCGTTATCGTCCGCTGATCCGTGCCCGATGCGTCTCCTGGATTCGCCCTTGGTGGTCCTGGCTGCGTGGTCGATGGTTCTTTCTGCGTCTTCCATGGTTCTTGCCGCGTCTTCGATGGTCTTTTCAGTGCCAATTTCCAAACTTTGCTCAGTCTGTACCCATCTTCTCGGTTGAAGTTGTTCGGGTTCTTCATTATTTCCAAAGATTCTCTCACTATCCGTGGGTAGTATTGACTGTTTCTAGCGAGGATCTGGACGTCGTTGTAATCGATGATATGATTGCTTCCCGTGTGGTAGTGCTCAGCTACTGCGGATTTTTCTGTGCTACCATGCTCCATGTCCCTGCGATGCTCGTTTACTCTGCACTGTATGCTGCGTCCAGTTTGTCCAATATACGATTTCCCGCACTCACATTGAAGCTCGTATATTCCTTTAACTCGTAATCTTGGTATCGAGTCTTTATTTGACGGAAGCAGTTCTTTTATTTTCTTAGCGGTGCCGAATCTGACGTCGATATTCTTCTTCTGTAGAGTTTTCTTCAGCCTATCCGTCACTCCGGCAATGTAAGGTAGCTACGCGTATCCTACTGGTTCTTGTTTTGGGTCATCCTTCGTTTTATTCTTAGCCCTGGCAAGTCTCTCAATCTCCTGTGATTTGTAGCCGTTTTTCTGCAATGCGTCCTTCACATGTTGGATTTCTTTAGTTTTGTTGCTAGGATCACTAATCCTGTCTGCTCTGCGTAGCAGTGTTGTGACTATCGATCAATACTACCCACGGATAGTGAGAGAATCTTTGGAAATAATGAAGAACCCGAACAACTTCAACCGAGCAGATGGGTACAGACTGAGCAACGTTTGGAAATTGGCACTGAAAGGACCATCGAAGACGCGGCAAGAACGTTGGAAGACGCAGAAAGAACCATCGACAACGCAGGCTGGACCACCAAGGGCGAATCCAGGAGACGCATCGGGCACGGATCAGCGGACGATAACGGATCCGGATCAACGGAACGTAACGGATACGCATCAACGAAGCGCAGCAACGACCGGTTATATAACGTGGAGAAAAAGATATCAACACCAATCTTCAATCATCAATCAAGTAGGTCACGTATTCGTGCGTATCGGTCGGTACCCAGAGCGAACCTGATACACTTGTTCTGCGCCACTTGCAGTGTAGGTAGGTTCGTTACCGATGCCCCGCACTATATAGGCGACGCGTACGTCATCGTCGGGAGCATAGGACGGCGTTCGACACGCGCTACTCTGCATGCCTGCTTCGAGAACACCGTGACAACCGCCGCCTGAGCAAACGGCTCACGCGTTCTGCCTCACCGAGTAAGTAAATAATCGATGAAAGTAGTGGTATTTCACCGGTGACGTAAATCTCCCACTTATGCTACACCTCTCATGTCTCCTTACACTGCCACACTAGAGTCAAGCTCAACAGGGTCTTCTTTCCCCGCTAATTCTTCCAAGCCCTTCTTTCCCTTCGCAGTGGTTTCGCTAGTTAGTGGGTAGGGACAGCGGGAATCTCGTTAGTCCATTCACACGCGTCACTAATTAGATGATGAGGCATTTCTCTATTTAAATCATTTCTTTACAGCAATGTATACATAGAGAAATTGACAAACAATATACATATATATCTGACATAGATAACATAAAGTACTAATGTGCACGAGATCACGACCACGTCGACTACACACGTGGACGCGTGGTCGCGAAACGCGCCCGTAACAATCGCCACAAGCACCACACTGGACAACAGTATCGGGCGCTGCTGTACCCGTCCACAGAAGATGAGCCTGGATCATCTGATGTCCTCCCTCGGGTGGGGGTGGCGGCGGCCGCGGACCGATGTCAACCGGTTAAATCTGTTCCAATTGGTGTGGGAGCCCTGAAGCACCCGAGTGGTGATCGATGACAAGTCGGCGTTGGTTAGGCCGAAAGATAGCAAGTCGGCGGCGGATAGCTGGGACCATACTCCCTCCAGGAGATGGTGCAGGACGTTGACCTGATGCTGTTTGCGGGAAAGGTCAACCGGCCGGCGACCTCATCGACGACTTGGCTGTCACGACCATATTTCCTGGACTTATCGAGATGGGCAGATCCCAGAGCCTTGGAACCAGATACTATTTGGGCGTCAATGATAACGCCTCGGTTCACTCGCTTGGCGATGATGTCTGGATTCCTTAGGCCGACCGCCATGTTGATCCTTGGCTCCTTGTAGACTTCTCACCTCCTGGCTCGTAGATCGATAACAAGCTTTGCCGCGACTGCATTATGGCGTAAGATGCGGCCTTGTTTCTTGCTTCGTTGCTCTTGTTTCTTGAATTCCATGGCACCCAGCGCGACACGACCGGGGTATCTCTCCACGATAGATCCCCCTGGATGTTTTCACTCGGGACGGGACGCAATTGATATGGACGTGGTGAAATTGGATGTAGTCACGTCCCGGAATCATGTCTGCATTAACGGCAATCCAATCCGTAGACGAACGACAACAATTTTAGTGTGTGTGTGTGTGTGTGTGTGTGTGTGTGTGTGTGTGTGTGTGTGTGTGTGTGTGTGTGTGTGTGTGTGTGTGTGTGTGTGTGTGTGTGCGTAGGTCGCGCAATGCTTATGGGGACACACACCGGAATATAACCCTACTTGGGGGGCCTCCACTAATTGTGCGCCCTTACACACGTCCCCACAATTTAAAACCAATTTTATTAGCTTTTTCGACGTCTGTAATCACCGTAAAATTACTTTTTCTATCATGTCCCCATAAGTGCAGTAAAAATTTGGAGTGTATTTTGATACCAATTTGACTAGTATTGTGGGGACCTTGTATGGTGCTGCCACCTGGGATGTGTTTTGCTTTCATTTAAATTAATCTTCCAGTATGCGCATTAGGTTAGAGGTATAAAGATAGTTTTCAAATGTACAAGAGGGGAAGTTTTATTGCTGTTCTAGGTGATCTAATTAAGTAATTATTTTTGATAGGTATACAAAATACGTAGAATATAATCAAAATTTTAGCAAATTATAACAAAATAAGAAAATTAATTTTCGTGCAAATCCCTTACCATCGTCATTGAAAATTAATGATTAATTCATTATGAATTTATATCAATGTTATAAATAAGACGACAGGTGAAAAATTACTTAGTGAAGGCATATTCGAACGTTTTTTAAGCAAATAATTACGTCGATATATATAAATTAGTTAATAGTTTTACGTTCATTCTTACTAAAGGATGCATATTCTATTTCATTGCAAATAATACCTCAAAATACAAATTTTGAATTTTACAATGAGTTTTATTTGAAAAGATCACTTGTTCAATATAAATATGATATTTGATTTCAATAAAAGTTTAAAGAAAACGCAATCCCCCTTTATATCTTATTTAGAAAAAGGATTTGAAAATGAACGCATCCACAAAAACGTGTATACATTTTTTCCGGCAAAAGTTTGTACATTGGAAAACTGTAACTTTTGTGCCAGTAGTTCGTCTGTTCGGCGTAGAATCTTGGATTGAACGACAACGACTAATTAAAAGTTATTCTAGTTCGGGGTTTCTGACACTGTACACATAACCTACAATAACAAATTACACTATGCAACAAATTAAAAACTGTTTTTTTCACTGGGTTTACAGTATGTAATTATGATTCTTCACCCTAAACTCAATTAAGTTTGATAAATAAAATTTTTATATCACGTCTAGTTTTGTAGAGAACATTATTTTTTTTCCTGAGAATTGGCTACATCAAACATTATTCTTTATGAAAATATTAAATTTTTTTTGAACGATTGGCTTTCCTCTTGTAACCAGCCGTCGAACATTTGATCAGAAGGGACCAACAGTAGTCGGGAAGCATGGGTGGCTCCCATCTGCCTTGGTAACGCTTCTCAAACTGCAATTTCCTGGTGGAAGCGCTCCCCATGCTCATCGCTAACAGAGCCCATGTTTTCGGGGAAGGAACTTAAATGGGAATGAAGAAAATGAATTTTTAGGGTCATCCTGCATCCTAATTCATGGTAGGCTGTTTGCATTAATTTAATTTTTTCATGGAAATCCGGAAATGGAGAAACTTTGTAGTTGTAAAGAATTTTTTTGTGACGTCAATAACAGCTAGCCATGCCTATTTTTCTGTAGGACCAAGGCTGGCTAAAAAGAAGGGTCGTTTATTAACTTTCTTATATATGGCCCTACAAAAATCCCTTCTTTAATCACTTAACGTTGGCAACCTTTGTTTGAAAAATTGAAACCCAGGCCCATTTTTTGTAATGTTTTAACAAAATTGGTCACAAATATAGCGAAATAAATCAGTAGAATTGACACAAATGCGTGACGTTTTGTAGATTTATGACTAATCTAAATGTTTTGACAATTTGTTGTCCACAGCAACTTGATGTTTTTATCAGTTCGGGCAAAAAGAGTCCCGGAACACAATGAAAATAAAAAATTGCTCATCTATGTTTTGAGACGTGATGGTGAAATCTCCTGGTTCTGCTTTTTTCTCGGGGAATGAACCGCGTTGTAGAATTGTCCCTGTAACGGTTGTTCCGACGTTTCGGTAATGTCACAATTGCCATCTTCAGGTTGGTCTTCTCGGTCTAAGCGATCTAGAACAGTGGTTCTTAACCTGGGTTCGACCGAACCCCTGGGGTTCGGCGAGTCAGTCTCAGGGGCTCGGCGGAGGTCAACCACCTGAGGTCATCGTGACGTAGAAACCGTATTGGTTTCGAAAACTAATGCTACATAACGTGTGTTCTATTGGGAAAATTAATTAGATTTTATTTTTCCAATGAAAGGGGGTTCGGTGAATACTCATATGAAACTGATGGGGTTCGGTACCTCCAGCAAGGTTAAGAACCACTGATCTAGAAGAATAACCCTTACAGAGACAATTCTACAACGCGGTTCATTACCCGAATTTTACCCGCGAGAATGTACGCATCAACACACACACATATATATATATATATATATATATATATATATATATATATATATATATATATATATATATATATATATATATATTTATATATATAGAGTGTATCTGCTTAACTTCGCACCATATGCAAAAGTCCTTTATTAATAATTTTACAAAAAAGCTATTTTTCATAAAAAGTTCTGGATGTCCTAAAATCTAAAATACAATCATCAGATATGCTAAAGACAGGCGTACGTTTTTCAATAGTGGCGAAGAAGACAAGACTAGGAATAGGTTTCCTACTTAGCAAAGAATAGAAAAGGACCGTAATGGATTTCAAACCTATTACAGAAAGGATGTATTATATAAAAATAAGAACAAAATGCAGGAAAATTTGTATCATCAACGTACACACACATACAGAAGAAAAGACTTTAGAGGAGAAAGCAGAATACTACGAACATTTGGAAAGACAATACCAAAGATTACCGCAGAGGGATGTTAAAGTAGCGATGGGAGATGCTAACGCCAAACTAGGAAAGGAACAACCATACCGACGAATAATTGGAAGGGCTAAAAAAAACTAATAGAATTCCCAGCACAAAATGAAATGGTAATTAAAAGTACATATTTCACACAAAAAGAAATATATAAGGGGACATGGATTTCATCAAACGGCAAAACCATTAATCAGATAGACCACATACTGATAAGCAATAAAGTAAATATATAACAAACATCAGAGCGTACAGAGGGGCTGAAGCAAACACTGATCATGTACTCGTGAGAGCGGAAATGAAAGTAAGAAGGCAGGAGATAGCTAGAGAGAAAAGAGCAAGAAAAGGACTAAATGTAGAAAAATTAAAGGTAGAAGGAGAAAAAGAACAGTATACAAAGTAAATAGAAAACCACATAAAGGCAGGTCCTCAGACATTCACAATAGACAAAAAATGGGAAGCACTACAAAACATTATAATCCATTTAGCGGAAAAACAATAGGAACTAGAAACATAAGCAAAACGAAGACTAAATGGTTTGACGAAGAGTGCATGCATGCGGTACATTATAGTAGAAATGCAAGACAGAAATACATCAACACTACGGAAGAAATCGATAAAACTGAGTATCAAATATGCAGAAAAACATTAAAAGAATCTATAGAGTAAGCTAGAGAAGCGAGAGCAATTAAAACGAAAAATAATAGAAATAGAGGAGACCTACAGCAGAAAGGAAATAAGGAATTTCTATCAAAGTGCAAGAAACCAAAAGCAGGGCTACAAACCGAAAATCATTGGCTGCCAGGAAAAAGAAGGAAATTTAATAGTAGACAATGAAGCAAAAACATGTGCAAAATATTTTGAAGAACTGCTAAACATAAATCAAACAGAACAATACATTGACATTTCGAGGAAGGTGAAATACAACAAGAAAATATACCCGAACCAGAACAAGAAATTGAAACAATAATAAAAAAATATGCAAAATAACAAAAGCCCTGGAGACAACCAAATACAGATAGAATGAATCAAATGTGGCGGAAAATTTGTTGGAAAGAAGAAAGAATACCCAACCAGAAGAACAATAAATTGAAACAATAATAACAAATATGCAAAATAACAGAAGCGCTGGAGACAACCAAATACAAATAGAATTAATCAAATGTGGCGGAAAATTTGTTGGAAAGAAGAAAGAATACCGCAAGCATGGGAGGAAGCAATAATTTGTCCAATACACAAGAAAGAAGATAAATTAATACCAGGCTGGTTTTAGAAAGTACAGATCGACCATTGATCATTTTGAAGGAATTGCAAGCTGTACACTACGAAAAGGGATGGGATAGATACATATTATTCATCGATTTTAGACAAGCATACGATTCTATAAACCGCGGAAAACTATTAGAGGCAATGAACGAACTAGTAATCTCACGAAAGCTCACCGAGTAATTAAAAGCACCCTACATAATACCAGGAGTAGAGTAAGATGGAACGGACAAAAAGATGAGATTTTTGAGGGGGAATCTCTTCTGAGACAAGGAGGCCCGGTATCATCCACATGGTTTAACTTAGTACTAGAAACGATAATGAGAAGAGGTAAGCTAAATAGATCAGGACTGATTTACGATCGAAGACACCAATGCCTTTCGTTTGCAGACGACGTTGCAATAATAACGAAACCACAACAAGAGCTCGAAAGAATGGCAAGAACAATAGTGAAATAAGCTATGGGATTGAAAATAAACAAAGTATATGAGGATGAATGCGGAAGAGGACACAAAAGTAGAGCTTAACATAACCACGGAAGAAGGGAAAGAGAGAAGGAGAAGGGTCATGGTTCGACGAGGAATGTAGAAACGGGAAGCAGAAGCTGAGGGGTATTCTGAAGAAGGCGAGAAGGGGCGAGAGATCCTGGGAAGAGTTTACAGAGCAGAGGGGAAGGCAGAAGGGACTGTGGGAGATGAAGACAAATGAGAGGAGACAAAGAGAGGAGAAGGAGGTGCAAGATTTGTGAGGGGAGAAAGAGATATGGGAGTACCTAAGGAAGAGAAGAAAGGGAAGGGAAGGCATGGGGAATATTGGGTGTGAGGAGTGGAGGAGATATTTTATGGATTTATTAGAAGGGGATGAGGACGAAGGTGTAGAAGGGAGAATGAGACTGGGAGGGGAGGAGGAGATAGTGGAATTTACTTGGGAGGAGCTGATAAAACAAGGAGTAGGTTGAAGAAGGGCAATGCTGCGGGCGAGGATGGAGTAGATACGGGAGGCTAGATAAACGCACCGGAGGAGGTGTGGAGAGAGACTCTCAGGTGGTTAAATGACATATGGATGGGTAGGAGGGATTTGCCGGAAACTTGGAAGGTGGCGATAGTGGTTCCGATATGGAAGAAAGGAGATGGGGAGAGGACAGGAAACTACAGGGGGACATCGTTGTTGGATGTGGGATATAAAATATATGCAGGAATGATTAGAGCAAGATTAGAAGAGGAGGTGGAAGGAATGGAGATCCTACCAGAAGGTCAGACGGGATTTAGAGAGGGAAAGGGTACTAGGGCATATGCTGAATTACATAGTGGAGAGGGAACTGTCGAACAAAGGGGGGAAGATATACGCAATGTTTGTTGATCTCAAGGCGGCTTTTGACAGAATAGGCACCCTGATTAGGGCTGTTGAAAAGGCAGGGATATCAAAAGGGGTGGTGACAAGAATTAGACAGATTTATGAGGAGATGTGGTGTAAGGTGCGGGTAGGAGAGAATCTGACGGAGCCATTTAGGACAACAAGACTATTGAAACAGCGGTGTCCGTTGAGCCCGCAACTATTTAACGTATATATTGCACAGTTGGAGGTGTTAAAAAAAGGCAAGAAGGGGGAGTAAAGTTGGGCAGTGGGAGGATTTGGTCATTGGCCTTTGCGGACGACGTAGTTGTGGCGAAAACGGAGAAAGGATTGGTGGAGTTGGCAAAAAATTGCAAGGTTTCCTGGATAGGAGAGTGAGTGGGCATACTTAGGATATGTACTGAGTGAAAGCAACAGTGGCGACGCGCACATAAGGCACATTTATAGGAAGGCGCAGATGACAGTGGAAGGGTTGAAGGCAAGTTTATGGGGGAAGAGGAAAGGGAAGTTCGAAGAAACAATTTGAATTTCGAATGTATGTGTACGCGGTATAATAATGTATGGGGCGTCAAGGAAAGAAGAAGAGTATGAAGGGAGCACATAGGAAGGACAATTAAAAAGAACATTGCAATTAGAAAGTTCGACACCGGACTACATCGTGCGGCAGGAGACGGGAAGCGAGAAGATGGTGGTGGAGGCGGGCAGGAGAGTGGCAAAGTATGAGTTGGGGGTGACGGGGAGGGGAGATAAGAGTTTGGGGGAGAAGGTGATGGATGAGCTCGAAAAGAGGGAGAGAATCCGGAAAGAGTTATCAAGCTGGGAGGTGGTAAGGAGTAGACTGTACGAAAAGGTGGGGTGGTCGGTGGAGAAGATGGAAAGAAGAAGAAAAGAAGGGCGTCGGGTGGAGATAGAGTTGGTAGGGATGTGGTCTCAGGTGGAAGCCCAGGAGAGGGAAGAAAAGATAGAGAGAGCGAGGTACAATTGAAGATACAAGGAGTTGCAAGTATACAGTAGGAGGCCGGAGTATCTGGAGGGAAGGAAGACAGTCGAAGAGGAAAGACGATTGGCTGTGGAGTAGAGAGGAAGAGAAGCTGGGTCGGGATTGGAGAAGGATGCTAGGAGAGAAATGAGAGTGGAGATGTTGAGAAAGTTAAAGAAGAGAAAAGAAGATGGAAGATGGAAGATGTAGGAGGGAGAGAAATAAATAATACATAATTTGTTGTAGATGCAAGGACAAGATGAGAGATGGAGGAGAAGGGAGCGAACAAAAGATAATGGAAGCGAGGACCAGGAAGGAGACGAGGGTGTAGGAGGGAGGAGAAACGCGCAGGATCTCATAATGTATATTTGTAAATAGCTAGTTTAGACAGAATATGCGTGTAAATATGCCAATAAAAGGTTGTTACTACTACTACTACTTGGGGTTCATGATCACAGCAAAAGGCGAAATGACCGAAGAAATCAAAGAGAGACTAGCACGCGGCGATAGAACAGCTGGAGCACTGATTAGCAAGCTCACGAGTAAGCATGCATCAAGGAAAGTGAAGGAGTGTGTGTGCAAAACAATAATAACGACAACGGTCTTATACGGAGGGGAGACCTGGACGCTGACAGGGTAGGAAGAAGCAAAGCTACAGGTGTGGGAACGGAAACTGCCAAGGAGAGTATATGGAGGAGTAAAAGAAGGGGATCAGTGGAGAAGGAAGAAAAATAAGGTGGAGGAACTATTCAATGAACCAAACGTCACAACGCAAATAAAAATGAAGAGAGTAAGGTGGTTGGGCCACGTAGAAAGAATGCAGGAGGGAAGACTACCAAAGACCATAATGAAGAGGATGCAAGGCATACCAAGTAGAAGGTGGATAGAAGAAGTAGAGAGAGACCTGCAACAGATAGGAGTGGAGGATTGGAAGAAGAATGCTGAAAATAGGAGAGAGTGGAGGCAAATCGTCTCACGAGTCCATAGCCTACAAGGCTTGCATAGCTAATTTTGTTTATTTATTGTTTCTGAATTGCTCTCCTGGCCAATATTCCGAAAAGACTATGTTGATATATATATATATATATATATATATATATATATATATATATATATATATATATATGTATATTATACATATATATATATATATATATATATATATATAGTATCAGTTTTATGGGGAAACAAAATTTGAGTAATAATATTAATATTAATAAGTTATGACCATTCATTTGTGCTATGTATTATCGCAATAATATGTTGTCCTTGTTTATATATAGGTCTTGCTGTTGCTTTCTTGTTTCTTAACTTAGATTTCGTCTAAGTTTTGAGCACTTTTTCTGTAAATATATTCTGTGACCATCGACTGTATTTGATTAAAATTGTTGCTTTTGAATAGCTTTTCTCCACCACTGTTGACAATGTCTTTTTGCTGAATTCTTCTACAAATCTGTTTGAAACTTCCTCTGACATCTTCATATAATTTATTATCACTTTGTTTCCAAGTAGAGGTTTTTTGTTTGCTATTGCTCTTTCGAGTATTTCATTTATGTTAGCCCATGTCTTCTGCATTACTTTTGTGTAGTATTTTCTCTTCGCCTGTTTTACTGGCGAATTAACTTTATTCCTCGCAGTATTGTACTGGACTCCCAGTCTTCTTCTATATTCCGTGTTATCATGTGCCCTTTTGCAAGTTTGGAACTACTATTTACTTCGTCTTTGATTTGTTGTGTTACCCAGGGTTTAAGTGGACTCTTTTTTTCGTTTGTTTTGGCTGATTTATACGCTTCTTTATATGCGGTGACCATTTTACCATATAGTTCATTTATATCACTTATATTCACTAATGTTTTCATCTATCATTTCTTGTTGTTTTCCTTTTTATCTTCTCAATCGTACAGTCAATCACGTTGTGGTCTGATATTTTGCTCAGAACCACTCCACCGCCTATGGTTCCCAGGTTAGTGTTGATGAACATATAGGGTATTAAAAAGTGTTACAGCCTTTGAATATGGCCCAAAATGTGCTGAAAAGTTATAATGAACATGGGTCCGCAAATGGACGGTTTCGGAGATACGAAACATTTTGAATTTTCACCACTTACACCAAATCTCCGTGGCGTGGACTCTCGAACTCTTTCGAAAAGACCTACAGTGACTCGGATTCGGTGGCATCCTCGATATACTCCTTGATCCGAGAGATCATTTACAGGCGTAGCGTACACTAACATTTTCAAATGTCGCTAAAGAAAGAAATCAATGGTGTTTAAATCAGGCGATCTTGCAGCTCGTGATACAGGTTCGCCCGTTTCTACGCATCTTCGTCCAAAAGTTCCGTGTAAATATCTCTAATGGCAACCGATAAATGCGCCGGTGCACCATCGTACTGCAGCCATATTTGTTGCTTTTGATTCAAAGCAATCTCGTCTAAAAGATTACCCAGTGTGTTGATGTCTGTATTCCATAATAACATGGGTATTTTCGCCGACCCACACATGCGTATTGTGGAAATAAAAAAATGTATCTCCGAAACCGCCCATTTGCGGACCGAAGTTCATTAAGACTTTTCGGAATATTTTGGGACATACTCTCAGCCATTAACACCCTGTATGATCAATAGAAAATCCATTAGAAATTAGCATATTTTCGTAATCCTCTGATACTTCTGAATCACTTAATTATGTCTATATTAATATCACCCATAAGTACCCAATGATTTGTCTTGTATGTAGATAGAATTGTGTCCAATTATTTCCCATTTATTATAGTTGATTCTTTCTAAATCTTCCAATTCCTTTAGGTTCAGTACCCCTGATCCTTTTTCCTTTCTTGCTTGACTTATAAGGTGAGGATAGTTATTCAACCACATAGATTAGGAGTTTACGATCTCGCTGTTCGAAATATTTGTCCTTCGTTTCTTTATGATTGCATTTCGTAATTTTGTTGAAAACATCTTGGCTATTATTGTTCGTACTCGCCGCGCTATTTCATCTAGTTTTTTTTCTGAGCGCTGGGAAACATCTATTTTCTTTACGTTTACTTCAACCCTTATCTTCTTAGCTACTCTGTTTACTATTTGCTTTGTTTCATTTCAGTCACTTCATGTATTTCGATTTTTTTTCAAATGTTATTTGCTCTAGTTTGCTTATCCTGGTGTTTAATGATTATATTTTGTTTTGCCCAAAGAAGACTACTAATTGGGCAATTTTCCTTTCCAACTTATTCACATGCCCCCTTATGTTCATTATCTCATTATATTGATTCGATACAAATTGCTCTATGTAATCATTTTTGTTATTTCCTTAATGTTAATGTTAATGTAGCGACATCCATGTCTACCCGGTAACATAATAATATTAATAATACTTGATAATGCCCTTTCACGTCCAATGCTGCATCTTAACCTGCTGTTACTTCATGTTCTAGTAAACTGCTCTCTTTCACATGTCCTCCTGTTTTTCTCGAAAACACCTATATGCCTAATACATTTATCATTCTTTGTCATTACTTACTTTCTTCCTATATCATAACATCCGCTTACTTCTTCCACCTTAGCCCCCTATGCGTATTAAACTCAAAGTTTGATCTTCCATTCTGCTTGTCTACATACTTGTCACAGTCATTCTGTTAAACCAGAATTATTGTTTCAGTAGAAAGTTTAGATAAATAAAGTTTGCGAACTCTTTCCCTCTTCTTCTGCATCCGACAATGAAGCCTTCCACAACGTTTCTACTTGCATTTACCTACCAGCCATTTTTTATACTGTATTTAATATTTCAATTAACATTTCGTTTAATAGAACTAATTTTAATGCAAGTGATAATATTTCTTCAACATTTTAAGAGAACACACCATATTTTTCATAAATCCTGAACTTTTATTCAAATCCATGGATTAGTGTATTAGCCTGCATTTAAACTGAATTTGGAATAATGAAAGTGACAAAACTGAAACAGTATTTTATTTAAAAAAGGTGTTGAAAGTGTTGTCCATTATTTTCCAGAACTGCACGCGTCGCTTCATATTTTCAGTAACGCGGATAAGCATTTCAGGTGTGATTTCTTCCAACTGTCTTGTTATGCCCAATTTAAATTCTTGCAAATTTTGAGGTCGGTTCCTGTAGACATTATTTTTTAAATAAGAAAACAAGAAAATATCGGACTTGTCAAATCTGGAGACCTAGGTGGCCATAAATCTCTGCTAATTAATCTCTCCCAAAAAATGGTTTAAAAAAATCAAAGCTAGATTTGCTGTATTTGCTGTAGCGTTGTCCTGTTGGATAAATCTATTTTGTAGTTCCTGATCGTCCAACTGTTCGATAAATGGTGTAGGAATTTGATTAACGTAAAAATTTGAATTAACGTTTTCATGAAAAAAAAAAATGGTATGATGCGCCTTCTTGAAACCCAAAGTCCAAGTTTAACTGGATGAAGAGGCGCCTCAACAAACACATGAGGATTTTCCATACACCAATGCATCGTATTTTGAAAATTCACGTACCCATCATTTCGTCATTATTGAGATTCTCTACAAACCTAGATTGAAAATCACTAGGTAGAATCTGATGGTAGACTTGAACTTCATACGGATACATTTGTAAATCCTTTAATTGTTGACCCAGTCTTCGAATGTATGGATGTAGATGGAGTTGCTTCCATGATTTCCCGCGCATTATTCACCACCGCAGCTGTTCGTTTTCTAGTTCTTCCACTACCTATTTTTCTTTGTACACTTCCATTTTCTCTAAATAATTTCACAGTTTTCTTCATAACTTGATAAACATGGTCATACGAATGAGTGGCTGCTTCGCCGGGAAAATGCTCCTGAAACTCTTCATAACAGGCAACATACGAATTTTGCCATTCACCGATTCCCAACTTAACTCCATTTCTAAAATATGATAAAAGGGAAGCTTTGATTTGCATTCACAACATTTTCTCGTGTCAATATACATAGCAGATTGACACTCGCAAAGAATTTTAGGAAAAGATGGGCGTTTTTTGCTCATAGTCAACGTTGACTAATTTTTTATTCGACCACACTGTATTATAAGCGTTGAAACTAAATTAATTTGTTTTCTTTTTGTAAGCTAAAGAAAAATGTGTAAAACCGAGTATACATAGAAAATGGTCATCAAATGAAAAAAGGCAGTGTTAACAAAATTTAGCAAACATATCAAAAATAGAAAAAATCTAACATAGACTGAGGCAGAAGACTGCAAGCAACAATATCAAGACATTTTAAAAACACGATCTTGGATAGATATAAAGTATCAAATATCATTTCTAAAGAAACATCGCAAGTGAACACTTTTTCAAATAGGTTTAATATACAATTATTCCATATTACAAATTATTATTACTATATGTATAATCCCCTTTACTGTAATATACATACCATATATTGCCCTGAAAGGATCATTTCATTTAACACCACCATATAAATATTAATTCATAACACCTTACAGTACCTTCCAAATAAAAAGACAATAACCGCACACACACACCGATTGAATGCAGGCGACCCAAAAGTGGGGTCTGACCCCACAAGTCGGTTTTCAAGGAAAATGTGTGAAATTCGGAGTGTATGACGACACAAAATATATCAAACGAATCAGGATTGTATTTACAATATCGTGGAATGCGTGACTTTAAATACCCCATAAGTGGGCTAAATTCTGGTGGCCCCACAAGAGTTGCCGCACAGGTATGTGTGTGTGTGTGTGTGTGTGTGTGTGTGTGTGTGTGTGTGGGCGCGCGCTCTAGCGTCCAAACGATTATAGCTAGAGCTCTGAAACTTTAAACTTAACATTTGTCCTATTTTGACCGCAATCTCTCAACCGGAAGTGATGGTTTACTCTTATCACCTTTTTCCATATCTCGAAAACGGTACAAGTTACGGAAAAAAATATTCTTGCATAAATTATTGATATTGATATTTTAAACAACTTTCATTTGAAAGGTTTTTTCGAAAAACGTAGTATAACTGAGTATAAGAAAGTTTCGTGCGGACCACCCCGGATTTTTATTCGTCGGAATCGGTACCATCCTGGAAGCCAGAAGTTAAGCAGAAAGACACTCTTGTAGGGTAAGTAGGTTTAGGTGCTCTTTGGTACACCGGAACTGTTTGCCATTTAACAGGCGTCAGCCCATCGGGGCCTTCAGTCGAGGCAGAAGGGAGTGCTGGCAATAAGATCTCGGCACAGGATATAGGAGTCCACAAGTAAGCTAAAGATTCACTCACAATCGTCCTCACTCAGGGAATGTTTGGCCCACGGTGCGTTTCCCTATTATTAGCAGCCGCTGTGGCCGGGAAGGCAAGACCGAGCCACTGGTCTAGGCGGTTGTTCACTTCAGCACCCCTAAGTGCATCCTTGCTAATCCTAGCCAGGGAGTTCGCACCGGACAACAAGTCCCAGGATGACGATGTGGAATTCCACCTCGGCCGATCGAGTCAATCTCACTTCAAGATTCCAGACCTTCGGCTCCGAGGACTGGGAATCCTGATGGTGAGTGTACACCGGTTCCTCGATGCCCTCCTCCTCTTGGGTCTGACGTAATGCAATCACTATCCTGGGGAACTCTGTGCTTCAGCGAGATCTTCTTGCCTTGAGGTCTCTCACGGCCGCTTCAACCATGAACGTCCTGCCATCACTCCGATTAGGTATTGATTCATGAAAAGCACACTATTTTCCGCTGCTCTCGCCTGCTCTAGAGCCATCTCATTTAGCTCCTCCAACCAAGGGATCTTCTTTTCCGGAAGGGCTATTTCTTTGATTATTAATTGTACACAATAAAACGTCTTGATTAATTTTGTATCTTTATTCACAATACCTAGCCACGTGCTTTCACCTGTACTTCGTTAAGATGCACACACAGAGAGAGAGCGAGAGCCCGTGGCGATCCCGAATATATACAGCTACGAGTGGGCAAAAACTCGGTTTCCGGTCACTCGTAAACCTAACAAAACTAAGATAACTATTTACAATATACATATATTACATCACAGGTGAAAGCACGTGGCTAGGTATTGTGAATAAAGATACAAAATTAATCAAGACGTTTTATTGTGTACAATTAATAATCATCCGAGCAGATGTAATGCGACGAACATTACAACATGAATTAAAAGGAGGACCAGGGGCAATCGCGGAATATCACTCGCAACGGGAATAAGTTTTAAAGAAAACTCTGGGAATAAGTTTTAAAGAAAACTACATACGCTCTTACGACACTAACACAAACTTATAATACCTTTAAATTAATTTACTCTGATCTCTCTCTAGACTTCCTTTAAGTTGGTGTGGGTGGTCCCAATATGTTAAATGACCCTTAGCCGTGCCAGGTCTTATGTGATCGGTCTGGATTGACTAGGTGGGAAAGAGTATAATGAGGACTATGTAAGTATGGTGGGAAACAGCGGTTATAACCGCTCTCTGCATTGATTGGGAGAGTGGCACCGCCTGACATAAGGGATTGTTCAGATGGCACATAATCCCCGAGCGCCGACGATAAAAGGTAAGGTCTTTCCCTCGGCCATACCTGCTCCTCACGGCCTCAAGGAATTCAGGCGAGCTGTAGTGCGCAACTTTATCGTGGTATGCCTCGTCGAGTGAGTGGTCCCCCTCCCAATGAATTCCTACGTCCGTCATAATAATTGTATCGTCCTTTACGAGAATAAGGTCTGGCTTTTTGAGTCCATTTACGTCCCTGCCTCGTGGCTCCTCCTCGACCATCCAATTTGCTCGAATAGCCGCATCTCTTACAGCGCGGCAAACCCTGTTTATGATATCGTTTAGTGATGGTTCATTTACCAGTTTAAGGCGAACCAGTCGTCCACAAAGAATTCTCGGAATTAACGTGCACATAGAAGTAACGCTGACTCCTCCCTCCCTAATTGGAGCATAAATGAAGGCATCAGCAGTTGAATGCGGTAAGTGTAATGTATGTCGCACGAAAATTCTAATCGCGTTATGGAAGTTACGCAGAACCCCCAAGTGATCTTCGTATTCTGGAGAGCATATAGAAACCGTGGCAGCAGGTATATGCGCAACAGACGTATTTTTTGAACTGGCTTAAGCGGATGATCGAGTGACACCCGTATATTCCCCAGCAATTTCTCCTCACCAGGCCCATCATGCCATAACAGAACCCCAGGTATCTAAACGACTCCGTTGGTCCGTTCTGAGGAATGGCATGTCCTTTCATTTTAAAATGTGATACAGTTCGTATAACTAGTTTCTTTTTTCTAGGAATGGGACAGGCACTGAGAGCGGTACACTTATCGATGTTTAGCGCCAGACCTCTGGGGGTGAAGAATTCATCGACTATTCGCAGTAAGGTGCTAGCAGCTAGCTGCGTCCCAGCCAAGAGTACGATGTCATCGGCATGTCCGATACAAGCCACCGGGCGGTCTCCGGGATCATCAACCCGTACCCAGAGCTCTCAAGTATCATCCGTTAAAAAATTGAAGATGTGGGGCGACAGCGGATCACCTTGCCGCACTCCGCGGCAGAGAGGAATGAAATTTATCGAGCTCGGACCACAGGTAATAACTGGGCCGGTGCTCTCGTACGTGGCGCGAATATATTTGATTGTTTTAGGGTGTACATCTGCTCGTCTCAGTGTCCTATCCATTGAAAAATGAGAGACTGTAGCAAAAGCCCTGCGCAGATCTAGGGTAGTTAGTTAGTTATAATTGAGTGGAGCGTTTATCGCCCCTCCACTGCGACCGCAAGGGTCTATTGTGGCTCACAACTAATTATAGTTCACCCTCCATTCCCATTCTCTTAAAATAAAGGAGGATTTTAGTGGGTGAGATTCTACCAAGTTCTCCCAACTCCACTTTTATCTTACCAAAGACTGTGAACCTGATTTTGTCCCCGGCGGGGCAGGCACATATAACATGCTCTGTTGTTTCTTCCATTTCACAGCATAGTCTGCACTCAGTGGCCTCAGCCACTCTCAGCCTATGCACATGATGCCTTAGTCGGCTATGCCCAGTAACCAGGGCTGTCAGAGTTCGCAGGTCTTTCCTGCCCAAACCTAACAGTATCCTGGTACGTGTAGCAGATGGGCCCTTTAGTACTATCTTGGAAGCCGGTTCCGGTCCAATAAATTTTCGGTCTTTGCCAGGGAATCGACGGCTTCGTTTCCCTCTATTCCAGCGTGTCCGGGTATCCAGACCAGGCTAACCTTTGTTGATTCCCTAATTGAGAGAGCACTGCGCGGCAGTCCCTGTCCGACATCAATGTACATTGATTGTCAGCAAGGACTTGCAGTGCTGTTCTGCTGTCAGAAAAAAATTTATCGTCATGTGCTGCCGAGATGTTTTTAATAGCTCTCTTGCGCACACTTCAATGGCATAGACTTCTGCCTGTTGGATCGATGCATGCTTACCAAGACTGAATTCTAATCCAGTTCTTGATTTGCGGCAGAGCACTCCAGCTCCTGCTCCTTCAGTTGTCCTAGAACCATCCGTAAACCAGCTCGAATCTGCCTGTAACAGAGCGACTTGATTACGCTCCCGCTTAAATGTCGGTCGACAGCCCGTTCCGCATGAAGGCCAATGTCTGCGGCCATTGCATCTACGCATTGTGAAATCGATGTGTTGCCTTCCTGACCTCACTTTGCAGCAACATATGCAACGGAGGAAGATACAGTAGCACTTCCGTGGCCGCTGAAGGCGTGGTGCTTAACGGCCCAGTTATCGATATGCTGGTCATTCTCTGCAGGCTTGCCAGTTTCACTCTGGCTGTCCTTTGTGAGGAGACCGTCCATCAGACAATACAGCCATACGTAATGATTGGTCTAATAACCACCACGTACAGCCAGTACATTTGCTTGGGGACTAATCCCCACGTTTTTCCACAGATTCTTCGGCACATCCAAAGTGCTTGTCTAGCCTTTTGTGCCGTTTTTTCCATATGGGAGTTCCAGTTGAGCTATCTGTCTAGTGTCACCCCTAGATATTTTGCCTCCTCCGCCAATGGTATCATTGCACCTTTCATTATGGGTTGGTTGAGATTCTCAAACTTCCTCCTGTTGGTGAATGGAACAATAACTTTTTTACGAGGGTTTATGGCTAGTTGCCCCCCCCCCCCTCGCACCAGCATTGTATGACATTTAGCGTTTCTTGCAGTATTGCAGAGATTATTGCTTCATCGCTGCCTCTTACAAGAATAACAATATCATCAGCAAAGGCCTTTATGTAAATCTCCAAACTGCTGATAATGGCAAGTAGGTCGTCCACCAGAAGAGTCCACAGTAGGGGGGAAAGAACCCCTCCTTGTGGGCAGCTTCTTGCTAGTCATGCTAGGCTAGCTCTGACCAATCTGACAAGGTGCGGGATCAATGTCTCCCGTCCTTGTTGCAGTAGTACCGGTAGGATACCATCCCCTCCCGGTGACGTGAACGGTTGGAAGGACTTAACCGCCCTGCAAACCGTCTCATATGACACGACTTTTTTCAGCGCCAACCAGTCCTTTTTTGGTCGTTTGTCTCAACACATGGGGGCCGGGCTGACGGTTACTTCATTGCTCAGAAGCAGGCAATCAGGGAAGTGAGTTTGGGCCAGAATCTCTAACGTTTCTTTTCCTGAGTCCGTAAATGTGCCATCTGGTCGTTTTATCGCCCGTAGAATGTGTCGGCTCTCTGGATAGAATCTTGTGAATTCGTGCGCTGCTAGGGGTAAAGTTTACCCTCTCGCAGAACCTCCTCCAAGATTCTCTTTTGGCCCTGATCCCTTATTGTAGTCCGTTAGAGTATTTCTGTAAGGGTCCCAGTTGCCTGTTTCTTTAGCCCGATTAAAAAGTTCTTTTTCCTAATTGAGGGCACAGTAGATGCTTTCCAGTCAAGTATCTTGGTGCTCAAATAATTTGAGCTGAATATTATGTCCAGTACCTCCTTACGATTTTTCGTAACAAAAGTTGGTTCGGAACCAACGTTATTAACTATTAGTCCCTCCCCTATGAGATAATTAAACAACGACTCACCTCTTTTGTTGGTGTTTGTGCTTTCCCACATCCAGGCCCATCATGCCATAACAGAACCCCAGGTATCTAAACGACTCCGTTGGTCCGTTCTGAGGAATGGCAAGTCCTTTCATTTTAAAATGTGATACAGTTCGTATAACTAGTTTCTTTTTTCTAGGAATGGGACAGGCACTGAGAGCGGTACACTTATCGATGTTTAGCGCCAGACCTCTGGGGGTGAAGAATTCATCGACTATTCGCAGTAAGGTGCTAGCAGCTAGCTGCGTCCCAGCCAAGAGTACGATGTCGTCGGCATGTCCGATACAAGCCACCGGGCGGTCTCCGGGATCATCAACCCGTACCCAGAGCTCTCAAGTATCATCCGTTAAAAAATTGAAGATGTGGGGCGACAGCGGATCACCCTGCCGCAATCCGCGGCAGAGAGGAATGAAATTTGTCGAGCTCGGACCACAGGTAACAACTGTGCCGGTGCTCTCGTACGTGGCGCGAATATATTTGATTGTTTTAGGGTGTACACCTGCTCGTCTCAGTGTCCTATCCATTGAAAAATGAGAGACTGTAGCAAAAGCCCTGCGCAGATCTAGGGTAGTTAGTTAGTTATAATTGAGTGGAGCGTTTATCGCCCCTCCACTGCGACCGCAAGGGTCTATTGTGGCTCACAACTAATTATAGTTCACCCTCCATTCCCATTCTCTTAAAATAAAGGAGGATTTTAGTGGGTGAGATTCTACCAAGTTCTCCCAGCTCCACTTTTATCTTACCAAAGACTGTGAACCTGATTTTGTCCCCGGCGGGGCAGGCACATATAACACGCTCTGTTGTTTCTTCCATTTCACAGCATAGTCTGCACTCAGTGGCCTCAGCCACTCTCAGCCTATGCACATGATGCCTTAGTCGGCTATGCCCAGTAACCAGGGCTGTCAGAGTTCGCAGGTCTTTCCTGCCCAAACCTAACAGTATCCTGGTACGTGTAGCAGATGGGCCCTTTAGTACTATCTTGGAATATCTCATTTCCTGGCACTCCTGCCAGTATTCCAGTACCTTGTGCTCCATCCAGCTCTTATTCGAGCTTTTGGCCAGGGCTCTTGTAATCCCAAGAGCCGGTTCCGGTCCAATAAATTTTCGGTCTTTGCCAGGGAATCGACGGCTTCGTTTCCCTCTATTCCAGCGTGTCCGGGTATCCAGACCAGGCTAACCTTTGTTGATTCCCTAATTGAGAGAGCACTGCGCGGCAGTCCCTGTCCGACATCAATGTACATTGATTGTCAGCAAGGACTTGCAGTGCTGTTCTGCTGTCAGAAAAAAATTTATCGTCATGTGCTGCCGAGATGTTTGTAATAGCTCTCTTGCGCACACTTCAATGGCATAGACTTCTGCCTGTTGGATCGATGCATGCTTACCAAGACTGAATTCTAATCCAGTTCTTGATTTGCGGCAGAACACTCCAGCTCCTGCTCCTTCAGTTGTCCTAGAACCATCCGTAAACCAGCTCGAATCTGCCTGTAACAGAGCGACTTGATTACGCTCCCGCTTAAATGTCGGTCGACAGCCCGTTCCGCATGAAGGCCAATGTCTGCGGCCATTGCATCTACGCATTGTGAAATCGATGTGTTGCCTTCCTGACCTCACTTTGCAGCAAAATATGCAAAGGAGGAAGATACAGTAGCACTTCCGTGGCCGCTGAAGGCGTGGTGCTTAACGGCCCAGTTATCGATATGCTGGTCATTCTCTGCAGGCTTGCCAGTTTCCCTCTGGCTGTCCTTTGTGAGGAGACCGTCCATCAGACAATACAGCCATACGTAATGATTGGTCTAATAAACACCACGTACAGCCAGTACATTTGCTTGGGGACTAATCCCCACGTTTTTCCACAGATTCTTCGGCACATTCAAAGTGCTTGTCTAGCCTTTTGTGCCGTTTTTTCCATATGGGAGTTCCAGTTGAGCTATCTATCTAGTGTCACCCCTAGATATTTTGCCTCCTCCGCCAATGGTATCATTGCACCTTTCATTATGGGTTGGTTGAGATTCTCAAACTTCCTCCTGTTGGTGAATGGAACAATAACTTTTTTACGAGGGTTTATGGCTAGTTGCCCCCCCTCGCACCAGCATTGTATGACATTTAGCGTTTCTTGCAGTATTGCAGAGATTATTGCTTCATCGCTGCCTCTTACAAGAACAACAATATCATCAGCAAAGGCCTTTATGTAAATCTCCAAACTGCTGACAATGGCAAGTAGGTCATCCACCAGAAGAGTCCACAGTAGGGGGGAAAGAACCCCTCCTTGTGGGCAGCTTCTTGCTAGTCATGCTAGGCTAGCTCTGACCAATCTGACAAGGTGCGGGATCAATGTCTCCCGTCCTTGTTGCAGTAGTACCGGTAGGATACCATCCCCTCCCGGTGACGTGAACGGTTGGAAGGACTTAACCGCCCTGCAAACCGTCTCATATGAGACGACTTTTTTCAGCGCCAACCAGTCCTTTTTTGGTCGTTTGTCTCAACACATGGGGGCCGGGCTGACGGTTACTTCATTGCTCAGAAGCAGGCAATCAGGGAAGTGAGTTTGGGCCAGAATCTCTAACGTTTCTTTTCCTGAGTCCGTAAATGTGCCATCTGGTCGTTTTATCGCCCGTAGAATGTGTCGGCTCTCTGGATAGAATCTTGTGAATTCGTGCGCTGCTAGGGGTAAAGTTTACCCTCTCGCAGAACCTCCTCCAAGATTCTCTTTTGGCCCTGATCCCTTATTGTAGTCCGTTAGAGTATTTCTGTAAAGGTCCCAGTTGCCTGTTTCTTTAGCCCGATTAAAAAGTTCTTTTTCCTAATTGAGGGCACAGTAGATGCTTTCCAGTCAAGTATCTTGGTGCTCAAATAATTTGAGCTGAATATTATGTCCAGTACCTCCTTACGATTTTTCGTAACAAAAGTTGGTTCGGAACCAACGTTATTAACTATTAGTCCCTCCCCTATGAGATAATTAAACAACGACTCACCTCTTTTGTTGGTGTTTGTGCTTTCCCACATCCAGGCCCATCATGTCATAACAGAACCCCAGGTATCTAAACGACTCCGTTGGTCCGTTCTGAGGAATGGCAAGTCCTTTCATTTTAAAATGTGATACAGTTCGTATAACTAGTTTCTTTTTTCTAGGAATGGGACAGGCACTGAGAGCGGTACACTTATCGATGTTTAGCGCCAGACCTCTGGGGGTGAAGAATTCATGGACTATTCGCAGTAAGGTGCTAGCAGCTAGCTGCGTCCCAGCCAAGAGTACGATGTCATCGGCATGTCCGATACAAGCCACCGGGCGGTCTCCGGGATCATCAACCCGTACCCAGAGCTCTCAAGTATCATCCGATGCCGCCGCTCGTGCACGGAGGGGCGACACACATGACAAACGAGGGGAAAGCGGAGGCGCTCGCAACTACATTCGAAACGGCACACGACATCGGACTCGACGACCTGACTGACGAACAAGCGGGCGTGGTCGAATTCGTTAGAACGACTATGTCCTGCGCGGACCGAGACCGAAACTCCGAATTAAAGTTAGCGAGCCCTCGAGAAATATTCACCGCGATCAAGCGGCAAGGCCCGCTGAAAGCCCCGGGACTCGACAATATCCAAAATAAAATCGTCAGAAACCTATCCCGTAAAGGACTAGTACAACTGACGTACATAATAAACGCGACAATGTCCCTGCAGCACTTTCCAAGCCACTGGAAGAGTGCTGTAGTAATTCCTATTCACAAATCCGGCAAACAACGAGACAAACCGGACAGCTACAGACCGATTAGTCTCCTCAGCAGCATCTCGAAGGTGACTGAGACAATTATCAACAAACGCCTGAGGGACCAAGTCGAAAGGCGAGATCTCCTCATTGACGAGCAATTTGGTTTCCGACCCGGACACGACACCGTACAACAAGTGGCGCGACTCGTGACCGACATACGGAAAACGTTTAATCGGAACCAGGTTGTGGCAATGACATTACTAGACCTGCAAAAAGCATTCGACACGGTATGGATAGATGGACTAGTATTCAAACTAATCAAATACGGACTAGACATGTCATTAATCAGACTGATCTATTCATACCTAAAAGACAGACAATTTCAGACTCGACTTAATCATACCATTTCAGCACCCCATCTCATAAGGGCAGGAGTGCCCCAAGGCTCTGTCTTGGTACCGCAACTGTTCTCATTATACATTAATGACATACCGACTGACGAAAACACATCAATCGCCCTCTTCGCCGACGATACAGCCATATACGCATCATCCAGCTCAGAATGCATTGCACACGCGAAAATAGACACCCACATGAGGAACTCGAACGATACTTCAAGAACTGGAAACTGACAGTCAACCCGACTAAATGTGAAAGCATCACATTCACGCGACGAAACAGACGTTACACGATACCGAACCCGACAAGGGTCAACGGTATCGAAATACCTATAACAACGACAGTGAGGTACCTAGGGGTTACATTAGACACAAAGACGACGTTTGGTGCACATATACAACACGCGAACAGAATGGGACACGCTGCAATGAGATCGGTGTACGCACTGGTCTCAAAAAACAGCAGACTTACGACGGACAACAAACTGTTACTTTATAAGGCAATTATAAGACCGACGATGACGTACGCGTCACCTGTATGGTGCGGAGCTTCGGCAACGAATCTCCGTAGACTGCAAGTGGCGCAGAACAAGTGTCTCAGGTTCGCCCTGGGCACCGACCGATATGAACGTATACGTGACTTACATACAAACGCGGACATGCCGCTAATAACGACGTACATAAAAGAGATGGCGGAACGCTTTTACAGGCGGACCGCCACACACGACAACAGGCTCATACGAGACATAACTGAACAAAGACATGTCGAAGGACAGAGACATACACACAAATTACCTTACGAAACACTGGAGATATACTACGAGGACAGGGCCAACTAACGTAACATATCACAACATAACATAACATAACACAACATGATAAAACTGACGAACCAAAAAACAGGACGTACGGGGTGGGTTTTTGAGAGTTTCCCGCCGACAACATGAAACAAACGTAACGGACGAACGGACAACGGAACCCCGACAATCGTCGAGGGAAGCACCGTATTTGTTTTTTAAATGTTAGAATTAATTTTAGATCCGCCTAATAAGCGTTCGCGTAGGAGTAGGCGTTTTAACTATTTGTTGTATATATATAATGTGTTGTAAATATTGTGTAGATACTGATTTTTAATAAAAAACTTTGAATTTGAATTTGAATTTGGCTCTCTGGATAGAATCTTGTGAATTCGTGCGCTGCTAGGGGTAAAGTTTACCCTCTCGCAGAACCTCCTCCAAGATTCTCTTTTGGCCCTGATCCCTTATAGTAGTCCGTTAGAGTATTTCTGTAAAGGTCCCAGTTGCCTGTTTCTTTAGCCCGATTAAAAAGTTCTTTTTCCTAATTGAGGGCACAGTAGATACTTTCCAGTCAAGTATCTTGGTGCTCAAATAATTTGAGCTGAATATTATGTCCAGTACCTCCTTACGATTTTTCGTAACAAAAGTTGGTTCGGAACCAACGTTATTAACTATTAGTCCCTCCCCTATGAGATAATTAAACAACTACTCACCTCTTTTGTTGGTGTTTGTGCTTTCCCACACCGTGTGGTGCAGGACCCAGTTGCTAACTCTCAGTCTCGTGAGCACCACCTCCGGTGTGAGCCTCTCTTCAGGCTCATCATCAGGGATGAATGCCACGCAGATATGAGGTTTGGGTAACTCAGCTCCCCGCACCGTTTTGAGCTCAGCGCCCTCCCACGGCTTGAGGTTAATAATTATACCTTCAAGCCAGGTGGTACTTTGCTCATCAGCACAGGTCATCAGAAGCCATTCAGGCAGAAAAGAACAGCCTTGGAACCGCACCTGCAGATCCTTCCTGGTTAGCGAATCCATGGAGTTCAGAATCGCCTTCCGAAGGCTTCTGAGCTGCTCATTGGTCATATTGCCTCGGGGAGAGCCAGAGAGGATTACTCCCACTCTTACCCCCTCCACCGCTGCACTGTAAGACTTGTTTGCAGGCTCAGCATCATCCTCCCTGCAATGCTTTTTAGCCTGCTGTTCGGGTGTGCTGTTGTTCGAATGGAGCCGCTTTGATGATGCAAGGGCTTCCGTGGAGGTCTGATCCCCCACTTCCACCCTCTTCGTCACCTGCCGCTCCAGTACTGTGCTCAGGGCAGTCTGGTATTCCACTCCGGCCTTGAGTAGACGACTGAGGCGTTTCCTTTCGGCTCCGCCCAGTCTATTGTGTCTCCGTGGCTCTACGCCCCCTTTCAGGGTTGTTTCGGCACTCGAGCTCTCCACCACCCTCTCCTCCACAATTTCCAGGGGCAGCATAACATTCATGACTGTCACGAGCTTGCACTTTTTCAAGCGCCGCAGGTCGGCAATGCTGTAACCGTCGAGCCCCATGCGTTAGATCTTGTGAGTGCGAGGGCACTAGCTGCATCCATCTCAGTAATAGGCACGTAGGTAGAATCATCCGCGTCAGCGGGATCAGAGATAGGTTCGTCATCCCTCACTGACTCCGTAGCAAATATATCTCTGTAGGCGTCCTCCACAACGTCAATGGGGGGAGTATTTGATATAACGTTATGCCTGCCAAACACCCTATCACAAATATCGGCCCCCAACTAGGCTGTATCGTTCCTATACCTATTCTGCGCGGTCTTAAATAAGTACGCTCTTCCGGCACCAGCCCGAAAACGTCTCCGTGGGACATCATCCTGAAAAAACATTAAAATTTCATGCCGTGTTGTTATTTACACGTACGTGCCGCGTTGGTACACGTGGCTGATTTTGGAGAAACCAAGTTGATAAAGCCTCAATTACTGGTCCAGGATCAGACTGGCACACTGCTGTTCTAAGTAGCGTACGATCTCTAACATCCAGTTGACGGAAAGCATCAGTATAGTAGGATCGCAGGAATTTCCTAATTGGATCTTCGATCTCTTCAGCAGACAAATTCATAGGTATAGGAATCGTTTCAAGATGTTCAATGCGAAGCGGCAATGGCGGCGTAACAGAAACGCAATCCGGAGGACAGATATTACTTGCCATAGGTGAGATATAAGTTAGCATAACCTCATCAGATGAAGCTGGTGATATTCCTTCAGGGGATGCCACCATGGGACGCTCGGCGACAGATGTAGGAGGTCTAGCTATCTGTCGTGCCGCTGATCGAGTATTATAAGAGCACGAGGCCCCCGATTCGTGAAAATTTGGATGCAGCACAGTCAAAGCTCTGTCTGCTTTTGGTACATCATGGCCATCGTGGTCATCATTACTGGACGACTCCTCCCCTTCCACGGTATCCATCTATGAAACGAATGGCAAGTGACAAATGTCACTCGGACCAAATAGTCAGATTTTGGTTTCAAAAAGCAATTGTAATTAATCACATTTGTGAAATAATCATTGACAATTTGCTAAACCTCAAAACCTCAATAAATTGTCGTTTGTAATTTTTAAGTGAGAATTTTCAAAATTATTAAAAGTGCGTTATCTGAAAAATATTTATTAGTAAAGACAGTCATAAATTATATAAGAAACAAACAAAAAACCGTAACAATTTGACAGTTTTGTTTTGATGTGACGAAAACAGATTGCGTAAATAAAATAGATTAATACCTATAAATACAATAAATATAAATAACACAATGTATGAAAGTAGCAGCGAAGAAGAAGATCAAGAGATAGTATTAATACGAAGACCAAGAAATTTCCGCTTAAGAATCAATTTTAATTTCCATGCTTCATATGAATTCAATGAAAGATTTCGATTAAGAGCAGAAAATATAGAAATGATTTCGAATGCAATTGGAGAAAGGTTGGAGCGCCCAACAAGGAGAAATAAAACTTTAGCTCCAGAGCAGCAACTTCTAATAGCCCTACATTGGTTAGCTAATGGAGGGCAATATCATGCAGTGGGATATATGCATGGAGTATCGAAAGCCACAGTTGTGCGTGTGTTACATAAGACTGTCACAGCAATTAATGAAATCATTTTACCTGAAGTTATAAAATGGCTCAGTGCCGACGAAATGGTCGAAGTTGTGGGAAGATTTCACGAGGCAGCAAATATGCCGATAGAAAATGAACACATATTCGTCGACAGGCATGGTAAACATTCTATAAATCTAATGGCTGTTTGTGGACCTAATAGGTCCTTCTATTATATTAAGGGGAGAAACCAGTTTAGACGGGTCAAAAAATCGACTTTTTTTATTTCATAAATTGTTAGTAAAACTATTCAAGAATATGTCGCCAAAATTTCAAAGAAAAATTCCGACTAGTTCTGATGCTACGGGCACTTAAGTGACCGCCCGTCGCTCGGCGCCGAAACGCGTGGTAATTAGAACGGAGTGCTCGCTCATGTACTCCTTTATTCAGTGCCTGGCTCAATACCCCTGTACTACGGGATAATAAAATTCGACCGTTCGACCGGCTCTGAAGCACCTACATGCTGGCCTGAAAATAGTGGACATTTCAGTATTCTTGGCTACTGCGTTATTTAATGAAGGAAATTCCGCCCTTCTAATGTTAATGGATAAATTAAAACTCGTAGTTGGCTCGCAGAGCTTCAAAAAAGACTGAATAGGCACAACTCGTGGGAGACCAAGGAAGCTCGGAAAGCTCGTCAAGAGGAGATGCAAGCCCGAAATGATGCATTTGAAGAAGAGGGGTTGCTATATGGTGCTGAAATAGCTGATTAGCCGGTGATCAGTTTATATAATTAATTACTGCATTAAATTTCTCGTGTTCGCTACATTTGTTTTTAAACGTGTTTTTCTCGAAACGACTTTTTTCAGCTGGTGGGCATTGTAGCTCAAAAAGTTATTGATCAAACGTTCTGAAAATTTGTGTGTATATTCTTTATTCAATTACAATCTATATGAACCTAACTCTGGGATGATATTATTAAAAATATTTTTTTAGTGCAAAAAAGGTGAAAAAACATGGTATAAAAACATAACATTGTGTTCAAACACCTCAAAAACATGCAATTTTCAACATTTTTTATCATATTTAGGTTCACATTCTTAGGAAATATGTCGTTAACGAAGAAAAAAAAATTGTAGTGATGGCAGATAAAAAATGTGACTTCACGAATGCCCACCAGCAAAACACGCGGATGGCGATCGTCCATAAACAGCAGCTTCTAACTCCACTGTTTCCGGCGGACATGATTTACAAAGTGTGCTTGAAAACATGAGTAAAATATCCTCAAAGTTTGACTAAATTCTGATTATTCCTTCCCTGTTAAAAAAATTCACGAAAAACACAAAAATGTCGGCCTCCTAAACTGGTTTCCCCCCTTAATGCAAATTGGACAGGTAAAATTTTACCAACGTATATAATTAAAGCAGAAAAATATTCTACAATTTTTAGGAAGCGTCCATGACGCTAGAGTCTTAAGAAACATTACCCTATTTCGCCGCATAGAAGGGCGAAACCTTTGGCAAATGGGATCATATTAGGAGATAGTGCATACCCTCTAAGACATTGGCTTATTCCGCCAATTATTAGGGATGTCAATAACCCGGCACAAAATCGATTTTTAAGCAGTCATAAAAGAACCAGGGGATTATAGAGCAAAGTTTTGGAATACTCAAAGAAAAATTTCCATGCCTCAACCACCTCCGTGTAAATCCTCAATTCGCAGCTAACATAGTTATGACATGTGCTACATTTTGTAACATTTTCCGAATAAATAATGAGGAAGTTGATTTTATTAACAACGACGATAATATTGAAGAAGAAGAACATAATAATAATAATGAGTTACCGCAGAATCTAGCAATAGTTGTTAAAATTATTTTTATTTTTATTTGGTCTGTAACGTATTTTTAAACTTAAACTTAAAACTTCAATATCTTATAAACCTATATCCTCCGTGAAATTAGATCTAGGCAAATTTAAATTAGGTAGTTATAATGTTCTTACTTTTTTTGGTACAAATGATTTTTGCGGGGGTTCTTCTTCATCTGCAAGAAGAGATGTTGAGAAGTAGGAGATTGAGGAAAAGCCGATGAAGAAGATGCTCTCGCAGATTCAAGTATTTCATGTGGTTGAACTAAGATACAATTAGGAAATTTATTTACAAAAATTGTATTATAATGATTTTACCAAACGTAGGGAGTTCTTTTGCTTCCCCATAGAATCTGCTACACCCAACCCCTTTACAATTGGCGAATGTTTTCCTATAATTTCCAAAACTAGATTATCTATATCATAAAGCTGGCATTTCTCCCCCCCCCCAAACTTTGTCCCATTCTGTGGATTTTTTTCCACTCTTCTTCTTTATCGCTATTGCTAATATTGCTCCCAAACGCACCGAAGAGAACGGTTTTTTAAGGTTTATTTCTCTTAATAAAGAAACCTTTGCATCAAGCTTAGATGCCATTTTAGTATTAATAAAGATAACAGTTTTAAAAATAAATATTATTATATTCACTTATACCTATTGCATTAATGACATTTGTAAAACATTTCTACCACTAGACAAAATTGTGACAAAATTTACAAATATTTTTATGAAATGTATATTAATCAGATTTGTTAATTGTAGAATTGTAATTGTCATTTGTTAAATTGTAAATTGTAACTTTTATGAAACACGCCCCTGGTTTGGAATTTTCTCCGGTAGACACAAATAAATGGGGGATTTTGTTGGGGTGAGGGCGGCATGGCGGAAAATCTCGCCAAGCATTCAAAAATTGTATTGTAAGGCCCTCATCAATCGATCCGTAAACGGATTAATTCCGTCGTTGCAAGAATGTTCAATGAAAAGGACAATGATAGTAAATAATCAAGGACAATTAAAATGAATTATCTTGCCGTTACAAACTGGGCGATACAAAGCTTGGAAGTGGGTGAACCAAATTAGAAATATATATTAAATAAACAGAAGATAAGTAAAGTAAAGTATTTCAGTTAAATCGACCATAATGTGCCGATTGTTTTAAGTAAAATATGTAGAGGGAACTTAAACACCGTACACCGCTTCCATCAGGTACCAGTGCACAGGTTACATTCACCCCACAAATCCAGCCGAAATTAAGGATGTCCCAGCGGTTCACCAAAAGAACCAAACAACACTTTAAAATTTACAAAGATAATAAATTAAGGACGAACAGTGCGACAAACGACGAATACTTAAGACTAATCTCTGATCTCTCTTATAGGTGCCGAGTAGGGGCGGCCCCTGGTGTTCGGTTAGCCGTACTAGGAGCTTATGCGGCGGGTTATCCGGCGTGGTACACTCCACGCGACCCCCAGTGACTGCCTAGCTTCGTTTCCACCCTTCGCTTCGCGGAGGCGGGTCTCCAGACTTTCGTGGTAATCGGTCTGGCCTATGACAACCCAGGAAACTAATATCGTAAGTATGATACGCCGATATTAGTCTGTGAAAGGTGAAAGATTTACTCGCATTGAAGAGAAACCAGAGTTTAAGGTTAGGCTCCCGCCGTTTACCAGCGGTTGCTTGAATTTCTTCACGTTGACATTCAGAGCACTGGGCAGAAATCACATTGCGTCAACACCCGCAGGGGCTATCGCAATGCTTTGTTTTAATTAGACAGTTGGATTCCCCAAGTCCGTGCCATTTCTGAGCTGACCTTTGAACGGAGGCCGAAGAAAACGCCGGGCTTCGCAGGAAGGAAACTCCGCGGGGCGCAAGGCACGGGACCGAGCTCGGATCCGTTGCGCCGGAGCGAAATTCACCTCGCCCAGGCCCAGCACGTTAACCAAGGCCCGCTTCCCGACCAAGCCCGACAGGCCCCGGTCCTCAGAGCCAATCCTTATCCCGAAGTTACGGATCCAATTTGCCGACTTCCCTTACCTACATTAGCCTGCCATACACGAGCAGACTTTTTGACTGATTTGGTCCTCAGAGGACAAGATCCGCCAAGAAATCCCCTTGTTAATGGAGGTTGCCGTGTTGGATCAAAGTTCACCGAATTTAAGCAGCGGACCCGATCCGACGGACCTAATACGTTGTTCCCCACTAATTATACGGAGATTTGTTACCACTTGACCGACGACGGTATGTCACACACGCGCCGAAAGACCTATTTACCAAATCAGACAATTTAATGAAATTTATAAACCATGCTTGTGGAATATTAAATCGGAAAACTATAAAAACAAAAATCTAAAAGATACTGCTTATAATGAAATTTTATTATTATCAAAATATCTCTTTTTGCAATACAGGTTTTCTTTTATATCACATTATCGCTTTTATTATCGAATTATGCATAAATTCCGATTTCTGCAATGGCAACAAAGGTTTTATTCGACATAATGCTCCGCGCGCTCACTCAGCACCGGTGATTTCAAACATGCATAAAGGACCAGCGGATCAGGTTTTGGCGGACCGGGTCCTCCAAATGTGACAGGTTTCGTCCCCACTATCTAGCGGACCTAGTCCGCCAGTGAAGTTAATCCGTCGGATTCTTAAAATTTCAATTTTACGTTAGTGGGCAGAGCGAAGGACCGAGTCGGCCGGATAAGATCCGGCGGATCAAGTCCTACGGACCTGGTCCGGCAAAAAGTCCGCACGTGTATGGCAGGCTATTATGTTATCGACTAGAGGCTGTTCACCTTGGAGACCTGCTGCGGATATGGGTACGAACCGGTGCGAGACCAACATGAAGCCCTCTTCAGGATTTAATCAGTGTCTCCAATCTGGACTAGAAGTATAACATTAGCATTCAGCCGAGATTTAATTCCTTTTCTTTCTCGGATTTCGTAATTATCACTGGAAGTTTACCAAACTATCTGCTGGAGAGCAAATCACTCAATGTCCCTGAAAGTCTGCGTTTAGATGAAAAAATAAATCTGCTCATAGGTACATCCAACTTTTGTACTCTGTTATGTGTAGGCCAAATATAGGTAGGCGCAAATAAACATATTGCTCAGAAGACCAGACCAGGCTGGGTAATATCTGGTCCATATAACACATCTGTCACTTTTGTACGTCCTTGCAATCTCTCTTTTGCGACGATGACTGCGTTCAAAACCAGTTAGCAAAATTTTGGGAAATTGAAGAATATTCATAAATACACACTCTATGCGAAGAAGGAATAGCCTGCGAGTTTCATTTTATTGAAAACTGCAAGCGAGACCAGGTATTCATTGTATCAATTCCATTAAAAAACAGTAAACAATGTTGCGACTCGAAAATATTTGCTTTAAAGCAATTCTATTCCTTAGAACGACGAAGCAGCGAAGCAATTCTATTCCTTAGAAGTCAAACAAATGTCAAGCAAATGTACGTTGAGTTCATGCTAGAATATGAAAAATTAGCCCATATGCAAAAGACCGACGAAACTGCGGACAATGCAAAACTTGTTTTGTGTATTTGTTTAAAACCAAGATATCCACTTGAATGCATATATGTATTGCATATCGTTCATTTCAAGAGCTCGCCATGGCTATACATATTTATATTTAAAATGGTAGGATTTAATTTGTTTAACTTGACGTTGATATATTTTCCCGTGATTCTAAACTCAATTTATAATTTGTTACTTATAATTATTTATTGGTATGTAAACCTAGTCTAAACTTATTGAATATATTGTTCTCAACATATTAATTTGTTTTATATAGCAGTTATGCCTGAAAAGTGTATTTTATGTCTATGTTTTTCGGTTCTTTTATTTTGTTTATTATATCGATGTTGGTTAATAGTGTTGTAACACAATTAAAGAAGTTGCTCATCGATTACGCTATAACTCCACAAGACCAATGTCAATCACTTGTAACTAGACGTCGACTGACGAATCTTAGAAAATTTCATTTCGTCCACAGTATAACACGAAAGTACACCGGTTGATCTATCTAGTGCAATTACTTCTCGAATACAGTTCACTAATGATACCTCTACAAGTACCACTATTAATAATATCATTTCCCAAGTTATTTATGCAGATAATGTAGATTATTAGGAGGATATCCAATAAATAGAATGTAAAATTAATAATAAAATAAAAATAATTTATAATCTCACTTGCTTCTGATTGCAAAATATTCGCAAAAAAGGTTTGCCAACAATGGGTTTGTGGTTTCTTCTGCAAGAAACCGCGTGCAAAAAATGCAGGCTTGAAGGAATTACTAAAACATGCTTGAAGATATTATGCGAGGAACTAACTACATTACAAAAGAATAAATAAGTTGCAGAAAAGGTGGTGGATAAGAAAGTGGCTTGGCTTTGAAGACGTGTCAGAACATACAAATTCCCAGCATGTGTTAACCAACTTTTAAATAAATGACATAATTCTATACAACGTTCAGATACTAAGATGATGGAAGCTATACGTGGGAGGGTAAAACTAGAAATAGCATTGTCATTTTTTGCTACCGGAAATAGTTATCGAAATGTGCAACAGCAATTTCGTGTTCCAAAACCTGCTAAATATATTCCAAACGTATGAGATCTTTACCCGTGTACAATTTTTGGAAAAGTAATTTTACTAATTTCTTCTATGTATTTAATAAAATTATGCGTGAACAGCAATGCGGCAGATAGTACTAATATCTACTACTAGGCATTAGTTACTTGTCTTCGCTACTTCGCTACTAGCGGTTACACGATACCGAGCCTTAAAGATTGACACCCACCATTTTAAACAGTTATTGTAAATTTTATTTACTTTCTTAAAATGTTATTTAATCAGAAGAAAGTTGATTCGCCAAGTCGACCTCGTCGAGTTATTTGACAGTGCTTTAGTCGACTCCGACGACAAATTCCAGCAAGTCTTTGAGAACTGGTTGGTCAAAATTTCATGAGAAAAGCAAGAGCTCTAAGGCTAATAAACATCAGCCCTCGGGTAACAACGAATCTAGTAGGAACTACCAACAGTCCTACATGGGGAGGGATCCGAGCCGACCGACTTGTACTACCTTATCACCGCTTCGGATATTGAAACATCTAGGGCTGTTTGGAAACCTTCCGGACCCGATCTCGGCGTTAAGGTTCAGGGTGTAAAGAGGAGACCAATCGACGACCTCAGAGGTTGTCCTCAATACTATCTGGTTCCAGTTTATCCAGCCTGATAGCTGGAAGAAACTCCGTACAACATTGGTGCCCAAAAGCGGCGATAAGAAGTCGGCCACCAATTGGAGGCCCATCGGGGTCGGGTTCTCTCTACAACGGCTACTCCATAGAAGGGTCGGTGCTCGTCTCAAAGCCCCGATTGGCCTTAACATCAACCAAAGGGGCTTTATGGATATTGATGGAACACTAGCGAATGTCCTGATCGTCGACACGTACATCAAGAAGAGAACGGCGGCTGGAAAATCCTATAACATAGTCAGTCTAGATATCAGGAACGCGTTAGATACTGTTTCGCGCAATTCGATTGTCGGAGCATTAAAAGCCACGGATTAGACGAATCTCCTTTATCTAATGAGGATTGGACAACTCTACCACTACCATTAAACTGGGTAACAAAACGACACGGCCTCTCACCATCCGTCGCGGAGTTAATCAGGGTGACCCTCTAAGTCCCATACTGTTTAACTTAGTCCTGGACGAATTCCTGGTCCAATTGAATGACGCCGCCGCTGGCGGTGCCACCGTGCATGACCAACTACGCTGTTCCGCTTTGGCCTTTGCCGACGACCTGGTTGTCATGGATGACGACCAAGCCAACATCCCCCTTATTCTCGACTCCATTGCTGACTTCCTAAGTAAGAGGGGCATGACACTAAACCCGGCCAAATGCGCCAGCCTCACGGCTGGATCGCTTAGACGTGATAAAAAACGGTGGTACGCAGCGAGCAGTTTTACAAGATCAACACGTGGTAGATTATGCCCGTTACCCAGTTTAACACGTTTACGTACATTGGTCAGCATTATGGCTCCACGGGAATACAATTAAACGTATATATTATATTTATTTCATTACTCTTTAAAATACACTTTTTGCAGTTATGTAAATACCTATAAATAAATAAATATATATATATATATATATATATATATATATATATATATATGTGTTTTATCAAATCTGACAGCAAAATATAAAATTTACATGATAGATGGACGAATCTTACACCTCAATGGTGCAGCGGACATTAATTAAAACAGGTCCATGAAGACTAACTGGTGGATCGCTAGACAATATTGTTTCTGGGTTATTACCCTTCGTCAGTAGCGATTACCAAGAACCTTAGTTGTTGAAATACCTTTACATGTAGTGGCCATCAAAACTTCTTGGCGCGAGCCAATCACTCCTAACGAACCACTGACAACAGAACACTGACGAGACTACCTTGTCTAACACCTTGGGGAGACTAAACAAGAGACGATTGTCAAACGTCCAGTGTCAACATATAAAAGGATTGCTGCAATTAAGTTCAAAAACAATTCAAATTGAAAATGTGTCTTGTCAAATCTGACAGCAAAATGTAAAATTCACTGCACCTTTGAGGTGTAAGATTCGTCCATCTATCATGTAAATGTCTTCAAGTACCTTGGTTTTCTCTTCTATTTCATTCGCAGCTCCACGTATGGCATATCTCGGTGTTTGATCAGGCTTTGGCTGACTTTCAGGGTCTATAATCTTTGTTTTCTGGAAACTATCTTATTGTAGTAAACTTGGTTTGCACTACATTGTTATTAATCCGTTTAAATTTCAAATAATTTCACAAGCCGTGTACTAAATTTTTCACTTCTTGTTTATTCATTTCCTTGTCAACCAGATAATTCATTCATTCATTAAATTGTCTGATTTGGTAAATAGGTCTTTCGGCGCGTGTGTGACCTACCGTCGTCGGTGAAGTGGTAACAAATCTCCGTGTAATTAGTGGGGAACAACGGATTAGGTCCATCGGATCGGGTCCGCTGCTTAAATCCGGTGAACTTTGATCCAACACGGCAACCTCCATTAACAAGCGGATTTTTTGGCGGATCTGGTCCTCTGAGGACCAGATCCATCAAAACGTCTGCTCGTGTATGGCAGGCTAATGTAGGTAGTCGGCAAATTGTATTCGTAACTTCGGGATAAGGATTGGCTCTGAGGACCGGGGCCTGTCGGGCTTGGTCGGGAAGCGGGCCTTGGTTAACGTGCCGGGCCTGGGCGAGGTTCCGTGCCTTGGCCTCCCGCGGCTTCCTTCCTGCGAAGCCCGGCGGACGATTCGCCCCGTTTGCCGGAGTTTTCTTCGGCCTCCATTCAACGGTCAGCTCAGAAATGGCACGGACTTGGGTAATCCAACTGTCTAATTAAAGTTTAATTAATTACTTAATTAAATAAAATATACATATGATATAATGATATATTATGATTTAAAAATAAAAATCAACATACCAATCTAAAACGGACCATTTTCCGCAGTTAACGCGCATAAATTTCATTCTCCCACACTTCTACATAGTCGTCTCGGACTCACGAGAGGATTGTACCTTTTTTTAGTAAAGATATCGTTATTAAATTTGTAAAAATAATTTTCACATCATCTTGAAATAAGTTATTTTGTATAATAAATTAGGTTAATGTACCTCGACAACGGTTGGAAGCGATTTAATCACCGCTATTAAAAACAACTAAGGTGGCCGAATGTCGTTGTAACAACCTCACTAACCAACTCGAGCAACTTTGTAAAAACGAGGTACATTTTTGAACAAAAACCAGATAGCCATAATATAAATAAAAAAAAAGGACACACGTTGTTGAAACGTCAGAAAAAACACAAACTGTACGTAGCTCCGCCAGAAAAAGGGATTTTGACCTGAAAAAATAGAAACGACATTACCCAGAAGTTTTAATCGTCGTGCATACTCACAGGACTTCATGTAAAACGTGAAACAGTCATCGGGAAACAAGATCCGACGAAGCCGGGGTTTTCGGAACGTGTCGAACTTGCAAGCTGCGCAAGAGTCGTCGTAGAAGCTCCGGAACACATTGAGATCACTTTTGTGAAAATCCGAAATCTGAAGAAAGATCCGAATACACAGTAACCAAAAGGCCGACTTCGAGGATAGGTACATCGTTACGTTGTACTCTGTTGGACACCAATTTAATCACAGACGTTTGACGCTAACGCCATCCACAGTTGAATGCAGGTATTTTTAGCTGTAAACTAGGGACCCACTACGGACGGTTACCGATACCGATTATAGTATTTTGTAAATATTATCCTTATATTACACACTTGTTTTCATTTTCGTTACGGTAAATAGCTTATTTTACTGGTCGGCCAGCACGAACGAGAAGAACTCTGTTAAATTTGCGATCAATTAATTAGATCATAACAGAGTACTTTTCTCATTCTATATAGTTAAGATAGCTACTCGCAAAGGCGAATTTCAACAATTGTATTTATTTTGTTTTCCTCGATAAATGTTGTCTTTACCTACAATTCACTGCACCTTTGAGGTGTAAGATTCGTCCATCTATCATGTAAATGTCTTCAAGTACCTTGGTTTTCTCTTCTATTTCATTCGCAGCTCCACGTATGGCATATCTCGGTGTTTGATCAGGCTTTGGCTGACTTTCAGGGTCTATAATCTTTGTTTTCTGGAAACTATCTTATTGTAGTAAACTTGGTTTGCACTACATTGTTATTAATCCGTTTAAATTTCAAATAATTTCACAAGCCGTGTACTAAACTTTTCACTCCTTGTTTATTCATTTCCTTGTCAACCAGATAATTCATTCATTCATTAAATTGTCTGATTTGGTAAATAGGTCTTTCGGCGCGTGTGTGACCTACCGTCGTCGGTGAAGTGGTAACAAATCTCCGTGTAATTAGTGGGGAACAACGGATTAGGTCCATCGGATCGGGTCCGCTGCTTAAATCCGGTGAACTTTGATCCAACACGGCAACCTCCATTAACAAGCGGATTTTTTGGCGGATCTGGTCCTCTGAGGACCAGATCCATCAAAACGGCTGCTCGTGTATGGCAGGCTAATGTAGGTAGTCGGCAAATTGTATTCGTAACTTCTGGATAAGGATTGGCTCTGAGGACCGGGGCCTGTCGGGCTTGGTCGGGAAGCGGGCCTTGGTTAACGTGCCGGGCCTGGGCGAGGTTCCGTGCCTTGGCCTCCCGCGGCTTCCTTCCTGCGAAGCCCTGCGGACGATTCGCCCCGTTTGCCGGAGTTTTCTTCGGCCTCCATTCAACGGTCAGCTCAGAAATGGCACGGACTTGGGTAATCCAACTGTCTAATTAAAGTTTAATTAATTACTTAATTAAATAAAATATACATATGATATAATGATATATTATGATTTAAAAATAAAAATCAACATACCAATCTAAAACGGACCATTTTCCGCAGTTAACGCGCATAAATTTCATTCTCCCACACTTCTACATAGTCGTCTCGGACTCATGAGAGGATTGTACCTTTTTTTTAGTAAAGATATCGTTATTAAATTTGTAAAAGTAATTTTCACATCATCTTGAAATAAGTTATTTTGTATAATAAATTAAGTTAATGTACCTCGACAACGGTTGGAAGCGATTTAATCACCGCTATTAAAAACAACTAAGGTGGCCGAATGTCGTTGTAACAACCTCACTAACCAACTCGAGCAACTTTGTAAAAACGAGGTACATTTTTGAACAAAAACCAGATAGCCATAATATAAATAAAAAAAGGACACACGTTGTTGAAACGTCAGAAAAAAACACAAACTGTACGTAGCTCCGCCAGAAAAAGGGATTTTGACCTGAAAAAATAGAAACGACATTACCCAGAAGTTTTAATCGTCGTGCATACTCACAGGACTTCATGTAAAACGTGAAACAGTCATCGGCAAACAAGATCCGACGAAGCCGGGGTTTTCGGAACGTGTCGAACTTGCAAGCTGCGCAAGAGTCGTCGTACAAGCTCCGGAACACATTGAGATCACTTTTGTGAAAATCCGAAATCTGAAGAAAGATCCGAATACACAGTAACCAAAAGGCCGACTTCGAGGATAGGTACATCGTTACGTTGTACTCTGTTGGACACCAATTTAATCACAGACGTTTGACGCTAACGCCATCCACAGTTGAATGCAGGTATTTTTAGCTGTAAACTAGGGACCCACTACGGACGGTTACCGATACCGATTATAGTATTTTGTAAATATTATCCTTATATTACACACTTGTTTTCATTTTCGTTACGGTAAATAGCTTATTTTACTGGTCGACCAGCACGAACGAGAAGAACTCTGTTAAATTTGCGATCAATTAATTAGATCATAACAGAGTACTTTTCTCATTCTATATAGTTAAGATAGCTACTCGCAAAGGCGAATTTCAACAATTGTATTTATTTTGTTTTCCTCGATAAATGTTGTCTTTACCTACAATAAACATTTCGTTTGGTAGTTGTAAAAAAAAGATCCTGTCCTTGTATTTATTCATACGTTCTGAGACGACCAACCGACACAAAGTAATTTATTTACACCCACGAATATTCCCTGAGAAAAGAGCAATTTTTGTAAAGTTTGTTTTGTTCTACACTAAAGAGAAACATTTAAAATAATACTAGCAAAAGTAAATTTAACGCACATCACACACACACTAGTTACTAACCATATAGATCACTACATACAGCAACCACTCATACCTTCGAGTCAACAATACACATAATTAATACATCATACTTACCAACAATAAATAAACCAAACGGAGAAACATATTAATACATAGACCCAAAAATTTAATTTACACACACAAAAAAAATAACAATAAAAAATTATATAAATAAGTATTAATACTTTCTGACATCCAATGAACGGACAACAGAAATATTAGTACAATATATATATATTAAAAATGTATCTTGTCAAATCTGACAGCAAAATGTAAAATTTACACGAAAGATGGTCTAATCTTACACCTCAATGGTGTAGTGTAGGAGTGATTGGCTCGCGCCAAGAAGTTTTGATGGCCACTACATGTAAAGGTATTTCAACAACTAAGGTTCTTGGTAATCGCTACTGACGAAGGGTAATAACCCAGATACAATATTGTCTAGCGATCCACCAGTTAGTCTTCATGGACCTGTATTAATTAATGTTCACTACACCATTGAGGTGTAAGATTAGACCATCTTTCGTGTAAATTTTACATTTTGCTGTCAGATTTGACAAGATACATTTTTAATTTGAATTGTTTTTAAACTTAATTGCAGCAATCCTTTTATATGTTGACACTGGACGTTTGACAGTCGTCTCTTGTTTAGTCTCCGCAAGGTGTTAGACAAGGTATCGTCTCGTCAGTGTTCTGTTGTCAGTGGTTCGTTAGGAGTGATTGGGTCGCGCCAAGAAGTTTTGATGGCCACTACATGTAAAGGTATTTCAACAACAAAGGTTCTTGGTAATCGCTACTGACGAAGGGTAATAACCCAGAAACAATATTGTCTAGCGATCCACCAGTTAGTCTTCATGGACCTGTATTAATTAATGTTCACTACACCATTGAGGTGTAAGATTAGACCATCTTTCGTGTATATATGTATATATATATATATATATATATATATATATATAATATAATAATAATAATAATATAAAACGTATAGACGTTCGAAGAAAGTCCGTGTAACGTGCAAGGTCGGAGACGACAAGCAAATAACAAGTTTTTGTGCAAGTGACGCGACGAACAAAAAGTTGTATTGGTGCGTCGAAGAGTGAGAGCTTGCTTGAAGAAAGATGCAGAGAGAAAATATGCCAGGCGGAAGCGACGCGGTGTTTAAGCCAAGTGGAAAAGTGTCAAGATGGCCGCCTGGAGGGAAGGCAAGGGTGAGGACGGACAGTGCAGGGAGCGACGGCGTGGAAAAGTCAAATGCGAGTGGGAGAAGTGACAGAGCGAGGAGTGAAATGCCAGGTGAGAGGAATGAAAGCGAGGGACGTATGGAGGTGGCTTCTGAGGCTGCAAAAAAGAAGAGAATGAGAGAGGACGATGGGGGAGTGAATATCGAGTATACACAGTTGCGACAGGTAAGGGTGATTGGAGGTAGTATGAGAAAATGTGTCCTATCGGAAGGCAACAAAGTATCAAAGGCTGCGCCCGAGTTTATTTTGGCATAGATGCATGAATGTGAAGAGGTGATGCTTAACGTATTATTGAAATCGGAAAGAATTGCGTGAAGGGTAGAAGAGATGGAGAAACGAGCGGCACTGGGAACCGGCATGAGTGGTAGAAAGTATGGTGAGGTTGCGAGAGGGGGGTTAAAAGGATGCAAACGGATATGAATGATGCACCAAGAGAGACGGGAGTACATGAGAGCGTGGAAGTTAAGAGTGTTGAGACGTTTGCGTTAGTGGTGAAATCGAATGATGAAGTCGTAACGAATGATGAACTAAAGAAAAAAGTTCTTAGCGAAATGGGCCCTAGTGTGGATGTGCGGGTGAAAGGAATTAGAAGACTTAAAAGTGGGGGCCTTTCAATCGAGACGGCGAGCGAGGAAGGACTTACGAAGCTTCGAGAGTGCAAAAAGTTCGAATCCATAGGAATGCACATTGAGGACCCGAAGAAGATGGGGGCCAGCTCGTCATGTTTGATGTACCGAGTGACCTCAGCGATAACGAACTGATGGGTGAACTGTATGCAAGGAATTTGAAAGGAATGATGACTGCGTAAGAATTTAGAACTAGAATGAAAGTAGTGAGTAGGAGTGGGAGGATAAACAAGTCAGGTAATGTTGTGTTAGAAATGCCGAAAAGAGTGAGGGATTATTTGATGGTGGAAGGACGGGTTTACATGAACTGGTTGTCTTTTAGAGTGAAAGAGGTAGACATGGTGAGTAGGTGTTTTAAATATTTTGCGTTTGGGCACATCGCAAGGGAGTGCCTTGTGAAAGAGGTCCAATATTTATGTTCCGATTATGGAATGGAAGGACACCTCCGGAAAGAATGTAAGGGAGAGGAAGGATGTAGAAATTGCAGGTTACTAAAGAGTGAGTCTTCGCACGGTATGCTCGATGGGAGGTATCCTGAGTACCCCCGAGCGGCAAAGCGAAGGAGGATGCGCATAAGTAATGATTGAGTTGTGTGTGATTCAGCAGAATGGAGTGAATGTAGCTCTGCTGCAGGAACCGTATGTTGTGGATGGAAGGATAATTGGTTTACCAAATCGTATAAGAGTTTTAATGGCTGGGGGGGAGAGCAATGCTGCAGTACTTGTTAATGATGAGAGTATGGAAGTGTTGCTAGTCACAAGTTTGGCGACGCAACACGGCGTATGGGTATATATAAAAGGGGTTATGGGTGAAATGTATTTAGTATCGCTGTATTGCCAGTATGGAAGTAGAATGGACCAGTTTCTGTTATACCTGGAGCGGGTTTTGGATACGGTGCGAGGGAAACCGTTGATTGTGGGTATGGATGCAAATGCTGTGTCAAATATGCGGCAAGGGTGAGAGGAGAGGACGTGAAACTGAGGAGAGGGGTGAATTGCTAGAAGGTTTCGTAATTGAAAAGGGACTGTCTGTTTTGAATGAGCCGAGTAAGAGTTATACGTTTTGTGGTGCCATGGGACATAGCGACATCGATGTGACTGTTGTGAATCAGCCGTGGGATCGGTATGAACCCAGTTGGGAGGTGATGGATGACTGGAATGTAATAGACGTATAAGAAGTGTATGAAAAGAGCGAAAGAATATGATTGGACAGATTTTGTTAAGGAAAACGGTAATGCCAACCCGTGGGGAGACGTATACAAAATCTGTCGTGGAAGGAAGAGTGAAAGGGGTGTGATACACCAGATGAAAGTTGGAGAGAAGCTTACGACCACCTGGAAAGACAATGTTGAAGCACTGTTGAATGATTTTTTTGGTAAATCAAGTGAGGGTGTGCGAGAAAAAGTTGTGTATGATGTGGGACCAGTGAAAGAATTCGAATGGGAGGAGTTGGAAGTGGCGGTGAAAGGAATCAGGAATGCCAAGGCACCAGGGTTGGATGGAGTGTATCCGGAGATGTGGAAGAGAGTGTGGGAGGCCGTTCCAGGTCACGTAAAGAGTATGTACGATGCATGTTTCAAGGAAGGTGAATTTTCGAATGAATGGAAGCCTGCAAAGGTGGTGATTTTACTGAAATCACCAGAGAAAATCAGGAGCGATCCTCGATCATATCGCCCGATAAGTCTGCTGTCTATGTTGGGTAAATGTTTAGAGCGTCTGACGGTGAATAGGTTGAGTGATTGTGTAGCCAGGTATGAGTTGGGCAGGCAGTACGGTTTCAAAAAGGGTAGATCGACAGAAGACGTTTGGAATGAACTAAGAGTGACAGTTGGCAATACAGCAAAGAAGTATGTGCTGGGGGTGTTTGTTGATTTTAAATGAGCGTTTGATAATATAGAGTGGAGATGTATTATGGAGAAACTGTTAGCTTTGGGGTGCAAGGAGGTGAATCTGTGGAGTGCATATTTCTGCTGGAGGTACGTGTGCGTGGTAGGTTAAACAGAGAATGTATGGGCTAATGTGGAGAGGGGTTGCCCGCAGGGATTTATCTGAGGGCCAGAAGGTGGATGTAAGGTGGTTGCGTATGCGCATGACCTAGATTTGGTAGTGGATGGAAACAGTAGGAGTGAATTAGAGGAAAAGGCAACCAGATGGATGAGTCGAGTGGAAATTTGGGGAGAGGCTGCGGGAGTGAAAGTATCTGAGGATAAAACTGTATGTATGTTGCTGAAAGGATTTTTATCGGCCGCGAGAGCGCCAAATGTATGAATGAGAGGGCGAGCGGTGAAATACGTGAAGGAAGTGCGATATTTGAGGATATGGATGAGTGAGCGAATGAATTTTAAAGTGCATGTGAAAAGGCTAAAAGAGAAAATAGTAAATGTTGTTCGATGTTTGAGGAGAATCCTGAGAAGAGAATGGGACCTAGGGCGTAAGGCGATGCGTGTGATTTATAAGGGCCTATTTCTTGCGAGTGTGAGTTATGGAGCGAGTGTGTGGTATGATGTAATGAAATACGGGTATGGAAGAACTTTAATGAATAGATGTGAGAGAGTGTGCCTGAGCGCGTGCCTGTATGCCGGACGGTCTCCACGGATGCCATGCAGGTCATGCTGGGGGAACTTCCGAGGGACCTAGAAATTGTGAGGCGGGGGGTTCGGCATAAACTACAAAAGGGAATTGCGATGAATGAAGGGGACCCAGTGTCCATTGATGAAGTTTTGCGTGAGGGTAGGCAAGTGTGTATGGTGAGACTAGATGAAAGGCTGTATGAAACTTGGCAAGAAAGGTGGAATGAGTGTGAAAATGGCAGGGTGACGTTCAGGTCCCTAAAGGACGTCACATTTGCAAGGGAGAATGAAAACCTCAGAATGTTGGATGAGTGGGGTGTGTTTCTGAGGGAGGATGGATCGGTGTGCGTGGATCGTGCTGTCACGACTCAGGGGTCGTACGATGGTCTCCGGCGGTTTGCGGACGCGGCGTTTGCCAGAAGAAGGGAACTGTTGGGGAGGCCGTGAGTGGGGATCTTCATTCGGGAATGTCTGGAACTGTGGGAGTTGGCAAGAAAGGTGGAATGAGTGTGAAAATGGCAGGGTGACGTTCAGGTCCCTAAAGGACGTCACATTTGCAAGGGAGAATGAAAACCTCAGAATGTTGGATGAGTGGGGTGTGTTTCTGAGGGAGGATGGATCGGTGTGCGTGGATCGTGCTGTCACGACTCAGGGGTCGTACGATGGTCTCCGGCGGTTTGCGGACGCGGCGTTTGCCAGAAGAAGGGAACTGTTGGGGAGGCCGTGAGTGGGGATCTTCATTCGGGAATGTCTGGAACTGTGGGAGTTGGTGAGCTCGGGGTCAAACCAGGGGGGTCACCGCTGGGGAAAAGGTCGGATCGTTCGGTCGGCCTACGCTGTTAGAGTCATTCCGTAAACGTGAACCCAGTAAGAACCCATGGGCTTAGCGAACCCACGAACCCTGAGCTTGGTCTATCGGGTGCCGTGGCTTAGAAGTCGAAGTCCGACCAGTGGCTGTGACTGGTACTACGGGGGTCGGGGACCCACGGACTTCGGTCCGTCTCGACCGTGGTGACGAGAAACGTAGTGGCAGTGGTTTAAAACCCCGCATGCTGTGGGAGAGGGTCGATTCGTCGATCCTCGACGGGTGAGCTGCGGTAACAGCTCGCGTGCTAACCAAGCAGAGTTAGTAGAGAGTGGATAGTCTCTTGCCTATACCAGAAGGGACACCGGGCTTGTAACTGGTGTCAACCGGTAGGGGGTGTCTCGGTACTTCGGTGCTTTGGCATTCCCGCGCCGATAGGGCGTATCTCTATCACCCGCCAATGGTGGCCGTGTCAGGCGTGGCACGTTAAATCAATCACGACTATATGTCTAATTAAAACAAAGCATTGCGACAGACCCTGCAGGTGTTGACGCAATGTGATTTCTGCCTAGTGCTCTGAATGTCAACGTGAAGAAATTCAAGCAACAGCTGTTAAACGGTGGGAGTAACTATGACTTACGATATTAGTTTCCTGGGTTGTCATAGGCCAGACCGATTACCACGAAAGTCTGGGGACCCGCCTCCACGAGGTGAAGGGTGGAAACGAAGCTAGGCTATCACTGGCGGGGTCGTGTGGAGTGTACCACGCCGGTTAACCCGCCGCATAAGCTCCTAGTACGGCTAAGTGGTCCCGAACACCAGGGGCCACCCCTACTCGGCACCTATTAGAGAGATAAGAGTATTCGTCGTTTGTCGCACTGTTCGTCCTTAATTTATTATCTTTGTAATTTTTAAAGTGTTGTTTGGTTCTTTTGGTGAACCTCTGGGACATCCTTAATTTCGGCTGGATTTGTGGGGTGAATGTAACATGTGCACTGGTAGCCGATGGGGGCGGTGTACGGTGTTTAAGTTACCTCTACATATTTTACTTAAAACAATCGGCACATTATAGTGGTCGATTTAACTGAAATACTTTACTTATCTACTGTTTATTTAATATATATTTCTAATTTGGTTCACCCACTTCCAAGCTTTGTATCGCCCAGTTTGTAAAGGCTAGATAATTCATTTTAATTGTCCTTGATTATTTTCTCTCATTGTCTTTTTCATTGAACATTGTTCCAACGACGGAATTAATCCGTTTACGGATCGATTGGTGAGGACCTTACAATACAATTTTTGAATGCTTGGCGAGATTTTCCGCCATGCCTCACCCCAACAAAATCATTTACATCACATTTATGTGTGTCTGCCGGAGAAAATTCCAAAACAGAAAGGGCCTTGATGGCCATGTACAATCACAGAAGTGCACAAGGGGGCCTGAGAACCCCGATAGCATCTGCCTTATATGCGGAGCGTCATTCAGTACGTATCCCCGGATAAGGCAATATGTTAAAAAGACCCATCCTGTGCAATATAATGCCGAGGCAGAGATTGAGCTGGCAGCCCGGTCCACCCGTCTGCGTAAAGCGGACGTACCGACTACTCGCCAAGCTGGAGGCTGCATCCACCTCCCGTACTATGAATTTGTATCTAGCTTCCAAAACTGGCATGGATCACGAAACTATTAAGAAGTTCCGTAAGAATAATAAGGCCTACGCAGACCTTGTGGCCGCGTTTCGTGATACCGTGGAAGCGGAGGAGTCGTCCAGTAATGATGACCACGATGGCCATGATGTACCAAAAGCAGACAGAGCTTTGACTGTGCTTCACTAAATCCTGCCAAATGCGCCAGCTTAAAGGCTGGATCGGTTAGGCGTGATGAAAAAACGGTGGTATGCAGCGAGCGGATTTACAAGATCAACAAGTAGTGGATTATACCCGTTACCCAGTTTAATACCCAGTTTAATACGTTTACGTACATTGGTTACCATTATGCCACGGGAATACAATTAAACGTATATAAAATTTAGAAAATAAATGATTTTAATGGTCTGAATGTCTGACGAAGCCACGATCAATTTGACGTCCCCGGCATGCCAGAGTGGGCCGCAAAAAAGATAAAGGAGCTCTTCGGAACGGACTCCGAGGCCGAGGACACCGAATCACGCCTGGAATGTTACTGGAGGTCGTACTACGCCCAGAAATCCCCATAATCACTGCGAAGGATGTCGACGAGTGCATCTTGGCGGCGGTGATGCCTTTGCGAAGACCGGCACCTACAAACGAACGGACAACGGGTTTGATTTGTTCTATTCCTTGGGAAAGTCTAAGTGAGGACCTTACCGAACAAATGTGCACACCAACCGGCCTTCTCGACATTCCTAAACCGATATCCACCTGGGTAAAAAAACCGGGCTGACAGCGAAGAAACCACTGGTTTCCATCAACACCGAACACGGGAGGTTAATGTAACTATAATGGAGATCAATGGGGACATCCATTTACTACGAAGCGAGCGAAGCGGCGACATATGAGGCACAATAACTAAAAATAAACGGTAATTAACATCACACAAAACCAAGAATGGACAAATACAAATAACAAATAAACATTCAGAAGCCGGCGTAAACGTCGAACACACATACTGGAAAATGACAGAGGAACAACTCAATAGAAAACACTTTATCGACGAAGACAAATAGAAATCGATATCGATATCGACAAGACCGAACGAGTTGGGAAAATGCTCGCAAGAGGGCAGTTCAAAATAGCAAGGGTAGCCAACTGTAGGATTTATGCACCTGTAAACGGCGCATGCCGTTCGAAGGCAGAGTGGAGATCCAAAGAAAAATATATTCGATCGCATAGGCGAAAATCGCTCTCTTCTCGTCGAGATCTGGAGATTCTCTTCTTGCGCTGAATTGGAAGCTCTCTTCGCTACTCATCTCGTGCAGATAAGAAACGATCCGCATAGGTAAAGTTTAAGTTTATTTATTTATATTCGTTAATTTATTTTACAGGGGATTTGATTTTGATTTTGTTTTGAGAATTATTTTGTGTTATTTAGGAAAGGTTTAATTGATTTATTTAAGGTTTTAAAGGAATTTCGTTAGGGAGGTATTTAAATAGTAATAATTTATAGCAAATTGGTAAATGTCCAATTGAAATTAAATAAAGTCGACGGTCGATAATTTGTATTGATCGAAGACAATAGAAATAATTTAATGATAAAATTTAAATAAAATCAACGGTCCATTATTTGCATTGATCGAAGGCAACAGAAATAATTTATTGATAAAATTTAAATAAAGTCAACAGTCGATAATTTGTATTGATCGAAGGCGATAGAGGAGACCATTTCAAAGTACGAAGTAGGAACATTAATTAGAGCCTGATCAAGAGATAAATATAAAGGAGGGCAGAGGCGATAATTTTATGTTCACAGACAGGAAAAAGAAATTCGCCATACAGATTGAGACTCCGAAAGACCCGACGTCGATTTATAGATGTAAGTAGAAACCTCGACATCGGAAAACGGCGTGGACTCCAAGCCAAGAAGGACGACAACAACAAAGTCGCTAGATATAAATATTGTAAAATATAATTTCAATCAAATAATTAGAAATGGCATTTCTTATATGGTAAAAATTTTCGTGGAGAAGAATAAATAGATCAAATAAAACAAAGGTTGTGTTATTCTGGTACAGAGGTAAGAAAGAAAGTCAGTTTAACAACAAAAAAAGCCAATAAAAAAGTCGGAAGCATAAAACGCCCTGGGATAGGTAAGAGCAAATTGTCAAACCAACGTGGGAGAAGACGAAGAAAGCACAGCAATATATATATATATATATATATATATATATATATATATATATATATATATATATGTTGGTGTGTAAGTTCTCGCGGCTGAAATCTGTGCTTCTTTGTTCTCGGGTTGTGAACCGCGTTGTGGAAATATTCCCCGAAGGGTAGCTTCGACGTTTCGGCAGCGTCCCATCTGCCATCTTCAGAAAGCTCTTCTAGGTCTCGCTGACATAGAAGAACTCAGTTCTTCGGGAAACATTTCCACAACGCGGTTCACAACCCCAGAACAAAGAAGCACACACACATATATATATATATATATATATATATATATATATATATATATATATATATATATATATATATATATATATATATATATATTGAAAATGCGTCTTGTCAAATTTGACAGAAAAATGTAAAATTTACATGAAAGATGGTCTAATCTTACACCTCAATGGTGTAGTGAACATTAATTAAAACAGGTCCATGAAGACTAACTGGTGGATCGCTAGACAATATTGTTTCTGGGTTATTACCCTTCGTCAGTAGCGATTACCAAGAACCTTAGTTGTTGAAATACCTTTACATGTAGTGGCCATCAAAACTTCTTGGCGCGAGCCAATCACTCCTAATGAACCACTGACAACAGAACACTGACAAGACGATACCTTGTCTAACATCTCGCGGCGAGTAAACAAGACGACTGTCAAATGTCCAGTGTCAACATATAAAAGGATTGCTGCAATTAAGTTCAAAAACAATTCAAATTGAAAATGTGTCTTGTTAAATATGACAGAAAAATGTAAAATTTACACGAAAGATGGTCTAATCTTACACCTCAATGGTGTAGTGAACATTAATTAAAACAGGTCCATGAAGACTAACTGGTGGATCGCTAGACAATATTGTTTCTGGGTAATTACCCTTCGTCAGTAGCGATTACCAAGAACCTTAGTTGTTGAAATACCTTTACATGTAGTGGCCATCAAAACTTCTTGGCGCGAGCCAATCACTCCTAATGAACCACTGACAACAGAACACTGACAAGACGATACCTTGTCTAACACCTCGCGGCGAGTAAACAAGACGACTGTCAAATGTCCAGTGTCAACATATAAAAGGATTGCTGCAATTAAGTTCAAAAACAATTCAAATTGAAAATGTGTCTTGTTAAATATGACATAAAAATGTAAAATTTACACGAAAGATGGTCTAATCTTACACCTCAATGGTGTAGTGAACATTAATTAAAACAGGTCCATGAAGACTAACTGGTGGATCGCTAGACAATATTGTTTCTGGGTTATTACCCTTCGTCAGTAGCGATTACCAAGAACCTTAGTTGTTGATATACCTTTACATGTAGTGGCCATCAAAACTTCTTGGCGCGAGCCAATCACTCCTAATGAACCACTGACAACAGAACACTGACAAGACGATACCTTGTCTAACACCTCGCGGCGAGTAAACAAGACGACTGTCAAATGTCCAATGTCAACATATAAAAGGATTGCTGCAATTAAGTTCAAAAACAATTCAAATTGAAAATGTGTCTTGTTAAATATGACAGAAAAATGTAAAATTTACACGAAAGATGGTCTAATCTTACACCTCAATGGTGTAGTGAACATTAATTAAAACAGGTCCATGAAGACTAACTGGTGGATCGCTAGACAATATTGTTTCTGGGTTATTACCCTTCGTCAGTAGCGATTACCAAGAACCTTAGTTGTTGAAATACCTTTACATGTAGTGGCCATCAAAACTTCTTGGCGCGAGCCAATCACTCCTAATGAACCACTGACAACAGAACACTGACAAGACGATACCTTGTCTAACACCTCGCGGCGAGTAAACAAGACGACTGTCAAATGTCCAGTGTCAACGTATAAAAGGATTGCTGCAATTAAGTTCAAAAACAATTCAAATTGAAAATGTGTCTTGTTAAATATGACAGAAAAATGTAAAATTTACACGAAAGATGGTCTAATCTTACACCTCAATGGTGTAGTGAACATTAATTAAAACAGGTCCATGAAGACTAACTGGTGGATCGCTAGACAATATTGTTTCTGGGTTATTACCCTTCGTCAGTAGCGATTACCAAGAACCTTAGTTGTTGAAATACCTTTACATGTAGTGGCCATCAAAACTTCTTGGCGCGAGCCAATCACTCCTAATGAACCACTGACAACAGAACACTGACAAGACGATACCTTGTCTAACACCTCGCGGCGAGTAAACAAGACGACTGTCAAATGTCCAGTGTCAACATATAAAAGGATTGCTGCAATTAAGTTCAAAAACAATTCAAATTGAAAATGTGTCTTGTTAAATATGACAGAAAAATGTAAAATTTACACGAAAGATGGTCTAATCTTACACCTCAATGGTGTAGTGAACATTAATTAAAACAGGTCCATGAAGACTAACTGGTGGATCGCTAGACAATATTGTTTCTGGGTTATTACCCTTCGTCAGTAGCGATTACCAAGAACCTTAGTTGTTGAAATTAGGTCTTCATGGACCTGTTTTAATTAATGTTCACTACACCATTGAGGTGTAAGATTAGACCATCTTTCGTGTATATATATATATATATATATATATATATTGCTATGCTTTCTTGCCTTGTCTGTCGTTAGTTTGACAATTTTATTTGTATGTTTTCCTTCGTCTAACCCCAAGCTGGGTTGAGAATTTGCTCTTACCTATCCCAGGGCGTTTTATGCTTCCGACTCTTTTTATTGGCTTTTTGTGTTGTTGAACTGACTTTCTTTCTTACCTCTATACCAGAATAACACAACCTTTATTTTATTTAATATATTTATTCTTCTTCACAAAAATATTTTTACCATATAATAAATACGATCTCTAATTATTTGATTGAAAATTATATTTTACAATATTTATATCTCGCGACCTCGTTGTTGTCGTCCTTCTTGGCTTGGAGTCCACACCGCTTTCCGATGTCGAGGTTCCTACTTGCACCTATTAATCGAGGTTGGGTCTATTGGAGTCTCAATCTGTATGGCGCCTTCCTTTTCCTTGTCTGTGAACATAAAAGTATCGCCTCTGCCTTCCTTTATATTTATCTCTGGATCTGGCTCTAATTAATGTCCCTACTTCGTGCTCTGTAATGTTCTCGTCTATTGTCTTCGATCAATACAACTTATCGACCGTCGACTTTATTTATATCTGTTATCAATAATTTATTTTTATTGTCTTCGATCAATACAAATTATCGACCGTTGACTTTATTTAAATCTGTTATCAATAAATTATTTTTATTGTCTTCGATCAATACAAATTATCGACCGTCGACTTTATTTAAATCTGTTATCAATAAATTATTTTTATTGTCTTCGATCAACACAAATTATCGACCGTTGACTTTATTTAAATCTGTTATCAATAAATTATTTTTATTGTCTTCGATCAATACAAATTATCGACCGTTGACTTTATTTAAATCTGTTATCAATCAATTATTTTTATTGTCTTCGATCAATACAAATTATCGACCGTTGACTTTATTTAAATTTGTTATCAATAAATTATTTTTATTGTCTTCAATCAATACAAATTATCGACCGTTGACTTTATTTAAATTTGTTATCAATAAATTATTTTTATTGTCTTCGATCAATACAAATTATCGACCGTTGACTTTATTTAAATTTGTTATCAATAAATTATTTTTATTGTCTTCAATCAATACAAATTATCGACCGTTGACTATTTAAATCTGTTATCAATAAATTATTTTTATTGTCTTCAATCAATACAAATTATCGACCGTTGACTTTATTTAAATTTGTTATCAATAAATTATTTTTATTGTCTTCAATCAATACAAATTATCGACCGTTGACTTTATTTAAATTTGTTATCAATAAATTATTTTTATTGTCTTCGATCAATACAAATTATCGACCGTTGACTTTATTTAAATCCAATTGGACATTTACCGATTTGGCGTAAATTATTACTATTTAAAAACCTCCCTAACTTTAACGAAATTCCTTTGAAACTTTAAATAAATCAATTAAACCTTTCGTAAATAACATAAAATACTTCTCAAAATAAAATCAAAATCAAATCCACTTGTACAATAAATTAACGAAATAAATAAACTTAAACTTTACCTTTTCGGGTTTCTTTTTCACGAGATGATTTCGCGAAGAGAGCTTCCAATTTTCCCATGAGAGGATCTCCAGCCGAGGTATCAACGAGAAGAGAAGGATTTTCGTCCATGCGGTCCGATATATTTTCCTTCGGATCCCCACTTCGCCTTCGACTGACATGCGCCGTTTACATCTACATAGATCCTACCTTTGCTATGCTTAACTGCCCTCTTGTGAGCATTTTCCCAATTGGTTCGCTCCTATATCGATATCGATTCCTATTTATACTCGTCGATAACGTCGTTTTCTCTTCGTTTCTCTGTCATTTTTCATTTTCATTTATATGTTCGACGTTCATGCCGGCTTCTGGATGGTTTATTTGTTATTGGTATCGTAGACTCTTGGTTTTTATGGTGTTAATTAATGTTTATTTTTTTTTTAGTTATTGTGTCTTACATGTCGCCGCTTCGCTCGCTTTGTCATACATGGATGCCCAGTTTGGTAAACCTGCTGCTCCATTATGGTTATATTTACCTCCCCTGTTCGGTGCTGACGGAAACCAGGGGTTTCTTCACCATCAGCCCGGATGTTTATCCAGGTGGATATCGGTTCTGGCACTTCAAGAATGCCGGTTGGCGTGCATATTGGCTCGGCATGGTCCTCTCGCAGACGTTCCCAGGGAATCGAACAAATCAACCCCGTTGTCTGTCCGATTATAGGTGCCTGTCTCCGCAAAGGCCTTACCGCCGCCAAGATGCACTCGTCGACATCCTTTGCAGTCATCACCGGTATCTCAGGGCGTAGTACGGCCTCCAGGAACTTTCCAGGCGTCGGAGGCAAGGATTCGGTGTCCTCGGCCTCGGAGTCCGTTCCGAAGAGCTCCTTTTTCATCTTTTCGGCCCACTTTGACATGGCGGGGGACGACAAATTGATTATGGCTTCGTCAGGCATGTCACCTTTAAAATCATTTAATTTTTTTAACTTTTGTTTAATTTTCTATTTAACTGTTTGTTAAATAACACAGCATATCCCCTGATTGATTTATTTTGAAATTTTCTATGGCTATATATAAATTTTATATAAATCAAATCACGTTTCTCATTTAATTACCTAGTTTATTTAAAATTTTCCCCTTTATTATGGATTTTTATTTTGGGTTATTTGTTAATACAGCTATTTTATTTTTCAATTTTATATTTCTTCATAATATGGATGTAACATATTTATGTGGTATTTCCCTTTGCTCTCTCTATTTCCTATTTCTTCCAATTCATACGTTGTGTTTTGGTAATTTGTTTTTATCCTGTACGGGCCTGCATATGGTAAGTCCAGTTTGGCACATTTGTCGAGATCCCTTCTTCCTACACGCAGGTTCTTAACTATGACTAGATCTCCTACATTAAATATTGTCCTGTCCCTTATTTTTATATTTTCTTTCCTTCTATATCTTTCATCTTGCTGTCGTAATCGTCTCCGACATTTCTCAATAATATTTTCTATATTCTCTATTTCCACGTCTCCTTCTTGCCATGGCCTTTCTGGTGTTCGTCCTTTCATTATTTCATAAGGAACACATCCGGTTACAGTATTCGGTGTTAGGTTAATATATTGTTCTACTTTTTTTATTTGGCTTACCCACGCCGTATGTGTTCTATGTGTCATTATCCTTAGATATTTGGTCACTTCTTGAATATATCGTTCGGCGGGATTGCCTTGTGGATGTCGAATGCTTGAGTAGTTTACTTTTATTCCCTTTCCTTTTAATTCCTCCCTAAAGCGTTCATTATTGAAATATGTTGCGTTGTCAGCCAGTATTCGTTTCGGCTTTCCTTCATCCTTCTGGAAATCTTCGATACATCGTAGTGCAGTATTTGTTGTACACTCCTTCGTCGGTATCAATTTTACATATTTGGAAAAGACATCTACCATTACCATAATATGTTTATAACCGTATTGTCCTGGTATTAGATTCCCAAGAAAATCTATTGCCACCAAATCTAAATTGTTTTGCACTTGTACTGATCTTATTTCATTTTGTAGCATTCTATTCTTGTTTTTCCCCAATAAACATGTATTACATCGTCTTATGAGGTTTTGTACTATTTTCTGGTCCTTTATCGCATAAAATTGCTCTCGAAAAATCATCCATGTTTTTCTCATGCCTATGTGTCCATAATATTCATGTATTTCTTTAATTATTTGTTTTGCCTTTTCCTGAGTTGTTACTATCGTTAACTTTTCTCCGATTTGTTTTATTAATAATTGATTTTTGAAACGCACCCCTTTATGATTATCCTTAATTTTTACTTTTTCGTGCAACTCACGTAGTTCTGGTGCTTTCTGCATATTAACCATGTCTTGTTGTCCATAACCTTCTGGTGCTTGTTCCATTCTGTACATATTTACTTGTAGATGTTTTATTTTGTTGTTTCTCTCGCACATTCTGCTAATTGCATCCGCAGTCACATTGTCTTTCCCTGGTTGGTGCTTAATTTCGAATTCATACTCCTGAATCGCTAGTGACCATCTATATATTCGGCTGTTTGCGAACCTTGATTTATATAGTGCCGTAAGAGCAATGTGGTCGGTTATTATTGTAAATCTTCTTCCCAACAGGTAATATCTTAATCTGTTTACACTAAACACTACTGCTAACATCTCCTTTTCTGACGTTGTATAATTTAATTCATATGTTTTTAAAATTCTAGATACAAAATATATGGGTTCTTCGTTTCCGTTTCTAATTTGTACCAGTTCTCCGGCAATAGCGTTATAAGATGCGTCTGTTTTTAGTATGAATGGCTTATTGAAATCTGGATGAATCAAAGTCAATCTTTCATGGAATGTTTTTCTTAATTTTTCGAATGCTTTTAGGCGTGTATCGTTCCACTGGAATTTCTCTCCCTTTTTCAACATTTGAAATAAAGTTGCAGTTTCTTGCGATATCTTCCTTACGAATTTCTTATAATAATTTATAATGCCTAAAAATGCTCTTAACTGTTTGACGTTTTGTGGCCTAGGGTATGTTCCTATTAACTTTATCCTTTCTGTGTCAACTGATATTCCATCCTGATCTAATTGAAATCCTAAATATTTAATCTTTCTTCTAAAGAATTCGCACTTTTCTATGTGTATTTTCATCCCTGATTTTTTTAGTGTTTCCATTATGATTCTGATGTGTTTTCGGTGCATTTTTTCATTTTTTACTAAAGATCAATATATCGTCTACATAATGTAAGCAAAATTCTTCGAACTCCCCTAAAATTCCTTGCATCGCTCGTACCAATGCTGCGGCGGAACTTGCTAAACCAAACGGTACTACCTTGAATTGGTATATGTATCCGTTGATACTAAAACCTGTATATTTTCTACTCTCTTCTTTTAATGGAATCAGCCAGAACGAGCTTCTTAAATCTAACTTTGTATAGACTGTTGCATCGCCACACTTTGACAGTAATGTATCAATTGTCTGGGGGCTTTCGTGTTGACTTTTCGTTATTGTGTTAAGTTTTCTCGCATCTAGACATAGTCTTAAAGATTTATCCTTCTTCATGACGATCACAATTGGATTTATATAATTTGTTCGGGATTTTTCAATTATTCCATTTCTAATCATTTCTTTTATTTCTTGGTTGACCTGATGTTGATATTTTTGCGGAATTGGGTATATTTTTGTGTTTATCGGGATGGATTCGTCCACCTCCAATTTGTGTTCGTATTCTTGCGCAGTACGTGGGATGTCGTCGACCATATGTGGAAATTCTGCTAACAAATTTTCTATATACATTTTATTCTCCTCATCACAATTTATTTCACCTTTTTCTATTTCTTCGTAGCTTAAATTATTTATTATATTTTCCCCTTCTTCTTTCTCTTCTTCCACTTCTTCTTCTTCAATCTTTTCCCACGGAATTATTTCTTTTCCTATTTTAATATTTGCATTTTCCACATCTATGTTTGCTTGTAAATTTTCTAACATATCCATCCCTATGATGCAGTGCCTTGTCATCCCGGTAATCACCATAAATTTCGCCATATGATAGTTTTGTCCCAATTTTATCTCCGTTAAATACATCTTGTCTACCACTGCTAATTGTTTTCCCGATGCGGTTGTCAATTTTAATTTTTTCATGGGTATTATTCTCCCATATTTCGTAGGTTTAAATTCTTTAAAACATGACTTGTCCAATAACGAAACCTCAGCTCCTGTGTCTATTAACGCTAGTATTTCTTTGCCCTGTATATGCACTTTTATATGGGGTAGTCCTTTATTTATAGTTGTGATGTTTTTATTTGTGCATTTCAGGGTATCTGGTTCTGCTGATCCTATTAAAAATCCTGTGGATGCTCATGCACATCCACCGTAATTTCATTTTCGCGTATATGGTTAATTTTTCTTTCATCCCCTCTTCTTTCTCTATTTTCATTTTCTCTTTGCTCGTTTCGTGAATAATTTTCCCTCTCATATCTGTTTGCTCGGTTTTCTCCTGATTTATAATAATTTTTCCTGTTTTCTCCATTTCTATAATAATTTCCTCTGTTGTCTCTATTTCGATAGTAATTTCCTCCGTTTTCTTCCTTTTTATAATAATTGCTTTTGTTTCCTTCATTGTTGCCTCTTTCAATGTTTTTATTGCCGTAATATTTATTTGTTTCTATATTTGCATGATCTAACCTTCTTACCAATCCAATCAGACCTTCTACTGTATTTATGCCCTGGAGAGCGATTGCCTCTTCGATATGGCTATCGAAATGTCTCGCAAGTTGTGTAATTATGTCTTCCTCCGTTATTTTCGGCGTTAAATATTTTAATATCGAATATTTCTTTATTACGTAATTTTCTTTGCTTAGTCTGTATCCTGCGTGAAATTTCCCCAACATTAAATCTCTTCTTATACTGTGCTGATGCGCTTGGCTCCAGTATTGTTTAATAAAATATTCTTCGAATGTCGCAATGTCTACAATTTCACTTTCTTTCATGTCGTACCATGTCAACGCTGTGTCTCTGAGACATCCTCTAATGAGTTGTAACTTTTTGTGTTCGTGATTCACGTATCTTGTGGCGTTATTTACGATTTTTAAAAATATCATTGGGTTGATTCCCCCTTCTCCGTAAAATTTTGGCAGACTTTCTACCGTTGGTATATCTTGGTGGATTATTTCCCCGTCATTTGTTCTGTTGATATTTTCTTCTATTATTCTTTCTATTTTTATGCACCTGGCGTTTATTTCCTTTTCTGTCGTTGTGCATCTGTTATTTAGTTGTTCCGTGACTTGGTTTATTGTTCCTTTAATTTCTTCTGTGTGTTTGTCTAGTTTTCCATACACATTTCCCATGTGTTTTCTGTTCCTTTCTAATTCACTTTTAGTTTGTTGATTATTTTCCTTTATTTGTATTATTTCTTGTGATATGGCTTCTTGTGCATTTTCCATCTCATTTTGTCTGTTTATTACTTTTATAATATTTTCTTCTATGTGGTCGATTCTTGGTTCCCATGCTAACGCTATCTTTGTTTCTAATTTTTCCATCATTTCTCTCGTATCTTGTATTTCTCTCCTTATTTGTATATTGTTTTCTCGCATTTCTCTTTTTAGTTGTTCATTATTTCCTTGTATTTCGCGCAATATATCTCGTAGAGTAATCTGTTGTTTTTCCTTGGTTTCTCCGCTTTGTTCTTGTTGCTCATCTTTTTCCTCTATTTGTTCCATCGTTTCTTTTGTTTCTACTTCTTCTTCCGTTTCTGATATCTCCCTGTACCTTTTCTCTTGGTGTTCCATTTTCGTGTTTGTGTTTATTGTTATTCTGGTATTTTCAGAAAGTCAGTTCTTTGTAGATTTATTGTTTATTGTTATTTTCAACCCTTTTTCGTTGGTTGCCAATTTATTGAGGCCGTTTATATTGGACGACAAATTGCCAATTTTTCGAGCCTTTTTACTTGGGCGCCATTTTATTGCTATGCTTTCTTGCCTTGTCTGTCGTTAGTTTGACAATTTTATTTGTATGTTTTCCTTCGTCTAACCCCAAGCTGGGTTGAGAATTTGCTCTTACCTATCCCAGGGCGTTTTATGCTTCCGACTCTTTTTATTGGCTTTTTGTGTTGTTGAACTGACTTTCTTTCTTACCTCTATACCAGAATAACACAACCTTTATTTTATTTAATATATTTATTCTTCTTCACAAAAATATTTTTACCATATAATAAATACGATCTCTAATTATTTGATTGAAAATTATATTTTACAATATTTATATCTCGCGACCTCGTTGTTGTCGTCCTTCTTGGCTTGGAGTCCACACCGCTTTCCGATGTCGAGGTTCCTACTTGCACCTATTAATCGAGGTTGGGTCTATTGGAGTCTCAATCTGTATGGCGCCTTCCTTTTCCTTGTCTGTGAACATAAAAGTATCGCCTCTGCCTTCCTTTATATTTATCTCTGGATCTGGCTCTAATTAATGTCCCTACTTCGTGCTCTGTAATGTTCTCGTCTATTGTCTTCGATCAATACAACTTATCGACCGTCGACTTTATTTATATCTGTTATCAATAATTTATTTTTATTGTCTTCGATCAATACAAATTATCGACCGTTGACTTTATTTAAATCTGTTATCAATAAATTATTTTTATTGTCTTCGATCAATACAAATTATCGACCGTCGACTTTATTTAAATCTGTTATCAATAAATTATTTTTATTGTCTTCGATCAACACAAATTATCGACCGTTGACTTTATTTAAATCTGTTATCAATAAATTATTTTTATTGTCTTCGATCAATACAAATTATCGACCGTTGACTTTATTTAAATCTGTTATCAATCAATTATTTTTATTGTCTTCGATCAATACAAATTATCGACCGTTGACTTTATTTAAATTTGTTATCAATAAATTATTTTTATTGTCTTCAATCAATACAAATTATCGACCGTTGACTTTATTTAAATTTGTTATCAATAAATTATTTTTATTGTCTTCGATCAATACAAATTATCGACCGTTGACTTTATTTAAATTTGTTATCAATAAATTATTTTTATTGTCTTCAATCAATACAAATTATCGACCGTTGACTATTTAAATCTGTTATCAATAAATTATTTTTATTGTCTTCAATCAATACAAATTATCGACCGTTGACTTTATTTAAATTTGTTATCAATAAATTATTTTTATTGTCTTCAATCAATACAAATTATCGACCGTTGACTTTATTTAAATTTGTTATCAATAAATTATTTTTATTGTCTTCGATCAATACAAATTATCGACCGTTGACTTTATTTAAATCCAATTGGACATTTACCGATTTGGCGTAAATTATTACTATTTAAAAACCTCCCTAACTTTAACGAAATTCCTTTGAAACTTTAAATAAATCAATTAAACCTTTCGTAAATAACATAAAATACTTCTCAAAATAAAATCAAAATCAAATCCACTTGTACAATAAATTAACGAAATAAATAAACTTAAACTTTACCTTTTCGGGTTTCTTTTTCACGAGATGATTTCGCGAAGAGAGCTTCCAATTTTCCCATGAGAGGATCTCCAGCCGAGGTATCAACGAGAAGAGAAGGATTTTCGTCCATGCGGTCCGATATATTTTCCTTCGGATCCCCACTTCGCCTTCGACTGACATGCGCCGTTTACATCTACATAGATCCTACCTTTGCTATGCTTAACTGCCCTCTTGTGAGCATTTTCCCAATTGGTTCGCTCCTATATCGATATCGATTCCTATTTATACTCGTCGATAACGTCGTTTTCTCTTCGTTTCTCTGTCATTTTTCATTTTCATTTATATGTTCGACGTTCATGCCGGCTTCTGGATGGTTTATTTGTTATTGGTATCGTAGACTCTTGGTTTTTATGGTGTTAATTAATGTTTATTTTTTTTTTAGTTATTGTGTCTTACATGTCGCCGCTTCGCTCGCTTTGTCATACATGGATGCCCAGTTTGGTAAACCTGCTGCTCCATTATGGTTATATTTACCTCCCCTGTTCGGTGCTGACGGAAACCAGGGGTTTCTTCACCATCAGCCCGGATGTTTATCCAGGTGGATATCGGTTCTGGCACTTCAAGAATGCCGGTTGGCGTGCATATTGGCTCGGCATGGTCCTCTCGCAGACGTTCCCAGGGAATCGAACAAATCAACCCCGTTGTCTGTCCGATTATAGGTGCCTGTCTCCGCAAAGGCCTTACCGCCGCCAAGATGCACTCGTCGACATCCTTTGCAGTCATCACCGGTATCTCAGGGCGTAGTACGGCCTCCAGGAACTTTCCAGGCGTCGGAGGCAAGGATTCGGTGTCCTCGGCCTCGGAGTCCGTTCCGAAGAGCTCCTTTTTCATCTTTTCGGCCCACTTTGACATGGCGGGGGACGACAAATTGATTATGGCTTCGTCAGGCATGTCACCTTTAAAATCATTTAATTTTTTTAACTTTTGTTTAATTTTCTATTTAACTGTTTGTTAAATAACACAGCAATATATATATATATATATATATATATATTAGTATGTATAACAAAGAAAGAATAAAAATGGAAAATATATAAAATCGCGTAAAATAATGTGACATCGCGTAACATTTTGAAAAAAAAATACTAAAACTAAAACGTAACGTGAGAGCAACGGAATTATGTTTTAGCGTTGGCCCTGGAAGAGGGAGATAGACATACCATGAATGTGTAATTTTAATCCAATAAAATAGTTCATTTAAACTGTCACTTTTTGAAGTATTGTAAAACAGTTTTTAATGAAATTTTAACACCATTTGTGAACATGTTGCACGACGTCAAAGGAAGAGTTACATTTTGATGTCGGTGGTGGCCATATAACTCAGCTTATTTGATAATTACTATTGGTTGTCATGATTAAAATGTATTTTATTGCCAACATAACCTCAGTTTTTACAGCTTTTCCCTTTTAACGGGAAAAGGGTTGGTACACCTGTTAGTAACGGCGAGTAGTTTATTACTCAAAATTAATCTAAGACATACGCGAAAACTTCCAAAGCCCTCCCTGAATCACAATTCCGTTGCTCACACGTTATGATTGCCGGCGTTGGGTAGTGCGCGCGGAGCGGAAGATTTGAAGTGGGAGAAGTAACGCAGAAGGGAAAAATTAAGTAGGGACATCTGTTAAATACGAGCGCACGGGCAGAAAACGGTCACTCTTTGAATTCGATTCTGCAAGTAGGCCCACTACAACCCAGAAGGTGAATCAGAACACAGCAAAGAGTCCCCAGATGGAACGTGAAGAAGATTTGGTAAGTTTATTTTTCGTTAAATAATATTTTGATTTGATACGTTTATTTCTTTGAGTGGTAAGTTTCATTTTTGGTTTGTTATTGGGATTTAAATTACAATTGTTGGTTTAAATTCGTCGTTAAGAGAATATTGTTGTATTTCTCTGAATAGTAATAATTATTTAGATTAAACCGTCGTAAAGAGAATATCGTTGTAGTTCTCTGAATATTAATAATTATTTAAATTATACCGTCGTAAAGAGACTATCGTTGTAGTTCTCCAAATATTAATAATTATTTAAAATAAACCGTTGGAAAGAGAATATCGTTGTAGTTCTCTGAATATTAATAATTATTTAAATGAAACCGTCGGAAAGAGAATGTCGTTGTAATTCTGTGAATATTAATAATTATTTAAATTATGCCGTCTTAAAGAGAATATCTTTGTAGTTCTCTAAATATTAATACTTATTTAAAATAAAACGTCGGAAAGAAAATATCGTTGCAATTCTCTGAATATTAATAATTATTAAGTCTAAGTATTATTAAGTACTAAGTCAGCGAGACCTAGAAGAGCTTAGTTCTTCTGAGTCAGCGAGACCTAGAAGAGCTTCCTGAAGATGGCAGATGGAACTCTGCCGAAACCGATGGATATAAAGCAAAAAAGTCAAATGTATTTTCAAAATATGAAATACACAGATATTTGCAAGAAGCCAATGACGATCAATATTTTATGACGAATGTAGTGCACGGTATTACATTCTTTAAAAAAATGATTTGAGAATACTTTGCTTTGTTACAGGTTTGTTTAATTATTGGTATTTTCGGAACTTGTCGTAGAGAAGAGCTAACTTATTTAAAATTAACAGACATTTATGATAACAGTGCTTTCAATAAAATTATCATACCAATTACTAAAACCAATGTTATTAGAGAATTTGCAATTACTAAAGGAAATATTGCAGGTTTTGACTGCTTGGATACTTTTCGAAATTACTTTCATCTTCGTCCAAAGTCTGTAACTCACGATCGTTTTTTGTATTATACAAAAATGACAAATGCATATCTCAACCTGCAGGTATAAATACTATTGGGCGCATGTCAAAAGAAATTGCAACGTTCCTAGGATGAGAGTATACAGGTCACTGTTTTAGAAGGTCGTCAGCATCCTTGCTGGTCGATTCAGGTGCTGATATAGATACTTTAAAACGACACTGGGGATGGAAATCATCGAGCGTTGCAGAAGGTTATGTAGAAACCTCTACTGAAAACGAAAAGAAAATTGCTAACCAAATTATGGGAGAAAATGAAAATACGTTAAATATTCAAGGTTCTTCTGCCAATACTAATTGTGTTGATTCATGTTTGGCTGGAATTAATATTTCGAAATGTAAGAAATGTACAATTAATATTTATAATAAATAGATAATAAATGTTTAATTTTGTTGTTGTCACTTTACCGCACTAGTGCGGTAAAGTATAGCATTACGACATCTGAATGAATGTCATAAAGTTTGACATTACGATATGGTAGTAGATAAATAATATTACTATGAAGAATAATAGTGGTTTTGTCCTTAGTATTGGAAAAGAATTTGCCAAGAGGTTCAGCGATTCTGTCGGCGACCACGCTGTTAGTGCATTGGAATATTTTTTTATGGAAGGGGACAGTTGGTGTATGTAAGGGAAACTTTTGTAAATTTTGACTGTTTCTTGAGGAAGTTCGTCCCGTAGTCTGGGAGGAGGATTTGAAAAAGTAATTTGTTTAGAAGTGAAGAAGGATAATTATTTTCAAGTAAAATGTTATATAATAATTGTAAACCAGTATTGTGGAAATCCTGATGGGCAATGTGAGTTATCCTGTGTTTAAGACATAAAATGACATTTAATTTATGTTGGAAGGGGCTGTAATAATTGAAATAAAGGTATCTCCTAGAACTTGTAGGTTTTCAATACCAGTTAAATTTGACAATACCATCCCCAGTCCTCGTGTCAAAACTATCGAGAAAGGGTACTTTCTGATCTTGTTCCATTTCGATAGTAAATTGGAGGCGGTCATGAAAAGAGTTAAATACTTCTAAGACAGTCTCGTTGGAATCAATAGGAATACTACAGATGATATCGTCAACATACTGATATATGAAAGGGAATTGAAAAGGTAAACGAGAACCAGAATTTGCCACGCTGTGGTTGTATGCCGTGGCCTTTAACAACGATAACACAGATGGATGTGGCACGGCACCATCATAGATCTGATTGGGCGGTTCGTTTTGGTACAACGTGTCCTGGCCAGCTCCAGGGGAGGACTGCCGTGGGTTTTTGTTTTAGGGCGCCACTCACTGTTTGATACAAACTGGAGGTAGTGAGCCCTCCAGACATATGGTCGGTCCGCCAATCCACAATATTTATATATGACGCTTAAGGGGCTCCACTTAATGTCGAAGTGTACTATAAACTCGATGGAGAATTCCAAGCGCGGGAGAAGGAAAAAAAAGAGAGAAATAATATAACTAAATTACCGGTGACCATCAAATTAAATACATATATTTACCCAAGCAATACACTACAAAAAATGTATATACACAATATTATTTGTTCACCACAGATCTGTATACCGAAAATATATATAGAAAATAAGATAAGTATTTTGCGTGAGGCTTATTTTATTGACCAGCTGGTAAATACTTCGCCTGCCGTATCGGCAACTAAATAAGTGACGCGCGCACAGAGTCTACAATTTCTCCCCTCAATTATATATCTGAACATCGATGAATTATCGCTAAATAAATAATAAAATACTAAAAGGAAAAAACAATAAATATTCGACCTCCCGGGTAAGTATGAAGAAATTGTTTCTCGAATCCGCTCTTATAACTACGTCGTAAACAGTATAGATAACAATTGAAAATTATTCTTCGTTACAAAACAAAAAAAAACGCATGAAAACCTAAATAATGTGACCTACGACGAAAACACCGGGCGATGGCTGATGAATAGCCGATTGCGAGGCAGGAAACTATTAAACGCTGTTCGATTTAGTTATTACGTATGATAAAATTCGCGAGAGGAAAACAGTCGTTAATTCGCGCAAGCATAAACATTTAAAACTAACTCACGACACCGTAGTCCAATATTCACGAGGCGTCGCTTCAGGAACGCTCGCTACGACCACGTGCACGGAACCAGGCGGCGACTTTTCAGTCTGTCGTGGAATTTTCCCGGACCGACGACGGCGTCCAACTTCTTTCCGCGACGCTTGGCCTTTCCAGTCGTCGAATATGCTTCACGCAAGATTTCAATGGCTACCAACTCGGAATTTTCTTCAAATATCGGCAATTTCGCAAAAATATCTGGCTGCGGCTCATGCACTAATATATTAGGGATTTACTCTGATGAAAACCACAACGTAGGATTTCGGATGATCGTCTTTTCACCCTGATACGACGGCTGAACTCCAAAGGTTCCGTCGTAGATTTTGGCTCGTTTTAAACCGGAAAATATTTCCGAAATTGACTTCTCGGCAACACAAATTACACTCTCGATGCCACCGGGAGTCAAAACGAAAGGGCAAGTCAACAATAGACCGTCAAAACGACGAATATCACAAACACCGCGTGTTGGACATTTTTATTTCGAAGACCGTTACCCAAAAACGTCGTCAAAATCGTACTTTCTCCTACAGCGGCTCGTAACTCCTTATCTCAATTTTTCCTGCGCCGGACAGCGATTCCCCACTCGTGCCCGACGACCATGACATCTTCGCCTTGCCCGAGTCACACGAAAAATACCCTAATTGCCCAGAAGACGCGTACGTACGCTTTCTCGGACCTCGCGCGGGACATTATCACAGCACCAAATTTTAATTAGCTACTAAACAAAACTGACTAAACAACATCTTACAATGTGAAAAAAGAATGTAACAAATTTCGGCAATGATGGGGAAGAGGGAAGATCCCATTGAGATAACAAAAATTTGTGAAAAATATTGATTGTTAAGAGAAAAATAAGTTGTGTCAAAAATGAATTTCAAAGTGGTTAAGAAGGTTAGATGAGGCAAACAGCTGTGTTGTTCAATCATATCCTAGTTATCAGTGATAATAGTACATGCTAAATCCATAGGGATGTTAGTGAACAGAGAAACCACATCAAGTGAAGCGATCACATAACCTTCGGGTAATTGGAAACTGTTAATGCGATCTGAAAAGGAAAAACTATCGTTGATGCGAAAGGGGTTAAATTCTTCAAAAGCTATAGAGAGAATATCTGCAATAAATTTAGATAGAAATTTAGTGCGTCCTTGTACTGATGAAACAATGGGTCTAAGAGGGATTTCAGGTTTATGAATTTTGGAGAGGCCGTATAATTTGGGAGCGATAGAGTTATGAATAATTAATTTATGATATGTAATTTCATCTATCAAAGATGTATTTTTTAGAGAAGCTATTAAATCGTTATTACTTTTTTCAAAGGATGTTGTAAGATCCCTGGCGATAGGCCTGTAAGTGAGCGGGTCCTGAAGCAACTCATTAACTTTACTAACATAGTCCTCTTTATTTATGGCGACGGTGACATTGCCTTTGCCGGCTCTAACAATTAGTATGTTAGGGTTATTCTTGAGGAATCTACTGCAACGCTTTTGAGTTATTCCAAAATCCGATAACTTATCAGACACTTTGTGTACAAAGTCAGTAATAAAATATGTGATTTCCGACCTGAACAAATCTCTTTTGTTAAGTTCAACATTACTGAGGAGATCTTCGACCTTAGCTAATAATTTATACATGGAGATGTCATTAGGTTGAACAGGTAAAGCAAATTTAGGACCTAAAGCGAGGAAATCCCTGATCTCGAGTAGTATTACGGTGTCTGTGATATTTTTGAACCATTTTGAAACAATTTCGTTATGTTTATTATATAATTTAATGACAGAATTTCTAAGATTGTTAATTTTTTTAATGTTGACATTTTTAATTTTGTTAAAAAGAAAGTTATAACTATTAATTTGATGTAAATTGATATAATGAGTAACCTCTCGAGGCAGTAATGACTGTGCTTTGGTTATTAGACTCCGTAAAGATCTGCTCAGGTAGCGTAACATGGCATTGGTATGATTAATTTCAAAAATAAGTAATTTGATTTTTAACCTGTTGTTTATCGTTTCAGCTTCTCGAGTTTTCTTGTCCAATCCAGTTATAAGTGCATCAATACTTTTTATCCTATGAGCAATATGAGATGGTATAAGGCAAAATCTTTTACATTCCGTTAGAGAAATTAGTCTGTTCCGGAACTATGCTCTTTTTCGTTATGTGTTGCTCCATTTTTTTAGAATTTCGGCAGCATTGTTACCATGGAGGCGTTTGATCATGTTAAAATATCCCATTTTACTATAATTGAAAAATCCTTTGTATAACAATCGTTATAGTTAAAAATCAAATCGGAGATTACTGCGAAACACACAGTATTCGGGTTTGAACGATTAGGAAAAAAAGCCATCAATTTGTTCAAGCTAACGTTTCGCTCCTTTATTGAAGCATTTTCAAAGCCTAGAAAAGAAGAAAGAAAAAAAACAGTTTTTAAATTTACTTACATGAAATATTAGATGTATTAAATTTAATTTGAAAGTGATAAATATACCACTCATACTGCTACATATACAGGAAAAGCACAAGTTGAAACAATTTTAAAACCAAATATTCACATTTCGAACGTGATGCGTCCAAAAACTGTAACACATTAAGCGAAAACGTATATGAATTTTGTGCGCACAAAAAACAGACTGCGAAAATGAACCTTATGGATACCTGCAAGTTTTAAGGTGACAAAATTCCACTAGCATTGAAGAAGTTACGAGGGGAAGTTGAAAAGTCAAAATATAAATTTATGAAAAGTTTACGATTTAAAATATAAATAGAAGTCAAATTAACGTTAAAAACAAAACATCTGTAACAGACCTATCGCAAAGGATAAAAGAGTAGGAAAAATGTTAGGAGTGAAGAGAAAGGTTAATTAAAAGAAAAAGGCAAGAAACAAATGGTCGTCATCCGATTCGCCTCCTATTCAAAAAGGAATATACAAAGGACAAAACCAAGAAAAAAAAACAGAAAAGGGGAAATAATTTTAACTTAAATTTAGATGTGAAAATCTTGTGAGAAGTCCTGTGTAAGTAGTGCTCAAATCTTAGAAATTCTGTCATTAAATTAAATAATAAACATAACGAAATTGTTTCAAAATGGTTCAAAAATATCACAGACACCGTAATACCACTCGAGATCTGGGATTTCCTCGCTTTAGGTCCTGTTGAACCTAATGACAGCGGCAGCTCAGTGCCTAATCCTCACGTCTCGTTTCGGTTAAAATTTGACCATTTTCGCGCTGCATTATATGCTTTAGCGATCGATAAAGTGCGTCACACCTAATTTGCAAACAAAATAAATTCGATTTGTCGATTTTTAATGCAACAAAATGGATTCTTTCAATGAAGGTGTGTTCAATTTGATTCTAAAACTCTGAACGTTCTGTCTCATTGACATACTTCTATAAATATACTATAACTGTGTGTAAAATTATGTAAACAAAATTTCAATCAACTGGTTTGACATACGATGAAAGTTATTAATTCTGTCGTATTCTGCCTAATAACAACTTTGGTAGTATTCGAAATACGTTTTTCTCCACATTTGCGAAAAAATCAGATGCGGATAGCTGTGGATGAATAAGTTATTAGAATTTTTATATAGGACGTCATAGTTGCAGTACATTCTAGGTGACGCGAACAGCGATCCACGGTCTTTGCGAAACCGGTTTACAATATCCCACAAGGGCGAAAGAGGAAAATATTTTAGGGGAGGGTATTTTTAAGGGGGTGTGATAACTGTAACTCCATAAAGAGACATTTCGGGGAGGTTAACCCTCCGCCCTGCTATCACGGCTTATATTCGATATTAGGAATCCTAATATCGAATATAAGCCGTGATAGCCTAATTTAGGATGTCTTAATGAACACATTTTTATGAATGAAACAAATAATCATTTCTTCAATAAATAAATAAATGTTAATATCGTATAAAAAATATGAATATAATGTAAAAATATTTTCAAAAAATATACAGTCGACTCTGGCAATAGTGCCGCAGATTATTCACCTTTTACGACTTTTCTTGGAAGAGTGTCGCCCCCACCCTTCGCTTCGCTAAATCGAACTGTAAGTAAATAATAATATTTAATAACGCACGTTTCAAAATATAACTATATTATATAGAAAAATCAATAGCATGTAAACTGTTTCCAGAATCCAAAATGAATAAACCAAAATGTTCTTCTTCGGATTACACCAGAAGAGAACTCTTCCATCTGTTGAAAGAACATTTGAACGAAGAAGCAACAAACATATATGCGATTATTGAATCGGAATTGTCAAAAAAATTTAAGTGTAATTTGAAGTTGACAAATGAAAAAAGACAAATCGTATCGAAATTAGTACATGATTTTCGAACAAGGTGGCAACAAGTTTCTCGGAAAGAAGAGCATTTCTTAAGAAAAAATCAAGATTGGCTTCGGTTACTTTGCAAGCACTTTTAGACCATACGACTCAAAGAATTGTATTCACCCGAATAGAAATTATTGAGAGACTCGCTGCTGAAAATCTGAACGAATTTATTTTGATTTGTAAATGGGGATGTGACGGTACTTCGGGTCAGAGTCGATACAAACAAAAATTCACCAACGAAAAATGCTCTGACGAAAATATTTTTTTTCTTCATTAGTGCCATTAGAAATGTCTCATTATGGAGAGAAGAGTGCAAAAAACATTGTTTGGAAAAATCCGCGTCCTTCCTTTCCAAGATTTTGTCGACCAATTTCAATTCGATTCATGAAAGAAACAGCCGAATCAACAATTGCTGAAGTAAATAATATTAAAGACCAGGAAAAAAATCTTGTGCCTTTTGTAATTATCGTCAACGACCTCGAAATTCGCGTGAAATACAAGCTTCAGTTTACGATGGTAGATGGAAAAGTTTGTAATTCCGTAACAAACACAGCATCAGCCATGCGCTGTTATCTTTGTAATGCAACATCCGTAGAGTTCAATAACATTGATGACATGCTGAAGAAAACAATTGATGAAGAGAATTTAGAGTTTGGTCTTTCATCTCTTCATGCATGGATCAGATTTTTTGAATTTTTCTTGCACTTATCCTACAGATTAGAAATAAAATCGTGGCAAGTAAGAAAACAAAACAATGTAGAAGTCGAAAAAAGAAAAAAGGGATACAAGCAGAATTTTACAAACGATTAGGCTTGGTGGATGATCAACCAAAACAAAATTATGGAAGTTCCAATGATGGTAATACCTCCAGACGATTTTTTGAAAATTCAAAGATTTCTTCTGAAATTACTGGAGTTGACGAAGATTTGATCAAACGGTTCCATATCATCCTTCAAGCTATTTCCAGTGGTTTCGAAATTGATGCGCAAAAATATTACGCTACCGAAACTGCGAGAAAACTAGTTCAGTTATATCCATGGTTCAAGATGCCAACAACTGTCCATAAAATTTTAATTCATGGGCATAAGATCATTGAGTCCTCATTGCGTCCAATCGGACAAATGTCAGAAGAGGCGCAGGAATCGTGTAACAAATACATAAAGAAATTTCGCGAGAATTTTGCACGAAAATGTAACCGTACAAAAAATATAGAAGATGTTTTCAACAGGCTTCTGATTGCATCAGATCCGAAAATTTCTACTCTACGAAAACTTCCTGAAAGAAAAATGAAGTCCTTTTCGAAAGAAGCGTTGGAATTGTTAATTGAAGTCAAAGCTCCAATTTCTGACTCCAATCGTAAAATTGATGACCCCGCCTCCGGTGAAAGTGATGACGCTTTTAGTGTTAACTCGGATTCGTCCGAAAGTGACTAAAATTATATTAAATAAAATTGAAGTTCTAAAAATAGTGTATTTTACTAAATAATCCTCCTGAATTGACCATTCCTGAGTTACGTACGCACTGAGCGACCTCAAAAACCCAGCCATACCGGGTTTTATAAAGGTTGAGAATGTTTTTGCGCCATACTGGATTAGTTATTTTACATTTTGTTACTCGTAATTCAATTTCATAATCAGCGCCCTCATAAACTTCTAAATACCGAGATTCAAAAATGACGTTTTCCAAAATTTGTGCGCCATATTGGATTTGCGATTTTGAATTTTGAAAATCTGAATTCTGCATTGCAATCAGCGACCTCGAAAACGTAAGTATACTAACATTTATGGAATTCTAATAACTCCTTCATATTTTGGCCAGCTTTTTCGACTCTCCGACCACTGTGCGTCGCCATAAATAAAGAGGACTATGTTAGTAAAGTTAATGAGTTGCTTCAGGACCCGCTCACTTACAGGCCTATCGCCAGGGATTCTACAACATCCTTTGAAAAAAGAAATAACGATTTAATAGCTTCACTAAAAAATAGATCTTTGATAGATGAAATTACATATCATAAATTAATTATTCATAACTTATCGCTCCCAAATTATACGGCCTCCCCAAAATTCATAAACCTGAAAGCCCTCTTAGACCCATTGTTTCTTCAGTACAAGGACCCACCAAATTTCTATCCAAATTTATTGCAGATATTCTTTCTACAGCCTTTGTGGAATTTAACTCTTATCGTACCTACCTGAAGGTTATGTGATCGCTTCACTTGATGTGGTTTCTCTGTTCACTAACATCCCTATAGATTTAGTTTGTAATATTATCACTGACAACTGGGATATAATTGAACCACACAGCTGTTTGCCTCACCTTACCTTCTTAACTACTTTGAAATTCATTTTTGACACAACTTATTTTTCATTCAATAATCAATATTTTTCACAAATTTTGGTACCCCAATGGGATCTTCCCTCTCCCCCATCATTGCTGAAATTGTTAGGAATACACTCATAAAAGATGCTGTTTCTCGTTTACCTTTTCAATTCCCTTTCTTATATCAGTATGTTGACGATATCATATGCAGTATTCCTATGGATTCCAAGGAGACTGTTTTGGAAGTATTTAACTCTTTTCATAACCGCCTCCAATTCACTATTGAAATGGAACAAGACCAGAAAGTACCCTTTCTCGACACCTTGGTCACGAGGACTGGGGATGGTATTGTCAAACTTGACTGGTATCGTAAACCCACAAGTTCTGGGAGATACCTCCATTTCAATACTTACAGCCCCTTCCAACATAAATTAAACCTCATTTTAGGTCTTAAACACAGAATAACCCACATTGCCCATCAGGATTTTGTTCGTAAATTACTCTTTTCAAATCCTCCTCCCAGACGTCAGGACGAAATTCCCCAAGAAACTGTCAAAATTTATAAAAGTTTCCCTTACATACACCAACTGTCCCCTTCTTTAAAAAAATTATTCGAAGGCACTAACATCGTGGTCGCCGATCGAATCGCTAAACCTGTTGGCAAATACTTTTCCAATACTAAGGACAAAACCCCTATTCTTCTTCATAGTAATATTATTTATCAAATTCCTTGTGAGGATTGTAACCAGGTGTACACAGGTCAAACCACTCAACGTCTTAAACAACGCATCACACAGCATAAAAGTGACATTATAATTAAACCACAATATTGTGCTCTGGCTACTCATGCTACAACATTTCTCCTACTCTTTTATCCTTTGCGATAGGTCTGTTACAGATGTTTTGTTTTTAACGTTAATTTGACTTTTATATTTTAAATCGTAAACTTTTCATAAATTTATATTTTGACTTTTCAACTTCCCCTCGTAACTTGTTCAATGCTAGTGGAATTTTGTCACCTTAAAACTTGCAGGTATCCATAAGGTTCATTTTCGCAGTGTTTTAAGGTGTGTTTTTTGTGCGCACAAAATTTATATACGTTTTCTCTTAATGCGTTACAGTTTTTGGACGCATCACGTTCGAAATATTAATATTTGGTTTTTAAATTGTTTCAACTTGTGCTTTTCCTGTATATGTAGCAGTATGAGTGGTATATTTATCACTTTCAAATTAAATTTAATACATCTAATATTTCATGTAAGTAAATTTAAAAACTGTTATTTTTTCTTCTCTTTTAAATTGTTTAAATAAAATTTATTTAGCATTGTATACCTTCTAGGCTTTGAAAATGCTTCAATAAAGGAGCGAAACGTTAGCTTGAACAAATTGATGGCTTTTTTTCCTAATCATTCAAACCCGAATACTGTGTATTTCGCAGTAATCTCCGATTTGATATATATATATATATATATATATATATATATATATATATATATATATATATATATATATATATACTGTCTCACTGCTGTGCCCCCTGATAAAACCCAATACATACTTGAGCAATTTAATCAATACAACAATAAAATAATTTTCACAATTGAAACCGAAACACAAAATCAAATCAATTTTCTGGACCTAACATTAATTAATAACCATCCCAAAATTTACACAAAATGGTATACCAAACACACTTGGACAGGAAGATACACAAATTACTCATCATCACAACCTGATCAACACAAAATAAATCTAGTAGCTACAATAGCAGATAGAGCCATAAAATTAACGAACCCACAATACAGAACTGAAACAATAAATAAAGCTAAACAGGCCCTAACTAATAACGGTTACCCAAAAAACCTAAATCAAAAATTTCATGAAAATTAAAAATGTTAAAATTTTCTTCAAAAGCAATTCCAATTCGGTAAATATTATTTGCCCAGGTGGCTGCGCCTAAACAACAACAACTTTAAACAACTTTGACAGTTCAGGTTTTATTTCAAACAAAATTTTCACAGCATACTTTTTTCGGCGCAGCTAATAATAAGTATTTACCGGACAATTTCTTCTTTAGTTTTTTCATCCATGTTTTCACCATTTATTTTCCTTTTGCTATTCCGCTTCTTTTTAAAAATAATTAGCGGGTGACCGGTTATTTATAATTTTTTTTTATAAATATTCATTTATTATACCAGGGTGAACCATGGATGAAAAGACTAAAGAAGAAATTTGATTCTACCAGCAATTTTTCAATGAGCATGGTGAAGAGACGTCATCAAGATGCAAAACATACGCGAGCTGTGTACAAAAATTATTAAAAGCACAGCAAAGAATGATTTTTTTGCGAAGATGCCGTGCACCATGACCTTGAGAATGAATTAAATCTAATTCGAAACGTAGACACAAGGAAAGTAAAGCACGTGATGTAACAGTGTTTTTTTTTGTTGTAAAATATTGACCGAAAATTCCCAACGCAATTATTAAAAGAAGAAAATTTATATATATATATATGTATATATATATATATATAATTTAAAAATTCTTGGGGATGACGATCAACAGGCTTCTACTTATTAAAAGAAACTCATTTGTTTTTATTCAATATTTCGTAATATTGCTTCTTCAAGAAACTGACATCTGACATACATACCGTGCGTTTTATTTAAGTATGGCCATAGGGATTTACATGGTCAAAATTGTACCCCACGTTAACTTTTGTTGCCGTTCAAATTTGAAACAATTTTTTGTTTTTATAAATAAATCAAACATTTTTCTACAAAATTTACATTATTTTAAAGACATAAGCGTGTTAGAATTCTTCATTTTCGCTTTCAAAGTTGAAATTAATAACACAGATAATTAAGACAAAAGATCAACTTGGCGTAAATGTCATAATGCTTATTGACAACTAAAGGTTATAAAATCGCACGAAAGTTTGTTAATGTGAATTTTTGAAGAAAATGTGGAAATTGTAACATCAGCATACATAAAAGGCATGTCAAGCCGCGAAATTGTGGATAACTTCGCTGCGGCACATTCAAATCGTCCTATTCCTCCTTTAGTTGTCAATAAGCATTATGACATTTACGCCAAGTTGATCTTTTGTCTTAATTATTTGTGTCATTAATTTCAACTTTGAAAGCGAAAATGAAGAATTCTAACACGCATATGTCCTGCAAATAATGTACATTTTGTAGAAAAATGATTTATTTATAAAAACAAAAAATTGTTTCAAATTTGCAAGACAACAAAAGTTAACATAAGGTAAAATGTTTACCATGTAAATCCCTATGGCCATACTTAAATAAAACGAACGGTATAACAATTATAAAAGATACTTACAACTAGAGGAATAAAACAAGGTCGAAAACAAATTATAAAGATAAGGTGTTAAGGCTCTGAATATTAATGGAGATAAATATAAATTTTGATGGTAAATGACAATTTTCAAAAATTTCGACAAATGTTACTGTTCACGTTCGATAACGAACTCACTAAATAAATTAAATTCATAACTCAATCAAAAACGATAAGAAAACCAACTAAATAGATTACAAATACCTACAAACTCAAAATGTAAGAATAAATGGTACTAAGTTTCTGAATATCTGAACGAGAATTTATAGAATTTATATTTTTATTGATATGAACCATCTCTAAAAACATCCTGCTATTATAATTTTTCTCTTCGGCCGAAACAGTAGTACTAGTAAAGTCAAATTGATGCTTGAAATTAAAACAATGTTGAGATAAAGCACAATTTAACTTCGCAATCCTAACGTCACTCTTATGTTGTATTAAACGAGTATTTAACCACTGACTAGTCTGGCCTATTTTGATGTTATCATTTTTACAAATAGTGATAATTCTATTTGTTAAATCTTTTATGTGCGGTAATTTCTTATAAATGATACATTTTCTGTAGAGATAGGAACAACTTGTGAAGAAGAATTATAAATTAATTTGTTAGCCATTGATTTAGGGTAACCGTTATTCATAAAAATATCAGAGGGAATTTTAAAATTTTTATTGAGAAATATGGGATCTCTAATTCTAACCACTCTTACTCTTCCCGAATTATGGGAAATTGCAAAGACTGCTGTTACAAAATTGTTACCCAATAAGTCTAAATTAAAATATGAAAATATGAAAGAGAATATGATAAATTTGCATCTTGGTGTGAGAGTAATGCCCGTTTGCACCACTTGCACTTAGCAGTTAAGTGTCACTTAAAGTTTTATTTTCGTTATACAGTTGTCTAAGTGAGCCTTAAATATTTGTATGAGCATCTTATTTTAAGCCCGAAAATATTTCCACTTAAATTGCCAACCCAACCCTACCCAACCCAAAAAAAGCTGTCATGCGATATTTGTATTTACGATATGGATAGAAAGCAATATTTCCACAGTACGGATGATTTGTCATTTTCAAACTATTTAGTTTAATGAAAGAAACCGTGATCAATGTCTTGATCCAAATAGAAGACAGACTTGAATTTCCTTATGACACGTATGTATAATATTCACTTAAAATAATTTTAAGGTGTGTGATAAAGCTAATTTTAGGAATAATTCTGTTTCACCAATAAATCAATTACTAGTGGTACTGAGATATTATAGCACCGGTAATCATTTACTCGCAATAGCTGATTTCGGTAGCATGCATATATCAACCGCATGTAGAATTGTAAAATGGTTCACGGAAGCAGTTGCCGGGCTGTACGAAAGACACATAAAATTTCCTTCAACTCGTAAAGAGCTTTTACAAATGCAGAGGAAATTTTATGAGATAGCAGATTTTTCTAGAGTAGTAGGAGCCACACATATAAAAGTACAGTACCCTGGTAAGAATTAAAAATATATACAAATAGAAAACATCACATATGATTGTATGTGGGGAGAATGCAGAAGTTTTCCGGAATAGGAACGATTACTTTTCTATAAATGTTCAGGCTGTATCGGATGCAAGTCTTAAATTTTAAAATGTTGTCGCACGATGTAACGATATTTAATAATTCCATATTAAGAATGCAGTTTGGAAATTGACTATATCCTGACACATTAATTAATTAATATCATTCTATAACCTCCTATGAAAAAAACAAGGTACATATAAAATAATGTTTCTCGTAACTATAATACTGTTTAAAAAGTTTCTGACCGGGTATAACAAATAAAATTATTTCCAGGTGACAACGTTCGTCATTATTTGCTAACACCGTTATTATAACCACGTACAGCACCTCAGCAATTATATAATTAATCCAATATTCGACCCCGAAACATAGTCGAAAGACTATTTGAGGTGCGGAAACAAAGATTCCCAGTGATGGCATATGGTTGCAGTTTGAAATTAGAAAACATGTTGGCTGTGACTGTAGCAACGGCTGTTTTTCATAATATATAGAAATACGGGTGAAAAAGAACCTCCGGCGCTTGAAGAAATCGAACAGCATATTGTTACCAGCCCAAAGGAATATACGATCGCGGCTCACTTGACCGCCGACGGTAGGTCACACACGCGCCGTCGAAGACACGTGCGCTCGAAAAATATGTTTACGAAGTCGCACACGCGCCGGCGAAGACAGGTGTCGCCGAATTATCTGTCACACACGCGCCGTCGAAGACACGTGCGCTCGAAAAATATGTTTACGAAGTCGCACACCCGCGGACATCAGTAACAAAGAGGGGCATCACCTATATAACAGACAGAAAAATCTGTAGGATCATCACTTCCATCACTTCCATCACTTCCATCACTTCCATCACTTCCATCACTTCCATCACTTCCATCACTTCCATCACTTCCATCACTTCCATCACTTCCATCACTTCCATCACTTCCATCACTTCCATCACTTCCATCACTTCCATCACTTCCATCACTTCCATCACTTCCATCACTTCCATCACTTCCATCACTTCCATGACTTCGATCAGTTCCATCACTTCCATCAGTTCGATCAGTTCCATCAGTTCCATCAGTTCCATCAGTTCCCTCAGGCTCTACCAGTCTCGAGGAATTACCACCAAGTACGACGGCGCTTATTACTGTGCTTTTTGTTTCATGTAATATTGTGCGATATTTGTGCCGTTCGTCCGAAAATCGAATAAACCCCGCACACGGTAACAAATGGCTCCCTAGAACGTGGGGCTTCGTCTGAAGAGATTCAGGCGAGGATCATTGGCGATGGACATCGTCAACGAACCGCGACCGACCGACCGAGCTAGCGGTCATATACAGGATGGCTCAAACGACACTCGCCTTCATTAAGAGGCCAGTAACGATGCACCAGCATCAGTCACAGGATCACCAGCAACACACAACATTTTGGAGACAACTCCAATGGCGCCCAACAAACCCCATGGATCATCCGCCGTCGCAACAACGCCGGCGCGGACTCCATGGACACCTTGACTGAGCAGGCACAACGAATCCGCTAAACACCATCGAAGCCGGTCTACCATAGAACGCTTCCAGACGCCAGCCGTGCAAGTGTGGAAGACTACGCAGCCGTCTACATGCCGTCGCCGCACTTCGAGCCGACGCCGCCCAGCCGTAGCGGTACTCGCACCACCGATCTGACGCATCGACCCGATACCCTACCTGGCCGTCGCAGTGACTGAGGTGGCCATGCAACCGCTGCAACGCCTGACGCACTCACCAGACACGTCCTGGAACATCGACATGGTAACACCAGCTCCGTTTCGGATTCAACCACGAAGCCAGCCAAGAACAAGATGAAGAAAGAAGAAACGACGCGAGCCATCCTCCGGCAATATTATTGGCCACGCGTCCAACACGACGTCAACCAATACGTCCGTGGGTGCCTCCTGTGTCACAACGCCAAGAGGGGGCAACTACAGGCAGACGCCCCACTACGACCCCACCATTCGGCCAAACCATGGGAAACCATAAGCGTGGACCTAATGGGCCCCTACACCGAAGCCGGCCTACCATAGAACGCTTCCAGACGCCAGCCGTGCAAGTGTGGAAGACTACGCAGCCGTCTACATGTCGTCGCCGCACTTCGAGCCGACGCCGCCCAGCCGTAGCGGTACTCGCACCACCGATCTGACGCATCGACCCGATACCCTACCTGGCCGTCGCAGTGACTGAGGTGGCCATGCAACCGCTGCAACGCCTGACGCACTCACCGGACACGTCCTGGAACATCGACATGGTAACACCAGCTCCGTTTCGGATTCAACCACGAAGCCAGTCAAGAACAAGATGAAGAAAGAAGAAACGACGCGAGCCATCCTCCGGCAATATTATTGCCAACTTATTAGTAACTTATTATGGCCAACTTCCCGATGAAATATTGAAGCAGCTGGACCAACCGTGTGGTGGATCGACCGAAATAACCAACCAACAAAGGTCCACATAAACGATCTCCGCCCCGCCCCAGTGCAAAGACACTAACACCCCGTGACACTAAGTGAAGTGACCCACCCACCCGTGACACTAAGTGCACCCCACCTTAAACATATACATTGAGCCGCGATCTAAATGGAGAGGGGTGGTGTTACCAGCCCAAAGGAATATACGATCGCGGCTCACTTGACCGCCGACGGTAGGTCACACACGCGCCGTCGAAGACACGTGCGCTCGAAAAATATGTTTACGAAGTCGCACACGCGCCGGCGAAGACAGGTGTCGCCGAATTATCTGTCACACACGCGCCGTCGAAGACACGTGCGCTCGAAAAATATGTTTACGAAGTCGCACACCCGCGGACATCAGTAACAAAGAGGGGCATCACCTATATAACAGACAGAAAAATCTGTAGGATCATCACTTCCATCACTTCCATCACTTCCATCACTTCCATCACTTCCATCACTTCCATCACTTCCATCACTTCCATCACTTCCATCACTTCCATCACTTCCATCACTTCCATCACTTCCATCACTTCCATCACTTCCATCACTTCCATCACTTCCATCACTTCCATCACTTCCATCACTTCCATCACTTCCATCACTTCCATGACTTCGATCAGTTCCATCACTTCCATCAGTTCGATCAGTTCCATCAGTTCCATCAGTTCCATCAGTTCCCTCAGGCTCTACCAGTCTCGAGGAATTACCACCAAGTACGACGGCGCTTATTACTGTGCTTTTTGTTTCATGTAATATTGTGCGATATTTGTGCCGTTCGTCCGAAAATCGAATAAACCCCGCCCACGGTAACAATATGTTAGACTACTTAATTCAAAATGGGGATGCACAATAAAGGTTGATTCAGACTATACGGCACGGACCGTCACGTAAAGGCAACGGCACGTACCTGCACCGGCATGACAAAACTTCGTAGCATGGATTTAAGTGAGAGCGTACATACTAACCGGCAAGGCACGTACCGCCACCGGCCAACATTCTCGCGAGGAATGTTTTTATGGTCCGTTACGATACGTGCCGGTGCTTGTCTGCCAGTCTGAATTAGAAAACGGCAGATGTCCGATCGGATACGTACATATTGTTGTGTTTTTTATAAATAATAAAAGAAGAATTTATTAATTAAATTAGAAAAATTAATTTTATTTTTAAACCGATGGCGAGGAGGGATATAGGTGGTAGGGAGATCACCTGGATCATCACCTGTTACAGCGAAGAGCAGGGATGTAGACAAGTGTGGGAAGAAGAAGGTAGGGACGGAGCTATAAAAGCCTGACGCACGGACAATTACGGGGAGTTTCACGAAGCGACCAGCCCAAGAAAGAAGAAGAAGTTCGAAGGGAAAAGAGTTCAACCCAGCGACCTACCGGAGGCAGAAGAATAAAGAACACGAGTACCCCCGGGACAGAATATTTGGTAAGAATATTTAAAATTTTCTAATATTTTATTGATGGTGCCTGAATTCAGTAACTTGTTTGGCAAAATATAAATTTAAATGAATTATGTTAGTTTATAATGCGTTTGTTTTATTTGCACTTGTTAAGCAAATATAAAAGGGTATAACAAATTGTGTCAATAAATTTTATTTGCACTTATTAAGCAGATAAACAAAAGATACTAACAAAGTGTTTCAATAAATATTATTTGCGATTTGTTTAGCAAATAACAAAAGATAATAACAAAGTGTATCAATAAATTCTATTTGCAACTTGTTGAGCAAATAAACAAAATAATAACAAAATGTTTCAATAAATATTATTTGCGATTTTTTTAGCAAATAACAAAAGATAATAACAAAGTGTATCAATAAATCCTATTTGCAACTTGTTGAGCAAATAAACAAAATAATAACAAATTGTTTCAATAAATATTATTTGCGATTTGTTTAGCAAATAACAAAAGATAATAACAAAGTGTATCAATAAATCATATTTGCAACTTGTTGAGCAAATATACAAAATAATAACAAATTGTCTCAATAAATATTATTTGCGATTTGTTTAGCAAATAACAAAGTGTGTCAATAAATCCTATTTGCAACTTGTTGAGCAAATAAACAAAATAATAACAAATTGTTTCAATAAATATTATTTGCGATTTGTTTAGCAAATAACAAAAGATAATAACAAAGTGTGTCAATAAATTTTACTTGCAACTTGTTTAGCAAATAAACAAAATAATAACAAATTGATTCAATATTATTTGCGATTTGTTTAGCAAATAAAGAAAATTAATTACAAATTGTTTCAATAAACTTAAATTGCAACTTATTGAGCAAAGATAGAATTTTTCACAACAAATTGTTTTAAATCAGAACATGCACGAGAAATAAGACAAATAAATGACGCGGGACTAGATTATGATAAGGACGGACCGGTCAAGGCATCGGAGTCGCGCTGCATTTCTTGCCCATATCTGGCATGTGTAAATAATTTTTGTATACGAATTTTGTTTTTCTTAACAGGCACCGAGAACTCGTTGACGGTAAACATTTAAACGCGAGGAATTTATATAATATTGTATATTGTTTTGGGGAATTTAAAGAATTTGATTTTGGAAAATATATTATTTTAATTTAAAATATCGTTGTATTATTTAACCTGACCAAACCTGAACAAAAGGATAGCTTTGACATAAATTTTATATCGTTATGAGTTATTTCCTAACAAAGGAAAATGTAAGGTTAATTCAAAGCAATATGTATATTTAATTAAGATAATTGAGATGCGTGTAAATATTCGTCACAATTATTTTTATGTACTTAGAATAGTTTTATGGTAATTCGCGCGGCCCTGTCTAGGTACCTGCCGCCCATGCGGCCAGCTAACAACGGTCGTTTACATTTTTTTACTTATTTTGCCAAATTTGTAATAACTATGTGACCGTACAAGATGTTTTGTATTTTTAAAACATTTGCGGCCCCAATTCCCCTTTTAACTTACATCAAAGTGGGGACATTTCATTCCAACAAATTACACAAAAGAACGTTAGTATTTAAAGAACAATTTTACACTTAGACATTATCATTATTCAAACACCAATCGAACAGTTCAATTCAAAGTAATGGATCAAGAAAAGTTAATTGAAGGTGTGAAATCGCACGAGGCGCTGTCTATTATGAGCCACCCGAGATATAGTGACACTATATTCAAAGAAAATGCTTGGAAAGCAATCGCAAGAGAAAATAACGCGACAGGTAAGATAAATGATTTATTTATTAATTTGAAGACAATTGTTTACAAAATTGTGTCTTGCCATTCAACGCCACAGTGTTCAGTGATAAAAAATTCTCTGAAAGCGTCTCTAATATTAAATGCTGTATTTGCTGCGCCCCCCCCCCCCCCCCTTGTCGTGGCAAATTTTGCAAAACATTATCAGTGCTATGAGTATTTATATTGTCTGTTACATTAATATCAGTGCTTCGTAAATAATTGTGCAAAATGCACATAGTCAAAATAATTTTATCTGCATTCTCTGGTTTTAACTTTAGTCTGCGATTGTAGAGCTGGAACTTTTGGCTCAATATTCCGAATGCATTTACCGAAACTCTGCGCGCGCGTGACAGTCGGTAGTTGAAAATTCTTTTCGACCTACCTTCCTTAATTTGCGAACCAGGATATGGGCGCAGTAAATATTTTTTTAGCGGAAATGCCTCATCACCGACAATAACATAAGGCATAATAGTTTGCGTATTAGAAAGCGCAGTATCTTGTGGAATTTTCAAGATATTTTTTTCAAGAGCTTTGCCCAATGTTGAATTTGCGAATAAGCCTCCATCGTTATTCTTTCCATATCCGCCAATGTCAACCGCAATGAATTTGTAATGGGCATCTACTAATGCCAAGAGAACAATGGAAAACGTTTTCCTATAATTAAAAAATTGCGATCCACTATTTGCGGATGCTTGGATGACGACGTGTTCGCCATCTAAAGCACCTATGCAATTTGGAAAATTCCAGATATCCCAAAATTCTTCAGAAATTTCTTTCCATTGCTCCGCTGTAGGTGTCGGCATTGTTAGTGGCATCAATTTTTCAATGATTGCTTCGCAGACATCGATGACAATTGATTGCACCATTGAATGTCCTAGTCGATAACTGCTAGCTATTGTTCGGAACGATTCACCAGTGGCTAAAAACCTAGGAAATTGAATATAAATTTCATGATTCCACTTTTTTATAAAAAAACTGCTTACTTTAGTTGAAGAGATCGGGATGAAAAGTAATATTAAAACTGATTTATTCTCAACAGAAAACCATAAAATTATTTTTTTATCATACTTCGTATGTAATTCAGTATCTTATATGAGAAAGAGTTTAAAATTAAAATCAATTTCCAGTGTGAACTAAAAATATCTTCTTTTCTCCCTCACTCAATCTACTGTTACTCATGTATATGTAATGTGGAAAAAGTCTTTCATCATTCGATTTTTTTCTAGCCGCTGTGTGCAAGAAAAGATGGACCAGTCTTCGAGACTCTTATAGAAGAGCTTTAAAAAGAAAGCGAGAAACGAAAAGTGGACAGGCAGCTCTCAACATCAAAAAATGGCAATTTGAAGAGGAAATGTCGTTTGTATTGCCATATATTCAAGAAAAAGATACGTGCACCAATTTAACGCAACTGAGTGATGACGGTAATGAAAATGAACAGGATGAACAGAACGAATGTACTGATAAAGAGGACGATGGGAATTATAAAAACACGAATGATAAGGATGATGCTACTAATGATGTCGATGATGATGCTTCGAATACGGAGAATGAGGAACCCGAAAGACAAGTAAAACAGAAATATTGTTAAGAAAGTACGTTTGAATAAAGGAAAAAACCCCAAGCACCAACGGAAACGGCATCGGCAATAGTTATGAAATATTTGCTAGAAAAAAAACAGCTGATGCCACTGTAACTAAACAAACCAGCGCAAGTGAATCGTTTTTTTCAAGTATTGCGAAAACGGTGGAACATTTTTCACTGTACTATTAAAATATAGCCAAGTCTAAAATATTCGCTATTGTAACAGATCTGGAAATGCATCAAATTATTCAACAACGACAAGGTTTGATTCCCAGTGCACCGACGCAATCGTTACAACCTGGTCAGTATGAAACTGGGCAGTACGATGTATACCTATCGGTGTCACCATCGGTGTCAAGCGCAACTCCACATCCACCATCATTTTATCATGGTCCCGGAGAAACCAATTTCAATAAATCATAAAATTTCGACCTCGGCATCCGAAAATATTGGTAAAACTTGTCGTCAAACTTCAATAAATCTTTGAATAAAGTCCAAAACTCTCCCTCTTCCTTCCTTTTCTTTAATATTGGGTGTACCCACCTTCGTTTACGTATCGTAGATGTTTGCTTTCGTATTCATCTAGAAGTAAGGCTATAAGAGCCAGTTCGTCGTCGCTCCTCGATAGATCCATTGCGGGTTGTTGGGTCGCGTTTCTCAGATATTCCTTGCAGTGACACGAACACCAATGAACTATGGACTGCTGGTTACACTTTTACAAAAATAGATCCCCGTTTTCGACTATCAGAATTTATTTACAATATGTACACATACAAAAGAAATGAAACAAAATAAAACAATATGCCAAGTGCGGCTGAATCTCGAAGTGTGAATATTTTCAATCTTACCAAGTGTACATACTTGTACGCACTTGTACACATTCGTACGCACTGACTAAGAACTAAAAAACTGCACACAATGAAATGCATATACGGGTATACAACCGTGACGTTACTACTGACAGTAGTTTTTAACAGCTGCCGAAAAAGTTCCTATTGGGAAACTAATTTATTTAGGGTAAATCTGACTAAAGGTATCTTTAAATTTGGTTTGTATGAATTAAAATTGTCAATTTGACAATTTAAAATTTTGATTCATATTATAAAATTTTACATGTACCAATTTTATATGTGTCTAAAAACTATCAAAAAATATTGCGGTAACACAATATTTTTAAACAAAAATCCATCTTGTTCACGCCAAGGTTATGTGCATGTCAAGCGGATGACATATTTGCCATTTGTCATATTTGTTCTTAATAATAATAATATTACTATTATTCTTCAAGTAAAGTTCATATATACGACAATTATTGTACAATGCATTTAATTAATATTAATTGCGTTTTCATACAATTAGTTAATTATTATCAATTGACTTCGTAGCTCATGAAGTCCTGGCGCACATGCACATTCATAAATTGATGAATTGATAAATTAATGAGTTGTGGATGAAGTGCACGTTTGACAATTATTCTAAATAGCGGTTTATTTGAATTTTGGTAATTTATTAATTGATTAAAGCGCTCTTACCAAATTAATCACAAAATACGCAATTTGCAAGTATTAAATGATCCTTGAAAGCTGTTAATGACTTAACCGGCTTAAATTTGCAACAGCATTTAGCCGTTATTAGTTTTTTTTGTGGTTGACAAAATCTTGTCGCCGCGTTAGGGCATGTACGCACTGTGCGGCGTGCCGGATTGCGGTCAGCCGGACGGCTCGCCGCATATTATCGAACCTATATATACGTGTACGAAAACGTTTCATTCGTTCGCACTGATATGCGGCTAGCCGTGAATCGTTGCGGTGTGCGGGAATTGTGCGGCCCGCTCTCCGGCTGACCGGACTTGCAGTTGTACCCACCACGCGGTTAGTCTGCGGCGTACCGTTTGTTACCCAAGCCCCAAGAAATAATTACTTACCGGAGTACTATAACTAACTTTTCCTCAGGCTTTATACTATCTCGAAAATGTGTATCTTCTCCTCTTATATGGTCATTTACAATATTTAATAATTCTTCGAATGTCATTCTAACATACCGAAAAAATTTGTCTTCGTATTTTTTCAATTCTTTAAAAAAAGTTACAAACTGTCCGCTTTCACTTCGTGTTTGTAACAGGGGGTGAAACCAGTATTGCTTTTTTTCTTTCGACGCTTCGAACGATCATAGACGTAAATCATTGCTGCTGCTTCTTCGAGGTCCATATTGAAACTAATTTGAAGTGGCCGCAATTAGTGACGGTTTCTCAACCGGATAGTACGGTTGATACAGCGGTTCGTCGATTTGCGGTCTGCCGCAGTATCAACCGCATAGTGCGGTTGCCCGTCCGGCTAACCGCAATCCGGCACGCCGCACAGTGCATACATGCCCTTAGACTGACACCACGCGCGATCTAATCGATCTGTTACACTGGGGGTGAATAATTTTGGTAGGGAAATTCGCTATTATTTATAAATGAAAATACTTACACGATTCACTAGTTATTATTGTCGTGAATAGGGAAGTGCGAAGGAGTTTATTTCCCGTAAAGTTTATATTAATCTCTATACTATATCTAATTAATATACATACAGTAAAAAAAGGTCTTAACTAAAATATGAAACAGGAGAATGTGAAGTGATGTCTGTTTATATTATCTGTTTATCGAGTCTAAGGAATGTGCGACGATGGTCGGTGGCTCACGAGGGCGACAGGGTTGTTCATCCCTTTGAACAAAGGAGATCGCGCACATTAAATTTGTCGCGGTTGCAAATTAGATGAAACGTTGGCTTAAACAAAAGTCGCTTAGTTACTAGCGAATATAGTGACTTAAACTAAGTCACGGCCTCGGAATAAGACTGCGAGTTGCGTGTCGCTTTTCGAGCGATCGAAACCCCAAACGGGGACGATACTGAATAGACTTCGGGGGTGCCTTGACTAATAAGTTATTCCATGAACGGGGTGATCGAGACGCGGCCGTACCAAAAAAAGTTGCTTGCGGTAACACCACTCTCCTTCGTTTAAGTCGCGACTCGGTGGCGGTGCTTGTTTGCAATTATACGTTCATGATTATTACAGTTATTAATAATTAGCCAAATTAAAATGTTGATTTCCCTGAAGTCCTTGGTTGAACGATTGCACCGCTTGATGTATTATACAGTCGAATGCAAAAAAAGTAGACAAAAACAGTTTCCTGCAATTGATTTTCCTCAAATTGTTGTTGTATAAATGTGGCTTTTTAAAATCCCCTTTTCTTTCAAAATTTGACAATCTGTTGACATTCATTTTAAAACGTTTATAAAATTTTGTTATAATGCCTCTTACCAATGTCAGAATTATCACAGACTCAAATAACAATTACTCAATAATAAAAAAATAGTTTTCTTTAACTGCCACCCACAAGGAAAATCGGGTAGGGTAAGCACTTCGACACTTGGCACATAACATGGATTTTTGGGAAACAGTATTTTTTTCGGATGAAAAATTGTTTCAAAGTAAAAAATAGACCAATTCATGTATACCGCCCCAGAGGGCAAAGATTGTATGAAAACTTTATTTATCATTGAAATCCACAAAATTTCAGAGTTAATTTTTGGGGCTGGATCTCAATTCATGGAACATGGAGTTTGTGGGAAATTGAAGGAAATTTAAACTCAAATTCTTACATTAACATTTTGAATGATATATTTTTACCTTCCGAATCTAAATTTCGTATTTCAACAAGATAACTGTCCAATTCATACAACTAATACAGTCAAAACATTGTTTAGACAAAATAATTTTGTGTGGTGGGTTTTCCTTCAAGAAGTTCCGATTTGAATATAATAGAAAACGTATGGGGATTAATGGCCAATAGAATGAAACTATTAAATCAAATACCACAAAAATAGAAATGAACTAATAGACTTCGTCCAAGCAGCATGTGAAAGTGTTAACAAAAATAATAACAATTTTTTCAGCCTCTACAATTCCATTCCCAAAGATAATAATAATAATAATAATTATAATAATATACAAAGACGGTTCCATGACCGATATTAGTGTTTGATAGAATTTTTGTTGTACGCTCACGGCTCACCAGTTCATTAAAATATCACTGAAATTACAATACTGACGTTTACATGACATTGCTAATATCAAGCAGCTGAAAATTTCGTGTCTACTTTTTTGCATTCGACTGTATATTAATGTTTTGAATTGCCAGCATTACAGTATAAAATTCAGTTGAAGTTTAAAGTAATAAAATGTACTATTCTTATTTTTGTTGAATATATTAATATATTAATAGTAGTAGTCCAGTTTTTTCAATGATGAACGTTTTTGCAATTAAAGAAAGACTACAATTTGAACTTTTGAAGTTTTAACATCTGCTAATATGTCACAACAATATAATAATGTGCAATACATTTGAGCTAGGATTTTTTTCAATGATTTATATTTTGAACTTGAAGTTGTATTTCAAATGAGTCACGCTAGTAACAGTTGGAAACTACAGGGTGACCAATAATGGACGACTTGGCAGCTCTAATACAATATGCCTTTAGTAAAAATGCAATACAATATGCCTTGCACAGATTGGGTGTGCACTACAGTACGTAACTTCTCTTCTTAAAAGTTTAGAGCAAACTTGAAAATTATTCATAAATGTCAAATTATTTCTTTTGGAGTAAGAGGAAATGTTTACAAGAATTATGGAAGTTTTGCAATAATTGACTACATAATATATAAAAAAAAACTATATACGAATTTGATTTATTCTTTTTTAATTTACCACCATTGGTATACATGCAATTTCTCCTTTATACACGCACGTCTACGCAGTTTTACTTGGCCAGTGAAGCAAAATTTTACGCTGTCTCATTGTAAGGTTCGGTTGTTAGTACATGCAATATGTTTCCTTCTCAAGATCCAGTATGTATTTTATTAGAAACACCATTTGTAAGGTGGAATGATAATGACAAAAAAGGCAAATAGTGAAAAATCGATGCCTATATTAAATACCAATAAAATTGTAATTAAAGACAAAATGTATAATCGACGTTTTAAAAAATCGTGGTACTCTGAATTTGAATGGTTGTGTGGCAGTTATTATTTAAATAAACTTTTCCGTAGTTCGGTTTCAGTGATTTTGGTAATGTTACTCGTGCTCTGCATAAATATGAAGGTCCTTCTGAGCATATGCGGTGTGCATTAGGGTTTTCGAAATTAAAGAAAAATATAAATACGATTGAGGATGCTTTGAAAGAAAACTCGAGACTCTATATCAAGCGTTTCAACGAAAATGTGCTGCTTAATAGACGTTTCATGCAGTTGCCTATGTTATGATCGCAGCCCTCCACATAGACATTTAGTTAGTAACATACGTATATTTGTCATAGGCCGGTAGTAACAAATTCCTTCCGAAGAATAAATAACTGTCAAATAAAACTAATATTCGCCCGACACATTACAGGGGTCCGTGAAATGCATTATTTGGATGGCCTCAAAGTATGTGCCCCATAAAATGACCGTTCCCGGTATATACATAAACATTTAAGACATATTGATACATTAAAGTTGTAAATCTTTAATGTATCAATTTCACTTTCTCAGAAGACCGCAGTCAAGTCAAATAGTTCCACCGTTGCAACCAATGAACATCCAAAGGTCGCATCCCCATTTAGAAATAGGCGGGCTTTAACTTATTATAAGCTAGAAATATGCAAGATTTAGACATTACATTATTAAGACATTAGATAGTCAGATATTAATATTCTATTCTATTTATCATTACATTAACATCATCACTAAGATACAGTCAGCGATTACATTAACATTATCATTAAGATACCGTGAGTTAATATTATTAAATGCTTTAAAGTTTGTAAGGTCTTTTATTCCTACAACAAAGTAAATTAGAGCGAGTTAATTACTGTTGCCTAAGTAATATCGCTCGATCATAGCACCTATTCGTGCAGTTCTATATTTAGGAAAACAAGAACTGCCATTTCACGGTCATCACGAACATATAAATTCTATTAATCGGGGAAATTTTAAAGAACTGTTAGAAGCATTTATATTATGCTATAGACATTCAAGAGCACTATAAAAAAATCAAACTCCTGTTCGCTGGGAATGCTAAGACCGTTCAAAATGAAATCATGAACTGTATTTCACAATATATTGACAACTTTATCGAAAAGGAAATACAAGACTGTACTTTTTTCTATTCAAGTGGACGATTCATCAGACATTGTTCAAAAATCTCAATGTAGCATCATAATTAGATATATAAATCGCAGCGGAAAGTTGGTGGAAAGATTTTTGGGATATTATGATGTCAGTTCCAGCCGGACTGACGATAGATTAGTTAACGTAGTATCATGTTGCCCCGAAAAATGTTACTACAAATCAAAATTTATTGATCGATGTTTTGCTGGAGCAAGCGTACTGTCAGGACAATTAAATGGTCTGCAGTCTAAAATTAAAGAAGTGGCGTCACAAGCAATTTCTGTTCATTGCCTGTCACATCGACTGAATTTTGTTCTTCAACAGAGTTTGTGCAATTAGTGTTCGTCTCGGCGGTGTGAAAATTCTCCAGCCCAGGCAGTTCGGGAGTTATTAATTTTTGGCAGTATGCCTGTAAGTGCCAAATAAAAACTTGTTTACAACATCTAAACATTTGCTAATTGCAGCAAAAACAAGCGTGTCGTGTGCTTGGACCTTTTTAGACCCCAAGCCGACCACCCACTGCCCTGATTCTGTCGGAAATCTTCTTTCCAACTTCACCTGGGGAAGTCTTTTCGGCCCCAGCCGAATTCGAACTTTTCCAGACGCCTGGCGTCTTTGGCGTTGAAAGTGAGTTTTCACAGTCATTCTCCTTGAAAAGTTGCGCTTCGTGCACAGACCAAATTTCAGCTTGCTACGACGCCAAATAGTTGAGCGTCAATTCCAGACGCCGGCGTCGATTTTTGGTTTTGTGCACCATTGGAATCATTTCTGTCCATCTCGGACAGCGCCCCTAATCGCGAGTCTCCATCTCGCTCCGGTTTCGTTTTACGAGCATTGTAATTGTTGAGTTGAACATTTAGAAAAATTTTCATAAAAAAATTTCTTTCTTGTTAATTTCTGTTATTTATATCTTTTACCTCGTTACACGTTACGTTACACGTTTCCAAGTTACTTTTTTCCTTGTGTGACAATTCCCCTGCTGGGATGTCTCAGGCAATGAGTGGCGCGGCAAGAACCCAATACCAAAAGGGGCTCAGGAAATCACCGGATGCCCCCCCCCCCTCCCCTAACAGGCAGCATCACTGTACCCATTGCAATGGTGGCTTTCCTTCTGCCACAACCCTCAAAAAAACATCTAGAGGGTTGCAGTGCCAATACCGGCGACAGAAAGAAGTGCGGAATTTGTTTCTGCACTTTTGATACGTACAAATTACTGCACCAGCGCGAGAGGAGGAAGCACCCAGGCGAATATATGCATACTCTCGAGGCCATGTTGCCACTAACCGAGTCCGTCATCTTCAGTAAATTTTCTGATATCGACGCGAGGAGCTTGAAGAGAGATTTTTTTAGGGAAATGGTTACTGTAACATGACTCACTTTACATCTGGTGAGACACAGAACTGAGAAGCCCATTTATAAAAAATACTTAGAAAGGGCAAAACTAAACTTAAGGAACAATTCCTTGAAGCCATTCTCCAACAATAAAGTGACATCCACCATCTCAAATATCCAAATATCCCTGTTGCAAGTTGCCATTCCTCCTCGGTTTCATCCGAGGAACCTTCCGGCTCCTTTTCCTCTTCTTCACGAACCACATCGGCTACTGTTATAACTCCTGGACCAGTCATTGCATCTTCATCTCTTCTTGGTTTTACCCCACAGATCCGTGACCAAGACATAAATCCCAAAGATAGAACTCCCCCATCCATATCGTCCGTCGAACCTAAATCCAAACGTCGCTTACTTACCTCCATCTCATTCCATAAATCCTTCTACATGCGCACCCAGCAGTGTCCTCATGCCTGACGTAATTGCACCCGCGACGACTACTGTAGCTGCCACGCCGGTTTTCCCAGCACCAGCTGCAACCAGAAGGAATACTTCGTCCGCCGAAGAGTCAATCTACTTCGACGCAGTCGAAACGTCAGCCGTGACCGGGATTTGTGAAGAAGAGAGCGGTTCAAATTCAACGCCCGACCCTACCAACCCCAGGACGCCACCAACGCATCCGGAACCCCCATTCCCGAAGGGGCAACTGGTCGTGATACTGCAAAATATTACGATCGCTCCCTCAAGGGCCACTAGCGCAACTTCTGTTCCATGTTCCCCACCCAAGACCAAGCCCAAGCCCAAGTCCCACCCAACTCCAGTCGTGGTCACAAATTCTGCATCTGCCAAACCTGGTGTGCGACCTACCCAGCTCCTCGTCGCTATTGCCCCTGCACCCCACCAGATTCCTGCCTCCTCCACCGACCCAGCTGTCACTCCGACGCCCAATTTGCCCGACACCCTTGGATCCAAAAGGAAATTCCTTAGTTACCTAAAGTCACTTCATGGCAAGATGATCGAGCAAGAGGGCCTCGTGTCCCTGATGCCAGCGCCATCGTGGATTTCAACTAAATATTCAAGCAGAGTCTGGGAAACTGGCTCAATGTCAACCTAGTTAGAAAACAATTTTCAAAACCTAGGAGAAACATTAACCCTCATCACGTGGAGAATAATAGGAACTACCAGTAGTCCTATACGAGAAGAGGGCCTAAGCCTTCCGCTTTTAAAAAAGGCTCAGGACCTCTTCGCGAAAAATTAGAAGCTCCTCGCAGACCTAGCCCTTGAATGTCGGCCAATCTTTTCAGAGGATATCTACCCGGCTCTGAAACAGGTGGATGATCTGTACGGAGGAATGCTTGACTCCCCCTCCCCTCCTGATAACCAACCCTTCGTACTCCCCCCTCCCCCTTACAAGTGAATCTTATCCATCTTATCTCCTGACTACCCTCGAGGGTTAGGCATCCAGGGCTACTTGGAAGCTTGCACCTGGCCGTGACGGGGTCAGGATACAAGAAGTAAAAAATAGACCTATTGAAGATCCGGAGGTCCTTTACAACACGATCTGGTTTAGGTCCCTCCAACCTGACTCTTGGAAGGAAGTTAGGACTACGTTGGTTCCTAATGGGGTGATAAAAGATCCGCAAATAACTGGAGGCCAATCACTATCGGGTCTGCTCTCCAACGGCTGCTCCATAGAGTGGCCGCCGTGAGGCCAAAGTCCAAGACCCAGCTCGACTTACATGGATATTGATGGAACATTGGCAAACTCTCCCATCCTTCATTCTTACATCAGGAATAGAACATCTACCGGGAAGCCCTACAGTGTCGTTAGCCTTGATATCCGCAAGACTTTCGACACTGTTTCTCATTACTCCATCGAAAGGGCTCTACAGGCGTATGGACTGGATCCATGCACTGTTGACTTCATCCGGAATGGGCTCGCCAACTCCGTCACCACCATCCAGTTGGGAAATCGACTGACCACCCGTCTTCTTCTTATCCGTTGCAGAGCTGAGCAGGGGGACCCCTTGAGTCCCCTTCTGTTTATCTTAGCGATGAATGAAATAATCCGCGACCTAAATGAGGATATCAGTATCGGCGGAACAATATACGAGCGCCTGCGTTGCGCTGCCATGGCATTCACTGACGACTTCGTATTCCTTGATGACAGCTATACGAACATGCCGCTGATACTGGACCGAGTGATAAAGTTCTTATGCGCCAGAGGCATGACGATAAACCCGTCCAAGTGTGCCAGCTTGACAGCCGGGTCACTGGGAAAGCAGATCACCGTCGTCCGTAATGAAAAGCTCTTTAAGATCGACTCCGGCTGGATCGCCCCCGTGACCCAATTCGATACATTCAAATATCTTGGTCACCACTACGGAGCCACCGGTTTTCTAAACCCACCCTTTACAACCTACCCATCTGGTTGTCGAACATATCCAAGGCGCCACTCAAGCGATACCAGAAACTGTCACTTATTCGCGACAACCTGATCCCAAAATTACTTTACGACCTCCAAACCCCAAAACTAACATCTGAGACCCCTGAGAGACGCCGATCGTCTCATTCGCCTGGCGGTCAAACGCATCCTTCATCTTAACATCCACACTCCCGATGCAGCCATCTACGCCAGAGTCAGGGACGAGGGTTTGGGCGTGTTACATCCAAGAACGCAAAGTAAAAAGACGTCAATATTGTGATCTAGATATTCCATGCTGCGAACTTGCCTGTCAGTCACTAAAAATGTCGATATTTCAAAATATTAAAAACTACAAGCAAATTTAAAACGAAAATCTGAAAACTACGAGCCCAAAAAATCGTACTTCCTAGAGTGTGGGCAAATTACCCGATTTATCACTGACGCTGATGATGTTACTTTTTTGGCAATGACGGTAAATTTAGTTGCTTAAAATTCACTTGGTTTCATACTACTTATTTAGGTCATATCAATTATTGGTTATTGTGGAGCTCCGAGAAGAGATGAATTTACGAAAATGGCTATAAGTGACATAGAGTATTTATGGTAACAGAAAAAACTTGGATTAGGAAATATATTAAATTGCGACCTTCTCACATCTCACATCAACGTTTTTTTAACATACCGCAGAGGGAAATATATTTCATCTCCGATGGTCATCAATAAAATTGGTGAGGTCCCTAAGAACATTACAAAATTTCGCCAGTTAATGGATCTTGAAAATACACTGGGCACTGTCTTCGTCGTTCATCAGCGTCACATTTGGAAAACTAAGGGGGAGATTTGCTGACAATAAAAAAAAATGTCCTCGGCGGTTGCTGAGTCCTATGGCGATGCCTCAATAAAGAGAAGAATAGAAATAGCACAGATTTTTACTTCTGATCAGCCTGAAGCATCTACTTCCACTATGATACCAAATCTTGTGGAAAATAACATAATCAATGTGGAAACAATACGAGACGTTGCTCCCGCGCAGAACCAAAACATTATTTCATCAAGTCAATCTCTTCCCACAATTCAAATGTCAGCTAGGGAAACTTCTACTGTTACAGTCAATGTAGTAACTGTCATATAAAATACTGAAATATAGCTAGGTAGGTATTTATTGATTCATGGAAATATTAAGTTAACATGGACAGTTTTATGTTAGAAGAACTAAGGTTAGAATAAAAAGGGTTAGTCCGTTCTATGTCTGCAGTTTTATTTTGGATTCTAAACAACCCTAATTACCATTTTCATGTTATTCTCTTCTCCTTTGTTCAATTTTCCGTTTAAATAAATATCGAGCTCAGCCTTGTTTCCAGTTGGAAGGAGTAGGCTATAATGGTTAAATTTTATTAGTAATAATTAAACATTTTCAATAAATTTACCTTAAATAAACTATTACGTGTTGGAAATGACAATTATTGTTTAAACTATACCACCTTAACATTTTACAGCATGAGATTTCCTCGGTGGTCTGTGCCATTAGTAGATTATCAACTAATGTCAACAACTACCAGCGTCACGGGAAAAGCCACTAAAAGCGATTGCACAAAATTCAATTTTGTTTAAGTATGTTTGGTTATTGATCAACGCGTCGGGGGTGTGAAAAGTTTCCCAAATTAAAGAAAATATCAAATCGCCCTGATCCGACCTCAATAAAGGGTACTGAAACAAAAAAGCCAATAAAGTGGAAATCAAGTTGCGCCAAAAGTTACTACTTTTGGATGTGGCCTTGAAAGAAGAACAGTTAAAAGAATATAAACGCAAAACGTGATTTGCAAATAATTATATATATATAATAACCCAGAAACAATATTGTCTAGCGATCCACCAGTTAGTCTTCATGGACCTGTTTTAATTAATGTTCACTACACCATTGAGGTGTAAGATTAGACCATCTTTCGTATATATATATATATATATATATATATATATATATATATATATATAAAATGGTACTTATCTTGTATCATGAGCAGTCAGTCGTTGAATAAAACACTTTTAGCAATATTAAAGTTTATTGAGACACCTTTTTTTGCAATAAGGTGTTTCGGAAACCCTTGTCAAGCAATAAACATTAATATGACAAATGACATTAAATAAAACCTATCGCGGTTTTATACACAATCATTCGGCACTGCTATGGGTTCGCCCATTTCAGCAGTAGTATCTAATTTAGTAATGGAAGACTTAGAGCTAACGTGTTTAAATAAACTAAATTTTGATATTCAATTTTATAAACGTTATGTTGATGACTGTTTAGCTTGTATTCCAATTACTAAATCAGATACTATAACACACATTTTCAATTCCTATCACCCACGATTACAATTTACACTAGAAACAGAGACAAATAACTCCATAAATTTTTTAAATATACAAATTACACACACTAACACTCACATTTTTACAAATTGGTATATTAAGGAAACTAATTGCAATAGATACATAAACTTCAGTTCTGATACACCTTTAATATATAAAAGAAGTGTTGTTAATAGCCTTGTTGATCAAGGAATTAAATTATCACATCCAAAATTTCGAAAAGCAAATTTAGACAAAATTAAATCTTTTTTAATTACAAATAACTTTCCAAATTCATTTTTCGAAAAGTTAATTAGGCGTAGAATTCACAATTTATATAACAACAATGCAAATCTAATATCTACTAATAACGATATTAGATATGCATCACTTCCGTATATTCAGGGTTTATCGGAACGCATTAAACATGCTCTAAAGCCATACGATATTATAATTGCACACACAAACCATAACACAGTTAAAAACATTTTTACACAACTTAAACCACAAATACCAAAACAAAACCAAACACACACTATATACAAAATTAACTGTTCTAATTGTCCAGCAACTTATGTTGGTCAAACATTACAATACTTACATAGACGCATATACACACATAAATACAGTACAACATCTAACAAAACCATTGACACTGCTTTATCCAAACATGCAAAAAACACAGGAAATTTTTTTGATTTCGATAACACCAAAATTCTTACAAAAGAGTGCAATTATAAAAAGCGTTTGGTTTTGGAGATGTTACATATACAAAAAGACACTAACGCTATAAACTCTAAAACTGACACTCTCAATTTAAGTAAAATTTATAATAATTTATTACTGTGAGCCTGCACCTTTCTAGATTGATTTTTTTCTTTTTCTTTTATTTGTTAATTTAATTTTAGTTTTATTTTGACCAATGTTGAAACTAACTTTTTCACATAGCTTTAGTTTGAACATTGATCAAATTAGTAATTAATATTTAAGAGATGTGACCTTTAATGAACTCATTGTAGAGCTGATCTTTAAGGTTGATGTGTGGTTCTATTTTGGTGCATGCTGGTGTTTACTTTTGCATAGTCATTTTTTATGGCATTGGCATGTATTAACTTGGAATTTATACGTTATCCTTTTAGAGCGGCCCTGCATTTGAGTTGATTATTGGCACATTAATTTAAGTTTTGATTTGTATATTTTTTTAAGAGGTCTGACCAATGTTGAATTCATTTTAATCATTTTTAGAAATTTTCTTTGTTTTAATGTAATTTTTTTTTTTTTTTTAATGAATTAAACATTGGTCATTCTAGTAGATTTTTATTATTAGTTCTCTTAGCTAGCCTTTTCACAATGGGAGTTTTGTGGCTTTAATATTAATTTCTAATATTAATTTTGATTTATTAATATTGAATTAATATTGTCACAAAATTCCAAGTGTCCAATATTTCATTCATTACAATACAATTTTTTGATCATTATTATTACAATTGCGGGTTAATTTATTTTTATCTTATCATATATATTTTTTTTTTTTTATCGTTGTGATTTTAAATTGTATTGTAGTGAATTAAATGTTGGTCGAATACCCTAACTAGGTTTTTCCTATTTCTTGCAGTAAATACTGGGGTAATAGAAAGTCGGCCTTGTTACCGCGATATGTTTTATTTAATGTCATTTGTCATATTAATGTTTATTGCTTGACAAGGGTTTCCGAAACACCTTATTGCAAAAAAAGGTGTCGCAATAAACTTTAATATTGCTAAAAGTGTTTTATTCAACGACTGACTGCTCATGATACAAGATAAGTACCATTTTAAGTGATTTACAGTCGAGAATTTGTACAATAATTATATATATATATATATATATATATATATATATATATATATATATATATCTATTATAACAATAAATAATTACATAAAAGTGTATTTCTTTATTTCATATTTATTGCTAGTTACTCCAGATTGGCGAAATAATTCTCAATCAAATTGTTTCGGGCCTCCATTCCTGCATTTCGAAAATTAGCATCCGCTGGTTGTATAAATTGTGCATCCCCATTTTGAATTAACCTATGCTGTTGGATTTATTCAAGTACCGGAGGTTCTTCTTCACCCATATCCCTACATATATTATGAAGAACAGCCGTTGCTACAATCACGGTCAACACGTTATGTAATTTTAAACGGCAACCATATGCCATCACTGGGAACCTTCGTTTCCACACTTCAAATAGTCTTTCGACTATGTTTCGGGTTCGAATATGGGCTTCGTTATATAATTGTTGTGATGGTGTATGCGGTTCCAATAACGAAATGAATAGAAATGTGCCAGGATAGACTCCATTTTCAAACTGCATTCGTAATACAGAATTATTAAATATCGTTACATCATGGGTAGACCCTGGCCATCGCGCGACTACATTTAAAAATTTAAGATTTGCATCCGAAACAGCCTGAACGTTTATGGCAAAGCAACCCTTCCTATTCCGGAAAACTTCTGCATCTTCACCACCTACGATCATATGTGATATTTTCTATTTGTAAGGGTTATTTTAATCTCTCACCAGGTGACTGTATTTTTATATGAGTTCCATCAATGGCGCCTATGACTCTTGGAAAAGCTGCTACACCATAAAATTTCCTCTGCATTTGTAAAAGCTCTTCACGAGTTGAAGGAAATTTTATATGTCTTTCGTACAGCCCGGCAACAGCTTCCGATACCCTTTTCACAATTCTACATGCCGTTGATGTATGCATGCCACCGAAATCAGCTATTGCAAGTAAATGATTACCGGTACTATAATATCTCAGTGCCACTAGTAACTGATTTATTGGAGAAACAGAATTATTCCTAAAATTTGCTTCATTACACACATGAGAATACTTTTAAGTGAATGTTAAACATACATGTCGTAAGGAAATTCAAGTATGTCTTCTATTTGGTTTAAGACATTCAACACGGTTTCTTTTGTCAATCTGAATCGTCTAAAAATGACAAATCATCCATACTGTGGAAATATTCCTTTCTGCCGTGCACTTGTCGAGGAAACCCGTGATTAATTATTTCAAGAACTTCCAAATCGTCTTCAAATAGATCATTGTCAAACAGGTATATAGCGTAAATCAGGGTGTGTTATCTTAAATGTAACGAATTGAAATCAAATATGCGTAAATACAAATATCACTTGACAGTTACATCGCTTTTTTAGGTTAAGTGGCAATTTAAGCGGAGATATTTTCAGGCTTAAAATAAGATGTTCCTACAAATATTTAAGGCTCACTTAAACAACTGTGCAACGGATATAAAATTTTAAGCGACACTTAACTGCTAAGTGCAAGTGATGCAAACGGGCATTAGGGAAGAATCTTTTTTTCCCTTTTATTTATCATATTTGTAATACGTCATATCACTGTGATAATTGTCAACATAAAATATACAATACAAACAGTTTAAAATGTATACACTACAAAACAAAAAAAACAAATCAAAATAACATAAAATAACAATTGCGCTGAGCAAGTCCTTATAATAATCGCCCACGTCATAGTAGCACTGCGCTACAAAAGGCTTTTAAATTCAATCTGAAATTTGCATTACCCGTTGTGTTTATTAAATATTGTGGAAGGTTATTATATGCCTTAAAGCCCGTTTGCACCAATCGCCCTTAAACTTTCTACTTAGATAAGTGCATCTTGAAATTAAGTAACACTTTGCATTAACACACGTTGCACCACTCGTTGTATGTCAAATGTAAGGGCCACTTAACAAACTGTAGAGTAAATTTGACAACATAGCAAAACATGGTAACTTTGTAGAGTGTTTCCGTATTCTAAAGTTGCAGTACGTATTGTAACGGTAGCTGTTAATCGCATTGTCTTACACGAAATTTTCTTGTTTGTAAAAAAATGTGAAATAGGTGAGCATGCAACATAGTGCAAACTACACAAAATAAGAAATACATCTGTTGCTAACTTTAATAATAGATTGTAAGTCTGTAATATAAGTAAGTCAAATAATGGCGTAACGAGGCGAGAGGAGGATCGGGCGTGGCAGGAAATTGCGAAGAATTTAGCGGCGTTATCGCGTACGGGACTCGTACGCTTTGCTGATTCTCTGAGAAAGGCCTACAAAAAAAACGTGCGGAGTGCAATGCCTAGCGACAAACTCGCACTTTTGAAAGCAGATGGTGTTGTCGATCAATATTTGAGCAATTGGCATTAGCTTAAATTGCCAAAAAACGTTTATGGCATGGAGTACATGTTCGGGGGTTATTGCTCATTGCCTCAAACAAGCACCGTATCTCCATTGCACGGTGAAGCAACGGTGCAATTGCAATTGCTGTTCTTCGGATGAGCAGGTGCTACAGGACGATGAGAGTTTACAGGAAGTTTATATTTTGTGACATTTTCTATTAAGGTTGAATTAACATTTTCTCTCGTACAGATGACGGAACAAGATATAAACAATGGTATATGGGGTGATTATAAAATAAGTCCCAGTTAGCAAGAAGTTAAAGCCACAATGGACCCATAGGCGACGACTTGTACTTCCAGCTGGCTGATATGAAAATGGAAGTCGCTCGGGTACAACCTAAAATACTGAAGGAGGAGCAGCCAACCAAAAGAGTTGAAAGCGAGTTGCAGTAAAAGCAACTAGATATTGCGTTAAAAGAAGAGCAATTGAAACCGTATGCAATTTTTTAATCACGCAAAACGTGATTTAAAAAAATTGTTTGATTTTTTATTGCTTGTGTTAAATTTAGATATAGAATAGATATAAAATTAGAATAAGAAACAATTACATAAAAGTAGTTACATACAATTACATAAGTCTAGTTACTCTAGATTGGCGAAATAGTTCTCTATCAAATTGTTTCGGGCATCCATCCCTGCATACCGAAAAGTAGCACCCGCTGGTTGTATAAATCGTACATCCCCATTTTTAATTAAGTAGTCTATCATATGCTGTTCGAATTCTTTAAATGCCAGAGGCTCTTCACCCATATCTCTACATATATTATGAAGAACAGCCGTTGCTACACAGTCACAATCAACATGTTCTCTAATTTCAAACGACAACCATATGCCATCACTGGGAACCTTCGTTTTCAGACACCAAATAGTCTTTCGACTATGTTTCAGGTTCGAATATGGGCTTCATATAATTGCTGAGGTGCTGTACGTGGTTACAATAACGGTGTTAGCAAATAATAACGAACGTTGTAAATACAGTTACCTGGAAATAATTTTCTTTTTTATGCCCGCCCAGAAACTTGCTATTGCTCTCGTAATTATAATTACGAGAAACATTACTTTACACTTACCTTGTTTTGTTCATAGAAAGTTATGAATGATATTAAACTAAAATTGGGAAAATGACAATTGTTACTGCACACATGCCTAATAGAAATGTGTCGGGATAGACTCAAACTGCATTCTTAAGGAATCATCACAGGGTGAAATTTTCAAAATATCGTTTTTTGAAAATTTCAAAAAAACCTTATCGGATAGTATACGCTGTCATAAACATTCTCTCAAATTTTTAAATCGAAATTCGAATTATTTCGTTCAATACAGCATTCTGCCGCGTCTGTCTGGCCTTCAACCGTTATTATTTTGTCTTGTTCCTACCTGCGCGTTTACCTTCCTGTGCCAATACGGTTTTATAACTTCGTTAAATAGACAGCTCAAGCATTTTAGTTCGTTTTCGACATCCAACATGGATAGACCTACGAGAGAAACGCCTAAAAAAACCTGACGCAGAATAAAAAAGGCTCGAGGAGCGTACATCCACGATATGAAAGAAAAAGACGTGCAGGAATCAAGGGAACACATTGACACTTCATTAAGACCGCAACAACGTTTGCGAGTACTTCGGCGGCGAAAATAGCGAGGAAGAGTCCGAAGTTTGAGGTTAAAATAAATCGATCAAACATTCAGCTATGTTTTAATAGAATTTTTCTTGGTTTTCGGCGCTCTGCAACAAATACTCAAGTGCAAAAAGTGCGATAGTGATGTGAAGTTTTATAAAAAATCGATTCGAAATTTGTGTTGAATGTTTGTGTTCGGATCCGGCCGAGATCAATTCTTGTCCGCTGATTAACAATCCATACGAAATCAACCTTCGTTTCTGTTTAGTCATGCGAATGCTCGGCATCGGTATACATGGCATCAGAAATTTTATCGCTTTGATGGATCTGTCTTCAACTTTCAATAGCACCACTTATTATGGAATACTGAAAACGGTGCAGATTAATGTAAAAACGGTATATGAGGCCGTTATCCGAAAAGCAGGCACCGAAGAAAAGACAAAAAATTTGGGAGCGGAAAATCTGGCGGATATACTCACGGTGTCTAGTGATGGATCTTGGTCGAAGCGCGGTTTTACTTCGCGCATGGGTATCGGAAAATACACAAACAAAATGCGGTCAAGTGAAGCTTTTGCAAAGCTTGCTTTATTTGGTGTAACGTGAATCACGAAGGCAGCGCTGGAAAAAATGGAGGTTGATGGCATAATCGAAATTTTCAAGAGATCTGAGGAAGTACACAGTGCAAACTACGAATTTTATATAGGAGACGGGGATACAAAGACATTCAAGATGTTGCTGGAAGCTAAGCCTTATGGTGCCAATATCACCGTAAAAAAGAAGGAATGCATTTTGCATGTGCAGAAAAAGGTTGGTTCAATTGAAGAAAGCCAAAAAGCAAATTGCAGACAAGCAAATGGAAACCGAATCGAAAAAAATGAACTCGGTCGAGTACTTCGGAAGCAAAAAAAATACAACACAAAAACCTGCTAACGAACGAAAAAAAGCGAAATTGACACTAAAGTTGTTAACAAATCTTTCTGAGTATTATGGCTTAGCAATCCGTCGAAATTTCGATTCTGTTGAAAATATGAGGAAAGCAATATGGGCGACGATTTATTACAAATGCTCAACTGATGCGAATCCCCAGCATCAGTATTGCCCTTCGGGAGGAGATTCGTGATGCGAATGGCGCAAAGCTGAGGCCAATGGACTTCGGGGAAAATATTCTCATCCACCAGCGCTCGATGAGGATGTCCAAGAGGTTTTGAATCAATCATTGCGTGTGGCAACTCGCTCCCAAGCATATATTCTGTGGGAAACAAACTGTGGAAATCGCGACGTATTGTGCAGCTTGTACGTTCAATGAAAGGTATGATCCAATATTTAAACTCCTGGAGACAATAGGGTGTACCATAGGACCGGTAGCCGCAGACTTCGCTGCAAAATACAAGGAGGAGCGCATCGCAACTGCGGAACGCCGAAGCTCTCGGGACAGTAAAGAAGCCAGGACAGCTCGTCGAAACGAAATTTTTGCACAAAATGAATTGTTTGAGGAAGTGGAAGGAATATTGTATAGATCTGGCATCACCGATTTATTGTAAGTAAACGATTTATCGGAAAATATCTCACTCCAAACTTTAAACGCGTTTTCTCGGAATGGTGTTTTTCAAAACGGTGTCCACTCTCGAAAGAAGAGTTTTCAAGCTATCCACTTTTAAATGGTCTGTTAAAATGTAACAGACCATTCTTCACGTCATTTTCTATCGCCGTATGGAAGATTTTTTATTTATTTATTTTTCTAGTTTTTCTACGAAAACAAAAACCTCCATAGGACAATAGCGGCTTTCCTACAGATTAACAATCTTTTTGAAATTTTTGTTTCATATCAGGATTAAGGCCGCAATCTTGGACACCATACAGGACCTTCTTTTTCCACCGGACTTTTCAATATTTTTTTACAATATTAAACAATAAATAAATCAACTTCAAACTTCAAATCACTTCCTTGATTTGTAAAAAAAACCAAACCGATTAGGTTATCCTAACCATTAAAAAACCGCGAATTTCAGTGATTTTTCGAATGGTCACACTGTTATGATCCCTTAATACGGAATTAAGAAATATCGTTACATCGTGGGTAGACGTTTTAAAATTTAAGATAGAGCCTAAACATTTGTAAAAAAGGAACCCTTCCTATTGCGCAAAGCTTCTGCATCCTCCCCACCTACAATCACATGTGATGTTTTCTATTTGTATATACAGGGTGTTAAAAAAGTGTCACTTTAAGGGCTGATAGTACTGCCCAAAATATGCCTAAAAGTCTTAATGAACATGGGTCCGCAAATGGACGGTTTCGGAGTTACGAACTTTTTTTATTTCCACAATATGCACGTGTGGGCCGACGAAAATCCCCATGCTGTTATGGAATCCAGACATCGGGTACGTTTCTCATTGAACATTTGGGTGGGTATTTTGGGCAACAGATTACTAGGCAACAACCGGGTTTTACCAAACCGAACTATCTGCAGAACACACGGTGAAATTTTTTAGGCGAGATCCCTGTGAACCAAAGGTCACAAATATGGTTCCAGCACGATGATGCTCCGGCGCATTTTTGAATTCGAACTTTTGGAAGACGATGCGTAGGAAGGGGCGGACCTGTATCATGGCCTGCAAGATTGCCCGATTTAAATCCCCTTGATTTCTTACTTTAGGATTGTTTGAAGGTCCATGCCACGGAGATGTCGGGCCTGCCTCGAAATAAAGGGAGGGCACCATGAACATCTTATTTGACGTCTCGCCTTTTTCGTTTGTTCATAAATTACGTTGTTTGTTTGTACATAATAAAAAAGTCGTGTAAACGCAAAATGTTTGGTATCTCCAAAACCATCCATTTGCGGACCTATGTTCATTAAGACTTTTCGGCATATTTTGGCCCATACTATAAGCGCTTAATTTTGTGACACCCTGTATTTGTAACTCTCACCAGTTGACTGTATTTTTATGTGTTCCATCCCTGTCAAATTTCCTCTGCATTTGTAAAAGCTCTTCACGAGTTGAAGTTGAATGTGTCTTTCGTACAGCCTGGCAACTACTTCAGAGACCCTTTTTACAATTCTACATGTAGTTGATGTATGCATGCCAACGAAATCAGCTATTTTGAGTAAATGATTGCCGGTGCTATTATATCTTAGTACCACTGGCGATTGATTTATTGGAGAAATATGATTAATCCTAAAATTAACTTTATCACACTGGGTTTCGCACTACAACATTATGACATCGAATAAAGAAGTTCTGAATAAAACACCATTTTGGTTTTGTATTCATTTAATTCAATGTCTAACCTCGCTTATCCCTGTGTTACAGTGAACAGATACATCTTCCATTGATTGCGAGCAGTTGAAATGGTTTGAATCATCTGCAAAATTCACAAGATTGCCAGTTTTAATCTCCTCGGAGATATCATTTGCATAAATTATAAATAATACAGGACCCAAAATACTCCCTTGTAGGACACCTGTGATGCATTTTGTAACGAAACAACACCGGGAAAAGACTCGTATTGTTTATTCCGTTTACTTATTTCGAGGACTTAATTATTATTTTGTTATTCCGTTTACGTTATTCGTCGCGAAAGCATAACGAAAATCGACCGTTTTGTTTACTAAGAGTAAATATTTATTTTGAGAATTTAATTATTATTTTTATTGGGTTCTACAATGTTTAAATTACAATATGCACCGTCCAAAACTGTTTCCACCGAGTTTGTTTCTATGCCGAAATTTTACGCGAAACATATGATCCAATGACCGAACACCTGAATACAAAAATCTCCTAATTGAGCAGAAACCCGACAGGCTGATAAGAACACTCACGCGCATCGTCCGATAAGTACGATGTGGCGTGTCCGAACGCTAGTACATTCCGACGGGCGCTTCCGCAACGATAAAGTCTCGTCCACACTGGGAAATAACTGTAAGAATTGCCGTCATTGCACTCAACGCATTAAGAGCCGATTCCAAATCGACATCAAAGGCCCAGCGGAATAAATAGGGACCTACTGATGAATAAAACCAAAATAAAAATTACGGAAACAGAGATATTCCGACCCGAGTCAACTGGGTTTATAACCTGAAGAAAGAAAACCTGATTATAGTCGCCAGACAATTTGGGTTGTCAGGCAAAGGGACGCAGGAGGAAACAAGAAAAGGGGTCGTAGAATGGCTACGACGACCGACCAGTGCACCCAGACCGAGCGCAACTATATTACCGGCAATCCCAGCAGGTGTGGAAATGGGGTGTGCACTTTGACGGGGATAGTGATGATGCGGTATCATTTCTGGAGCGGCTGAAATGTTACCAAATACCTGGAGTGGAGTTCCTAGCCGCCCTACCAAAAGTTTTCAGGGGACGAATACTTTGATCAAGCGCAGGAGGATTTTCGGAGCAGGCCCACCTGGATCGATAACGAGACCCGAAATCCGCATGTACGTCCGACGGTCCAATGTGATGACCCTGCAAGAGCTGATAGATCAAGCTACAGAGCATGAACAAGTCAGCCAAGAAACCGCGTATCGAAAACAACAACCAAACCGAGGAATCCGCCACCGGACGATCAGTACAGAGGGGCGCGTCCGCAAAACCACTCACGTGTTGGCGATGCGGGCAGACGGGACATGTCCGGAAGAATTGCCGAAATCCACCCCGTCTGCTCTGTTCCAGGTGCGGGAAGACGGGAGTGTTAACCCGAGAATGTAAATGCCACGGATACGCCAGCCAAGTCGGTTTCCAGAGCTAAGCCGGCCGAGAAAAGAGAAGACTGATTACCCACCCCGACAACCGATTTTGGGTAAGAATAAGAATACGGAAGAAAAACCTGATAGCCCTCATCGATACCGGCGCCACGGCCTCATTCGTGAGCCAAGAAGTCGCTGATAATGGCTATAAGAATGGGGTGACACGGGAAGAGACCCAACTACCGAAATTCCGAATGACAAATGGATGCACAGGAAATCTGAGTGACCGAATCCGGCTCAAGATTTCGGTGGGTCAACAGGACATCGAATCCCAATTCTTGCTGATGGAGACCGCTACTACTGAGATGTCCTAGGGATGGATGTCCAGAAAAGACTCGAGTTGGTCTTGAATACCGGAAATAGGCAAATCTGAGAGCCGCCTCGCCAAGAAAACCCACCCAGATTAGCAATGATGGACTCCGGAACTGAACCCGACGTTAACAGAGAAAATGGAAAAATTCTTGCATACGGAGCTGGAGAAATTCCAGAATGAACAGACCGAGCCCGGTACACCGATGTGCTTCTTGGCCTCGCAGGTACACCGGAGGCCAAGAAAGACAATCCGAGAAGATAACCTTTACCGTTATTTCCCAAGCATGACCACCGAAGTGGAAATCGACCCGAACCACGCATGGAAACTATGTATCCCACGGCCTGACCGAGATCGGATACTAGAAGAAATCCACGATCGACCAGACGCGGGACACCTAGGCATTACGAAAAGTATGGCCAGGGCGGCGAACCGATGTTACTGGCCCGGGATGTGCCGCGTTGTACGAAATTATGTACGGAGGTGCATCTCCTGCAACTGGTTTAAATTCGAACAACGAAAACCGCACTAGCAATGCACCTCACAAAAGTAGACCGACCCTGGAACAGAATGTCCACCGATCTACTATAGTGTATTCACGCTAGCAAGACGTGCACGTCATTAATAGAATTATCGGACTTACCAACATAAACAAAATAAAATTCCTATGGTAAAAGTGTAATATCAACATCACTCCGGATGTAGTTTTATGTTGGTGCGAAAAGACAGTGTTGACACATACCGCTACAACCTACATATTGTACGTTAGACATGAGCATGTAAACAAGTCGATTTGGCAACATTGTTTGAAAGTCGTTGATGACGTGCACGTCTTGCTAGCGTGAATACACTTTAGGATCGTTTCCGAGGTCGATGAAAGATCTTAAGTACCTCCAGGTATTCCAAGACTGGTTTACCAAATGGGTGGAGGAGCAACCACTCCGTGAGGACACTGCGAAGACGATCATCCAGGCCTTGAAAGAGAGAGTGATCTTCCGCTTTGACGTTCCGCGAGTATTGGTATCGGGCAATGGCTCGCAATTCGCCAGCCGACAATTCACGGAAATCACCGGAAAAGTAACTGCCGAGATGGACAAAATGTATACAACATCGTGTAACGCGCTTCCCTTGCGGACGGGCGGACGGCGGGTGGATTTATTCGCGTTACTATAACAGGTCTCTGTGCCGAAATGTTTTTACGGGCGTGTTCAAACAGCCGACACGGCCAGTGACCCTTTTTTTGTTCCTTGGTAGCTTACAGTGGAGATTCCAGGTAAACGCTTACGTTTCTCGTGTTTCCGATTTAAAGACCGCACTCTGGTTTATATTGATTTTTATTTAATAATAATAAATAACAAAATAATAACCGTGAAATAATAAGAAACTCTAAATAACCGAAACGAACACAATATATATATATTTATAACCGTATAACAAAGAAAATAAACAGTGGAAACTCTAAATAAACCGAAAATGAATTATTATTGACGGCGCGAAATAATTATTTTTGGTCGTAGGTGCGGCTCGGACGTTTTGTTGCGACGGAAGGTCTTGGCGCGCGACGGTCGCGTTCGAGGATCGGACTACGGGATTTGCAGCTACCCACGACTCCAATGTTGGTAGTGGCAGACAATGTGCTACGGGGTGGCGGATTAAGGGATGCAGGCAGCTACCCACCACTCCAATGTTGGTAGTGGCAAACAATGTGCTACGGGATGGCGGATTAAGGGATGCAGCTACCCACCACTCCAATGTTGGTAGTGGCAGACAATGTGCTGCGGGGTGGCGGATTAAGGGACGCAGCTACCCACCACTTCAATGTTGGTAGTGGCAGACAATGTGCTACGGGGTGGCGGATTAAGGGATGAAGCGGGCGCAGTGAGCGCTTCGGATGCCACGGACGGAATGCCTGCTTAGAAAGCAGAGGACGGACGGAATGTCTGCTTCGGATGCAGCGGACGGACGGAATGAATGTCTGCTTCTGATGCAGCGGACGGACGGAATATGTGTCTGCTTCGGATGCAGCGGACGGACGGAATGAATTGTACGGTGCGCCCGAACGCCTTATAAGCAAAACGGCCGCGGTGACATCAGGCGTTTCGGTCACGTACGCCAGATTTGCTATTAATCGCACAGATTTCGCGTTAAATATTTTCAACGCGATCTATGTACTTTATAGATCAATAGCAAATCTGTAAAGAGAATGTCGGTTCGTTACAATCGCAATCGTTACAATCGCAACACCGGGCAGCCGGGCCTATCCATGTGAAGACAGCACCGACCGCCTAGTCGACAGCTAATCCAAGATGGAAGCCCTACGAACGCCCAATAGACCGTCTACACCACCGCTGTATTCACCGAGCTGTTCGGCGACTCACCGCTCCGTTCCGACTCGCCATGGCTGATCTCACCATCCCGCGTAGGCCCAGACGGCCAGGGCGAGAAATCACCAGCCCCTTCGCCGAACCGACATCACCGCCAGTTCTACACTTTCCCGAAGGAACGATGCCCGGGATACGGACTATCGACCAGAGTCAACGTCAACTGTTTAAGAAGGGTCATCAGCCGCCACCTATCAACAGCGAGTCCTCCGCGAATCACTGGACCCCTGGGCAACGCAGCACTTCGGCCCAGGCTTCAGCAGGACTATTTCACGGCTTTGGAGCAAGGACGTTTGGCCGCTGAACCCGCCGGATCTTAACCCGATGGATTATTCCGTGTGGTCCATCCTGGAGGGAAAACATCTCAGCTAAACGATACCCTACAGTGGACCAGCTGTCCACCAGGTGAGGCATAGAAGAGAAAAATCTATTTATTCCAAGTACTTGGAAAGGGCGTGAAGAATAATTCACCACCAATATTTTAAACCCCTGAAGCAGCATCAGCAACCCCCTCTGATTCTGGCACTCCTCCTGTAGCTATTAAACCTGACTTCATTGCAAAGCTAGAACTCCCCTCACCTCATCCAGATCTGATGTTAATTCACCATCCTTCCTGCAGCATCATTACAGCCATTTAGCATAAAAATTAAAGTTTTGTGATTATTTACTAATTATTCCGTATCAATTATTCTGGCTTGATATAATTTAACGTGATTTGGGATACACTGATATGAAATATGTGACAGTGATGTCAGACTGAGTTGGTATTTATAGAATTACAGTAAAAATGGCAAATTTACTAAATCGTGAAGAAAAAACATAAATTGTGTTAATTGTTGGAGAAAATTACAAAACACATAGAGAGGCAGTAAATGTTTTTAATATAGACATCCGCATAGAAACATTTAACATTCAACAGTTACAAAAATAATAAATAAATTCAAGACCAGTGGAAGTATTGAAAATAATTATAAGAATAAACGTAGAAAACGGGTTGCCAATGAAGACACTGAATTTGAAGTGATGCTTTCTGTCGTAGAAGAACCAAAAATGTCTTTACGCAAAAGGGTTTCTCTAATCACAAATACTTAATACGGTAATAGTAATTTACGTTGTAAAAATAAGTCCGGGAAACTTATTTTTCCAGTACCAAGTCGAAATGTTTGAAAATGAATTTTGTGATGAGTTACTTGAAATGAAAATATGATCATCTGTGAAAAGCCAGTCTCTAAGGCTACTGCTTTTATTATTTGTTTTGTTGAATTTTCCTAGACGAAATGACAGCAAATTGTAACGTTCTGGATAGTGTTTTACGTAAATACAATGAAGCTAGCAGCTTTCTCATTCCAGCAAAATCGTTAGAAAGATACGGTAAAGAATATAAACAGTTTTGTGCCTGGAAATGGGAAAACGGAGTCAATGAAATCAATGAGAAAATAATGAGGCATCATTTTCATCCAACGGAACCGTGTCATGTCAAAATTGTCGCTGGTGGTCCTACAGTAATCCAAACTATATAAATTAATTGGGCCTTTTTTCGACATTCCCTAAATGCCGCACATTAATTACACATTAATCGAATAAGTGATTTTTTGCACGAACTTCCGTTACCAGAACGTTTGGTTCGAACAACACGGCGCCTCCATCCATAGTACCGTAAACGTCAGAGTACTCATTCAAAATATGTTTTCAGGTTATTCACAAGTGTTTAGATATTTTTTGGCCTCCCAGGTCTCATGATTTGACTCCCCTGGACTCTTTTGGGGTTACTTAAAACAGCAGCTTTATCAGCGAGGGCCATTTGATGATGTACACCATTTGGAAAGGATTAGTTTTGAAAAAAAATGCAAAAAATTACTCCAAATATGATACGAACAGTAATAAAAACGTTTGAGAAAATAACAAATAAATGTTTACAAAGATATGTGGATATGTCGAAGCTTTAGTAGATTAAATTTAAAGTTAATTATTTTTGTTACTGTATAAATAGATGTGTGTTTACTAAATATTCTTTGTATGGATTTCCCTATATCTAAAATAAATAATTATTATGCATTCAATATGTATTTAAATTGCAAGATTGTTCAAAAACATTAACAAATGGAAAGGTTATCACATTTTTTCAGATAAGAGAGATAAATTCAATATTGAAATTTATAACATTATAATAATTTATAATGTAAAACGTAAATAATCACCAAACCTTATTTTTTATGCTAAATTGCTGTAATTGCATATTCGAATATAACTTATAATTCAAAATAACTTTACTTTATAATATTTTTCTGTATTGCAAAAAATAAAGGTACTTTACCCTAGAGTAAAATTGATATTTTTCGACAAACCTCGTACACGGCTTTAAAAAAATGATATCTGATGGTTGCATTTTAAGTTAAGTTAAGTTTAAGCTATCGCTGTTGGTTTTTCTTCCTCCTGTGTTCGTCTGGGGGGTATGGATCCTCTAAGAATTTCCCGGTTTGGAAATCCGTTCTGCGCCAGGGCTTTGTGTATGTTTTCCATTTCTTTGGTCTTGCTTCTGCCATACTGCGAGACATACGTCGGTCAATCCAATAGGCGCATCGAAGTCCGTAAACAAGAACACATTCGCGCTGATTCGTCGTCACAGGACACAGCATCGACTTCGACAATACAAGGACAATAGCTAGCATCGAACAGATCACTAGCAGAATAATACGGGAAGCCATCGAAATAGAGAAGCGGCAAGAGATTCTCAAGACACGAGATGATGCACAACGATTGCCGGCAACAAAAAGGCGAGTATTACAACAATACGGTACAACCAGTATTCAAAGGATAGCGTTACAGGAACCGCCACAGTTAATCGCAAGCCCACCACACTACGTTCCATTAACAGGAGCCGAAGTAAGAAGCAGTCGAGTGTAGTCAACACCAACGACAAACCCGAATATAAGGATCTACGAGTAACTCCGAACGTCAGTTCTTCTAAGTCAGCGAGACATAGAAGAGCTTCCTGAAGATGACAGATGGGACTCTGCCGAAACGTCGAAGCGACCCTTCGGGGAACATTTCCACAACGCGGTTCACAATCACACTCATTCATTTTGGTATGCCCTCACCTAACCGCCCAGTAACAGCCATCATTGACAGCGAGATTAAGCGCGAACAACAGTTCGATACGGTCTCTTTAACTACTTTCGTTGAAAATAATGAGCAACTACTCACTGATGAACAAAAGAATGTATACAACCGAATTAATTTGTCAATTGCAGCAGAACAAGGTGGATTCTTTGTTTTGACGCACCAGGTGGCACTAGAAAAACCGTTTCTCATCTCACTAATACTTGCACACATTCGATCACAAAATCATATTGCGTTAGCAATTGCTTCATCATGTATTGCAGCCACTTTGCTTGATGGCGGACGGACTGTACATTCAGCACTCAAGTTGCCGTTGAACATTCACACAAATCCAGATGCAGTGTGCAACATAAAAAAGCATTCCGGTATGGCTAAAGTTTTGCAAAAATGCAACATTATTATCTGGGATGAATGCACTATTATATACTCGTACTAAAAAGTACGAGTATATCATATTATTTTATAAAAAATAATTTGTATGAATTAAATATCACTTTCACCAAATTCGTACCATTTTCACGAAAAATGTCTGCCATTTTATCTCCGTCATTTTGAATTTTGCATTTTAGCATTCATTTTCGGAATCAACGACCCAAGAAACTATAAGTACAGGAATACTAACAATTTTCGCTGAGAAGCATTTGAATAATTGAGTTTTGACCAGGAATTCGGGCTGCCGGACCAATTTTAAGAAACGACTGCTTGCTGAAAATTTCAAAAACCACCTACCGCAGTATGATGAAAGAATCTAAAGAAGTGCAGTCGGGTGAAAGTACAGCCTTTTCGACACCACGTAAAAATCAATCTCGCACAAGCCCAAAAAGCTCCATTTGGGAAGGCGATAAAGAAGCTTCGTAGCATTATTCAAGATTTATTTATAAATGAGAAACAAAAACCTACACTGAAGGGCATTTACAATAATATGGGGTCTAAGTAAGTTGAATAACCGGAATGCATGTAGATCAGGTAATTAATATTAAATATAAATGAACTGACACTGCTTTCACAACAAATTACATTTAATACAAATGTACATTTCGAAAGCTATTGCTTTCATCATCAGTGATATACGTCTCGAAAAATAATAAAAATAACATAATTAAGTTGTCAAGGTATAATTACATATATCTACTAACCAGATCCAGTAATACATTATTTAAAGGAGACAAATCAGTATTTAATAATGTTGATTGGATTTTTTTCATATAAATAGCTTTGTACATATTTAAACAATAATTTTGAGAATGTTTTAGTAATTTTAAATCATCAATAGTAAAAAGATGTCCAGTATATGGTTAGCTAAAGCAGAAATACTTACATTGCGGTTCTTAATATGTAATTTATGTTCTTTAAATCTAGTTTCTAGGTTCCTTCGTGTTTGTCCTATATAATATAAATTACAAAAACTACAATTAATTTGGTAAATACCTGACTTTTTTGTAAAATGTTCATTATTAATATTGTGTTTTAGGTAAAATTTCAAAGTGTTGGTATTGGAAAAAGCAGGGATTATTTTAAATTTCTTATATAAATTCGAAAGGCAATTTTGCCAAATTGGGTGAAAAGTCAACCTAAAGAACCTTTTATCAACACTAGACGGAACCGTTGGACTTAAAGTAGTAAGTGAGGTCGTTAAAAAGTTGTATCGGTATTTATCAAAAATATTACTTATGAACGCATCATTGTAACCGTTAATTCTACCGATTTTATAAATGAAATGTAATTCTTTATCATAATTAAATTTAGAAAGGGGTAAACTAAACAAGCGATAAAAAAGACTATGAAAAACTGATTTCTTATACTTTTGAAAGGTGATCGAATTACTCTGAATATAATTATTTGTATGTGTAAATTTTCTATATATGTATATCAAATTCAAAAGATTGATTAACTCTACTAATTTTTAAATTTAAGAAAGGCAAACTATTATTAACTTCAAGTTCATAAGTAAATTTGATTGTTCTATACTGCCCGTTCAAAATTCTTAGATTTAAAAATTAGTAGAGTTAATCAATCTTTTGAATTTGATATATATATAGAAAATGTACACATACAAATAATTATATTCAGAGTAATTCGATCACCTTTCAAAAGTATAAGAAATCAGTTTTTCATAGTCTTTTTTATCGCTTGTTTAGTTTACCTCTTTCTAAATTTAATTATGATCATTTATAAAATCGGTAAAATTAACGGTTACAATGATGCGTTCATAAGTAATATTTTTGATAAATACCGATACAAGTTTTTAACGACGTCACTTACTACTTTAAGTCCAACGGTTCCGTCTAGTGTTGATAAAAGATTCTTTAAGTTGACTTTTCACCAAATTTGGCAAAATTGCCTTTCGAATTTATATAAGAAATTTAAATTAACCCCTGCTTTTTCCAATACCAACACTTTGAAATTTTACCTAAAACACAATATTAATAATGAACATTTTACAGAAAAGTCAGGTATTTACCAAATTAATTGTAGTTTTTGTAATTTATGTTATATAGGACAAACACGAAGGAACCTAGAAACTAGATTTAAAGAACATAAATTACATATTAAGAACCGCAATGTAAGTATTTCTGCTTTAGCTAACAATTTTGTTAATACTGGACATCTTACATTTACCATTGATGATTTAAAATTACTAAAACATTCTCAAAATTATTGTTTAAATATGTATGAAGCCATTTATATGAAAACATTCCAATCAAAATTATTAAATACTGATTTGTCTCCTTTAAATAATGTATTACTGGATCTGGTTAGTAGATATATGTAATTATACCTTGACAACTTAATTATGTCATTTTTATTTTTTTTTCGAGACGTATATCACTGATGGTGAAAGCAATAGCTTTCGAAATGTACATTTGTATTAAATGTAATTTGTTGTGAAAGCAGTGTCAGTTCATTTATATTTAACACAATTTCACAAGCTCATCTAACTTAATAATTAATATTAACTTTATGTGTAGATGGGCAAAAACTATTGACAATAGAGAAATTCTAATGGCATCGCATAATATATGTCTCAAGCGTATTACTTATTTAGAACAACTTAAGAAATACGAAGCGGAAGATGAAAGCTATATTCGTAGCACTCATAGAACTCAAAGGGCAACATGATGCAACAGATGGCAACATGCCCGGCAAAAAAAACCAAATTCAAAGGGTAAACTATTGATTTTAGTGCATGCTGGCGGCAGAGGTGGATTTATTCCCAATGCATTGTTGATGTTCAATTCACGAAATCTGGAGATAACCACGATGAGATGAACGGTCAAAATTTTTCTAAATGGGTTAAAATGCAGTTACTTCCAAATCTTCCACCAAGATCCCTGTTATTGATAATGTCTCGTACCATAATGTTACTTTAGAAAAACATTTAGCAGCTTCATCTCTCAAAGTAGATATGGTGACATCGCTGGCAGAGAGAAATATTCCCCACGAGCCAACAAAACCGAAACCACAACTATATGAAAAAATTAAGCAACATGAACCGGGACCATCGTAAATACGAGTTGGACGCGTTGTTACATGCATATGGCCATTCAGTTTTGAGATTACCTCCGTATCATCCTGAACTTAATCGAATTGAGAAGATTTAGGCAATGGTGAAGAATTGAAAATGCAAATTATACACTTGCAGATATGAAGAACTTCGTATTGGAAAAATTGTATACTATAACAGCACAAGAATGGTCTGCAGTGTGCTCACACGTTGATAAAATTGTTCAAATCTATATGGAAAAAGAACATCTATTAGATGATGCTCTAGATAATTTACGCTTTCTTGTAAATACTGAAACGCGGAAAATACGTTAAGTTGAATAGATGAAAATCACTGAAATTTTGACGATCTAGAATAGTTAAAATATTTTTTGTATATAAGTAATAATTTGTATAGGGGGGACCGGGGCACATTCGGACACGGGGCAGTTTCGGACATGGCAATTTTCGCAAAGTAGAGAGTACTACGGAAACAATTTCTACGCGTGCGTATTCATTTTAACCTGAAAAATATTGTGCTTATGTGTAAGGTGTCAGTGTGGACAAAAAACATTCATTATTTTAAATATTGGATTACATAGGTCTCAGGTAAATATTTTTAGATTATTTTCATAAGGTTTGACACTCACGTAAGGTGTCTTTTACAATATTTGGCAAATCAGTGTTAATACTGGATCTATTATTGCTGCTTTACCACCTGCATAAAGATAATTGGCGGGAATTTGAAATCGTCATGTGCTTGTTTTTCTTGTATTACTGTTTGGGGCAGTTTCGGACGTAGATATTGGGGTACATTCGGACGCGTCCGGATGTACCCCATGTGTTCGAATGTACCCGCTAGAGTCCAGATTTGTTCAAATTAGTTGTTTTTTTTCTAGAATGGTTCGAAATTATAAGAAAAAAACCGAAAGGTCAAACATTCCTGAAGTTGTACTAGAGAGCGCTATAAAAGATATAATTAAAAATAAAATATCTATCAGAGAAGCTGCCTTTAATTATTGTGTAAAAAAATCGACTCTCCATGACCGGCTGCAGAAGTACCGAAAAAAGGAAGCATCTGAAGAAGTTGAAAAAACAGGGGAAGGTTATAGAAACTCGAAATATGCATCAAGAAAGAGGTATTCACGGCACAGGAAGAGGATGAATTGAAGAATTACCTTCTAGATTGTTCAAATTCACACTTTGGTCTAAGTTACAAAACCACAAGGAAGCTTGCATATGATTTTGCAGTGAAATTGAAGAAAAAATATCCACGATCTTGGGAACGCAACTGTGAAGACTGGATGTTAAGTTTCATGAAAAGACATCGCACATTGTCTCTGCGTAAACCTGAAAACACATCATTGGCCAGATCATCTGCTTTTAACCCTCACAACGTTCAAATGTTTTTTGAAAACTATAAGACAGCCATGAACAAATATAAATTTACGCCAGACAGAATAGCTAATGTTGACGAAACGGGTATCACAACAGTACTTCAGGCCCCCAGGGTTATAGCTAAATGTGGAAAGAAGCAAGTGGGACAGATTAGTAGTGCAGAACGTGGCACGTTAATAACCTTTGTTGGAATCATCACTGCGACAGGAGCATCTTTACCTCCAATTTACATTTTTCCACGAAAACGTATTAAAGAGGACTACCTTTATGGAGCTCCTACCGGAGCACTATGTTTTGGTTGGTGGTTGGATGACATCCGATATTTTTCTAAAAGTTTTACAGCATGTTACCAGATATTTAAATTGCAGTAAAGAAACCCCATTGTTACTACTGGTTGACAATCACGAATCTCATATAGCTTTGGATGTAATTTTATATTGCAGGGAAAATGGCATTGTCCTGCTCTCATTTCCCCCGCATTGCACCCACAGAATGCAACCTTTGGACGTGGGAGTGTATGGACCTTTTAAAACAAGACTTAAGACCTCTTTCAACGACTATCTCACTGCAAATGTTGGCTCAACTATAAAGACTAATATCTTGCCGAGACTGTCTTGTGAACCCTATTATCAATCATTTACACCTCACAATATAAATAAAGGATTCTGCAAAGCTGGTATTTGGCCCTTAAACTCTCAAATTTTTACAGATGATGATTTTTTGGGAGCATCGGCCACCGATCGACCTATGATAGAAATTTCAAATGTTGAAATGGTGCGAAGACCAGAAACAGAAAATTAAGAAGTTCTAACATTTATCACAAATCTTTTAGAAGATATTTTAATTAATGTTACAGACATCCACCAAAAGAATGAAATTAAGATTACAGATATTAGACCTTTTCCAAAGGCTCCACCACGCAAAACGGCTGGAAAATCAAACAGAGGCTCTTCTAAAATATACACGGAAACTCCAGAAAAAGACAAGATTGAAGAAAAGCATAAAAACAAATTGATGAAGCAAAGTCAACAACAGGTAAAAAGGAAGGTTTTCGATAAAGGAGAAGAAACGAACATGTTCAAAAACAAGAAAGTTTTAAGCCAAAAAAAAACAAAAATAATAAGGCAAGAAACACAAAAAAATAATAAAGAGTATTCTTCATCAGATTCTGAGAATAGTTTTTTGGAGCATACAGATTTATGCAAAACATCTTCAAATTCTGAAATAGAAACAATGGAAAATATCGAAACTGATGAGGAAATTCGAACACACGACTTTATATTGGTCAAATTTCCAACAAAGAAAACAATCAGATATTATGTGGGAAAAATTACCTGCACCTGAAAATGTTGATGGAACATCAAGAACGCAATCCTTTATTAGATTCTCTGTAAACCTAAATCAAAAATATAATGTGCAATAATTTTTAAATGTTCAGAATTAACTCATTTATTTTTCTTTAATAAATATTGCTTTTGTCCGAAACTGCCCCATATATGTCCGAAACTGCCTCTTACATGTCCGAAACTGCCCCATATGATGTCCGTATCTGCCCCGACCAGGGGCAGATACGGACGAATGCATAGTTTGACAAAAAAATGGAATACTTTGGCGTGGTGTGTTTGCAGTCTCATATATGCCCATACATCGATAGACAACCTATCATACTATGGCACACATGTGGTGGTATCTAAATTAAGCAAACAGGGAGCTCTTGACAAATCATTCAAGAAAACCGTCCGAATGTGCCCCGGTCTCCCCTACAACATATATGTTATCAACTACAACACTTTTGAAACTTCATGTGATTATTGGTAATGTTTGGAAATATTAACTTGTTAATTTTGAATTATTCTTCCATTTCCTTGAATATAGGTTTATTACCTAACTGTTTATAACTAAAATAAAATTGTTATTTTTAAGCGACTCTTGCATTTGATAATCCATCTGCTTTGTTTATTTATGCATTGTAAAAAAATAAACGATCGACATCCAATAGCTGGTTTTTACCTACGCGCATGGTGTGGTCACATGACATACCATTCTTAAAGTAAAACAACTATACAACGAGGGCCAGTTCCATTACGTTGGTTATATTTCATGGTTTGCCATTTTACCAAAATTGTAACTGGATAGGTGAATTTTTAAGTGTTCAATACATTGATGGTCGGGCAGTTGTGGATTGTTCACCAGGCGTTGAGGATGATTCGGCAGCATCACGTTTATGCCCGTAAAAACAGAGCGGGGCTGCTCGGAACGAATGAGAATACCGTGCACATCAATCGATTCCGTTGTGAACAAACCAAACTCGATAAGAGTTTTCGATCGAAATCGTTGTTACTATTATATAAACTTTGCTCTGGGATACATGTTGCGCGTCTCGCCGACAGTGCCCGGTTAGGTGTTCTGGTAGAGGAAACTATCAGAGGACGCTATGGCTGTCATTTACAAGGAGGGTTTTTCAATTACGTCCACGGGTATTCGACGCAATAAATCGTTCCAGGAAGGCAAGCGCGACTTATTCATCACCATCACCGGCAATCCGAAGTGAAACGAGATAATATCGACCCTACTTTCTCACACGAAATGGCAGCACATGGCATCTCTCTGCAACGACGTGTTCTTCGTTGTATTTATGAAGTAAAATTAAAAATCAAGTCAGGGACGGCCAGCTGTTCGGACCGGTGATCGCGATGGCCTACAGCGTCGAATTTCAGAAACGTGGAATGCCGCACATGCATATTCTCGTTACTTTACAAGAAATTGCAATCTCTTTTAAAGTCATCAGTTTCCGTAAAATTTAAACGAGCACTTCGATGTTCTGCGAGCAATTTTGACTGTCGCTGGTTTGAAAGACCCTAACCCATCCTCTTTGAAGCGTCTTCTCGCCGTTCTCTGGCTTACATTATTCCCCCGTGCCTCTGCTAACCGATATTTTGCTATAACAGCTGTAGAGTGAAGGTTCCGCAAAACCATATTTACAAAAAATCTGTTATCACGGACAGCTGTTGCTGTTGTTCATCAGTATCAGTAGTGACTTGATCTTTAGCTCATATAGCCAGTTTCTACAATGCATCGCTAAATTGTAAGTGATCCGTTTTTTTTGCCGGTGAGTGTATTTTTAAATTTCGCATGTTTGACACGCTTTTGATATTACATTTTTTTATCTCACGTTTTTCTTCCTTTAACTCCTTCTAAGCCCTTTTTTTAGATATTCATTACTTTTCTCTGTTTGGCCTTTTTTTTATCTTATTCTTATTCTTCTTATTGCCTGTAATTTCTATCAATTTTCTGCAATTTTCTCATTATCTAATTTAGGGATTATTAATTAATGATATTTCAATAAATATTAACAATTTCTAATATTATTAACGTTTATCCTTGTTTGCTTGAAAACAATGCCACCTTCGCCTACTGGAATCAACGTGCGCGTGTGTGGAAAGACATTTGGCTCATCGCAAAACGAAAATAGGTGCCCTATATGCGATGCGACTTTTAACACCTGGATGGGAATGCGCCAATATCAACACAGAGCCCATATCACCGATTACAACCGGCAAGTGGAAGAGGAGTGCGGGAGGAGGAAGCCCCACTTTTGCAAACGGCGAAATGTTTCCGTTGCCGACACCCAGCATCTGGCTCCCGGAGGACGTCTCCGAGGAAGAGTTCGAACTGGGTAGGAACGCGACCGCATCCAGCTCCCCACCTCTGGACAGGGGCTCACCGGTGGCCGGATCATCCCGTCTTCCGACGCCGCCTACTCGCGGAGCACCCAGGGTAGCCGCAGACGTCATACCTCCATCCCAAGCCTCCAAATCAACGAGGGACCCAATAGGACGTCACCTTCGTGCGTGTGTGGGCGATAGTCGTCTCGACGATACCGACCGGGAGCGGGTGGAGACGGCCCAGAACGAGGAAAATCCAGAAGGTGTACGGGAGAAGTTGGACGAGTGGATCTCTGGCACGGTGATCGTGCGCGAAACTCCTCGAAGCATGCCCTGAAGATCCAAGAAGGAGTGTCTCAGCACCAGGAAACGGACCGCGACCTCGACTGCACGAGCGTTGCTGTACAAACGGGCACAGGAAAACACAGCTCAACTAGCAGCCAACATCTTGAACAGGGAGACACCAAATGGAATCTCAGCGAATACTTCTCCGATATATTCTCCGTAGAAGGCCCGAAGGATGAGGAACGGATCACGGACAGAAGGACCTCAACAGAGCAATTCGAACCGATATAGGAGGACGAGATTCCCTGCAGCGTAACAGCTACCAGATCCAAAGCGGCCGGCCGACGGTCTCTTTGTTTAAGTTAGGTTTATTGTTTAACACAATGATTCTGCGGGCGGCGGCTCGCTGAGGGAGTGCAGAACAACCCTCATCCCCAAGGACGGGGTTCGGTCTGCGAACCTAGGCAAGTGGAGACACATTGCAATAACGGCAGAGTGGCTTCGCGTACTACACAAGATCCTGGGGTGGCGCCTGATGGAAACAGCCATCCATCCGCATCAGCGAGGATTCCGGCGGGTGGACTGGTGCCTCATCAACAACCTTACCCTCGAATAAATTATTAAAACATGTCGCAGGGGTTGATGGAGCACCACGTCGTCACCTTGGATCTCTGCAAAGCGTTCGACACAGTCGGTTACTCCATGGTCAAAAGAGCGCTCGACCGCGCTGGTGTGGATCCCGACCATTCGGCGTACGTTATGGCCTCCTTCGAAGAATCAGGCACCAAGGTGACCTGCGGCAAATCAAAATCGAAACGAATCCCGTTTAAGTTCGACAGGGTGATCCTCTCTTTCCGTACTTATTCAACATGGTGGGGGACCAGCTTGTGGAGTGGCTGGAGCAATCTGGCCAGGGGCTCCTCCTTGACGGGAAACGATATGGTTGCATTGCCATGCAGACGACATCGTCTTGGCGGCCGGAACGAAGAAAGATATGCAGGCCTTAATCAAGCTGGTCGTCAATTTCCTGGAACCGAGGAGGATGTCATTGAACATATCTAAATGCACGGCCTTGAGCGCACACCTATACGTTGTTTATTGCCACGTCGTCAAATTTCGATGCTGGCGGAATTAGTATACTACAGATCGGCCCCGAACAATTCTTCAAATCCCTATGGATTCAGATACGCAATGCTCGTATGTGAGGACCCACATTCGGTCGTGGACCTCCGAAGACAACTTACCAACTTAATGGCCGCGCCGCTCAAGCCGTTCCAGAAGCTGACCATACTAAAGCGCTTCCTTATCCCGCGATACATCTACTGTCTGCAGAACTGTAAGATCAATCTGATTCGTACATCTACGCCAGGGTCAGGGATGGGGGCCTGGGAGTGATTTGCTTCCGAGCTCTCATCCCTAGAGTCTTCTTTGGTCGCCTTTCGTGCCTACCTTGTTTTCTTGACCACAAGTGTAGTCGTCAATACGTGTTTGACTTGGATTCGACAATCAAGTCCAAACGCGATCGTTGCGTTTTCATTGGTCCGGTAACAGCGCTGTCACAAGGGGTTATGTTGTTTTGGGAAACGAGGAATTTGGGGTTGGTGCGATTTTGCACGTTGGGCACCAAGAGATTAATCGTCGAGATGTTTTTCTATCTTGACCGACGGAGCGGGACGTTATGTTTAAGGTAACTCGTCGCAAATAAAATACGTAGGTTACGTAAATAATCAAAGGATTTTAATAAAATCGATACAATTCTGGAAAAGCCATTGAACGAGTGCAATTTGAAATATGCTATGTCAACACTGCATGCTTGGATCCGTATGTTCGAGTGTCTGCTACATATATCCTACAAATTACATATAAAAAGTGGCAGGCACGTACTGAGAATGATAAGCAATCAATTGATCAACGCAAGTCAGAAATTCAAAAGGGGTTGCGATCGAGCTTGGGGCTCATCGTGGATCAAGCGAAACCGGGTAACAAAGCCAGGCATTTCTTTGAAAATTCACCGAAGGTTTCACTGATAACTGGCTAATGAACGGCTGATGGAGAGATTCCACGCAATTCTACAGGTGATATCCAGTGGACAAAATATCGATGTGGAATAGAACCAAAAATACGCACTGTTTCAGTTTTGTGCATTGTGTACGGGGCACGTACTAGTACGTTTTCTGACGATTGACACTTGAGCACGGGACACGTATTAGTACGGGTTAGTGTAGCGGCATGGTTTCTTATATGGTTTTTAGAGAAAGAAGTGGGAAAAAATACCGATATATATGATTTTAGTCTAGTTCTGCTGCCATTCAAACGTGTACATCTAGAGGGTTTATCTGTATTTTAGTGTTTAGAAATATCAATTTAAATTTTTAAAATTAACTTTTTATTCATTCTTGCAAAAATGAGCCAATTTGACGAAGATAATTATAATGAAATGTTCGCTGACGCATTATCAGATGATTCGTGTAGTAGTGACATCGAAAGTGAAGATTTCGAAGAGAGCGATGATGACGATCTTATTCCACCTGCTCGAACTATCATCGCCGAAATATTAGTACCAGTTCTGAAACAAGTTCTGATGAAGAAGCAGAAGAATGGTCATCAAGTGACAATCCACCTAGCCTGGAAGATATTTTGGGTCGTTCTGGTGTAAATGTAGCTGATGTTCCTATTGTTACAAGTTTGGCAATCCAAAAAAGAAGTTGGCTTAATCACTTCCATTCCGAAATGAAGGAAAGCAATAATATTGACCGCACAACACGTCAAAATATTATAAAACCAAACGATTATAATAAGTTCATGAAAGGGGTCGATCGTGCCGATCATTATTTATCATATTGCAGCATCTTGCGCAAAACTGTAAAGTGGACGAACCGCGTAGCCATAGATATGATAAATTGTGCACTTTTTAATTCATATGTCGTATACAATTCCACAAAGACGACAAAAATTAAATATAATTTTTTTTATATGATGTCGCATTGGAATGGGTAACTGATCAATTACCTGAAAGTAACATTCCAGGTCCAAGACCGTCGACATCTAGTACAAAAAGAGCACCTAAACATGACCCTCCTGGAAGATTATCAATAGATATGCGGAGACATATTTTAGAGAAAATTGTTGCTACTGGGAAGAAGCAAAAGCCACAAAGAGAATCTCGTGTGTGTGCAACAAAAAAGTGCGTAGTGAAGCATCTTACATATGCAAGTTTTGCTGTGTACCTCTTCATCGAGGAAATTGCTTTGAACGTTACCACACTGTAAAACATTATCCCAGGGATTCATCAACGAGACATACCGTTAGTCGGACTAACGCAAAAATGTACGCACATCTTGCACAGGTCTAAATAAACGGCGTAGCGCTATTCATGAAAATCGCGTAGTCTGGGCGCAAAGTCTCTCTCTGACGTCATCGTTACGCATTATGAACGAGACAAAATTTATGACGTGTGAGTCATGTGACCATCTGCTGTGTTTACACTAGCTCTCCGAGATGTGAAAATGCAGCACCGTGCCAGGACCAACATGTGATCAAAACATGTGAAGTGAATAATAAATAGTTGTTGCTTGTGCACAGCTTAATGGATTTCATTTCGGAACACAATTCCGTTCTATACAGTTCTAACAATAGATTCCGGAACGGGTTTTTCATAAATTATATACAGGTACGCATTATTGTTGAGTGGTGCCGTCCCAAACGGTTGCCGATTTCTCTAAACGAAAAACCTGCTTCTCGTAAACCAACAATCTACCCTCGGTCAAAGTCACTCAACTGCTGGTAAACTTGAGGTCTCCTTCCTCTAGGCATCATTTTCATCACTTGAAACACTTTAAACTAAAGAACGGGACCCGGAAAAGTGGAACAAATTCAAAAAATGACTCGATAATTGCTTGTCTATCACCACCTCTAAAAAATGACACAAACGTCAAAAATCCCATGACTACTTGATGATTGGGTTTCAAATTTTAATCAACTATTTCCCTGGACTAGTCCACTATTCCTGCCAAATTTGGTCCAAAAATTCCCACCCCTTCTAGGTGGTGCAGTTTATATGTCACTGAGTATATATTGGGCATTACAATTTTGGAGATTTGTGTGCACATATTCGAAAAATCGAACATACCATTAACATGAAATTTAGTTGGATTTGCGGCTGATGGTGCGAACGTAATGATGGGGAGCACGATTCTCTAATGAGTCTCATTCCCAGTTTATATGTAATGAAACGTATATGCCACTCGTTTCGCTACTGTGCCTATGCACAAACTAGGCATGTTTAAAGTTACCAAGGTATACACCGGATTTGACTCTAGGCATTTACAATTATTTTGGATCTAGTCCAAAGCGAATTACGGAAGTTAAAGAATTCCAAGTCTTCTGTAATGTCAAATGGCACAAAATTCTGCAACTTTCTGAAATGAGATGGCTATCGGTTTACTATGCGATGACTAAAATTTTAGAACAATTTGGGGCATTACGATCATATTCCACCGAAGCTGTAAGTAGAAACAAAATATTGGCAGCAGAAAACATATTGAATAAAGTAAACAATCTTACTAGAAAATTAATTTTATAATTCTTGGATTTTCCATTGCAATTCTTCAATAATTTGAATCGGGAATTGCAATTTGAAAGCCCAAAAATTTATTTATTGCACCGTAACACTTGCAACATCTTAAGAACAATTTTCGACTGCTTCATTAAAAGAGAATATTTCATATCCACATCACTTGAAAATATTGATTATCATAACCCAAGAAATTATTTGCCCCTTGAAGAAATATGGGAATGTTTCAAAAACTATGTTACAAGCAAATTTAAGTCGAGAGCAATTACATGTTTTTTAGATTAAGATGTTTAGATTTTTAAGGTTGTTCACAAATAATTCGCAGATTTCCTTTAAAAAACAATCCTTTAGACAATGGCCCTAATGAATAAAATTTAGCAATTGGTTTTTCTTATAAAATGAAAGTAAATGCTTGAAAGCCAATGACTAAAAACTGAAGTAATTGCTTTAGCTGCCAGCAATTGCTTAAATGTGCAGAAATTGCTTATAGTCAAAGCTTATTCTTAATAAATAGAAGCAATTGCCTACATATGCCTAAAACTTGATGAATAAATTAAGAAATTGTTTTTCTAGTGTAGCAATTGCTTTCAAATTTGTAAGGTAGGTCATTTGCATCATTTGCTTGTACAGTCAACTTCGGTTCTCTACGGCGTACACGTGATTTCTTATTTATTCGCGCGTTTTTAATTATGGCGGAATACATGAATGTGCGTAAAAGAAAAATATACAGCACACGTAAAAATGGTAGAGACGATGACTTCAAAAAGTTACATCGGTTTAACCGCGAAAATGTTGAGTGGTTAGCTAATTATTTTTTAACTGATACTGGTGAAATGCAAGGTGCTGGACTATCACCTATCAGTAAGATGAAAGTCTTTCTGTGGTAGTTGTCGGATCCGGGCTACCAAAATTCTGTAGCTGAAGAACTCGGTGTTCACCAGACTACTGGCTGTAAAACATCTAGTTCAGTAATGCATGCACTTTTGGAAAAGGCCAATATTTTCATTACATTTCCTAGAAGTGCTGAAGATTTCGTGGAAGCTAAACGATTGTGCTCATAGAGATATCGTTTTCCAACTGCCATCGATGCGATAGCCTGCACACACATCAGAATTCCAAAGTTTCATGAATTCGGCGATGAATATATTAACCGCAAAGGATACCCCAGCATTCATGTAGAAGCCACATGTAATGCAAACGAAATGTTTACTAGTGTAGACTGCCAATGGCCAAAACAGTAAAACAGAATGTGTATTATTAGGAGACGATGGCTATTCCAAATCGCCTTCTATTATGGCACCCTGGAAAAAATGACGACAATCTGACACCAAATATAATTCGTCAATTAGGACAGCAAAGAAGAGAATTAACAACTGAAATGCTCTGCAATAATCTACTCCGACCCAAAATAAAATATAAATACTAGTTTCACATGTAAATCACACAATTAGTAAGAATGCAAAAACGAATACTCTTTACAAATGTGTGTTCCCTGACTATATATTCGGAAACAAGTTATCGTTCTCCACAACAACACTGCTTGAGTACAGCAGTTTGTTGTCTCTTGAGGATTTCTTCCTGTTGCATACGACATAATTTCAGCTGCTCTAATAAAACTAATCGTTGCAGTTCAGCAGTTGATATTTTTTTTTGTTTCGTTAGTTTCTGGTAAATTTTTTGATATTTTAATTTTTTTGTAGGAATAGTACTATAAGCTGCCGCTGTAGGGATAGGAACGTCACTAGATGAAGTAGAGGGCTTATCAAGTAATATTGTTTCGACAGCTCCAGCAGTCATAGCGCCTAAAAGTGCATGCTTTTTAGTTTAAAGAAATTATAAATATTATACAAATTGTAAAAAAACATTATAAAAATATTATATATACCTGGAATTTTTTTAAAGACGGGATTCTTATGTACATCCAACATTTCTAATAATAATTTTTCCCAAGCTTTATAGACCATTGGTTTATTACCTTATTAACGTCAAACTTCTTTTTAATTTCTGTCTTCATATTACTAATTTTTTTGATATATCTTTGTATTGTTGTATTAAGACGTTTAAATTATGTTACGGTCACATTAAAAAAAAAAGTATTTTGTTGGTTTAATTGGAAACTAAACGTTTGGTTAGGGTTAATTTTTGTTGTACTTTTGTTGTCGTAGTCCTTACCCCTGTAAATTTCCCGCCCGTGCTTTGATCCGCCACTGGCCGCTCAATGTAAAATTTACGGTGGACTTTAACACCGAAATGCGTACGTGTTTGGCGCGCCATTTAATTCATTAAACGTGCTCTAAAAGGATGGAAGATATTGATTGGGGCTTTCACACTTTAATTTCTAGTTTTCCTTTATTAATTATTGTTGCATATTTGATTATCATTAACTTTATATTCGACTTACTTTTCTCCAAACGATCGATTTATCGATATATTTAAGATGCGATTCAGGTGTTATTCGTGAAACGCGTGGTTTGGTTGTTTTTGTGTCGCACGGTCAGTTAGTCGGAACAATGTTTTTCCGAAAAGAGGCAGTGTACGATTGACATCGAGGAAGACCGTTTTGTTTCGTCCCGTCTTGATTTGGCCATTTTTGATATCCGCTGAGGTGATATTTGTGCCGTTCTATTTATCGGATTTATTGGGACTTACAAGAAAAGTTAGTGTCCTTTGGGTGAATCTGGTGTGGAATTTGATTGGAAAAGGCACTAACGTCGATTTATTCGGATATATGGAACTCCTCGTGGTCGGTCGACTGGCTGGTGGAAACCATTACTCACATCCACGTGCACGTTCGGAGTATGATTCCGGAAACCTACAAGTTATGATTTGGATTTGTTAACGTCGACTATTTGGAAAATATTGTGCCCGATCGTCGAGATTACTTCCCTCAGGATCATTTAATTCTTCTGGAGCCTTGTGGGGAGGCCGGTGCAATTCATTCGGTCCCGGTTATCGCATGGACCTTGAGTCGCCGTGCGCAAGTTCGGATAGGAACTTCTAGAAGCTTGGTCCCCAACTATTTACCCGCGAAGTATAACGGAGGTCTGTAATCTTGTTTTATTTTTATTTTTTTATTAACAACCCAAACCGATATTCGAGTCGGCTGAAATTTGCAAGATGCCGAACATTTCTTGTACCAGCGTAATAATTTTAAGGTGTGCTATAAATTAAACTTGTTATTGTACTAAGTATTATATAAGATCAAGGAAAAAAAGAATCATTGAGTCACATTGCATATTCGAATATTAATATAGTAAGAACTAATCTTTACTAACCCATTTATGTGGACGTGTAATATAACTTACCCGGCATCGCTTTATCAGTTCCCCGTCACCGCGCTGGGGAGCCCTTTTCATTTTCATTTTTTTTTCTTTTGCTGTCAGTTATATAAGCACGGACCACCCGACGCACGTTATATAGTTGAGAGAGTCGCCGATTCGACGGGCGACATACCCGTTTCGATTGTGCTTATTGTATTTCAGTTTTGTTGTATTATAAAGGGAAATTAAGCCAACTCCAATATACGATTTTACTTTACGGTGGGTTTCTTTTTTTTTTAGCTCGCCCTCTCATTTGGATGTCAATTGTATCCGTTATACTTTCGGTCAAGCCACTGTTAGATAATATACTTTTTTTGTGTTTGTTTTAAACGTCTTTCTTAGTTGTTTCGGTGGACAGACCATCAGTCCCGACTCTGGCTTGTCGTGCAACTATCTAAAGCCAGTGGCGCCCGGACTTTTTTTTTGAACTATTGAACCTGCGACATCCTCCCACTAGCTAGCTTGGTCGCGCTGTTCTCTATAAGCAGTCGAAACAACGAGAATAATTCCCCCGCACCCCTAAACGATTTAAGCGTCGCGATCACTCCCATCTGTCTCCCGAAAGACGGAGACGGTGCACAGGTCACAACGCACCCGGAAAACAGCGTCGCAAGTAGTGATGGGCATCATCGAGATATTTCAATAATCGATTATTAGTAATCGATATAATTTAATAATCGACTAATATTAGTAGTTAAAATTAGTAGTAGTAGTACTAATACTAATTAATGCAACCTACAACGTACACGTTCTAATACCACTAACAGTGTGTTTTCTACAGCCGCGCACCTTAAAAATTTACATCGAAACAGACTATCGTCTAAAAATTTAGATCAAATTATATTCCTTAATAGCACATTGAAGTTATGAATAGTTTTCATTTTATTCTGTTTATTATTGTGACTAATAAGTTGGTACCTACTTCTTAAAAATTTATATTTATCAACTTTTATTATTATTGTTTGATCGAGAGTTATTAATTTATTATATAGGTATTTATAGGTTATTGTGGCAGTTTATAAATATTATTGTAATTTTGAAGCGTTTTATTTACTAACGCAATATCATCAGCATGATTGTACTTATTTAAATTATTGTATTCTTCAATCCGACAATGACGATCGATCGAGACTATAAAAAATAATTTAAAAGGAATCGGCCTTGGCTTCGCGTAGCGATACGAGTAATAATCGAATTAGTCCAATATCTCGAACCTCCAACTACTACTAATATTTAGTGGTGGGAATACTCGAGATACAACATGTTAAAATATCTCGAGATATGGAGCTTCTCGGTCCAGCTCGCACACGTTCCGTGACCGAGGTTCGACTACTAATTTAGTAATATTAATTTTCGAAGTGCATAGTCGATTATCTCGAGAGATTTTAATAATCGAATAATTCGTGTATCGCATCTCGATTATTCCCATCACTAGTTTAAAGCGTCCTTCTTTTCTGTTTTAACATGTGGAATTTGTGATTTATTAAGAACGATTTTATGTTCCTTTAATTTGTGGATAAATATCAACTGTTTGTCAATTTCTTCATCATTATTATAAAATTCCTCACTTCCACTCGAATCTGCCATATCACAAAATGCACGTTTTTATTTTCAAAAACATAACAGATGTACTTGAGACCTGATACGCAAGCAATTGCTACAGAGATGTAGGAAATGGAGCATTTGTTTAGAAATTTTATTCATGTGAAAATCTAGCAATTACTTTTACTTAAAGCATTTGCTAGGCAAGCAATTACTTTTTCTAAAAAGTAATTGCTTAAAGCAATTGCTAATTTTTTATTCATTAGGGCCAATGAGTGGCGACTTCTACGCATACGGACGAAATTGAAAACCTTCCTAACGATGTTGTTTTATTTTGGAATGCGGTTAAGAAAATTGAAAGTGGTTATAAAACTGCAATGTTTCAAACTTTAACAAATTTTGTCTTCAATGTTTTAATTTTTCCTCACACATCCACACATGTCGAAAGGTGTTCTCCTACATAAATTTATTGAAAACTAATAAAGAAATAAATTAGACAGTGGAACTATTTCGGCGTTATTGTATACGAAAAGTTATATCGGTGATAATAATTTTACGATTATGTGGTGGAAAAAAAACTTGTATAAAGTATGACTTATGGTTTAATAAACATTATATACTTGTCTGACAACACTGTCCCCCAGTGTGCTTGTTTACCTCACTGTCGAAGCATCTTTGCTAAGTTTTTTAGGGCTTTGCGCTTTTTGTGCATTTACATAGTTTATCACATTTCTTTTTATAACAGAAGAACGACAAGTCGGCAGAGCTGGCAGGAGGCCGATATGAAACGAGCTATTGCAGCCATCACGGAAAAGCAAATGGGGTGGTTGAAGGCTTCAAAAGTTTTTGGGGTTGCCCAGGCTACGTTACGCAGACGAAAATAATTGTAATAAGATTTTCAAGGAGACAAGTAAGGGATTAGTCTCAATCGAAACCACTTTACCACTAGAAGCCGAAGAGGTATTAATCGCCCATATCTTAGATCTAGAATCAAGACTATTTGGAGCAACTACTACCACTGTAAGAAAATTAGCATTTGAGTTAGCTGAAAAAAAAGGATACTCGCATCAGTATAATAAAATTAAGAAAATGGCTGGGTGGGATTGGCTTAAAGACACAGACATCCCCAGATTTCATTGAGGTCCCCGGACCGGACCCCCCCCCCATCATTCCACGCATCGCATGCAACCATTGCGTTCTTTAGTCCCTTGGATTCGTACTACAATAGTGAACTTACCACTTGGCTGAAAAGTCATCCAGGACGTACAGTTGGTCTTTACCAAATAAGTCGCTTATTTGCCTACTGTAAAGCCGCTACAGTAGGAAATGCTTTAAGCGATTTTATGAATCGGTATCAATCCTTTCAGCCCCAACATATTCCTCGACCACCTTTTTGCTCCCAGTGATGTAACCGACATGCCAAATCCTGAAGATCATGCTGAAAATGTAAACCCAACTCTTCACTCTATTGAAGAACCCAGCACTTCATCCATACACGGATGAAGATGCCGATCAAGAAATGGATATTAGTGGCGATCGAAATATGTCTGTTAGAGAATGCTTGTCTATTTTATCTCCACTATCAAAAGCTTCAATCGAACCGTTATCAGTAGAAAAGGTGGGACATAAAAGAAAGTCTGGAGGATCCAAGGTTTTGACGCTGACACCAAACATAGAAGAGATCAAAAATAGAAGCAATTAAGCTTCAAAAGGAGAAGAGAAAATCCTTGCGCCAAAAGAAGGTAGTGAGAAAAATACAACAGTTTCACGACGAAGAAGAAGGCCCATATTGCAATGATGATGCTGATGACGAAGATGTTCCATATCTTTTCTGCAATGATACCTATAAGAGATCCAAAGCCGGAAATTTTTCGACTAAATGTCAAAAATGTAAATCATGGGCACATGTAGAATATGTCGGTATTCCTAGGACAAGAAAACAATACATTTGTGACATTTATAGTAATTGAGGACATTTTGTATATATTTAGTTTATAAGACATTTTTTTAGAAACAGTGGTTTCATTTCAAATTTTATTCTACTACCTTAGATTATACTTCACTACTTCTTGTTACTATTTTTATAACATTTGTAATAAAAATTAATTCAAAATAAATTATTATTATTATTATTATTTAAGATATTGATTTGGGCAGAATGACATACTGATATGTCATTTTGCCCATCAGGGTAAAATGAAGGTTTGCAACATTTTACCAAATTCTCAGACATAAATTCAATATTGTTCTAAGCATTCTATAAAAGTGTCAATTCCACAGGGAAATAGTTGTTTTTTTCTGTTTCAGTGCCCTAGTTTCGCCTTTTTCGAAATTTCATGATACATAAAGTATAAGAAAGTAAAAATGAGCAATATGTGCGAGTAGCTGACTTGGCGAGGCAGTACAGGTGTAGTACTTCAACGATATACACTGTGCTCAAACAGAAGGAGTCGATAAACGGTATAACGCCAGCTAAGGGCGTTACAATAATTTCTAAGCTCCGGAGCTCTCTCCATGAAAAGATGGAGAAACTGTTGATGGTTTGGGTGACGGATAAGCAGCTTAAAGGCGATACCTTAACACAGGGCATCATATGCCAGAAGGCACGAGCGACTTACGGTGATTTGCTGAATCAGACCGCGCGCACTTCCACAGACTCGTTTGAAGCCAGTCGAGGCTGGTTTGACAACTTTAGGAAAAGGACGGGCATTCACTCCGTTGTCAGGCATGGTGAGGCAGCAAGTTCGGATGTGAAGGCAGCTGAGGTTAGCTCAAAACTTTTTCCGAAGTAATAGAAACCAATGGATACATCCCCCAGCAAGTCTGCAACTGTGACGAAACAGTTCGTGGAAAAGAAACACCCCAAAAAAGTTGCAACTGGTCGTGCATCGGAGCTATTTAATGACACTTGGGTAACTAATTTCTGCAGCATTGTAAAAGGGAGGAAGAAACAAACCTCCTTCGACAGTTTTTTTTAATCCGGCGAAAAAGGCAAAGATCAGTGAAGAGAAAAGCAGAGACTAAAATTAAGAATTTAAGTTGTGTGTAAGCATTTAAGTGACCAAAATATAAATATGTATGTACACATTATAAAACCATTATTTATAAATGCATTTTTCTTATTCAAAAACACGTAACAAAAACAATTGGGGGTAGCATTTTGGGGCTGGAATTAATGGCATTTCAATGAGGAAAATTGCTTTGAAATACGAGAAAATTGACAAATGAACAAGGTTACGGAACGAATTAAACTCGTATCTCGAGGTATCACTGTACCTTAACTTTAATTTCGTAAGGTATCATGACGGTTAACTTTAGGAAAAGGACGGGCATTCACTCCGTTGTCAGGCATGGTGAGGCAGCAAGTTCGGATGTGAAGGCAGCTGAGGTTATCTCAAAACTTTTTCCGAAGTAATAGAAACCAATGGATACATCCCCCAGCAAGTCTTGAACTGTGACGAAACAGTTCGTGGAAAAGAAACACTCCGAAAAAGTTGCAACTGGTCGTGCATCGGAGCTATTTAATAACCATTGCGTAACTAATTTCCGCAGCATTCTAAAATGGAGGAAGAAACAAACCTCGTTGGACATTTTTTTTTAATCCTGCGAAAAAGGCAAAGATCAGTGAAGAGAAAAGCAGAGACTAAAATTAAGAATTTAAGTTGTGTGTAAGCATTTAAGTGACCAAAAAAAAATATGTATGTACACATTATAAAACCATTATTTATAAATGCATTTTTCTTATTCAAAAACACGTAACAAAAACAATTGGGGGTAGCATTTTGGGGCTGGAATTAATGGCATTTCAATGAGGAAAATTGCTTTGAAATACGAGAAAATTGACAAATGAGCAAGGTTACGGAACGTATCTCGAGGTATGACTGTACCTTAACTTTAATTTCGTACGGTATCATGACGGTTAACCATTGAATAATGCATTATTGAATCGTTCGCAAACGTACGAATTCATTTGGGTACCCCGAAGCGCGTCGCACTGCGACAAAAATAAGTGTCAATTATTTTATGCTACGTTCTATTATTTTCTTTTGCTGTAAGCATTTATTTTATGTTTGTGTCCGAACTGTTTATTTTAAATTAAATTGTACTTGTAACTATTTATGCGTGCTTTCTGAAAACCTTCTTTTCGAAAACGGTAAGCTATTTGTCTGCCCCAAAACTTGTGTAGTTTGTGGGGTAGCAAGGATTTTGTTTAAATTAATGTTGTACCGTTATTATTATGCGCATTGCAGTTATATATGATGGACACTTTCTAGACTATTTTTTTTTCTTCTTTCAGGTTAATATAGTTTATTACACCGTATTTATTTACTGTACTTATTTTATTACACCGTAATTTCGCATTATTCTGAATTGCTCATTTTGCCATAAAAAATAAGGTGTTAAACTTTTCATGCTGCATTCAAAACCTAAAAAGATATTTTATTGAGATGTGACATTAAAAAAAATATTGTTTGTACACATGAATGTAGTGATTGCCTTCATTATTCTATATTTATTCGTTATTCCCAGGTGATGTCAAAACGAAAGTGCGTATATCGTGAACAGTTCTCAATTGACTATCCAGGTATTAATAAAAGTAGAAAAGGCGAAAATTTTGCATTCTGTGAATATTGTTCGACTGATGTTAGCATTGCGAACGTAGGTGTTTCAGCTGTTAAACAACATTTTGAAAAAGAAGTTCACAAAAACAACGCGAAAAGCAAAACGTCTACTGCCGGAATGAACGTTTTTTCACAGTAATGATTCGCCCGCATCTAAAAAAATAAAAAAACATTCAATCAAAGCTGATTGCTGTACCCTGCGCGGCTCACATTGTCCATAACGCAGCCAAAAAATCCTGCAAAAGGTTTTCACTTGACATTGAATCGTTGTTGTTCAAAATCTTGAGCTATTTCAATGGATCCACACAAAAATTTAAAGAATTTTGTGAATTTCTGGAAATTGAATATGCTCAATTTCCAACGGCTTCTCGCAAGTTACGTTCACCGATTTCAACGTATGACGACACGATGTCTCGTCAGCACATTATTTTAATATATAAGACGAAAGTGTATTAGATTAGTCAGTTCTATTGTAACTTTCGTAGCAGCTGAAATAAACTTTTTAAAAACATTTCATCGTGTTTTGAGAAGTTAACTGGCGCAGTCGGTAGGATTTGGCAAAAGAAGATTTCTGTCGCAGATTTTCGAGTTTTCATTTTAAACGTTAATGCCAAAGCCGAACAAAAAAAGATTCAGTTCAAAGGTCGCATCGAGACTTCCCGAAAACCGAAAACTTCGACAAAGCTCAGCGAACGATAAAAAAACTCGCAAGTCCTGAGAAGGAGGAAAAACTCGCCATCTTCTTATAGGCATTGGTGGAGGACAGAAATCGCCAAAACCAAGAAGAAACCGACGCTTAGAAGTAAGAAACCGACGCTTAGAAGTAAGAAACCGACGCCTAGGATTAAGAAACAAGAAATCATCAAACGATTAACAGAAGAACAAGAAGCAAAACGTACAACCCTAAATCCAGCAAGGACGCTAAAGAGAAATATAAGATCCCTTACGGTGATTCTGTAACGAATCAGAGGCCTTATATTGCTATATCTCTCGTCCTGGAAGAAAAGAAAAATGTTAATCGCATCAACCATCTTTATTTTGTAAAAGCTCTCCATTTTTCTTTCCTTTAAAATCCCACATTACATCGCCTTCATTTTGCAAACTGGAGACTAAAACAAATCTATTGTCAAAATTATAAATTGGTAATTCAATAAAAAGACTAATAAAATGGCAGAAATAAATTTCGCGTTACTTAGATATCAATCGGAATATTCCCACATGCGACGGGAATACGAAACAATTATACAGATTTGTGAAATCATGTAAAAACTTCCTAAAAGCATTTCAAGATGCACAAAATCCACAAGTTTCAATTTACGCTTATTTACTAGACACGATATTCAGTAAACTGAGGGGTAGAGCAGCAAATTTCATTTGTTCACGATCAGAATTAACAAGTTGGCAATTAATCGAAACCACCCTAATAAACTCATTTTCTGACCAACGTGGTATCGATTCTTTAATACAAGACCTACTTTCGATTAGACCATATAAATCTGAACATCCCATAAATTTCGGTATGAGAATACAAGACGCCAGAAGTCTTCTTTTTTCAAAATTAAACGAATCCAATGATGCTCCAGACGTTAAACTAATTAAAATAAACCACTACGCCGATTTTGCGCTAAAACATTTATAAACGGCTTACAGTATAACATGCAATTAGTAGTGAGACTAAAACTCGTTAGAAGAAGCTATGTCTTTTGTACGCGAAGAAGAAGATTTTAACCTTTTTAGATCAAGACAACATCCAAATTCTAATAATTTACCGCAAAAACACGCAGATAATTTTAATTCAACAGCTAAAACTAATATGCAACAAAATAATCCATTTAAAAATCCGCAACAAAACTATTTTCAATTTCAAAGACCCGCATTTACACCAAACATGAAACAACCGAACACATTTAATACGACATACCCCAACTTCAGACAATTCGGACAATTTCAAAATCCGAACAGCCAATTCTCGAATCCTAATTTCCAATCACCAAACAGATTTAATTCACCATCGATAAATCAAAATCAATTTAATCTCCAACAAACCACAATGAAACGTCCAAAGATCAAATTATAAATCAGAACCGATGGACACAAGTTCTGCACATACGCTTACAAAACCAAAGCCAAAATTTTCTTATATCTCAATCAAAACGTAATAGAAAACCCTGAAGTAAATTACGACGAAGATAATACACATGCAGGTGTCCCAGACTATAATTACCAACACTATCAAAGCGATAACCCAGATCAAGTTCTGCACCAATACCAGATTCCAGAATACGATTACGAATACGACGAATGTCAAGAAAACGCTGAATGTTCCGACGCAAACGAACAACAAAATGTTCATACTGCGACACATTCCAAAGATATGACGTGATACATCTTAACAATAAAATTATTCACCAGAACTTATATATTTATTCCCGAAATTAACGCAACTTTTCTAATTGACACAGGCAGCACCCGTAGTTTTATAAAACCAACGTTAGCTCATTATTATTTCCTCGATTATATTAAAAAAAATTATTTCAAGTAAGCACCGCACATGCAACATCCTTCCATAACGAAGTAACCAACATTCCATTACCACCTACTTTTAAAAACGATACCTTACACAAATTCTATCTTTTCGACTTTTCCGAAAAATTCGACGGCTTTAATAGGTTTAATTTATTAACGCAATTAGGCGCAAATGTTAACTTAAACTCATACGAACTTTAAACATCTAACACTTCAATTCAAATAGAATATCCGAATAAAAAACCTCAAAACACAAATTTCAAGAAATCAGAACCCCACGTATTATCATACCACCACGAACGCAACAAATATCGAAATTACCAGTAAAACAAAAGGACGGAATAGGTATAATGTATTATACAGCATTTGAAAAAATAGAAACACCCGAAGCAGTAGTTAATGTACAAAATCATTTTGCATTCACAACTTTAATTAACCCAACCGAAAATGTACTTAAGCTCACATTTCTTGAACAACTAGATATTGAAAAATTAAATATTAACGAAATAAATTTTATAGACAAAACTAGGCCTACCAGCCGGATCCGAATAATTTTGGATCCGGATAATAAAGTATCCGGGTATCCGGATAGTGCTGCTTCGGTTCCGGATCCGGATCCGATATTCGGATATCGGTCCGGATATTCGGATCCGGATATCGGATCCGGACATCGGATCCGGATTTTTGCAATCATTTGAAAGCGGTTGTCTATGGGATATTTATTGCTACGTATACGTTAGGATATAAATTAAGAGTACGTGTGGAACATCTCGTGCTGTCTACCAAAGAAACACAAAATTATGTCACGAAATCGAAGCTGCAGGTATCACTCCTTATACCATAAAATTACGATATACTAACATATATAGCAAAAGTTTTTAAAAAAAATTCGTATTATTTTTTTCGTATTAAAAATAATGCAATAAACTTACCATTAGATATTGAGAATCTGTCAAGTTGCTCCTGTAGTTTGACAAAACATTTGTGTTTACAAAGTTTTACAAAATGTCCTACAATAAAATGAAGTAACATCGTTACGAATTTTCACCACTCTACAGTAGCATCACCTGGTTTAGAAAATAAACAAAAACACCTAGAATTGAACAAAATAAACTAGTCCAGTACGTCAAAACCAGATAGAACTCTGCATTTTGTATGTTTGAACGGTTACTGCAAGGAACATTAAAGTTGCAACTATCCTCTCTACAAGTGATGATGATTGGTTATTAATTGAAGAGGTGGTCACATTACTCAAGCCATACGAAATGGCAACAACGCTTTTGTCATCATCAAGCAATGCTACTATTTCAATAAGTAAACCACTTATCAATTCATTAAAAAGTTACTTTTTATTGGTTAATAAAGATGACTCAATAACAGCAAAAAAAATTTAAAAATTGTGTGAATCGAGAAATTATATATATATTTGAAACGTATGATCTTGTTGCTGATATTGCTTCAAACTTAGAGCCGCGATATAAATTATTTTTAAGTGTAGAACAACGGGTAGTTCTGCTTTCAATTTTTTTATTCCCGGATGACACAGACAGACGTTGAAAATAAATCTGATCTGGACAATTTTCATTTGGAAAATCAAATCACAAAACACATCTGCCCGTTTAGATGGTGGAAAGAACGCAGAACAAAGTATACATATCTAAATAGATTAGCTAAAAAATATTTGTGTATTCCGGAAACATCAGTACCATCTGAACGAGTTTTTTCTTCTGCTGGAAATTTAGTGACTGCGAAAAGAAGTTGCTTGTCTTCCGAGAATGTAAATATATTAATATTTAACAATTTAAAAATTAAATTTTAAAAAGTTCTGCTTATTTATTGTTTTACTTGGTATCTTGTTTTTTATGTATCATAGAGAAAAAAATATTATTAGTAATTATGAAATTATTTATTTCATTTATAATTTTATTTCAGAATTATTATTTTTTTTATGTTTAAATAAATATTATGTTAACATTTATTTGTTTGTTGTTGTTTTTACAAACATAAATCTACTTAATCATTGCCACACAACCTAAATGCCTGTTTTAGAGACTGAAGACCGAAAAACGTGTTTTATTTGAGTAAAGTTATTGAACTAAGAATTAATCAGCATGCCAAAATTATGCTTTATTTTATTTAATCCAAAATAGGGTTGTGTGCCACAAAACTTTCTAATTTTACATAATATACAATTTTGTATATTTTGTATGTAGCAATTTTGTAGCCTATATTGTAATGTCATAATTTATATATGCTCATAACTGTAAAAAGAAACATTATTTAACACGTACAACATGCAATCATTTTTGGAAAATGGTTTAGGATCCGGCCCCCAAGATTGAGAACCGGATCCGTTTCTAGAATCCGGATATTCTGTTGCCGAGATCCCGAACGAAATCCGGATCTGGATCCAATATCCGGATCCAAGTTTCGGTTCTCGGGTCCGGATAGTAAACTATCCGGATATCGGGCATTCTGATATCCAGATACTTTCGGGTGCGGATATCCGAATCCTACAATCTTCGGATAGTAGCAGGCCTACTAATAATTATAATGCCTCACATAGCAGCTAAATGGCTATGGGTTTCAATGGTTCGCTAATTGGTGCGATTATCTCACATCAGCCTTTGGACAGTAAGTGCGTTAAACTCTCGAATCTTTTAGCACATTCTTCGTCGTAGTTCTTCAGTTTGGTCTTCCCACCCATCGTCGTAAACTTTTCTATAGGACGTGCCTGTGAATGATTCCGGAGGTTATCCTCATGACATATATTGTTGCCTTAATCAGTCTTGGGTTCTTCTCGCATAATGGCGCGATGATAGATCCGTCCAGAACATAATATTATCATTAGCATAATGCGTTTGAATAAAATTCATTAATTTGGGGAGGCATCTTCGCATATAAATATCTGCATTTACAGCTTCGCCCCTAACTCGCCCAACAGAATTAAGGTCTTGAAAAACCAGAAATTGCGCACCACGCCAGTACCTTGTCCTCAAATTACCCTTTTTTCTTATGCCTTACGTCACCAGGAACGTCATCAATGTTGTCTGTATAAAAACCTTCGTTTCCTTTTATTTCGGAGTTAGATAATGCAATATCTTTTTACGTTTTTATTAGTATTAGTATACTTTGGAACACGTACCTGAGGTGCGTTGTTGTAATGATGATGCAGTTAAACGCGAAACATATTGCTATGAATTATGCCTTGAATTTTAATTTTATTTAGGAAATAACTCACAACTATATAAAATTCTTGTCAAAGCTATCCTTTTGTTCAGGTTTGATCGGGTTAAATAATACAACGATATTTTATATTAAAATAATATATTTACCAAAATCAAATTCTCTAAACGTTCCAAATTAATATACAATATTATATAAATTCATTTATATACGTTTAAATGTTTACCGTCAACAAGTTCTCGGTGCCTAAAAAAAACAAAATTGGTATACGCAAATTATTTCCACATGCCGGGTATGGGCAAGAAATGCTGCGCGACTCCGATGCGTTGACCGGTCCGTCCTTACCATAATCTAATCCCGCGTTGATATTTGTGTTATTTCTCATGCATATTCTAATTTTTAAATTATTTGTTATGGAAAATTCTCTCTGTGCTCAATAAGTTGCAATTTAATTGGCACACTTTGTTAATATCCTTTTATATTTGCTAACAAGTGCAAGTACTGTTAATTGATACAATTTGTTATATATATTTTTGTTATTTGCTAATAATTGCAAATAAAATTTATTGATACAATTTGTTCTTATAATTTTGTTATTTGCTAATTGCAAATAAAATTTATTGACACAATTTGTTCTTATATTTTGTTATTTGCTAATAATTGCAAATAAAATTTATTGATACAATTTGTTCTTATATTTTTGTTATTTGCTTATAAGTGCAAATAAAATTTATTGACACAATTTGTTATATTTTTGTTATTTGCTTACAAGTGCAAGTACTGTTTATTGATACAATTTGTTATATATATATATATATATATATATATATATATATATATATATATATATATATATATATATATATATATTTGTTATTTGCTAATAATTGCAAATATAATTTATTGATACAATTTGTTCTTATATTTTTTTATTTGCTTATAAGTGCAAATAAAATTTATTATTACAATTTGTTATTCCTTTTCTATTTGCTTATCAAATGCAAATACATTAACACCTTATGAACTAACATAATTCATTTTAAATTTATATTTTGCCAAACAAGTTGCAAATTATTCCATTTACCGCTTATCTAGCCATTTGGTTGCCCTGTATTCAGGCACCATCAATCAAATATTAGCAAGTTTAAATATTCTTACCAATTTTTCTGCTTCCGGCTGGTCACTGGACCGAACTCTCTCTGCTTCGGGCTGGTCGCTGGCTCGGACTCCCGACTCCTTCTTCCTTCTTTGGCTGGCCGCTGCGTTCAACTTCTTCTTCTGCCTTGGGCTGGCCGCTGCGTTAAACTCCCCGTAATTCGCCGTGCGTCTGCTTTTATAGCTCAGTCCCTACCTTCCTTTCCCACACTTGTCTGCATCCCTGCTCTTCCTTTACCAGGTGATCTCCCTACCACCTCTTTCCCTTCTCGTCATAATTTTAAATAAAATTTTTATTTTCTAATCTAACTAATAACTACTAATAAAATTTATATTTTAATAAAAAACACAACATATCCCCAAAGGATATTTATATAAATATTTCTTGAAATATTTGTATTAAATTCCTTTGTTTCCTATATTTACTAACAATCTTATTCTAATGGTTGCTTATATGCCTGCAGCATACTAATATGGTATCTTCCTTTTATGTGGGTCCCTTCCATATTTTCTAATTCGTATGTGTTGTCGTCAAAATTTTCTTTAATTCGATATGGTCCTATATACGGTAGGTCCAATTTTGCACATTTCTCCTGTTCTCGCCTTCCTAGTCTGTAACTTCTGACAATTACCAAGTCTCCCTTTTTAAAAATGCTTCCTTTGCTTATCTTTTCATATTCCTTCTGTCCATATTTTTCATTCTTCCATTCCAATCTTTGCCGACATTGAATAATCAGGTCTTCTATGTCAACCACATTCCTACCCCCTGGATCCCATGGCCGTTTTGGTGTTTGTTTTTGCATCATAATTTTCGGGGAGATTTTGATTACTGTATTTGGTATCAAATTTATAAACTCTTTTCTTTGATTGTATATTAACATGCCATCTACATAATGTAGGCAAAAATCTTCGTATTTTCTTACAATTATTTGCAGCGCCCGCACCAACGCCGCTGATGAGCTTGCAAATCCCCATGGAACTACCTTAAATTGGTATACGTATCCATTTATTAGGAACCCTGTATATTTTCTATTGTCTTTATTCAATGGAATCAACGAAAAAGAACTTTTTAAGTCCAGTTTTGTAAATATTCTTGCTTTTCCACATTTTGCGTTTCAACATTTCAACGTATCGATAGGTTGCGGAATTTCATATTGTGGCTTTCTTCTCGAGTTTAATTTCCTGGCATCTAGGCATAGTCGAATATCTTCATTCTTCTTCTTTACTACTACTATTGGATTAATAAAATTTGTTGTGGATTTTTCTATTATATTTTGTTCTAACATTTTGGTTATTTCCGCATTTACCTTTTCTTGATATTTTCTTGGTATTGGATAATTTTTTATGTTTATCGGTTCGGACTTGTCTGCTTTCAATCGATGTTCATACCCAGCTGCAACACATGGCTCATCGTTTACTAATCGTGGAAAATTTTCTATTAATTTCTCAATTATCTCTTTATGTTCTTGGTCACAATTTATTTTACTTGTTTGTTTTATTTCTTGATGATCCAAGTTAACATTATTTATTATTTTTTCCTCTTCCTCCTCTTGATCTTCTTCCTCTTCTATATCTTCCCACGATATTTCTTCGTCCCCGATTTTTACCATTTCCTTTTCGACATCTATTGTCATATTTAATTTATCCAACGTATCCATACCCAATATACAATTTCTTTTCATACCGGGAATAACCATAAATTCCAATTCATAACTTCTTTTTCCACATTTCATTTCTGTTATCCATATTTTATCCACCGTTGCCATGGCTTTTCTCGTAGCAGTAATTATATTCATTTTTCTTATAGGTACCAATTTTCCTTGTTGCCTTTTATTTATTTCCTCGTAAAACCTTTTGCTTAAAAAGTCACTTCTGCTCCTGTAGCAATTAACGCAAGAGTATTTTTTTCTTGAAATTGTACCATAATGTGCGGTAGTCCTTTATTTATTATTGTTTCATTATTCGTTTTGTATATGGTACAAAGTTCTTCTTTTTTCTTAATGGCTGAATCTACTGAAAATCCTCCCTCGGTGGTTGATGTACATCCACCCTTATTATTTCCTTATCATTTTCCTGTCTCTGCGTATCATTCAAATGGTTTTCACCAACTCGAGATGAACCCAGATGATATCCCCAAAATAGCATTCTCAACAGACACCGGACATTACGAATTTAAACGTGTGCCCTTTGGTCTAAAAAACGCACCAGCAACTTTTCAGCGTGCAATGAATAACATATTGAGAGGTCTCCAAAACGACATATGCTCAGTTTACTTGGATGACATAATTATTTTTTCCACTTCCTTGCAAGAACATTTAAATCGACTGAGACAGGTATTTCAAAGATTAAGGGACACAAATTTTGAAATTCTACTCGACAAGTCAGAATTCATAAAACACGAAGTAGCCTATTTAGGACATGTAATTACGAAAGATGGAATAAAACCTAACCGCGAAAAGATCCATGCAGTTAAAAATTTTCCCATTCCTAAAACACCGAAAGATATCAAATTATTTTTAGGATTAGCAGGCTATTACCGACGTTTAATAAAAAATTTCGCCAAAATATCGAAACCTATGACGACTTGTTTAAAGAAAGGTAATAAAGTACAACACATACCCACATTCATCGAATCATTCGAACACCTAAAAATTTTATTAATAAATGCCCCAATTCTTCAATACTCATGCCCTTGTATGAGCATGTACCCTATGTACCATTGTTACTAACAAAGACACCATCAAAACCTTTCCAAATATTACACATTGACACATTTTTTTCGACAACGAATCATTCTTTACCGTAATAGATAAATTTACAAAATTAGGACAAGCCTATAATTGTAATAATAAAACTTCAAAATCAGTTTGTGACAAACTTGTTAACATACGGAACTCCAGAAACCATCATACCAGACAATGGTAGCGAATTCAAGTACATTTTACCACACCCGGACACCATGAATCCAATTCATCCGTTGAAAGATTTCATTCAACTTTGATAGAACATTTGAGATTACTTAAAGAAAAAGATAGGAATAAACCCGTAACAGAATTGATGCCTTATGCAATAATAGCATATAACAGTACGACACATAGTGAACCAGGAAACAAAATTTACAACAAAATTTACGCCTTTCAAATTGACATTCGGACACACTACAGCAAGAGACCCACTCGATTTAATTCCCCTAACATTCTATGAAGATTATGCAGCTTCACATAAACTTAAACTAGACGCTTTATATACACGGTTAATGAAGAACAAATAACCCAAAAACAAAAAGTCATCGATAAACGAAACGAACTGGGGGGAGAAACACAATTACATTTTAAAGTTAACCAAAAAGTCTACAAAAAACACAAGCCCGATCAAAAGATAAAAATAAATTTACAGGACCTTGTGTCATCACAGAAATATTAAAAAATAATAAAGCACGAATTAAAAACATTAAAACTTCGAAAATAGAAACCAGTCATTTGAAAGAATTGAAGAAACCTATTGTTTCAGATTCTCTACCTTCAGACCCGGAATCACAATAGACACAACTTCATTTCACGAAATAACAAACAACCCAGGAATACTACCTGATAAGTTAGGAAACGCTCAAGTAATTGACAATTATTGGACATGTATTCAAATAATCGATTTAAAGAACATTGTTGAAGAATTTAAAATCCTTCAATTCCAATTTGAAATGTTAAAATACAATTTGAGTAACGACAAAATATACAATAGAGAATATTTCAATTCTTTTCATTAGACACGAAACGTCAAAGACGAGGTTTAATTAATGGATTAGGGTCCATAATTAAATGTTTAACCGGAAATCTAGATCAAGCCGATGCCGAAAAATATGACGAGCAAATTAATCAAATTTACAACAATCAAAATAAAGTAAAAAACTTGTTGAGCAATCAAATCACATTATTAAACACATCGATAGATGCATTTAAAGAATTAACACAAAACACAACCAAATTATGTTAAAATCACGGATTCTACAAATAGAATCTACTATTAAATCCACTGCTCTAGCTGATACCAATCACTACCAAATATTTCTTATTCAAATGATAATAAACCAAATTACATCAATGTACGAAAGAATATACGACATATTAAACAATATCGAATTGCCATATTTTTCGCAAAATTAAACACCGTTCATAATTCAATTCAACGCCGTTCATAATTCAATAATTAAACCAATCGAATTGCTAAAAGAAATTCAAATTATACAAAAATCACTTACAAACGTTAAACTGGTATTTGAGCCAACTATTGAAAATATTCTAAATTTTGAAAATATACTTGAAATCAAAAGTTACTCCAAACAATTTGAAATAGTATTTTTGATTGAAATACCTTTGGTAAAAATTGAAAATTACCAATACTATCACTTATACCCATTACCGACTTTGCAAAATAAATCCTACAAAATGATCCTACCAAAAATTTCACAAAAATGCGACAAATTGTAATCAGATTCAAGTTGAGTTCGAAAGCATTCAAATACAAAAAATGTCCAAAAATAGATGGATAATCGTGACATCAGAACTTACTGTAGCAATTCAACAATGCGGAAATATAAAAGATAACGTCCCATTGTTAGGAACATATGTACTAGAATCTAATCCTTCATGTATAATAACTATAAATAATCAAGTTCTGAAAACATACAAAGATGTAAAAGCAAATTTTAAAAATATTCAACTACCAAGATTAGACATAGACAAAACAGAGTATACAATCAAATATGATCCATTACCAATAAACCTAAATTCAGTAAACATTCATAAACTAGTTAATGCTCAAAGAGATTTACAAAATAATAAAAAACAGAATCGTTAAAGACGAACGATATTTATAAAACAAGTATTTGGACCATATTACTGTATATCATCTTAACCGCGCTAATTTTGTACGCAATTTATAACAAATTCATCAAACACAAACTGAACAAGGCCCAAGGACCGAAAAATTGTCATCTGAAGGAAAATAACCAAAGGATAATTTTCCATCCACGTCGGGAGGAGTTACGTTCACCGATTCCAACGGATTCCGACGTCAGCTGTTGTAGCGGTCGGACGTGCGTAGTGTGTGCCCTGGTGTTTTAAGGCGATTGTGTGCGACTAGACGCTTGTTAATTAAACTATTGTGTTGTGATTGTTCTCCAGACATCGATAGTGACGATAGTAGTTTTTGGTTTAGTGTTAGTACCCCCTGTTAAGGGAAACTCACCCCCGTGATACCAGAACTTTATTAAGACTGACCCCGCCCGCAAAAGGCGTCACCAAGGCGCCAAAGCGTAAGACACGCGCGACCGGAGACGTGTCCGCGAGGAACAGGAGCTTGTAATTAATTTAACACCAGTGAAAGCACTTCAAGCGCAAATACGGCAACAGGACTGGGCGGAGCCATGGATGTGGAACCGCCCATTAACGAAAGACACGAGATACAAAACCTGATATCTCAAACTTTGCAAATGAGAAAAGAAATCAAGATCGCGAGAAGCAAACCCGACACGCAACCGTTGACATCTGTCAAGACGACTAACCGATATGCCGTCCTAGAGAGCCTGCCAACGGAGACAGGCCCCGCCCCCTCAGAAAACGAGGCTACGACAACGCCGGCAAAGGCAAAACGACCGCCGCCGGTCGTAATACATACGCTCCCCACGAATCATGGGGAGTTTGTCAGATCAATTGCTGCCACGTTGGGTAGCAATAATTTCTACCTGAAATACGCCGGAAATAGGGTGAGTGTACACACGCACACAAAGGCCGATTACAATACACTAATCGACAATCTCTCGTCCGCTGAGTATCATGCATACACACCAGCGGGCGAGAAACTAAGGGCGCACGTCCTCAGGGGACTGTCGGCTGATACGAACCCGGACGACATAAAACAAGAACTCGCGCAAAACTACAAACTTGACATTAAGCGCGTCATGAAGATGAGGAACACGTATAGCCCGCCCTTCCTCATCACCATGGATGATAAGGCCACCACTGACCAGCTCAATAACAATTACAAATATGTACTCTATACTAGAGTGAAATGGGAACGATATGAAAGCAATCGTAAGGCTGTGCAATGTCATAGGTGCCAGGAGTGGGGACACGCCACCTCGAATTGCAACGCGAAGTTTAGATGTCTCAAGTGCGGCAAGGGACACCCCACTCCCAAATGCGAGAAACAGCGAACTGAAAAAGCTTTCTGTTATAACTGCAAGGGGGACCACCCCGCGAATTCAATAGACTGTCCGGTGTATAAAAATCTAATTGCAAGGAGGCACAACCAAGCAACTTTAACAAGAAAGAAAGCCCCCCCGCAACAAACGTATGTTGCTGCACCGGTGCCAAAAACGAACGCCTGGACCCACAGGACGCAGCGACAACAGCAACAACAAGAGTCCCGCCAGGAGGATCAGCCCCCACCACAGCAGAAACAACGACAACAGTGGCCGCGGCTACCCCAGCAACAGCCACAACACCAACGGCCGCAGCCACCATCGAAACAGCTGCCGACACCACGCGAACGCCAGCCGTCGCCCGACCGAGAAGAGTCGCAGTACCTCCCGCCCATCGTTGTCCCTCGGAAGAGGATCACCGCCCCGCGAACAACTGAGCCTCAAGAGGGGCAACTGGATGACTTCGAGGAGCTAACAAGGGAAGTACAGCGGCTTAACAGCCTAGTTAATATTACAAGAATGCTGGCCATGGTCAGGCAACTAAACAACCGGGTCGCAGGAGTCACAAGCGAGAGACTAAAATTTAATATTTTTGTAGCTTTTTGTGCCGAACTCGATGACTAGACTCAAAGTGTGTACTTGGAACGCCAACGGACTACGTAACAAAATCGGGGAACTCATCCAGTTCCTCGATGGACACGACATTGACATTATGTGCATCAACGAAACGAAATTGACGGACGCGGACAACGTAACCTTTCGTGGTTACGTAACCGAACGACGCGACAGAAATGGACGCGGCGGGGGGGTTGCAGTCCTAATTAGGAATGGCAAACCCTTCCTACGCGTTCGGAATAACGAAACAGATCACCCTGAGCTAATCTCGGTTAAGTTTCAGGATGACCTCACGATAACGGCCTGGTACAAACCGACGTCACGGATTACGCAACGAGACATCCAGGCGCTCCTAGGTATCTCGGCAAGGACAATAGTGGTGGGAGATGTCAACGCTAGACACAGGACGTGGAACTGTCACAGAAACAACGCTAACGGGACGACCCTACAAAACTATATGTTTACACATAACGGCTTTGTGGCATTTCCGGACACGCCAACGCATCATCCGACTAACGGAACAAGGCCAACGACGACCGACATCGCGGTGGTGAGAAACGTGACCAACATGTCGGATCTCATCACCGTGGAAGACCTAAATTGAGACCACTACTCCGTTACATTGTGGGCGGGGCTACATACGCGAAGCGACTGGTGAAAATCACCGACTATCGCACGGCGGACTGGCCTTTGTTCCGACGATTCTTGGACAGCCGGGTAGTAATAAACCGGGACCTGGACACGCCTGACAAACTAGAACAAGCAGTCACCGAGCTGACGGAGGCAATAAAATACGCACGTAATCATACGATTAAAACTCGTACGATTGACCCACAGAGACCAGACATCCTTCCTGATCACATACTCCAAGACATACGGGACCGAAACAGACAACGGAAAATCTGGCAAAGGACCAAACTAGACGCCGACCCACTCAGAATTAACCAACTGACGAGACGAATACGAGACAAAATATGGACACACCGTAACAAGAGGTGGACCGACAAACTAACGAGACTGACCGCCAGCGACGGATCCCTCTGGCGCGTGACGGCGCGGATGAGGAAGAAATTTCAACCCGTGCCGCCGCTCGTGCACGGAGGGGTCACACACATGACAGACGAGGGGACAGCGGAGACGCTCGCTAACTGCTTCGAAACGATTCACGACATCGGACTCGACGTACTGACAAACAAACAACTGGGCGTGGTCGAGTTCGTAAGAACACATATAAACCACGCGGACCGAGAGCGAAACTCACGAATTGTTACCAGCCAATCACCGCCTTACGATCACAACTCAACTTGACCGTCGAATACAGGTCACACACGCGCCAACGACGACACGTGCGCTCGGTCAAAACATATTTTTCAAAACACACACGTGCCCACGGGGAACCACAAATTATGAAAAAATATGTTTACGACACCGCAAAACGCACGCGCAACTACGGAAAACGGCCTATATAACGGCACCGAAAATGAGTAATGAATCAGTTCTCTCCGAGCAGTCAGTTCTCTCCGAGCTAACAGTTCGAGAAGCTCATTTATTACAGATCAACGCTTCGACTAAGAATCCAGCCCTTGCACTCCGCAAGCATCTTATAAGAACACATCTGTACAGAAACCTCTTCGTCGACACGAAGCCAGACCCCCAGGTCTCACCGCAACGAACCTCGTTCGTGTGGCATAAATCATGGTGGCTCGTAAACTAAATTCTACGACTTTTTATTTCCGAGTTACCTCAAAACCCGAACGTCCCGAATTCGACACATTCGACGACAAACTTCTTGGTGCCCAAGTGATAAATCCAAATCCGACCCCAAATTCCTCGTTTCTGCTCAAACCATACAACATCCCAAAGCCCCCCCCCCGTTTAATAATTGGCGCCCAACGTGGGGCTTGTTCTTCTGGAAATCCAAAAACAATTGGCTCCCTGAACGTGCGATTCCAGAAGACTCAGGTGACCGACGCCACCAGAACCTACCCGATCTCCAACTGAGCTAAGGCGAACGAGGAAGATGGCACCCAAGAAGACGAAAAAGAGGAACAGCACCTCATTTTTGGAGACACCTCCAATGGCGCCCAACCTAACCCAAACTGTGACCATGACCGAGGAAATGCTGGAGCGTATCCTCGGCAGGTTGCAAAACCATCAACCAAAATCCAAAATGCCCGAATTCAAAGGCCTCTCGACAGAGGACCCATGCGCCTTTCTACAGGGCATGGCGAAGTACTTTGTGGAAAACAGAGTCGAGCCAGAAGACCGAATGTTATTGGTCGCGGACCAGCTACTGGACCAAGCCAGAGCTTGGTATCGCCCATTAGCGCACTTACGGCTGACTTGGAAAGTCTTCGCCGAAAGGCTAGAAGAAAAATTTAACGGAGCAGAAGAAACCACTGGCCTTATGGCGGACCTGTACGGCGGTCAGCAAAGAACGCCCAGAGGGACGGAAGCATTCCTACTTGAAAAAAAACGCGCTTTATCATCGGCTGCAGCCCCAAGTCCTGGAAGAACAGAGAGTTGCCCAAATGGTGGAATGCCTTCACCCGAGCATCAGGATCCAGCTGCGAAGAAATCGACCAGGAAGTCTTTCCAAACTACTGCAGCTGGCCTGCAGCATCGAAAAAGACCTGATGACCCAGCCGAAGTCAACAACCCAGACAACGGTAAGATCGAACCCCGCACCTCCAAACCAGCCGAAGTGCTGGCACTGTCCGGACTATCACCGAAACCGAGACTGCCCAACACTGAAAGCACGACAAGAGAATTCGGGAAATGGACCAACGATCGGAACTGGACCAACTGCCCGATCGTAAACCAAATAGGGTCCACCAGAACGTATATCCGGGGAGGCCCGGTACCAGACGCGACGCCTAGGAAGGAATCAGTAGCGCTGGCAGGCGGTAGTCAAACCTTCGCCACCGAAGGAACTACTACTGTCCAGTTTGCTACCATTAGCGAACTAATGACCGACGACTTCCTAGCCGCTAATGTTCTCCGCGAGGACACAGTACTGGGCCAACCTCTTCCAAAGTTCGAAAAAGCTGAAATGCACGTAGGCGAAGAATGCCTCCACTACGGCACTCCAACCACTACACCAGCTTACTGGTCTGAAGGACGAACCCAAGCAGAAACCCAACCACTTGTAGAAAGGACCAGGGTCTGGCTCCGCCTGGTGGCGAAGTTGAAGCAGTGGACCGAATATTTTCACAAGTCGGCCAGGTTTTCACAACGGAGTCCTCAAACCTACCCCAACCTCCAGAAGACTTGCATTGCGGGAGTACGACAGCGATCCCAGAACAGTCCAGGCGACTCATCGACGACTTCACCGTTGACAAGGAAGGAGCCAGTGAACAACTTCTGCCGCCAGCCGCAGAAGAACCCACTGCCACAGCCCTCCTTCCATTGGAACCAACAGTCAAGATGAGCCCTACCACGGCTGTTCTCTCGCCTGAAACACCCCGTCCACCGGAACTGGCAAGCAGACCCCGTCCCTCCAGCCCAGAACCTGAGTGGACCACCAAGTCGAAGAGGCGGAGATCAGCATATCCACCACAAGCCCCGCTAAAGATAGCGATACGAGGACCCAAGACTTCCACAGACTACCTCCGACGTAGGCGGCTTCACCACGACACGCGCCCACCCTCCAAGGGAAAACCTCCCCCAGAAGTTCACCAACCTACATCGGACCTACCATGGACCAAGCATCCATGCGAAAACAACAGCCCCGCCCCAGTGCAAAAACACTCAGTGAAGTGACACCCCCCGCGTGACACTCAGTGAAGTGAACCCCCCCCCATGACACTCAGTGAAGTGAAACCCCCCATGACACTCAGTGAAGTGCACCCCACCCTGAACACTGTACATTTTTTGTAAAAATGCTTGTACCACTATTTTTATTTTTGTAAATAAAAATACCGCCACCATGCCACGACGCCACAAAAAAGCCACACAAATCGAGTCGCGATCTAAATGGAGAGGGGTGGTGTTACCAGCCAATCACCGCCTTACCATCACGACTCAACTTGACCGTCGAATACAGGTCACACACGCGCCAACGACGACACGTGCGCTCGGTCAAAACATATTTTTCAAAATACACACGTTCCCACGGGGAACCACAAATTATGAAAAAATATGTTTACGAAACCGCAAAACGCACGCGCAACTACGGAAAACGGCCTATATAACGGCACCGAAAATGAGTAATAAATCAGTTCTCTCCGAGCAGCCAGTTCTCTCCGAGCTAACAGTTCGAGAAGCTCATTTATTACAGATCAACGCTTCGACTAAGAATCCAGCCCTTGCACTCCGCAAGTATCTTATAAGAACACATCTGTACAGAAACCTCTTCGTCGACACGAAGCCAGACCCCCAGGTCTCACCGCAACGAACCCCGTTCGTGTGGCATAAATCATGGTGGCTCGTAAACTAAATTCTACGACTTTTTATTTCCGAGTTACCTCAAAACCCGAACGTCCCGAATTCGACACATTCGACGACAAACTTCTTGGTGCCCAAGTGATAAATCCAAATCCGACCCCAAATTCCTCGTTTCTGCCGAAACCATACAACATCCCAAAGTCCCCCCCGTGTAACAGAATTAAGTTAGCGAGCCCACGAGAAATTTTCGCCGTGATCAAGCGGCAAGGTCCGCTGAAAGCCCCGGGACCCGACAATATACAAAATAAGATCCTAAGAAACCTCTCCCGAAAAGGACTCGTACAACTGACGTACCTAATTAACGCGACGATGTCCCTGCAGCACTTTCCAAGCCACTGGAAGAGTGCTGTAGTAATTCCTATTCACAAACCTGGTAAACAACGAGACAAATCGGACAGCTACAGACCTATTGGCCTCCTCAGCAGCCTTTCGAAGGTGACTGAGACAATAATAAACAAACGGTTGTGGGATCAAGTCGAAAGGCGAGATCTACTCATAAACGTGCAATTTGGTTTCCGACCCGAACATGACACCGTACAACAAGTGGCGCGACTTGTGACCGACATACGGAAAACGTTTAATCGGAACCAAGTTGTGGCAATGACGCTACTGGACCTGCATAAAGCATTTGACACGGTATGGATAGATGGACTAATACATAAATTAATCAAATACGGACTAGACATGTCATTAATCAGACTGATCTATTCATACCCAAAGGACAGACAATTCAAAATCAGACTTAATCATAACATGTCAGCGCCTCATCTCATAAGGGCAGGAGTGCCCCAAGGCTCAGTCTTGGGTCCACAACTGTTCTCATTATACATTAATGACATACCGACTAAGGATTACACATCAATCGCCCTCTTCGCGATACGGCCATATACGCATCATCCAGCTCAGAATGCATTGCACACGCGAAAATAGACACCCACATGAGGGAACTCGAACGGTACTTCAGTGACTGTAAATTGACAGTGAATCCGACTAAATGTGAAAGCATCACATTCACGCGACGAAACAGAACATACACGATACCGAACCCGACAAGGGTCAACGGTATCGTAATACCTCTAACAACGACAGTGAGATATCTAGGGGTCACATTAGACACAAAGACAACGTTTGGTGCACATATACAACACGCGAACAGAATGGGACACGCTGCTATGAGATCGGTGTACGCACTAGTCTCAAAAAGCAGCAGATTTACGACAGACAACAAACTTTTACTCTACAAGGCAATTATAAGACCAACAATGACATACGCGTCACCTGTATGGTGCGGAGCAGCTCACACCAACTTGCGTAAGGTGCAGGTAGCGCAGAACAAGTGTCTCAGGTTTGCCCTGGGCACCGACCGATACGTGACCTACATACATACGCGGACATGCCTCTACTGACGACGTACATAAAGGAGATGGCGGAACGCTTTTACCGGCGGACCGCCACTCATGACAACCCACTTATACGAGACATAACAGAACAGAGACACGTGGAGGGACATAGACACACTCACAAATTACCTTACGAAACGCTGGACCTATACTACGAGGACAGGACGGACTAACATAAAATTCCAAAAGTAACGAACCAAAAAACAGGACGTACGGGGCGGGTTTTTGAGAGTTTCCGGTCGACTACACGAAATAGAAGTAACAGACGTACGGACAACACGACCTTGACAAATCGAGGGAGGCACCGGAACTGATAATAAATGTTAGTGTGAGATATCCTCCTAATAAGCGCTCGCGTAGGAGTAGGGGATTTTAATTATGTGTTGTATATGTATTTTTATTGTAAATATGTATTTTATTGATTTTAAATAAAAAACATTGACTTTGACTTTGATTCCAACGTATGACTACACGATGTCTCGTCAGCACATTATTTTAATATATAAGACGAAACTGTATTAGATTAGTTAGTTCTATTGTAACTTTCGTAGCAGCTGAAATAAACTTTTAAAAACATTTCATCATGTTTTGAGAAGTTAACTCGCACGCGATGGTTAAGCCTTCTTCCATTGATCGAACGGATTTTAAAGTTATAGAGTGGCTTGAAATCACTAGTTTTATCGACGAATGACATTCCAAAGGTTCTGGAGAATTTGTTCTCTGATGATTCTGAAATAAAATGTGCTTTTGGCTTCTACAGAGCTCATTGCAGCTGTTTCAGCAAACGTTGCTGATACTTGAAAAGAAGGACCTTGTGCTTCCTGAAAGGATAGAATCTGTCGAAAATCTGCCACAAAAGGTCACTGAGAGGATGCATGGTGCCATGACTCAATCTAAGCTGCAATTAATTGAAGATTCTGATTCGGATCATCGACTAGGAACAGAATTTTCGACGTTTTATTCAACAGCCGTTGATTACATTCAAAAGTGGTTCAGAATTACCGATTATCCGTCTTCTACTAAGTGGCTAAAGCTGAAATTCGTCGAAACAATATCGTACAAAGATATTCGAAAATCTGCAGAGTTTCTAATGTCAGAAATACGCCGGAAATAGGGTGAGTGTACACACGCACACAAAGGCCGATTACAATACACTAATCGACAATCTCTCGTCCGCTGAGTATCATGCATACACACCAGCGGGCGAGAAACTAAGGGCGCACGTCCTCAGGGGACTGTCGGCTGATACGAACCCGGACGACATAAAACAAGAACTCGCGCAAAACTACAAACTTGACATTAAGCGCGTCATGAAGATGAGGAACACGTATAGCCCGCCCTTCCTCATCACCATGGATGATAAGGCCACCACTGACCAGCTCAATAACAATTACAAATATGTACTCTATACTAGAGTGAAATGGGAACGATATGAAAGCAATCGTAAGGCTGTGCAATGTCATAGGTGCCAGGAGTGGGGACACGCCACCTCGAATTGCAACGCGAAGTTTAGATGTCTCAAGTGCGGCAAGGGACACCCCACTCCCAAATGCGAGAAATGGCGAACTGAGAAAGCTTTCTGTTATAACTGCAAGGGGGACCACCCCGCGAATTCAATAGACTGTCCGGTGTATAAAAATCTAATTGCAAGGAGGCACAACCAAGCAACTTTAACAAGAAAGAAAGCCCCCCCGCAACAAACGTATGTTGCTGCACCGGTGCCAAAAACGAACGCCTGGACCCACAGGACGCAGCGACAACAGCAACAACAAGAGTCCCGCCAGGAGGATCAGCCCCCACCACAGCAGAAACAACGACAACAGTGGCCGCGGCTACCCCAGCAACAGCCACAACACCAACGGCCGCAGCCACCATCGAAACAGCTGCCGACACCACGCGAACGCCAGCCGTCGCCCGACCGAGAAGAGTCGCAGTACCTCCCGCCCATCGTTGTCCCTCGGAAGAGGATCACCGCCCCGCGAACAACTGAGCCTCAAGAGGGGCAACTGGATGACTTCGAGGAGCTAACAAGGGAAGTACAGCGGCTTAACAGCCTAGTTAATATTACAAGAATGCTGGCCATGGTCAGGCAACTAAACAACCGGGTCGCAGGAGTCACAAGCGAGAGACTAAAATTTAATATTTTTGTAGCTTTTTGTGCCGAACTCGATGACTAGACTCAAAGTGTGTACTTGGAACGCCAACGGACTACGTAACAAAATCGGGGAACTCATCCAGTTCCTCGATGGACACGACATTGACATTATGTGCATCAACGAAACGAAATTGACGGACGCGGACAACGTAACCTTTCGTGGTTACGTAACCGAACGACGCGACAGAAATGGACGCGGCGGGGGGGTTGCAGCCCTAATTAGGAATGGCAAACCCTTCCTACGCGTTCGGAATAACGAAACAGATCACCCTGAGCTAATCTCGGTTAAGTTTCAGGATGACCTCACGATAACGGCCTGGTACAAACCGACGTCACGGATTACGCAACGAGACATCCAGGCGCTCCTAGGTATCTCGGCAAGGACAATAGTGGTGGGAGATGTCAACGCTAGACACAGGACGTGGAACTGTCACAGAAACAACGCTAACGGGACGACCCTACAAAACTATATGTTTACACATAACGGCTTTGTGGCATTTCCGGACACGCCAACGCATCATCCGACTAACGGAACAAGGCCAACGACGACCGACATCGCGGTGGTGAGAAACGTGACCAACATGTCGGATCTCATCACCGTGGAAGACCTAAATTGAGACCACTACTCCGTTACATTGTGGGCGGGGCTACATACGCGAAGCGACTGGTGAAAATCACCGACTATCGCACGGCGGACTGGCCTTTGTTCCGACGATTCTTGGACAGCCGGGTAGTAATAAACCGGGACCTGGACACGCCTGACAAACTAGAACAAGCAGTCACCGAGCTGACGGAGGCAATAAAATACGCACGTAATCATACGATTAAAACTCGTACGATTGACCCACAGAGACCAGACATCCTTCCTGATCACATACTCCAAGACATACGGGACCGAAACAGACAACGGAAAATCTGGCAAAGGACCAAACTAGACGCCGACCCACTCAGAATTAACCAACTGACGAGACGAATACGAGACAAAATATGGACACACCGTAACAAGAGGTGGACCGACAAACTAACGAGACTGACCGCCAGCGACGGATCCCTCTGGCGCGTGACGGCGCGGATGAGGAAGAAATTTCAACCCGTGCCGCCGCTCGTGCACGGAGGGGTCACACACATGACAGACGAGGGGACAGCGGAGACGCTCGCTAACTGCTTCGAAACGATTCACGACATCGGACTCGACGTACTGACAAACAAACAACTGGGCGTGGTCGAGTTCGTAAGAACACATATAAACCACGCGGACCGAGAGCGAAACTCACGAATTGTTACCAGCCAATCACCGCCTTACGATCACAACTCAACTTGACCGTCGAATACAGGTCACACACGCGCCAACGACGACACGTGCGCTCGGTCAAAACATATTTTTCAAAACACACACGTGCCCACGGGGAACCACAAATTATGAAAAAATATGTTTACGACACCGCAAAACGCACGCGCAACTACGGAAAACGGCCTATATAACGGCACCGAAAATGAGTAATGAATCAGTTCTCTCCGAGCAGTCAGTTCTCTCCGAGCTAACAGTTCGAGAAGCTCATTTATTACAGATCAACGCTTCGACTAAGAATCCAGCCCTTGCACTCCGCAAGCATCTTATAAGAACACATCTGTACAGAAACCTATTCGTCGACACGAAGCCAGACCCCCAGGTCTCACCGCAACGAACCTCGTTCGTGTGGCATAAATCATGGTGGCTCGTAAACTAAATTCTACGACTTTTTATTTCCGAGTTACCTCAAAACCCGAACGTCCCGAATTCGACACATTCGACGACAAACTTCTTGGTGCCCAAGTGATAAATCCAAATCCGACCCCAAATTCCTCGTTTCTGCTCAAACCATACAACATCCCAAAGCCCCCCCCCCCCCCCCGTTTAATAATTGGCGCCCAACGTGGGGCTTGTTCTTCTGGAAATCCAAAAACAATTGGCTCCCTGAACGTGCGATTCCAGAAGACTCAGGTGACCGACGCCACCAGAACCTACCCGATCTCCAACTGAGCTAAGGCGAACGAGGAAGATGGCACCCAAGAAGACGAAAAAGAGGAACAGCACCTCATTTTTGGAGACACCTCCAATGGCGCCCAACCTAACCCAAACTGTGACCATGACCGAGGAAATGCTGGAGCGTATCCTCGGCAGGTTGCAAAACCATCAACCAAAATCCAAAATGCCCGAATTCAAAGGCCTCTCGACAGAGGACCCATGCGCCTTTCTACAGGGCATGGCGAAGTACTTTGTGGAAAACAGAGTCGAGCCAGAAGACCGAATGTTATTGGTCGCGGACCAGCTACTGGACCAAGCCAGAGCTTGGTATCGCCCATTAGCGCACTTACGGCTGACTTGGAAAGTCTTCGCCGAAAGGCTAGAAGAAAAATTTAACGGAGCAGAAGAAACCACTGGCCTTATGGCGGACCTGTACGGCGGTCAGCAAAGAACGCCCAGAGGGACGGAAGCATTCCTACTTGAAAAAAAACGCGCTTTATCATCGGCTGCAGCCCCAAGTCCTGGAAGAACAGAGAGTTGCCCAAATGGTGGAATGCCTTCACCCGAGCATCAGGATCCAGCTGCGAAGAAATCGACCAGGAAGTCTTTCCAAACTACTGCAGCTGGCCTGCAGCATCGAAAAAGACCTGATGACCCAGCCGAAGTCAACAACCCAGACAACGGTAAGATCGAACCCCGCACCTCCAAACCAGCCGAAGTGCTGGCACTGTCCGGACTATCACCGAAACCGAGACTGCCCAACACTGAAAGCACGACAAGAGAATTCGGGAAATGGACCAACGATCGGAACTGGACCAACTGCCCGATCGTAAACCAAATAGGGTCCACCAGAACGTATATCCGGGGAGGCCCGGTACCAGACGCGACGCCTAGGAAGGAATCAGTAGCGCTGGCAGGCGGTAGTCAAACCTTCGCCACCGAAGGAACTACTACTGTCCAGTTTGCTACCATTAGCGAACTAATGACCGACGACTTCCTAGCCGCTAATGTTCTCCGCGAGGACACAGTACTGGGCCAACCTCTTCCAAAGTTCGAAAAAGCTGAAATGCACGTAGGCGAAGAATGCCTCCACTACGGCACTCCAACCACTACACCAGCTTACTGGTCTGAAGGACGAACCCAAGCAGAAACCCAACCACTTGTAGAAACGGACCAGGGTCTGGCTCCGCCTGGTGGCGAAGTTGAAGCAGTGGACCGAATATTTTCACAAGTCGGCCAGGTTTTCACAACGGAGTCCTCAAACCTACCCCAACCTCCAGAAGACTTGCATTGCGGGAGTACGACAGCGATCCCAGAACAGTCCAGGCGACTCATCGACGACTTCACCGTTGACAAGGAAGGAGCCAGTGAACAACTTCTGCCGCCAGCCGCAGAAGAACCCACTGCCACAGCCCTCCTTCCATTGGAACCAACAGTCAAGATGAGCCCTACCACGGCTGTTCTCTCGCCTGAAACACCCCGTCCACCGGAACTGGCAAGCAGACCCCGTCCCTCCAGCCCAGAACCTGAGTGGACCACCAAGTCGAAGAGGCGGAGATCAGCATATCCACCACAAGCCCCGCTAAAGATAGCGATACGAGGACCCAAGACTTCCACAAACTACCTCCGACGTAGGCGGCTTCACCACGGCACGCGCCCACCCTCCAAGGGAAAACCTCCCCCAGAAGTTCACCAACCTACATCGGACCTACCATGGACCAAGCATCCATGCGAAAACAACAGCCCCGCCCCAGTGCAAAAACACTCAGTGAAGTGACACCCCCCGCGTGACACTCAGTGAAGTGAACCCCCCCATGACACTCAGTGAAGTGAAACCCCCCATGACACTCAGTGAAGTGCACCCCATCCTGAACACTGTACATTTTTTGTAAAAATGCTTGTACCACTATTTTTATTTTTGTAAATAAAAATACCGCCACCATGCCACGACGCCACAAAAAAGCCACACAAATCGAGTCGCGATCTAAATGGAGAGGGGTGGTGTTACCAGCCAATCACCGCCTTACCATCACGACTCAACTTGACCGTCGAATACAGGTCACACACGCGCCAACGACGACACGTGCGCTCGGTCAAAACATATTTTTCAAAATACACACGTGCCCACGGGGAACCACAAATTATGAAAAAATATGTTTACGAAACCGCAAAACGCACGCGCAACTACGGAAAACGGCCTATATAACGGCACCGAAAATGAGTAATAAATCAGTTCTCTCCGAGCAGCCAGTTCTCTCCGAGCTAACAGTTCGAGAAGCTCATTTATTACAGATCAACGCTTCGACTAAGAATCCAGCCCTTGCACTCCGCAAGTATCTTATAAGAACACATCTGTACAGAAACCTCTTCGTCGACACGAAGCCAGACCCCCAGGTCTCACCGCAACGAACCCCGTTCGTGTGGCATAAATCATGGTGGCTCGTAAACTAAATTCTACGACTTTTTATTTCCGAGTTACCTCAAAACCCGAACGTCCCGAATTCGACACATTCGACGACAAACTTCTTGGTGCCCAAGTGATAAATCCAAATCCGACCCCAAATTCCTCGTTTCTGCCCAAACCATACAACATCCCAAAGTCCCCCCCCCGTGTAACAGAATTAAGTTAGCGAGCCCACGAGAAATTTTCGCCGTGATCAAGCGGCAAGGTCCGCTGAAAGCCCCGGGACCCGACAATATACAAAATAAGATCCTAAGAAACCTCTCCCGAAAAGGACTCGTACAACTGACGTACCTAATTAACGCGACGATGTCCCTGCAGCACTTTCCAAGCCACTGGAAGAGTGCTGTAGTAATTCCTATTCACAAACCTGGTAAACAACGAGACAAATCGGACAGCTACAGACCTATTGGCCTCCTCAGCAGCCTTTCGAAGGTGACTGAGACAATAATAAACAAACGGTTGTGGGATCAAGTCGAAAGGCGAGATCTACTCATAAACGTGCAATTTGGTTTCCGACCCGAACATGACACCGTACAACAAGTGGCGCGACTTGTGACCGACATACGGAAAACGTTTAATCGGAATCAAGTTGTGGCAATGACGCTACTGGACCTGCATAAAGCATTTGACACGGTATGGATAGATGGACTAATACATAAATTAATCAAATACGGACTAGACATGTCATTAATCAGACTGATCTATTCATACCCAAAGGACAGACAATTCAAAATCAGACTTAATCATAACATGTCAGCGCCTCATCTCATAAGGGCAGGAGTGCCCCAAGGCTCAGTCTTGGGTCCACAACTGTTCTCATTATACATTAATGACATACCGACTAAGGATTACACATCAATCGCCCTCTTCGCGATACGGCCATATACGCATCATCCAGCTCAGAATGCATTGCACACGCGAAAATAGACACCCACATGAGGGAACTCGAACGGTTCTTCAGTGACTGTAAATTGACAGTGAATCCGACTAAATGTGAAAGCATCACATTCACGCGACGAAACAGAACATACACGATACCGAACCCGACAAGGGTCAACGGTATCGTAATACCTCTAACAACGACAGTGAGATATCTAGGGGTCACATTAGACACAAAGACAACGTTTGGTGCACATATACAACACGCGAACAGAATGGGACACGCTGCTATGAGATCGGTGTACGCACTAGTCTCAAAAAGCAGCAGATTTACGACAGACAACAAACTTTTACTCTACAAGGCAATTATAAGACCAACAATGACATACGCGTCACCTGTATGGTGCGGAGCAGCTCACACCAACTTGCGTAAGCTGCAGGTAGCGCAGAACAAGTGTCTCAGGTTTGCCCTGGGCACCGACCGATACGCACGTATACGTGACCTACATACATACGCGGACATGCCTCTACTGACGACGTACATAAAGGAGATGGCGGAACGCTTTTACCGGCGGACCGCCACTCATGACAACCCACTTATACGAGACATAACAGAACAGAGACACGTGGAGGGACATAGACACACTCACAAATTACCTTACGAAACGCTGGACCTATACTACGAGGACAGGACGGACTAACATAAAATTCCAAAAGTAACGAACCAAAAAACAGGACGTACGGGGCGGGTTTTTGAGAGTTTCCGGTCGACTACACGAAATAGAAGTAACAGACGTACGGACAACACGACCTTGACAAATCGAGGGAGGCACCGGAACTGATAATAAATGTTAGTGTGAGATATCCTCCTAATAAGCGCTCGCGTAGGAGTAGGGGATTTTAATTATGTGTTGTATATGTATTTTTATTGTAAATATGTATTTTATTGATTTTAAATAAAAAACATTGACTTTGACTTTGATTCCAACGTATGACTACACGATGTCTCGTCAGCACATTATTTTAATATATAAGACGAAACTGTATTAGATTAGTTAGTTCTATTGTAACTTTCGTAGCAGCTGAAATAAACTTTTAAAAACATTTCATCATGTTTTGAGAAGTTAACTCGCACGCGATGGTTAAGCCTTCTTCCATTGATCGAACGGATTTTAAAGTTATAGAGTGGCTTGAAATCACTAGTTTTATCGACGAATGACATTCCAAAGGTTCTGGAGAATTTGTTCTCTGATGATTCTGAAATAAAATGTGCTTTTGGCTTCTACAGAGCTCATTGCAGCTGTTTCAGCAAACGTTGCTGATACTTGAAAAGAAGGACCTTGTGCTTCCTGAAAGGATAGAATCTGTCGAAAATCTGCCACAAAAGGTCACTGAGAGGATGCATGGTGCCATGACTCAATCTAAGCTGCAATTAATTGAAGATTCTGATTCGGATCATCGACTAGGAACAGAATTTTCGACGTTTTATTCAACAGCCGTTGATTACATTCAAAAGTGGTTCAGAATTACCGATTATCCGTCTTCTACTAAGTGGCTAAAGCTGAAATTCGTCGAAACAATATCGTACAAAGATATTCGAAAATCTGCAGAGTTTCTAATGTCAGAAATACGCCGGAAATAGGGTGAGTGTACACACGCACACAAAGGCCGATTACAATACACTAATCGACAATCTCTCGTCCGCTGAGTATCATGCATACACACCAGCGGGCGAGAAACTAAGGGCGCACGTCCTCAGGGGACTGTCGGCTGATACGAACCCGGACGACATAAAACAAGAACTCGCGCAAAACTACAAACTTGACATTAAGCGCGTCATGAAGATGAGGAACACGTATAGCCCGCCCTTCCTCATCACCATGGATGATAAGGCCACCACTGACCAGCTCAATAACAATTACAAATATGTACTCTATACTAGAGTGAAATGGGAACGATATGAAAGCAATCGTAAGGCTGTGCAATGTCATAGGTGCCAGGAGTGGGGACACGCCACCTCGAATTGCAACGCGAAGTTTAGATGTCTCAAGTGCGGCAAGGGACACCCCACTCCCAAATGCGAGAAATGGCGAACTGAGAAAGCTTTCTGTTATAACTGCAAGGGGGACCACCCCGCGAATTCAATAGACTGTCCGGTGTATAAAAATCTAATTGCAAGGAGGCACAACCAAGCAACTTTAACAAGAAAGAAAGCCCCCCCGCAACAAACGTATGTTGCTGCACCGGTGCCAAAAACGAACGCCTGGACCCACAGGACGCAGCGACAACAGCAACAACAAGAGTCCCGCCAGGAGGATCAGCCCCCACCACAGCAGAAACAACGACAACAGTGGCCGCGGCTACCCCAGCAACAGCCACAACACCAACGGCCGCAGCCACCATCGAAACAGCTGCCGACACCACGCGAACGGCATTGTGGCATTTCCGGACACGCCAACGCATCATCCGACTAACGGAACAAGGCCAACGACGACCGACATCGCGGTGGTGAGAAACGTGACCAACATGTCGGATCTCATCACCGTGGAAGACCTAAATTGAGACCACTACTCCGTTACATTGTGGGCGGGGCTACATACGCGAAGCGACTGGTGAAAATCACCGACTATCGCACGGCGGACTGGCCTTTGTTCCGACGATTCTTGGACAGCCGGGTAGTAATAAACCGGGACCTGGACACGCCTGACAAACTAGAACAAGCAGTCACCGAGCTGACGGAGGCAATAAAATACGCACGTAATCATACGATTAAAACTCGTACGATTGACCCACAGAGACCAGACATCCTTCCTGATCACATACTCCAAGACATACGGGACCGAAACAGACAACGGAAAATCTGGCAAAGGACCAAACTAGACGCCGACCCACTCAGAATTAACCAACTGACGAGACGAATACGAGACAAAATATGGACACACCGTAACAAGAGGTGGACCGACAAACTAACGAGACTGACCGCCAGCGACGGATCCCTCTGGCGCGTGACGGCGCGGATGAGGAAGAAATTTCAACCCGTGCCGCCGCTCGTGCACGGAGGGGTCACACACATGACAGACGAGGGGACAGCGGAGACGCTCGCTAACTGCTTCGAAACGATTCACGACATCGGACTCGACGTACTGACAAACAAACAACTGGGCGTGGTCGAGTTCGTAAGAACACATATAAACCACGCGGACCGAGAGCGAAACTCACGAATTGTTACCAGCCAATCACCGCCTTACGATCACAACTCAACTTGACCGTCGAATACAGGTCACACACGCGCCAACGACGACACGTGCGCTCGGTCAAAACATATTTTTCAAAACACACACGTGCCCACGGGGAACCACAAATTATGAAAAAATATGTTTACGACACCGCAAAACGCACGCGCAACTACGGAAAACGGCCTATATAACGGCACCGAAAATGAGTAATGAATCAGTTCTCTCCGAGCAGTCAGTTCTCTCCGAGCTAACAGTTCGAGAAGCTCATTTATTACAGATCAACGCTTCGACTAAGAATCCAGCCCTTGCACTCCGCAAGCATCTTATAAGAACACATCTGTACAGAAACCTCTTCGTCGACACGAAGCCAGACCCCCAGGTCTCACCGCAACGAACCTCGTTCGTGTGGCATAAATCATGGTGGCTCGTAAACTAAATTCTACGACTTTTTATTTCCGAGTTACCTCAAAACCCGAACGTCCCGAATTCGACACATTCGACGACAAACTTCTTGGTGCCCAAGTGATAAATCCAAATCCGACCCCAAATTCCTCGTTTCTGCTCAAACCATACAACATCCCAAAGCCCCCCCCCCCCCCCCCCCGTTTAATAATTGGCGCCCAACGTGGGGCTTGTTCTTCTGGAAATCCAAAAACAATTGGCTCCCTGAACGTGCGATTCCAGAAGACTCAGGTGACCGACGCCACCAGAACCTACCCGATCTCCAACTGAGCTAAGGCGAACGAGGAAGATGGCACCCAAGAAGACGAAAAAGAGGAACAGCACCTCATTTTTGGAGACACCTCCAATGGCGCCCAACCTAACCCAAACTGTGACCATGACCGAGGAAATGCTGGAGCGTATCCTCGGCAGGTTGCAAAACCATCAACCAAAATCCAAAATGCCCGAATTCAAAGGCCTCTCGACAGAGGACCCATGCGCCTTTCTACAGGGCATGGCGAAGTACTTTGTGGAAAACAGAGTCGAGCCAGAAGACCGAATGTTATTGGTCGCGGACCAGCTACTGGACCAAGCCAGAGCTTGGTATCGCCCATTAGCGCACTTACGGCTGACTTGGAAAGTCTTCGCCGAAAGGCTAGAAGAAAAATTTAACGGAGCAGAAGAAACCACTGGCCTTATGGCGGACCTGTACGGCGGTCAGCAAAGAACGCCCAGAGGGACGGAAGCATTCCTACTTGAAAAAAAACGCGCTTTATCATCGGCTGCAGCCCCAAGTCCTGGAAGAACAGAGAGTTGCCCAAATGGTGGAATGCCTTCACCCGAGCATCAGGATCCAGCTGCGAAGAAATCGACCAGGAAGTCTTTCCAAACTACTGCAGCTGGCCTGCAGCATCGAAAAAGACCTGATGACCCAGCCGAAGTCAACAACCCAGACAACGGTAAGATCGAACCCCGCACCTCCAAACCAGCCGAAGTGCTGGCACTGTCCGGACTATCACCGAAACCGAGACTGCCCAACACTGAAAGCACGACAAGAGAATTCGGGAAATGGACCAACGATCGGAACTGGACCAACTGCCCGATCGTAAACCAAATAGGGTCCACCAGAACGTATATCCGGGGAGGCCCGGTACCAGACGCGACGCCTAGGAAGGAATCAGTAGCGCTGGCAGGCGGTAGTCAAACCTTCGCCACCGAAGGAACTACTACTGTCCAGTTTGCTACCATTAGCGAACTAATGACCGACGACTTCCTAGCCGCTAATGTTCTCCGCGAGGACACAGTACTGGGCCAACCTCTTCCAAAGTTCGAAAAAGCTGAAATGCACGTAGGCGAAGAATGCCTCCACTACGGCACTCCAACCACTACACCAGCTTACTGGTCTGAAGGACGAACCCAAGCAGAAACCCAACCACTTGTAGAAACGGACCAGGGTCTGGCTCCGCCTGGTGGCGAAGTTGAAGCAGTGGACCGAATATTTTCACAAGTCGGCCAGGTTTTCACAACGGAGTCCTCAAACCTACCCCAACCTCCAGAAGACTTGCATTGCGGGAGTACGACAGCGATCCCAGAACAGTCCAGGCGACTCATCGACGACTTCACCGTTGACAAGGAAGGAGCCAGTGAACAACTTCTGCCGCCAGCCGCAGAAGAACCCACTGCCCCAGCCCTCCTTCCATTGGAACCAACAGTCAAGATGAGCCCTACCACGGCTGTTCTCTCGCCTGAAACACCCCGTCCACCGGAACTGGCAAGCAGACCCCGTCCCTCCAGCCCAGAACCTGAGTGGACCACCAAGTCGAAGAGGCGGAGATCAGCATATCCACCACAAGCCCCGCTAAAGATAGCGATACGAGGACCCAAGACTTCCACAAACTACCTCCGACGTAGGCGGCTTCACCACGGCACGCGCCCACCCTCCAAGGGAAAACCTCCCCCAGAAGTTCACCAACCTACATCGGACCTACCATGGACCAAGCATCCATGCGAAAACAACAGCCCCGCCCCAGTGCAAAAACACTCAGTGAAGTGACACCCCCCGCGTGACACTCAGTGAAGTGAACCCCCCCATGACACTCAGTGAAGTGAAACCCCCCATGACACTCAGTGAAGTGCACCCCATCCTGAACACTGTACATTTTTTGTAAAAATGCGTGTACCACTATTTTTATTTTTGTAAATAAAAATACCGCCACCATGCCACGACGCCACAAAAAAGCCACACAAATCGAGTCGCGATCTAAATGGAGAGGGGTGGTGTTACCAGCCAATCACCGCCTTACCATCACGACTCAACTTGACCGTCGAATACAGGTCACACACGCGCCAACGACGACACGTGCGCTCGGTCAAAACATATTTTTCAAAATACACACGTGCCCACGGGGAACCACAAATTATGAAAAAATATGTTTACGAAACCGCAAAACGCACGCGCAACTACGGAAAACGGCCTATATAACGGCACCGAAAATGAGTAATAAATCAGTTCTCTCCGAGCAGCCAGTTCTCTCCGAGCTAACAGTTCGAGAAGCTCATTTATTACAGATCAACGCTTCGACTAAGAATCCAGCCCTTGCACTCCGCAAGTATCTTATAAGAACACATCTGTACAGAAACCTCTTCGTCGACACGAAGCCAGACCCCCAGGTCTCACCGCAACGAACCCCGTTCGTGTGGCATAAATCATGGTGGCTCGTAAACTAAATTCTACGACTTTTTATTTCCGAGTTACCTCAAAACCCGAACGTCCCGAATTCGACACATTCGACGACAAACTTCTTGGTGCCCAAGTGATAAATCCAAATCCGACCCCAAATTCCTCGTTTCTGCCGAAACCATACAACATCCCAAAGTCCCCCCCGTGTAACAGAATTAAGTTAGCGAGCCCACGAGAAATTTTCGCCGTGATCAAGCGGCAAGGTCCGCTGAAAGCCCCGGGACCCGACAATATACAAAATAAGATCCTAAGAAACCTCTCCCGAAAAGGACTCGTACAACTGACGTACCTAATTAACGCGACGATGTCCCTGCAGCACTTTCCAAGCCACTGGAAGAGTGCTGTAGTAATTCCTATTCACAAACCTGGTAAACAACGAGACAAATCGGACAGCTACAGACCTATTGGCCTCCTCAGCAGCCTTTCGAAGGTGACTGAGACAATAATAAACAAACGGTTGTGGGATCAAGTCGAAAGGCGAGATCTACTCATAAACGTGCAATTTGGTTTCCGACCCGAACATGACACCGTACAACAAGTGGCGCGACTTGTGACCGACATACGGAAAACGTTTAATCGGAACCAAGTTGTGGCAATGACGCTACTGGACCTGCATAAAGCATTTGACACGGTATGGATAGATGGACTAATACATAAATTAATCAAATACGGACTAGACATGTCATTAATCAGACTGATCTATTCATACCCAAAGGACAGACAATTCAAAATCAGACTTAATCATAACATGTTAGCGCCTCATCTCATAAGGGCAGGAGTGCCCCAAGGCTCAGTCTTGGGTCCACAACTGTTCTCATTATACATTAATGACATACCGACTAAGGATTACACATCAATCGCCCTCTTCGCGATACGGCCATATACGCATCATCCAGCTCAGAATGCATTGCACACGCGAAAATAGACACCCACATGAGGGAACTCGAACGGTACTTAAGTGACTGTAAATTGACAGTGAATCCGACTAAATGTGAAAGCATCACATTCACGCGACGAAACAGAACATACACGATACCGAACCCGACAAGGGTCAACGGTATCGTAATACCTCTAACAACGACAGTGAGATATCTAGGGGTCACATTAGACACAAAGACAACGTTTGGTGCACATATACAACACGCGAACAGAATGGGACACGCTGCTATGAGATCGGTGTACGCACTAGTCTCAAAAAGCAGCAGATTTACGACAGACAACAAACTTTTACTCTACAAGGCAATTATAAGACCAACAATGACATACGCGTCACCTGTATGGTGCGGAGCAGCTCACACCAACTTGCGTAAGCTGCAGGTAGCGCAGAACAAGTGTCTCAGGTTTGCCCTGGGCACCGACCGATACGCACGTATACGTGACCTACATACATACGCGGACATGCCTCTACTGACGACGTACATAAAGGAGATGGCGGAACGCTTTTACCGGCGGACCGCCACTCATGATAACCCACTTATACGAGACATAACAGAACAGAGACACGTGGAGGGACATAGACACACTCACAAATTACCTTACGAAACGCTGAACCTATACTACGAGGACAGGACGGACTAACATAAAATTCCAAAAGTAACGAACCAAAAAACAGGACGTACGGGGCGGGTTTTTGAGAGTTTCCGGTCGACTACACGAAATAGAAGTAACAGACGTACGGACAACACGACCTTGACAAATCGAGGGAGGCACCGGAACTGATAATAAATGTTAGTGTGAGATATCCTCCTAATAAGCGCTCGCGTAGGAGTAGGGGATTTTAATTATGTGTTGTATATGTATTTTTATTGTAAATATGTATTTTATTGATTTTAAATAAAAAACATTGACTTTGACTTTGATTCCAACGTATGACTACACGATGTCTCGTCAGCACATTATTTTAATATATAAGACGAAACTGTATTAGATTAGTTAGTTCTATTGTAACTTTCGTAGCAGCTGAAATAAACTTTTAAAAACATTTCATCATGTTTTGAGAAGTTAACTCGCACGCGATGGTTAAGCCTTCTTCCATTGATCGAACGGATTTTAAAGTTATAGAGTGGCTTGAAATCACTAGTTTTATCGACGAATGACATTCCAAAGGTTCTGGAGAATTTGTTCTCTGATGATTCTGAAATAAAATGTGCTTTTGGCTTCTACAGAGCTCATTGCAACTGTTTCAGCAAACGTTGCTGATACTTGAAAAGAAGGACCTTGTGCTTCCTGAAAGGATAGAATCTGTCGAAAATCTGCCACAAAAGGTCACTGAGAGGATGCATGGTGCCATGACTCAATCTAAGCTGCAATTAATTGAAGATTCTGATTCGGATCATCGACTAGGAACAGAATTTTCGACGTTTTATTCAACAGCCGTTGATTACATTCAAAAGTGGTTCAGAATTACCGATTATCCGTCTTCTACTAAGTGGCTAAAGCTGAAATTCGTCGAAACAATATCGTACGAAGATATTCGAAAATCTGCAGAGTTTATAATGTCAGAAATTTCTGAAAAAGATTATTTCTTTGATGAAGCTAGCCTTTTTCAAAACGAATCGTTTTTGGATTTGAAGAAATTGGTATACGCAATCTTTGCCATCCCAACGTCGAATGCTGCTGTTGAACGATTTGTTTCATTATGCAAAAGGCAATGAACTGATGATAGAAATTGTCTCAAAATTGAAACTGTTAGAAGTTTAGTACAGATCAAGTTCAATTATTCATTAACGTGCTCTGAAGTGTATGATTATTTGTTAAAAACGATAACTTACTTAGACAAATTCAATCGAGCAATAAGTATGATCATTGATCTGATCGTATTGGTCTTGTATTAATCTAGTTGTGTATGTATGATTTCAGTAAACGTTTATCAACTTAGACGTTTTGCGAAAAAATCCCTTTTTTGGCAGAAAGTATGTGGGAGTCCTAACCAGAAAGAACGTTTTGAAATTCAATTGGGAAGGATGGCAACCCCCAGAAGAATCGTCAAAAAACCAAAATGATATTCCGGAGCCCATTGAATATTTTCGTCGTTACGTTATCCCCAACCTGATAGACCAAATGGTAGAAAAAAAACTAATATTTACGCTATACAAAGCGGAACTACGGGATTCAAACCAACCAATAAAAAAGAAATCGAAGCCCTCATTGGTCTACATCTCTATATGGCATGTTTAGGCTTTCCAATGATTAGCATGTACTGGGAAAATACTTTCGGTCTATCTGTATTTCGGGAATCTATGCACAGAAACAGATTTATGATTGGACCTTCCTACCTTTTGAATGAGTCCAGCGAACAAGAAATTGAATTGACACATAGCAACAAAGAGGAAGGTGACGCAGAAAATGACAGTGAACAATGCCCCTCTCGAATCAAAATTCGTGCATGTGACTCACAGTTACTTGGTGAAATACAATCAATTAGGTAGTTGAATTCAAACTGCACTGCTCGTAAGAATGAAACATCGAAGCTTTGTTTAGAATTTAGACCAATGTACAATATTAAATATTTTAAGAATAAGTTTTAAATATACTAACGTTTTTATGTAAACTAATGGGTAACACCTCAAGGAGCAAACTCCCTAGAAGTCTTCGCATTATTATCAGTACACATGACTGTCGCAGCGTTACCACACTCAAACGGGAATATTTCTATATACATTTTTATTTATTCGCGTTACTATAACGGGTCTCTGTGCCGAAATGTTTTTACGGATGTGTTCGAACAGCCGGCTCGGCCAGTGACCCTTTTTTTGTTCCTTGGTAGCTTGCAGTGGAGATTACAGGTAAACGGCTACGTTTCTCGTGTTTCCGATTTAAAGACCGCATCCGCATAACCGGATAACGAAGAAAATAAACAGCGGAAACTCTAAATAAACATAAAATGAAATATTATTGCCGGCGCGAAATAATTATTTTCGGTAGTCGGTGCGGCTGGGACGTTGGGACGGCAGGTCTTTGCGCGCGACGGTCGCGTTCGGGGATCGGACTACGGGATTTGCAGCTACCCACCACTCCAATGTTGGTAGTGGCAGACAATGTGCTACGGTGTGGCGGATTAAGGGATGCAGCTACCCACCACTCCAATGTTGGTAGTGGCAGACAATGTGCTACGGGATGGCGGATTAAGGGATTCAGCTACCCACCACTCCAATGTTGGTAGTGGCAGACAATGTGCTACGGGGTGCGGATTAAGGGATGCAGCTACCCACCACTCCAATGTTGGTAGTGGCAGACAATGTGCTACGGGGCGGCGGATTAAGGAATGCAGCTACCCACCCAATGTTGGTAGTGGCAGACAATGTGCTACGGGGTGGCGGATTAAGGGATGGGATTTTACGGCTCGGATGCTCGGACGAAGTGACTGCTTCGGATGCAGCGGGCGAAGTCAGCGCTTCAGATGCCTCGGACGGAATGCCTGCTTCTGATGCAGCGGACGGACGGAATGAATCGTACGGTGCGCCCGAACGCCTTATAAGCAAAACGGCCGCGATGACGTCAGGCGTTTCGGTCACGTACGCCAGATTTGTTATTAATCGCACAGATTTCGCGTTAAATATTTTTAACGCGATCTCTATACTTTGTAGATCAACAGCAAATCTGTAACAAGACTGTCGGTTCGTTACAACATATGTAATACTTTATAAACTAAATACAGGAGATTCAACAAGACCAAACAAATATGAAACAGATTTTCGCCGAACGAAATCTCTTCAAACAATACAGTGAAATGAACTCTTATTTCAACAAGTAAATAAGCAGTGTGCGGCAACAATATGTTGAGGAAAGTCATTTAACTAATACAGATAAGTTGAAAAGATTTCATTTACATTTTTTTCAGACTTCGCACTATATCCAGATTTAGGGCCCATTTAAACGAGTAATTTATTAACTTTACAGTCCGTATTCTTTGCAAAATAAAAAGTAGATTGTTTCCTTATGTTCTTGCATCACTTCTGCTCAATTCATAATTGCTCACCATGAATAATATATAAAAGCATTATTTTGCAACCTACAGAGTTAATTGTTCTTCCCACTAAACAGCAGTGGTATAACTTTTTCATTTCGTTTTTCTTTTTATTATAAGACCACAGTAAACACCAGCTGACTGGTTCTCAATTTCATGTATCAGTTTTTATAATTATAATTTTCCCTTAACCTACCATGGGTTGTGATGGCCACCCCACCCCATCTCCAGCATTTTCATTACTTACGTTCCTCAACTACCTTGCAGGAACACCATTTATACATTTGTCCTCAGCATTGAAAAATAAAATTCACTGCTCTACCAAAATTACAACTACTTCGAAAATTCCAAAAGAATAAAAATAGCCAGAAAGACCTCAGGCACCTGACTTTCTTACAAAAAAATCAGACTGATGAACTTTTTCATAAAACTGTTGAGTGACTATTTTTCTTAATGGAGAAACAAAGCACGTCTTCTTATGATATGACTTTTAGTCTGATGTCCATGGTCGATTGGCCACATAGTATGGGTTCTCGAGAAATCTGAAAATAAAAACTACATATTATTCTTTTTGCCACAAAACATAATATAACATTATTGTAAGTAATTTATAATTTTAAATTATAAAGTAATTTATCTGTAATTGCATCCCATGTTTATGCCATTAATTATTGTAATTAATGAACTTTGTTATTGGTTAAAATTAATTTAAACTGGTAGTGTTACAACAAAGTCCAGAGGAGGCAATAAGATATACTTCGATAATACTTTAGAAGAAATGGTTTTGGGAATGATAACCGCGGATCCTATGAGTAGAACTATTGCGGAAAACTGTAATGTAACCTCCACAGCGGTATGAAAAATTTTACATAAACATAATTATCAACCGTACAAACTGCAATGCCATCAGGATATTTTTGATGTTGACCTAGAAAGTAGAATTACTTTTTGCGAAGAAATGCAGGAAAGGGCAAACCAATAGAAAAATTTTCTGAATTCTATTTGTTTCACCGATGAATGTACATTCACATTAAATAATGAGGCAAACACCCAGAACACTCGATATTGGTCTCAAGAGAATCCGCGAATGAATTTAGCTAGAGATGAAATGTAAAGGATATAGGCGTGGCTGGCTATGCGCACTAACAGCTTTTTGGTTTGGAACAATTCATTAGCAGAAAACACCCCCGTTTTCTGCTTGTCTTGTCTTCTGCTTGTCAAAGCAGTGTCGCGAGTTTTGTAGCCCGCTTGCATGTGCTTCGCGTCCGCCTGAAATACCAGTTCGAGCCACTGGACTTTTCCCGCCGCGCAACTTGATGATGACGTACATGTCCTTTACAGCCTGAAACTACTCTACAAGAACTTAATACCCTCAGAAAATTAATATTTGGGCTGGTATTTATAATAATAAAATAATTGGGCCGTTTGAGATAGTATGAAATTTAAATTCGCAAACATATTTACACCTTTTGATAAATGAGGTAGGTCCTGCTTGAAGAATTTGCACATGAAGATCAGGAGGTTTGGTACCAGCACGACGGCTGTCCTGCGCATTTTGATGTGAATGTGAGAGCCCACTTAAACGAAACCTTTCCCAATTGCTGGAAACAAACTAAACGACGGCATCCAAATTTAATTCTCTGCGGGAGGCCATCATTGTGGAATGCAGACATATAACTGAAAGACAACTCGCGAATGTGACAACTGTTTTTTATCATCGGTTGGGATATTGCTTAAACCAGAATGGAGGATTATTCGAACATTTATTGTAAATACCTAACTAGTATTGTGTTTATTTGTGATGTAGTTTGTTTTCGTTTATTTTGTTAATAAAAATGTTTATAATAACTTGACCATTTTACTAATGATAATTTAATGTATGTGCTGTTTAGTAGGAATTTATAAAGTTATTTATAAATTTATAAATTTATAAAGCGACATGAATTCAAGGCAACTCATATTTTATTGAAACATGCATACTATGGCCAGGTTTGGTGGTCATCACTCGGTATATACAAGGGTCAAAGGTGCATTATTTCCTAAAATAATTACATATTTTTTTCAACGGGACTTGTCACGTCATTTACACACAGCAATGTTATGAAAAAATAATAATAAATACAATATAATAAACGTCAACAAATTCGTATAAGTATAGTATATTCTGTAACAAGTTTAGAATATGGCATATTCCGCCCTAGTGGAAAGTTTATCACACGAACCGAAGGCGAGTGTGACGGTTCCACGAGGGCAGAGCAGCCATTCCAAACTCGTTGCAGACTATACTTTTCCTACGACAACAAATCATAAACAATTTGAATACAGAAACAGAGATCTTTGAATGAAGTTATAATTTAAACCGTCAAATTTATTTATTTATGGCCGCCTCTATAAAATCCTTATAAAATGTACACAATACAAAACAATTACAAATAAGCGGTACGTATGGTAGGTTACTAGTTCATCGTCCTACAATAATTGATAATAGATGTCGCCCTCACATTTTTATTTCCATAGATATATAAGTAAAAGATACCGTTGTACCGGATAAACGTATGTCCGTTTAAAAAAAACATATCAACGAAATTGGTACATCTCTCCATTTCTTTTTATATTTAATTAAACGCATTTTTCATCCTTTGAATCATATTACCCGTATGTCGTATACGAATCGGTGGTGATTAAGCAGCCACGAATACATAAGAGTCAGACGATCGACGACGCATGCCTCGCTGTCAATTTGAACTGTTAAATTATTAAAAATTAAAATTTAAATACCAATAAGGTACAGCGAGATCGAAAAAAAATTAGTCAAAGTAGGTCATGAAAAAAAACCGCATGTCTTTTCGTAGTTCGTAAATTTGAAAATGATTATTGACACTGACAAGCCAAACTTCAAGTTGTAATTTTTAGAATAAAGAAAGTCATACAACTAAAACAGTAGTTTAATTAAAGAAGGTAAATCTGATGGTAGACTTGAATTTTATACGGATACATTTGTAAATCCCTTTTTAATATTAGCTGTGTAGTACCAAATGATAAATTTAATTGTTGACCCAGTCTTCGAATGGATGTCGATGGAGTTGCTTCCATGATTTCCCTCGCATTATTCACCACCTCAGCTGTTCGTTTTCTTGGTTTTCCACTACATGTTTTTCTTTGAACACTTTTCTCTAAATAGTTCCACAGCTTGTTGATAAACATCGTTTTTTTGCTCATGGTCAACTTGGACTAATTTTTTATTCGATCACACTGTATTTAATATTAAATAATTGTTTGTAAACAATAAACTACATTACTATGAGATCCTGTATTGTTTGTTCCCTTCCAAGAAATATCGTTTCATCGGTGTGTATGATTAAATTAGTTTTGAAATAATAATAATTATGTTCAGGACAATATAAATTAAGTGTGCAAGCAGATGCGAGGTACATTGGTGATTTACAACCACACAATTTTAATAGTCATGGTATAGTGGTATACGTGCTAAAAGTCGTAAGTGAGAAGTGCTCCTAGCAAAGTCGAATTTTCCTTGGGAAAAAGTAGTGTTTAAATATAGTGCCTGGTACCAAAATATGTAGCCCGACGTAGCGAACAATATCCCGCAATTTGTGACGGGGTAATTTAATTAGGTGCAAGCAAATCTGCGTAAAACATTGTGAACGCAAACAAATCGCACACCGGGCAAGCGAACCTCGGCCGCCGCAGTTTTTGGCTCGGTAAAAAAGGTAAGCCGGCAAAAACATTTTAATACAGTGGTGAAAGTGAGTAATCGACGCGTATTCTAACACGTTAAATAGAAAATTAAAATCGTTAGAATATTTGAAAAAGGAAACGTCGCGTAAAAGAAAGGCGGGAAAGGTAATAAATTTAATATATCGTCAGAAGTATCGGAAAAGGGCCATCGAGGCGCAGAGAAACGGCAAGTGGAGGAGGTAAAGAAAGAGGGGATGACATTTTTACAAAGAGCAAGAGGACGCAAAGGTCACCGGGGAGGGGAGGGGGGAGAAAAAATGAAGAAGGGGATAAAAAGGGCTATAGAAAATTTACTGGATATGATGAAGGATATGATGAAGGAGATAAAAGAAACAAAAAACCAGGTATTGGAATTGAGAAAGGAAAGACAGGAAGACATGGAGTGGAGAAATAATGTAGAATTGGAATGGAAGAAAGAAAAAGAGGAGACAAACGGGAGAATAAGAAAACTAGAAGAAAAAGTAGAATTAATGGAAAAAAGGATAGAAGAAAGAATATTATAATAAGGGGGCTAGAAGTAGAAAAAGGCAGAGAAAAAGAACAAGTGACACAATGGATAAACAATGAATTGCAAGCGGAGGTGAGGATAGATGACGCGTACAAGATGGGGGGAAAGGGGAAGGAGATAATACTAGCGAAAATGGCAACAGAAATGGACAAAGAAGAGGTGATGATCAAAAAGGCGAAGCTGGCAGGTAAGAAGATATTCATTGACAATGACTTAACAGAAAAGGAAAGGGAAATACAGAGGGAGATATGGAAATACGCTGTGAGGGAGAGAGAACAAGGCAAAAGGGTAAGGATGGGCTACAGGAAACTGTACGTGGACAATAAATGTCTGGTGTGGGAGGAAGAGACTAAGACACTATGGACACTGGGATGTAGCGGGACTAGAGAAGTGGCTGAAAGGGGAAGAAGGAATGAAAGACGATCTGAGAGAATATAAAGAAAAATATGAATTCATAGGATGGACAGAAACGTGGATGGATGATAAGATGTGGAAGAGATGTAAATATGCTGGAAGGGTACAGATGGATTTGTCGGGGAACGGTGCGAGACAAAAAGAGGGGAAGGGCGAAGCGGGGAATTATAACGGGAGTAAGAGAAGGGTGGGAAGAGTTGGCAGGAAGAAGACTGGATACAGACAAGGACAGGACAAGGAAGAAATAGATGAATCAATAGAGGGGACAGAAGAACGGATCATGATAGGGGGAGATACATATGAATGCAAGGACGGAAAAAGTAATGGCACTGGGGGGGTTGGAGGGGTCTAGTTGGGAGGGAAGAGAGAAGGTCAAGGGACGAGGTGGTAAATGGGGAGGGGGAGGTATTGCTGGAGTGGATAGAATAAGGAGATCGGAATGTACGGGTCAAATGGTAGGCCAGTGATAGATTATGTTATAGTAAACGACAGCGCGAAATAAGAGGTAGAAGGATTTAGGGTGGCGGACAGACTGGAATCTGATCATTTACCAGTAGAAGTGGAATTGAAGGGGGGGGGGCACAAAAAAGAGAGAAGGGGTAAAGAGGAGAGAAGGGAGACTGGGAAGTGTATGGAACGAGAAGGCAATATTGGAATACAGAAAAACACTTAAAAACGTGAAATGGGAGGAGATAAAGGGCATCGAGGAGTTAACAATGGAGATGGAAAAATCAATAACAAAGAAAGTGAGGAATGTGGTAGATTGGAAAAAAACATGGTTCGATGAAGAATGTAGCAGAGTGAAAAGAGAAATGAGGATATTAATGAAGGAGACAAGGGAAGGAGGGAGAACGTGGGAGGAATTTTTACAGGAGAAAAAAACAGAAGGAGTTGTGGGATAGAAAGGAAAAAGAACTAAGAAGAAGGGAGATAGAAGAGGTGGAGGGGCTAAAAGGAGACAATGAGATTTTGGAGTTTCTCAGGAAAAGGAAGAGAGGACAACAGGGAGCAGAAAGTATAAGTATAAAGGAATGGAAAAGACAATTACTAGGAGGGAGGGGAGAGAAAGAGGATGAGACGAAAGAGCGGGGAAGTCAAAAAGCGACGGGAGTGACATTAGAGGAGTTTACATGGGACGAGATGATGAGGGTAAAGCAAAATCTTAAAAAAGGGAAGGCAGCGGCAGAAGACGGGGTAGACTCGGAGGGCTGGTTGAATGCACCGGAGGAAATATGGAGAGAAGCACTAAAAATGTTAAATGAGATTTGGAAAGACAATCAGAAGGTAGAAAATTACAGAGGGGTGGCACTACTCAATGTATTATATAAATTGTATACAGGAATGATAGAGGGGAAACTTGAAGAGGAGGTGGAGGAGGGCGGAATGATGCCGGACGGACAATCAGGCTTCAGGAAAGGCAGGGGAACGAGGGACAATCTATATGTATTAAACTATATCATAGAAAGGGAGCTAACAAAGAAAGGATGGAAAGTACATGCTATGTTTGCCGACCTGAAAGCGGCTTTCTACACCGTAAACATACTGCTAAAAACGATGGAGAGAGTAGGGATATCAGAGGAGATGAGGACAAGGGTTGAGGAAATATATGAAGAAACATGGTGCAGAGTCAGAGTGGGGGAAGATAGCTCGGAAAAATTCAGGACATGGAAGGTGGTAAGACAGGGGTGTCTGCTAAGTTCACAATTATTTAATATTTACATAGCGGAGTTGGAGGAGATATTGAGGAAAGGCCAAGACGGAGGGTTTAAATTGGGAAAAAGTAAAATATGGTCCTTCGCGTACGCAGACGACATAGTAATTATATAAGAAACGGAGAAGGGTCTGAAGGAAATATCGAAGAGGTTAGAACGGTTTATGGACAGAAGGGAATTGGAAGTAAATACTAGGAAAACAAAGATAATGAGCTTTGCGAAAGGAGGTGGAAGAAAGAGGGAGATACAGATGATACGGAAAGGAGGGAAAATAGAGCCAGTAACAATAGTAATGAGGGACACATAACTTATATATGCAAGAAGGCGAGAGGGCAGAGGAGGGTCTGAGGAAGTGCTTATGGGGTAAGAGAGGTGGGAGCTTTTATGAAACAACAAAAATATGGAACGCTTGTGTAAAAAGCATAATAATGTATGGAGCGGAAGTGTGGGGATGGAGAGAGTGCAAAAAATTAGAAGGAGCCCAGCAAAGACATCTAAAAAGAACACTTTCATTTGAGAAATCAACGCCTGAGTATATTGTACGGCATGAGACTGGGAGCGACAGATTGGCAGTCGAAGCAGGGGGTAGGGCGTTGAGGTATGAGTTGACAAAGAGAGAATGGACGGAGCAAAGTTTGGTAAGGATGGCAATAGAGGAAGTAAGAAGAAGGAAAATATCTAAGTGGGAAGAAGGAAGGAGAAAGCTACTGGAAAAGGCAGGAATATCGGAGGAAGAAGTAGAGAGGAGAGAGGAAACAAGTGGAAAGAGAAATAATAGATAGATGGAGGCAAGTAGACGCGCAAGAGAGAGAGAGAGCAAAATAAGGAAGTCAAAGTATAATACAAAATACAGAGAAATAAAAGTGGACGGTGGAAAACCAAGATATTTGAGGGAGAGGAGGACGCCCGAAGGAGAAAGAATCATGGCAAGGTACAGGTGTGTGAACGAGGAAAAATCTAATAAATATTGGATAAATGAGGAGTACAGGAAATGCGAATGTGGGGAAGGCGATGATAAATGGGAGCACTGGATGAGAGGCTGCAAAGAAGTGAAGATGGAGGAAGTAGAGAAGCGGAATTGAGGAGATTGGAAAAGAAGCATGAGGGAGAACGGAGAGGGGTTCAGATTCTTGATAAAGTTAAGGGAATTGAAGGAGAACATGAGAAGCATGGTGAGGGAAATGCAGTCAGGAGAGGACACCTAGGAAGAGAGATGAGCAGGGGGAAGAAGAGCCGGGAGAAAATAACATGGTATAGTAGGTAGAAAACATGATGCTTTTTTAGTCCTCGTAAAGCGAAGCGTTTCAACAGAATTTCTAATATTATTATATCATTATATTTAAATTTTAGAACTTTGTACCATACGCTATAAAAAAACATTTTAATGAGGCAATTGGTTTCAAAAAATGCTAAATTTACACCAGAACTTTTATTCGCCTAGGGTTATGTGAGATCTACCTTTAGTAATCCTTTACCACATCCTGCTACCTTTAATTAATGGTATTCAGCAGTAAATGGTGACCCATGATTTACAGAAGAGGCTTTTAAGGCTATTAAACCGAGAGTTGCTAATTGTAATGATTCAAAAACAATTATGGTTAATTTGCTGCTTGATGAAATGGCAATTAGGCAGAAGCAGAAGCCACAAATGCCTTAGTGATAATAGCAGTTGCTTTGAATGAAAATTGTAAAGTACCAGTTGGTTATTTTCTTATCAAAAGTCTGAGAGCGCAGGAAAGAGCTGACATACTAAATCGTTGTTTGACACGATTACAAGATACTGGTGCAAAGTGTCATTCCATCACGTTCGATGGAGCATCTGTTAATATATCGATGTGTAAAATATTGGGTGCTAATTACGGTTTTGAAAATTTGATACCGTATTTTCCACATCCAGTTACAAATAAGCCTGTCTACACATTCTATGACGCATGCCATATGCTAAAATTATGTAGAAATGCGTTTGGTGACAAAGAAGTCTTATATGATTTAAATAATTTTCGAATTGAGTGGAAATATATCAAGCAGTTAATTGAGTTACAACAAACAGAAGGTTTAAAGCTGCAAATAAACTGACTAAGAGGCATGTTAATTATCAATATGAGAGTATGAAAGTGTTCCTAGCTGCACAGACCCTGAGCGCAAGTGCTGCAAGTAACTTATGCTTATGCAAAAGAGTAGCAAAAGGATTTGAAAACTGCGAAGCAACTGCAAACTTTTGTTTAATATTTAATAATTTGTTTGATATTTTAAACTGCAAAAACAAATATTCAATGGGATAATTTTGTCAACCCATTAATGATTCCAATTATGAATTTTTAAATACACATATAAACTACCTTAAAAATTAAAAAAATAATAGTGGCACATTACTAATAGAAAGTAACAGAAAGACTGGGTTTTTAGGATTCGTAGTTAATTGTACTAACTTGCTGAATTTATACAAGGATTTAAAATCGCACTATAAATTTGAATATATTTTGAGCTTCAAGTTAAGTCACGACTTGGAAACTTTTTTAGTGCAGTAAGAAGTCGTTCTGGATTCAATAACAACCCATCCTGCCTTCAATTTAAAGCCGCCTGCATGAGGCTAATAGTAAAACATGAAATTAGTGGTTCAAAATACGGTAATTACAGTATATTAGATGCTGCCAGCATATTACACGTTCCTAGCGGTACAAAATCGAAAACAACTGATACAATTCTTGATGAAGATCTTGCAGAATTTGAATTAAAATTAAATTTGGAAAATGATGGTACCTTTGTTACTCAATTGTCTCTGACCCAGTTTATTGAAGATGTGGTAGTTTACATATCAGGTTTCGTCATTAAAAAAGTAAAACCAATTATTACTTGCCATATTTGCTGCTCAAAGTTAACAAGTAGTGAATATAATTCCAACTTAATAAAATTCAAAAACCGAGGCAAGCTAATTGTGCCTAGTAAAGATGTTATTCTGCTTTGCTTACAATTAGAACGAGCTATCAGGATTACAGAGAACGCTAAATTACTAACAAAAAAGAATCTGAAGGAATTACTAACACATTACTAACAATCTTTAATGGACAATCATCGGATACAATTGATTAAATTAATATGAACAATAAAAATACTGTCCGATTTAGGCAGAAATGCGTTAAATTAAACGTGACATAAGAAATGTGTTGCATTTTGTCAAGGGGTCCTCTAATATTAAACAAATCTGGTGTGTTAGTTTTCTCACAATTGGCGCCTATTGATTTTGAACCAAAAAAGTATCGTATCAACAATGATTTAAAACTGCCCCTGAAGTGAAGTGCCCTTGGATTTACTGCGTCGTGCAGTAAATTCAATTACGTCTTGATTAAACGAAATTCTTCTCCATCTACATCAACAAAATACATATTTATTAGAGATTCAATAGAATATTTCCAAAAATTAACGTGTCCAAAATTTCTCCACACAGCACCACGTAGTACTTTAGCTATAGCTTATCAAAGAACTTGACTATCTTAGCAGTTCCGAGAGCTTCTTCGTTTAAGTTGTGATAAGCTTCAAAAAAGTTCCCTACAGCTTTTGCTCTATATAGAGTAACATACTGGCAACATACCACTTTTAACCATCAGGGACATTGCTACAGCCATGCTATGACTAAAGACTTGAGACGCGTAACATACCTAAGTATAAAAATAGTTTAGAAAACAATAAATATAACAATAACAATATAACAATAAATAATTGTCTGCCTTCATTTTTGATTTTTTCTAGAATAACATGTAAATCGTTAATTTTTGGAAGGGCTCTCATTTCCTCACAAGGTTGATCTGCCAAATAAACTTGTAATATATGATTCCATTCTGCCTTAATAATTTCTCCATTTGATTCCCAAATAAAATTTTTGGAGATTTCTTTTATTAAATATAGTATCAAACAACGGAATAATTTCTTTATCCTGAACAATAATTCTCCTTTTTATGGGCAACTTTCTGCTGTTATAGATCAATCTCGATTCGTTTAGGAGAGTATTTATGGCCGCTTGATTAGGAGCACCTTGGTCACAAATCGTGGCGACAATTTTTAATCCGCAATTTTGAACTTCTACAACTAATAATTTTAATAAACCGACGATGATAAGATACTTTGTGCTTGATGAAGAAAACGAGAAATATATTGGTTGCATATTTGGTTGTATATTTCTTGAAAATACCACAAATATAAAAAACAAGAACGTGGTCAGCAATTAATGTAGAATCATAGACAACTTAGCATTATGTAAAACAGACTCCGTTTTGGCCAATTACAGGTGTAGGATTTATCGCGGCAAATTTAAATCACTTCTCCTAGTTTCAAAACAGAGTATAAGATACTTTAAACATAAGATTTGTATGTAGCAAGGAGGAAAACGTCCTATTTTGAAAGCGATATCTTAACCGGAAGCGATGGTTTACTATGCTCATATAAAAGTTAAAGATATTATGATTTTGAGTAACTTTTATTTGAAAAGATTTTGCAAGAATGGAGTATAAGTAAGTATAAGAGTATTCAGTGAGGATTAATGCAGTTTTTTTTAATACTTATGTACACACGATTGTTAAATATTAAAATTTATCATCGGTAATGACCTTGGTAATGATGATAAGTAATTATTTACTCTTAACACGTTTTTCCATATCTCGAAAACGGTACGAGTTATTGAAAAAAAAAATGTTTTTATAAAAGTTAAAGATATTGAAGTTTTAAACAACTTTTATTTGAAAAATGCGAACCACTGCAGATTTGTATATATAGTACGCTTAATTGGAAATTTAATCGTATTTTAAAGCTATGAGGTGCAGCCAGGCTGTATAAATAGAAATGTCTTTAAAATAAATAATTTATTAAATAAATTAAAAATAATTTTTAAAAACCTTAATTATTTTATTTAAAACGCACCATAACTGAGCTTATTTAAGTCACAATACAAGAAATCTTTAGTTGTGGATTGTGCTGACCTCTTCTAAGTGGTAGTTTTAAGAGTGATAATTGGAAATGTGTTTAAAGTTGTGTTCTTTTCGTCCTCTTTTCGTCTAACTTTCTGGGATTTTTCAGAGTCTTGAATTTCATTACTTCTTTGAAGGTAAGATATTCCCCGAAAAAATACATCACCCGAGGTTATAAATAGGGCCTGGAGCGATTTGGACCACTTTCTTATTTGATACCTCAAGTGAAAGAAGTTAACGTTAAATTAACATTCAGATTTTTTCAAAGTGAAGTTATTTTGCTTATGTAATTAATAGAGTGATTTCCTAGATTAGGTAAGTAAATATTTTTTTATGATATAATAACTAAAATTAGATTTTTAAAGTAACACGTATTAATTTAATTTCTTTAAAAGAAGTGACAAAGCTGGGACCTCTAAAGAAGTTTCATCATCATCATCGGTCTCCGATTCACAAGAGAATCTTCGAATTGAAAAAAAAAGAAAACGTTCGAAGAAAAGCTACAGCCAGTGGGAGAAGCAGGATCAATTCAAAGGATTGCTCCAAAGTAGCAAGAACGGACCAACTTTGGCTCACTGTAGTTAGTTTCTAGTTTAGTTATAATGAGTGGGGCGTTTATCGCCCCTCCACTGCGACCGCAAGGGTCTATTGTGGCTCACAACTATTTATAGTTCACCCTCCATTCCCATTCTCTTTAAATAAAGGAGGATTTTAGTGGGTGAGATTTTGTCAAGTTCGCCCAGCTCCAGTTTTGTCTTACCAAAGACTGTGAACCTGATTTTGTCCCCGGCGGGGCAGGCACACATAGCGTGCTCTGCTGTTTCTTCAGTTTCACAGCATAGTCTGCACTCAGTCGCCTCAGCCACTCTCAGCTTATGCATATTATGCCCTAGTCGGCTATGCCCAGTAGCCAGGGCTGTCAAAGTGCGCAGGTCTTTCCTACCCAAGACTAACAGTATCCTGGTACAGTCGGGGAATTTAGAAACGGAACGATAACGCCAAGGTGCAGGCAACCGGCGTTGCAAAGAGCCCATTATAATGTAGCCGAATCGTACCGAGATATGTAGGCGTGGGGGCGATAGATTAGTGATATATGATTCTCTAAATAGTATTCAACACGGGGCGAACGACGAAGACAGGAACGAGAGGGAAAAGGACAACCTACATTCTGTCGTTTGTTTGAGCGGTGCAGATCTTGTTATCGTCATATTTATCGAGGATGAAACAAATTAGTTTTGTAATTTCGCTTATATAACTTTAAAGGATTAATCGAGTTGGGTTTGAAAATTAATTTTAACCTGTAGCGTGTAACGTCTACATGAATAATCGAATTTGTGTTTGTTTATAAATTTAGAGCAGTCGGCGCTCGCGCGCGGTCTGCCATCACAGCTAGGGTTCAAATCCTACCTACGGACGATTTTTACATTCGACAAACGCCCGGAATTTTGAATTTCCCGCCACATCGGACCACTTCCGAAATACCATATTCTAAGATTTTATTTATTAATATGGAATTTTACGAAATTAAAAATAAAAAAATTGCTACTTATAGATATGTTTATAATTGCACTTGTCTTGTATCGTGAGGAGTAAGTCGGCAAATGAAACACTTTTAGTGATATTAACGTTTATTGCAACACCTTTTTTTGCAAGAAAGTGTTTCGTAAACCCTTTTCAAGCTATGAACATTAATATGACAAATGTTTGATTATTTTATTTATTAAAAATGCAGGGTATTTATGTTTTATTAATGTTTCTTTTGCTTTTTTGATTGTTATGTGTCGGTATTACGATACCGTCGCAGAACAATCCAAAAAGCTAAAAAAAAAATTATTTTCTAATAATTACCCTACAGCTTTATTAAATAAAACCTTCAAACACAATAAATACGGCAATAACCTTAATAACAATACAATAAATAAGAATGTAAAAATTCCATATTAATAAATAAAATCTTAGAGTATAGTATTTCGGAAGTGGTCCGATGTGGCGGGAAATTCAAAATTCCGGGCGTTTGTCGAATGTAAAAATCGTCCGTACGTAGGATTTGAACCCTAGCTGTGAAGGCAGACCGCACGCGAGCGCGGACTGCTCTAAATTTATAAACAAACACAAATTCGATTATTCATGTAGACGTTACACGCTACAGGTTAAAATTAATTTTCAGACCCAACTCGATTAATCCTTTAAAGTTATATAAGCGAAATTACAAAACTAATTTGTTTCATCCTCGATAAATATGACGATAACAAGATCTGCACCGCTCAAACGAACGACAGAATGTAGGTTGTCCTTTTCCCTCTGGTTCCTGTCTTCGTCGTTCGCCCCGTGTTGAATACTATTTAGAGAATCATATATCACAAATCCATCGGAAAATTTAAATAAAATGCTTAAACCTTATAACGTAACGATCGGACATTCATACACGTTAAGAAAAATATATATGCAAATTTGAAAGAAAAACCTCCTACAAAAACTACACATTCATAATTACGTCTCGGATGCGAGCGAAGGGTCTGTTATATCGAACATTTCGAATTTACTATCACCCCCACACGCCTACATATCTCGGTATGATTCGGCTACATTATAATGGGCTCTTTGCAACGACGGGTGCCTGCACCTTGGCGTTATCGTTCCGTTTCTAAATTCCCCGACTGTACGTGCAGAAGATGGGCCCTTCAGTACTATCTTGGAATGTCTCATTCTCAGGGAATCGGCGGCTTTGTTTCCCTCTATTCCAGCGTGTCCGGGTATCCAGACCAAGCTGACCTTGTTGACACTCCCTAATCGAGAGCACACTGCGCGGCAGTCCCTGGTCGACATCAACGTACATTGATTGTCAGCAAGGACTTGCAGTGCTGTTCTGCTGTCAGAATTTTTTTTATAGTCCTGTGCTGGCGAGGGCTTTTTATTAGCTCTCTTGCGCACATTTCAATGGCATAGACTTCTACCAGTTGAATCGATGCATTATTGCCAAGGCTGAATTCTAATCCAGTTCTTGGTTTGCGGCAGAACACTCCAGCCCCTGCCCCTTGAGTTGTCCTAGAGCCATCCGTAAACCAGCTCGAATCTGCCTGTAATTGGGCGACTTGATTACGCTCTCGTTCATCTCTAGTGGGAACTATGACTTTGTAAGGAAGTCCGAAGCTGTATATTGTAGACATTGTATCAGCCCTCATACCCAGGATGTCATCCGCTTCAATGTCGACAGCCTGTTCCGCATGAAGGCCAATGTCTGCGGCCTTTGCATCTTTGCATTGTGAAATCGATGTGTTGCCTTCCTGGCCTCACTTTGCAGCAAACTATGTAAAGGAGGAAGATCCAGTAGCATTTCCATGGTCGCTGACGGCGTTGTGCTTAGCGCTCCAGTTACCGATATGCTGGCCATTCTCTGCAGGGTTGCCAGTTTTACTCTGGCCGTCCTTCATGAGGAGGCCGTCCACCAGACAATACAGCCATACGTAATGATTGGTCTAATAACCACCACGTACAGCCAGTACAATTGCCTGGGGACTAATCCCCACGTTTTTCCACAAATTCTACGGCACATCCAAAGTGCCTGTCTAGCCTTTCGTGCCATTTTTTCCATACGGGAGTTCCAGTTGAGCTTTGTATCTTGTGTCACCCCTAGATATTTTGCTTCCTCCGCCAATGGTATCATTTCACCTTTCAGTATGGGTCGGTTGAGCTTCTCAAACTTCCTCCTGTTGGTGAATGGAACAATAACTGTTGTACGAAGGTTTATGCCCAGTTGCTCCCCTTCGCACCAGCATTGTGTGTAAGTCCTCCACCAGAAGAGTTCACAGTAGGGGGGAAAGAACCCCTCATTGAGGGCAGCCTCTTATCGCCCTAAATTTTACCGTTTCTCCACACAATGATGTAGTCATTGTTCTGGCCTTATCTCATATCTCCTATCCAGTCAGCCACAATAGACGCCACCCCTCTCGCTGCAACAGCTTTACAGAGGGATAAAGGTAGTACTGCGTTGAACGCTCCTTCTATGTCAAGGAAGGCAGCCACCGCAATCCCTTTGCACTCTAGGGATTGGGTAATCTTCCCAACAGCGCCAGGTCTGTTGATTTGCCCTTTTGATAGGCATACTGATTAGTCGCTAGTACTTCCCTCCGTATATACCCATCAACCACCTTTTCTAAGGTCTTCAGAATGAAGGACATCAGGCTAATGGGTCTGAAGGATTTCGGGTGTGGGTCTACTCGCCCCACCTTTGGTATGTATAACACCCTCACATCCATCCAGCTGGATGGAATATAATTTCATGCTAGAGTAGCTCTGAACAATCTAATAAGGTGGGGATCAACTTCTTCCGGCCTTGTTGCAGTAGTACCGGTAGGATACCATCCATTCCCGTGACTTGAACTGTTGGAAGGACTTAACTGCCCAGTTAACCGTCACATGAGACGACTTTTTTCAGCGCCACCCAGTTCTTTTTGGTCGTTTGTCTCGACACATGGGGCCGGGCTGACGGTTACTTCATCGCTCAGAAGCAGGCAATCGGGGTAGTGAGTTTTGACCAGAATCTCTAACGTTTCTTTTCCTAAGTCGGTAAATGTGCCAACTGGTCGTTTTATCGCACCTAGAATCTGTGTCGGCTCTCTGGAAATCTTGTGAGTTCGTGCGCTGCTAGGGAAATCGTGGCGACAATTTTTAATCCGCAATTTTGAACTTCTACAACTAATAATTTTAATAAACCGACGATGATAAGATACTTTGTGCTTGATGAAGAAAACGAGAAATATATTGGTTGCATATTTGGTTGTATATTTCTTGAAAATACCACAAATATAAAAAACAAGAACGTGGTCAGCAATTAATGTAGAATCATAGACAACTTAGCATTATGTAAAACAGACTCCGTTTTGGCCAATTACAGGTGTAGGATTTATCGCGGCAAATTTAAATCACTTCTCCTAGTTTCAAAACAGAGTATAAGATACTTTAAACATAAGATTTGTATGTAGCAAGGAGGAAAACGTCCTATTTTGAAAGCGATATCTTAACCGGAAGCGATGGTTTACTATGCTCATATAAAAGTTAAAGATATTATGATTTTGAGTAACTTTTATTTGAAAAGATTTTGCAAGAATGGAGTATAAGTAAGTATAAGAGTATTCAGTGAGGATTAATGCAGTTTTTTTTAATACTTATGTACACACGATTGTTAAATATTAAAATTTATCATCGGTAATGACCTTGGTAATGATGATAAGTAATTATTTACTCTTAACACGTTTTTCCATATCTCGAAAACGGTACGAGTTATTGAAAAAAAAAATGTTTTTATAAAAGTTAAAGATATTGAAGTTTTAAACAACTTTTATTTGAAAAATGCGAACCACTGCAGATTTGTATATATAGTACGCTTAATTGGAAATTTAATCGTATTTTAAAGCTATGAGGTGCAGCCAGGCTGTATAAATAGAAATGTCTTTAAAATAAATAATTTATTAAATAATTTAAAAATAATTTTTAAAAACCTTAATTATTTTATTTAAAACGCACCATAACTGAGCTTATTTAAGTCACAATACAAGAAATCTTTAGTTGTGGATTGTGCTGACCTCTTCTAAGTGGTAGTTTTAAGAGTGATAATTGGAAATGTGTTTAAAGTTGTGTTCTTTTCGTCCTCTTTTCGTCTAACTTTCTGGGATTTTTCAGAGTCTTGAATTTCATTACTTCTTTGAAGGTAAGATATTCCCCGAAAAAATACATCACCCGAGGTTATAAATAGGGCCTGGAGCGATTTGGACCACTTTCTTATTTGATACCTCAAGTGAAAGAAGTTAACGTTAAATTAACATTCAGATTTTTTCAAAGTGAAGTTATTTTGCTTATGTAATTAATAGAGTGATTTCCTAGATTAGGTAAGTAAATATTTTTTTATGATATAATAACTAAAATTAGATTTTTAAAGTAACACGTATTAATTTAATTTCTTTAAAAGAAGTGACAAAGCTGGGACCTCTAAAGAAGTTTCATCATCATCATCGGTCTCCGATTCACAAGAGAATCTTCGAATTGAAAAAAAAAGAAAACGTTCGAAGAAAAGCTACAGTCAGTGGGAGAAGCAGGATCAATTCAAAGGATTGCTCCAAAGTAGCAAGAACGGACCAACTTTGGCTCACTGTAGTTAGTTTCTAGTTTAGTTATAATGAGTGGGGCGTTTATCGCCCCTCCACTGCGACCGCAAGGGTCTATTGTGGCTCACAACTATTTATAGTTCACCCTCCATTCCCATTCTCTTTAAATAAAGGAGGATTTTAGTGGGTGAAATTTTGTCAAGTTCGCCCAGCTCCAGTTTTGTCTTACCAAAGACTGTGAACCTGATTTTGTCCCCGGCGGGGCAGGCACACATAGCGTGCTCTGCTGTTTCTTCAGTTTCACAGCATAGTCTGCACTCAGTCGCCTCAGCCACTCTCAGCTTATGCATATTATGCCCTAGTCGGCTATGCCCAGTAGCCAGGGCTGTCAAAGTGCGCAGGTCTTTCCTACCCAAGACTAACAGTATCCTGGTACAGTCGGGGAATTTAGAAACGGAACGATAACGCCAAGGTGCAGGCAACCGGCGTTGCAAAGAGCCCGTTATAATGTAGCCGAATCGTACCGAGATATGTAGGCGTGGGGGCGATAGATTAGTGATATATGATTCTCTAAATAGTATTCAACACGGGGCGAACGACGAAGACAGGAACGAGAGGGAAAAGGACAACCTACATTCTGTCGTTCGTTTGAGCGGTGCAGATCTTGTTATCGTCATATTTATCGAGGATATAACAAATTAGTTTTGTAATTTCGCTTATATAACTTTAAAGGATTAATCGAGTTGGGTTTGAAAATTAATTTTAACCTGTAGCGTGTAACGTCTACATGAATAATCGAATTTGTGTTTGTTTATAAATTTAGAGCAGTCGGCGCTCGCGCGCGGTCTGCCATCACAGCTAGGGTTCAAATCCTACCTACGGACGATTTTTACATTCGACAAACGCCCGGAATTTTGAATTTCCCGCCACATCGGACCACTTCCGAAATACCATATTCTAAGATTTTATTTATTAATATGGAATTTTACGAAATTAAAAATAAAAAAATTGCTACTTATAGATATGTTTATAATTGCACTTGTCTTGTATCGTGAGGAGTAAGTCGGCAAATGAAACACTTTTAGTGATATTAACGTTTATTGCAACACCTTTTTTTGCAAGAAAGTGTTTCGTAAACCCTTTTCAAGCTATGAACATTAATATGACAAATGTTTGATTATTTTATTTATTAAAAATGCAGGGTATTTATGTTTTATTAATGTTTCTTTTGCTTTTTTGATTGTTATGTGTCGGTATTACGATACCGTCGCAGAACAATCCAAAAAGCTAAAAAAAAAAATTATTTTCTAATAATTACCCTACAGCTTTATTAAATAAAACCTTCAAACACAATAAATACGGCAATAACCTTAATAACAATACAATAAATAAGAATGTAAAAATTCCATATTAATAAATAAAATCTTAGAGTATAGTATTTCGGAAGTGGTCCGATGTGGCGGGAAATTCAAAATTCCGGGCGTTTGTCGAATGTAAAAATCGTCCGTACGTAGGATTTGAACCCTAGCTGTGAAGGCAGACCGCACGCGAGCGCCGACTGCTCTAAATTTATAAACAAACACAAATTCGATTATTCATGTAGACGTTACACGCTACAGGTTAAAATTAATTTTCAGACCCAACTCGATTAATCCTTTAAAGTTATATAAGCGAAATTACAAAACTAATTTGTTTCATCCTCGATAAATATGACGATAACAAGATCTGCACCGCTCAAACGAACGACAGAATGTAGGTTGTCCTTTTCCCTCTGGTTCCTGTCTTCGTCGTTCGCCCCGTGTTGAATACTATTTAGAGAATCATATATCACAAATCCATCGGAAAATTTAAATAAAATGCTTAAACCTTATAACGATCGGACATTCATACACGTTAAGAAAAATATATATGCAAATTTGAAAGAAAAACCTCCTACAAAAACTACACATTCATAATTACGTCTCGGATGCGAGCGAAGGGTCTGTTATATCGAACATTTCGAATTTACTATCACCCCCACACGCCTACATATCTCGGTATGATTCGGCTACATTATAATGGGCTCTTGGCAACGACGGGTGCCTGCACCTTGGCGTTATCGTTCCGTTTCTAAATTCCCCGACTGTACGTGCAGAAGATGGGCCCTTCAGTACTATCTTGGAATGTCTCATTCTCAGGGAATCGGCGGCTTTGTTTCCCTCTATTCCAGCGTGTCCGGGTATCCAGACCAAGCTGACCTTGTTGACACTCCCTAATCGAGAGCACACTGCGCGGCAGTCCCTGGTCGACATCAACGTACATTGATTGTCAGCAAGGACTTGCAGTGCTGTTCTGCTGTCAGAATTTTTTTTATAGTCCTGTGCTGGCGAGGGCTTTTTATTAGCTCTCTTGCGCACATTTCAATGGCATAGACTTCTACCAGTTGAATCGATGCATTATTGCCAAGGCTGAATTCTAATCCAGTTCTTGGTTTGCGGCAGAACACTCCAGCCCCTGCCCCTTGAGTTGTCCTAGAGCCATCCGTAAACCAGCTCGAATCTGCCTGTAATTGGGCGACTTGATTACGCTCTCGTTCATCTCTAGTGGGAACTATGACTTTGTAAGGAAGTCCGAAGCTGTATATTGTAGACATTGTATCAGCCCTCATACCCAGGATGTCATCCGCTTCAATGTCGACAGCCTGTTCCGCATGAAGGCCAATGTCTGCGGCCTTTGCATCTTTGCATTGTGAAATCGATGTGTTGCCTTCCTGGCCTCACTTTGCAGCAAACTATGTAAAGGAGGAAGATCCAGTAGCATTTCCATGGTCGCTGACGGCGTTGTGCTTAGCGCTCCAGTTACCGATATGCTGGCCATTCTCTGCAGGGTTGCCAGTTTTACTCTGGCCGTCCTTCATGAGGAGGCCGTCCACCAGACAATACAGCCATACGTAATGATTGGTCTAATAACCACCACGTACAGCCAGTACAATTGCCTGGGGACTAATCCCCACGTTTTTCCACAAATTCTACGGCACATCCAAAGTGCCTGTCTAGCCTTTCGTGCCATTTTTTCCATACGGGAGTTCCAGTTGAGCTTTGTATCTTGTGTCACCCCTAGATATTTTGCTTCCTCCGCCAATGGTATCATTTCACCTTTCAGTATGGGTCGGTTGAGCTTCTCAAACTTCCTCCTGTTGGTGAATGGAACAATAACTGTTGTACGAAGGTTTATGCCCAGTTGCTCCCCTTCGCACCAGCATTGTGTGTAAGTCCTCCACCAGAAGAGTTCACAGTAGGGGGGAAAGAACCCCTCATTGAGGGCAGCCTCTTATCGCCCTAAATTTTACCGTTTCTCCACACAATGATGTAGTCATTGTTCTGGCCTTATCTCATATCTCCTATCCAGTCAGCCACAATAGACGCCACCCCTCTCGCTGCAACAGCTTTACAGAGGGATAAAGGTAGTACTGCGTTGAACGCTCCTTCTATGTCAAGGAAGGCAGCCACCGCAATCCCTTTGCACTCTAGGGATTGGGTAATCTTCCCAACAGCGCCAGGTCTGTTGATTTGCCCTTTTGATAGGCATACTGATTAGTCGCTAGTACTTCCCTCCGTATATACCCATCAACCACCTTTTCTAAGGTCTTCAGAATGAAGGACATCAGGCTAATGGGTCTGAAGGATTTCGGGTGTGGGTCTACTCGCCCCACCTTTGGTATGTATAACACCCTCACATCCATCCAGCTGGATGGAATATAATTTCATGCTAGAGTAGCTCTGAACAATCTAATAAGGTGGGGATCAACTTCTTCCGGCCTTGTTGCAGTAGTACCGGTAGGATACCATCCATTCCCGTGACTTGAACTGTTGGAAGGACTTAACTGCCCAGTTAACCGTCACATGAGACGACTTTTTTCAGCGCCACCCAGTTCTTTTTGGTCGTTTGTCTCGACACATGGGGCCGGGCTGACGGTTACTTCATCGCTCAGAAGCAGGCAATCGGGGTAGTGAGTTTTGACCAGAATCTCTAACGTTTCTTTTCCTAAGTCGGTAAATGTGCCAACTGGTCGTTTTATCGCACCTAGAATCTGTGTCGGCTCTCTGGAAATCTTGTGAGTTCGTGCGCTGCTAGGGATATCGTTTACGCTCTCGCAGAACCTCCTCCAAGATTTTTTTTTGGCCCTGCGCACTTCCTTATTGTAGTCCGTTAGAGTACCTGTATAAAGGTCCCAGTTGCCTGTTTCTTTAGCCCGATTAAAAAGTTGTCGGACTTCTCTTCTTCTTTTTCCTAAATGATGGTTCCACCAAGAGACGTTCCTATTGTCTTTCTTCTTCCTGAGTGGACAATGTTCATGATAGGCAGAGACAACCGCCTCCCTTACTTGGTCCGCGGCTATCCCAATCTCTTCACAATTATTCATTGTAGTGATCACGTTTTCCGTAAGTTCACGGAGGGAACGCCTATATCCGTCCCAATCCGTTTTCTTAGGATCGCCATATTCCACTACAGGTCGTGGACCTACTTCAATGCTAAATTGAATATTTCTATGGTCTGCGCACGAGGTCACAGTAGATACTTTCCAGTCAAGTATCTTTGAGCTCAAATAATTTGAGCTGAACGTTATGTCCAGTACCTCCTTACGATTTTTCGTAACAAAGGTTCGTTCGGAACCAACGTTATTAACAATTAGTCCCTCCCCTATAAGATAATTAAACAACGACTCACCTCTTTTGTTGATGTTGGTGCTTCCCCACAGATAAAATTTTGGATTTAGGGTTTTTGGGCAATTCTGATCAATTATTACTAGTAAAATTTTTCGATAAAAAATCCCTAAAGTGATTTCTTGATTTTTGCCGTTTATTTTGCAATCGCAGGTTGCTTTGCATTTAAAGAAGACAATTGGTTTTTTGGGAGTGAAGAGAGCAATAAGTAATCTACTTTCGAGAAAAAAATTACTAAAATTGGACTAAAAATAAAAAAGATATAAGGGTGTTACACTCTTAAGTGAAACACACTGTATGTTTTTTTAAGGAATTGTGTTGTTTTTGTTTAAATTAGAATAATAGTGCATATTAATAAAAATAAGTATCTGCTTTAACTTCGAAAATTGAAATTAAATAGATATTTTATTGAACAATATTTATCAAAAAAAAAAAAAATGCCAAAATGTAGGATGAATTAAAAAGTTAAGACAAATGAAAAAAATTAACGTAACGCATTTACTTATTATTTGTTATTAATATCATAAATATTATTGTCCTACGATATTAAAATGCGTTCGTATTAAGGCCGTCAGAACATCTTTGTCCTCTGAAGAACTGCATAGCGATAAATCTTAATCCAACAAAAAATTGTGTAATATATGGTGTACTTACATTTTCAGATAATAAATAAATATTTCATCAACAATCACTTACCATTTATTTATCGATAATGCGCCGAATTCGTGCAGATAATAACTTTTCGTTTTTATTTTCTCCTAAATTAACCACTTAAGGGGGGATCCTGCTTTAGGAGGACTTAAAATATCGTTTTCGGGGGAATTTTTTTAGGACAGAAAAAAATGAGCCAGTCTAGTGAACTTTTTAGAGCATTTTATTACATATTTGAGCATTAAAGAAAAAATATTTCGAGAGAAAAATATGTAAACGGAACCGATTTTTATGCACATTTGTGCAACACCTCTTGCAGTCTACAATCGGTGGGAAAGATGTAGCTCGTAATTTTTGTCTGAAACAAAAAAAACCAAAGAAAATTGTAATTCTCATATATTTTCTTCTATGTGAACTAAAAAAAACCCAAAATTTCGAAATTCAAGATTTTTCTCAGGTTTGAAAATAAATATGCTCTTTGCAGGAAGAGAAAATCATTTCAACTTGCTAAAAAAGTTGTTTAGAATTTTTTTTCATTAATGTTTTTAGTTCAAATCGAAGAGAATGCTACTAAAGCTAAGAAAAGTTTTGTTTCGTTTTGATTGCTTGTCTAGTTTTCTCGCAATCACGCCCACCAGTTTAGAAAAATCGTAAAAACGAAAACTCGAGAAAACGCGCTCTAAAGTTTACGATCAGGAAAAATGTTAATTGTCGATTACATACGGAATATCTCGTTATAATCCTACTATAGCTCTTACGAATTCAAAATATTGTTGTTTCGAACGACCGATTGAACTTCTTTCAGTACATAGTTCGGTCTTATGTGTCTGCGGGAAGAGGGGCGCGCTTCGTTTGTCCTGGCGTTCATGCGTTCGTATATTTTTTCTCGACACCTCACTGTATTTAGTGCTGTATCTCTCAAAATATTGCGAATTAGCCGCTATAACTTTTTATACATATTCTTAGATATATTAGACATAGATTTGAGCAATAAAAAAAATTTTTGAGCCTTCTAAAGCAGGATCCCCTTAATTGAGGTAGCGCCTTCAATTAAGTTAATGTCAAATTAATATTGAAACTGATTTCAATCAACTTCTAATGGAGCTACTGTAAATTGATTTTTCATTTAATTGCAATCAAACTTGACTTAACAATGTCATTACGTTGATCGCAATTAACTGGTTGATTGCGATATGTGACCATGGCTTATTTTGATTTCAATCAGATATACCTTGTTTTTAAACTACATTAGGAGGAGTAAATGGAAAAGCCATATTTAATTGCCAGCACAAAACTGTTAACTGAAATGCAACCACTTAGCATTATGTAAAATAGACTCGGTTTTGGCCAATTACAAGTGTAGGTTTTAGCGCGGCAAATTTAAATAACTCCTCCTAGTTTAAAACCAGAGTATAGTTAATCGCAATTACATATTTGATTTGCTTTCTGAGTAGAAATTTTGACGTTGAAAGGAAAATTAGAACTGAGTATTGGAAAATAATCTTCTCATTAGTATCGAGTCACTTTATGAACATTTTTGAGAAAAATCAATTCGTTCATTAACAATGCCCGATTAAAAATTTCTGCATCGCTTGATTCAAAAATCATGTGCTCGTAAACTATCTGTACAAAATTGATGAAAATTTGAGAGGATATTAAGGAATGAATGCAGTGAACGATAACATTCTCATTATCGTGCTATTCGTGATTGTTGCTAATTTAAATTATTTTCTTAATAAACAAATACCGATTTTACCCTGTTCTACACACGGAATTTGAAAATTTTTTCGAGTACTGGGAAGTCTGAACGTTTAAGATCCAGAAACCGTTTTGACTTTGTTGTGCTCGCCATTCGGGTTAACGATAAACAATATTCTTTAGCGTCGCGCGCAGAGGCAACCGATCGAGAGGCGCGTTGAAGGGCATCTTAGCATTCAATGAAGGCAAGGAATATTTCGCCAATAAACCATTGATAATGAATATGAAAATATCAGTCATTGTTATTCTACATCCTAGATATACGACATGCAATACATTCACTCTCAAATATACGCACAATCAAATTTACTCTTTATTTTTTTTTCCGTTACATTTTCAACGGAAACAAATTCAAATTCAAAGTTTTTTATTAAAAATCAGTATTTACACAATATTTACAACACATTATATATACAACAAATAGTTAAAACACCTACTCCTACGCGAACGCTTATTAGGCGGATCTAAAATTAACTCTAACATTTAAAAACAAATACGGTGCTTCCCTCGACGATTGTCGGGGTTCCGTTGTCCGTTCGTCCGTTACGTTTGTTTCATGTTGTCGGCGGGAGACTCTCAAAAACCCACCCCGTACGTAATGTTTTTTGGTTCGTCAGTTTTGTCATGTTGTGTTATGTTATGTTATGTTGTGATATGTTGCAAACTAGCTCGATACGCTTGTCTTTTTACAGTCCCTCCAATACCGTCGCAAGCACCCTTACCGTGAGAGGTCGCAAAGAAATTCCAATGTGCACTGATCCCAAAATCTTCTTGATGTTTCGTAAGATTAATAAAATTGAATTTATTTTTATATTGCGATGCAGCTCCATCAGAAAAGTAAATAAATTTCTTGACATTTTCATTTCCAAATTTATTTTGTTTTCAAGTACTCTATAACTCTTGAATTAAATAAAAAAAACCGAGCTTGTATCGTGAACCATTTTTTCAGAAATGATGACGAAACTATCGTGACTCTGTTTTCCATTTTGACAGTAATAAGTGACATAAGGATGGAGAGTGGCCTGAGTATTTGCCCAATGATGGGCCTGGATTGCATCTTGCACATGAAATGTGTAATTTTCTGCGAAATCCATGCTTATCACGAATTCCCCTTCTTTGATTTCATTCTTCATTCGGTTAAAATAAGAAGCTTGAGACTTGGCGAGGAAATCGTGCTTCACGAGGACCGGCAATTCGTCCGCTAAATCGGCAAAAAATTCGTCCATGTTTTCAGTCTCTTCTGAAATATTACATCTATAATGCAGAAAAAAATCTTAAAAAATGTTGCATAAAAAGTGTAGATAAAGGAGACCTATTTGTAAATAAATGTATGACGAAATACCTGTCGGTGCAGGCCCACTGACTGTATTTCACTTCCGTCACATTATTATCTTGGAGAAGAATTTTTTATTTTCCGATAGCGGACTCAGTTTTGGGACAATTCTTGCAAGTCGAAAAAAAGCAATCCGATGATGCATTTTCACAAACTGATTTTTTTAAGAATTCGTGATATGTATCGGTGAAGCCGACTCCTTTCATTTTGAGTTCTTTCACTAGGCCGTGTATTTTCAATTTCATATTTTGATGAATTTTGCACACGCACACGTTGTGAGTACCGCTTTTACCAGCCGAAATACATTCTTGAGGCCTCAACAGCCTAAATTTCGACAAAGACATCTGGATTTCAGGAAGCTTTTCTCTGAACAGCTTATGCAGATCAATGATATTGAAGAGAAGTAACCTTTTTTGCTCTTGAGTACGTTTCCCGTCCTTGACGATTGATACGTACGTATCCAGATTCGTTCCTTAATTTTCTGGCTCCTGATGCCATTCGGCGAGAGACTCCAAATTCTTTCCTCATCTTCACGATGGTATAGTGTGACGGAAGTGTTGTCAACATTTTTATTTTTCCCGACCGATCAGGCTGCTGAGACAAAACTACATTTATGTCACGTATGTACGAAGTTTCGAGGTCATTATTCTCAGCAATACATTTTTTGTAATTCGTCACATTATTCAAATCAGCTTTTAACCGTTCTTTGTCTTTGACCGTAAGTTGTGAGATACGTTTTTTTTTTTAATTAATGGTTCTCCAAATTCACAAAGAATATTGTTAATTTTTCCGATTCTTTCCATTTCGTCATAATCATCACATTGAAACGTTGGATCATTTTTTTCTTCTTGATAATGATCATTTCTCTCTTCAGCTTCTTCAACAACAATTTCATTTCGCTTATTATGTTCAGGAAGACAAACTATAAAGTTCAAGTCATCTTTCATCCCATAAATCGATCGCCGACATGTATTGCACACATGTAATCCAATTAAGCTTCTAAACACTGCATCCCATTTTTCCGTTACAATAAAAAGATTTTTCCTCACGCACTTATGCCCGCTTTTATTTAACGGGTTGCAGAACTCCTTTGCACGGCCCATCATGCAAGTCACTTAAATGAGAAAATGTTTTTCAAAAAAGGTGACTGATGAACTGTCACTTACTATTGTGACACAAGCCTGCTATAACGCGCCTCTCGATCGGTTGCCTCTGCGCGCGACGCTAAAGAATATTGTTTATCGTTAACCAGAATGGCGAGCACAAAAAAGTCAAAACGGTTTCTGTATCTTAAACGTTCAGACTTCCAAGTACTCGAAAAAAATTTCAAATTCCGTGTGTAGAACATGGTAAAATCGGCATTTGTTTATTAAGAAAATAATTTAAATTAGCAACAATCACGAATAGCACGATAATGAGAATGTTATCGTTCACTGCATTCATTCCTTAACATCCTCTCAAATTTTCATCAATTTTGTACATATAGTTTACGAGCAAATGATTTTTGAATCAAGCGATGCAGAAATTTTTAATCGCGCATTGTTAATGAACGAATTGATTTTTCTCAAAAATGTTCATAACGTGACTCGATACTAATGAGAAGATTATTTTCCAATACTCAGTTCTAATTTTCCTTTCAACGTCAAAAATCATAGGCTCATTTGGGAAATTTCTACTCTTCTATAAACCCACCCTTACCCAGGGATTCATCAACTAGGCGTAACGTTAGTCGGACTAACCCTAGTTGCGCCAAAAATTTACGCAATCTCTGACGACATACACGACGTCATCGTTTCGCATTATGAACCAGACAAAATTCGTCTATCTCACTCTAACCTTGACAATTGTGTGAGAGCGCCATTCTCGAGTTGGGACGCAGAGGCAGGTGATAGGACTTTTTAAGTAACAATTAGTTTGGCTTCATAAATAAAATAAATGAATATAAATAAAAAATATTTGATTGTATCTTTTTATCTCGTAACAGACGTAAGGATTATTTCAAACTATAAAAATAAGTTTCACAAGCTATAATTACGGCCGTTATTAATTGCACAAAACACAATACTATAATAATAATAAACATTTAATTCATTTATAGTGGTCTTTTTTAGTTCTATTCAAATAATTGAAAATTTTATGAATATATATACCCTGTTTTTAAACTAGGAGGAGTGTTTTAAATTTGCCGCGCTAAAACCTACACCTGTAATTGGCCAAAACCGAGTCTGTTTTACATAATGCTAAGTGGTTGCATTTCAGTTAACAGTTTTGTGCTCGTAATTTCTTTGTGCGTAATTCCAAAAGTAAATAAATCAGTTCTTTTCAGAACTGCTTCATATCGTTATAGCATCGTGTATATTTTTAAGTACATATATACATTGTACTCAATACAAGTTTCGCGTCAGTTTCAGTTTCAGTGTAAATATGGCTTTTCCATTTACTCCTCCTAGTTTAAAAACAAGGTATAATAATGATGAATCTGTAAACAGCCAGATTCATCATTGGGGTCTAAGCCGCATGAATCTTACGCCCGTATTTACGCCAATATTTGTGCGAAAAATTAGACCTGCTTGTTGGGGTGTGTAAGTCGTGGCGTAACTGTAGCGTTGTACTCGTTTTGTTAATTTACGCGAATTAGTGCTATACAACATTTTCAGAGATAGATTTTATTTTTTGTTTCATTCGTACATCATCACTTTTTGGAATCTCCATGTATTATTGTATTAAGACTTGCAGTTTACTTGTTTACATACACTTGTTCTAATACCACCTTAAAGTTCATTTACATAAATTGATTAACATATGCGTAAAGGACAATTGTAGGAACGAGGATCTATATTTCATCCACATCTTTATACATTCAAATAATTCATTAGAACACTACGTCAATCAATTAATGAAATTTAAAAATGTAATTTTAACTAACGAAAGAAATTGTAGGTCCGACAAACAAATAAATTGATGGAATTTTCGACCTACTTTGACAGGCCATTTAACTTGGTATATTTTTTGTAATTGACGAAAATTTGTGATACTACAATGTTTTTTATGTACAGGTCGCCTTAGCAAACATGACAGCTGAGGGGGCGTGGCAAGAGCGGCACTGCTTTTCAACGTGCATTCAGGTTAAAAACTATCTCGGCGGCAAATTTAAAAGGTAGTGTTGCAATAAAGTTTTGTCACAATTTAAAGTTTAATAACGAAACGAAGAAATTAACTATGCTACTACAAAATAAGCACATAAAAAAATACATCACATAATATCTGTCAACTACTGTCTAGTGCAGATTTTATTACCTTCACTTCTGATTCAGAATGTACCAAACCAGAATACATGAGCGTGATTGGTTGAATATTTTCCCGCTTAAAATATATTAAATAAAATTTTTGTAGTTCGCATATTTTCCGACTATCATGTTTGCTAAGGTGCGCTGCATGTATGTATGTTTATTTTATTTTCCAAAGCTATTGTATTAGCAGTGCAGTGCAAGTGTGTTTATGTTAATTTATCGGTTTTAAATTTAATCTATTTAAGGCTCATCCGTCATTTGCTTTAAAGATGTGTGATACAACGTAAGTCGAAGTTGCATTACGCGTATCCCCTTTAGTAGCCAAAGGATCACAAGATGATCTGAGGTAGTCTCACAGTTGAATCAATTCCTACAAAGAATTCACATATAATTATGTATTTGATTCGAAGATTGATGTTATTATAATGGCATATGGACGAAGGGGTTCCATCAAAACTCATTCCATGGGCACCGCTTACTTTCGTGATGAAGACATCGGTGTTATATCCCCTGCAGTAAACGACATACTTAATTTTGTGTCACAATGACAGTTTCTTTTATGGAACTTTACCAACAAGTTTTATATGACAAACATTTAAACTTCGTGATCAATATAGTGTCGATATCAGAGAAGCCACGTGCATATGCATTGCTGGACTTTCGGAACGTAGTGTTATTTCGGATCGGCAAACTCTGTAATTTTTGAGCTGGGGATCGTGAGGACGATCTACGAGTTCCACGAACATGAACACACAATGTTTTTGAAACAATGCCATTTTCACTATAAATATTAGCATGCAGAAGAAGGAGAATAGGTATGACATCACGTAAGAACAGCATCATTTTTAATTCAATGTTTTTTTTTTAGTAATTTAAATAAAAGTGGTAAATTTCACTTGGTTGATTTGACTTGATCGGAGAGAAAAATGGAACCAGTCAGCTCAGACCTTTAAAGAAGATATCAACATTAATAAAGGCCTACTAGCGCTTGGAAATATCATATCTCCTCTCGGTAAGGAAAAAACTCAAAATGGATATATTAGTTATAGAGACAGCAATTTAACGAGCTTATTAAAAGGTATGTTGCCATATTTATAGATTGACTTTTACAACATCTTGTTACATTATAGATTTACTGAATCACATCCATCCCATAACAACTTGGACGAAACGCTATCAACTTTACTTTACGATGATCGAGCCAGAAAAATTAAAAACAAACTCGTAGTATATAAATATTAGTATTGAATAATTACATCATCAGGTGAAAGAAAACACGTTCAGGCTCCCAAATATTCAGGTGTGCCTCGTCAATAAAAATCCCGCGCAGTTGAAGAATTGATTTAGAAACACAATTCAAATTGTGAATGTGAAATCGACAGGCAAGAGACGAAATAGATGGCATTAACAAGCGAACTGCAGAAAGTTAGCGAAATATACATTTAATTTTAATATTTTCTGGATTTTAAGAAAAGTCTTTCCTTCTGTTTTTCTTTCCGGGTTGTTTTGAAAATATCTACAGACAATCCTTTTTTATAGTTCTTCACCTTTTAGCCTTCATACTGGATACTCAAGGTATAGATCGAAAATGCTTAAAAGGGTTAATAACTTTTAAGAGAACAGTATTTCAGAATTTCAAGTTTCAAGAATTTCAAGATTGTTACAGACTTGACTTGACTTATGAAGATGTTTAATGGTGTATGATTCACCTAGTATTTATTTGTTGCTACACTATTACATGCACAAGTATAGGTTTTTAATGTGGTTTTTATAAGTATTATATTTATTATTATATAGACATTTTCTATTTATTTACACCAAAAACTTACAGGCCGTTTCTATACAATCGACTTTTTCATGGTTTTAAAGGCAGGTCAGAAATAGTAATATTGTGCAATTCTGTATGACGTATTTTTGATATGTAATGATGAAATCGAAATCGATGACGCAATCGAACTTACTTGAAACGTTCAAATAATCGAATTTGGTTGCGAATATTATTCTCATTGATTTTTTCTGCGAATATTTGACGTGGGCTGTACACTTAATACCGTAATCTCATCGTTGAGGAGTTGCAAACTCTAACTCCATAAATGCCCATACAAGACAATTTTAATGATGAAGTGGAATAGTAATATACATTCCATAATTGTCAATGATCAACTTGTCCCTGCACTGCAGACAGTATCACTATTATTTTCTGCATCAAATTGTTACAGAATAATACAATTTTCTACCACTAATGTATTTAATTAACAAATTAATTTTTGTGCTTAAAAAGGTATTGATTTAATTGCATCTGTTGAGAATGCATTTTACTGTTTCAATGCATTGTAGATATCTGCACAAGTGTCCGGTACAATCTTCCCTATAGCCCCAGCTACGTCTGTATGTTGGCCATATTCTCTTATAAAAGTGCCAAGAATCTGTGTATGTTAAATGCAATGTTAGTGGGCTTTACTGTATTCTGCCTCTTTCACTAAGAATGGCCGTTTGTGGCGGGCTTAAAAGGAATATGTGATTTGCTTGTGTCTATGCAAACTTGGAATGACTTAGACATAGAGATATGTAGGATAAGATGCAATGAAAATATCAAATACGCACAGTGCTTTTACATTAAAAATTGAACTTACAGTATGTCGCATGCAAATGATAGTTGGTTGTAACAATGTTTATCTCAATTTTTTTCGTCAAGCCGTTTCTTTGAAATAGGCCCTCGATCATAGCTGATTATTTTTTGCTATAAATACTATAATTCTAAAATATGTAGCCCAGTGGCTGGCTACTTTCCGAAGATACGAAATCCACTTAATGCGGATACACACCTTAAAAGATAATATTACTAATAATTATACTATGTAAAATCAATTTATTCCAAGTACTGATGTCATTTTTAACATGTGTAGGAAATATTGATGATATCTAATATTCATATATCCCAGGTTTTCTCCTATGTAATTTTCACTTCTTAAAATTCGGTACACCACTTGTAAGAAAAAACATCAATGTAGTGTTTCACATATTTTTATAAAGCTGTCATCTTTGACATGGCAATTTCAATTTTATAATTATAATCAAATTAAATTAAATTTAGTTGGTGGCCATTATGTTTTCTTCTTGCTTGATAAACCAAAAATTTCTGCTGATTTTGATTTCTCTTCCATAATGGTAGCTGTTGATGGCTCTTTACTTATCGTATCTGTAAACAAAACTGCATTTCATTAATTATCCATGAAACGAACACTATGTTTTGCAATCAGCATGTAAGTCTGGTACTATCTATACTATCTTGCAAGAGAATAGTCTCGTTAAGCAAATTTAAAGCACATTTACAACAAATTGCTACAACCTGATTGAACGCAATTAGGTTTCTTTAGGGAACAAACGGTGCCATGTAAAATTTTCCTCTTTCCAGAACAATTTATTCCAAGTATTCTTTTATTTATTCATATTTCAAAATACGCAATGATTTTGATTCATCTTAAATGCTGTAGTTGAAGTGACAATAATTCTTTTTTCAATTAAAAGGTATCCACAAATAAATAAAAATGCTTACGTTCAGTAAATGTCAAACATTGTAGTTGGAATCGTTTGAAAATTGTGAAATATTGTTACTTATTACTAGAATAAAATTTCATGCAGTTCGGTTCTTTATAATATGAGGAGACCATTTTTACCGGTTTGTCGATTTAATCAACTTTTGCGAAGAAAAAATATGTTTGTATTAGTAGTTTGTTATATATAAGAAAGACCTCATTGAATGTAGAGTAAATTATGTCATTGAACAATTGTTTACATTTATAGAGGTTTTTAATTTTTTGGTAATTTTGTAATTTTTGAATATTTTGTATTCTGTATTTCCTTCTTTTGTCACTGGTTGTATATTTTTAACATTCAAAGGAGGAAATATTTCTGTTAGTTGCTGCTAAAGTGGCAATGATGATGAAAATAAATTCAATTTAGACAAAGATGTGCTTTTCTTGAAGACGATGTTGCAGTTCCCGACGCCGGCACAGAAAGAGAAATTGACGACATCCATTTTCGCCTTTTCTTTGAACTTTTTAATTTGTTTCCATGATTCCTATGTAGTGCATAACAAAGTTATGAATCACGATCCTATTAGCATATATATATATATTAGCATATATATTACACTTCGCAAAAACTATGCAATAGATCAACTCATTCAGCAACTACAAACAGTCAATTCTAGAAGTTCTTCTGACCCTTGCCCGACTATTATTCATTGCCAAGCAAAACCGGGACTCTTCATTAAAGACGACACTATTCCATTCAACATTTCACAGTCGTCGTTCAAGGCAAGGATTAGAAGACGAAGAGGAGAACGCCGCAACCTGGAGTTTGCAATAGAACGGCATGAGCATCGCACTGTTGTGGTAATGGTATGCCATTGCCTATGGAAGCAGGTCACCTCTAGTCTTTGTTATAGGCAATATGAATGCTCAGCGTTACATCCATGACATTGTAGAGCGCCATCTGCTACCCTATCTTGCGACCATGCCAAATCCCATATTCCATATAACGCCCGTCCTCACGTAGCTCGCGTCAGTCTAGACTTCTTTCAAGCTGCCGACGTTAATCTTTTGCCATGGCCCTCCCGTTCACCTGACCTATCACCAATTGAGCATGTTTGGGATGTGATGACTCACCAGTTTAGCCAATTCTCCGCAGATGTTAGATGCTCTGAGACATGAGGTACAAGTAGCCTAGGATGAGGTGCCTCTAGCAGATATCAACCACCTGATTAGATCCATGCCTAGACGGCTCAATGAGTGTACGCGGGTTCGAGGTGGTCAAACATACTATTAATAAAAACTCGTTTGTCTTTTGTTTTTTAACTTGTTCCACTATGGACCACAATGGTGTTAAAATTATTAAAAAAATCAAACTCTTTCTCGGTGTTCGAATTTCTATGTCATTTAGTATATTATTGAAAATCAAGGAAATCGAAGCAATAACAAATATTGAGAAGTTAAATTATTTGAAAAATATATGTTTCGGTCTATGTGTAACTGTTTCCCATTGAATATGCGAAGGTGTAGAAAGACATTGAGAAAAATTTCAAATAAACACACGAATAGATATAAACAGATGTAGTGCTCGAAGCAGTTTAAAAATTGCTACTAAACTGTAGCAAAGGGAAATCCTCTGAGAATTTGCCAACATGCAAAAAAATCTGTATTTATAGCTTTTATTTCCTCTGCAGTTCCCGGCATCGTTATAAATCTTATAGATCAACTTGCGCAATCGCTTCTGAAACTTGTCTTACTGCTCGGTTCGGCATTGCCTTTGTAACGTCTAGGGAGTCACCTATCGAAAGAAGGAACTGCCGCATTTGAATTCAATACTTGCGTAGTAAATTTTGTTGCCTCCAATATTTTCCAAAATTACTTCTGTAACGCGTTTGTTAAACCGGAACTTCCAAAAAGTACTCATTTTTCAATTCCTCAAAGTGATATCTACGTTTATTCATCACTTGGCTCTTTTATTTCCTAATACATATATAAAAATGATTGTAAATACATATAGTAAACACATTTCTCAACCTTTTAGTGTTTGCTAGGGAGTCACTAATAATTATTAAACTTGTTTTTAATTTAGTATTGATAAGTTAATAATTAAATACATTGTGCGAACTGATACAGTCCTGTATATCAGTGTAAACACATTTAACTGCCTTCGTAATTGTTTAGACTTGTAAATTTTATTCGTGATATATAATTTAAAAAATGTATTTATGACATTATGGATGTATCTTGTAACGGGATTAACATTTTATGTGGGCTATTTTTTCTAATTTATTTAAAATATTAATGGATACTACGATAAAAAACTGTAAATACAAATAAGGCGTCACTATTCAGTTTCGGAATAATGTCTGATAATAAGGAAAATTATGCATGTAAAAGTTGGTCTATCTTTTATTCTTCCACCAATTATTCTACAGTATTCTTTCACAATGGATCTCTTAAGGTTCCTCTCGACAATCCTAAAAGTTTCTCCTGGGGGGTATCGGTGAGGGACGAGGTATATTCTACGCTTGAAAAGGCGGTGCCCTAAATAGAATGAGATGCAGTAAACAAGTGAAATAGATAGTTTGCAGATAATGACTCCTCCCACTAATCATAAGATTTGTTACGGTGCAAGGTCACAAGGTCACAAGGTGCGACATATGTAATCAACACTCGCCCGCAGCACTATGCATACGTTCGATGCGATACGCATTGCATCTAAAAATTACACTATCGGTGCCAAAGTAATAGGCCGCTGTGTTCGAGGGTCTATATCGAAGAAATTGCGTGACGAAAAAAAATTAAATAAACTTTGTTACAACTAGCAATAATTTCTTAGTAACATACTGTAAGTTCAATTTTTTGTCCCTACGTTTAAAAGCAATAAATACGATTTTAGCGATTTGTAGCCGGTGGTCGTCTTTACAATTTTTCTCCGACACCGTTCAAAAAAAAAATGTGAAACTTATACTGCACGTAGTCCATCATATCGAGATATTTTTACTTTTTAAATATTTCAAGTACTTTTTTTGGAATCTTGAGTTTTTGTATAGTGTTATCTTAGTAATTAGATATCGCACCACAGCGAGGTACTGATCCATGAACAACTACATCACTCGATTCTACGGTGAAAACCTAGCAAAAAACTCTAGTATCAATTTGATCCAAGAAGAGTTTTTAAGTTATTACCACTTTAAAAATTTTAAATTTGGCAACGTTGTACATCTTGTATAAATGGATAATGCATACGATTGCCCTTGGTTGTATCTAATTCTGTAATTCAATAAAGTATGCAGTACATTAATGTGACTAATAATGCTTGAAGCAAATTACCATAACATTTGTCTAGTATTAAATACATATCTGCGTACTGGAAAACTGTGTGACATGATTTTTTCGAAACAATGATAATAAGACTTTTGTAAAACCAATAAAATTTCATAAATGTCGATATGGCAGTCACGACACCTTTCATAGCTATCTTACAGTTCATTTTTTCTTATAAACAATTGTCAGTGTCAAAACGAAGTTAAAAACCATGCTGTATCACCCCAAATCATTCACTTGCGGACCGGCTGTGTATAAGAATTTCGCCATTGAGGTCTTTGCACATAAAAAATACTCGCAAAATAAGCGATTATGGGAAAAAATTAGTTTATTAGAATGAAAAATTAATCGTAATTTAATTGTTTACCAACATGACAACATTTTGACAATTGTTTATAAGAAAAAATGAACTTTAGTTTATTATTACAATGAGTAGAAACAACTCGATTCTGCCCGGTGTTGCAATACCTTGAAAAATATGAAGCTTCAAAGAATTTATGTTCTTGAAACGAAAAATATTAGCTTAGGTGTCACACCAGCGCACGGGTGAGGCCTATTAGGAACATTTTTAAATAGAATTGTTGCCTAAATATTTAAGTAAGTTACTTATAACTATTTCAAAGTACATTTATTTTTGTTTTATTGCGCATAATTAGAATTGCAAAAGAAAATTATTTCTATTTTTACGACTCATAAATTAAAGCTGTTTTTTATTTATATAATATTTAAAAGAAATTTAACGAAATAAAAAGCACTAATTGATGTTTTCCCTATAACGGACATACTGAACTAATTAAAAAAATGAGAATACAACATTCAAAAATATGTGAACACAAAATATGGGGTTGTAAAGTTGACTCTAATTTCCGTCAGTACAATCCTTACAGGATGCTATAATATGTTTCATACACAGCCAACTTTTACAAAATTTACAAAAGTATCGTGTTTTCCTCCTTTAGCAATCTTTACAGTAGCCTCTTTTATTTGGAGGAGGGTTGGGTTCATCTTTAGGGGTTAGAATTCCCGATAAACGTTTAGCTGATTCGCGTATATCTCTAGGCATATATCAGCAAGTTGCTCTTTCTTTCATATTTTCTGTGATTAAATGAATTCTCAATTGTTTTATAAACAATCTGCGCCATTTGGTAAATTCGGCGTTAGGGTTGTTCACTTTGTAAACAATGAATGCGTTGATGCCATCTACATTCAATATTCCATAAAATATTACCATTGGCCAACGTTATGTATTTTTGGCCACATCGTAGGACGTGATCATTTGAACAACTACATCAAGCCCCCCCCCCCCCCGATAATATTATTCAATGTAACAATTTCTGGCCTAGACTTAGAACCAGTGTCTTTTATTATCATTGTGCATAGAAGAAACCAGTAATACATTTTTAGTTTTTTTAGGCACGTATGAAATATCGAATTTTGTGGTTAGTACGGCAATCTACGCGTGAAAACAGAAATTCATAGAAAGTAACACCGACGCACTGGTGAGGCCTACCAGGACACATTGAGCTTTTCCACAAAAATTAAATTACAATTATTTTCTAATAACATCAGAACATTAGTCTTAACATCGCTGAAAGGTACATAGAAGTTGAAAGCATTACAACTATGTTTTTCAAAGTTACATTACCTTTTATATATTGCTTGGACTCACAGGCCTCACCCGCGTACTGGAGCGTTAATGATATTATTTGACTAAAATTCTCAAAATTCTCAAAAGGGTTAACAACTAATTGGTACTAGAATTTTTTATCGTTAATCGTTAAAGTATTATCACAAAACTCATTTTCATTGCGAAGTAATGACAATATTTTTACAATTAAATGCTAACGTTAGAACAGAAAATATATTTAGTACAATGTTAAGGACGTGGAAAAAGTTACCGTTAGTTAAGGAATTGCGACGGCGCATTGAATCATGCAGCGACGAAGGTGGAGGGTTAATAGAATAACGTAATAGTTGTTTTTTGTTTTAATAATTTTATTAATTGCATAACGCCATAACTTTACATTCTGGACAACTTTTCTTAGTAATATTTTGACGTACTGTGAACGGAAAAGGTAGTTTACATAGAACTAAAATAGTGTTTGCAAGACTGTAAAGGCCTACTTGATTAAAAAAAAATCAAAAGTAAACTAAAAATAAGTTTCAAACCAAGCAGGGGGCAACCCCAAAATATCAAATTCCAATTCGAAAAGTTTTGATCAATCATACGTATCGTAATCTCAATCCGTGGACATACGGTATATATACCGTGCGTTTTATTTAAGTATGGCCATAGGGATTTACATGGTAAAAATTGTACCCCACGTTAACTTTCGTTGCCGTTCAAATTTGAAACACATCTTTTGTTTTTATCAATAAATCAAACATTTTTCTACAAAATGTACATTATTTGAAAGACCTAATCGTGTTGGAATTCTTCATTTTCGCTTTGACGTTGAAATTGACACAAATAATTAAGACAAAAGATCAACTTGGCGTAAATGTCATACTGCTTATTGACAACTAAAGGTTATAAAATCGCACGAAAGTGTTAATGTGAATTTTTGAAGAAAATGTCTATTTATAATATTGAAGAACGAGTGGAAATTGTAACTGCATACATAAAAGGCATGTCAAGCCGTGAAATTGTGGATAACTTCGCTGCGGCACATCCAAATCGTCATATTCCTCCTTTAGTTGTCAATAACCATTATGACATTTACGCCAAGTTGATCTTTTGTCTTAATTATTTGTGTCATTAATTTCAACTTTGAAAGCGAAAATGAAGAATTCTAACATGCTTATGTCCTGCAAATAATGTACATTTCGTAGAAAAATGTTTGATTTATTGATAAAAACAAAAAAATGTTTCAAATTTGTACGACAACAAAAGTTAACGTGGGGTAAAATGTTTACCATGTAAATCCCTATGGCCATACTTAAATAAAACGCACTGTATATGTATATGTATATGTATATGTATATGTATATGTATATGTATATGTATATGTATATGTATATGTATATGTATATGTATATGTATATGTATATGTATATGTATATGTATATGTATATGTATATGTATATGTATATGTATATGTATATATATATGTATATATATATATATGTATATATAATTGTACAAATTCTCGACTGTAAATCACTTAAAATGGTACTTATCTTGTATCATGAGCAGTCCGTCGTTGAATAAAACACTTTTAGCAATATTAAAGTTTATTGCGACACCTTTTTTTGCAATAAGGTGTTTCAGAAACCCTTGTCAAGCAATATTATATATGTATATATAATTGAGGTGTAAGATTAGACCATCTTTCATGTAAATTTTACATTTTTCTGTCAAATTTGACACGACGCATTTTCAATATGTATATATATATATTACATATATAAGTGTATTACAACATGCGGAGAATACGCAGAATACACGAATCACACGATTCCAAGGTAATCGATGGTTTTTCTTTTATTAAGGCACCTCATGTTACCAATGCTGTTTCAATTGCAATACTGACCAATACTGGATTTTATCAAAGTAGGCCGATCATTGTGCATAACGTCATAACCTTACATTCTGAACAACTTTTCTTAGTAACACTTTGGCGTGCTGTAAACTGAAAGGTAATTTACCTAGAACTGAAATAGTGATTGCAAAACTGTAAAGGCCTACTTATATATATATATATATATATATATATATATATATATATATATATATATATATATATATATATATATATATATATATATATTAGACCATCTTTCGTGTAAATTTTACATTTTTCTGTCATATTTGACAAGACACATTTTCAATATATATATATATATATATATATATATATATATATATATATATATATATATATATATAAAAGTAAGTAATATAACAATTTTCTTTTCAATATTATGTTCAAATTTTGCATATGTATACTGTAATAAATAATAAGTTTAGGAATATTATATAATAACCATTATTAACTCAATAATAATATTTTCATTTCAATTTTACTAATATTTTGACACTTAATATAATTGAGTTAATAATGTAAATAAAATTATTACCACCAATTGTATTATGCTGACCATTTATATATGTATGATACTTTTATTTAATTACAGACTATGAAAAAGGCCACTTTTGGCCGAAACGTTGTTGATAAACATATTATATTTTAATAGTAAAATATGTTCTAACAACATTTTGTCATTTAATTGTCGAAAATCCCATCAAAAGAAATAAAATTTCTAAGATGAAATACGACAAAAGAAAAAAGAAAAGAAATAAATTATAAATATATATATATATATATATTGAAAATGTGTCTTGTCAAATATGACAGAAAAATGTAAAATTTACACGAAAGATAGTCTTATATATATATATAGATATATATATATATATATATATATATATATATATATATATATATGTACATATATATATATAAGTAGGCCTTTACAGTTTTGCAATCACTATTTCAGTTCTAGGTAAATTACCTTTCAGTTTACAGCACGCCAAAGTGTTACTAAGAAAAGTTGTTCAGAATGTAAGGTTATGACGTTATGCACAATGATAGGCCTACTTTGATAAAATCCAGTATTGGTCAGTATTGCAATTGAAACAGCATTGGTAACATGAGGTGCCTTAATAAAAGAAAAACCATCGATTACCGTGGAATCGTGTGATTCGTGTATTCTGCGTATTCTCCGCATGTTGTAATACACTTATATATGTAATATATATATATATACATATTGAAAATGCGTCGTGTCAAATTTGACAGAAAAATGTAAAATTTACATGAAAGATGGTCTAATCTTACACCTCAATTATATATACATATATAATATTGCTTGTCAAGGGTTTCTGAAACACCTTATTGCAAAAAAATGTGTCGCAATAAACTTTAATATTGCTAAAAGTGTTTTATTCAACGACTGACTGCTCATGATACAAGATAAGTACCATTTTAAGTGATTTACAGTCGAGAATTTGTACAATTATATATACATATATATATATACATATACATATACATATACATATACATATACATATACATATACATATACATATACATACAGATACACATACACATACACATACACATACACATACACATACACATACACATACACATACACATACACATACACATACACATACACATACACATACACATACACATACACATACACATACACATACACATACACATACACATACACATACACATACACATACACATACACATACACATACACATACACATACACATACACATACACATACACATACACATACACATACACATACACATACACATACACATACACATACACATACACATACACATACACATACACATACACATACACATACACATACACATACACATACACATACACATACACATACACATACACATACACATACACATACACATACACATACACATACACATACACATACACATACACATACACATACACATACACATACACATACACATACACATACACATACACATACACATACACATACACATACACATACACATACACATACACATACACATACACATACACATACACATACACATACACATACACATACACATACACATACACATACACATACACATACACATACACATACACATACACATACACATACACATACACATACACATACACATACACATACACATACACATACACATACACATACACATACACATACACATACACATACACATACACATACACATACACATACACATACACATACACATACACATACACATACACATACACATACACATACACATATACATATACATATACATATACATACACATACACATACACATACACATACATATACATATACAGTGCGTTTTATTTAAGTATGGCCATAGGGATTTACATGGTAAACATTTTACCCCACGTTAACTTTTGTTGTCGTACAAATTTGAAACATTTTTTTGTTTTTATCAATAAATCAAACATTTTTCTACGAAATGTACATTATTTGCAGGACATAAGCATGTTAGAATTCTTCATTTTCGCTTTCAAAGTTGAAATTAATGACACAAATAATTAAGACAAAAGATCAACTTGGCGTAAATGTCATAATGGTTTTTGACAACTAAAGGAGGAATATGACGATTTGGATGTGCCGCAGCGAAGTTATCCACAATTTCACGGCTTGACATGCCTTTTATGTATGCAGTTACAATTTCCACTCGTTCTTCAATATTATAAATAGACATTTTCTTCAAAAATTCACATTAACACTTTCGTGCGATTTTATAACCTTTAGTTGTCAATACGCAGTATGACATTTACGCCAAGTTGATCTTTTGTCTTAATTATTTGTGTCAATTTCAACGTCAAAGCGAAAATGAAGAATTCCAACACGATTAGGTCTTTCAAATAATGTACATTTTGTAGAAAAATGTTTGATTTATTGATAAAAACAAAAGATGTATTTCAAATTTGAACGGCAACGAAAGTTAACGTGGGGTACAATTTTTACCATGTAAATCCCTATGGCCATACTTAAATAAAACGCACGGTATATATACCGTATGTCCACGGATTGAGATTACGATACGTATGATTGATCAAAACTTTTCGAATTGGAATTTGATATTTTGGGGTTGCCCCCTGCTTGGTTTGAAACTTATTTTTAGTTTACTTTTGATTTTTTTTTTAATCAAGTAGGCCTTTACAGTCTTGCAAACACTATTTTAGTTCTATGTAAACTACCTTTTCCGTTCACAGTACGTCAAAATATTACTAAGAAAAGTTGTCCAGAATGTAAAGTTATGGCGTTATGCAATTAATAAAATTATTAAAACAAAAAACAACTATTACGTTATTCTATTAACCCTCCACCTTCGTCGCTGCATGATTCAATGCGCCGTCGCAATTCCTTAACTAACGGTAACTTTTTCCACGTCCTTAACATTGTACTAAATATATTTTCTGTTCTAACGTTAGCATTTAATTGTAAAAATATTGTCATTACTTCGCAATGAAAATGAGTTTTGTGATAATACTTTAACGATTAACGATAAAAAATTCTAGTACCAATTAGTTGTTAACCCTTTTGAGAATTTTGAGAATTTTAGTCAAATAATATCATTAACGCTCCAGTACGCGGGTGAGGCCTGTGAGTCCAAGCAATATATAAAAGGTAATGTAACTTTGAAAAACATAGTTGTAATGCTTTCAACTTCTATGTACCTTTCAGCGATGTTAAGACTAATGTTCTGATGTTATTAGAAAATAATTGTAATTTAATTTTTGTGGAAAAGCTCAATGTGTCCTGGTAGGCCTCACCAGTGCGTCGGTGTTACTTTCTATGAATTTCTGTTTTCACGCGTAGATTGCCGTACTAACCACAAAATTCGATATTTCATACGTGCCTAAAAAAACTAAAAATGTATTACTGGTTTCTTCTATGCACAATGATAATAAAAGACACTGGTTCTAAGTCTAGGCCAGAAATTGTTACATTGAATAATATTATCGGGGGGGGGGGGGGGGGGGGGCTTGATGTAGTTGTTCAAATGATCACGTCCTACGATGTGGCCAAAAATACACAACGTTGGCCAATGGTAATATTTTATGGAATATTGAATGTAGATGGCATCAACGCATTCATTGTTTATAAAGTGAACAACCCTAACGCCGAATTTACCAAATGGCGCAGATTGTTTATAAAACAATTGGGAATTCATTTAATCACAGAAAATATGAAAGAAAGAGCAACTTGCTGATATATGCCTAGAGATATACGCGAATCAGCTAAACGTTTATCGGGAATTCTAACCCCTAAAGATGAACCCAACCCTCCTCCAAATAAAAGAGGCTACTGTAAAGATTGCTAAAGGAGGAAAACACGATACTTTTGTAAATTTTGTAAAAGTTGGCTGTGTATGAAACATATTATAGCATCCTGTAAGGATTGTACTGACGGAAATTAGAGTCAACTTTACAACCCCATATTTTGTGTTCACATATTTTTGAATTTTGTATTCTCATTTTTTTAATTAGTTCAGTATGTCCGTTATAGGGAAAACATCAATTAGTGCTTTTTATTTCGTTAAATTTCTTTTAAATATTATATAAATAAAAAACAGCTTTAATTTATGAGTTGTAAAAATAGAAATAATTTTCTTTTGCAATTCTAATTATGCGCAATAAAACAAAAATAAATGTACTTTGAAATAGTTATAAGTAACTTACTTAAATATTTAGGCAACAATTCTATTTAAAAATGTTCCTAATAGGCCTCACCCGTGCGCTGGTGTGACACCTAAGCTAATATTTTTCGTTTCAAGAACATAAATTCTTTGAAGCTTCATATTTTTCAAGGTATTGCAACACCGGGCAGAATCGAGTTGTTTCTACTCATTGTAATAATAAACTAAAGTTCATTTTTTCTTATAAACAATTGTCAAAATGTTGTCATGTTGGTAAACAATTAAATTACGATTAATTTTTCATTCTAATAAACTAATTTTTTCCCATAATCGCTTATTTTGCGAGTATTTTTTATGTGCAAAGACCTCAATGGCGAAATTCTTATACACAGCCGGTCCGCAAGTGAATGATTTGGGGTGATACAGCATGGTTTTTAACTTCGTTTTGACACTGACAATTGTTTATAAGAAAAAATGAACTGTAAGATAGCTATGAAAGGTGTCGTGACTGCCATATCGACATTTATGAAATTTTATTGGTTTTACAAAAGTCTTATTATCATTGTAATATCATGGATCAGTACCTCGCTGTGGTGCGATATCTAATTACTAAGATAACACTATACAAAAACTCAAGATTCCAAAAAAACTTGAAATATTTAAAAAGTAAAAATATCTCGATATGATGGACTACGTGCAGTATAAGTTTCACATTTTTTTTTTTGAACGGTGTAGTAGAAAAATTGTAAAGACGACCACCGGCTACAAATCGCTAAAATCGTATTTATTGCTTTTAAACGTAGGGACAAAAAAATTGAACTTACAGTATGTTACTAAGAAATTATTGCTAGTTGTAACAAAGTTTATTTAATTTTTTTTCGTCACGCAATTTCTTCGATATAGACCCTCGAACACAGCGGCCTATTACTTTGGCACCGATAGTGTAATTTTTAGATGCAATGCGTACGCATCGAACGTATGCATAGTGCTGCGGGCGAGTGTTGATTACATATGTCGCACCTTGTGACCTTGTGACCTTGCACCGTAACAAATCTTATGATCAGTGGGAGGAGTCATTATCTGCAAACTATCTATTTCACTTGTTTACTGCATCTCATTCTATTTAGGGCACCGCCTTTTCAAGCGTAGAATATACCTCGTCCCTCACCGATACCCCCCAGGAGAAACTTTTAGGATTGTCGAGAGGAACCTTAAATTTCAACTCAACCAAACATTCAGTGTTGCCAATAACAGTAGCATCATATATTTTTACGGTCAGCTTGATAGATAAAATTCTAAAGTGAAAAACGAAAACAATTATCTGAAGCATATTTATTGGAAACTTTATTCGTAGGGAGATATCTGACGCTACAAATCTATTTTATTTATTTTACCAGTTTGCGAATTGGCAAGAAAAACATAGTAGGGAATTTAATACGGATATGTTTACACGGCTGTAGGGAAAAGATGGAGTAGTAGGGTGTTTGAGTGTTTCCTATTTGAGATGGCATTATCACATGTGAGGCTTTGTCATTACATTATGATTACATTATACAAGGCATTGTTGTTATGCATCGATTACTTACAGTATTTTATCCGTAACATTCGGTTAAACTTGTTTACATGGGTACATCTATACATTTTGTTAATATATGATTGTAAACAGCTGGACATGAGGCAACATTTACAATTCACATTTATTTGACGAATCCTCATCTATATGTCGATTGCAGCAAAATGTAAGTATTTTAACCAAATTGTAGGCAAAGCTTTGTACATTTACTCATGGCTCAACCCAATTGGTGACTTGCAACTAAGATATTAAATTGTAATCATTGTTACATATTGACATCAATTTACATATCAACACAGCAATTAATCAATCCTGTTAGTCTTGAATGATGCCCGACATTTAATTTCCGATTTATGCATTAAAGGTGTCTCTGTTTTGTGTGCACGAATGGTTTTTCATGTTGTATACAGTAACATTTTATCTCGCACCTAATTGTTATGATGTTTCTGCCTAAATTGGTTTATGTGATGAAATTTTTTTATTCTCAAAACGCTTATAACAAATTGCCATTACACATGTGAACAAATTACATTTGTGTTTGACGACATAATAAAATTACTATAATTCCACAACTGAAGTGTATAGCACAATGAAACAGTCGGAAATGTAAATGATGCACGTCTTCAGGCCAAGCTTAGGACAATGCTTAAGGCGTTGTTTGAGTTTTGGCATGAGACGGTGCTCTTCACTGTACCCCAATTTATATTATAAATTAATCTAATGCTGTAAATATGATTTTTTATTTGCAGTGCAGAATGGTTTCGAGGTTTCCCTAACTACCAAATAATTTGAAAGATTAAGAATCGAAGAAATCAGCCACTGGATAAGAAATAACAAAAAATAGAAAATGACAAATAAAATGTAAAAGCACCTGGAACGGCACGGTCAAAGCATAAAACAAACAGACTTGGGCAAATTCATTTGTGTCTTCGCAACATCGTGCTTATTATTGAAGAAGTAGGAAAATCATCTACTATTGTCATAAATAATGACTTTTGCTTGCTCTTTTATGAAGCTATATAACTGTATTTAAATTGCTAAGTGGCTGATTACATAACAATAATCACAACATAGTGCAGAATTCAGAAACACTCCACTTAATGGGATACGTTTCAATAAGTTCCAGTTTTTAACGAAACAATACTAGTGAACACCTATGTTTTGCTGTAGGTGCATATTGGATCACATTGCGATCAAAACACCAGCATGCAAACATTGTTAATTAATCCAAAGATATTTACAAACCTCTCTGTCACATTTCCCCTAGTATTTGAACACCCAGACAAGTATGTGGATTTCAATAAGCAGGCTCTGGGGGCCATTCACCCCGGAGGTATCTATTGAATCACATTCTTAATGAATTGATATTTGCAGACTGCCCTGTCATATATCAAATAGTATTTAAACACCTAGACAAGTATGAGGATTTCAATAAGCAGGTTCTGGGGGCCGTTCGCTCCGGAGGTATCTATTGAATCCCACTGTTTACTTAGTGATATTCTGAGAAAATTCCGATAGCAATTTGAGTAATGCGGTACTGTTAAAGACTGATGCTACTTGTGTGTGTTTGACAACATAATTGTGATTGTTAATTTTGAGACTTGATCTAGCCTGTATATGTTTGGAAAACCCAATTCACTACACAAATTTAATTGTTATTTTTCAAAAACTTAATGCAAATGTCTCAATGTTCCCCCTTATGGACGCAGAATGGGATACGCCTGGGGCACATGTGGAGAATATAATTACATATAAAACTCCCAGATAAATGAAAATATCTACATATATTTTTCTTCAATACAACAAAATAATGTTCTTAAAAGATATTAAAGGAACTAAGATCTATTGGAAACTTCTTTATTGAGCTTGCATGACTTCTAGTATTGATTTCTTTGGGTTTTGTTCATCTCCATTTGCTCAAACTCTAGCAAGTCCTTGTCAACCACCGCAGGAAATACAAAACCATTCCCCTTTTCTCTCAAGAAATTTAACTGGTACCGGCTGTCAATAATTTTTTCTACCTCGCCCACATAAAATCTGTTTTCTTTGTACAATACTTTACTAACAGTAAGTCTCCGATTAATATGTTTGGCAACTTGGTTACTGGGTCTAATAGATGTAAAATCTGCTGCATACATTCATCAACTGATTGTTCCTTGCTAAATTCACTAATAAAGTCTGACTCATCGTCGTCATAAATAACAATCTTGCTTTTACTTGACTTCTTGGTATTTTTACGTCATCAAATAATTTTTTTCTTTCCTTTTGTTTTGTCTACTATTTTTTGATCAACAAAATTTTTCTTCGGTGTTTCTGTAAGAATTCCAGATTTTCCTGGCTATCTACTTTCTTTGTAGAAATTTTGTGCCTTGGGAAATGGTTGTATACTTTCAGGACTGACCACCCCTTCTGTCAAACTAAGGTGACTGCTTGTAGACGAAGTGTTCATTAAAACCGAGCTGGAAACTTCAACTGATGTGCTGGCTGACTTTGTGATGTATCTTACCATTTCTTGTAACATATGCAGCCGCAAAATCATCTCTCGCAAAAATATTTGTGTTATATGGCACAATGCCACATTTCCTAAACCCCGAGCAAATATTATCCAAACTAAAAGCTTTATAATAGGCTTGACCGGCTAATTCTGCGATTTCATAAATGGACACTTTGCCGGGATTGGAAATAAGTCGTTGAAAGACATATTTTAAGTAAGTTTTAAAAGGTACACATCGAGATGGTGAAGACGTTGTGTAGAATTGGGTGGAATGTTACAAATATTATATCATTGTCCCTACAGAAAATTATTGTCTCAAAACCCATGTGTGATTTGTGCTTCGACAAATAATGATGGCGTCATCCAACCGGATCCTGATTTGTTCGATAATCCCAAATATCAGTCTTTAGCCCTTGGAAACATATACATGGGCGGCACTGTATTTCCGAAGGCATTAATGATGGTGACTCCAGTTTCGTCAAGGATATAAATATTTTCTGGTGATATTTTATATTTGTCTAAAGCAATTTGCAAATTATCGAAAAATTGTTTTAAGCTGGTTTCGTTAATTCATTGCCTTAGCAAGACTGGTGTTTTCAGGTTTTCTTAAAGAAAAGATGAAGATTTCATCCAGTCCAAACCCGCATTGCTGTTCATAGCCCAGCTTGTTGGATATTTTCTGTTAAGTTTTTGAGCAATCTCAAAAGCTAGTCTCTGTGCTTGTGAATACGTCAGCCCGTAATGTATTTTTGAACTTTGCATTGCATACTCGCATAATTGTTTTTCCTAGCTTGCGGTAAAAACTTGTTGGGGGCTTTATTTCAACTGAAATGGCTACTGAAATACAATTTTTGAATCGCTCCGCCCTGTGGCAAGATCCATGGTCGTTATTGGCATTCTCTTTCTCTACGAATTCATGTTCTTCGGTCGGTTGAACGGCAAGAGACTCCCCTGTTTCCTCATCTTTGTTTTCTTCTGTTTTCCGCTATTTGATCTTATTCAATCTGTTTAACCCGTAACTGATGTGAAGTGATTTTAAGTACGCGCACACTGTTCACCGGTCAAATTGACCGCCGTGTTTTATCTATATTATCTTTACATTAAAGGGTGAAACGTTTCGCTAATTACATAATTAGACTCTCGATTATAATATTTATTTCAACAACAACCCCCCCTTCATTCCAAAAATAAATAAATAAAAAGAACAACCCGAAAAAATTATAGCATTTGTTCAAATTAACATAATCATATTAAATTTATAAAATTAAAAAGAAGCATATTATATAGACAAATGATATACCTAACAGAAAAATTTAAACACATTCCTTGCAAATATGCCTCAAACATTGTGAGCACACAGGTTTTTTAGCAAGTTATGCAACCATGTGATGCTTTTCTTTCTTTTTTAGCAGGACACAAATAACAAGTCTTACGCTTCGACAATTTTCCTGTTTCAGTTTGTTATCCATCAGCTGCAGATACGAGTATATCAATTTTTAAAATTCATCTAATAATAAATCGAATTTCTGGTGCTGTACGGGTATTCATCAAACGTTCCATTTCTGGTTTTACTAATTGGAAGGTTGTTTTATGAAATCAATTCGTTTGAATGCCAAATTATTTTTACATGCACGGTAAAGTATGAATGCATTGACACTACTAATATCCAATATTCTGAAAAATATCGTTACTTGGTTACTTGGTTCAGCTTTCCAAGATAATTTATTTTTTTCCAAAATATTGTTTCCTGTCGGCTGCACTTGCATTGTCATTACTAGTTTCGCTGGCTTCGTCGCTAAGCTCATTTTCATTCTCTCTTTCAATGTCTTTGGTATAACTCTCACTGTCTTTTTCAATCGAATCAGAGTCGTGTTCATGAAATATTACTGGTGGGTGCTTGCAGTAAATGATACTCGTCGGTAGTTGTGATGTATGTATTTATTGAAACTGTACATAATTGCGTCGTTTGCTAGGTCCTTCGTTTGCAGCGTCGCCGAGCTGTTACTGACCTATCCTAACGTAGAACGTTGTCGTTACGCGTTGCAAATTATGCACATACTAATACTTGCACTACATATTGACGGAACTCTGTCGATGATTGTCTATCGACTATATATACAAGGCTAACTATGTATCACTAATCATCGTGCCAACAAATGAAATCAAAACAACGACCGTTTGCAGAATGCGAATTACTAATTCGTAAGTGTTGTTTATTGGGTCGATTGTGTATTAGTTCATAACCCAATTACAGTGTACTATAACACTCACTTTCTATGATAATTTCGCAGTCAGATTCCATGTCACTTACTAATTCGTCATTATCCGGTAAAGTGTCGCCGTCAACCTCTTCAAACCATTTCATAACCATCTCTTCGTAATCTTTGTCGGTTATCTTTACTCGTTTAGATGTACTAGGTCGTGATTCAATAATAAAACAACTTAAAATAAAATATCACTATAAAATAGCAACAAAATAAAAATGTATAACTTATTGCGTTCGATCAAATTGACCGGTAGGAAACGGAATTGATGAATATCATGACAAATAACACGACCACATAACTGCGCGTATATCAGTCGACTGACATTCAGAATGAAAGAAGATACACTAACGGATGAATAAGCTACTAGAAAATTAACAAATTGACCGGAGAACAGCAGTTACGGGTTAACAAGCTTGATTTCTTGATGTTATGGTTTACTGCAGCATTTCTTATTGATAACCTTCAATCAAGGTCGTCTTTAACTGCAGCTACAATGTCTTCCTTAGATATGTATGTATGTACGCACCATTTCCTGGAACATTTTTAAAATTTTATTGGGCGGGGCAATGTGATCCTTACTTTTTGCCCCAGGGTGCCCCTCGTGACTTTAATCAACATTTGCAAAAAAATAGGTTGTGTTTATAGAGCAAATAAAACTGTGAACATCAAGCTAATTATTGTGTGTTCTTAGTAGGCGACTAGTTTTAAACGATTTTCATATTATATAAAAAAATATCCACTCACCAATTTTAAATCAAATTTTAACCGAAACTACCAGAACACACTAAACATGGAAAAAAACCTCCATATGTCACAAAACGGAGCGAAACTCTTAGTGGACGTGAAGCAAGGGTTGCCATCTGGTACACTCTATTAAAAGCAAAAACAACAAGTAATGGCACCACAATTTGGAATGTCCCATTGTGCCCCCTCTCCCCTACACGTGATCCACATATTCACCGTAAAGCCTGTTTAAATAACGTACACGATCTACATCTAATGATTTCTTATTTAAACAGTCTTAAATATGATTAACATAATCATCGTAGTATGTGCAAAGCCGATGTCATATTTTGCGTTAACCTCCGCTAAATAAAATCTGTATGTTTGAAGACCCCCTAGCAATGGGTTGAATACGTTCCGGAACTTGTAAGTATGCAGTACATTGTGGTTTTAAATTAGTTTGCGTTGCAACAATCCTTCCGAATAAGTCAATATACAAATGTTCTAAATATTGTCCTGGATTGAGAACTGTATTTAACTCATGTGGTAAGAATATGTCAGGCATAAAATCTGGTGTTCCTAAAAACTGGGCTGTCTTACTTTTACTTTCTTATACTTTATGTATAAGTAAGTAGTGTAATTCAGGGAGACATGGTCCACATTTCGGAAAAAAAGTTAAAGCTTTATCACATAATCAGGTTTATTGATTTTTATTCGAAAACTAAATATAAACTACAATGTAAAAATCAAACAAAACAAACGTTAATTCTTCTAAAACAAAAAGGTTTCGGGCCATCTAACCCGTAGTGTCTGGGTGAGATGGCTCAGACTTCAACTAACTCAATTTTACTGGATTTATTTTATTTAGTATAGTTGCAGGCGTTTCCTTTTTGGGTGTGTTCTCATTAGCAATTTGTGAACAACTCGGAAGGTTGAAATCTGGCTCTAGGTCAATCTCCATTTCAATTTGTTTATCTACTACCTACCTACCTACCTAGCTCTAAATGCTGAAACTCCATTTTCTACTGTAGCAGATCTACACCAGCACTCTGACAAAAAGTTTCCTAATTGCAATCTTGTTATGCTTCTGGTTGGATTTACTCTAACAAAAGCGTCGGAGAAATTGTGTTGTGTGACTAGGGAGGCATAATATTATGATGTTATGCTCCTCAGCAAATTCTAACATTTCAACCGAATTACAGTGTGTTGAATGACCATCTAAGAATAAAATTACTGTTCCAGTAGGTTTTCGGGGTAAAAGTGTGCCCTTAACCACGTAAAAAACAAATTGGTGTTAATGTACGCAGATTTCTCGTTCATGTAATCCGCAGAACCCGGAAGCATTTCGTCTTCAAACTCAGATTTCTTGTTTTTACCCTTAAAAATGCATACCGGTGGTATGAAACATCCTTCGGTGTTGCAACACGAAATGACTTATAATCTAGCCTCTTTCACATAACGTCACCACTGCTATATTTTTTGTCTTTTCTGCGACAACATATCCAGGTTTGTTATTCAACCATATTAAAGATTCGTTCCAGTTGGTTCATTAAATCATTTTCAGTAAGTGTTTTTCAAGAAGTTCAAAATAAGACGTTACTTCAGCTCGGTTCATTCTTTGACGACGCACAGTGGTCCATTTCCCGAAAAACGCGGACAAAAATGAAAAATCATTCTGATTGAAACAAAAGCTAGTATATAAGGGTTTTCAAGGTAGCTGATTATGAATTTGATATTATTTTTTCCGAAATCCAAAATGGCGGATCCAAAATGGCGGCCAAATGTTGAAAAATAGTCTAATTAAAACAAAAATTGATATATAATGGTTTTATTATAAATCTTATATATACTCAGTGACATATAAACTGCACCACCTAGAAGGGGTGGGAATTTTTGGACCAAATTTGGCAGAAACATTGGACTAGTCTAAGGTAACAATTGATTAAAAATTGATAAAGAAAACACTTCATCTTTTTGATTTTTCTTTAATAATGTGTTGGTCCGCCCCTATTTCTGATACACTCATTGACCCGCCTTGGCATTGATTCCAGCAGGTGATCAATGTCTTCTTGGGGTATGGCATCCCAAGCAGCCTGTACTTCATGCCGTAGAGCTTCTATTGTCAACGCTGGGTTCGGTAGATTCCTCAATCTTCTACCCATCATGTCCCACACGTGCTCAATGGGCGACAAATCGGGAGATCTTGCCGGCCAAGGCAAAAGATTAACATTGGCCTCTTCAAAGAAGTCAAGAGAAACCCTTGATACGTGAGGTCGTGCATTATCTTGCTGGAAAAGTGGGTCTTCCAGGCCTCGCAGATATGGAAGAACATGTGGTTCTACCACTTCGTCAATGTAGCGTCGGGCGGTCATACTGCCCCGAATGAAGAGCAAGGGTGACCTACTGCCGTAAGCAATAGCACCCCCGCACCATCAACCCCGCAGTTCGGTGAACATGCCTCGCAATCGAAAAATCAGGATTGCGCCTTTCTCCACGCCTTCGTCTAACAGTCATCCGACTATCATGCATTCCTAAACAAAATCGCGATTCGTCACTAAAGACAACTCGATGCCACTCCAAGTTCCATTGAAGTCTTTCCGTGCACCAGGCCAAACGTTCCTGGCGATGTTGAGCAGTGAGGGGTAGCATAAGATGTGGGCGGTAAGACAGCAAGCCAAAGGTTCTTATTCGACGATAAACTGTTCGCAAGCCTATCGGACGACCTTGTTCACCTAACCATTGATCAGCTATTGATCTAGTTGTAGAGAATCGGTCTCTCAAGGCCATTAGTCCTAAGCGACGATCTTGACGTTCAATGGTTCACCTTTGAGCCTCAGTGCCTATTCTCCGACGTTCAACCGTATGTTCAGACCACGTTTGATAAACACGCATTATTGTTGAGTGGTGCCGTCCCAAACGGTTGCCGATTTCTCTAAACGAAAATCCTGCTTCTCGTAAACCAACAATCCGCCCTCGGTCAAAGTCACTCAACTGCTGGTAACCTTGAGGTCTCCTTCCTCTAGGCATCATTAAACACTTGAAACACTTTAAATTAAAGAACGGGATCCGAAAAAGTGGAACAAATTCAAAAAATGACTCGATATTTGCTCTATCACCACCTCTAAAAATGACACAAACGTCAAAAATCCCATGACTACATGATGATTGGGTTTCAAATTGTAATCAACTGTTTCCCTGGACTAGTCCACTATTCCTGCCAAATTTGGTCCAAAAATTCTCACCCCTTCTAGGTGGTGCGTATATATTTTTTAATCCAAAATGGCGGCCAATTTTTTTTTAATAGCATTATTAAAACAAATTGGGACATAAGGCTTTTCCAGGTTGAAAATTAGGACTTTTATATTATTTTTCAAAATGGCAGTTTTTTATTTGCGCAATGAACGTACAAAACTTAAATATAAAATTCATACTATCATTCAGTCACTCCTATAAGAATCGTCAGTCATATTCGCGTCTGATTGGTCCGAGGATTCATTTTCTCTCACCTTTGCATATGCTGGAAGCAAAAGGCGAATCGCTTCCAGTGACAATGATTCGCTTTTCTTCGGCGGTGTTTGACGTAAACTTGAAATTGTAGGGTGACCCTTTTGCGTTGGAACCAGTCCCGGACTATGTGGGAAGTGTACATGACTCGGTCCATGATGCCGATAATCCGATGAAGTGGACCCATCCCATTCGCACTGAAGGCTCCCCAGACAATGACGGATCCACCGCCGTGCTTGACGGAGGGAACCTGGTACTTGACATCGTACCGGGCACCCACAGGACGTCGTACGTATGCTATGCCATCGCTTCCGCATAGTTCGAACTTGCTCTCATCACTAAAGAACACGGCAGCCCACTCTTTCGATGTCCAATTCTTGTGAGCGTATGCGAACTCCAGTCGGGCCTTGCGATTCTTTACAGAAATGAGAGGCTTCTTCACTGGACGGCGTCCATTCAGTCTCAGCTCTGAGAGCTATGGGCTCTCAGACGACGCTTCACTGTACCTACGCTCGCAGTTGAGTCGTGATACTCCCGCATTTCGGTCGTAATCGCAACGGCATTGCAGCGGGATACCACTGTAGAAAACGAGATATAGTTCCCTTATGGACTCCAAACTGGTTGGCCAGCATCTGCATGGTATTTCCGTTGTTGTAGCCACGGATAACTGCTTCTCGCTCCTTATTCGTTAACCACTTAGGGCCAGAATGTGCAGGAATCTTCTGAAAAGGTTTTGTGGACCCATATCAGATATGACAGGTCTAACAGTAATGCCAATATTATGAGCTTTTTCTATGATTTGTATTAGTCTATCATGAAGTTCATTGGGATCAATGGAGTGTGCTGTGAAATCATATCCAACAATTTGTTTCCATTTTTTTGAAATTCGTCTTAACATGTACACAATTCCATGTGTTGCAATAAGGTTTGCATTATCTGCGGCCTTGGGAGCATTCAGAGTAGGTTTACCAACAACTTTTCCCAAAGAATTATCGAACTGCAAGCCAGGTGTTATAGCTATTTCATCAAAAATTAGCGCTGCATGTCTTTCTTCTGACTGGAAACTTGCCATCTATGAAGAAAATTTAGTTACAAAAGATGAAATAATAAAAGAAATTATTATACAAACTTTAAATTGTAACAGGTCAAAAACCTCAGGAAGAATACCTTCTTTAAATTTCAAATTGCTGATTCGATGTTGAAGAGTTCTTATGCTAGGGTAAGGAAGTTTCTGACAAAGAATTTCTTCATACCCCTTAGTCCCGCAAGCCAGGTATAATTTCAAACTTTTGCTAATGGTATCATCCGACCACATTGCACCTCTACATGCACCATTTTTCAATACATCCAGTTTATTAAAAATACCCTCTAAAGGACTATATGTTTGTTGCTTTATTTTTTTTTTCATATTGTCTACACTTTTGCAAAGCAGCCTTTAACTTCTTTTTTAAAATGTCTATTGCACGAAGGCGAACACTTCGACTTCAACCTCATCATCCACACTGCTATTTTCAAAATGTCTTCCAGCAATTTCAACATCAGCAGGTTCTGGTATAGTTTCATCTTCTGTACGTTTCCGTTTACAAATACTTCCACCACAATGTAAATCTGTTACCAACAAATCGGGAACAGCAGCGGGTCGAAGAAGTTTTTTCCCATCTTGGCGTCCATGTTCAAATTGGCTTTCCGACAATGTACCTAACAAACCTTTCATAAGAATCGTAACGTGATTTTGTATTACTACTTACTTCACAAATTCTAAAATTGTCATTAAAATCCGGTCGATCAATTAGACTTAACTACACTTTTATTCTTTCATTATTTCTTTGAGGACTCGGTAATGAAAATAGTCGGAAGCCTTTTGTAGAGCTATTCCTGCAGCTTAATACACAACATCCAGGCATTCGTGACTTGTATTTACACTCAAGCACGCACAAAAATAATAACACAGAATTCTTGACGCAAGACGCAAATAATCGACATCTGTGCAATTGACACTTATCGAATCACAGAGTGAAACATAAAATCATGAAAGTTAGTAAAACCGCCGCCATTTTATGGCAAAAATTATGTATCTCTGTCTAACACATTGGCCTAATAGATTGCCGTAGTTTATGTATTTAGTGACTTTACGCACCGATATACAATAGCGCCACCTCTACCATATTAAGGGGTACTAAACATGAAATTACGAACTTAATTTTTTCTATTATTGTCCGTGTTTTTCGTGAAATGGGCCAAAGAAACTCCTTCCGATTTTCTAATGCTAAGATCTGCATCTTGTTTAAGGAGCATGTGCAACCAGTTGTAACCAGCTAATCTCTTCTCTTTGTTAAAACGGTTTTTAATGTTCAATTGTTTAGCCAAATTAAAGGCCATAAATTTGACAGAGTTTTTTAGATGTGATGACAGCTTTTTTCAATTTCTTCACCCAAAGACGAAGATGGTCCTAAACCTTTCCTTCAAAATCATTGTTTTTCATACGTCGTCTTAGCGTAGGACGTGGAATGTTAAAGTTTCTTGCAGCTTGGTTCACTCCCATACTCCCATTTTGTACTGCTTTTACAGCTTGTATGAACTGCTTCGTTGTCAATGCTCCTATTTGGCATGCTGTTTTGCTTTTATATTTGATAGGCATAGCTGGGGAAATAATCAGCAGATAATTATTGTTGTTGTGATTTTGGACCATCTATCGAGCCGTCTCACCCAAAAGTACTAGACATATGGTGCACTTTTTTTTTCGCAAATGAAGAATACAACGGACGAAGCCCCAAACATTTAACACAACATCAGAAACATCGTTGATCAGTTAATGCATCAGTAGCAGGCTTAAAAGATTGAATATCATGCAAATAATGAAACATTAACGTAATGCTACAAAATTTCAAGGGCCTTGCAATATTCAAATAATTTATCTCACCTATTCAGTATTTTAACGCCACTATCAACTCTTTTTACTATTTTACGATGTAACGACTTATTTTGAAAGCAATACCTCAACCGGAAGTGACCGTTTACTCTTATCACCGTTTTCCTTATCTCGAAAACGGTACGAGTTTTCAAAAAATCTTCTTACATAAGTTAAAGATATAATTTTAAAGAACTTTCATTAGAAAAGTTTCTTCCAAAAATGTAATATAACTAAGTATTATATAAGAAACGTCAATGCGGACCACTGCAATACACTAGACGTTCTCTTTACGTCTACTATCGGTGCCAAAGTAATAGTCTCATGTATTTGAAGACCTATTATCAAAGAAACCGCTTGGCGGAAAAAACATGAAATATACATTGTTACAACCGAGAATCATTTCTACGTAACATACTGTAAGTTCAATTTTTTCTGCCCCTGCGTTTAGAAGTAATCATTAGGGAAGTGCAAAAAAGCATCCGATTTTTGCGATATCTAACGTATAGCCGACTTTACAATTTTTTTCTACTTAGCTTTTCGACAAAAAATTGAAACTTCGACTGGACGTAATATACCCCAGTCGAATTAGGTTTTAACCCGGGAAAAATTTCACTGGTAGTTTAAATTTCGGTTTTCGGGAATCGCACCCTATTGCGTCGTCCGCCATATTGGTTTTAAGGGTGCATTATTCTGTATTGAATAACTCGTCTATTTTTAATTTTACACGAAAAATGATAGAGACCAAAGTTGTTCGGAATATAATAATAAATTTCCTACAATTTTGGTCTTTATCATTTTTCCCTAGGGTCGATATTTTTTCATCTAGACCGGAAAGAAGTGAGGGTGTACCTAAATATCGTATTATCTCGTTTATTATCGACTTTAACGCATTAACCAATGTTGTTTGAAATTAATTTTGCTACAACTTTGGTTCTCATCATTTTTTCCCTAGGATCGATATTTTTTCATTTAAACCCGGAAAGGGGTGGGGTGTATCTAAATATCGTATTATCTCGTTTTTTATCAACTTATTGACGATGTATGATTGATATTTTTGGACGCACGCTTACGGTAAAGGGAAAGAGTGGTGTGAACAAACCGTTTGTCGAACTGTATGACTTTTGCAATGAAAAAAATTAACATTTATTTTTCGAATACACATTCGAAAGCCCTGCAAAATTTGCATCAGAGGTCTGCTTGGAACGTTTAGCCCGTGGTTTTTCCAAGTCCGAGTCGTCTGACTCTCCCTCGTAAACATGGATGTCTTCGTCCGAAAACTCAGGAGGGTCAGTGGTGATTGTATCTGATGGAGGGTTCGCATCATTGTCGATGTCTTCTTCGTCGAGGAGCTCCCTAATTGCGGCCACATTGTCGCATGTTTCTCCGCCGCAGTTGTGGCACAAAACAGAACATTTTAGTCCTGCCCTGCGACAACCACATATCTTCCCGCATGTCCCTTTGCATCTGCAAGAAATTGTCTTTAACAACAATTCTAGCGCTGGACCTATAGTTGCAACAGGTTCCAATCCACGATTCGTTCTCTTCCACCCCCACACTGTAGCATCGGCTTCATACTGTAACCACATTTGCACCTGCAGGTACGTCCGGTATGTATGTTGCTCGGCTGCTGCCGAGGTAGGTGGAAGCGTCGCCAAATTGAATTTGCTCCTCGTAACCAATTTTGCGAAGCTCTTGTACCGTAGGTCGTCTAATGTTTTGACTTTCTCATTGCCTCCAAATAACGCGATGAGGAAGCATTCTCCAGCTTGGGCCAAGCAATGTTTATGGATGTTTATGTAGCGGTTGTCATTTTTTGTCAGGGTGTTCAAGAATTTTAATTTCCCTATGTTACATAATGATGACGTAGTGTCGCATCCGCTGAAGGCATGTAGGAATAAAATATGTTTGGCTACAGCCTCTGCATAATTGAAACTTGTCGGTGAATATAATTGTTCCGGAGTCCGTCCTCTGCTGAATTTTTTATCGTTGAAAATATTAAATCTATTTGTGTATGATAATCGGTTGTGATTACTTCTAACGGCAACGATAATGAAAGATTATATCCGTCTACAATTTTGTTTAAAAATGAATTACCGTTACTATCTCATATCAAACTTAAAATCTCGAATAACTACAAAATCGTTCCCCAAATTGCTGTGTTATTGATGATTTCATGAAAAGTTGTTTCAAACATGGTATAAGATGTATACGGCGATTATAACCTGCAATAAAACTGCATTTTCAACCTGGAAACTAATAAATTCAACGAGACATGGACGATTATTGTGTTTTTTTCAAACCGCCCTGACCAATTAGTCAGCAGGTGAGCAGTGGCGTATGCAATATGAAAATTATTGTATTTACAATATTATGTAGATCAATTGTAAAGACTATTTCAATTTGAATTAATAATATAACACACACAACCAGTTCTTAAAGAAGTTTATTACATTATTGAAATAAATATTAATTTTCATAAAAATAAATTCATATATATATATATATATATTAGGGCGGGTTAATTTTTTTTTTGATGAAGCGTATAGCAAAAACGTAATCTATAGGTGATTCTGCGAAATTTTGCTCAAGAGACCATAGCTCTAAGTCGGATTTGGAGCCCCCCAAAATTTCAAAATATATATTTTTCCATATATACATAGAATAATTTAATTAAATTCGTCATAAAATCGGATAGCATTATAGTAGATTTCTCAATATGGGCTTGTTTGAAAGGTATTTTTATCACCTTTCAGAATCTGTATTGATACCAATATTTTTTTTTATTTTTAGTAGAGATATTAGGAATTTTTTGTCGAAAAATAGCCTAAAATGAACTTTTAACTAATAAATTCTGAATTTTCTTCGATTTTTTTCGAGTCCAACGTATAAATTTTAATAAAAGTGCACTGCCGTACACAACAGAGTTATAAAACTTCACATTGAAGTACATTGGCACATAAACTGTAATAATATAAACTGCCAAAATATTTAAATTGGTCGATGGTGTATTAGTTGTTACATATAATCGTAGTAATCTACTTGCTTTGGTTAACCAACGAGAATGTGTAATTGGTCCTGGTTTAATGTTAACTAAATCAACTGGAACAATACCATTCGAAATTGCTTTAGCTATTTGATATAAATATTTAACATTTGTTGATAGTTCGAGCTCATGTTCATGATCCATCATTGCAGGCATATTCTCCAGTGGTATTGGATCAAAATCAGCTACTACCTGAAAAATGAAATGCTTAGATCAATTAAAATGCAATTATTTTATTTTAACTTTATCCCAATCGAAAAAGTAAAATAATGACAATAAATGATGATATTAAATAAAATAAAGTGTTACATACCTGCAGTTTCTCACATTCTTGAATAGCTTTGAATAACTTTCCACTTGCTGCTCGTGGTCCACTGGTGACTGTTTTGTCCAATGCTTCATATAAATGACGAAATGGCAGTTCATTGAAATGAAGCAGACATATAAACCAGTGAATTGGTCTATTTAACTGTTTTTCAAATAATCGTAAAACACCATTTTCTGTTCCAGTATTTGCTGGCTCACCATCACTGCATATGCCAATTAATTGATCAACTGTTAATGTTTTATTGTTGAAAAATTCATTCAGTTTTCTGTGTTTGGTTTTTGCATCTTCTTGACTACCCAAATTTACATATCCAAGTAACTCATTATAGGGCTCTTTCAGAACAACTAAATGCGGTTCTTTTACCATAGTGGTATGAAATTTGTCATTAATTTTCTCTGTAGTCATGAGTCATTTTTTCTACCATCGAAAGAGAATGCAGTTATGGAAGAATTTGTATGTCGTGTACGAAGCACTGCATCTCTAGATTTAACTTTTTCTCTAGCCACTTTTGATTTATGCATAATAACAAGATTACCATGAATATCTCTAAAATTTATATCTTCGAATAAAGCTGTAGCTAAACTCCGAATCTATCACACATCATAGCAAAATTTAAGGCATCGTATCTTTGAGTATAATGACGTCGTCTCATTTGAACAGTTGCTTCTGGAACTTCTGTTGTTGCTTCATTTCATCTTCATCCATGTGTAATTCAGGTGGTTCGTAACTTGGATCATCGGTAGCAGTTCTAAGTGTTGGTATTGTTGTAGCTACTTCTTCAACGTCTTCCGTATATTCAGGTATTGTGAATTTTCTATCATTATGCTGGTCCATCATAAATTCTTTTAGTTGTTCTGGAATCAATCCACACGAGAATTCTGTTGTTTTTAATTTGCAATTACATTTGCCAATATAAAATAATTCGTTTATTGAATCAACAAATGCTTTAAATTCATCTCTTTTGTTTCTATGTTGTACATGTTTCTGGTATTCATCAAGCAAACCAGTTAATTTTTTTAAAACACTCTTTCTATTAATGATTTCAATATTTAATTTACACAAAATTTGGATCAATTTATCTGTTACGTGAGGAGTAAAAGTTTTATACGAGAACATTTTGTTTTCAAATTTAGCACGATCACTTAAAAAAAATAATATTTTAAAATGTCATATTTAGAAGGCAAACTAAGATCATTTAAATCACTTGATAAACCAAAAACAACAATATCTTGATGAGGCATGTTAGTCAATCTAGAGTCAAAACTTGTTGATGTTGTTGCTTCCATTTGCGAAGACACAGCAGACGATGTTGATGTTTCTTGATTATCCATAATAACTTTGATATTATCACTGCACTCTTTGATTGTGTCACACTAAATCTTAAAATAAAAAAAATATTGGTATTGTGATAACCGAGTTTTTATTTAAGTATTTTGGCAAACTGCGTGCGCATTGCACGATGAACGATTAAGGAAGAAGGAAAAGCAAGCTTGGCACCGTTTAGTGTTGGTAAACATCATTATTTTGTAACGTCATTATTCAGTGTTACAAAGTTGTTCAATTGAACAATGCTGCCATTGATGACTTATTCTACAGGTATCAATACAGCTTCTGAAAGGTGATAAAAAAACCTTTCAAACAAGCCCAGATTCAGAAATCTACTATAATTCTATCCGATTTTTTGACGAATTTAATTAAATTGTTCTATGTATATATGGAAAAATTTCTATTTTGAAATTTTGGGGGGCTCCAAATCCGACTTAGAGCTATGGTCTCTTGAGCAAAATTTCTCAGAACCACCTATAGATTACGTTTTTGCTATACGCTTCATCAAAAAAAATCGTTCCATACAATTTGACCCGCCCTAATATATATATATATATATATATATATATATATATATATATATATATATGCCTTTATTTATTATGCCTTGCAAATTAATGTAATGTTGGAGTTAATAGATGATTTATTGTTATATTATATTAAATTGTTTAAATTTGTTATCGCAAAAGTCGACAATAAAACCAATTTTGCGAAGCTCTTGTACCGTAGGTCGTCTAATGTTTTGACTTTCTCATTGCCTCCAAATAACGCGATGAGGAAGCATTCTCCAGCTTGGGCCAAGCAATGTTTATGGATGTTTATGTAGCGGTTGTCATTTTTTGTCAGGGTGTTCAAGAATTTTAATTTCCCTATGTTAAATAATGATGACGTAGTGTCGCATCCGCTGAAGGCATGTAGGAATAAAATATGTTTGGCTACAGCCTCTGCATAATTGAAACTTGTCGTTGAATATAATTGTTCCGGAGTCCGTCCTCTGCTGAATTTTTTATCGTTGAAAATATTAAATCTATTTGTGTATGATAATCGGTTGTGATTACTTCTAACGGCAACGATAATGAAAGATTATATCCGTCTACAATTTTGTTTAAAAATGAATTACCGTTACTATCTCATATCAAACTTAAAATCTCGAATAACTACAAAATCGTTCCCCAAATTGCTGTGTTATTGATGATTTCATGAAAAGTTGTTTCAAACATGGTATAAGATGTATACGGCGATTATAACCTGCAATAAAACTGCATTTTCAACCTGGAAACTAATAAATTCAACGAGACATGGACGATTATTGTGTTTTTTTCAAACCACCCTGACCAATTAGTCAGCAGGTGAGCAGTGGCGTATGCAATATGAAAATTATTGTATTTACAATATTATGTAGATCAATTGTAAAGACTATTTCAATTTGAATTAATAATATAACACACACAACCAGTTCTTAAAGAAGTTTATTACATTATTGAAATAAATATTAATTTTCATAAAAATAAATTCATATATATATATATATATATATATATATATATATATATATATAACTTGTGAGAACGTAACGATCGTACAATTATATAATTTAAAAATTCTTGGGGATGACGATCAACAGGCTTCTACTTATTAAAAGAAACTCATTTGTTTTTATTCAATATTTCGCAATATTATTTATTGCTTCTTCAGGAATAACTAAAAAATGACATCTGACGTACATATAACAATTATAAAAGATACTTACAACTAGAGGAATAAAACAAGGTCGAAAACAAATTATAAAGATAAGGTGCTAAGGCTCTCAATATTAATGGAGATAAATATAAATTTTGATGATGAATGACAATTTTCAAAAATGTCGACGTAAACGATATCTAAATATGAAAAGTGAAACCCTAGAAACGAGTACAACGTAAAAATGTTACTGTACATGTTGTATAACGAACTCACTAAATAAATTAAATTCATAACTCAATCAAAAACGATAAGAAAACCAACTAAATAGACTACAAATAACTACAAACTCAAAATGTAAGAATAAATGGTACTAAGTTTCTGAATATCTGAACGAGAATTTATAGAATTTATATTTTTATTGATATGAACCATCTCTAAAAACATCCTGCTATTATAATTTTTCTCTTCGGCCAAAACAGTAGTACTAGTAAAGTCAAATTGATGCTTCAAATTAAAACAATGTTGAGATAAAGCACAATTTAACTTCGCTATCCTAACGTCACTCTTGTGTTGTATTAAACGAGTGTTTAACCACTGACTAGTCTGGCCAATATAACATTTATCACAATCTATACATGGAATTTTATATATAACATTAGACTTTTGGAGAAGAGGAATTTTATCTTTCAGTTTTGAAAATAATCTATCTAAAGACATGATGTTGTATTGACCTATTTTGATATTATCATTTTTACAAATAGTGATAATTCTATTTGTTAAATCTTTTATGTACGGTAATTTCTTATAAATGACTACATTTTCTGTAGAGATAGGAACAGCTTGTGAAGAAGAATTATAAATTAATTTGTTAGCCAATGATTTAGGGTAACCGTTATTGATAAAGATATCAGAGAGAATTTTTAAATTTTTATTAAGAAATATGGGATCACTAATTCTAACCACTCTATTCTTCATCGCCTTAACAATATTAACTTTCTGATGAATAGAATGGTTAGAATAAAAATTTATATATCTTCCCGAAGAAGTAGGCTTTTGATACCAATCAATCATAATTTTGTTATCAGTATTTCTTATAACTTTGGTGTCTAAAAAAGGAAGAGAGCGATCAGTTTCTTCCTCAACAGTAAATTGAATACTACTATGTACAGAATTGAAAGTAGATAATATTTCATTTATTTTATTAAACGGTACCGCACAAATAATATCATCAACATATTTAAAAATAAAGGGAAGTTTGAAAGATAATTTTGGCAAAACATTATCTAATACAAAGTCCATCGTAATTAGGGCAATTATTGGACTTAATGGTAATGCCATAGGGGTTCCAAAAATTTGTTTATAAAATTTATCTTGAAAGGAAAAGTAGCAATTATCAAATATAAATTTTATTAAAGTAATGAACGACGATAAAGTGAAACTACAATAATCACTAATAAGTAACCATTTATCTTCAATTATACGAACAACCAAGTTTAAAGGAATATTAGTAAATAAAGAAACTACATCTAATGAAATTAAAACAAAATTATGAGGGAGTTGGGTATCTCTAATATCTTTAACAAAAGTGAAAGAGTCCTTAGTATTATAAGGACTCTTTCAATTTGACTTTACTAGTACTACTGTTTTGGCCGAAGAGAAAAATTATAATAGCAGGATGTTTTTAGAGATGGTTCATATCAATAAAAATATAAATTCTATAAACTCTCGTTCAGATATTCAGAAACTTAGTACCATTTATTCTTACATTTTGAGTTTGTAGTTATTTGTAGTCTATTTAGTTGGTTTTCTTATCGTTTTTGATTGAGTTATGAATTTAATTTATTTAGTGAGTTCGTTATACAACATGTACAGTAACATTTTTACGTTGTACTCGTTTCTAGGGTTTCACTTTTCATATTTAGATATCGTTTACGTCGACATTTTTGAAAATTGTCATTCATCATCAAAATTTATATTTATCTCCATTAATATTGAGAGCCTTAGCACCTTATCTTTATAATTTGTTTTCGACCTTGTTTTATTCCTCTAGTTGTAAGTATCTTTTATAATTGTTATATGTACGTCAGATGTCATTTTTTAGTTATTCCTGAAGAAGCAATAAATAATATTGCGAAATATTGAATAAAAACAAATGAGTTTCTTTTAATAAGTAGAAGCCTGTTGATCGTCATCCCCAAGAATTTTTAAATTATATAATTGTACGATCGTTACGTTCTCACAAGTTACATTTATGATGGGGTTTTATCAAGATATGGAACAACAATTTGGTCGTCTGACTGTAATCACAATGAAAAAAATGGGCAACAACAAACAGCAAACTTGCGAAGAAAACAAATAGAAGAATTTTTTTACTTAGATGTAGGAAAGTTAATATTTTACCTACACATGTTAAAAATGGCTCGAAAAAAAAAAAAAAAGAAAAAAAAAAAAAGAAAAAAAAAAAAAAAAAAAAAAAAAAAAAAAAAAAAAAAAAAAAAAAAAAAAAATTACTTGGACTTCTTGATGGTGCTACAGGAAGAACTAGAAATCAGATAAATGAATTTAATATAAGGTTAGGTACTAAAATACTTAATTTTGAAATCAAAATCACAGTTAACGAAATTGTAATTTTTCAAAACTTAATTAATAGCATAAGAGACCAACTGAAAGATTTACTTCCAAATTACATTTTTAATGAATTTTCTAATAGGTTAGCTATCACATACAATAAACTATTTAAACAGATAAAAGCTGCAAATATGTAAATTTAACAAATTAATTTTAAATAAACTTGAAACTAAGTTATTTCATAATAATCATAAATGGTTTGTTAATGTTTCAAATGTATTAATTCCTGACAAAATTAAAAATTTCTTATCACTAGGTCCTAAATTTAGTTTGCATGTAACACCTAAATCATGTAACATTGGTAAACTTTTGGCTGAAGTTGAAAACTTATTTGAGGTATTTCCAAATAGTGCTAGAGATGTATACAGGGCTCGTTTAACTAATATTATCACTAATTATGTGCAATCCCGTGGCTCCGATAATGTAGATTTTCATAATTTATTTATGGAATGTAATCGTTTTCTTAAGCATAATGAGAATTTATTAATTCTTAACGCTGACAAAGGAAATGTTACTGTCGCCATGAATAAAAATGATTATAACATTAAAGCTAATGAACTTTTAAATGATACGAAGGTGTACAAGGTTATTGATAGAGATCCAACTTTCACTACCCAAAAAAAAGGTAATGACCTTTTAAAAAATGCTAAAAGTATGGGATATATTTCTCATTCAACTTATAAACAACTTACTGTGAATAATTCTGTCACTCCTAAATTTTATGGTCTTCCCAAGATACACAAAAGTGAGATTCCATTACGTCCTATAGTATCCTCTATCGACTCACCGTTATACAAATTGTCCAAATATTTATCGGATATTTTAACTACCTCGCTAGCTTGTCGCACTACTTATAATACTAAGGACTCTTTCACTTTTGTTAAAGATATTAGAGATACCCAACTCCCTCATAATTTTGTTTTAATTTCATTAGATGTAGTTTCTTTATTTACTAATATTCCTTTAAACTTGGTTGTTCGTATAATTGAAGATAAATGGTTACTTATTAGTGATTATTGTAGTTTCACTTTATCGTCGTTCATTACTTTAATAAAATTTATATTTGATAATTGCTACTTTTCCTTTCAAGATAAATTTTATAAACAAATTTTTGGAACCCCTATGGCATTACCATTAAGTCCAATAATTGCCCTAATTACGATGGACTTTGTATTAGATAATGTTTTGCCAAAATTATCTTTCAAACTTCCCTTTATTTTTAAATATGTTGATGATATTATTTGTGCGGTACCGTTTAATAAAATAAATGAAATATTATCTACTTTCAATTCTGTACATAGTAGTATTCAATTTACTGTTGAGGAAGAAACTGATCGCTCTCTTCCTTTTTTAGACACCAAAGTTATAAGAAATACTGATAACAAAATTATGATTGATTGGTATCAAAAGCCTACTTCTTCGGGAAGATATATAAATTTTTATTCTAACCATTCTATTCATCAGAAAGTTAATATTGTTAAGGCGATGAAGAATAGAGTGGTTAGAATTAGTGATCCCATATTTCTTAATAAAAATTTAAAAATTCTCTCTGATATCTTTATCAATAACGGTTACCCTAAATCATTGGCTAACAAATTAATTTATAATTCTTCTTCACAAGCTGTTCCTATCTCTACAGAAAATGTAGTCATTTATAAGAAATTACCGTACATAAAAGATTTAACAAATAGAATTATCACTATTTGTAAAAATGATAATATCAAAATAGGTCAATACAACATCATGTCTTTAGATAGATTATTTTCAAAACTGAAAGATAAAATTCCTCTTCTCCAAAAGTCTAATGTTATATATAAAATTCCATGTATAGATTGTGATAAATGTTATATTGGCCGGACTAGTCAGTGGTTAAACACTCGTTTAATACAACACAAGAGTGACGTTAGGATAGCGAAGTTAAATTGTGCTTTATCTCAACATTGTTTTAATTTGAAGCATCAATTTGACTTTACTAGTACTACTGTTTTGGCCGAAGAGAAAAATTATAATAGCAGGATGTTTTTAGAGATGGTTCATATCAATAAAAATATAAATTCTATAAATTCTCGTTCAGATATTCAGAAACTTAGTACCATTTATTCTTACATTTTGAGTTTGTAGTTATTTGTAGTCTATTTAGTTGGTTTTCTTATCGTTTTTGATTGAGTTATGAATTTAATTTATTTAGTGAGTTCGTTATACAACATGTACAGTAACATTTTTACGTTGTACTCGTTTCTAGGGTTTCACTTTTCATATTTAGATATCGTTTACGTCGACATTTTTGAAAATTGTCATTCATCATCAAAATTTATATTTATCTCCATTAATATTGAGAGCCTTAGCACCTTATCTTTATAATTTGTTTTCGACCTTGTTTTATTCCTCTAGTTGTAAGTATCTTTTATAATTGTTATATGTACGTCAGATGTCATTTTTTAGTTATTCCTGAAGAAGCAATAAATAATATTGCGAAATATTGAATAAAAACAAATGAGTTTCTTTTAATAAGTAGAAGCCTGTTGATCGTCATCCCCAAGAATTTTTAAATTATATATATATATATATATATATGCCTTTATTTTCTTGCAAATTAATGTAATGTTGGAGTTAATAGATGATTTATTGTTATATTATATTATATTATATTAAATTGTTTAAATTTGTTATCGCAAAAGTCGACAATAAAACCAATTTTGCGAAGCTCTTGTACCGTAGGTCGTCTAATGTTTTGACTTTCTCATTGCCTCCAAATAACGCGATGAGGAAGCATTCTCCAGCTTGGGCCAAGCAATGTTTATGGATGTTTATGTAGCGGTTGTCATTTTTTGTCAGGGTGTTCAAGAATTTTAATTTCCCTATGTTAAATAATGATGACGTAGTGTCGCATCCGCTGAAGGCATGTAGGAATAAAATATGTTTGGCTACAGCCTCTGCATAATTGAAACTTGTCGGTGAATATAATTGTTCCGGAGCCCGTCCTCTGCTGAATTTTTTATCGTTGAAAATATTAAATCTATTTGTGTATGATAATCGGTTGTGATTACTTCTAACGGCAACGATAATGAAAGATTATATCCGTCTACAATTTTGTTTAAAAATGAATTACCGTTACTATCTCATATCAAACTTAAAATCTCGAATAACTACAAAATCGTTCCCCAAATTGCTGTGTTATTGATGATTTCATGAAAAGTTGTTTCAAACATGGTATAAGATGTATACGGCGATTATAACCTGCAATAAAACTGCATTTTCAACCTGGAAACTAATAAATTCAACGAGACATGGACGATTATTGTGTTTTTTTCAAACCACCCTGACCAATTAGTCAGCAGGTGAGCAGTGGCGTATGCAATATGAAAATTATTGTATTTACAATATTATGTAGATCAATTGTAAAGACTATTTCAATTTGAATTAATAATATAACACACACAACCAGTTCTTAAAGAAGTTTATTACATTATTGAAATAAATATTAATTTTCATAAAAATAAATTCATATATATATATATATATATATATATATATATATATAATATCATAACAAAACAAACATCAAATCTGTTTTTTTGGGGGATTGCGGCAATTAAACGACGAAGTATCGTATGTTCTTTATTTATTTATGAACCAATATTTCGCACCCTATACGGATGCTTCATCAGGATTACTAAATAGAATTTAATTAATGAAAGTTATGTTGTTGCAATAATAATAATACTTACAAAAATTGAACATAAAGTTGAACAACCACCAAACAGTATAAACAAGCAGGATACACATTAAAATTAATTAATTGATAGTATAAAACTTCAACGAAGACAACGGAGCACGTGTACACATTTTACATTATTCACGATTGACACACACATCAAGGTGAAACTTGGCATGAAAAAGATATTTTTATTTATTACCAACCAAAAACTCAATTTTGACAATTATACACTAACGAACAAATATTTAAGGCAACATAATTTGAATAAAAGCAATCGTACGCAAGAATAGATAATTGAGGAACCGATACTAAATAGATGTGTCATTATTTTTATTAAACCGGCCAAAATCTTATTTGTTGATGGTCAGTAAAAATGAATAAATGACATTTAAATTATCCGTGTCCGACTTAAAGTTCATGGAATTAGGGTTTTTTTTAATTTCCACCATTTCTATAAATTCTCTGGATTTTTTACTTTTTGCAAATTTTAAAATATTGACGTCTTCAAAACTAAAAGAATGGTGCTCGTTGTTCATATGTTGTGATAAAGCACATCTATTTTTCTTTGTTTTTATGTCGCTCAAATGGAGAGTTAATCTTGTCTTCAACCAGTTGGAAGTGTGTCCGATATACACCTTATCACAATAGCTGCATGGAATAGAATAAATCAAGTTAGAATTCATCAATTTGTCATTTTTATCTTTCAACTTACTGAAATAACAATCTATTACGTTAACGTTGTAGTAAGCAAACTTTATATTGTTACATGCTAAAATTTTTAATGATCTTAGGGGTAAGTTCAGGGATGAATGGAAATTTAAAATATTTAAATTGGGAATTAATATCGATTGTGCCATCTGAACTCGTACCACGAGTGGTAATAAGGTTGCTCCCTGAAGGGGTACTAAAAAGTAATTTACTCAATAATGATTTAGGGTAACCATTATTAAGAAACATATCCATTAAAATTTTTAGATTCTTATTTTGAAAACTAGAGTGACAAATTTTTATTATTCTATTTTTCATTGTTATTACAGTATTAATCTTTTGTTTAATTGTGTTACTTGAATGAAAATTCAAGAATCTACCAGAGTGTGTTTCCTTTCTATACCAGTCTATTATAATCTTATTCGTCGGTGTTCTATTTACTAGGGTGTCTAAAAACGGTACACTATTATTAGTTTCTTTTTCAACAGTAAACTGAATATCAGGGTGGAAGGAGTTGAAAATATCGAGAGTATTATTAATTTCTCCTTCTGGAAGAGCCAAGATCAAGTCATCCACAACACTCTGGTAGATTCTTGAATTTTCATTCAAGTAACACAATTAAACAAAAGATTAATACTGTAATAACAATGAAAAATAGAATAATAAAAATTTGTCACTCTAGTTTTCAAAATAAGAATCTAAAAATTTTAATGGATATGTTTCTTAATAATGGTTACCCTAAATCATTATTGAGTAAATTACTTTTTAGTACCCCTTCAGGGAGCAACCTTATTACCACTCGTGGTACGAGTTCAGATGGCACAATCGATATTAATTCCCAATTTAAATATTTTAAATTTCCATTCATCCCTGAACTTACCCCTAAGATCATTAAAATTTTAGCATGTAACAATATAAAGTTTGCTTACTACAACGTTAACGTAATAGATTGTTATTTCAGTAAGTTGAAAGATAAAAATGACAAATTGATGAATTCTAACTTGATTTATTCTATTCCATGCAGCTATTGTGATAAGGTGTATATCGGACACACTTCCAACTGGTTGAAGACAAGATTAACTCTCCATTTGAGCGACATAAAAACAAAGAAAAATAGATGTGCTTTATCACAACATATGAACAACGAGCACCATTCTTTTAGTTTTGAAGACGTCAATATTTTAAAATTTGCAAAAAGTAAAAAATCCAGAGAATTTATAGAAATGGTGGAAATTAAAAAAAACCCTAATTCCATGAACTTTAAGTCGGACACGGATAATTTAAATGTCATTTATTCATTTTTACTGACCATCAACAAATAAGATTTTGGCCGGTTTAATAAAAATAATGACACATCTATTTAGTATCGGTTCCTCAATTATCTATTCTTGCGTACGATTGCTTTTATTCAAATTATGTTGCCTTAAATATTTGTTCGTTAGTGTATAATTGTCAAAATTGAGTTTTTGGTTGGTAATAAATAAAAATATCTTTTTCATGCCAAGTTTCACCTTGATGTGTGCGTCAATCGTGAATAATGTAAAATGTGTACACGTGCTCCGTTGTCTTCGTTGAAGTTTTATACTATCAATTAATTAATTTTAATGTGTATCCTGCTTGTTTATACTGTTTGGTGGTTGTTCAACTTTATGTTCAATTTTTGTAAGTATTATTATTATTGCAACAACATAACTTTCATTAATTAAATTCTATTTAGTAATCCTGATGAAGCATCCGTATAGGGTGCGAAATATTGGTTCATAAATAAATAAAGAACATACGATACTTCGTCGTTTAATTGCCGCAATCCCCCAAAAAAACAGATTTGATGTTTGTTTTGTTATGATATAATATATCAACGGCAACTACTCTTCGGAATATATATATATATATATATATATATATATATATGCCTTTATTTTCTTGCAAATTAATGTAATGTTGGAGTTAATAGATGATTTATTGTTATATTATATTATATTATATTAAATTGTTTAAATTTGTTATCGCAAAAGTCGACAATAAAACCAATAACTACTCTCTTAATATAGGCAAATGTCACTACTAAATGTAAATTAATAAAATTTCTAAACAAATGACTAAAACAATTTCTTAAACAAGTGAACAATAATACAAGAAGCATTTACTTTTATGTTGCAACACATTGAAAATAATTTTATTAAGTTAATAAACATAAAGCTAGTATTATTACAATTATTTCATAATGCAATAAATTGATTAAATTTCAAAACTGAGAGCAGTCGTAAAATTGCTTAACGTAAAAAGCTTTCTTGCGAACAGATATACGAGGTCTGACAATTAAGTATCCGGAAAATTGATTTTAAGAGCTTTTATTTCAAATTGGTCACAAATTAGATATTACATCCTTCAATATACTCCCATCCCGCCCGCACACACTCCATTCGTGATTTCCACGACTGGAAACAATTTTGGAAAGCTTGTTCATCAAAAGTCCCCTTGAGCACCTCCTTCGTTTTAGGGAAGAGGAAATAATCACATGGGGCTAAATCTGGGCTGTAGGCTGGGCGTTTCAGCATAGAGTCCCCGTGGATGCTAAAAATTCGCGAGTAAAGATGGCTGAATGCGCTGGCGCATTGTCGTGATGCAGCAACCAATCCTTGTTGGCCCACAACTCGGGTCTTTTTCGTGTAATCTGGCGCCGCACAGTGGGCTGAATTGCCGAAAACCTGGCAACGAAAAACTACGAGCAGTGGTTGGATAAAATGATATTCATCCCTGTAAGTTGTATAAAACTCCTGAATAGCGATCAAACATTGCATGTTGGTCAAGAGAAGCTACAATGCGAGGTATTTTCAATCGACTTCTAATCACATCAGATCCACTTATTTCGAGCTTGACTATAAATCATCTGAGAAAAAGCAAATCTTTGACTCCTGCAGCTCTCGAATTGCTATCAGTTAGAACTGATAATTATTCTCCTGATGAACCGTGCAGGGTTTCAACCGACGCGATTGCGTATGACTACTTGGCTGATGATTCAGACAATTCATCAGACTATTATATCAGAGATTAGAATTACGATCTAAATTAGAGATTAGCGCCGCTGATTGATAATTATACACTATGATATTATACTTTTGTGAATATCTTGCCATTTCGTAGCCTCAGTTGTTTTCTGTATATACAACTCAACATTCGTGATGAGCGACCTCGGGAACCATTTTGTATCCGCCATTTTGTTTTTGTAAAATTTGACTTCAACTTCGTAATAAGCAACCCCGAAAACTCGCCTACACTGAGTTCCATGCGAATCTGATGAGTACTTTGGAAAAATGACCACCATTTTGTAGCCGCCCTTTTGTTTTTGGAAAATCTGACTTTGAATTCGTGATTAGCGACCCCGAAAACCCCCGAGCAAGAAAATTCATCGAAAAAAAATTTAACCTCCATATTTTGGCCAGGTTTTGGACGATTCAGCCCACTGTGCGCCACATTGTTTTCAGGACCTCAACATAGTAGGCAGCAGTTACATTTTACTCCTTAGGCACCCAGTGTTTCAAAATGATGCCTTTGGCGTCGAAAAAGGTGACACTGTAAGAAAAAGTATTCAAGAAATTACTATGTTGTTTCTTGAACACTTGGCCGATATTTGAATAAACTTTTCGGGAGTGATAGATGCTATTGACTGTACCTACGTTGCTATAATAGTACCTAAACACGAAGAATATAATTACGTAAATCGTAAGGGTTATCATTCCAAAAATGTTCAAAAAGTAAGTTATAATAGTACATTTCATTTACTGAATGCTTAAAGTTTTTTTCATTTTAGATTTGTGATTACAATTTGCGAATATTAAATATTAACGCTCGGTATGCGGGGGCTACACATGACTCTTTCATATGGAGGCACTCAGATGTGAAGATTGCATTAGAGGAACATTTTAGAAATGGAGAAACCAAAACATGGTTATTGGGAGATTCCGGATATCCACAACAACCTTGGTTTATGACTCTTGTCATATGCTGCAGTTGGATCACGTTTCAACAAGCATCATGCAAGTGCTCGTAATTGTATAGAGCGATGTAACGGAGTTATAAAATCGAGATTCAGATGTATTACGGGAGAAAGGGTGTTACGATACAATCCGGAAAAATGTTGTGTAATCGTGACAGCATGTGCTGTGCTTCATAATCTTTGTGTGGAGGGTAGGCTGGAAAATATTTCCATTGAAGTGCCAGAAAATGAGTAAAACTTACACCAGCAAGTTAATAACCACGTGGAAGGAATGTCAGCACGAAGAACATTAATAAATAGATATTTTACGCAATAAGTAGGATCTAGGCTTTATTGTGGCACAGATATGCACAGATTTGCACAACGAAGCCGCCAGGCCGAGTTGTGCACATAAGTGCAACAATAATATTTAATTATTTTGTGAATAATAAACGAAAACAGTCGCAACAATGCTTGATTTACTAAATGAAAGTGACGTAGTATACAAGTTTTGATGTTTTAATTTCAAGAAAGGCATTTTGGAAAGTAGATCTTGTGAATAATACATTTTTACATTAATTCTAATGACTGATTGGCATCATACATGTTAACATACGGTAGTGATTGTATAATGTATCTATTATGTAATTGTAATATTAATTATAATGTTGTTTTCATATGTACCTTGTGTGCATAAAAGTACTTTATTTCTTTTTCTCCATTACAACAATTAAAGCTTTAAAACTTCCCGCAATTTCTGAAATATTATCATTTATTTCATACAAAGCTTCTAGTATTCGATTGTTCATTGCATCGAACTTCTGCGATGCTTGTTTTAATCTTGATCCTCTTGGAATTGTCTGCGCTCTTTCTCCTGAATTTGTTGATGCAATAGGAGACTTACATGTGATATGTACACTTGGTAATTCTCTTCTTGTTCCTGCACTAGTTCGTACGTTGCTCTCCATAACTGCATCATTATCGAACATAAAGCTCAAAGGCGGAACATTTCTTGCGGAAGATGTTGACGGTGCTATGCCACTACAAATAGCCAAATCTTGTTTATGCGACTTAAAGGGGATCCTGCTCAAAAATTTTTATTGCTCAAATCTATGCCTAATATATCTAAGAATATGTATAAATTATAGCGTCTAATTCACAATATTTTGAAAGATACAGCACTAAACACAGTGAGGTGTCGAGCAAAGAATATACGAACGCTCGGACAAACCAAGCGCGCGCCCCTCCCCGCAGAACAACACCGAACTATGTACTTAAAAAAGTTCAATCGGTCGTTCGAAACAATAATATTTTGAATTCGTAAGAGCTATAGTAGGATTATAACGAGATATTCCGTAAGTGATCGAAAATTAACATTTTTGCTGATCGTAAACTTTAGAGCGCGTTTTCTCGAGTTTTCGTTTTTACGATTTTTCTAAACTGGTGGGCGTGATTGCGAGTAAAACTAGACAAGCAATCAAAACGAAACAAAACTTTTGTTGGCTTCAGTAGCATTCTCTTCTATTTGAACTAAAAAGATTAATGAAAAAAAAATTCTAAACAACTTTTTTAGCAAGTTGAAATGATTTTCTCTTCCTGCAACGGGCACATTTATTTTCAAACCTGAGCAAAATCTTGAATTTCAAAATTTTCCTTTTTTTTAGTTCACATAGAAGAAAATATATGAGAATTACCACCTTCTTTGGTTTTTTTTTTGTTTCAGACAAAAATTACGGGCTACATCTTTCCCACCGATTGTAAATTGCAATTGAAAGGTGTTGCATAAAAATCTGTTCCGTTTAAATATTTTTCTCTCGAAATATTTTTTTTAATGCTCAAATATGCAATAAGATGCTCTAAAAAGTTCACTAGACTTGCAAATTTTTTTCTGTCCTAAAAAAAATTCCCCCAAAAATGCTATTTTAAGGCCTCCTAAAGCAGGATCCCCCCTTAATTGTAGTGTGCACTACGACACACGAAGCATTCCGTTTTTGTTGGATATCTGGAGATACCTGGAATTCCTTTGTTAAAAATGAACCAGATGTTAGATATTTAATAACTTATACAAGCCCTCTTTCGGATTCCGATTTCAGGAATTATGACATCGCCTTCCACAGTGGTTTTTCTCATTAGTTTTAGCAGGCGCTCTTCGTGTGATGTTAATTGCAATTGCACAACCTCCACCGGTCAGTGGAGACTCATTTTGCCGCTTTACTTGTTTTTGACTTCCAGTCAGTTAGAGTTGTGAATGATCATTTCAATTTAGAATCACTTTACATGTGTATTTATAACATGTCTTTACCTTTTTCCATTCATCTTGTGATTTCTCACCAAAACCATATGAATTTAGAAGCGCCGTAAGGGTACTCCATAACATGTTGCTGTTTATGCGACCATTCAACCCATTGAATCAATTCGATATTATTTCGGGATGCTCCTCGCAAAAGTCTAGAAGCGCAACCCAGTGATCTGCTTGTACTCTCATTGTGGTCACTGTATCGCAAATTATAGATTACATCAAATCATTTGTTCATATATAAAAATTTCATTTTCATTTAATTTATTACTTACCGATTCTTTAAAAAAACCAAAGAAAATCTAAAGTTTAACTAAAATTGTCAAAACTCTTGTTTACTTGTTCTTAAAGGAATGAAACTGCAATGCCGAAAATGAAACGATATATTTCAACATGTGCAAAACACATTTTATAACTAACATTTTGCTGCGCACTGCCATCTCTGTCTAACATATAATTTGGAGAGGTGCAGACAATCATTACGGCAACTGAAATGTGGCGTTCTAAAGCGATTCTATCGGGGAACAAGACGTATTGCGGGGTAACTCGCTTTTCCCATCGTGATACTTAATACTCGCTTCCACGCGAGAATCGTTTTTGCTAGGCAAAGTGACGTAAGAGAAATAGAATTCTAATGGGTGTTATTTATCGTGATCCCTACACAGGTGTTTCTGATAGTTTCTCATCTTCCTCTTCATCGGAAAGCCATAAATCTTCATCGTCATCTGAATCGCTCGTGTTTATTATGAAGTTGAACTCTTCATAGATGTTATCTAATAAATGCTCCTTTTCCATGTATTGCTCGACAATTTTTTCAATATGACTGCAAATACTAGCCCAATTTTCTGGCTTCAAATTTTTCTTCGGCTAGCTTCATCACATCGTCAAGTTTGAAAGGTCGGTTTCTTGAAGATACATACTGTTTCACTTGAGCCTACATTTTTTCAATTGCATTGAGTTCATGGTGATAGGGTGGCAACCTGATTACTTTGAAATTGTAGTTGGCCATTTCAATGTCCAAAATGTTGTGCTTCTTAATAATGTTCTATAATTCAGGTTTGGTTAGATGCGAAATATTACGGGGAATATTACGTTGCACAAGCCAGGTAATAATATGTTTTTAGCGTTGCGCTAGTGAGATCCTTATTAATGATCACATTGTAGTATGAATCGTTATCTATAACTAGAACTCATCGAGGAGGAAAATTTGTTATTAGTCGCTCCTTGAGCCATTTCATAAAATTTGAACTGTTCATATCGTCATGGTAATCACCACTTTTTGAACGTACAGAAATAGTATGTTGTGTATCTAGGCCAAAACGTACTGTTTTTTCGTCCGAGTTTTCTTTACGACCGAGGCGGAGCCGAGGTCAGAAAGCAAACGAGGACGAAAAAACACTTTTTGGCCGTGGTGCACACAAATTTTTTTAGGCGACCCTCATAAAATTTTCAAATTTATTGCAACATTTACTTATAATTTATTGACATAGTCATTTATCACAACTGAACAATTGTACATATTTGTGACACCTTCAGACATGTTTATGTTTTCTTTGTCTACATTCGAAGTTATTTCGGCTTTATAAACAATAATTACCCAATAATCAGTTAAAAAGTCTATCACCAACACGTATTTACTAATGTAAACAAGATGTACAGTTTGACACTGACAGCAATGTGGTTATTTTTATACAATTTCGGTAACTGTCGGTAGATGGCGCCACCCTATTGCGGACGAAAAATGAAAGCGGACGAAAAATGGTTACTTTTCGTCCGCGTTTGACGACTGAAATTTCAATTTTTCGTGTCGGTTGCCTAAAAAAGTAATTTATTGTTGTATATGGAACTTTATAAAATCACCATAATTCATAAGTACCTGAACGAAACATTAATAAGCCATTATTAATGAAACCATCTGTTCCACCTGCGTGTACCATTATGAGCCTGGATCCTTTTGAAATTTGTTTTTTAAAAGAATGCACTGATTCATCTGTCTAGCACATTGATTGACAGTGTGAACTGTGAATATATGATTCTTCAGTAAATATAATAGGCCTTTCTTCTTTAATATGTTGTTGCAACTGTCGTAAATATTTAATTATTTTCAAGCGTATGTCATAAAATACCATTAAAACAGGTCGATTGTCGGCCGTCTTTTTCCAACTAAAATGAATAATATTTAATATTATGGCACTGCTACACGTTCAATATTTATTGTGATATTTGGATCGCGATCCATTTGAATGGATTGATGGATCACGCGCGTATGCTACATGTTCAATATTTATCGCGTCAGTATTTAGGTTATTTTTGTGCTGTGCGGGTCGTTTATTAAATTATTATAAAAAAAATGTCGCGAAAAAACCAAAAGAAAGCCTGTTTAGCTATTTTGTTGGCTTTTTCATTCAAGAAAAATGTGGAAAGGAAAAGTTGGAGCAAAAAATGGTTGCAGGATCGGAAAAAATACATACACAAGTTTAATGGACACAATTGTTCTTTATAAAGAAATATAGGACTTTCAAATTTATTTACGCATGTCTGTAATTTTAATCACATTTTGGAATTAGTTACCCCATTCTTATTAAAGAAAGACACAGTGATGAGAGAATCAATTTTGCCAAGGGAAAAGTTGGCAATTACTCTGCATTATTTTGCAACAGGCGCGTAAGTATTAACCTACCCTACCGATGTCGGCTCTTAAAATTTAACCACCCTTATATGTGTATGTATATAATTTTATTATAAATGTAACTTATTTTATCGTTTCCTATCATTATGTTTCACAGATACTAAAAATGAGAGGTTTACCGCTATTATGTCCCGGCAGTCGATAAGCCAAGCTGTCGAAGATACTTGTGGAGCGTTAATGTACGTCCTTAAAGATTATATTGAAGTAAGTAAAACGTCAGTTTTGTTTTAGTAATTTGTAAGTTTTATTAATAATTTTAGTACAAAAACATGTTTTTATTAACCCTTAAAACATAAATTAAACTTAAATGATTTCATTGCAATATCGTGCCCGTTCGCAGTATAAACTAAATAATATCCGGAGATTGCGTACGTGAATATTCAGTCTGTAAACCGCTGTGCTCTTTGGATTGAGACACAAAAACATATCTCGGTGAAGGTGTGGATGCGAAAATATTTGGCTCCGATGATACAGGTATAAACCGTTCACATCTCATTGGATGTGCATCATATTTCTCGAGTGATGTTACCGTTGATGTTGAATTCTGTTATCTGTATAGAATTCCTGTTTAGCGTGCCCAAGCCTCCTTCAAATAAAATATCATTTATGGCTTTTTCTGCGAACATTCTTTGCTTTGGATGCAGATTTTCCAATTTTTCACTCCAATATATAGCTGTTGCGTTAACATTACTAGGTGACGATTCTGGTTTTTCAGATAATAGTGAGCATGCTTTTTCCATCAGTTCATTTTGTTTTGCTATAGAGCCAAGTTTAGTTTTTTTTTCGGAGGAAGTATAGGGTTCATAGACGAAAAAGAGGAGTCGTCTAATTCTTCCAGAGACTGCCTTGTTGTATTAATTTCTACCAAATCACTCTCATATTCAGAAAGCACGACCTGAAAATATAATAATTAAAAATATTTTTCGTAATTTTGTGTATTATGTAGATGTTACTCCATTAAAACTGATTTTGTAACTAAAATTATTAAAAAGAACTTTGAAAATCGCTTCGTTTTCGATTTCCATCACATGCCTGTGTGTTATATATACATAAATAATCTACAGCCTAACACATTAAAATTAAGCATTCACCTGGTACAGGACCATTGTATTATAACTACAAAGGGAGCTATACCATCGTCCTCATGGCCATTGTTAATGCTAAGAAAGAATTTATAATGATAGACATCGGATGCAATGGCCGTGTATCAGATGGTGGTGTTCTGTATTACTCTAAGTTTTGGGAACGACTGCAGCAAGGCCGTTTGAATTTGCCACCGCCTTCTGCTCTACCTGACACAGTTGAAGAATATCCCTATGTTTTTATAGGAGACGAGGCCTTCGCTTTAAACAAACACCTTATGAAACCTTGCCCCCAAAAGAAAAAGAAATTTATAACCGGCGTTTATCCCGAGCAAGATCTGTGATTGAGTGCTCTTGTGGTATTCTTTCTTCAAGATTTGGGGTTTTATAAAAGGCTATTAGCCTAAGCCCCCAGAGAGCCACAAGGGTGACAGCAGCATGCTGTTACTTACACAACTTTTTAATGAAAACAGAACAGCATTATCAATCTTCAAATTCAATTGGTGATAGTTTTGAATTATCTAATATAGAATCAAATGTTGTGCGCAACCCAATGGAAAGTGCAAAAACCATTAGGGACAACTTTTGTAAATATTATAACAAAGAAAAATAAATATGCATATATCTGATTAAAAAAAACGAGTTGATGTTTATTGTTGTAAAAAGAAAATGTACTTACCACATTCACAGGCTTTTCGGTTTTTTCGAGAAATTGCAGAGGTTTAAAAGTCCATGACTTAGGTATATACATCATCTGCACCAGCACCGGAACGTTTGGAGTCAACAATTCGTTTCAGCTCCTTTCTGTAGTTCGACCTCAACAAGGAACATCGTCGACGGTACCAGTGGGCTTAATTTTTCTAAAAACTTTTAATAATTTTTGGTGTGCAGCCGCCATTTTCACTTTGTCGCAATAAGCTTTAGCCGACGAGTCCCACAACTCCGGCAATGCCTCCAAATTAAAAATAAATTCTTTTAAAATCATTTTTCATTTGTTAACTCTGATTCTACCGGCAGCACATACTCGCTTTCACTATCTTCTGCCATTATACTTTATTGAAGCAAACTTTACACAAATTTAATCAAGTGTTTTACTTTTTATTACATATTTATATGCTATGAATTATGCCTTGAATTTTAATTTTATTATTTAGGAAATAACTCACAACTATATAACATTTTGTTCAAGCTATCCTTTTGTTCAGGTTTGATCGGGTTAAATAATACGACGATATTTTAAATTAAAATAATATATTTACCAAAATCAATCATCGTCGATATTTGTCTTATTTCTCATGCATATTCTAATTTTAAAATTATTTGTTGTGAAAAATTCTCTCCTTGTTCAATAAGTTGCAATTTAATTGACACAATTTGTTATATATATTTTTGTTCTTTGCTAATAATTGCAAATAAAATTTATTGATACAATTTGTTATATGTATATATTGTTACCTGCTAACAAGTGCACGTGCTGTTTATTGATACAATTTGTTATATATATATATATATTGTTACCTGCTAACAAGTGCAAGTGCTGTTTATTGATACAATTTGTTATATGTATATATTGTTACCTGCTAACAAGTGCAAGTGCTGTTTATTGATACAATTTGTTATATATATATATTTGTTATTTGCTAATAATTGCAAATAAAATTTATTGATACAATTTTTTATATATATTTTTTTTGTTACCTGCTAACAAGTGCAAGTGCTGTTTATTGATACAATTAGTTATATATATATTTGTTATTTGCTAATAATTGCAAATAAAATTTATTGATACAATTTGTTATATATATTTTTTTTGTTACCTGCTAACAAGTGCAAGTACTGTTTATTGATACAATTTGTTATTTATATATATATTTTTGTTATTTGCTAATAATTGCAAATAAAATTTATTACTACAATTTGTTATTCCTTTTCTATTTGCTTATCAAATGCAAATACATTAACACCTTATGAACTAACATAATTCATTTTAAATTTATATTTTGCCAAACAAGTTGCAAATTATTCCATTTACCCCTTATCTAGCCATTTGGTTGCCCTGTATTCAGGCACCATCAATAAAATATTAGCAAGTTTAAATATTCTTACCAAATTTTCTGCTTCCGGCCGGTCACTGGACCGAACTCTCTCTGCTTCGGGCTGGTCGCTGGCTCGGACTCCCGACTCCTTCTTTGGCTGGCCGCTGCGTTAAACTCCTGCTTCTGCCTTGGGCTGGCCGCTGTGTTGAACTCCTTTCCCTCCCTCTTCGGGCTGGTCACTTCGTTGAACTCCTCGTAATTCGCCGTGCGTCTGCTTTTATAGCTCAGTCCCTACCTTCCTTTTCTTCCTTAAAATTTTTGTGTTATTTATTAAAGAGATTTTGCGTCATAAATTTGGAAGGTGAAATTCTTGTGGCATCAGTAAATGAGTTAGAGAAAATATGTACGTGAGTTGAATTTATAAGTAATAAAAATATAATTTTTATGGATCGTTCAAGGACACCACAAGTGGCTATGCTAATGAAATTTTTAGGGTTTTATGCTTTCAGTTGAGGTGTTGGACTGGCATCTCGGTCACCGCAACCCTCTGCAAAAGAAACGGGGTTTGCACAAATTGGAATAACTTTGTCAATTATTAATATTTTTCCATGATCTAAGACTGATTTTACAGATCAGTCATTGTACTACAGAAAACGAATAATTAAAGGAATTTTATAAAAATACATACCTACATACCTTTTCAAAAAATCAAACTTTCCGCCATTTTTCCGAACCACAACATACAGTCGAATGCAAAAAAAGTAGACAGAAACAGTTTCCTGTAATTGATTATCCTCAAATTGTTGTATAAATATGGCTTTTCTCAGTAAGTTTTCTTAATCCACGTGATATTTGACTTATTTATTCAGTAACGGTGGTTCGGGGCTCTAGTTCGGGGTACCTACGCTTACGGCTCACCAGTTCATTAAAATATCACTGAAATGACAATATTGACGTTTACATGACATTGCTAATATCAAGTTTGTTCAAGCAGCCGAAAATTTCGTGTCTACTTTTTTTGCATTCGACTGTATATAACCCCTTAATGAGTAATATGTAATAAATTAAAAAATCAATCACAGTTATACTGACTCAGTTTTAATCGATCTCTTTTCAACTTCCCGTTCAGGGAACTTGATCCGAGCATCGGTAAAATTTGCAACGAGGATATCACAGAGCGTACGAAGGCAACGGCAGATTGAGGCTTGACTTAATCCAAAATTATAATTTTGACCGATACATTGTTGGTAACTACCTTGGCCCAAAAGTTGTAATGCTGCAAGAATTTAGGATGGAAATAATTTTTTTAATACAAAAAAAAAACGTTATACACACGTACACATACTCGAATAAATATAGGAATTCCTGTAGAACGTTCAAGTGCTGGGTAATAGGCAGTCATTTGACCGAATAAATCTCGTGCCAGTTCTCTGGTAAGTCGAAATATACCACCAAAATGTCGCTCTGGCAACGAGAATGGGTCACTAGTGTCCCTCAATCGTCTATGCATTCTTCGAACATGATCTCTAAAAAGTGAGGTTAGAATAATTATTTTTTATTTTTATTACTTATAAATTCAACTCACGTACATATTTTCTCTAACTCATTTACTAAAGCCACAAGAATTTCACCTTCCAAATTTATGACGCAAAATCTCTTTAATAAATAACACAAAAATTGTAACCAAAAGCTATTTTATATTAAATGCCTACTTATTTACTATTTTTAATAAGCGAAATGTAATTAAAAATTACCACTGACGCTATTTAAGAATAAAATCCAGTTTTTTAATTTTCAAATGACAAGTAACACACGTCATTTATCAACTGATATGACATTTCCATAAATTGTTATGTTCTAACAAAAATTAAACCACTCGGAGCTTACAGAATACTACTTTGCGTAACAAACTTGTTACGATTGATACGTAACAAGCCTAACGCGAATTCCTTTGACAAGATTCAAAGAAAGACTGAAAAGACCATATCGCAGAATGGCCTAAAATATGAAATCCAGATCGCGAATCGCGTGTCCCGCGAAAATTAAAAAACTGGATTTTATTCTTAAATAGCGTCAGTGGTAATTTTTAATTACATTTCGCTTATTAAAAATAGTAAATAAGTAGGCATTTAATATAAAATAGCTTTTGGTTACAATTTTGTGTTATTTATTAAAGAGATTTTGCGTCATAAATTTGGAAGGTGAAATTCTTGTGGCTTTAGTAAATGAGTTAGAGAAAATATGTACGTGCGTTGAATTTATAAGTAATAAAAATAAAAAATAATTATTCTAACCTCACTTTTTAGAGATCATGTTCGAAGAATGCATAGACGATTGAGGGACACTAGTGACCCATTCTCGTTGCCAGAGCGACATTTTGTTGGTATATTTCGACTTACCAGAGAACTGGCACGAGATTTATTCGGTGAAATGACTGCCTATTACCCAGCACTTGAACGTTCTACAAGAATTCCTATATTTATTCGAGTATGTGTATGTGTATAACGTTTTTTTTTTTGTATTAAAAAAAATATTTCCATCCTAAATTCTTGCAGCATTACAACTTTTGGGCCAAGGTAGTTACCAACAATGTATCGGTCAAAATTATAATTTTGGATTAAGTCAAGCCTCAATCTGCCGTTGCCTTCGTACGCTCTGTGATATCCTCGTTGCAAATTTTACCGATGCTCGGATCAAGTTCCCTGAACGGTAAGTTGAAAAGAGATCGATTAAAACTGAGTCAGTATAACTGTGATTGATTTTTTAATTTATTACATATTACTCATTAAGGGGTTATATACAGTCGAATGCAAAAAAAAGTAGACACGAAATTTTCGGCTGCTTGAACAAACTTGATATTAGCAATGTCATGTAAACGTCAATATTGTCATTTCAGTGATATTTTAATGAACTGGTGAGCCGTAAGCGTAGGTACCCCGAACTAGAGTCCCGAACCACCGTTACTGAATAAATAAGTCAAATATCACGTGGATTAAGAAAACTTACTGAGAAAAGCCATATTTATACAACAATTTGAGGAAAATCAATTACAGGAAACTGTTTCTGTCTACTTTTTTTTGCATTCGACTGTATGTTGTGGTTCGGAAAAATGGCGGAAAGTTTGATTTTTTGAAAAGGTAGCCATATTTTTATAAAATTCCTTTAATTATTCGTTTTCTGTAGTACAATGACTGATCTGTAAAATCAGTCTTAGATCATGGAAAAATATTAATAATTGACAAAGTTATTCCAATTTGTGCAAACCCCGTTTCTTTTGCAGAGGGTTGCGGTGACCCAGATGCCAGTCCAGCACCTCAACTGAAAGCATAAAACCCTAAAAATTTCATTAGCATAGCCACTTGTGGTGTCCTTGAACGATCCATAAAAATTAAAAAAATATATTTTTCAAACGGGGACGATTTTACCAAATAAATTATTTTTTTCATGTGTAAAAATTAATTTAAAAATTCATAACATTGATATAAGAGTTTATATGAAAAATGGAATCGTTCAAGGACACGGAAAATAAATTACGAACAATTTAAAAAAAAAACATTAAAAAACATGATTCCGAGATAATCGCGTTTAAAGTTTCAAGTATACTTTTGTCTAGTGCAGCGGTTGATCAGGTAAACTTACAAGTCATCGTCTTTTCCAGGGCCGTAACAGGAGTCCTCTGTATTCGATTCGGCTTCCAAATTGTCGATTTTTTGTTGTCTGAGAGTCATTCGGCCTTCCTTGGTTGCATTGTGCGCCCGCTGCGCGGCCGTCGAAATACGCCTCTCGTCATCCGTAGCGACAAATTCGTAGGAATTCCTACCGCAGGGGACCCCTAGTCCCTCAAATACTTTCAAAACTATTCTTTGACCCTCATTAAAAATGCAGACAGATAAATATGCTGCAATCCCCACTGGCACCGCACCTCCTGGAAGATGTTTTGGGGTCAGTTTCCAAATAAACTGATTATAACTTTCATTGTTATGTTATGTTTTACTGGGCCGTTTGCCAGTGAATTTAGGATTATTGTTAGTTCCTCCCATAACGTTTGGATTTTTGGTGACCCTCGCGTGGCATTAATTTTCCAGTGATTAACACTTTATGCGCGCATAAAAATCTAGCCTCGCATCAAACTGCTTCTCACTTGCTCTTGGGTTTCTTGTTTTCTCCTTCATAGTTAGGTGCGAACTACACTACTATTTCAAACACAAAGGGTTATAAATGTAATGTTGTACGCGCATGTGCGAATGCCGATACTGTCAAAATAACTTTCCGATTTCCTTGTTATCGGTTCGTTTCAATTGCGTCTAACAAGTCCGTTACAAAATGGCATTATTGATACGCTTGTTAGGATTTCGTGTCAATTCGGTAGTTTTCAAGTTTGTTAGACTTATCAATTGTTACGTAACAATAGTTACAGAATCGGGCAGATTATGTACTAATGTAAATGAACGATGTCTAGCAGTCGTCTGTTAAGATATGTTATAATTTCGTTGGTAAGGAACATATATTTTGATAAATAACTTTGATTCCATTGTTTTCCTTTAATGTATCATATGATAAAACAATTTCTGTTCTTAATCTGCCCATTTCTAATAATATAGGATTATCATTTTTTAAATTTCGGTGGCCGGAATTCTAAAATGTAATACCTCGAAGCAGTTCGGGCGTTAACAGTGTTGTAAATGTTTATCGGAACCACATGTCTTTTTGTCGTTGAAGGAAAGAAAATAAACACAAACCCTCGATATTTAACCCTTTACGAAATTTAACGTAAACTAAACAATTCGTTTTATAACTAAACAACAATGGTAAGCATTAAAAACAAAGGTTAAATAAATGAAAATGAATACCGTAGTTAATTGATGAGTTCCGATCCCAAGTGCAAAATAATCGCGCGCGTATAGGTACGGCCATAAATAGCAACTGAAGTCCGCTTCCCCTAGCAGACGATCGGTGAAAATACAGGCATCCCACTTCCCTGTCGATATCCGTAACTTTTTGTGGCCATTCGCGCTACAAAATATATAATCCTGATAGGGTTCTTACTCAACTTAAAGCTATGTATGTAAATATTTTCTGCCTCCCCAACAACAGTGAAATTTGGTAGTCAAAAAACTATGAAAAGTACTCCCAATAATTGATATTTCGGCTTCTAGTGACGTAACATTTGGTTTTACAGCAAATAAGCACATAAAACACGACACACATCACAAAATCAAGAACTGTTGTGTTGAAGAATCAAGTGAACACGTGTTAAAACAGGTTTTTTTTGCAACCTTCAAACTGGTGAGTAAACAACAAACAAAAATTATGTTTAAAAAATTTTATCTAGCAATTAATTTTCAACAAAATTGGTTATGTGATTGTTTGCTGTAAAATCAAATGTTACGTCACTAGAAACGAAAATATAAATTATTGGGCGCTTTCGCATGCAATGTTTGGCTTCCAAATTTAACCGTCGCTGGGTAGGCAGAAAATATTATCCGATTTTGGAAAAACTTTACAGTGTTAATAACAGATGTAGTAGGCTATACCCAATACCGCGCAATTGGGTTTTGCTATTCCGACTTTCATTTTTTACGATCCACCCTAATGTTCATAACTATGAGCTTGACTTTTATGAATTGTCATAGCTTTGGCGGAAACAAGAGGGAACTGTTTCCGTATAGTTTGGTAGTGTAATTTGTTGGATACGTTTAATACAATATTACTTTTGACGATCGGTGACTTGACGCTCTATATTTTCCGATTTCATGAATTCCATGAAAGCTAACCTGGCTTTATTACCGACAAGTTTTGAGTTTAAACCTAACTATAATTTATTTGGTTGTGTGGAATTTGGCTCAAAAGTAATTAATTTCAAAGTACCACAAGTATCATTCACTAAGGCATCTTCAACATCTATATTAGTAGTAGTTATCATATATTTATTTCTTATAATTTTATTCCTTGTAATAGAGTTTAAATTAATTAATTTCAGCAACTCTAGATCCAGACATTCTTTTTCGGCACGTAAATCTATTATTTTTTCTCTCTTTCGGAATTACTTTACCATCTTGTTCTTCTATGGCTGCATCTAAAACTTCATCGGCAATCAGTGAATATTTTGCTTTGCTATAACATCAATATTGTTATAGAGATTTGTACAATTTCCATTGTCAACATAGTCGATTTCGTTCTTCCATGGCAAGAATAATAAAACTTGCTCTCTATAATAATTCACTGGATCCTGCACAAGTTTATATATGGCTGATTTTTGCCTACTTCTATATTCTACGTCTAATATTCGTCGGTTTCGTCACTCTTAACTAATCGTTTGCTATGACGTGAATATTTTCCAAGGTTATACTCCGCCTGCTATATTTTGTCATAATATTTTCAATGTAAATTTCTGTTGAGTTTTCATCTAATTTACGCAAGTCTTTATTTGATTTTAACATCAATGCACGTTCGTTTGCAGGACAAACCTTATTCTTCAAAGATAAATTCAATGTCCATGTTAGATTTGAACAAGTGCAAGATATCTTTGTTGATTGTATATATTAAAATATAAAATGTTGATTGTATACATTAAAGTGTCTATTTCTAAACTATTGCGTTTTAAAAATATGCTTGTTCTTTGTTATGATATGTCCGCAAGGCATGTATTGCTCTTCCGCGTTATATTTAATTTAGTTAGGATATCCTCAAAACTTGTTAATTCGTGCTTTTTACCAAATCGTTCATCATGAAATGAATCATCATGAAATGGCCCATTATAATATTATTTGAATTTGAGGAAACGGTATTATCATACCTTTCTACGTGAGTAGTAGGGATTTGCCAATTCATAAACCTCCTTCTGGAATAATATAGGTCAAGGTCCAGGTCACACTGCGTGACTGTGTCTCTGACCTTGACCTTGCCCTACATTGTTCCAGGAGGAGGTTTATGAATTGTCAAATCAAGGTCGAGGTCGAGATCAAAGCATATGAATAGGCAAAACTGGATCAATTGGAAGGTCGAGGTCAGTTCTGTGGTTAAGTTCATTGTCATATTATTTTTTCCGATGTTAATTTGACGCTAAATACCAATATAGGCCGTGACCTTAGCCGAGAATAGCCTTGGTTCAGTTTAAGGATAACTACTATTAAGGTCGAGGTACGACATAACATAACCGCGTAATGGAAGCAAAAGCTGTAGGGAGCGGTTTTTACATTAAACCGTATAAACATGGGTGTGGATTATATTTAAGTAGCCATGCAAAAAACTGATAAAGTTACCTCATCATCCATTAACGAACCTAGAATTGAAAAAGTATGCAAGCATGCTAGCAATACCTTACTTTTGTGGGATATGTATGAGGAATAAACTTCCAAAACGATAAGAAAACGAGAAAGCGGAATTGTCAATTTGAATGATGCGCTTGGTCGAGGTACCCATTGGGTAGCATATAAGAAGCAAGATAAACATATAACATATTTCGATAGTTACGGTGATTTAAGACCTCCAGTGAAAATGGAACAATATTTATTATCGAACGATAGGACGGGCATTATAAATTACAATTACCGCAGATATCAAAAGGATACCGACGTTAATTGTGGTCAATTGTGTCTGGAGTTTTTAACAGCTATAACGGATCACATGTACGACGTGGACGATATTGCTGCCGCCGTGAACAAAGAAGCCGCAAAATGAGGTCCTGAGATCAACGTAAAAATGAAAGTGAACCACAATACTCAGAAAACTACAATAAAAAGTTCGCGAACTCTAGATTTCACTCAAGATCGAGGCGTAGGTTCTTTGTTGGGATTTAAGACGCGGAAGCTTCGAGCAAACGCAGAAGAAGAATCGGATAATATAGTAAACATAAACAGAGTAAACCCATTGCAAATATATTGCAATTTGATCAACGGCTCCTACAACAACGGGCAACCCGTCCATGTCCTTTACCATTTTTTCGCGAACGTCCCGGCAGGATTCAAAATAATAGACAGCCCCCAACAACCTATTTATTTACCCATAACAGGTAATGTCATCAGTACGGTCACAGTACGCGTCTTAGATCAAGACAGTAACTTAGTGAATTTCCGAGGAGAGGAAGTTACTATAAGACTTCATTTGAGATCAACAGAATAAAACGATGGGAACAGTGTACGACAATCGAAAGATACGAACGGACGATCGCGGGACGCAAAAGTATAAAGGAAAAGTGAACAGTCAAGCAATCGACAGTCCGAAACGATCAATTGGGCGGTTAACACGCGCGAATCGTATCTTCTTGAAAAAGTTTGGTTACCGGGTGACAATATAAATGGATATATTAAACGTAACCGACAAAATCAAAGTCGACAATTCGATAGTGAGATTTGAGTATCACTCATTCGAATCTCCATTCCAGAAATTGACAATTACTCGTTACCCAGCGAAAGTTGAAATAAGAATTGAATACAGTACAAAGAAGAAAATTCCTGACGGAACAACCGCATATTGCTTGATATTGCACGATAAAGCATTCCAGTATTCCCACTCACGAAGATCGTCAAGCAGTTCACTTGAATATAAGCTGGCTCAACTATAACACTGAACCAGTACCCGATCGCGTAGTGTTCGAGCGAAGGTCAAAATGAATCGATCGAAAATGCAATATTTAATTTTGGATATACAAGGCTTTATGGTGAACGACGAAGACTTCATGCCGAAGGAGTTAGCGTCGTACGACACCAACAACCGCATGAGTCACTACGTGTTCCAACCAAGTCACAGTTGTTGCCGAGGAAACTTCGAAACACAGCAAATTGGGTCATGCATCATCACCATTGCATCGATTGGGATGATGGGTTCGTACCTACGTCTCACTTCGATCAAATTATTCGTTATTTAACGCGCAATGTCGAGAAGGTGTACGTGAAAGGGCGTGAGAAGGTAAAATATATACAGAAAATCGTTCCAACACGCATCATTGAGGTAGACGAACAGATCGGAAAATTGCCGACTGGATCCCCCATGTGTGCATTTCACAGGGACAGAGCAAGTATGTGTGCTCTCTCGAATGTACACTATCTCAATACTATTGTGCGGAGAAGACTCACACCGGTGGAGGAAGAATTGGAAAGGGAAGATTTAGAGTTATAAAGAAGGAATCATCAATCTACTTGGTCAGTTTCCGGCAGCGATGGAGCGAATTGTTCGATTTTTAGACGTGTTCGGTCACCCAAATTTTGTCCAAATGGCCCTCAGAACTTGCATTTTTAAGTCCTTGTTTTCTTCAAATGACCTTGACTTTAAGCTGCAGAAAGTTGGTTCTAGCAATCATTCATCAACAGTCATCCGATGTGCATCGTGTCATCTTGTGTACAGTAGCCTGCGACCGGTGTGCATCGAGTGTAGATTGAACTCCAGAATGTGCGCGATAATTGTTTAACGAAGGTAAGTTGTTCTAACTATTTCTACGTTTCTCATGTCCCTCATTGAATGTACGACTGGTTTTACATGAACTATAACGCGATCTTGTGTTACATACAGCTTCTCCGTTGCAGTGTCCTGGTTGGTAATTGTCACAAGTTGATTTTTCCATTTGTTAGAAGAATGACGACCCCACCGGGACACAAACGTCATTCAATCTTAGTCGTTGACGAACTTAATTAGTAAGTGACACCGTTCATATATTGTAATGAAGCAGTTTATATATTTTGTGGATATTGCAATGATGATTGTGGATATTGCAATATGTCTGCGTGTCAGTGTAGCCGTTGCTTTAGAATTATTATGTGTAATACTGTTCTAAGTGCTAACAGTTGTTATTCGATTTGCAGATTTCTTCAGTTTTCGTCGCTCACGTAGCACCAACGTAACCAGTAAGTGACCGTTTGTGTCTTTTATATGAGTGCGTTTATATAATTGTAGAAATTGCATGTATGAGTGACTTTATATTTGTAGATATTGTAGAGCGTTTATATCTGAGTGAGAATTTTTCTGCGTGTCAGTGTAGTTATTGCTTTAGGAGTATTATGTGAAATATGACTTTAGTATTCTGCAGCAACTTAGTGCAGTCGTTGGACCGCAGATTTCTTCACCCAGTTTCGCCACCCATCATCCACTGCTGAGGATACAGCAACGCAAAAGTAAGTTTAACTTTGAGTCACAATAACCAAACTAATTACATTTTGAATTGTTTGTGATAAAGATGTCGCAGAAATCATCCTCTATCTTCTCACCCCCGATCGAATGGCATGTCACCGCCGAGGATGATTTCGACGCCATCGATTTGGACGCGTTGGAACAATTTGTGTTTGCGAATATCGAAAAAATAACGAACAGAAGGTCGAACATAAAATTGAAGCATCTCTGCGGTCAACATGTACATCACCACAGCGTGTGGCTGAACGATCTACATCAGCTGATTTATGTGTTGACCGCCGAAGCCAAACTTTACGTTCGAGCTTCCGCGCAAGTTGCAAACGTTTGCCTTCTCAACAACGTGCTGCGAAACGAAAATTGTCCGGTTCCGTGCACGTTTTTAAGGAGACCGTCAGCATACCCAAGAGGTATTGACCGAACAACGTTGTGAATCCAATACTTCTTTGGAGATGATGACCTTTTCACAGAGTAGTGAGACGCGAACTGTCGTGACAGTTAAGGAAAAAGTCAAAATTTTATCTAACGTTTGTATTAAACCCGCACCACTCTCTTCTTGCAAACTTTTACGGGCTTTACTAACGACACCGCGAAATGAAAGGCTTCGCACACCTTACCCACCTTTTCCGCCACCCACGTCAAGATGTACATCAAAGGTACACCTTAACGTTGGGAAACCTCCGACAATGTCACCCTTTGTACAACATGTAACACCGAGAGTACCACCAAACAGCGTTAAAGTTGACGTGTGTGCTCCCTCGACGTCGAAGGTTTTCAAACCTTCCACGACTGGGACTCCATCCACCAACATTAACGCACATGTTGGTACCCCTTCAAGGTTACACGTTGTTCGTGACCCCCAAAACGTCAACGTTGATGGACGTACCCTCTCGACGTCCACTGTGGTCGGACCTTGCACGTCGAGGGGTGAATCTAAGACCGTGAACGTTGACATTCACCGCTCAACGCTAACACATCTTTGACGTTGAAAGCTGACTATGTCGCTCGGTAGAGAATCCAGCTTCGACTAAGGCTTTAACTGCTAAGATTGCTGAGGTGGAGGCGATTCTTTCAAACTTGTCTTAGCTTCTGGCAAAGTTTATCCTTTAGTTGTCACGCTGTCGTTTCATGTTCATTTTTTTTGTTTCAGTGGAAAATCTGAGAAGTCTGTCGCTAGGAGTTGTTAATTCCACCATCGCTAATAAGCGTTATGTGTTAAAGCTAGTGTACGTGCTACCGATCGCACTCCTACTAGAGTTAGTACACCGGTGGACGGACGACTACTGGAGGCAGACTGAGAAATGCGGCTGCCCAATTATTTGGGATGATGGACAACCCCTGCGGGTGACAGATGTCTTACCGCCTGTGGAAAATTTCGGTAAGAAAATGTCACATCGCACGATCGCGAAAATGTTCCACGGCATCCCAAATGATTAGACGTTCGAGGCACGTTTCTCTGAAGATACGTATTATCTTGTAAGTTTCTTCTACTATGAAAGTAAATTTGGTAATTTGTGTCGCAGATGCAATCGACACCTACATATTGCACTGCGAAAGCCTGGGAATGTATTTGAATGTCAGCGGACACGTATCGTCGCACACCGCGAGAACCATCAGATACGGAAACTACTCACCATTGTTTTAAACAAACGTCGCTGGTGTGCCATGTGTGTACGCAGAGCTTTATTTACAGTGCATGTTCTGGATGAAAGGGAATTGTTGGACGCAACCACTTCAGACATGATGTAAATGAATGAGGCAGTGCAATATTTAGGATTTCTAGTCATTATGAGTTAGTGTGTTCCCACAGAAACTTACACGGTATATCCATCTTCTCTTTACCTATTACTTTCATTTTACCCCATCGATTAAATTTTAAGTTCTAGATTAAGTTGAACATATCTGTTTATACCATTGATTATAGATTAATTATACATATATTTATATTATTGATTGTAGCATAGTAATTGATTGATTGTGCCAAACCAGACATATAAATGTTGACGTTTCATGTTTTTGACGAGAAGGTCGAATACACATATTTTACTACATATGTACACTAGCCTTATGTTCGCGAAAGAGTTCGAAATATATGTACAGTAGTTGTACTTTCAACTGCATATGTTACAACTTCTTATATATACGTTATTCGTGTAATGGTGTTGACTTTACATCGAATGTTTTGAAGCCGACCTATACTATAATATCGCGCGTTTGTTTTTCGTTTCATGATGGGAACGTACGATGTGTAAACGTGCGATGTGTAAATATATGTAGATAAATAATAAAGATGTCATTCGTCAACTTCAGTTGTTTTTAACCCACCATATTGACAATATCCATCTTTGGTTAACGTAATGGAAGACCTCACAGTTATCACACAACCTATATCCTTGCAAATTCAAAACGTTGCGTACGGTAAGGATGAAACATCTTTCAAAAGTCATAGTGCACTATTCGGACGGAATTCTAAGCGTTGTTTGATAGTAGGTGCATCTGGGTCGGGAAAAACCAATGTCATGTTATCACTATTAACTGCATCTGCTGGTTTGCGTTACCTTAATATATATCTGTGCTGCAGCTCCCTTTATGAAAACAAATACGAATATTTCCGTCGATTATTGAAGCCATTGACAGATTGCGGATATGTTGAATGTTCAAATGTGGACGAATGTATTCCGCCATCACAAGTCAAAGAATATTCTATCATCATCTTCGATGATATAAATCCTACGGGGTAAAATGTTATAAAGGAATATTTCTCATACGATCGACATAAAAATGTTGATTGCTTCTACCTTTGTCAAAGCTATAGCGCCATTCCGAAATAACTGATTCGTGATAATTGCAACCTTCTAGTTTTATTTCGTCAGGATTTTATAAATTTGAAGCATATTCATAATGATCACCTTGTGGGTGACATAACGTGGGATGAACTCACGCAAATTTGCAGAGCATGTTGGAATATACCTCATGGAATCTTAGTCATTGATCTTGATTGCTCCAAAAATAACGGTCGTTATCGGAAAGGGTTTGATGAGTACATTGTGATTTAAGATCGATCGTATGACTTACGTGTATCAGTATCGTTCGATCCACCAACGTGGTAACTCATTATGAATATGACGTTAACTCAACAACTAATCAATGCGCGAGAGGACGTGCAACGGAAGATTCGTGCGTTAAAGGGTGATATTGAAGAAGCAAAACTTCGTGCTGAAGTTCAGTACGCACCGCTTCAGGAACCACTTAAGGATATTTCAAAAAAAAATTAGACACAATAAATTTATTAGCAGCCAAGACGCCTGTTCATCCGAAAACCGACCAGAAAGAGTACTCAAAAAACGTTTCTTCTACATTCTACGACATGGACAATGTTCCCAATGAAGCAAACACGTCTGAGCATATAGATGATAAACGTTCGCCGAAACTTAAAAGATTCAAGAGTCGTCGAACTTCCACCCCAAAGAAGTCAACAGTGCGCCCAGTCTCATTCCTGCGGGACGGGGTCCAGCCGGTCAACACGATTCGCAAGTCGCGGAACCTAGCCATACAACCTTGTTAGATACTGACGCTTGTGTGAGTCCAGAGGAGGTTAATGTGGCAATGGAAATGCAGCCACCGTAATTCGCGATGCTTTGGCGAAATTTGATCCATTACCTTGTACTTACGTGACAGGATTAACGATGGATTTTGAAGATGCATATGATCAACAGTACGGCATTCGTGCGACCACAAACGGATTATACATGGGGGATAGTCCGGTCCAATTCGATGGTAAGAAAATAATAATTGGTGGATTCACCTACGATGGATCCCTGGGCTTGTATGAACTCCTATTCAAACAAGCACCAAGCAAATTTTCACTTAAAGACATGCACGATTATAGGGAAATTTTAAGACGAACACATGCAGATGATGAAATCGCTGTGGACTATGAAAATACAAAATTCACAGAAATTGTTAATCCGATTTTGCAAAATGAGAAACCGGTGGTGCATTGGGCGACATATTGGCCTAACCCTACACATGTCGGTGGAGTTTTAGAAAAGCTTGTGGTGCCTGGTGCTATTAAAGAATATGAATATTGGGTGTGGATACAAGTGAACAAGTGAATACTGGAACTACTTCTACGAAGGTCGAATAACAGATGAGATGAGAATGACGGATAATGTTCAAATGTTTGTAAAGTCCAGACAACTGAAGACAGTCACGGGGAATATACTGAAACGAGGTCATCATTCGATGTAAGAATAAGTATCCAAAAATAAGAAAACCATTTTTTGTTGAATTGTTACTAGAATACCTGTGATGAAAAATGTTAAGCGGGACGTTGTCAATGAACTTCATGCTCCTGTCAGGAGATATTTCAGGAGGCGAAGAGTAATAATTAAAGGGTTAAATGATTTGTTCCAAGCAGATCTTGTAGAAATGATTTCATACGCTAACGAGAATGACAACAACAAGTACATTCTCACAGTCATTAACGCTTTCTCTAAATACGTCTGGGCAATTCCTCTCAAAAATAAAACTGGTAAAGAGGTGACGAAGGCGATCAAGAAAATTTTGTTGGATAAGATACACAATACACCTAAAAATTTGCAAACGGATCATGGTAAGGAATTTTACAATACCGACTTTAAAAAAGTGATGTTACAATACGGCATTAATCACTACAGTACTTATTCCACGTTAAAAAGGTATATTATCGACCGGTTCAACAGAACTTTTAAGGAGAAAATGTGGAAGGAATTCAGCATGCAGGGGCATTATCAATGGTTGGAGTTACTACCTACACTGATACATAATTACAATAATACTGTGCATAGGACAATACGTATGAAACCAATTTCTGTGAACCGACGAAACGCTCCAGCTCTTTTGAAACCAATGTTCACTTCACTTAAAATTGTCTATCCCGCCATGCCCAAATTCGCAATAGGACAACACGTTCGAATTAGTAAACATCGTCACGCTTTTATGAAGAACTACACACCCAATTGGTCCAATGAAATATTTACCATAACGATCGTTCAAAATACATACCCTCGAACTTACATCATCGAGGATAGCAAGGGGGAATTAATTTGTGGAGGCTTCTGTGAACACGAATTATACACTGTCAAACATCCAGGGGTGTATTTGGTGGAAAAAGTACTCCGTCGACAAGGAAACCGAGCGCTCGTAAAATGGTTAGGGATGGATACCACTCATAATCAATGGCTTCATAAAAACAACGTATTGTGATATTTGATTAACGTCAATAAACATACTTTTATCCTTCTCGCGGCAGTCTCGTCACGGTATCGAGAGTTTCGATCGAGGCCCGACCGGGGCCTCGTGACTTAGATTAAGTAAACTTACAGTAAACTTAAGTAACGCAAGTAACTAAGTGACGGTATTATAAGTGACGTTTTGTTTAAACCATCGCCACGCGACTTATCTAATTACAACCGCGACAAAGTTAATGTGCGCGATCGCCTTTGTTCCCAAGGGATACAACCTTGTCACCCGCGTGAGTCATCGGTGCACCACCGTCGCGTAGAACCCTCAACATTCCTGAAACTCGATAGACGCGATAACATAAACAAACATTTCTTCACATTCTCCCCTTTCATATTTTAGTTAAAATATATTAATTGTAATTAATTAATTAGATAGTGTAGATATTAATATAAACTGAATCGCACTTCCTTATTTACGATGCCCATAATAAACAATGAATCGTGTGTGTGTGTGTTTTTATTTATAAATAATACCAAATTTCCCGACAAAAATATAAACATTTTCAAATCCGTTTTCACCCCCGTGTAACAATACAGTGTTCTGCTAAAAATCGTAAACTGTGATATTTGCAACAATTACATACTTCTTATTTTAAATGAATTACCATTAATGTTAACAATAACGTGTTAGAAGATTTTCAAGAACTATTAAATCCAATACAATACATAAAATGTGTTATGACATAACACTCTTTATACATCTTCAGCCGCTGCTTGGAACAGTTGTAGTAAATTATCCAGCCGTTCTTCTTGACGTACATCAGCGATCGTCTTATGACCCCACGCCAACGTATGACAACCGTCCTTCATTATGAATCGTTTGTCATCCTTCGCTGATAGGGCCACCCTGTTTTTCAATTCGGTGTACAGTGTGTGAAAGGAAGATCGAAACACATACATTTGTTTAAATACCAACCCACCAACTTCAACCACTCGTCTGTAATCCGTTACGCTTAAATCTTTCTCATTAACATATCGTTTGACGCCTTTAGCTTTCTTGGTCGTTCCATTTAGCGATGTCACACAATACGCCTTGGCTCCAGTTCCATAAAAAAGATGTTAGTATAGTGTCCGGATATTCGTCTTTCATTTTTCCGACGACGGATATCCCCGAGGGATGTTGTGCACATTCGGAACGGTATAATTTGAAGTATCGAACATGTCGATGTTTTCTTTTATATCGTCGTATACCTTATCGGTGCAAATTTCCAAAATTAAGGAATCGGTGTCAGTGTATAACAGGGACATGTTCGGCCCGTACTTTTTTAAAAATTTATAAATCATAAATTACTATTTTTGATAATTCTAACACGCAAAATCCAACGTATAGTGGCTTTGTGTATTTTACTTCCACGACTTTCATTTCAATAGCTGCCAGATTCTCGCAAAAGATCGGTTTGCCTATTAACGCTTCCACACCAGGCCTTCTAAAACGACTTTCCCAATGTGTTACCAATCTAATTTCGACCCTATTTTCGACATTGTTTTCCCGAAGACTATATTATTCATCGCTTTATAATGGTTTTTTCGAACTCGTTCTGAGCATTTTGACGTTTTGCCGAATTAAAATCTACATATTCTTTCATCCACTCTGAATGTCTAAATTTTAAAGCTCTATGTATTTTCTTAACCCGCAAACCATTTTGTAGGCATTGTTTTAAATTTGCATAATTAATTATATAATTTGATTTGTCATTTAAATTTGCTATTAATTTTGATTGTTTTAGATTACCGACACATGTACTTTCGAGACAGAACGCTAAACCATTGTGCTCGTCGTGCACAAGTAGTGGGTATTTGCCAATTCATAAACCTCCTCCTGGAACAATGTAGGTCAAGGTCAAGGTCACACTGAGTGACCATGACCTTGACCTTGACCTACATTGTTCCAGGAGGAGGTTTATGAATTGGCAAATCAAGGTCAAGGTCGGGACCAAGGTCAAGGCTAAGGTGAAAGTGGCAGCGAAGACTAATGCTACGGTCAAGGTCAAACAAGACCAAGGCCACGTCGGAGGTTGAATATAAGTGTGACCTTGACATTGACCTTGACCTTGACCTACATTGTTCCAGGAGGAGGTTTATGAATTGGCAAATCAAGGTCGAGCGTGACCTTGACCTTGATCTTCATCGTTCCAGGAGGAGGATTATGAATTGACAAATCCTGGTTGGGTCTAGAAAAATGTTCAGCCCCCCCCCCCAAATATCGTTTATAAGCGTGAACGGTATTGCAGTGAAAAGTGTAGTCGCTTGACATAAAGTCGAAGCAGCAGTGTCCTTGGAGTTATAATTGCTGATCGTTGAAGAATTACAAGTAAGTTGTACATTATATTACAATAGAATTAGTTCAAATATTGAATATGTATGTGTAGTGGCAACATCAAAGCATCACACTTCCATCCAAACCAACAACCTTCATCCGAAGAGAAGTCCTACAATTGATGGGGATGACCGTTCGAAAAAGATGAGAAAAATCGTCAAAGCACAAAATACCATACCTATGTCGCAACTCATTGGAGAAGATTCCAGCTATGAAGGTGATTTAAATAATTTTGTATTAACACACGCTTTCAACGAAAATGGTGTAGTAACGAGAAGAGAGGAAAATCGAAATCTCCCCGAAAATGTTCAACGAGGGAATAGAGCCCCCCCTCTATTCAGAGACAATATATTTTATAAATAAGAGTCGCACGAAGTGGGTTACAGTTGGGTTATGTTCGGAAATGTTCTTCGAACCCGTTGTGAGAATAATGGGGAAAGGTCAATGTATCACTTTAAAGGAGCTGGATTGGCAAAACATTTTGAGCTATAAAACATCCATAACAAGCAGCTTTGGATCTCGTGCACCATCTCAATTAACGTTGTGCGGTATAAACATATCATGTGAGTGGATAGAAAATTCTCGAAAGATATTAAAATTGGAGAGAAACGCGGAATGCGTGTATTTGGCATATGATTCGCTGCATGAATTGTGGAAACTGACAGATGTTATAACTAGTCGAATGGAGATGTTAAAAAGTTTGGAGTACAGGAATTACTATGATGACGTGATTAGGGCAGTATGCTCAATGTCTGGTGAAATGAAGCAGAATGTGCTAGCTGTCATGAATGGTGTGAATAGTGAGCAAACGTGCATCACGAAAGAACTCTTAATATATGGAACTGATAAAATATTGTGGGATATCGATCTGTATAATTTAATTAACAAGTAAATGAAAAGTGTAACATTTAATGTAGAAAATAACACAACGCATAAAATGTACACATGGGCGTACGCGTACAGGCAGTCCAGGTTCAATAAGTGGGAGAAGCAGTATTTGGACAATATACGATTTAGGGATAGAATTAAGATGTTAGAATGTAAATTAAAACCATACTTAACCATAGAATTTAGGAAGAAAATTTACACCGAAAGATGTAGGTAAATGTAATATATGGAACAATTGTAATTGCACATCACTGCGTCAACTTTTCATTGAAAGTATATATGTATATAAATAAATGTTCATACTGGGGGAGAAGCGTTTCATTTCACGTCCATCGTTAAGGTAGTAAATGTAAAAAAAAAACAACCTTTATTGGCATACTTAATCTACATCATCTTTACAAATCATCTGTACAAATATATCATTCTTCATTCCTCGGCTCTATCACCCCCTCCGGCTATTCACCCACGCTCCGCGTCTCCTAATCTTCTCTACCTGCAACAGTAACATTTTTACCTATCTCCCTTCTTTTCCTCTCTCCATCTCTCATCTTCCTTAGTTTCTCTAATGTTTCTAGCCCTTCCCCCGTCTCTGCTAACACCCTCCACCAAGCCCTGCCTCTCTCTTTCTCCCGTGGACCCCAATTCAGTTCTCCGACCGCAAACTTTTATCCCTTTATATTTCTCGTTATATTTTGAATTCATTATCTTCTCCTCTCTTTCTTGGCATTCCACTTGTTTCAATCTGTCTGCTATCTCGCTCTCTACCCCTACCCCTTCTCTTCTCCTATTTTCTACCTCCACTATTGACAGACCCGCTCTCTCATACATCTTCTTTCTAAGTTTCTCCCACTTCGATAGTACCCCTCCCTGTCTTCCCCTCTTCTCTATTTCCTCCATCGCCCTTTTTCCTAAGCTGTTACCCTCTTCTCTCTTTAAACCGTCTTCATATTTTGCCATCCTCCTCGCTGCTTCTACCTCCAATCTATAACATGCTGTCTCTTGTCTGACTATGTACCCCGGTGTCGACTTTTCCAGGTGCAACGCACCCTTTATTTGCCCTAGATATGTCCTCTCGATTTTTTCCTGCTGTTCTACTCCCCAGATTTCCACCCCGTACATCAAAATACTTTTTACACAGATATCCCAAATCTTCATTTTCTCCCCAAATCTCCCTCTTCGTATACCCCACAGGCACACTCTTAACCCTCCTTCCGCCCTTTTCGCTTTTTTGCAGACGTGTGCCATGTGTTCTTCCCAACTGTTGTTCTCCTTTAAGACTGCCCCCAGATAAGTCCACTCCCTCACCTGTTCCAACGGCTCCCCTTTCCATTTCACCTGAATCTCTTTCCTTCTTCCACCTCCCTTCTTGAACTTCATCACTTTGGACTTTCTTATGTGCAATTCCAAGCGTCTTTTTACTAAGAATCCTTCTAGTCTTTTAATCATTTCTCTAAGTCCTACCTCGGTTTCCGCTATGAGGGCTATGTCGTCCGCATATGCCAACGACCATATTCTTCCCGCCCCCAGTTTCACTCCACCATCTTGCCCGTTTCTCAATACTTCTTCTAACTTCGCTATGTATAGGTTGAACAGTTGGGGGCTTAAGGGGCAACCATGTCTTAGTCCTCTGTACGTTCTGAATCTATCCGAGGTCCTTCCTCCTACCCGTATTCTGCACCACGTATTTCTATAAATCTCTTCTATCCTTGTGACTAGTGTTTCCGATATTCCTTCTTTCTCCATTGTTTTTATCATTATCCGTCTATCTACTCTGTCGAAGGCGGCCTTTAGATCCACGAACATGGTGTAGAGCTTCCCCTCCTTCTTGATTATCTCCCTTTCTATCAGGTAATTGAGGACGAACAGATTATCCCTTGTTCCTCTGCCAATCCTAAAACCTGCCTGTCCCTCCGGTATAAGTTGTTTTGCCTCAATTTCTTTCTCTAATCTAATCCCTAGAAGACCCGCGTATATTTTATACGCTACATTCTGCAGCGCGATCCCCCTTTAATTCTCCGCACTCTCTCTTTCTCCTTTTTTCCAGATCGGTACCATATCTGCGGAACTCCAACTAAGTGGTATCTTCTCTCTCCCCGTCCATATCGCATTCAGCATCTTCAGAAAGGCTCTCCACATTCCCTCAGGCGCATTTATCCACCCTTCTGCATCTATACCGTCTTCCCCTGCTGCTTTGCCCTTTTTAAGTTTGTCTTTGATTTTCGTTATCTCCTCCCAAGTAAATTCCTTGATCTCCTCTCCTCCCTTTTTTCACTCCACTCCCCTTCCCATTTTTCTCCCCCCCCCCCTTCTTCTCCTCCCAATAGCTTTCCAAAATAATTTTTCCAAACCTCCATCTTTATTGTATTCTGCTTTTCTCTTCTTCTCCCTCTTTTCCTGATAAATTCCCAAATCTCTTTCTCCCCTCTTAACCTCTGTATTTCCTCAACTTCTTTTTTTCTTAGCTCTCTCTTCTTCCTTTCCCATGTGTTCCTCGTCTTACCTTTTTCATCCTGGTAATCTTCCCACGTTTTTTCTCCTCCTCTTGTCAGTCTTAACAATTCTCTTAGCCTTTTTTTCCTTCCCTACATTCCCCGTCAAACCATGTTCTCTCTCTCTTCTCTCCCCCTGACACCTTCCTTGTCATTTCCTTGCCCATTATCTTCGTCATCTCGTCTATTTCTCTTATTTTTCCCCAGTCCACCTCATTTAGTCTCTCCTTGTATTTTCTTCTTGTTTATGCGTTCCAAATATTTACCATCCAATCTTTCCCTGTTGTAGACTTATCTGTCCCCTTATCTTCCTCTCCTATTCTAACTCCAGGGGGAGGTGGTCCGATTCTATCCTATCACCTATGGTGAACCCAGATACCTCGCTCAACCCTTCCTTGCTGATGATCGCATAATCAATTACTGACCTTCCACTGGGGCCTACGTATGTAAATTCTCCCTCTCCGTCTCCATTTGCTCCTCCATTTAATATCTTGAAGTTTCTTTCTTCTATCCACTCAAGCATCCGTTTTCCTTCTCTATTTACCACCTCATCTCTCGAACTTCTCCCCTTTCTTCCTCCCATTCCTCTCCAATCCTCTAGCTGCTGTCTCCTCCCAATCCTCGCATTCCAATCTCCTCCAATTATAGCATGCGTCCCGAGAAAGAGTAACCACGTGCGTGTGCGGGTCCAGCTAAAATTTACGTTTATTAAACCAAGTTAAGCAGCATAAATCTGAATATATCTACGATAAGGCAACTATAATAGTACTACATCATAAAATTCAGTGTGTTTGGTGGTAACTGCCCTATATACAGGGAAAGTAACGAAGAATCATGCCTATCACGAGAAATGAAATGGAGGACATTCAGTTGATTGTTCGTAAAGAAAATCAAATGCTTTCAGCGAACGAAACATTTTTGAAAGCTATTGCTACATGTATCAAAGAAGCTATAATGGATGACATGAAGAAATTATTTCAAAGTTACGAGAACGAAATAGTGCAATTAAAAGAAGATGTAAAAACTCTGCAAGCCGATAAGTCATACATGGAGGCGCGCGTCGACAACTTGGAGCAGTACACAAGACGCAACAGCGTACGCATCGTCGGCGTGAAAGAAGTGACAAATGGAAATGAAAATGTAGAAGAAATTGTACTACAAGTGTTACAGGAAAAGTTAAAGCTTAACATTGCAAGTGATCAAATCGACAGATGTCATCGTGTTGGAAAACCAGGCCTGCAAACTACACATAGGTCCCGTCATATACTGGTAAAATTTATTAGTTATAAGTATAAAACTCTAGTTTATAAGAATAAAAAAAACCTAAAGGGGACGGGTATTGTTGTTAAAGAGGACCTAACAAAACGCAAGGCTGATGTTTATAAAGCAGCAGCAATTAAAGTCGGTGTAAAAAACGCGTGGACAAACGACGGATCGATTTTTGTTCATTTCAAAAACAGATTAGGGAAAGTCGAAACTCATGCAGACGTTGCTGCCTTGTAATTTTAGTTCATCATTGTGTTGCTTAAATATTAAAGGTTTAATGAAGATTATAAATATTCATAAACTTTATTGGTTTAGTAACTGGTTATTAATTAATTGTACCGTGTGATCTGCACTGCATTGTTGTGACAGTGAGAAAGAGAGTTTTTATTTGCCTTTTTGTTTATACGCTGTATCCATATTTCTTTCAACCCGGAATTGTTTATCGTAATTCGAAATAGTATTATAATTTGATTGTCGAATTTAAACTTTATTTGAAATTGTGTTAAGAAGCATAATTGTTATTTCGGTTACCATATTTGATAAATTGTTTGCAAATTAAAAGGTTATTTGAGACTTGTGGGTGACGCTCCTAGTAGTTGCTTTACTAGTATATAAATAAATATTTTTGTTTTGATATAGCGGTATTATTGAAACATATTTATCTTAATTTTGCCGCAGAATATGTCTCGGGTGTACGACTCAGCCGGAGTGTCTGCAGGTGGTAACATTCTAATATGTCATATAAATGCTAGATCTTTATTAAACAATTTTAATGACTTTAAGTGTATTGTTGAGGAATATGATTTCGGAGCTGTGGCAGTAACTGAAACATGGCTGACCTATAATATTAGTGATGCAAGTATTGCGATTCCCGGTTATGCAGTTTTTAGACGTGATAGAGGTGTCGGTCGTGGAGGTGGAGTGGCACTCTATGTTAGGGACACGTTCAAATCTAGCACTATAGTCACCGACGTAGTTGTCAATGGTGTAGAAGAAATATGGGCGATGGTGCAGGTGGGAAGATTAAAGATTGCAATAGGTTCTGTTTATAGGCCACCACATGTTAACTATGCAAATTTATCATCAGTTGATGACTCAATATCTAACATTTTACCTCTGGTTGATAACATTTTTTGTATGGGTGATTTTAATATAGACTATCAAAATACTTCTTCCCCCGAATATAACTTTTTGAAGTCAATGATGAATACTTATAGTCTCAGTCAAATAATTCTTGAACCCACTCGTGTCGCACGTGGCACTTCTACGCTTATTGACTTAATTTTAACGAATTTTACAGAAAATGTCATTAAAACTGGCACTATAAACTTACATGATTTCTCAGATCACATGTTAGTTTTCGCCGAACTGGAGATCCCAGTTACTCAACGTACTGCCAAATATTTCACCTACCGCGATTTTGCAAATTTTGATTATGCCACTTTTCAACAACAAGCCTAAGCGGCAAACTGGACGGATATTGAAGATATATACGGTATTGATAATAAATTAGTTTATTTAAATCAAATTATTCTGCAATTATTTAACGTTAATGCACCTTTAAAAACTATAAAAGTTGTAAAACCCAAGCAGCCCTGGATAACAGATAATATAATGTTAATGGTTCAACTCCGCGAGGCGGCTCTGAAAGATTATAAGCGATCCTTACGTGATATTCGTTCCACGAAGCACGAAACTGACTCCAAATGGGATCAGTATAAGGAACTTCGGAATTTTGTAACCGCGTCCATTCGCAGAGAAAAACGTGCGTATATTGAGCATGTTTTAAGTATCAATAAGAAAGATGCACGGCACTTGTGGAAAACATTAGACAAATTAAGTGTGCATAAAAAGCGGGATGATATTAACATTCCACCTTTTTTGGATAATCCAAATTTTTTCAATAATACATTTGCGAATGCGGGGGGAATTATGAAAGCTAACACAGACACTGTTCGTTATTTTAAGTCAAATAGGGTGGATGCCACTGCTGGCGAATTTTCTTTACAGCCAATAACATCGGATGTGGTTGACAAATACTTGTCATCGATTCGCACAAACGCTTTGGGAGTGGACGGAATATCACTAAAAATGTTAAAATATTGTGTGCCGTTTTGTTTGGGGGCAATTACGCATATTATTAATTATTCCTTATTAAATGGGGTAATCCCAGAAATGTGGAAACAAGCGTTAGTAATACCTAGCCCAAAATCAAAAACACCTATGGACTTTAGCGACTACAGACCAATCAGTATTCTCCCAACATTATCAAAAGTTATAGAGAAAATCGTTTATTCTCAAATTTATTCACGGTTGGATGCATTACAATTAATTCCAGCCAAACAATCGGGATTCCGTGTAGGTCATAGTACTACTACTTCGTTATTGGATGTCACGGATGACTTACTAAAAGCTATTGATGAATCACAAATTACGGCTATTACTTTACTAGACTATTCCAAAGCGTTTGATAGCCTAGATCACCAATTATTGTTAGCAAAACTGTCATATATCGGTTTGTCAGCTGCATCTATGAAATGGTTCGAAAATTACATCTATGGTCGATCGCAGGTGGTGTCATATCGAAATATAAATGGAGAACTAAGAATGTCAGATTCTGTTCTCTTGAAGTCAGGTGTCCCACAGGGTTCAATTCTAGGACCATTATTATTTACTGTTTACATGGTAGACTTTTCATGGGGAATCAAGCATTGTAAACTACATTCATATGCTGACGATAATCAACTGTATTTTAGTTTTAATCCTGCAAACCTTATCGATGCGATTCAAAAAATAAATTACGATTTAAATAATATTCACGGGTGGTCTGACGACAATGCATTGAGGCTGAATCCTGCGAAATCAATTGTTATGTTTGTTGGGGTACCTGCACAGTTGCGTAAAATAGAAAACAAAAATATTCAAATTATGATTGCCGCAAACACATTAGGGATAGTGGACCAGTGCAAAAATTTGGGAGTAATTATGGACAAAAATCTAAAATTTTCGCAACATGTAAACAAATTAGTGCAAGAATCCTATTCAAAATTGCGTCATTTGTATAATTACAAAGACATCTTGCCCACCTGCACTAAACTTAAACTAGTAGAATCCTTAATAATATCCCGACTTGATTATTGTGACGTAGTGTATGGGCCATGTTTGTCCCAGACAGATGCATACAAATTGCAAAAAATTCAAAACTCATGTTTACGTTACGCTGTTGGCTTTACTAGACGTGAGCATGTAACTGAGTACTACGAACGCTATAACTGGAAAAAATTAAATATAAGACGCGCTATTCATTACAGCTCATTGATACACATGATCTTGAATACGGGTACACCATTGTATCTACGTCGGAAATTGCAATTCAGGTCAGATTTGCATAATATCGAGGTACGAACAAACAATAAATTAAACATACCTGAACACTCGACGACAGCGTTTGCGAAATCGTACTCTGTGTCTGCTCCTAAATTGTACAATACCTTGCCGGAAAAATTAAAATCTCTTTCTACTTCCCGCTTCAAATGCGAAGTCCGAGACTTCCATTTCACTATATAGTTTGAATTTTTATCTCATGTTCGTTTGTCGTTTACTACCTGTAGCGTTGGCGAGTGTACTTTGGGGATGTCTTCTGTGGTTGGCTTTTAAATTATAAATTTAAATTTAATTTTTAAATTATATATTTAATTTTAATTATAATCATTGGTTGTATTTTTCTTTCGGTTATATGTTAGAATAGGGAATGACTTTGTATAACATGTACTTATCTATTTTAGGCTAGGAAAGAACAGCCCGTGGCTGGTCCTAGTCCAATAAAGGAATATTATTATTATTATTATTATTATTATAATATTATCCCCCACTTGCTCCAATATATTCTCCAATTCCTCTATCACCTCTTTCATCTGTTGGTTACTATAGATCGTGTATATTCACCACTTCTCCTCCCCTCTTCTTATCATTCTCCCTTGAATAGACTCCGATCTATATCTTCCTTCTTCTACTTCCTTCCATGACTCCTTCACACCTGTGATAATTCCCCCCTTTGCCCTTCCCATTTTTCCCTCTCTCTGCGCCGGTTGACACACCCAGCTGTACCCCCCCGGCATGCTTTCTCTATGTCTCCTCCAAGTGTCCTCCTCTTTCCATGATTCCGTTAGGCCTATAAAATCGTCCTTATTTATCCCTCCTATCAACCATTTCGTCCATCCCGCTACATTCCAGAAACAGGCCTTCAAATTCTTCTTCTTCGGACTCTCCTTTCCCCCCTTACCGCTCCCCACTGCAATTTCTTTGTCCTCTCTCACCCATATCTTCCGCCTATCTACCCCCCACCTGCCACCTCCCCCCCTTTCTCCCCCCTATCTCCTAGTTTTTTGTTGTCAGCCTTCCTAGATTTCCCTCCCACTCCCACCATTTCCCATCCACCTGCATTTTTTGTATCCTATTTTTACCCTCTTCCCCTGTTCTCTTTCCTTCTTGGCCTCCCTCCATATTTACATTTGTATCTCTCTTTCCTTTTTCGTCAGATCGTTATCTATATATATATATATCTTTTTACCCATTAGTCTACTTTTGTTTCTCATAATTATTTCTTTCTAACTTTCTAACACCAAACTTTCTCCTAATTTATACGCTTCCTCCACTTCACCATCAGCCTGAATTTCCCTCTTTAACCACCCTTCCGTTTCTTCCTTCTCTTTCCCTTTTGTCACCTCTAGCCCTCTTATTATTATATTATTTCTCCTATCTCCCTTCTCTATATTTTCGAGGCTCTCTTCTAACTTTTTAAACCTCTCTTCGGTCACCCTTTCTTCTAATCTATCTTCTAACATTTTCATTCTTTCTTCTACTGCTTCATTCCCTTTCTTCCACTCCGACTCCATCCTCTCCCTACATTCTCGTGCCTCCGCATTTTCTCTCCGGATCTCTTTCATCTCTCTCATCAATTCTTCAAACATCTCCCCTATTTTCCCGCACGCTTTATCCCCTCCTCCCCCTTATATCTCCTCTCTCCGCTTTCTTCCCTCCTTTCCCTCCCTGGTGATCTTTGGGTCTTTTTACTTCTTGTGAAAATCTCCGCTATCCTCCCCTCTTCCTCCCTTGCCCCTTCCTCTACTTGGTTCTTCTTCTTCTTGGTTTTCTTCTCTTCCCATCTCTCTCCACCACCTCATCTCCTCTCGTCTCCAACTCCGCCCTCCATCTTCTCCGTTCTAGTTCCAACCCCTATCTAAGTTTTCTTCTACTTTACCGTGGTAGCGACTTTGGTCGGTCAACCCGTCGGACCTTAGTCTCTACGTAAACTTAGTACCGGTCTCCCTAATTGTGTGCGTCTATTGCGTCTATTTGTTGTAATATAGTAGTAAATGTATGAAAGTGTGATAGCGCAACGAAATATAATGTCGAGGAAACCGAAAAGTGGAAACAGTCGACGACGAATTGTCGAAAGAAATGGTCGCGGTTTGATTAACAAATTGATAGACAAGTTACCTGTGGAATTACACATACCAGGATATCAGTTTTGTGGTCCCGGTACAAAGCTAGCGAAAATATTAGCGCGAGGTGATCGAGGAGTGAATAAATTAGATGAAGCTTGTAAGAAACACGATATCGCATACGGCACGACGTCCGATTTGGTCAGTAGACACGCAGCCGATAGGGAATTGTATAAGGCGGCAAAGGAGCGATTTCTAAGCAAAGACGCTGGTATAGGGGAAAGAGTAGCATCCGGCACCGTAGCCGCCGCTATGAAAACAAAAACCGCGCTCGGTATGGGGGTTGGTAAACGACGTGTGAAGTCAAAAACAAGAAGGATGTCTGCCAAAAAAGGGAGGAAGCGCGGGGGGCAGTTGTCTTTTCCAAAGGCAATGAAGATAGCGCGTCAAGCAATAACACGCAGTGGAACAAGAACTTTATTTCAACATGCTAAAATGGCTCAAAAAGCGTTGAGAAAGGTGGGCAGAAAAATCCGCAAGCCGCGCGGAAGGGTCATTGCCATCGCGAAAGCGGTAACGGGTGCAAAAGCTGCAAGAGATCAACTGCAAGAAGCAGAACGACATAACCGCACAATGGAAGCAAAAGCTGTGGGGGGCGGTTTTTACATTAAACCGTATAAACAAGGGTGTGGGTTATATTTAAGTAATCAGACAAAAAACTGATGAATTTACCGCATCATCCATTAACGAATCTCGAATTGACAAAGTATGCACGAATGCTGAAAATACCGTACTTTCGTGGGATATATATGCGGAACAAACTACCAAAGAAGATAAGGAAACGAGAAAGCGGAATAATAAATTTGGATGGTGCGGACGGACGGGGTACCCATTGGGTTGCATATAAGAAGCAAGGTAAACATATATCATATTTCGATAGTTACGGTGATTTGAGACCTCCAGTTGAAATGGAAGGATATTTGTTATCGAATAATAGGACGGACATCATAAATTACAATTATCGCAGATATCAAAAGGAGACGGACGTCAATTGTGGACAATTGTGTCTGCAGTTTTTAACTAATATAACGGGTGAAATGTAACGTACAGCCGTAGTACAACAACAGCAATGGATCGACAGGCTAGTGCATCCTATACGTTCACATTAACGGGTACATCATCCGATTTATCCTGTAATTTTAATCCACCAATTCTTTTAACCGAATCACGTAAGAGTTGGCCCTCTTAAATTTCGACTCATTTAATTCCATCGCAAACGTCGACGAAAGTAATAATTTATTATATTACTTAGCTTTCGGAGTATTATTATCACCCATCGAGATACCGGTGGGAACGTACGACGTGGACGACATAGCAGCATACCTTACGAAAGAAGCGTCAAGAAGAGATAATGATTTCGTCTTAAAAATACGCGGGAATCATAACACATATAAGACCACCGTAAGCAGTTCCCGACAGCTCGACTTCACTCTACCTCGCAGCGTCGGTTCTTTGTTAGGGTTTACGCGACGGAGGATTCAAGCAAACACAGAAGTGGAATCGGATAATATCGTGAACATAAACAAAGTAAACGCATTGCAAATATATTGCAATTTGATCAAAGGCTCTTACAACAACGGGCAACCGGACCACGTCTTGTATCAGTTTTTCCCGAACGTTCCAGCAGGATTCAAAATTATCGAGAGTCCGCCACAACCTATTTATTTACCTGTAACAGGTAATACCATCAGTACGCTCACAGTACACCTCTTAGACCAAGACGGTAACTTGGTGAATTTCCGAGGAGAGGAAGTAACGATCAGACTACATTTGCGATCAACAGAGTAAAACGATGGGAATAGTGTACGACGATCGAAAGATATGAACGAATGATCGCTGGAAGATGGGGCTAGTGTATGATGACGGAAAGCAAAGGTATAAAGGTAAACTGAAGCGGCGGGTAATCGACAGTGCGAAACGATCAATCGGACGGTTAACACGCGCGAATCGAAACTTCTTGAAAAATTTGGGTTATAAGGTGACGAAATAAATGGATATATTAAACGTAACAGACAAAATAAAGGTCGACAATTCGATAGTGAGTTATGAATTCCATTCACATCAACCATTCGGCTACACAAGTTTCGACAACAACGATAAAATTAGAATATCCGTGCCCGAAATTGACAATTACACGTTACCCAGCGAAAGTTGTTTGTACGTAGAAGGTAGTGTACGCAAGATCGGAACGGACGGTAGTGTGACGAAAGATGTCAGCAAAACTGCGCAGCTTATTAACAACCCGATCGCGTACATGTTCAGCGACATACGTTATCTAATAAACGGCGTGCAAGTAGATTCCGTACGAAACGTTGGAGTTACGTCATGCATGAAAGGTTATTTCTCATTCAGTTCAAGCGACATCTTGAAATTGGAGAACGCAGGCTGGAGTGTGGAAAGTGACGTGAGCGATCCGAATAAACGAGGAATCATAAAAGGAGCCGCAAGTTGTCTTGACAGCAAGGGAAATTTTGGTGTGAGCGTTCCACTGAATACGTTGCTGGGTGTTGCGGAAGACTTTAAGAAGATTTTGATGAACGTACGGCAAGAGCTGGTATTGATTCGCAATAACGATGATAGTGACGTAATCGTCAACAGCGCGGAGGAAAAATTGAAGTTAGTCATCGATAAAATAGTTTGGAGGGTGCCACACGTAGCAGTAGGACTTCGAGAACAAGTAGCCTTGACTAAGTTATCGGGACGGAACGTTGACATGCACATCCCGTTCAGAAGTTGGGAAATCCACGAATATCCATCCATACCCAGAAGTATGAAACAGTCATGGTCAGTAAAAACCGCTCCGCAACTCGAAACACCAAGATTTATAATTATCGGTTTCCAAACGGGGAAGAAGGGGAAAATGAAAGAAAACATGTCGAAATTTGATAACATCGGTCTAACAAATATGACAGTGTTTTTAAACGGAGAACGGTACCCGTATGATAATTTGAACATCGACTTTGAAAGCAATCATTTTGCGGTGTTGTACGACATGTACGCACGCTTCCAACACTCGTATTATTACAAGTCAAACGAACCGTTATTGCCACCCAGTCAATTTGCCGCAAACGCACCATTGATCGGAATAGATTGTAGCTATCAAGCAGAAGCCTTGCATAAAAGTGGGGTGGAAATAAGGATTGAATATAGTACAAAGGTACAAATACCGGACGGAACAACCGCCTATTGCTTGATATTGCATGACAAGGCTTTCCAGTATTCCCCACTCACGAAGATCGTCAAACAGTTCACCTGAATATAAGGTGATACAGCGTTGGAATGTTACCAGTATCCGTACACGCAGCCGTCGAACGAATGTCACAATGAATCGTGTGAAAATACCATATGTAATTTTGGATGTCCAAGGCTTTATGGTTAACGATGAAGAATTCGTGCCGAAGGAATTGGCGTCGTACGACAGCAACAACCGCATCAGTCACTACGTGTTCCAACCAAGTCACAGTTTTGCATTGGTGCCAAGGAAGCTTCGCAACACAGCGAATTGGGTCATGAACCATCACCACTGCATCGATTGGGATGATGGATTCGTACAGACGTCCCACTTCGACAACATCGTTCGATATCTAACGCGTAATGTCCAGAAGGTATACGTGAAAGGGCGCGAGAAGGTAAAATATATACAAAATATTGTTCCAACACGCATCATCGAAGTAGACGAACAGGTCGGAACGCTATCGACAGGATCCCCCATGTGTACATTTCACAGGGGTAGAGCAAGTATGTGCGCCCTCTCGAATGTGCACTATCTCAATACCATTGTGCGGAGAAGACTCACACCAGTGGAAGAAGAATTAGAGAGGGGAGATTTGGAGTAATAAAGAAGGAATCATCAATTCACTTGATCAGTTCCCGGTGGCGATGGAGCGAATTGTTCGTTTCTTAGACGTGTTCGGTTTTTCATCATTCATGTCACAAAAAAGTTATCAGATATGTCGAAGATATGAGGTAGACGGATCATTCGGAAATATTTCATCTACGGATTTAAAGTATATCCCGCTGACGTATTACATCGAACGGGTGAAGCCTCGAGATTTGGAAAGCGTTTGGATGCGGTTGCCACGGTCATATCGAAAGAACGTCGAATTGCAGATGAGCCTTCCGTGTTTCGAGCATCATAACAATGAAGGATGGGGAACGCACAACGATGGACCTACACCTTCCAAAAATAAATGTATTGTATGTAAATATAAGGGGCGTTAATAAAACATTTTTTGAATTTTTTTTTTCAATTTAATTTTTTTAATTTTTTAATATTTTGAATTTTTGTTCCCCAATTTTAACCATTTTTTTTTAAATTTTCAATTTTTTACTTTAAGAAAATATATATATAAATTTTAATCAAATGACCTTGAATTAAGCCTTCGGGAACTTTATTTTCGTCTGGTGATCTTGAATGTAGACGATCTTTTGGTCAAATGACCTTGAATTTGGCCTTCGCAAAGCTGGTTCTAGCAATGATGTATGCTGACCTTGACCCTGATCAGTCATTCAACCCGACTCATGGTCGTGGCCATGAGCGTGATCGGTGAAGGTCAAGGTCAGTATGTGGGTATTTAAAGGTGTTTTCCTCCACTTATGCGTCAGTTCTATTGCAACCTCTACACCAGACGGACCGTTTCTAAAAGTGGTGTAGTCTTTCGTTAGTTCTAGTGATTGTGTAGTGAATTACAAAGGTAAGTTTTCTAACACTGTTTAATTGTCTCCCATGCCCCTCATCGGGAGTTGTTATTCAACGAACTATAACGCAATCTTGTTTTACAGACCACAAGTTAAGTTCGCATTGTGGGAACAATATATTATTTTAAGAAGTAACTAATTGAATTCTCATTTGGATGTTATATGTGTCAAGTTATGTGTTTTAGGACAGAAAATTTAAGTGTTCAACCCCTTCGCAGATCCAAGTTTGATTTCAACGATCTCTATTATTCACCAGTAAGTTATAACTTTTATATAATTACATTTATTAATTACATTAATGTTAAAATGTCTGTGAATAAGTACCTTATGAAAATTAGTTGAATTGAGTGTGTCATTCTCTTCAAATATAATACTAACAGTCGTTTTTCGATTTACAGAGCACTTCACATATTCGGTTTTAATTCTTAACCACCCTGGTTGCAGCAACGAACAGTAAGTTTGACTTTGAGTAATCGTTATGTAAATAATTATATTATGATTCTTTGTGATAAAGATGTCGCAGAAATCACCCTCCATCTTCACATTCCCGTCTGAATGGTGCGTTACCGCGGAGGATGATTTCGACGCTCTCGATTTGGACGCGTTAGAAAAATTATTGTTTACGAATATCCCCGCGCCAGATTTTTCCGAAATAAAAACTAACGAACAGGAGGTCGAACATAAAATTGAAGCATCGTCGCGGTCAACATGTACATCCCCACAGCGTGTGGCTGTACGATCTACATCGGCTGATGTATGTGCTGGCCGCCGAAGCCCAATTTTACGTTCGAGCTCCCCCGCAAGCAGCAAACTTTTATCTTCTCAACAACGTGCTGTGAAACGAAAATTGTCCGGTTCCGAGCACGTTATTGAGAATACCGTCAGCATATCCCAAGAGGTATTGATCGAACAAAGTTGCACATCCAATACTTCTTTGGAGATGCTGACCGTTTCACAGTGCGGTGAGACGCGAACTACCGGGGCGGTTACGGAAAAAATTAAAATTTTATCTAACGTATGTATTAAATCCGCACCACGCTCTTCTTGCCCTTCTTAACGGGCTTTACTAACGGCACCGCGAAATGAAACGCTTCGCACACATTACCCAGCTCTTCCACCGCCCACGTCAAGATTTACACCAAAGGTGCACCTTAACGTTGGGAAACCACCAATGTCACCCTTTGTACAACATGTAACATCGAGGGTGCCACCAAACAGCGTTAAAGTTGACGTGTATGCTCCCTCGACGTTGAAGATTTTCCAACCTTCGACGTCTGGAGCTCCATCCATCAACATTAACGCGCATGTTGGTGCCCCTTCGAGGTTACACGTTGTTCGCGACCCCCAAAACGTCAACGTTGATGAGCGTACCCTCTCGACGTCTACTGAGGTGGGACCTTGCACGTCGAGGGGTGAATCCAAGACCGTGAACGTTGACGCCACCACTCATTTCGTTCACCGCTCAACGTCACCGGTGACATCAGCGAATATGAATGCTGACACATCGTTGACGTTGAAAGCTGACTCGCTCCCTCTACCGAAGTTTAAATTCTTAAATGTGTTTGAGGCGCAAAGTGACGATCGCATCGCTGGCGAACTTGCCGCTACCAAAGCCACCATTCGGACCATGTTACAAGAAAAATTACATCATTTGAAAGATTTATTGCGTGAATACCACACATTTAAAAAATTATGCGGTTGGGTAGAGAATCCTGCTGTACGTAGTGGTTTAACTGCTTCAATCGCTGAGGTGGAGGCATTTCTTACTAAATTGTCTTCGCTTCCGGCAAAATTTTAAGTTTTTCCTTTGCCACGTTATCCGTTTCATGTTCTTTGTTTTTTTGTTTCAGTGGAAAATCTGAGAAGTCTGTCGCTAGGAGTTGTTAATTCCACCATCGCTAATAAGCGTTACGTGTTAAAGCTAGTGGGCGTGCTACCGATCGCACTCCTACTAGAGTTAGTACACCGGTGGACGGACGACTGCTGGAGGCAGATTGAGAAATGCGGGCGCTCAATTATTTGGGATGATGTACAACCCCTGCTGATCACAGATGTCTTACCGCCCGTGGAAAATTTGAGTAAGAAAATGTCACATCGCACGATCGCGAAAATTTTCCACAGCATCCCAAATGATTGGGCGGTCGAGGCATGTTTCCCTGAAGATACATATTATCTTGTAAGTTTCTTCTACTATGAAAGTAAATTTGGTAATTTATGTCGCAGATGTAATCGACACCTACATATTGCACTGCGGAAGCCTGGTAATGTATTAAAATGTCAGCGGACACGCATCGTAGCACACTGCGACAACAAACAGACGCGGGAACTGATCACCATTGTTTTAAACAAACGTTGCTGGTGTGCCATGTGTGTACGCAGAACTTTATTTACAGTGCATGTTCTGGATGAAAGGGAAGTGTTTGACGCAACCACTTCAGACATGGATGTAAATGAATGAGTCAGTGCAATATTTAGGATTTGTAGACATTATGAGGTAGTGTGTTCACACAGAAACTTACACGGTAGTATATATCCGACTTCTCTTTGCCTATAACTTTCATTTTACCCCATCATTTTAAGTTCTAGATTAAGTTGTATATATCTGTTTATATCATTGATTATAGATTTATTATACACACACATATATATATATATATATATATATATATATATATATATATATATATATATATATATTATTGATTGTAGCATAGTAATTACGTGTAAAATTGTGACAAACCATATGTATAAATATCTGTTGACGTTTCATATTTTTGACGAGAACGTCGAATACACATATTTTACCATAAATGTACACTTACCCTGTGTTTGCGAAAGAGTTCGAAATATATGTGCAGTAGTTGTGCTTTCGACTGCATATGTTACAACTTGTTATATATATATATATATATATATATATGTTATTCGTGTAATGGTGTTGACTTTACATCGAATGTTTTGAAGCCGACCTATATAACCTATATAATATCGTGCGTTTGTTCTTTCGTTTCATGATGGGAACGTACGATGAGTAAATATGTATACATGTCTGTAGATAAATAATAAAGATGTTATTCGTCAACTTCAGTTGTTTTTAACCCACCATATTGACAATATCCATCTTTTGTTAACGTAATGGAAGACCTCACAATTATCACACAACCCATATCCTTGCAAATTCAAAACGTTGCGTACGGTATGGATGATACATCTTTCAAAAGACATAGTGCATTATTCGGAGGGAATTCTAAGCGTTGTTTGATAGTAGGTGGGTCTGGATCAGGAAAAACCAATGTTATGTTATCACTATTAACTGCTTCTGCAGGCTTGCGTTACCTTAACGTATATCTGTGCTGTAGCTCCCTGTATCAAAATAAATACGAATATCTACGCCGATTATTGCAGCCATTGACTGAGTGCGGATACGTTGAATGCTCAAATGTGGAAGAATTTCTTCCACATTCACAAGTCAGAGAATATGCTATCGTCATCTTCGATGATGTAAATCCGACGGGGCAAAATATCATTAAGGAATATTTCTCATACGGTCGACATAAAAATGTCGATTGCTTTTATCTGTGTCAAAGCTACAGTGCCATTCCCAAACAACTGTTCCGCGACAATTGTAACTTACTAGTTTTATTTCGACAAGATTTGACAAATTTGCAACACATCCATAACGATCACCTGGTGGGTGACGTAACGTGGGATGAACTCACACACATTTGTCGAGCATGTGTATTGGTTATCGATCTTGATTGCTCGAAAAATAATGGACGTTATCGGAAGGGCTTTGATGAGTACATCATCGTTTAAAGCAGATCGATCCACCGATCCGATAACAATAATTATGAATACAACGCTGACACAGCAACTCATCCGTGCGCGAGAAGATGTGCAACAGAAAAATCGGACTTTAAAAGGGGACATTAAAGAGGCAAAACTTCGTGCTGAAGCGCAGTACGCACCGTTTCAGCAACCACTTAAGGATATCTCGAAACAATTAGATGCAATTAATTTATTAACAGTTGCCACGCAACATCGTCAGCCGAAAACAGAGCAGGGAGAATTCGGTTGGCCCATGTCTGAAATAGATAGTGCTCATGATACGTTGGGACATATGAAAGGTGCGAGTCCGTTTCAGATTGAAAAAGTGAAGCGTCGGCGCACTTCGACACCCAAAAAATCGTCGGGTCAAGCTCAATCGTTTCGTCCCGATGATGAGCTAGCCGATTACCAAGCCGGCGCTTCATCGCTTCGTCATGATGATGAGCCAGTCGATGACCAAGCCAGTTTATCTCCTCCGAAACGGAAGGTGCTGGTCTCCTTTCTACGCGACGAGGAGCTCTTCGAAGGACAGCGGACACCTAGTGCGACTTTATCAGACATGGGTGTTAGTGCGGATTTGCAGCATCTACGAGAAGGATTGGCTCAGAAGCTGGATGCTACGGCCATTCGCGAGGCTTTAGCACAATTTGATCCACTAGCTCGTGATTACGTTGCAGGATTAACACTGTATCAACAGTACGGTATCCGTGCGACCACGGACGGTTTTTACATCGGGAAAAGTCCGGTCCAATTCGATGGTAAGCAGATTGTAATAGGTGGATTGACCTACGACGGAACCGTAGGATTGTTTGAACTCTTATTCAAACAATCCCCCCGCAAATTTAGCCTTAACGACATGCGCACGTATAGAGACATTTTACGGCGTTCCAATGCAGCCACTGAGGGTTACGAGTCCGATGGTGGATTGGTTGAGGACGTAGAAAATGTAACATTCGTTAAAATCGTGAAACCAATCATAGAAGGTAACAAACCATACGTTTATTGGGCGAGGTATTGGCCTCACCCTAAAAAAGGTGGGATGTTACACAAGCAAGTGGTGCCTGATGCTGTGAAGGAATATGAATATTGGGATAATTTCAATGAACTCGTGGATCGGTTACGTTTGTTAACCGCATCTCAGACGGCGGGCCATACAGGACATCACAACGAAATAATTTCCATAATTGAGGAATTAAAGGAAGCAAACGTTATTCGCTAGTTCAGCTTATAACAGTCGATCTATACGAACACCGTCAGAATTCTGTGCAAGATAGAAGGTGCAACATGTCACTCAATCGATTCGGTAAACATGCTCATGCTCATGTTACACTTGATAAATTCGGAAAATCCCTCTCCGAACACACTATGATCAAACATTTAGCTAAACCGGGCGTCATTCCACGACATCACCCGACCCAAATTTTCACCTTATGCGGGGATGGCACTACCGATTCTGGTAAGGACTTCTTTTTACTCCAAAACAAGGATTCCACAAGCACATATAGGAACCTGTCCTATGAGGGTCGAATAAAGAATGTGCAAATGACGGATAATGTTCAAATATTTGTCAACCATAGGGAACGTCAGACGGTCCAGGGGACTCTACTGAAGCAGGGCGATTTCATTCGCTGTAAGAATAAGTTTCCGAAAATACTAAAACCTTTTTTCGTCGAATGGTTAGTAGAAGATATGGAATGAAAAACGTTAAACGCGATCTCGTCAATGAACTTCACGCTCCTGCCAGGCGATATTTCAGGAGACGGAGGGTAATAATTAAAGGTTTAAATGATTTGCTCCAAGCAGATCTTGTAGAAATGATTCCATACGCTAACGAGAACAAAAACCACAAGTACATCCTCACAGTAATTAACGCTTTCTTCAAATACGCATGGGCTTTCCCGCTGAAAAATAAAACTGGCCAAGAGGTGACTAAGTCGATGAAAAAAATGTTGTTGGAAAAGCAGGACAATATACCTAAAAATTTGCAAACGGATCATGGGAAGGAATTTTATAATACCTATTTTAAAAAATTGATGTCACAACACGGAATTAACCACTACAGCAGTTATTCCACATTAAAAAGTTCTATTGTTGAAAGATTTAACAGAACTCTCAAGGAAAAAATATGGAAATAATTCAGTATGCAGGGAAATTATCAGTGGTTAGAGTTACTTCCACAATTGCTACGTAATTACAATAACACTGTGCATAGAACAATACGTATGACACCAATTGCTGTTAACCGACGAAACGCATCAGCTATTTTGAAAACAATGTTCAATTCAATAAAAGTTGTAGATCCTGCGCACCCCAAATTTAAAGTCGGTCAACATATTCGGATTAGTAAACACCTTCACGCTTTTACGAAGAACTACACTCCTAATTGGTCCAATGAAATATTTACCATTGCAGGCATTCAAAATACTTATCCTCGAACTTATATCATCAAAGATGGCAGAGGGGAATTAATTCTTGGTGGCTTCTATGAGCATGAATTGCACAATGTAAAACATCCCGACGTGTATTTAGTTGAAAAAGTACTTCGTCGAAAAGGGAATCAAGCACTGGTCAAATGGTATGGTCTTGATAGTACTCACAATCAATGGATAGCTAAGGATAACGTATTATGATAACTGAACAATGTCAATAAATTACTATTATAATTTTCAGCAATCTTTTATTTCTAATATACAATTAATATACAATTTATAAACACAAGCAACGTACATCTAAGTAAGTGAATTATGTCTAATTTCTTGCAATATACATTTAAGTAAGTGACTTATATCTAATTTCGTTCGTTGCAGTAGTAGTAGTAGTAGTAGTAGTAGTATCCAGTGTTCTGCTAAAAAAAAGATGATTTACGTCACGGTTATCATGACGCCATCGAACCTGCCACCTCGTTACCCATCTCGTCAGCAACTGCGTTGAGAAGTTCCAAGAGATTATCCAATTGTTCTTCTCGCCTTAACTCACCAATCATTTTATGACCCCAGGCTAACGTGTGACTACCATCCTTCATGATGAATCTTTTATCATCCTTGGCTGAGAGGGCTACTTTGTTTTTCAGTTCCGTGTACACGTTATGATCGAAAGATACGATCGAAACACATACATTTTCTTATACATCAATCCACCATCTTCGACTACTCTTTTATAGTCCACCACACTCAAATCCCTCTCAATTACATACTTTTTAACACCTTTAGCTTTTTTCGTTGTTTCCCTTAATGATGTTACACAGTAAGCTTCCGCCCCGGTTCCATAAAATGATGTCAGTATCGTATTTGGGTATTCATCTTTCATCTTTCCAACCACTGATACTTTTAGGGATGTTGTGCAGATTCGGTACTGGATAATTTGATGTATCGAACATGCCAATGTTTGCTTTCATGTCTTCGTATACGTTATCAGTATAAATTTCTAGAATTAATGAATCTGTGTCGGTGTATAATAGGGAGATATTTGGGCCGTATTTCTTTTTTAAAAAATTGTAGAAAAACTCATAAATTACGATTTTGGATAATTCCAGCACACAAAATCCCACATACAGCGGCTTAATATATTTTACTTCCACAACTGACATTTCGATGGCTGCAAGATTATCGCAAAAAATTTTCGATGACTTGAAATTAGGTTTTGCTATTAATGCTTCTACGCCAGGCCGTCTAAAACGGTTCCCCCAATGGGTCACCAATCGTATGTCTACTCGATTTTCGACGTTTTCCATCGTTTTTCCGAAGACTATGTTGTTCATGGCTTTATAGTGGTTTTTTTCGAACTCATTCTTAGCATTCTGACGTTTTTCTGAATTGAAATCGATGTATGTTTTCATCCAATCTGAGTGTCGAAATGTTAATGCTCTGTGAATCTTTTTCAGTTTCATTCCATTTCTTAAACATTGTCGTAGGTTCTCATAATGAATTATATATTTTGTTTTATCACACAAATTCGCCATTAAATTTGGTATGTTTTGCATTCTCACCGTATGTGTTCTCGGGGCAAAATGGTAAATCGTTGTGCTCGTCGTGCACACTTTCTGGATACTCAAGATCCACTTCGAAGACATAGCCGACTTCAGCATCGTCTATATTACACACATCTAGCTCCTTAATATCTTCTTCTGACAACCATGTGAAGCCACCCGTTGGTAATTTACACCTCATCGCATGACCGTAGAGATTAGTGGCGTCTAAGTATAAGATGTATGAGGATGGTTTTGCACTATCGTAGTCATCCAGAAATCGGTTGTTCGCCACAGCAGCTCGCTTACAGCACATACTAAGGCCACCTCTAATACCTTTCTTGAAAAAGTGCAACATATCGATATCTGTCAAAAGTTCGAGTTTGACACCTGTCATTCTTAATAGAGCGTCCCAACCAAATCCTGGCGCGGTAAAATAGTGGCACGGGTCTAGTGTATAGAATCCCATACAAATTTGTCTAAAATTTTAGAAAATATCCGCTAGAAGTAAAACATCAGATTTTAGGTATACATCACTGTATTGCCCCAACGTCTGACAATTGAAACTATTCCACACCCTTTTGGCTCGATCGTAATCTTCATCAACTACATGTTTGGCAGTTAACACATCGAAAAAATGCTCACGTTCGGGCAGTCGAGGATAGTTCATCTTTTCGAATGAATCTAAGAATGAATAAGGAAATATACCTTTTTGCCGCATAAGTGTGAATTGCGTGGGATCATTGAACTGTTTTTTAATTTCAGAGCATTGACCATCTTCTAAAAATGATCCCAACTTTTCCAATGAACACGCCATAAATCGAAATGAATCAACAAATCGCAGTTTCATAAATACTTTGCGCTGTTTCCCTTTGGAATCTGTGGTTTCACCAACGTGCACTTTTTTAGAGAATGTTATGTATTTCTCTTTGTTTTGTGCTATTACATCCACTTCTTCTTCTTTCAGGGCAATATTTTTAATAAACATATGCGTATCGTAATTGGACAGATTGTGGAAAAATATTGGTATGAAATTTTGAATTTGGTAATTTATATTGCAGATTGAATGTGCAGGACCCCTATATTTTCCAGTCAGGTGATCATGATCGTATACCTTTTGCTTCGAATCAATTATTAATTTATCACAAATGTGACATGATGATCTTATATCGTGCAGAAATTGATCCAACCAGTCTAAAGGGGCCATTGGTTTTGTTTTACTCAAATGGTTTTTATAAATTTCTTTGACATCTTTTTCCAGATGTACCATAAATTCATTCGCCGCGTTTCGTCCACGGTAAGTTTCATATTTCGATAACGCATCGTCGTACGAGCATTTAATGAAATAGGCAAATGCGTAGGGCTCGTGTTGAAAGCATTTTTCTGTGAACGACTCATTTTCTTTATATATTTTCTTATCACCATTTACCGGTATTAATAGCGCCTCAAAATCAGCATAGATTACAAATAGGAGTTTCAATTGTTTTTCGAAATTTTCAAACTGTAAGATATTTGCCCTCTCCGCATTTCCGTATTTGTTAATTTTTATGTCAGTGGTCGGCACAATAGCCCTCACTTTTGTGCAGTCATCGCTCTGGTGGCGTATCAAATTCGTCTCCGATGAAAAGTGTACCAAACATCCTTCACATATGAATCTTACATGCCCATTTTGTGATGATTGTGAGTTTACAAGGCGAGATACATTTTTGATCCAGCAGTAATGGCTGTTCCCATCGTCGGCATTAATCATTAATAAATTTACATGGCGAGGTCGTTTACGATGGCAGATGTGAACGGTTACCACGTCGTGCACCATTTTGTCACCATCAAAATGGGAGTTTAATCCGTACACGTTGATGGATATGTTACTCCTTTCCTCAAACTTTGGATTTTGTTTGATACTTACTGCGTATTCGAGATGATCGAAATTGATGTCAGTGCTTGAAAAATGGGGGTACGACGATGTTCGCTGTGGTAGACCGGTGGGTTGATAACATGCAGATGTCACCGCCCAGGCGAAACAGCAATTATCCACATTTTGAATGTTTATTATCGCTTTTCTTGCTTTAATCGAGGCTGGCAAATCGATAAAGCTGGACGCCCTCGTCGGATTGAATTTGTTGCAGTTAACTTCTATGTATAAAATTTCCACTAGAGCCCATAATTTTTTGATAATTACTTTTTATTTATTTCTTTATCTAGACATTCTTACCTGAATCCCGCTCTTGAAACTCCGACATTTTGGTCTTTATTTCCTGAATGAATTCTCCATAGATTTCATCTAAGTCCGCCGCCATCGTTATAATTTTATTTTTTGTATTAAAAGATTTAATTTCAGCTTCGTCGGTTGTATGTAAAAAATAAATAGCGAAACATTCTAGGTTAACTTTTAAGCTGCCATGCATATGTAGCACTGATTGTATAAGTGCAACAACTTTTTCTCTTATTCGATTTGTAAAGTCCGCGATGTCCACTAAATGATCAGGCTCACTAACGCGAAAACTGGTGATCCGATCTCCAAATGCACTCGCTATTTTCTCGACTCCGTCATCAATAATAACGAATGCATTGCGTTTATGATCATTGCTACGCAGATGTGCCGAATAGCAGGAAGTATTTACACGCACATTACAGATGCTACATACTGTTGTATTTGAATTATGTGCCTCATCAATTTTTTGTCGTTTACCAATGCAACTGGTTTGTTGATGCCTTCGTAGGTTGTCTGTGCGGGTGAATTCTTTCCCACAATGATCACAAAGCAACATTTTGTTTCAGCAACACACTGTACACTACTACTACTACTACAACACTTGTCACGACCGATTACTCTAAACGACCTATGCGTAGAAGTTCTCTTATATTGCTTCCCTCCTCCCTACTCCAGTGGGGCTGACCTTGAAGTTGTTCTTATATTCAACCTCCGACGTGGCCTTGGTCTTGTTTGACCTTGACCGTAGCATTAGTCTTCGCTGCCACTTTCACCTTAGCCTTGACCTTGGTCCCGACCTTGACCTTGATTTGCCAATTCATAAACCTCCTCCTGGAACAATGTAGGTCAAGGTCAAGGTCATGGTCACTCAGTGTGACCTTGACCTACATTGTTCCAGGAGGAAGTTTATGAATTGGCAAATACCCACTACTTGCACATTTTCAGGATATTCGAGATCCACCTCAAATACATATCCAATTTCTTTATCATCTATATTGTCCATATCTATAGCATTTATTTCAGCTTCCGTTAGCCACATGAAGTCACCAGTTGGCAATTTATATCGCATCGCATAGCCGTATATATTGGTAGCATCTAAATATAAAATTTATTTCGATGGTTTTCCATCATCATAGTCTTCGAGAAATTATTATTTGCTACAGCTGATCGCTTCGAGCACATACTAAGTCCACCTCTAATTCCCTTCTTGAAAAAATGTAGCATATCAATATCTGTCAACAGCTCGAGTTTGAGACGTGTCATTTGCAATAGAGCGTCCCAACCAAAGCCGGGCGCTGTAAAGTAGTGGCACGGGTCTAATTTATAGAACTCGATACAGTACCGGCCGAAAGTCTGTCAAGTTTGTGTTTTTTGGTCATAACTTTTTTTCTAGTGGAGATATCTGCATGAAACTTGCAATACTTCTACAGGACCACGTTCGAAAGTGCTGTCCGAAGTTTAATTATTATAGTGTGCATGTCCACACTAAAAGTCGACTTTTACTAAACTTCAAAAATATGCTAAAATGCGACTTTGATTTTTTGATGACTAATTTTTTAATTTTTTTTCGTTGAATCTTTTGTTTTTATTTCATCCTTCGAAGTGTATTATTTACTTTTTAGACAATGGGTAATTGACGTGGCACTCACAACCTCGATGAACGCACTCAGAGAGCCATTGCTGCAGGTCGTCAACAAGGAAGGACACTTGCCGAGCTTGCGAAGCAGTTCTCGATGACTGAATCTGGAGTTAGTAAATTTTTGAGAAGGTGGAAGGTCCAGGGAGGTTTTGTGAAGAAAGTCATCAAGGGAAGACCGCGTGTGACCTCTCATCTAACGGATAGGAACATCGTCCGCAAATCCCGCTCAAATCCCCGCCTTACAGCAGGGGACATTGTTCGTGAATTATTCCAACCAGGAGACAAAGCACCATCCGTTCGTACTGTCAGAAAGCGGTTGAATGAAGGAGGATTGTATGGGAGAAGACCGGCGAAGAAGCCATCGATTTCTGCAAAGAACAGGAAGGCGATAGTGGAATGGGCGAAAGTTCATCTTCACTGGACCAAGTCGCAATGGCAGAAAATCGTCTGGAGCGACGAGAGTAAGTACGAACTCTTCGGTTCCAATGGGATTAAATGGATTAGAAGGTCAATCAACAAGAGATTCTACCCCCAGTACCAACTGCCAACCGTAAAGCACGGTGGTGGGTCAGTGATGGTATGGGGGTGCATCTCCAGCAAGGGTGTAGGCCCTCTCCGTCGCAACATGGACCGCTTTCTTTATGAGGATATATTAGAGAAGACTTTCTACACTTATGCCAGAGCGACATTTGGAAGGAGGTATGTTTTCCAACAGGATAATGATCCTAAACATACCTCCAATCATGTCAAGGATTGGTTCCGTCGTCGTCGCGTTCCGCTTCTTCCGTGGCGTAGTCAGAGCCCTGACCTCAACATCATCGAGCACTTATGGGAGGAGTGAGAGAGACGTCTTGTAGGCACTACATCGAATGCAAATGAGAAATTTCGTCAATTGGAGGAGGAATGGGCGAAGATTGACGTCAGCGTCATCGACAATCTGTTGGACTCAATGCCTCGTCGTTGTCAAGCTGTCATTACAGCTAAAGGGTTCGCAACCAAGTATTAAATGATTGTATGATTTATTGTTGAGCATGTTGAAGATTTTGATATAGTTTGTCAGAGTATTACAGATTATTATCATATAGTATTATTTGTTTCTTGTCATTTAATGAAAAACGCTCTTTTAAGAGATATAATAAAAGTGTTATTTAATTACCATTGAAAAGATGTTCTTGAGCAAGTGATACCGACATTATATTTCAAACTTTTTGAAAAATATCTGGTAAAAAAATTGTGTAGATCGGTCCACTAGAAAAAAAGTTATAACGACAAAACACAAACTTGACAGACTTTCCGCCGGTACTGTACATATCTCCCTAAAATTCTCAAAAATATCCGCAAGCAAGAGATCAGCTGATTTTAGATACACATCTGCATAGTCTCCCAACGTTTGACAACCGAAAGTATCCCACACCCTTCTGGCGCGAGCGTAATCATCTTCGGACATATTTTTGGCGGTTACCGCATCGAAAAAGTGTTTATGCTCCGGCAGTATTGGATACTTTAGCTTCTCGAAAGAATCTAAGTACGAACGCGGAAATACTCCCTTTTGACGCATAAGCATACATTTTGTCGGATCATCGAATTGCTTCTTAATTTCGAGACATTGATCATCTTCCAAAAAAGATCCTAACTTTTGTAGGGAACATGCCATAAATCGGCGGAATGAATCAACAAATCGAAGTTTCATAAACACTTTGCGTTGTTTCCCTTTTGCATCTGTGGTTTCCCCTACGTGCATCTTTTTGGAGAACGTTATATACTTTTCTTTATTTTGCGCTATGACGTCAACTTCTTCTTCATTCAATGCAATGTTTTTCACGAACATGTGAGTAACATAATTCGACAAGTTGTGAAAAAATATAGGTATAAACTTGGGTATTTGGTAATTTACGTTGCAGATTAAATGGGCTGCACCACGATATGCTCCCGTTAGATGGTCATGATCGTATACTATCTGATTTTTCTCGGTGATTCTTTTATCACAAATATGACACACCAACGTAGTATCGTGTAGAAATTGTTCCAAAAAATCCAACGGAATCATTTCCTTGGTTCTACTTAAATGCTTTTTATATATTTCTGTCACATCGTTTTCCAATTTCGCTATAAATTCGTTTGCTGCGTTTCGTGCACGATAAATTTGAAATTTTGAAAGCACATCATCGTATGTGCATTTAATAAAATATGCGAATGCGTATGGCTCATGTTCAAAACATTTCTCAGTATATGACACATTTTCGTTGCGTACTCTTTCTTCCCTGTTTACAGGCTTTAACAGTGGCTCAAAATCGGCATAAATTACGAAAGGTAATTTCATTTGTTTTCCGAAATTTTCAAATTGCAAAATGTTTGCCTTCTCGACGTTTCCCTATTTATTAATTTTTAAATCAGTGGTCGGTACAGTGGCCTTTACTTTAGTACAATCGTCGCTTTGGTGACGTATCAACTTATGTTCTGACGTAAAATACACCAAAGACCCGTCTCAAATAAATCTTTCGTGTCCATTATGAGACGCTTGCGAATTGACAAGCCATGATAAATTTTTGATCCAGCAGTAATGACTATTGCCTATGTAAGTGTCTATTCTGTAAGCGAAAGTTAAATTTTAACGGGTGCTAAATTTTAGCGATAGGTTAATATAATATTGGCATTATGTAACATGGCCGACACGTTAAATTTTTAGCGCTACCTTTAAATGGAACCGTTAATTCATAAATTTTAGCGGCTGCTCTTCAAGTACATGTTAGAATTGACAGTATGGCTTTCGACGGACTAATTCACTTAATAATAGCTGACCAAGCTGAAAACGGACGACAACAGTAAGTTTATATATATATATATATATATATATATATATATATATACTTTTGAGTTATAAATTCATTTTGTATTTATATTTATGACTATTTCAGAAGGGAGGTTAGAATACTTCAAAAAGAATTAAGAGGTGCAAGCAATCCTTTCACACTTCCCAATGCAATATTTCTGAAATTATTCTGACTGGACAAACAGTGTGCTCAACGATTAATTGATACTCTTTCCCCGTTGATGGAACAGTCGCAAAGATTAACAAGAATACCGATTCATCTCAGAATTTTCACGGCACTACATTTTTTTGGTCAAGGCAGTTATCCACTTGACATTGGTCATGGCTATTCAACAACAGAAAGCCAACCAACAGTAAGCCGATGTATATCAAATCAAATCAAATCAAACTTTATTAGTTCTTTGACATTAAATGTATTGTACAAGTCAAAACACACACATATATATATATATATATATATATATATATATATATATATATATATATATATATATACCTACACACGTACACACATAAACTTAATAGGTATCTATCAGATACTAGTCAAAATACAATATAACATATTAAACATATTAAAACCGGAAAGAGCCGACATGTAATACATTTGCACAAATTATACAAACAATACACTCTAAACGACTACAGATATGATTACGATTTATAACAAGTTTGAAATGTCGCAATTTACAAACTCAGATACACCATAAAACGCCTGCTGGGTCAGGAAAGAATTTAATACTCGTGTATAACATCCCAGCGGAAGACATCTGACTCGGGCTGGTAGTAGGTTATAAAACTTCGGTCCGTAGTACCGCCAACCAGTTTTGCTGCTATTTAGGCCAGCAAATTTAACTCTTATATTTGCAGTCTGCCTAGTGTTTGTACTATGCAGACTTCCCTGCATGACAAAAGAGTTTAAGTTTACATGAGTATAAACTATAGCTGAAGTAACAGACACTTGTTAAACAGAATTATTGTGAACATTAACGCACGGTTTCTGGGTTCAGTGCATGACTCTGCAATTCTGCGGCAAAGTTACGTCCAAAATGGATTGGAAGATTATTTGTTCGGTGACAGAGGGTATCCACTAGAACCTTGGCTGTTGGTGCCTTTCAATAATCCGGCAGAAGACACACCAGAGTCCAGATTTAATACTGCTCTGTCACATATTCGAATAATTATTGAACACACGAATGGCATGTTGAAAGGTCATTTTCGATGCTTACATGGCCATAGGGCGTTGCATTACAACCCAATACGAGCGGCCAAAATCATCTATTCGTGTGCCGTTTTACACAACATGTGCAGAAAATATAATGTACCATTGCCTGACAATGATGCACCTCTACAGCCTGTGAGACCCATCATCCAAGGAAACAATAGGTTGAATGATCACGACTGGTTACACCAAGGGGTACAAAAGCGATATAATATTCTTCAAACACATTTTATGTAATAAAATTAATAAAACATATATGTATATATTATGTATATTTATTTTTTCCTAAAATGTTAATCTCAATGCGGCACTTTCAGGCCTGCTTCTTTTTTTCGCGGACGGCGCCATTAAAAGTGTCGCTTGTGCCAAAGCGTAGTTGGACGCAGCCAAGGTTTCGAGGCACTTTCTGTGATCTTCTGCCAGCTGTTCGACGGATGATATGTCTCGAGGCCGCCTTCTTTGTCTATTCATGGTCGGTGTTTTCTGAAAACAAAAATTTATTAACAAACGATACACGTTGACAACTGCAAGTATTACATTTTGACTGGCGCTTTCCGTAACATGCCGTGGTGTTGTGGCGAAGTGCCTGTCATCGCAGATTCATTATTCTAAAAAAAATATTTAATATTGAAGTACATTGATCGATGTTCACTCACCTCATCGTCAACTGGAGCATCAAATGTAAATGTACAGATGGCTTGCTCGATGATGTTAAATTCTTCATCGGGGCTATACTCCATACTCTAAACAGATTACACACATACAGAAAGCGTATACGTATAGAGGAAAAAATAAATATTTGCTAGTAGCGCTAGCGCTAGTAGCGCTAGCATCTCTTTTAATTTTTTTGGGCCACCCCCGGTCCCCGTTGCCTCCTCATACAACAACCGTGCCTTGCGTTTTGTGTTGACTTTCAGCTCATTCCAAGCCTAATGGAGAAAATGAAAATTATAAATTATAAAATTATATAAAAATACAAGATAACCTTGATATGTATCTTCCGATTGTATACAGTATAAACTTACTTCTTTCCACTGCGAGACCGTCTTCTTGGCTCCCGGCTCTCTGTTTAGTTCGTCGGCCAATTTCTGCCAACCGTAAGTGAACTTTTGTATTTCAGCTGGTTTTAGCTTCTCCTGTTGTAGCAGAAACTTCTCCGCTTGCAGCCGTTTAACCAAAAGGTTTTTTTGATTTTTCGACATTCGGCCTGCTCTTTTTGGGCCCGTCATTTTCCAAATGCAGGTAAACACTAAACGATAACAAAGCAAAGTTAACACAAATAAGATTAGCGTTTTAATGATAACTTAAGCAATAAAATCATATTAATTTGATGGGTTCAATACAAGTACTAAGTATATACTTAGTAATGTATTTTGGTGGATGTAAAACGGCGGACGAAGAGAAGCTAATAGCAAGGTATAGATGCGGGAACGAAGAGAAGGCAAATAAATATTGGATGGGAGAAGAATACAGAAGATGTGAAGCATGCGGGAAGGGAAGAGATGAATGGAAGCATTGGTGGGAGGAGTGTGAAGAAATGGGGTGGAGCAAGGAGGAGGAGCGGGAGGGCAGAGATTGGAGGAAGGCATTGGGAGAGAATGGGGAAGGGATACAGATATTAGGGGAATTAAAAAGGAGGAGGGCTGAGGGTAGGAAAAGGAGGGTAATTGAGAGAGAAAATTGACATGTTACAGGAAAGGTGAGCAGTCGAGGGCTGGAGAGGGAGGTAGCGGACGAAACGAAGAGAAGGTGGAAGAGATGGAGTGAAGTAGAGAGAACGAGGTGGACGAATACAAAAATAAAAAGACACAATGTAACATGAATAACTAGAAATGCCAAATAAAGGTTGTTTTTTTTTACTTAGTAATGTACACAGTAAGGCATATTATTATTATATTAGCAGAATAAGAAGCATGCACATGTTTCTACATTAATCTAACTATAATAAATGTTGGGTACTCACCAATAACAAATAATAAAACGATATTCACAATAATAACTAACAACAATGGTACATTACGCCTAAAATTGCCGCATTCGACCGACTTGAACCGAACATTCGCGATCATTTTAACGTCGGCGTTAAAATATTTTCATTTAAAGTTAGCGTTAAATTCCGATATACAGAATACGGATACAGGTTAAAAACAGAAATTTTAACGTGCGCTAAAATTTAACGTTTCGCTTACAGAATAGACACTATTATCCGTTATTAATAACAAATTCACATCTCGGAGCCCTTTCCGTTGACAGATATGTATTGTTATAACATCATGGATCATTTTTCCCCGTTGAACCTGAGTTCAATCCGTATACGTTTATCGATATATTATTCTGTTCCTCCAATCTGGGCATGTTTCTGATACTTACGGAAAATTCAATATTGTCGAAATTGAGTCGTTGAAAAATGGGGGTACGACGATGTCCGATGTGGTAGACCGGTGGGTTGGTACATGGCGGATGTCACCGCCCAAGCGAAACAGCAATTATCCTGATTTTGTATGTTGATTACGCTTTCTTTGCTTTTATGCAACCAGGTAACTCTATATAACTGGATGCCTTCGTAGGATTATATTTGTTGCAGTTCACCTCCATATACAAAATTTCGACTAGCGCCCATCCTGTAACATTTAGATAATCACTTCTCTGTTTGTTTATTATTGTTATTTTTTTTAACCTGAATTCCTTTCTTGAAATTCCGACATTTTCGTTTTGATTTCCTCGATAAATTCCTCTTAAATTTGGTACAAGTCTGACGTCATCGTTAATATTTTGTTTCTGGCGTTGAAAGATTTTATTTCGGAGTCGTCCTTAGTGTGTAAAAAATATATGCCGAAACATTCTAAATTTACTTTCAGACTGCCATGCATATGTAGCACTGACAGCAATAGAGCAACGACTTTTTATCTTATTGCACTCGTATATTCAACAATGTCCACTTAATGATCACTTCCAGTTACTCGAAAACTTGTGATTCTATCACCAAATGCGCTACCTATTTTTTCCACTCCATCGTCAATAATTACAAAGGCGTTACGCTTGTGGTTGTTGCTGCGTAGGTGAGCCGAATAGCACTTCTTGTTTACATACTCGTTACATATGGAACACAATGTGGCATTTGACGAATGTGCCTCGTCAATTTTCTGTTGTTTGCCGATGCAGCTCGTTTGTTGATGTCTTCGGAGATTATCCGAACGGGTGAAGTCTTGTCCACAATGGTCGCAAGTCAACATTTTCAGTTTTAGCAGAACACTGTTCACTACTACACTTCACAACTGCTTACTGCATGACGAAATTTGTCTCGCAGTTCCTTTATAGTGGATCCCTCCTCCGACAAGCTCAAGGGTAGGGTTGATCTTGATTAGTAGTTACCCTTAAATTGAACCAAGGCTATTCACGGCCAAGGTCACGGCCTATATTGATATTTAGCGTCAAACTAACATCGGAAAAAATAATGACAATGACCTTGACCACAGAACTGACCTCGATCTCGACCTTGATTTGCCAATTCATAAACCTCCTCCTGGAACAATGTAGGGCAAAGTCAAGGTCAGGGACACGGGCACGCAGTGTGACCTGGACCTTGACCTACATTGTTCCAGGAGGAGGTTTATGAATTGGCAAATCCCTACTACTTACGTGCTCCTCATCAATAACAAGCTCAATATTTTCGTTGTATCGGCTATCATATTTTTTTTAAATATTTCTGATCAATTTCCGCTTGCTTCAGACAAACAGTCTAAAATACCATTATAATGTCGATGGATCCACCTGAGTCATTCCAGTACTTCTTGATGGACCTTGTTTTTTAGGATGGCCATCTTTCATTGTCCAGTTGTCCGGTGACCGAAGAAGTTGTTCCGAAGAATGCTGCGCTTCGGATTGTCATTATGTGGCGTCATCTTGGCGTTGGCGATCCACGCCGTCTGTCCGGCAAACCTTTAAATTTGATAGGACCTTTAATTCCCAACGAATTGCCGTAAATACAATGTCTAGCTTACTTCGTCGTGAGCAAGCGGCACACGAGGTACTAGTGTTCGTGTATCTCGTCGACCTGAAACGCGGTTGATCGTTACATGAACGTATCCACAAATAATGAGAAAATGTCATACCTACATTAGCGTTCCGTTGCATATTCCCCGGGGATGTTCAAGTTTTGCAGGAGAAAGGTAACGGCGCGCACCCGGAATTTATTAAATTTTTGTCGCAAGCGTATCGTCGGAAAGAAAAATCAAAACCTTCAATCACAGCAGAGGCGGAGACATGTCATTTTTCATCATGTGATAGTATTTCAGCGGCATCTGCATTCCCATTCCCTCGGCAGGCGCACCGACGCTCGTGTACGTCCTCGGCCTGGTTCAGCACCTAAATGACGAAATTTCAATATGAGTTTTGTAAAATTTATCATGCGGAAATGTGGCGTCCTACCTATTCATTGAATTCGGTCGCCTCCGCACACACGACCTTGGCAGCCGCTTGCGATCGCAGAGATTCACTCGCATGATGCCTTTGTCGCGACCGTCGCCGACATTCTCCAGGACACAAGTATGGCGGTACTATTAACGATAACAAGGATTACGACGTGGGACATGGAATTCGGCCCACAGGTCCTCGCCCGCTTTTGGAGTGTGCCGCACTTTATTGGATACAACGATCTAAATTTATATCTGCATGGTTCATTCCGTTGGTCTACTTCTTGCTTCAACCATGCTGTACTTCGATGGAGTTGGAAAATCATTGATTACTCCAAACTTTGCTGCCCATAGTATTTTTGTGCCGTCGAATACTTTCATTACCCTTGTTAGCGTCAATCCCGTTCGTGTTCCTTTACAAATGCCTCGCTCGCTTCACTGGTCACTACCGGCAGCAGTTGGTTCCCATCACCGCCTACAAGAACATAATTGACGTGCGTGAAATAAGTTTAGAATGTTCGAATGAAAAACTAACCGAGACGGCTAGCCATGGTCACTTCGTCCAAAATTGTGACGTCCCAGAGACAGCTTCATCTTGTTACCGTAATTACTTTTTTGTACGGTCGCGCCTCGGTCAACCCCCTTCACGGATCGATCATCGATCGTTATAAGTCAAGACGCACCCTAAAAATATTCAGTATCGTCTCAGTTTCGGTACATTCTCGATCGAGGCCCGTTCGGGGTCTCGATCGCTCGAAAAGCGACACGCAACCGCGACAAAGTTAATGTGCGCGATCTCCTTTGTTCCAAGGGCTAAACAACCCTGTCACCCGCGTGAGTCATCGGCTATCGCCGCACATTCCTTAGACTCGATAGACGCGATAACATAAACGGACATCACGTTCCAGCAGTGTGGTGGCGATGCCCGTAGTCGCGATCATTTGCACGCTGATCTCTCGCGCGTGCTCTGGTAGTGATACAGAGCCCTGTTAAAATAATATAGTCATAATATTGTCATTGACCGTGTCAATCGCGTCTTAAACGTCGAGGAGCTTACATGTAGACGAATGTCTTTCCGCATCCGCCGGATCCCTCCAGGAAGAAGCAGTTCCCCCTCGAGCGATCCTTCGCGAACACCGCGATGATGTAGGCGCACTGCTGCTCTTGGTTCTTTCCCAACTGCGCCAGTACGAGATACAGATTCACCTGTAAAGCATCATTTCGAATATATATATATATATATTTTCATGAATACTTATCTCGATCTGCGCCTTGTCCGCTGCCTCCAGCCATGACGAGAGGTCCGACAGATGAAAATCCTCCCACTCCTTCCAGTGGTAGAATACCATTTTCTTGAGGTGATACAACGCCGCAGATTGCCCGTGTACCTTTTATATACAAGCTCGGCTTGGAACTCTTCCCTGAATCCGAACGGGTCCCTCGGCGCGTCGTGGGTCAAGATATCCGAGTCATGGCGAGTCGGAACTCCACGTCAGAGGCCTCCAGCATCGTGGCGACCTCCCCAAAATTCTCATAGACTGTTCCGGTTGACGCGACTTAGCAGTAGTAAAGTCCGAGCTACAATTGAAATCAGTAACCAGGAAACTATTAAACGATATATTAATAAGTTTTCCCCCTTTGGGTAGGCCACAATCTTTGCGAGCTGTTGCTGCTCCAGAAGATTGCGTTCGTCAAGACAACCATGAACCATCCCTTGAGCTGCGCAACTTGTAGTCCTCGCTCGGCACTTGGAATTAATAAGGTTCAAGGTTTTTATCGTGCTACAAACCCGGCTTCTACATCGCCGTGTCCAGCGTGTTCCTTCGGAAGCACACGAAGTTGCAATACGGTTCAAGCATGGGCAAGCTCTCGACATGCATTTGTCAAGAATTAATAGTGTTTTGCCGAAAATGTTAAAACTAACGAACTTTCAGAAAGAGGATATCCTTGAATCCTCCAGGTAGCCTTGTTGGCGGTCATATTCCGGAAACACTCGGTGATGGCTTCGTCGAACGCCACAACGGTCACAAACGACCTTTTTCATCTCTGTTTGGATCCTCCCCGAGATCTTCTCCAAGCTTTTGCCGTCGATTGCTACGCCGTAGGGTACGGCGTCCGTGCCGTCTACGTCCTTCGACGTCGTTAGGCCCGCTGCGGAGACGTCGTCCATCGACTCCATCTCGACAAACTGAACCAGCGTCTGCGCGTTGTCGTATGCCTGCAATTTATCGTGCCAAGATGTACATGCAAATATACTTGACCACATCAAAATTTCGGCACCATCTCGACGTTGATGTGCGTCCAGTTCTTCGCCAGAAGATGCGGCGAATAGGGAACGACGTACCCTTCTTCTTTGTCGAGTAAAATGCGCGCTCGGCGTCGTCCGGCCGATAGCAGTCCACCTGAGAAAAGACCGCAGACGTCATAATTACTCCCGCGCGTTATCGAAATGTACATTTCCGTCCTGTAATGTTCGCCGAACGACTTCGGGAAGTACTTCGTGCAGCGGATGTATGTCCTGTTGGACTGCTTTCGTTTGTTGCAATAGGCAGTGTCGTCTCCTGCGAAATGTGTGGAAGTAAAAAAGAGGACCGGGCAAGGACAAGGGCTCGCCCACACGACACTGTCTATTTTGTCCGGTGAGTCCAACTTGTGTCTTTTCTGGAAAATTTACATATTTCATATATTTTAGCGAAATTGATAACTTCAAAAGGCACTGCATTTACCTGTAAAGTAGCGAGCACCTACATGTGTGTCATTTCACGCTGTAGGTCATCGCGGCTCGAACAGCTGGCCGTGCCTAACTAACAAATTAAAAAAAATTACCTGATGTCCCTCAGGATTTGTTGGCTCTTGACGAAGAAGACGTAGTTGCAGAGCGGTGCCATATCCTGCCATTTCGTGTGGGGGAGGAGGTTCGACTCTATTTCATCCCACTGCGGATTGCCTGTGATGGTGATGAATAAGTCGGGCTTACCTTCCTGGAACGATTTATTGCGTCGTATATGCCTGAACATAATTGAAAACCCCACGTTTTAAACGACAGCCATAGCGTCCACCGAACCGGGCACCGTTGGCGAGACGCGGAACATAAGTTCTGCAAGATTGCATAATAGTAACAATGATTTCAATGGAAAACTTAGGCTTACTCGTAACGGAATCGATTGGTGCGCACGGTATTCTCGTTCGTTCCGCGCAGCTCCGCTGTGTATTTACGGGCACAATCGTAATGCCGCCGAATCATCCTCAGCGCCTGGTCAACAATCCACTGCCCGGCCATCAATATATTGAACACCAACAATTCACGTTTCCCGTTACAATTTTATGAAGAACGGCAAACAATAAAATATAACTAACATGATGGAACAGGTCCTAGCATTTTCTGTGCTGTTCGAGGACGTAGAACATGTATTCGCGCCGCGTTGCGTATTTCCTGTTTCGGACTGCATATGTGACCTTAAGAAATGCCACTATGTTTTATATATAATGGGTGTTTTTTAAATTTTAGCCTCGAAGTTGGCCATGCACTGTAAACGAACCACAATTTTGTACATACACTCAAACGTCACTTAAGTAACAACTTTTACACAATTTTTAATTTAATTTTAATTTAAACAACATTTTATTTATTTTTGAATTTGAAATGGTTTTTTGTCACAAGAACAGTGACGAGTCATCAGCCGAAATACAGCCATAACTTACCCTTCAAGATCATGTGATCTCACTCCGTGTGACGTGCTTTTGTTGCCCTATTTAAAGAACTCGATTTTCCAGCATCGCTTAAATAACCTCGATGAGTTGCGTGAGTCCAATAGTTGCCAAAATTGATGAAATTAATAATAATCATCAAATGTTGGCGAATGTCAGTAACGCAGTTGTTCAAAGAGGCCACAAATGCCTTGAAGTCGATGGAGCACATTTTGATTATTTGTTATAAACCTTATTTTCTTATTATATTATAGTTTTTTTTTGTCTTCCTTTCTTATAACACTACAAATGCCTTTTAATCGTATTAACGTATTGAACTGCCGATTAATTAAATTAAAAGTGAGGTTAGCCCGGATAGACATAGGTATATAGGTTATCTTTAACACAATTCTACTTTTCTTCCACACTAAATACCACTATCATGTTAACACATTTTATTTGACGTTCACTGATAAATAATTCTTGCTATCAAGAAATCATTTGTTTATCAGTACATCCTAGATTTCACGTTTGTTTTTGAACTTAATTGCAGCAATCCTTTTATATGTTGACACTGGACGTTTGACAGTCGTCTCTTGTTTAGTCTCCGCAAGGTGTTAGACAAAGTATGACAAGGTATGTTCTGTTGTCAGTGGTTCGTTAGGAGTGATTGGCTCGCGCCAAGAAGTTTTGATGGCCACTACATGTAAAGGTATTTCAACAACTAAGGTTCTTGGTAATCGCTACTGACGAAGGGTAATAACCCAGAAACAATATTGTCTAGCGATCCACCAGTTAGTCTTCATGGACCTGTTTTAATTAATGTTCACTGCACCATTGAGGTGTAAGATTCGACCATCTTTCGTGTAAATTTTACATTTTGCTGTCAGATTTGACAAGACGCATTTTTAATTTGAATTGTTTTTGAACTTAATTGCAGCAATCCTTTTATATGTTGACACTGGAAGTTTGACAGTCGTCTCTTGTTTAGTCTCCGCAAAGTGTTAGACAAGGTATCGCCTCGTCAGTATTCTGTTGTGAGTGGTTCGTTAGGAGTGATTGGCTCGCGCCAAGAAGTTTTGATGGCCACTATATGTAAAGGTATTTCAACAACTAAGGTTCTTGTTAATCGCTACTGACAAAGGGTAATAACCCAGAAACAATATTGTCTAGCGATCCACCAGTTAGTCTTCATGGACCTGCTTTAATTAATGTTCACTGCACCATTGAGGTGTAAGATTCGACCATCTTTCGTGTAAATTTTACATTTTGCTGTCAGATTTGACAAGACGCATATATATATATATATATATATATATATATATATATATATATATATATATATATATTGTTTAGCTCTTTGTGATTTTCTTTGTAAGTTCTAAATGAGCCAAATGTTTATGTTTATTTATTCTTTTTTTATATACTTTTAAATATTAATACGTTATTTTAAACAGGTTCGTATGGTGGATTGCCTAATGTGGGGTTTTTCTTTACATATATTTTTAAATATGTGTAATATAGAGCAGTATCTGAGTGCTCTTGCTCAGGGTATATCGTGGGCGGATGCGAACACAATAAATCTCAGGTATTCCGATAAAGGTAACAGATAACTTCGGTTTATTAACAATTAAAGTTTATTTTGTAACTAATCCCCTATAGGAATATATTTTTCTCCCTAAACATTTTATTAGTGAACCAGCTGGTGTGTAAAATCTTAATTCTAAGTGTACTGTGGTATTAGTGGAGTATATGTTTATAAATAAACTTAATTTAGATGAGTTAAGGTGTGCAGTGTGTTCTTATATTTACGTCTACCTGGTAAATTGTAACGTTAGGATAAGTTCGTGTGTCTTCGTTTTTTTTTCACGTTTGGATGTAGGAGGTTTGTTCTTTATAGTTCGTATCACTTTGTTTACATTTATAATTAACTTATTTTATGGTTATAGGTAAAAATATGGTTTAGTCGGTGATTTTACGGAGCCCGAATCGTAGCACGTCTGTACTTTAGAATGGTCTATAACAAAACTCCAATTGTTTTAAACATGTCTTTTTCGTCGTTACGGTCAATCATGGCATTGTTTATTTTTTGTACAAATACGCTTTTGGAGATGATCCAATGTTTCCTGGGTTACGGCTTATAGGTTAGTTGATTGGAGCAATTATTGTGGCGGCGGTTTATGTATATTTAAATATACGGTTCTATATTTTCTACACTTTGCTTCCGAACTAAGGTAACTTAATTTTTATACAATTTTTTTATTTATTAAAAATGAGTATAACTATTTAATGTGAATTATTAGATACCTGTCCCAATTTTGTCGTTGACATACCCGAGATATATTGTATTATTTGTAAAGTGTGCATCATTGTGTTTTCCGATATGCCCTTAGTAATAATATATGGTCCTGTATAATTTTTCGTTAATTTTGCCACTTTTTTGTTTTTCCGATCGGTTATTTTTAAGGTTTTCACTATCACATGATCTCCTAATTGGAATTCTATAGTTTTTCTTTTATAGTGTCTGGCTAGATGCTTTTGTTGCAATTTTAGGTACTTGATTTTGGTTTTTGCGATAATATTGGCTAAAGTGGATGTATCTTCGTTCTTCCATGGACGTTCTCGATGCTGTCCGGTCATGAGATAGATTGGAGCGTAGCCATGAGTAGTATTGGGTATATGGTTCAGAATATGTTCGATTTTTGGAATTTTCGAAGACCAAATGTGATGATTATCGTTCAGCAGGATACGTAAGTATTTAATTGCTTCTTTGATAATACGTTCGCTCGGATTGCTACACGGGTGTCTAATGCTGGTATGATAAGTCTTTATATTGTATTTATGTAAATGTTGTCGGTATCGTTCGTTATTGAAATAGGTAGCGTTGTCTGATAGAATAATTTTTGGATATCCGTGTATATTGAAAAACGTCTCTAGTGTATTTAAAGTTGTTTCGGTGTCTGTCTTTTTAGTATTTGTTAAGTATACGTATTTAGTGAATAGGTCGTAAATGACTAGAACATGTTTATATCCTGTTGAAGTTCGGGGTAAATTACTCAAGTAGTCGAGGGCTATAATATGGAGTTTATCTTCGGCTTCTATGTGTCCCATGGTCGGTGTAATTTTAAAATTTTTCTCCTTGGTCAGCTGGCAGGTAACGCAATCACGTATAGTGTTCTTGATTATTTTGTAGTCATTTGTACAAAAGAGAGCTTCTCTGAATGTCATCCAAATTTTTCTGGTACTAATATGTCCAAATTTATGATTTGTAAGTTCTCTAGTGTGATCTTCATTTGTAACGTACACTTCGGTTTGTCCAATTCTTTTCTTCACGATTCCTTGGTCTAAATAATATCCTTTGTAGTTTGGTTCTTGTTCTAATTTTGCCTTGATTTTCTGAATTTCCAAATTTTCTTGTGCATCTTTAATTTTGTCGGCTGAACATATCCCTTTTCTATTTAATTTAATGTGCGTTATCAAGATATCGGTTTGTACTTTAATTTGGTCCTTTCTACTTAATAGGTCAGCTACGATCATTTCTTTCCCAGGTCTGAATTTGATTGAAAAATCGTACTCATTCAATAGTAGACGCCACCTGTGTATGCGATGGTTGTTTATTTTACCTATGTTTAAGGTGGTTAGAGCGATGTGGTCTGTTTCTACTGTGAAATGTTTTCCTAACAAGTAATATCTTAACTTGTCTACACTGTATACAACGCTTAACATTTCTTTTTCAGATACTCTGTATCGAATCTCACTATCTTTTAATGTTCTAGATACGAAATGGATCGGTACTTCTACATCATTTTGGAATTGATCCAGCTCTGCAGCGATGGCAAATTGTGAAGCATCGGTTCGAAGAATAAACTCTCTTTCGAAATCTGGATGGTACAAGTTTAAATTCTCGATGAACGTGTTCTTCATTTCCTGGAAAGCTGCTTCCTGTTCGTGAGACCATGACCATTTAACGTTTTTCTTTAATAATTGTACTAGTGGCAATGTTTTTTCGGTATATTTTGGAATAAATCGGTGATAATAATTTAGAATTCCTAAAAAACATCTGACGTCTTTAATTTTTCTGGGTCGCGGAAATGTCTGAATGTCTTGTAATCATTCGGGGTTTAATTTAATACCGTTTTCATTGAGAACGAAGCCTAAATAGTTTAATTGTTTGCGGAATAGTTGACATTTTTCTAAATTTATCTTCATACCTTCATGACACAGTTGTGTAAGTATGATGTTAATATGTACTAAATGTTCGTGTTGAGTTTTCGAGAATATGAAAATATCATCAAAATAGTGGCTGCAAAAGCTTTCAAATTTGTTAAGTATCCTATGTAACACTCTTATCAGTGCACTAGGCCTGGATATGAGTCCGAAAGGTGCCACAGTGAACTGGTAGATATTTCCATTGATACTGAATGCACAGTACTTTCGAGAGCTTTGTTCTAGTGGTATTAGCCAGAATGCATGCTTCAAGTCTATCTTGGAAAAGTATTTACAATTATTATATTTAGTTAGTATAATGTTAATTTTCAGCGGGTTTTCAAAACCTGGTTTTACTCTTTTGTTAAGATCTCTTGCGTTTAAACATATCCTTAGGCTCGAGTCTGTTTTTCTTACAATCACTATGGGATTTATAAAGTATGAGTTAGATCTTTCTATGATGCCTGAATTTAATAGTTTTTCTTTTTCGATGTCTATTTGTTTTTGATATCTTTGGTGAATCAGATAATTTTTACAATTTAAGGGTTTATCATTGTCTATTTCTATTTTGTGTGTATAGCCTTTTGCAAATGTAACTGTATTGTTATATAGGTTGTCATTTCTTAGCAGTATTAATTCTAGATCTTTTTTTATACTATCTTCAGTTTCAATTCCTTTAATTATTTTATTTATTATACTATTTATATTCTCTATTTCTTCCTCCATTTCCTTCTCTTCTATTCTATTATTTATTTCTTCTTCTTCGGCTGAATTATCTTCATTCTGTGTTTTAATAGCTGCTAGATAATAGTTTTGTATTTGATTTATTATTTTAATATTTTCATCGACTGTTAAATTTTGAAGGTTATCCTGTATTTGCAACTTGTTTCGCTTAGATTGATAATCATTTGGCAATTTCTCAAATTGTCAATTCCCATTATGCATTCATATGATATGTTTTCAAATATGTAGAATTCTAATATATAGCTTTTTTTGTTTATTTTGGCTTCTACATTTAATTTTTGGTTAATTGATCCTAACTTCTTACGATTTGTAGCTATTATGTCGACCCTTTTAATGTTTAATATGTAATTTTCGAAATTTTGTATCCGTTTGACGCTTGAGTAATTAGTGAGATCTCCGCTGCTTTGATTTTTATGTTGTATATTTGTAATTCTACTATCGGAATTTCGTTATAATTTATTTCAGTTTCTTGATTTGGTGTTATGTCGATAAAATTGTTTGGGTTGTCGTAAAATTTAGTGATTTGTCCTGTTTGTGTGTGGTCATTTTTGTGTATAGTGTCTATTCGGTATTGTTGGTTAAGCTCGGAATTGCGTCCATCGTTTTTTCTTCTTCTGCGTTTCTTTCAGGTTTTTCATCTTGGAAGTCCGTTTCAGGTATTGCTCGGGTTTTGCGTTGTGGTATCGTCTGGCTGGATAATCACTTTGATTTCGGGCATAATAATTATTGATACAATGAGGACCTTGATTCTGTTGATATCGGTTATTTCCATTGCCTCTGTAGCTTCCTCTGTGATTGATCCGTTAATTACCTCTTGCACTTGGTTTTGTGATTTCAAGCTGGCAATCTCCATGTTAATTTTGTTTTGGTTTCCCTGGACTTGTAGTGTTAATTCTTCTTGACCTTGTTTGAATTTCCCTTCTATTTCGTCAATCATTGTTTTCGTCTTCACTTCATTTTCGTTTATCGTGTCGTTTATTTTAATCTCCAATTTATTCATTTGCATTTGTACATTCATCTGAAGGTTGATAATGCTTTCGTTAATTTCAGCTCTCATGGTTCTTAAATCTTGCTGTCCTTCTTCTAATTTCTTTTGCGTGTCCTTTTGACCCTCTTCCATTTTATTTTGTAGATCCCTTTGACCTTCTACTATTTTATTTTATGCATTCTTTTGATCTTCTAATTTATTTTGTATCGCTCCTAGTTGTTGCACAATGGTTGCTAGTAGGTTTTTCTCTTCTATAGGTTTGTCTGTTCTTTGTACCTGCTCGCTTTCCTGATCACCCTGGTCTCCCGCTTCTGTCGGTGTTTGTCTAGTCTTCGGCATTGTTGTCCGAAATGGCCTGGATTTATTATTCGATAATGAATCGGGCCCACCACGTTGGTCGCCAAAATGTTTAGCTCTTTGTGTTTTTCTTTGTAAGTTCTAAATGAGCTAAATGTTTATGTTTATTTATTCTTTTTTTTATACTTTTAAATATTCCTATGTTATTTTAAACAGGTTCGTATGGTGGGTTGCCTAATGTGGGGTTTTTCTTTATATATATTTTTAAATATGTGTAATATAGAGCAGTATCTGAGTGCTCTTGCTCAGGGTATATCGTGGGCGGATGCGAACACAATAAATCTCAGGTATTCCGATAAAGGTAACAGATAACTTCGGTTTACTAACAATTAAATAACTACTGGTATAATTTCCAAATTTTAAACGGTGGGTGTATAAAAATGTGCAGGGAGTTTATTTTGTAAGTAATCCCCTATAGGAATATATTTTTCTCCCTAAACATTTTATTAGTGAACCAGCTGGTGTGTAAAATCTTAATTCTAAGTGTACTGTGGTATTAGTCGAGTATATATTTATAAATAAACTTAATTAAGGTGAGTTAAGGTGTACAGTGTGTTCTTATATCTACGTCTACCTGGTAAATTGTAACGTTAGGATAAGTTCGTGTGTCCCCAGCGGTTAGCGTCCAAAATGTCTGCCGCTTGGATCGATGGATCGATTTTTTTCCGGGAGCACCGTGGCGAATATTTGGATTTCTGTACCTCGGGAACCGGCGTCGGGCTGTAGGGTCCTGGCTCTGCAGCTCAGCAAGGCACCTCTGGGTCCGGAGTTTATAGTCTTCATTTTTTTTCACATTTGGATGTTAGTTCTTTATAGTTCGTATCACTTTGTTTACATTTATAAGTAACTTATTTTATGTTTATAGGTAAAAATATGGTTTAATCGGTGATTTTACGGAGCCTGAACCGTACCACGTCTGTACTTTAGAATGGTCGATAACAATAACAATAATGGTCTTTTCGGCGTTACGGTCAATTATGGCATTGTTTATTTTTTCTAGAAAAACGCTTTTGGAGATGATCCAATGTTTCCTGGGTTACGGCTTATAGGTTAGTTGATTGGAACAATTATTGTGGCGGCGTTTTATGTGTATTTAAATTTGAATATACGGTTCATATTTTCTACACTATGCTTACGAACTAAGGTAACTTAATTTTTATACAATTTTTTTATTTATTAAAAATATTTAATGTGAATGATTAGATACTTGTCCCAATTTTGTCGTTGACATACCCGAGATATATTGTATTATTTGTAAAGTGTGCATCATTATGTTTTCCGATATGCCCTTTTTATTTATATGCATGTGTAAATGCAATATCATTACAATATATACACGAAAGATGGTCTAATCTTACACCTCAATGGTGTAGTGAACATTAATTAAAACAGGTCCATGAAGACTAACTGGTGGATCGCTAGACAATATTGTTTCTGGGTTATTACCCTTCGTCAGTAGCGATTACCAAGAACCTTAGTTGTTGAAATACCTTTACATGTAGTGGCCATCAAAACTTCTTGGCGCGAGCCAATCACTCCTAATGAACCACTGACAACAGAACACTGACAAGACGATACCTTGTCTAACACCTCGCGGCGAGTAAACAAGACGACTGTCAAATGTCCAGTGTCAACATATAAAAGGATTGCTGCAATTAAGTTCAAAAACAATTCAAATTGAAAATGTGTCTTGTCAAATATGACAGAAAAATGTAAAATTTACACGAAAGAGGTGTAACATTAGACCATCTTTCGTGTAAATTTTACATTTTTCTGTCATATTTGACAAGACACATTTTCAATTTGAATTGTTTTTGAACTTAATTGCAGCAATCCTTTTATATGTTGACACTGGACATTTGACAGTCGTCTTGTTTACTCGCCGCGAGGTGTTAGACAAGGTATCGTCTTGTCAGTGTTCTGTTGTCAGTGGTTCATTAGGAGTGATTGGCTCGCGCCAAGAAGTTTTGATGGCCACTACATGTAAAGGTATTTCAACAACTAAGGTTCTTGGTAATCGCTACTGACGAAGGGTAATAACCCAGAAACAATATTGTCTAGCGATTCACCAGTTAGTCTTCATGGACCTGTTTTAATTAATGTTCACTACACCATTGAGGTATAAGATTAGACCATCTTTCGTGTAAATTTTACATTTTTCTGTCATATTTGACAAGACACATTTTCAATTTGAATTGTTTTTGAACTTAATTGCAGCAATCCTTTTATATGTTGACACTGGACATTTGACAGTCGTCTTGTTTACTCGCCGCGAGGTGTTAGACAAGGTATCGTCTTGTCAGTGTTCTGTTGTCAGTGGTTCATTAGGAGTGATTGGCTCGCGCCAAGAAGTTTTGATGGCCACTACATGTAAAGGTATTTCAACAACTAAGGTTCTTGGTAATCGCTACTGACGAAGGGTAATAACCCAGAAACAATATTGTCTAGCGATCCACCAGTTAGTCTTCATGGACCTGTTTTAATTAATGTTCACTACACCATTGAGGTGTAAGATTAGACCATCTTTCGTGTAAATTTTACATTTTTCTGTCATATTTGACAAGACACATTTTCAATTACAATATATATATAAAGGATTACGAAAAACGTTTCGTTGGGTTATGCGGTCTTAAATCGGCAATATGTTGGTTATGTCTTTATTGTCAATATTTCGTGAGTAATATCTCACATCATCAGGACACCTACAAAGTTAAGTAACAGTAGGACAAGAATTATTTAAAAATAGGCGATAACTTACTCAAAACGACATTTTAAAACGGTTGACATCCAAATCTTAGTTAAACTAAGTATGATAAAATTTACGTGATATAAGCGTTATTTAAGTATATTGACGTTGAACATTTATATAAGTTGAACATTATTTGATTACTTGAAGTTGATATAACACTACGTTAAAGATAAAAACTAAATTAAAACATACATTTACATTTGTACAGCCTGCACGTGTTTACTTAATGGTGGAAAACAGCTGTGATATTTTAAGGTTAAGTGAAAAACTGAGAAAAATTAGGAGTGAAAGTAACTAGATGAATATGCGGGAAATTTGAAAAAGTGGGTTAAGGTGTAAAATTTTGTATGAATGTTATAAATTAAGTATGTTAGTGTAAATTATGCTGAGGTTATTGATGTCATGTTTAGAATTGATGCTATGTTTATTTTCATTAATGTAACACATTTCAAGAAAAGTCCTTTTTTGATAATTGGGTTCGGTTGCAAGAATTCTTCTGCAACTTACAATCGCTCTTATGTTGAGTAATTCGTGCCTTTAACCATTGTGACGTCTGCCCAATGTAACATTTGTCGCACTCCAGACAAGGAATTTTATAAATTACATCAGATCTATAACCAATCGGGACACGATATTTAACATGGCCAAAGAATTTACTAGTAGATTTTAAGCTGTATTTAGCTATTCTTAAGCCGTTGGTAGTGCAAACCTTTTCTATGTTGTTACTAATGTTATTAATTAAAGGTAATCTTTTGTAGGCAAATGGTTCGTCAATAGGTACGCCTACATCATGTTCACGACGTGTATTGTATATTAAACTGTTTACTAACGCGCGAGGCTAACCATTATTGACGAACGAATCGGCCAAGAGTTTTTTAATTTATATATCTACCTGAGGAAGTAGGCTTACTGTACCAATCACAATTAATACAATTATCGATAGTTCTGATAACTAAAGTGTCCAAAAAGGGCACAGATCTGTTGGTCTCAGTTTCCATGGTAAATTGGATGTGATGATTAAATTCGTTGAAAATGTATCATCCAAGCAACCATCGGCACAGCACAGATTATGTCATCGACATATTTTTTAATTAAAGGTATGTTAAATGGTAGACCAGGAATGATATAATCAAACATATAATCTAAGACAATCTGAGCGACAATGGGGCTTAATGGGCAACCCATAGGTGTACCGAAGGCTTGCTTGTACGTATTGTCATTGAAAGTAAAGAAACAGTTGTTAAAAATGAAATTAATGCATAAAGTGAAAGAATCTAGATATAAATTGTAATGCTCTTTTAATATTGGCCAGTTATGTTTAATTACGGTAATGACGAGATCAAGGGGTACGTTAGTGAACAAAGAAACCACATCTAGAGAAACAAGTACAAATTTTTGAGGTAAATGAAGACCATTAAATTCCTCGACCAAAACAAAGGAGTCCTGTACATTATAATTAGTACGACTGGCTAGACTGAGTTAAAATATCAGAAATGTAATGAGACAAATCGTAGGTGGCAGAGCCAACAAACGACACAATAAGTCTTAGTGGGACATTGATTTTGTGTATCTTGGGTAAACCATAGATCTTGGATGTTACAGAGTTGTTTATACTCAGTTGTTCATATAGTTCTTCGGATATGTACTTTCTGTTTTTCAACTCTTTAAGTAAATCGTTGAGTTTCTTCTGTAATATGAAAGTAGGATCCCTGTTTATTGGTTCGTAAGTTGATCTGTCGTCCACCAATTCGGTCATTTTTTGATTATATGTCTCTTTGTTCATTGGTACAGTGACATTACCTTTGTCGGCCCGGAGAATTTTAAGTCCTGAGGAGAGCAATTTAAACTGCATTTTAATATCATCAGGCACAACGACCGTAGAATTGTTGATGAACCATTTGTTATTGTTATTAAATAAAACGTTAGTGACAGCATTCTCCCTTAGGTTGTTGAATTTAGAAATATTTTTACGTTGAATATTTGTAAATTTCATATTAAAGAAATTATCTAGATAAATTTTGTAATCATTGAAATTCAATGCAATTGCTCGGAGAATGATAGTGCCAATGGATCGTTTTGCAGTTGAACACGTATATTTGTGTTAAGACGTAATGTAGTGACATTTCGCCATAGATATGATTGCTTTATGCGTTACTTTCATCCGCATATGCAGCGCGTGGAATGACCGGCAATGTCTGTCTAAAATCACCGGACAGCAGCAGTAAAACACCACCGAAAGCCTGGCATTATTATTTAGATCTTTCACCATTCTATCGAGAGCTTCAAGTGAATGCTTGTGGGCCATTGTGCATTCATCCCAGATAATAATTTTTCATTTTTGCAAAACTTTCGCCATACCGGAATGCTTTTTTTATGTTGCACACTGCATCTGGATTTGTGTGAATGTTCAACGGCAACTTGAGTGCTGAATGTGCAGTCCGTCTGCCATCAAGCAAAGTGGCTACAATACCTGATGAAGCAATTGCTAACGCAATATGATTTTGTGATCGAATGTGCGCAAGTATTAGTGAGATGAGAAACGTTTTTCCAGTGCCCCCTGGTGCGTAAAAAAAAAGAATCCACCTTGTTCTGCTGAAATTGACAAATTAATTCGATCATACACATTCATTTGTTCATCGGTGAGTAGTTGCTCATTATTTTCAACGAAAGTAGTTAAAGAGACCGTATCGAACTGTTGTTTGATCTCGCTGTTAATGATGTCTGTTACTGGGCGGTTAGGTGAGGACATACCAAAATGAATGAGTGTGTTCTGTGGTAAATTGACTTTAGTGTAAAAATAAGAGATATAAGATCGGAGGTGAAGTCTTGGCAGGCACAATAACTAATTTAGAACTTTATTTCACTATACAATTAACTATAGTTCACGATTAAATTATAATATTCGAAGTCAACGAGTCACTTTTTAAAAACTGACTACTGCCTTGTCAATTTGACAACAACATGCTACAAATTAGCGGGAGTTGGCACCTGAAAGAGAAATAACGAAACGCGCCTTCGCACAAATTGTGTAGAATCCTGAACATTCCTCGTCGGAGGACGAAATTGATTCTCTTCCCCATTTTCCTTCTTCCACTGTTGTGTCACTGGGCCTCGTGACTCTTGAGTAGAGGGCAAAGCTTGACTATTGGACGGGTAAATGATGACGTCGCAGTCTTTACTGTTGCGACGCGGATTCGTTTGTCTTCTCCCGGGTGAACGTTGGTGATACGAGCTAGTGGCCACTTAGTCGGTGGTAGATGTTCGTTTTTTACAAGAACTAGATCGCCAATTTCCAGAGAAACCTGAGGGTGTTGCCATTTTTGACGAGATTGCAAACTATGCAAATACTCCTTTGACCATCGATTCCAGAAGTGGCGTTGCATTTGCTGGATATGTTGAAATCTTGATAAGCGAGATAGAGGTAAATCCATTAGAGACGGTTCAGGGACTGCAGTCAGAGGTTCACCGATTAGAAAATGAGCTGGCGTTAGAGCTGTCAGATCGTCGGGATCATCGGTTAGTGCTTGGAGTGTACGAGAGTTTAGGCAAGCTTCTACTTGAGTAAGAAATGTTGTCATTTCTTCGAAAGTTAAGGTGTTATCGCATATGACTCGTCGAAGATGGTGTTTCTTAGATTTGACAGCTGCTTCCCAGAGACTACCAAAGTGCGGGGCCGCTGGATTGTTGAACTTCCACAACGTTCCATCATTGGCGAGTATGTTCGAGATTTTTTCGGATTCAGCAGAGGTTGTGGTAAAGAGAGCTCGTAGTGCGGCGTCTGCTCCTACAAAATTCGTTCCGCAATCACTACTGAGCGTTGCGCACCTTCCTCTGCGTGAGACGAATCGACGGAATGCTGCCAAGAAGCCATCAGCGGTGTACTCGGATACTGTTTCTAGATGCACGGCTCTCGTTGAAAGGCAAACGAAAACAACAATGAAGGCCTTGTATGATTTATGACCCCTTCCCTTCGTGGTTCGAAGGTGAATTGGGCCAGCATAATCCACCCCAGAGTGAAGGAAAGGTCGAGCCTCTGTGACTCGAATTGTTGGTAGGTTTCCCATGATTTGAGTCGCTGTGGTGGCCCGGTGTCGAGCGCAAGTGAGACATCGGTGTATGATGACCCTTACCTCAGTGCGACCGCCGATCACCCAATAACGTTGTCGCAGAGTAGCGAGAGTAAGTTGGACTCCACCGTGAAGAGTGTTTTCCTTGTGGTAATGCTCGATTATTAACGTAGTTAATGGAGATCTCCTTGGTAGGATGTATGGGTGCTTTTCGTCAGGATCGAGAAGTGCGTTTTTTAGCCGTCCGCCTACGTGGAGGTGACCTCGATCGTCGAGATGAGGATTCAGTGGGAGAAGCTGCCCCTTCGTAATCCCTTTTCCGTTCTTGAGAAGGTGAATTTCGAATTTGAAGTTGCGATTTTGTTCGACTTGAATGAGACTCTGGAGGGATGCTGCTATTTCAACGGGTGTGAGTATTAAAGTTCGGTTAAATTCATCAGTTCTTGTGGTAATGACTTGACGACACCAAGCAGTTATTCTAAGCAGCCTTGTCAAATTAGAGTACCTGGTGAGTAGATGATATGGCCCTTGTAGCTTGTAGCTCTTCACAAAGACTGGATGGCCAGCTGTGAGTTCCTTCACGTAACCAATCAGGGCCTCTCCACCACAAGGAGTGGTTTAGAAGCTCCGATGCGGGAAGTCCACGAGAAGCGCAATCAGCCGGGTTGCTTGCTGATTCGACGTGGTGCCAAATAGGATTAGGCAGGGCAAGTTGAATGTCAGCTACACGGTTGGCGACGTAAGTTGTCCACCTGGTCGGGTGTGCGCGAATCCACGCAAGTGTTACCGTTGAATCTGACCAAAGGTGAACCGGACAGTCAAGTTCGAGCATTACAAGGACACTTTTTACTAGACGCATAGCGAGGTTGGCAGCACAAAGTTCCAATCGCGGCAAGGGTACTTGTTTCACCGGAGCAACCTTAGTTTTTGAGCATACGAGGGTAATTGAAGATTGTTCCGTACAATTTACGCGCATGTAAACTACCGCGGCATAAGCAAGCTGTGAAGCGTCTCCGAATCCATGAAGCTCGACAGTCTGTGGAGATGATCTCAATCCGAGCCATCGAGGAATGCGGACTTTCGAGATTGCGGGTAGATCAGCTTGGATTTCGATCCAACGTGTTGCTTGTTCTTCTGGTAGCACGTCATCCCATTCAAGCTTAAGCAGCCACAAGGATTGCATAAATATTTTCGTGCGTATAATGACTGGTGCTAGATCCAAGTGGGTCGAATAGTTGAGCAATGCGAGACAACGCATTCCTTTTGGTTAGGGTATGCTCAAGCTCACTGGATTTTACCTGGAAAAGGAAGGAGTCGCTCGTCGATTGCCACGATAACCCTAGCATGTGGAAGGTTTCAGGTTGCCAGACGATCGAAGTAGTCCTGGCCCTTACTTCAGGCGTCAGATGATTAAGAAGTTCTGGGCTGTTTGATGTCCATTTGCGTAAGGCGAAGCCGCCCGCCTTTAGCAGCTCGATTAATTCGTTCTGCTTGACCAAAGCAGTGTCGATGTCGTCGGCGCCAGATAAAACATCATCGACGTAGACGTCACTCAAAAGTGCTGAGGCTCCAATTGGGAAGTGATCCCCTTCGTCATAAGCGAGTTGACGAAGCACTCTGATTGCGAGGAAAGGAGCACACGCAAGGCCATATGTTACCGTAGGGAGACGGCAAGTGTCAATTGACGATGAGTTTTTCTCCAGAAAATTCGTTGAAGATCACGATCTTCTTCGTGTACGAGCACTTGCCTGTACATTTTCTCCATGTCGGCGGAGAACACTATTTTGTGCGTTCTCCATCGAAGTAAGATGCTGACGAGTTCAGGCAAGATCTTAGGACCTACGTGAAGATGATCGTTTAGCGAGTGTCCGAAGTTGGTTTTTTGCGATCCGTTAAAAACGACTCGCAACATTGTAGTAGTACTTGATTCTCTCCATACGCCGTGGTGTGGACGATAGTAGCAGAATTGTGGCTTTGGGCTTGATGAGGGGATGAGCTCCATGTGATTTAGTGATTCGTATTCTGTCATGAAGTCGAAGTATGCTTCGAAGAGCTTAGTGTCTTGTGAGAAGCGATGCTCCATTCGTTGTAGCATTTTTGAGGCCGGAATATAGGAATCGCCGAGAGTATCGAGAAGTTTCCTTAGAGGTAGACGAACCGTATATCTACCGTCTTGCGTTCGAGAGTGTGTCGAAATGAAGTGATTTTCGCATTCAGTTTCTTCCGGAAGAAGTTTTTGAAGTGAAGTTGCTATTTCTTCTTGCTCCCAGAAGCGCTGGAGAGATGAGGAGAGAGAAGTGTCGAGTGCGATTTGCATGCTAGTTTGTGATGGGCGGCTAAGCGAGTGAGAAGCTATTTTGCCAGAGATTATCCAGCCTACTTGCGTGTTTTGAGCTATTGGAGAGGTAGCGTTTCCCCTCCGAATTCCATCCAAAATTAGTTCTGCGTAAACATCGGCACCCAGTAACATCTCAATGGGACGTGTTGAGAAAAAGTAAGGGGAGTCCATCGAGGTGCTTCCATGGTGAAGTCAAGATAAGACTGGGTGGTTGATAAGCAGTTAATTTTGGAAGAACGAGTGCTTGCACTTGGCATTCAAATTCCGAATTTACTCGAGACTTTATCCAGAGAGAGACGGATCCTCGCGATGTTGTAGCCGCGTTGGCTCCGATGCCAGTGACGATTACCGACGCAGATGATCGCGGGAGTTTCATTCGTTGAGCGAGAGATTCGGAAACAAAGGATGCTTCGGACCCTTGGTCTATGAGCGCGCGCACTGAGAATCTATTATCTCTTGATGTTGAGACATCAACTAGAGCTGTGGCAAGGAGAACACGTGCCGATAGTACTCTTGGCACCTTCACGTTGTGAGTCGCGAGTTGAGTTGATGTCGGAAGAGTTTGAGAGTTAGCTGGTTGCTTGGCGCTAACTGAGGTGGAAGAGCCAGAAGTCATCGATGGCGACGAGTAAGAGTCGTGAAGAGTGGTATGGTGCTTGCCCTTGCAGGCTTGGCACGTTTTGAGAGAGCGACAATCGCGTACGTAGTGGTTCCCAAGACAATTTAGGCACAATTTATTTGCCAGCACAAAGAGCCGTCGCTCTTCAGCCGTTTTCGCACGAAAGGCTTCGCAGAAGAAAACAAAGTGTCCTTGTTGACATAGGGAGCACTTCTGGTAGGTTGGAGCATTGCTCGAAACGTGAGATTTGACTCTGTGTTGAGTCAATGTAGTAGATGGGTTCTTAGAGTTGCGACAAGAACTCGAACATACGGATTTCGAGGATGTTGAACCTTCGCGTGGTTTTGTTGTTCCTTCGAGAGCTTCGATGGAACAAATGCGATTTTCGAGAAAAGTTAGCAGTTCTTGATAGGTAGATGGTTCCTTATTGGCTCCTACAGAAACTTCCCATTCGCGTCGAGATTGTTTATCTAATTTTTGTACTGTCATGTACACGATGAAGTCGCTGCATAGCTCAACGGGGCGTCCTAGAGCCTTCAAGACTCCAATTGCAATTTACAAGTTCCGTTGTAGATGACCTTCAGATCTGAAGAGGACTCTGTGGTCATACTTGGTAGTGAAAAAAGGCTAGCGATTTGAGCATTAGTCAGTAGGCGCGTTTTGTCGTATCGAGAGGTGAGAAGTTGCCAAGCGGTTTCGAAATTATCGGCAGTAGAAGGTACTGAGGCTATGAGGGAAGAAGCTTCCTTTGTTAAACTAGTTTTCAAATAGTGCATTCGTTCTATTGGCGACAACGAAGCTTCAATTACCATGGACTGGAAGAGATCGCGAAAGTTGAGCCATTCAGTAAAATCTCCCGAGAATTTTGGAATGTTGATTTTCGGCAATTATTGCCGCATTAAAGGAACAGCATCGCTTCTAGCAACTTCGTGAGATCCTTCAGCAAGGGCACGATTACAGTCGAGTAACTTACCCTTCTGAGTGAGGTAAATTTCTTCCGTCGTTGAGAAAAAATCTTCAGTGAAGTATTTTAAATTAACGTCTTCGCTCGATGCATCATCTTCGATTTTATCGTGACAATTTTTGAATTGCTTCCATTTTTCTTCGAGTGACTGAAGTCGGGCTTCAAGCACACCTTGAGTTATATTTGCTTGACCGAGCTTTTTGATGTTGTCGTAAGTACGAGCTAATTGTCCAGAAAGTCTGGCTTGTTTTCCAGTCGTGATTGCATGATTTGAATTAAGTTATAATCGTGAAAATAGTTTGAAATCGCGAAAAGTGAGCGAGAATTCAAAAATAACGGCGCGGCGCGGAGCTGACCGCACGAGAAAGAGAGATAGATAGCGTTAGCGCGCACTGCAGACGCACTTCGATAGATGCCCGTCAACGATGCGAAGCGAGAGGCGAACTTACTCATCCGGCAATGTCACAACTCACCGACACATACACAAACGAGAGTTTTTTGATAGTGTTTTTGCTCCGATCCGGCTCGAAGGACCAAAATGTTCTGTAGTAAATTGACTTTAGTGTAAAAATAAGAGATATAAGATCGGAGGTGAAGTCTTGGCAGGCACAATAACTAATTTAGAACTTTATTTCTCTATACAATTAACTATAGTTCACGATTAAATTATAATATTCGAAGTCAACGAGTCACTTTTTAAAAACTGACTACTGCCTTGTCAATTTGACAACAACATGCTACAAATTAGCGGGAGCGGGGCACCTGAAAGAGAAATAATGAAACGCGCCTTCGCACAAATTGTGTAGAATCCTGAACAGAGTGAAACATCGATATTGGGATCTTGATCAGCGATCCGAATGCGATGCAGAATGTCGTCGCTCATGGAATCTTTATATTTATCCCAGAGGACAGAAGCTTGAGATGGAAAACATGTCGTAATTCCGACACGCATCATGATATGTGTCGTACAAAATGCCATTGACTGTTCGCAAGTATTGGAAGGACGTCGGCCCAGGAACATCAACCATCAATAAATGCAAGAAGAAACATTCGCGTTGCTTTGGATGGACTGTATATAATCGTCCTAATGTATTTCCCATAAATATGCCGTTGTATCCTTCAACCGGAACACCTCGCTTTCGTGGTTCCCACTTTTTTGAGTGTTTGTTCCATGTGAAATATCGTGGCACATCCGTATACATTAATGTCTTTGCGAAATGACCGGGACCGACCAGGCGGTTGCATAGTTCTAAAAACTCAGCTAATGTGGTTTTTGGGGCAATTGATGCACGTTGTCGAGCAGCCTCTTCCGTGAAATAAACACACTGTCCATTTTCAAGGTGCACGGCCAAATGTATAACAGCAGGGTCTCTTTCGTGTATTGGAAAATTCAAAAATACGCCAAACTGTTTCATTGCTGCTGATTTATCGGCCCATTTGATACCGTGTTATTTCATCGTTTTCGTTAACATTTTGAACAGCAAATACAGCCATATCACTACCCTTATGGACATATTTGCATATATCTTTTTATGGACTTCACCGAACTGCAGAGCTCAATGTTTATGAGCGCTTTATAGATTTTACACAGTAATAGTGAATACGGAACCACCCACTGATTGTCAATGTCAACTGTTGCACCGTTTGACATGCGTAATTGATGTGATTGACCACCATGATCAGTGTTTCTACGGCGATACAATGGATAACCATCGATATTAGTGATTGTATCATTTATACAATTCTTTGGAAAACTTTTCGTACATTTTGTATTGTCCATGCACGGCGCCCCACAGTGGGCTGAATCGTAGAAAACCTGGCCAAAATATGGAGGTTCAATTTTTTTCGATGAATTTTCTTGCTAGGGGGTTTTCGGGGTCGCTAATCACGAATTCAGAGTCAGATTTTCCAAAAACAAAATAGCGGCTACAAAATGGTAGTCATTGTTTCAAAGTGCTAATTAGATTCGCATGGAACTCGGTGTAGACGGGTTCCCGAGGTCGCTCATTACGAATGTTGAGTTGTATATACAACTGAGGCTACGAAATGGCAATATATCAAACCGCCTCTATACACATCTTAGCGTCTGTTGTCCGTACGCAACTGACGGTTAAAAATGTTGGGTTCTCGAGTTTCATTGGTCGCCGGTCTAATGCGCGAAGCGCGTTGGTCAAATTTTGCGTGCCAAAGGTTCAAATTATGGTACCGAGCCCGACGATTGGCCCGACGCAGAGCTCGAATGGACGACTTCCGGAATTAAACGTCAAAAACGTAACCTGCAAAATTAGCACTTTAGACTCGTGCGTCTGCGTTTAGAAATAAGTGTTCGGGACCGATTCGCGGGCACTTGGAACCCTGCCGGTGAAGTTATCGAAGATGCAAAATACGTACTTTGAATCTATCAACCAAACGCGTATCGGCCGACGAAACAGTAGTGCAGGCTTCCCGCAAGTCATTACAAATGTGAAACGGGCCAGTTCATCAATGATACATTCGAAATTACAAGTACATTTCCTTCAAGGTGAGCGGTACAAGTTTGTGGACGCATATTTAAACTCGATTAAACGTCAAAACTTAACCTGCAAAATTCGCACCTTAAACTCGCGTCGGCGTCGTTTTCGAGCGTAGTTTGGACAAGACGAGTTTAGAAATAGGTGTTCAGGCCCGATTCGCGGCCATTTAGGCCACAGAGACCCCACCCGCGGTGCTGATATGATGCAAATGTCAAATGAGTTCCATGACACATTATAACAGATTATAAGAAGTGTGTGTTCATTAGAGTTTGAGAATATACACATGTGGAATCGGTCAGGTACGGTTTTAAGGCATATACGTGTCTTTGGGATACAAAACTGGACGGAATTGTGTACGTGTATGTGTTGTGACATTTCAAATGTCAAACGTGTGTTCTGCCCAAGACGCCTTTTTCAAAGATCATCTTTATATGTAGTTTGGACAGTTGTTATTTATGGATGTTTATGTGCACTCAATCATGTAAGATTTGACGTATTTCTGTATAGTTCAGAATCACCGACCCGACCGTTTAATTGGTTTACGCCGCCTTCGGACAACGCTGTCAGTTACAGTTACATAATTACATAGTTCCATATGACATGCAAATATACGTACAAATTCCGCATTGTAAATATTCGGTGAGTGATCAATTGATTAATTAGGTAGTAGAGCTTAGTTTGAATTTCTTGTATCGTCGATGCATTAACAAACAGAATTTTCCAAAGCAGAAAATGAGTCGTATACGTCAAATGTCGAAACGCAGAAGTGGAAGTTGAATTTAGTTTTGCAATCTGAAGTGGATTCGATTAGCTACGATTTATTACAGAAACTGATGCATCGAGTGTGTGTAACAAGCAAAAAAATTAATAATCATCGTAACAAATTGCGAGTTTTGTTGCTGATATGGTGGACATGTCAAACGTGTTCGACGACACATTACATATTAAAAGAAGTATGCGTTCATTAGTTTGAGAATATATAATCTGGATTCGATCAGGTACGATTTTATGCCATATACATGTCTTTGGGATACAAAACTGGGCGGAATTGTGTACGTGAATCTGTGGTGACATTACAAATGCCAAACTTGGGTTCCGACGCATTGAGCTCCCTGTTCGAAGAACATCTCCTTTACAGTTTAATTGGTTCATGCCTTCTTCAGACAACGCATTTTTGGCATACATTTCCTTATATGTAAATAAATGAAAATAATATAATTATAATTTTGTGTTTTTTTTTAATAGAAACTTTTTCGCCAATTGTTAAGATCAAATATCCCTAAACAGTTACAGATCGTTGCTTAACCTTAAAGGCTCATGTCAAAAGCACAAGAACGTAAATAAATGTAAATATTTAAAAATACTTGCGTCTGTCACGTTTGGCAAACTGTTAAATACGTTTGGTTAATATGTGTTTAGAGGTTTAATTATTAAATGTAAAAATCGGTGTACATATAGAACGGATGTACTTAAATTTTGTCAAATAGTATGTTATTATACAAGTTTAGTAAGGCACCAGATTGTCGCACGAGTTGGTTTGGCGCACGACGAGCTTGCGGGGAGTGCCCCAATGGAACGAGTGCGATAATATTTTCTTACTAAACGAGTGTAATATACTATTTTATCTATTTTGCTTTACTAATTCTTGAAATTTGGCCTGTTCAAGTTTTCGTATTAGACTAGGAACTTTCGCGTAGGTTGGGTTCCTGATATTGACACTTAAATTTAAATTTCAAAATAATCTAATAGCCGTCATAATTTCTGTAATTTGTGTGCAAAGTGGAGGCAGAAAACGCTGAATTTACGTGTACCCCGCCGGACATACGCGAAGCCGCTCAAAATGCTGTTGAGAATTTTTTGCCGGTAAAATCCAAGAGGATATATGACAGATTATGTCATGGCACGAACACAACCAAACTAAAAGTTACCAAAAACAGTTTAATAATACGATTCATTGTGAAACTGTTTTCGATGTTATAATGAGTTCATTATTAACGCAAAGTAGATAAAATATATTTTACAACGGCTTGGGGAGATATTGCTCACGAACTTCACGTCAGATATGTCGGCAATTCAATGTCATCCGTTTGACAGCACATAACCTTGACGCGAACAAGACAGGTTTACGCTAATTACGTTATTGTTTTCCCACAAAGAACAAATATTCCTAAAAAGTTACACATCATTACTTAACCTTAAATTATTATGTAAATCACATCATAATAAAATTAATGGCCACACAGGTAAATATTCTAAAAAAATAAAAACTTCTGGCAGTTAAATATCACGGTTGGCATTCTGGGATGTTTTTCATGTTGGTTGGTGTTGGTGAAGATTTTGCGAAAACTGCCAGCGGCAAAAAACTAATAATGACAAAGTCTTGTTTGAAAATTTCAACCTATGTTAGCGTTCCGAGATAATTTTGTACTTGCAAATTACATGATTTGTGGATAATTTGGTGAAAAGACTTTGATTAATTATTACTAATTGGGTCGTCGAACTTAGTTTCAATCAGATGTAGCTTTGATAGATAAAAATTAATTGTTGAACCAAAATTCAAATAGTAATCCTTTTAGAATAATCGTCAAACGTGCTTCTCATCGACGACCCATTATGCATCATTGAACGTATTAATTTATGAGTGAGAGTGGCTATATTGATTTCATGAGCCACGATCTCGATTGAAAACAACAAAAGTAATGGTAAATGTAATGATGGAGCCTGTGGATCTTCTTATATTTCAATAATAATAATACCTTCCCCTTCTCACATATTTATTAAACACTTTTAATATGTACATATTTCAACAACTATGTTGTCATCTTCAGAAAAATTAGGTATCTACGATAAACAAAACAAACATTTGTTTATCGTAGATACCTAATTTTTCTGAAGATGACAACATAGTTATTGAAATATGTACATATTAAAAGTGTTTAATAAATATGTGAGAAGGGGAAGGTATTATTATTATTGAAATATAAGTTATTTTCAACATGATATCGCCATACATACAGCCCAAACATGTCGGTTCATTTAAGCCAATTATGATTCAAGCAAAATCGCCAGAACTTACTGCTATAGATTATTTTCTATTTGTTTATTTTAGATATACAATTTATCACAATCGATTACACACACTGGATGAATTAAAATAAGTGCTGTGCAAAGAATAACGGAAGAACAGCTACATGCAATTTTTGAAAACATGAAAGAATGTATGTATCCTATGGATTTGATCAGGTACGATTTTATGGCAGTTACGTGTGTTTGGGATACAAAACTGGACGGAACTGGGCACGTGAATGTATTAAGGCATTACAAATGGCAAACGTGTGTTCACGTGTTTATGTGCACGATGCATTGAGCTCCCTCTTCAAAGAACATTTCCTTTACAGTTTAATTGATTTGATTATATGTAAATAAATGAATGTAATATAATTATAATTTTGTGTATTTTCAAATAGAAACTTTTTCGCCAATTGTTAAGATTAAATATCCCTAAAAAGTTACAGATCATTACTTAATAATACCAAGTTAATTATGTTTTTTACAGACATTTGATATAATTTAGAAAATGAATCGACAATAATAACAAAAACATGCATAATCATCTGTGTATAAAAGGCGTCGTGATTCTTAAAGAATTTACAGACACAACATCATGGCAACAATTCCGACCACAATACTAATACAATCACAAGACCCATCGTTAACTACACACATGGGCTATGTGATGTGTAAACAAATTTTTAGGTAAGATTATTTTTTTCTTTTCTATATATTCTATAACTTTAATGTTTTGTTAGATATGGCGTTAAGAAAATAAAGAAGAGGGGCGATCAAGTGCAGGTCGACTTAAGCTATTCGCCCAAAGACGACACATTAAAAATTAAATTTTTTACCCGTTAAATACTTTAGAGTCGCGCTCGATAACGGCGACGATATCGAGGTTTTAGAAAACGTCATGACCCGGTTTGGAATGGTGATCTGTAACGAAGATGACATACAAAAACTTGATTTTTTTGCAAACGGAAACGAACAACAATTATCTTTGAAAGACGCCGGTGGCAGCAAAACAAAGCAACGTATGCATCATGATGAGCCTGAGAATGATGATGATAATGATGCCGCCGGTGGCAACAGCAAAACAAAGAAACGTTTACATCATGATGAGCCTGAGGATGATGCTGATGATGTCGTTATTGTAAAGGAAGGAAGAAAAAATAAACCACTGCCTACAGCAGAATTTCAATTTGACGACGATGCCGAAGATTTCAATTCTCAAAAATACCATGTTGTTATGAATAAATAAATAAAAAACGTTGCTTTTTATTTTACATGTTTTATTTTCATTTTTAATATTTTTTACATATACGAAACATCGTATTGTTTGAGAGCTGTAAGGTTGATTCCATGTCATGTAAAAAGTTCTCAACCGTTGTCCACGAATTGTGCCTGTAGCTGATGGTGCGGTTATTTTGAGCAAGTTCATTCAGGTCGTAATTTCCGCACCACATTTTATTGTTGAAATGATTGGTAATTGGATAATAATCACCAAATGCGCCTATAATATATCTAGCATTTGTCTCATCATCACTGAAAATAGGTGTACCTGATGAAGACAATGTTGTAAACATGTGCTAACGCGGGCCGATAGATTTAAACTATGAGTTTTAAAAACGTCAGTACGATCTGTCTGTCTGTCTGTCTGTCTGTCTGTACTGTATGTCTGTCTGTCTGTCTGTCTGTCCGTCCGTCCGTCCGTCCGTCCGTCCGTCCGTCCGTCCGTCCGTCCGTCCGTCCGGCCGCCCGCCCGCCCACCCGTCCGTCCGTCCGTCCGTCTGTCTGTCTGTCCGACCGGTCTGTTTGTCTGTCTGCACAGGCTGCCTGTTAGGGGAAATTCGGGGTAGGGGAAAATGATTGAACACCAATTTATAATAATAATAAATTTAATATACGTAAAATACACTGTTTTATACTATAATGGTTCCAAGGTTGGCGTGTCACTTTCCTCATGGTTTGCGTTAATGCATTAATTTTGCAATGAGGTCATACAATTTTTTGAAGATATTAACATTAGGACAATTTACCCCGAACATTGAAATATCTATGTTTCCAGCCCTATTTAATTTTCCAGAAAACTCGCTGTATTCGAAAAAATCGCCTTTACTGAAAAAATAGATATATCCATTTGAAAATCTAAATGCTGAATCTACCTGGTGTGGAACGCCCGCAAAACTGTCAATTAATCCATGCCCAGCCCTTTTAAAGCTGCATTCATCTATTTCTATGTAGAAATTGCTGTCGCTAAATAGAAATGTGCGTCCCCTGTATGTATTAAGTACTGCACGAATTTTTCCAGTGTCTGGAATCTCCAAATCATTTGTATTTAGTTTGCTCAACAAACGTAATGATGGAGCTTCAATCATATAAATTTCTTTATCGATAAATAGAGCAACGTTATCGTTGGGTCGTTCGTAAATTGTGGAAATGTGCGTAACATTTCTAGGTAAAAATCGCAACCAGTCGGTGATTAAGTACGGCACTGGAGAATTATAATTTTCGGCGATTTCTTCTTCAATCTGTATCACCCATACCCATTTCTCGTAAAATACGTATAAATTCTTGTTTAACAAAAGATACGTATTTATGTTCTTTAATTTACACAAGTCCGAAAAGCTTGTGCTTCCATTTTCTACAGGCGTTGTTGTTTCGACTGTTGGCTGTGTCTGCGTCACCGTTGTCGTAGGCTGTGTTGTGGTTCATTTTTTTTCTCCCCATACAATCTTTTGATATTATCTATATCATCACTTGACAAATTGAAATTTGAAATATCATCGATATGTTTATATCGGGCATTCATAACTGTATCATTGGTTGAACTATGTGGTAATCCCAATGCATGGCCTATTTCGTGTACAAGTACCAAAAAGAGACAAGTTTTATTCCGATATTGTTTACCCGTATCTATTTGCCATGTTTCATCTTGATCAAAATGAATTTCAACAGATCGATTGCCACTCGGTTATTCTGCATGGGCGAGTACCCCTCCTGCCCCGTCAAAACTCCTACACGGGCTGCTAATGATTCTGTTTCTATGTGTTCCATGTGCAAACAATATCAAAATATTATAATGTGTTAGATTTTGCTCAAATTTCAAATTTGTGTGTTTCTCCCAGATATCAAACGCCATCTCTGTTGTTTTACGCATTTCCATAGTGGCCATTTAAAAACGCCATTTTATTATCGATAAATTTCCCCATTTATACAGATTTACACTGATCGGATCGGAGCTGTCGCTTACTCCGCACCTTGGACTTTCCATTAAATTAATCATTTCATTATTTAACTTTGAGTCTGGCGTTAAACCATAATATTCTTGAAATAGTGTTAACGCCTTTAAAAATTCTTGATCACTCACATCAGTTAGTCGAGTACTGTTTGAATCGTTTTCGATATACCCGTAATTATAGAAATATTCCTGAGCGAAATCCCTAAAGTTCGCTGTGGCCTCTAATCCACAATGTAATAATAAAAACACGTAAATTGACAGCATATACATGTTGCAATGTGTACTCTTAAGCACTTATACTTATACTAATGTTTTTTTTCCGAAATTATTTCGTTTACAGTCTTTCCGGTCGTCGCCGGTAATGACACGAGCGTTTGTCTAATTGTCCCACAACTAATCAGTGAAAATCATTCACTGTCCGCAAACGTTGTATCGATCGGCGTTTTGTACACATTTGTAGCGTTCACTATCGCTACTTCCAATTTTCTCCATTTGGAGGGGCAGCTGTCGTTTTTTTTTGAGCGGTCATAGTCGATGCAGATGAAGGCGTCTTGAAAATGTACAGCGTGTTCTCCACGATGATCGAAAATATTAAAATTGTCGTTAGCATCGTTGGAGCCGTACTATTAACAGCGATATTCTCCAAGATATGCTTGACAGTTGGTGCAATAATGCTCGATATTTTTACACGACTTCAAACAATATGGACCGCTTGCACACGGCCAAAAGCCTACCGCACACAACAGAATCGCAAAGATGTGAGTTTTTGTATTCGCTCTGGATTTGATTCTTGTGCTAATAGGTGTATCGCAAAATGTGCACGTCACTTTTTGGCTCTTCGAACCGTACGCTACCGTCGTCGTCGTCTTCTCTTCAACGTTTTCACCCATTGTGAGCATCGAAATCGCATTCCCTACACATGTATATAGGATCAGGTGGGCCGTCGACATGCGTAGAATGTTCGGGTAAATTCCAGTGTTTGTAGCAAGGTAATTTCCGTTCAGCCTCCTTTTTATATTTTTTCCGGTAAAATCTGCCAGACACTTTGCAAGTAAATGCCGCTCAATTTTCCACGTAATATTTAGGTAAATATTTCATATCTTCCGCATTAAGTGTTTGTTCGTAATATGCACGAATTGCCCGATCGCTCCCATCTAATTGTTCACTTGTTAACATTATTTCAACGATAACTTGTTCAAAATGTCAATCACTTTTTTCATTTGAGAATAAGTTTCTATTTGTCTCTTCACACGTGCAAGTTCTAAGATGTGTGCTTCTAGTCTGGCTCGAAGCATTATAATAAGGAAATTTTTGTCGAACCGACGTCTCTTTTTACCATTTCACCATTAACTATCGTCGTTTCCAACATACACTCTGCTTTCTCGGAAAACCACGCTAGAGATCAATAAATTACGAATGTACGCCAGCACCGTTTCGTTCTCGATCTTATTCTCAGCGACCGATGTTATTATAACATTATAGTATTCCATAAAGGACAATGTATGCAGGCGAGCAATGCTGTATTCTAACAGAGGACGTAATTCCTGTATTTGTTTAAATATGTTTTTATTTAAACATATTTTTACACCTCCACACCCTTCAATTCTACACACGTATTGTGTTTCTAAATTATATCAAATGTCTGTAAAAAACGTTATATCAAATGTCTGTAAACAACACGCTTAACTTGCAAATGATTATAAATACGTAAACAATTTGTAATCACTGTCAGCCGCAATCAAGTTCGCGTCAAGAGATCATGAGTTCTCCTACAAAAAAAGTAATCGACGACGTCATTCATCAAACGGTGAAAAAAGTTGAGCAGGTGAGTAGATTGATAAAATCAAAAGAGGAGTTTTTGCAATACATTACGCACTTGAGAAAAACAATTTCAATAGTTAAAAAATGTATTAGAAATAAGGCTGATTGCGTGAAAACATTTTCGAAAGTTGAATCTGATTTGGGTCTTTTAAAACATTATTTAAAAAATTTTAAGAATAGTTTAAATAAAATCAAAAACCGCAATCACAATAAAAATTTAATTTGGCAGGATGTTGAATCGTGTTTTGAGCATAGATTAAAAAAGAACTAAATTTTTTTTTTTGATGAGTCATTTAGAAGTTTTTCAATTAAAATAAAAAATGAATTAAAACGGTCTTTGTTGAAGGTTAATGTAGCATTTTCGGGAATGTTTATTAAACCTCAACACGGTGAGGTAGATGTTCAACATTTTTCGACTAAAAATGAAATCATAGATGTAAATACGAATCTAAAACAATGGTATAGTGACCATGTTAAAGATAAATTATTGACTAAATTGGAGGAATTTCAAGAACGTGACTCAGGTTGGGCACTTTATGAAACTTTACATTTAAAAGTTAACATTAACAGTTTTACTCCTATTAATTGTGATTTATCTACTTTTGTTCATACACCTAATTTCATACAGAAAACTAAATCAGTAATAAACATTAAGAATAATGATGAATTTTGCTTTCTCTGGTCAATTGTGTGTGCTTTGCATCCGGTTCGGTCCGACAAAAACAAACTTCGAACTTCATCATATCCGGATTTCAGTACGATTTTAAAAGATGATAATATTAAATTCCCAATCAGTTTAAAATACATTCCAAAATTTGAACTAATGAATGCATTGTCAATCAATGTTTTTTCTTTTGAAAAAAAGCAGATTTACCAGTCTCTCTGAGTAAGAATGATTATACACCAATTTGCTTATGCTTCCATTCAATGAAAGTTATGATGATGATGATAATTTTTCTTTAGATAAAAAACGTAGTGCTTATCATTTTGTTTATATTAAAAATTTATCGCGATTGGTATGTAGTCAAGTGGGACATAAATCTTACAAAAAATTTTTGTGTGAACAATGTCTAAATCAATGATGAAATAAAACAAATGACTACGTTTATACCACAAATAATTTATTGTTAAAAATATATATTACTAAGAATATATATTCAAACAAACACTACACGACTTAAGTTTCGACTTTTTACGGTCATTGTCAAGTGAGAACAAACAAACAAGAACTTACATTTATACACAAAATTTAAGAGAAGTGAGGGAAATTTTGGCGTATAACATATCTACAGGGATTTAAAAAGGGGTGATTTACACTGCGGTAAATCCTTTTGCAACAGATTAACGAGATGATTACCTTGGGTTTTTTGAATTTCGGCTGCTTCTAACAGATTAAGCTTAGTGCCTTTTTGACAACTATGTAATATTTTAAGTTTATTAATTTCGGGGAAGGTATGGTTACAATTTATAATGTGATTTGCAAATGAACTTGTATTGTGATTTAATCTAAATGCTCTAAAATGTTCATTATAACGCGTTTCAAAACTACGACCTGTTTGGCCTACATATACACTATTGCATTCGGAACATGAGATTTTATAAACACCAGATTTCTTTAAGGCATTGATTTTATCTTTAGCATTAAATAATATATTTCAATAATAATAATACCTTCCCCTTCTCACATATTTATTAAACACTTTTAATATGTACATATTTCAACAACTATGTTGTCATCTTCAGAAAAATTAGGTATCTACGATAAACAAAACAAACATAAAAATAGCAACCAAAACTAACGCTATAAAATAGTAAATAAATATGAACCTTACAAGTTAAAAATTGTATCTTATAGCAATTCATAAAGTGGTGACCTCGGAATCTGTCCATAATCTGAATTAATTAAATTTAATCTGTTCTTAAAAATAAAAATACTTTCAAAAGAATCTAACTGATTGTTATAAGATACATTTCTTAACAATTTTAAATTATTCAAACTTATAACATGTCCAGATTCGAATATATGTTGGGCAACACTAGATTTTTCCATTCTATTATTTTTTAAATGAGCCATATGTTCTTTGAAACGAATTAAAATAGAACGTCTCGTTTGCCCAACATATATCCTATCACATGTACTACAAGAAATACCATAAATTCCCGATTTTTGAAAAACTTCGACTTTGTCTTTAGGTATGCCTAAAAGAATTTTCAAACTATTTAACGAAACGAAAATTACTTTAAAATTTTGATGTTTAAAAATCTTACCAAAACCTTTTGTAGAAACGTGAAAACATATATTCGAATCTGGACATGTTATAAGTTTGAATAATTTAAAATTGTTAAGAAATATATCTTATAACAATCAGTTAGATTCTTTTGAAAGTATTTTTATTTTTAAGAACAGATTAAATTTAATTAATTCAGATTATGGACAGATTCCGAGGTCACCACTTTATGAATTGCTATAAGATACAATTTTTAACTTGTAAGGTTCATATTTATTTACTATTTTATAGCGTTAGTTTTGGTTGCTATTTTTATGTTTGTTTTGTTTATCGTAGATACCTAATTTTTCTGAAGATGACAACATAGTTGTTGAAATATGTACATATTAAAAGTGTTTAATAAATATGTGAGAAGGGGAAGGTATTATTATTATTGAAATATAAGAAGATCCACAGGCTCCGTCATTACATTTATTAAATAATATGTTTGACAATTTGCAACTTGGTCTAAAAGCGATTTGTTGATTTTGTTTTCGAAGAATGTGTGCTATGGTTTCTGTGGTTTTTCCAAAATAGGTTAAAGTTGTGAAAGTATCTTTATTTAAATTTGAAACTTTAGGATAAATGTGAGAAATAGTGTTTTGGTAAAGTTTATTATTAATTACGTTCTGTATAAGACTGACTGGAAAACCATTCATTTTTCCTATGGATATAATTTTATTCAGTTCTATATTAAGATTTTTTTTGTGACAATGGAATTGAAAAAGCTCTATGTGCCATAGCATGATAAGCTGCTAGTTTATGTGACATGGGATGGTTGGATTTGAAGGGAATTGTCGAATTGTCAAATTTAACACTTTTAAAGAAAGATCCAACAACGTTATATCAATCGAAAATTAAAGACTTGTTAGAAAACACACACATAATTCTGTCTAAATTTGATAGATATCAAATTAAAAATTTGAACCCTCTAGCTCCAAGACTTTACGGCTTAATTAAAACTCATAAACCAGATCTCCCTATTAGACCGGTAGTGTCATATATTAATAGCCCATCACGAACCTTAGCAATTAAATTAAATGTGCTTTTTAAAAAACATACAAATTTCACTTCTAAATACGCTATAAAAAATTCACTTCTCCTATCCCAAAAGTTAAAATCAATAACCACTCCAAAAAATTCTAAATTAGTATCGTTTGACGTCACGAGTATGTTTTCTAATATTCCGACAAATGAATGCCTTGTTATTATCCAGCATATACTAGACAAAACAGTCAAAGACCCTACCACACATGCAGAAATTTATAATGCCTTTGAAACCTGTTTAACCCAAAATTATTTTCAATTTAACAATGAGTTTTATCAGCAAACTGCAGGTTTAGCAATGGGTTCTAATTTAAGCCCTTTACTGGCAGATATATTCATGTCAATTATCGAGGATAAAATATTCAATTTAGACTTCACCAAAAAACATATATCACTCTGGTATCGATACGTGGATGATGTAATTGCGTGTTTTAGCGGCACATCACGCCAACTATACTCGGAATTATGAGAAGGTGCGTGCACGTCATCGATGCTTATTTTATAATGCCAACATGTAGAAATTATAAAATGCCATTTTCTTGTATTGGAATATGGAATGAAACCAGGCCTATTTACAAGGCGATGCGAAGCAGTGTTATAGATATTATTATTATCACTTAGTTTTCTATATTTGTCATGAAAAAGACGAAATGAATTTGAATCTAGGGTATTTGATGTCGTAAAGATCGACGAACCGTTTCTGTACGTTCTAGTACGTATACATACGTAGATCAATCGACGGGCGTAGTATCTGGTATATCTGGTTGCATACCACCACATACATATACATACACTCGCTGTCTGTTTGGTTGCATACGATCTTGAAGAGTATCTTTTGTGTGAGAAACATGTAAACATATAAAATTTGACGTCATTAAAAATTGATGACGTGCACGCACCTTCTCGTAATTCCGACTATAGATCAATTTTTAAATAAAATTAACAGCGTACACCCCAAAATAAAATTTACGCTTGAAGTAGAGAAGGATTCTCAAATAATTTTTTTAGACTTAACCTTAATACATAATAATAATATTAAAATAAAATTCAATATATTCAGAAAACCGACCAACGTCAATTCGACAATTCCCTTCAAATCCAACCATCCCATGTCACATAAACTAGCAGCTTATCATGCTATGGCACATAGAGCTTTTTCAATTCCATTGTCACAAAAAAATCTTAATATAGAACTGAATAAAATTATATCCATAGGAAAAATGAATGGTTTTCTAGTCAGTCTTATACAGAACGTAATTAATAATAAACTTTACCAAAACACCATTTCTCACATTTATCCTAAAGTTTCACATTTAAATAAAGATACTTTCACAACTTTAACCTATTTTGGAAAAACCACAGAAACCATAGCACACATTCTTCGAAAACAAAATCAACAAATCGCTTTTAGACCAAGTTGCAAATTGTCAAACATATTATTTAATGCTAAAGATAAAATCAATGCCTTAAAGAAATCTGGTGTTTATAAAATCTCATGTTCCGAATGCAATAGTGTATATGTAGGCCAAACAGGTCGTAGTTTTGAAACGCGTTATAATGAACATTTTAGAGCATTTAGATTAAATCACAATACAAGTTTGCAAATCACATTATAAATTGTAACCATACCTTCCCCGAAATTAATAAACTTAAAATATTACATAGTTGTCTAAAAGGCACTAAGCTTAATCTGTTAGAAGCAGCCGAAATTCAAAAAACCCAAGGTAATCATCTCGTTAATCTGTTGCAAAAGGATTTACCGCAGTGTAAATCACCCCTTTTTAAATCCCTGTAGATATGTTTGTTTGAATATATATTCTTAGTAATATATATTTTTAACAATAAATTATTTGTGGTATAAACGTCATTTGTTTTATTTCATCATTAATATGGACTACCACATAGTAAAGGTCTCAACCATCCTTTATATTAGATGTCTAAATCATATTCGTACAGATTTTGCGTTAACAAAACACTTTGCCGATTGTAGACATTTGAATCAAACAAAAATTACTTTACCTCAAGCGCATGAAAAAATTTTACAATTTAGGAATTTTAAAAATAATGAATTTGTACCGTTTGTCATTTATGCAGATCTTGAATGCATTTTAGGAAAATTTAATGATACTCATTTGACAAACAAAACAAATAAATATCAAATGCATGAACCATTCAGAATCGCGTATTTTTTAAAATGTTCCTATGATGATAGATTTTCGCGATTTAACTTATTTTCAGGACAAAACTGTCAGTGTCAAAATTTCCAGGTTATTTACCGCACGAGCATGTATGTACATATTTAAAGACGATTATATTGGATGCGAATGTCATCGTCAAGGGGCGCAACAAGAAGAAAGTGCTCGAAAAATTACTATCGCCGAACATCATACTGAACCTTGACTCGCTACAATGTCCTAATCTAGCAACACTGATGAAGTACCAAGCAGCAGCGGCTCAAAAATTCCACTGCAACCAACACCACATTGACAATACATTGAAATGCGCACAGCAAAATGTAAAAATTTTATATGTCTGGTTTTTAAATAATTATAAAATTAATTTTTGAAACTGTTTTCTCATTATGCGAAACCCTATCACACATACACATCCCCAAAAAACGATATTTGAATTCAAATCTCTTTATTTGTCATAAGTTAAATGGAAACAAACAATTTTACCACGAGGTTAACGTTGAAAAGTCTGGGGGCTAGGCAACCACAACGACAACTAGTCTGGGCTAGGCTAGGCAACCCGTCACACGGCACTTCTTCAGCAGCCACGCAAAAACATGCCTCTGGTATTGACGACACTTCTTCGGCAATGAACCCATCCCTGACGACACACGTCACGCCAAAACAACCCCAGGCTTCAACAGCCTCTGGTATTGACGACACTTCTTCGACAATGACCTTGAAAGACTTCTTCAGCCACCTTCTGGCAAGAGCAGCCTCTGGTATTGACGACACTTCTTCGGCAATGACCTTGAAAGACTTCTTCAGCATCCACTTCTTACGCAAAAACAACCCTAAACTACCCCTACGACGGCTTCAACAGCCTCTGGTATTGACGACACTTCTTTAGCAATGACCTTGAAAGACATCACTTCTTCGGCGACCTATGACCACTAAAGAACACGACACCCCCCTATCCGTGGTCGCTTCGGATGGACATGGCCATCGAAGTGTCACAGAACCAACTCAGCTATACTACTGTCGTCGGCATGCAATACCACGGATACAATTCTACAAACGTTTCTGTTCTTCCGTGACAATAGGAAGTGAAAGCGTTCACATCCACAGCGAATCCACTCGACAAAACTTGTAAAATCACAGAAGCCTTTTGCATCAAATTCAAATCCACGCCTAGAATTTCTGATGCCTTTTCCAGATTATCAAAAAACCGCCTTGCCGTATTACCATCGATGGTATTACCGAAGCCAGCTCAAAGTCTAATGAACAAACACTTCTTATAATTTGTAATGTATCGTAAATCTAAATGTCGAACACATTTGCACAATATCAGCTCTGCGGTCGGGGTCTCTGTGGCCTAATGCCGCAAATCGGACCCGAACACCTATTTCTGAACACGCCTTGTCCAAACTACGGTCGAAAACGACGGCTATGCGACTTTAAAGTGCGAATTTTGCAGGTTACCTTTTGACGTTTAATCGAGTTTAAATATGCTTCCACAAAGTTGCATCACCTACCGTAAAGGATGTATCGAATGTATCATTGACGAACCGGCTCGTTTCACATTTGTAATGACTTGCGGGAAGCCTGCACTGCTCTTTCATCGGCCGATGTGTGTTGCGTTATGAATTCAAAGTACGTACTTTTGCATCTTCGATGACTTCACCGGCAGGACCCCGAATGCCCGCGAATTGGTCCCGAACACCTATTTCTAAAGGCACTTTGTTTAAACTACCCTCGAAAACGACGCCGTCGCGAGTTTAAGGTGCGAATTTTGCAGGTTAATTTTTTGACGTTTATTTTCCGGAAGTCGTCCATTCAACCTCTCCGTCGGGCCAATCGCAGCGTTCGGCGCCGTAATTCGAACCTTTCACGCGCAAAATCGGACCAACGCGCTTCGCACGTTAGACCGGCGACCAATGGAATACTCAAGTCCAGCATTTTTAACCGTCAGTTGCGTACGGATGAGAGACGTTATCGTGTGGTTATATGTAAGTTGACTTACAATTTAGCAAAATGGTTGGTTAATGAATTTAAAAATTTCAAGTTTGACAATGATTTTTCCGTAATGGGATCTTTAGACTTTCTAAATGGAAATATATTAATTTTGGTTAAATTAAAACACAATTACTTTGTTAAATATCAGGTATATTTCGACACTCCGTGACCGCGGTTTCAACCAACTTGGTCATTGACGAACGGTAAAATAACACATACAGTTTAAACTATTTATACAATATCTATATACAACATTTGAAGAGTGGTGAGTATATCAGGGTAGCCTGGTCGTTAAGGAGCGTAACTTCCAAATTACGGTCGGTTTTAAAGATTTCTAACGATTCTAAGAGGGTAAGTTTTTTCCCTTTGTCGGCAAAGTGTAATACTTGTAAATTTTTATCAGCAGTATGATTGTGTTCTAGCAGATGGTTTGCAAAAGTAGAATCTGATTTCTTGAGATTAAATGGACGCGTGTGTTCTCTTTCACGAATGCTAAAATTTCGTCCAGTTTGACCAATATATACACCATTACAATCGTGACACATTAATTTATATACACCATACATTGATTTTGTCCTTTGCATTATACAAAATATTACATATTTTACTATTAGACTAGAAGGCTATCTGAAGATTGTGCTTTTTTATTATTTTCGCTACATCTTCTGTAAGTTTCCCAAAGTAGGTACCCGTTGCAAAGATTTTTGGATCTGGTTTGTTGGGAGGATATATGGATTTTAATGCTACGGTTAATTGTTTGTTGTGGAGGATGTTTTCGATTGTGTTAGCAGTATATCCGTTGTGGTTGGCAATTTGTTTAATTGTTTTAATTTCCCGATCGAAGTTTTCTTTGGATAAGGGTATTGACAGGGCTCTATGTATCATTGAATGAAAGACTGCTAATTTATGGTTATTCGGATGTAGCGAATCGTTGGGTATGCAGGCATCTGTGAATGTAGGTTTCCGGTATATGTCAAAAATGAGGTTGTTGTCTTTTTCGGTGATTGTAAGATCTAGGAAATTTAGTGACTTGTCTTTTTCGGTTTCTATCGTAAATTTAATTTTTGGGTGTATTGAATTTATGAAATTTATAAATGATTGTAATTGCCTCGGTGCACAGTGGTCGGAAAGTCGAAAAAGCTGGCCAAAATATGAAGGAGTTATTAGAATTCCATAAATTTTAGTATACTTACGTTTTCGAGGTCGCTGATTGCGATACAGAATTCAGATTTTCGAAATTCAAAATCGCAAATCCAATATGGCGCACAAATTTTGGAAAACGTCATTTTTGAATCTCGGTATTTAGAAGTTTATGAGGGCGCTGATTATGAAATTGAATTACGAGTAACAAAATGTAAAATAACGAATCCAGTATGGCGCAAAAACATTCTTAACCTTTATAAAACTCGGTATGGCTGGGTTTTTGAGGTCGCTCAGTGCGTACACTTTCACCGGAGGCGGACTCATCAATTTTATGATTGGAGTCAGAAATTGGAGCTTTGACTTCAATTAACAATTCCAACGCTTCTTTCGAAAAGGACTTTTTTTGAAAATATTTTTACATTATATTCATATTTTTTATACGATATTAACATTTATTTATTTATTTATTGAAGAAATGATTATTTGTTTCATTCATAAAAATGTATTCATTAAGACATCCTAATATCGAATATAAGCCGTGATAGCAGGGCGGAGGGTTAACCTCCCCGAAATGTCTCTTTATGGAGTTACAGTTATCACACCCCCTTAAAAATACCCTCCCCTAAAATATTTTCCTCTTTCGCCCTTGTGGGATATTGTAAACCGGTTTCGCAAAGACCGTGGATCGCTGTTCGCGTCACCTAGAATGTACTGCAACTATGACGTCCTATATAAAAATTCTAATAACTTATTCATCCGCAGCTATCCGCAGCTGATTTTTTCGCAAATGTGGAGAAAAACGTATTTCGAATACTACCAAAGTTGTTATTAGGCAGAATACGACAGAATTAATAACTTTCATCCTATGTCAAACCTGTTGATTGAAATTTTGTTTAGATAATTTTACACACAGTTATAGTATATTTATAGAAGTATGTCAATGAGACAGAACGTTCAGAGTTTTAGAATCAAATTGAACACACCTTCATTGAAAGAATCCATTTTGTTGCATTAAAAATCGACAAATCGAATTTATTTTGTTTGCAAATTCGGTGTGACGCACTTTATCGATCGCTAAAGCATATAATGCAGCGCGAAAATGGTCAAATTTGAACTGAAACGAGACGTGAGGATTAGGCACTGAGCTCTCGCTGGCATCTACAACAACCGCAGAGATCCCTTGTTTATTGACTACATGGGTTGGAGTAACTAAAATAATTTATTTAGTTTTCGAATTTTGGCCAGCTTTTTACGCTTTCCGACCACTGTGCCGGTGTGCCTTTAAAACATGCTAGTATGTCATCGACGTATCGATACCAAAAGAAAATGTGTTTTTTCCCCAGATTTGAATTTAAAATAATCTTGCTTACATTGGACATAAAAACCTCCGCTAGCAAGGGACTAATTGGTGAGCCCATCGCGAGTCCTTCCGTTTGTTTGTATATTTTTGAATCAAAACTACAATAATTTTGGTTTATTACTACAGTCATAAGTTCTAGGATTTCTTGTTTAATGATTATATTATTCTATAAGTGCCAGGCACTCTTGAGGTGGTATATTTGAGAACATATTGCTAAAGTCGACCGAAATTAATATGGATTTTTGAGGGGTGCTTGTGGTTTTTAATTTGGTTGTTAGTTCTATAGCATTTTTAACGGCGAATTCATCGGTGAAATTTGTATATTTTCTAAATAAAATGTTGAGTTTTTGGCTAGTTCCCTACTCGGGTCTAATGGGGGCATCTATTTTATGAATTTTTATAAACCCATACAGGCGTGGGGCTCTAGTGTTCATTAAAATTAATTTAGATTTTTCGAATTCGGAAAATAACCCACTGCATTCTTTAAGTTTGTTTTTAATTTCTAATTGATATTGGACAGTTGGGTCTTTCTTCTGCTCTACTAGCTTTTCGGTTTTAATGAATTCTAGTACTTTATTATTATATTCTAATTTTGTGATAATGACTGTAGTGTTACCTTTGTCTGCTTTTGTTAGTATTAGATTATTGTCTTTAATTTTCTTGGATAATGATTTTATTATTTTTGTGTCTGATTGACCTTGGATGATGTCCCTATTTAGAAGTTTAGCTATTTTTGCTTTACTCAAATTAGTGTCCCCTACTTTACTTAGTATTATTTCTACTTCTACCGTAAGGGTTTCTTTTATATTATTAATTTTAACTTGTGGGGCGTATTTGGGACCTTTATTTAAAAGATGCATTTCTTTATCAGATAAGGTGACATTACTATGGTTTTTGACTCTAGGATAAAATTGGGTAGCATTGTAAGTGTTTGGCGGTGTATTTACTTTAGATGTTAAATTTTCTAGTTTTTTAGTTTGTGTTGAATATTTCTTATGTATTATCTTACTGACTTTACTTCTAACGGAGTCATCCAACCAATCGAATTCGATATTGTGTAGGTGATAGGATAACGTAATGTAGAACGTCTCTGCGGTGGAACCAGAACTTCGATTCTTGTTTAATCCATATTCGCTCGGCTGTAGTCACTGTTTTTCTGGCTGCCATTGTAGATGTAGATTTTCTTTTAATGGAATTTTATATAGGCAAACTTTCGGAACGGCTATGGGAAACCCACTTTCTCCTTTTTTAGCAAATTTATTTTTAAATAACTTAGAAAATGCTGTAAAAAACTCCAAGAACGTGGTTTTTCCAAAAATATGGTTTCGTTATGTAGACGACATTTTTGCCATAATAGATAAAAACTTTGATTTCGAGACTTTTGTTAATTTTTTGAACCGTCAATATGAAACAATAAAATTTACTTATGAACTTGGAATTGATAAAATTCTACCTTTCTTAGATTTAAAAAATAGTATAGTTAATAAATGTTTTGAATTTTATATTTATAGAAAAGAAACACACAAATAATTATATTCCCAATAGTTCAACAACAACACTTTTCATAAATATAAAAAATCAGCTTTTCATAGCCTTTTTTATCGTCTATTTAGTTTACCCCTTTCAAAATTTAACTTTGAGAAAGAATTGAAATTCATTTATGAAATAGGCAAAATTAATGGATATAGTGATGTTTTTATTATTAACATTTACAATAAATATAGGCAAAAGTTTTCTATCAATTCGTTGACCACTTTAACTCCAATTGTGGTTACAAATGTTAATAAAAAGTTCTTTAAGTTAACTTTCCACCCTTTTTGGCAAAATTGTCTATCGAATCTATATAAGAAATTTAAATTAACTCCGGCTTTTTCAAACAATAATACTTTAAAAAATTACCTTAATAATAACATTAATAAAGAACATTTCATTAAAAAGTCTGGTATATACCAAATTAATTGTAGTTTTTGTAATTTATGTTACATAGGATAAACGAGAAGGAATTTAGAAATTAGATTTAAGGAGCACAAATTATGTATTAAAAATCGTGATTTTGGTAGTTCTGCGTTAGCTAATCATTGTGTTAACACAGGACATTTCATGTAGTATAAATGATAGCACACATTAAGCACGTGTGTAGAAAAGCGAAGTTGGCAGAGGAGGGTTTGAGGGAATGCTTGTGGGGAAAGAGGAAAGGGAAGTTTGAGGAATCATGGCGGATATGGAACATATGTGTGAAGAGCATTATGCTGTATGGAGTGGAAGTTTGGGGGATGAAGGAACAGAAAAGGGTGGAGAGGGCGCAGATAGGGCAGCTAAAAAGGGCGTTGCACCTTGAGAGGTCAACGCCTGATTATATAGTGAGACAGGAGACGGGGAGTGAGAGGATAGCGGTGGAGGCAGGGAGAAGGGCGGTAAGGTACGAGATGGGGGTGAGAGGGGGGAGGGAGAATAGTCTAGGGCAGAAAGTGTTAGAGGAGCTAGAGTAGAGGGAGAGGAGGGGAGGAGAGTTATCAAAATGGGAAGCGGCGAGAAGAAAGTTGTATGAGAAGGCAGGGATGTCGATGATGGAGGTGGAAAGGAGGAGGGAGGAAGGGAAGCAGGTAGAGAAGGAGTTGGTGGAGCGGTGAGCACAGGTCGATGCGCAGGAGAGAGAAGGGAAAATAGTAGGAGCGAGATATAATGAAAAGTATAAGGAGCTGCAGGTGTTCAGGGGAAGACCGAGATACCTACGTGGGGGCAAGACGGCAGAAGAGGAGAAGCTAGTGGCGAGGTTCAGGTGCGGAAATGAGGAAAGGAACAACAAGTATTGGATGGGAGAGGAATATAAGAGGTGCTTAGCGTGCGAAAGAGGGTTAGACGAATGGAGGCACTGGTGGGAGGAGTGCGATGAAATGGGATGGAGCAGGGAGGAGGTGGAGAGGGGTAGAAATTGGAGGTGGGTGTTGGGAGAGGAGGGTGAGGGAGCGGAGCTGCTAGGGTAGTTAAAGGGGAGGAGGGAAGAGGGTAGGAGAAGGAGGGAGGCAGAAAGAAAGTTGTTACAGATGAGGTGACCAGGAGGTAGAGAGAAGGAGCCATAAGAGGACGACAAGGAGTTCATATATTATTTTATTTATTGTGAGGGACTTATTGGGATGCCAAATAAAGGTTTTTTTTTTTTTAAAATGATATAAAATTATTAAAACATTGTCAAAATTGTTATTTAAACGTGTATGAAGCTATTTTTATGAAAAAATTTCAACTAAAATTATGAAATACAGATTTGTCTCCGTTGAATAATGCATTACTTGATCTTGTTAAATATATGTAATTATTTTTCCTTAACTACGTAATTTTTGTCATTTATGTCATTTTATTAATATTGAGACGTTTTGAATTCTGCTGAAGATGAAAGCAGTGCTTTCGAAATGTACATCTAGAATAAATATTTTTCTATTATTGTGAAATAGTGGTTGTGTTAATAATATATATTACAATTTCACAAGCTCATTCAATAAATTAAAACTTGCACTTTTCACTAATTTCATTTTTATTTTTTGATCACCTCTGTTTAACTTCCGCTACATCAATCAGGCCTTGGAGAAACAGGTCTTGATGATTTTTGCTAGGTAAGTTAGAGAATTTTGAAAAAAAACAAGTTTGGATGTTTTTGTTGTTTGTTGTCCTCTCCTAACTTTTCCAAGCATCTTAAATGAAACCTGAAAATGGAGAAAGAGAATAATAATCAAAATGATGATGATAATAATAACAACCGTATAATATGAATAACATAGCTCTAAGCAATATTTGGTACATAGTCCAAAGCAAACGATAGAAGTACTGGTAAGCTTAAAGTAAGGTTATGTTTGCCTAAGCCTACATTATGTGAGCACATTTTAAAGCATAAGGTTTATGGAATATTTTTTATTCAAAATATTATATTCTTATCTGCAAGACAAGGCCGTTTTTGCCTTGATAATGTTGTCTTTATGGTTGATATATTCTTTTCCTTGAAGTCCAGCTGTCTTCACTTTATATGTTGATGGGTTTTTTTTATCCCATTTTCTCTTACGCATATTCACTTGGGAGCCACTGCGTATACTATAAAGATTAGTCATAATTAGTAGATTGCCTAAACTTTTAACTCTATGCGAACTGAAATAAAATTTGCACACGTCTTCCTTGTGTAAGAATGAGCGCCAAGATATCAGCCATGAAGTAACTCGATGTGTCAGCTGTCTAGTTTACACAATTTATACTGCTGCTATCTAATTTATTAACGGGCCACAGTCAATAAGATACGCCCATTCAAAACTAATCCCAATCTTTGACATGCAGTCTACACTGAATCAGAAGCCTGACATGCGCCTGTTCAAAACTATTCGGTCGGCATACGTGTACAGTACATTAAGGTATAAAAACTAGCGATGGGAATAATCGAGATATTTCAATAATTGATTATTAGTAATCGATATAATTTAATAATCGACTAATATTAGTAGTTAAAATTAGTAGTAGTAGTACTAATACTAATTAATGCAACGTACAACATTAACATTCTAATACCACTAACAGTGTTCTCTAAAGCCGGGCAACTTACAAATTCGTCGAAACACTATCGTCTAAAAATTTGAATCAAATTATATTTCTTAATACCACATTTGATTTGTTAAGAATAGTTTGCATTTTATTCTGTTAATTATTTTGACTAATACGTTGGTACCTACTTCTTATAAATTTATTTTTATTAATTTTTATTATTATTGTTTAATCGAACGTTATTAATTTATTACATATGTACCATTGTTTTTATTGAGAAATATACCTTTGTTGTTATTTGTTGTTATATGTTTATATATTAATGTGGCAGTTTATAAATATTATTGTAAATTATGAACCTTTTTATTTATGAACGCATATCATTCGTCTAGCGCTATGTTTTTCCTCGGGTTTGTTAGGGCAGCTCCAGTATCTACATATATGTTAACAAAGTCCAATGTTCCCTTGATACCTCTATTTTCTGATAAACTTCCATACCAACGGATAGGATGTCTGACTATGACGCGATTTGCTTGAATTGTCTTCTAATTTTGTTAAGGTTAACTGACACACTTGGTGGTTTTAAGGATCTGTATATATCCATCTTCAAGGTTAACCAAGTTTAGATTCATACTTAAAGAGTTCGACTTCACGACATATTACATAAATGGAAAAACTAACGCAGCATTATCCAGAATACAGATAAATACTCAAGATTTAAAAGAACTGTCAAACAATATATACACTGCCTTTCAAATAAAATAGACCACCCCGAACCACTAAGCCTAGAATGATGAAACTTGGTGAAAATATCTAGTGCGCGTAGAAAAACAAACGATTAAGCTTTGAAGCCAATCTGTCAATTCTGACAGAAATTATCTCGTTAGCAACAGTTGCCTGTGCCTTTAGTTTGACCATAGTTTCTTTGATTTGTCGTATTTGTTAGGAGCGTCTTCTTGCTTGTTGTAACTGTTAGGACCTTTAGAATGCCACGCGGTCGAAGACGTGCAAATTTTCATTAAATTACGCCTTTTGAACGAGGACGAATTGTCGGGATACATGAGGCTGGTTTAACCTGGTTTAGCCAGACGTGTCAATCGGTCACACACCACTATAGCGCAGTCCTGTAGAGGCTGGCAGGAAGAACACCTAGAAGTTCGTCGTAGGTGTACTGGCCGACGAAGAGTAACGCAAGAGCGAGAAGTTCTGCTCTTAAGGCGAAATGCCGTTAAAGACCCGGAAGAACCATCACGCGCCGTTGGAATAAATTGGATAAGAGCAATTGGCCATATGGGATACACGATTTATCCCGAATACGTTTGAACTACGTTCTTACCATTCTTATTAATAATAATAATAATAATAATACTTCACTAGTGCCAGGACAGACAATATTGGGTTCCTGAATGAACTTGCGTTTTTCAATATATGTTCAAACATTTTCCATTGTCTTGATTTTGTACTTGTCCTGTCGATATATTCAAAATAATGATTATTATTATTATTAAATGAGATCTTTTTCAGCGACGAATCAAGATTTTGCTAATGGCACCCTGATGGACGTTCGAGGATTGGGCGACCTAGTAGTCAGAGGCAAAAATTACAATTTGTTCAACGTCGCCATATGGCTGTAACTCCTGGGGTTATGGTATGAGGATTAATACGCTATGGAAGAAGATCTCGTCTGGTATTCATTCCGGGCACACTAAACATTTACAACAACATTTACAGATAACCTGGGATGAGGTACCTTAAGAGGATATCAATAATCTAAATTCCAGTATGCCCAGAAGGGTTGCTGAATGCATAAGAGTACGTTGTGATGTAACTCATTATTAACTTTTTATATCTGTACCCCCGTTCGTCTCCGTCCATTCTCCTCCCCCCTCCTCCTGCCGCCTTTTCTGTTTTCCTTGGTTCTCTCTTCCTCCTGTTGTTCTAATACCCTCCCTTTCCTGGTCTCTCTCTCTCTGTCTCCTTCTTCCCCATTATTTTGTGTAACATATCTAGTCCCCGTCCGTCTTCTCCCATATTCCTTCTCCAGTCTTTTCCTATTTTCTTTTCTTCTTCAGTCTTATTTCCTTGCATTCGCCTACCCAATTAATCCATTCATCCCATCTTTCTCCACAAAAATCACACCTCCTGTAACTATTCCATCCAATACTTGTTGGCCTTCTCTTCACTTCCGCACCTGAATCTTGCTAATGTTCTTTCTTCCTCTACCGATTTCCTTCCCCCTAAGTATGTTGGTATCCTGTACTGTATTTTTATACTTTAGTATTTGGTGTTATACTTCGCAGTCCTGATTTTGATTTCCCTTTCATGAGCTTCTACCATCTTCCACCTCTCCACTATCTCACTCTCTACTTGCTTTCCATCTCCTCTTCTCCTTTATGTTGATAGTCCTGCTTTTTCGTACATTTTCGTGTACAATCGTCCCAATTGGATAGTCATGTTCCCTTACTCCCCCTTTTCCTTGGTTCCGCCAATAATACTATGTCGTCCGCGAACGTCAACGACCGTATCTTTGCCGATCCAGCCCCGGCCTCGCACTAACCATGTGTTCTCTACTATCAACTTCTTATACCCCATCTTTACTATCTTTTCTTGTTCTCTTTCTTTTGCTGCATGCTTCCAAATCTACTTCTCCCTTTCCTTCTCTGTTAGATCATTGTCTATGTACAACCTCTTTCCGCTTATCTTGGCCTTGTTCTTCATAACCTTTTCCTTCTCCCTCTCTGCAACCATTCTTACCAGCACCATGCCCTTCCCATCTCCTCCCACCTTATACGCCTCCTCTATCTCTACCTCCACCTGTAGTTCATCTTTTATCCATTTCGTTACTTGTTCTCTTTCCTTACCTTTTTCCACCTTTAGCCCTCTAATCACTACGTTGTTCATTCTATTCTTCTTCTCCATTAATTCCACTCTGACTTCTTATTTTCTAATTCTTTTTTTCTAGCTCCATTTTCCCTTCTTCCATTCCTGTTCCATTTTCATTCTCCATTCCTTACCCTCCTGCCTTTCCTTTCGTAATTCCTTTTTCGTAATTCACCTTTTTGTTTGTCTGCCTTATCTCCTTCATCATGGCTTTCATCATTTCCATCAAATTCTCTATTGCCTTTTCTTTTTCTCTCCCCCTCACTTCTCTTATTGCTGCTTCTCGTCGGAGACCTCTGCATCCTTCTGCTCCTTGTGAAAATGTTCGGTCCTTTCCATTCTTTCTTTTTAGTTTCCGCCTCCACTTGCCATGATGCTGTTGTATTATTTGATGGTCTGTTAATAATTAGATTTGTAGTTGTATCGAGCTACGAAGTCAAACTCCATGAGAAATAATATATAGTATTTCGCTAATTAAATTGACTGATAATATTTCAATCCCAACCAGATTCCGACGCACGAAGGAAAGGCTCCGTGTTCCACAATAAAAGGTATATTTGATTGCTTTGGTGGGTCCTTGTTCCGTCTGTATAATTTCGGTGGTTTCTTCGGTTTCCTTGTTCTGACGAACACTTTGTTTATTGGTTTGACCACCGAGGTTTCAGACCCGCGCTCGGAAAACCTTGCCAACTCGTTTTCGAAACTTGACCGATTTTATTAAATATGCTACCCATCATTGGGAGTGGTTGGACGTGTTGGTCGGTCTCTCTGCTCCTAGTGTCGAGCGCCTCCTTTCCATATTCGCCTCATGAAGGAGGCGTGCATCGAAGAACCTCATTTGGGGCAGCTATGAACGCAGTTCGCCTTGAGCCGGGTCGTCAGGTCCAATGTAGGCTTGTTACAGCGAGGCCAGATTCGACGGGCTCCTACGATTACTGGTAGGAACTGCAGATGTTTCGCAGGCCAGAGGGTAGCGGCGGCCTCGCAGAATTTTGGGCAGCCGTATGTTAGTTGCTTCCGGTGCCAAGCCACATCGAGACTCCAAGGCCTCTAATGATCGTTTCTTCACCCCGTCGATGCTGAAGATTGACTGTGTGATAGAAGTTATCACTTTGGAACTTCTGGGATGGGCTGTTGCTAGGGCCACGGATTTAGCCGCGTTGATGTGCATCCCGCGGGCCCTGCAGAACTCGGATACGGTATCCAACATGAATGGCATTTCGAGTTGGTCGTCGCTGAGGAGGATGATGTCATCAGCAAATGCCATGGAGGTGACGATGATTCCTTCTCCGAAGGACCCTCCTTTGAATTTGTTGGCGGTCGTGTCCAGAAGTTCGTCCATCACGCTGTTGAACAACAGGGGGCTTAGTGGGTCGCCCTGCTTGACTTCTCGGCATATTGTAATATCCTTCGTCCCACGGCACCCGACTTTAATGGAGGTGGTCGATCTGCTGAGGGAACCTTTGATCTAGGACTGTGTTCTCTCGTCCACAACCCACCCGCCTCAACACTTTGAGTATGCTTGCATGTGATACTGAATCAAATGCCTACCGCAGATTGAGGGAGACCAGATTAACTCTCTTCCCACGACCGGCGCGGTCGGCGAATTAATGGTTCAGTACCATAACATTCGTGAGCGTTCCGTTTGTGGTGGTGACTCCACGCTGGTTTGTGTTGCTTTCTATCGCCGCACGTAGCCAGAAGTTCAGTACCCTGTGAAGAAGACTGCATCGCGGACCCGGTAGTGATGGGTCGCCAGTTAGTGGCTTTGGACAGGTTACCATCTTTGGGGACGAGGACTGTCCTCAGTCGCTTCCACAGGGAAGGCTGGATATTGCGGGCGAAGATGTTAGTAAGCACCACGCTAAGGAGCAGCGGGTTGATGGACTTCACGTTGGGGATGGTGATGCCGTAGGTTCCGGGGACTGAGGATTCCAATTTGGGATAGCCCGCGAGTCAACGGTGATGGGCTTCAACGGTGATGGGAAAGAGGGTTCTTGAGGCCTCCTTACAATCTTATACTGGTGTTGGACCGTCGGGGGAAGGTGAGCTTAGCATCTGGCCGTACAGGTCTTCGACGGCTTCGACCCTGGGCAAGATGGTCGGCTCCATGATGTCTTTTCCGGAAATGACGATATCGGCCATGGTGGAGTGGTTTTTCGAGTACAGGTTTTGGGCTTTCTTATAGGCGGATACCATCTTCCCCCTACCTGTTGTGGTTTGGACCATTTCTGTTTCCCGTATTCTTCCGGGGTCTGGTTGGTTTCGCGCTGGTCGCTTTCAGCGACTTCATCCACGACGGAACACTGTAGCAGTATTTTGGAACCGCATAACGCGAGGGTTACCATATTCTTAACGACTTGTACGTTACTGGGTAGCAAGGAACGGCTTCTGCAAGACGTCAGCAGTGTCCAAGACGGAACCGGTCGGTTGCCAGGAAAGGGGAGGAGAATCGGGTCTCGCGAGAAGCGAGGTCGTAACAACTGTAGCCGTTGGGGTAATAGGAGTTCAGGGTTTATGATGGTGTTGGGTCTGGGGGTCGCAAGATGCAATTCTACAAATCCTCTGGTGAGAAGCTATTAATAGTGGCTTTGCGCTTTGTGGTTTCTTGCGTTGCGTCGGTGTTGGGGGAAGGGGCGCAGGGATAGCAGGCGCATGGCAAGGTATTAGCCTTGCACGTTTACGGGATGCTGCATACGCACCAGTCGGTGACAATGATTCACTCTCACGATGTCTTTTAGGATCACCAGGAGATGGGCTCTCATCTGATTGCCTCTGAGATTGTGGTTCGAGGTGTACTACATTGGCATTTACCGTGGTGGTGGAGGGGCCAGGTGCAGACGGTGACCATGGAGTAGAGATCGGCTTGCCGGGCTCAGAAGCCGCTTCGTTCGCGGCGGGAAAAGGTACTGGGTGATGATGCACATTAAAAAGTTCTCTCGAATTCGCCTTTTGTTGGGCTTGGACATTTTCGGGGTACTTCTTGTAGATTGGTTTTTCCCACCGGTGTCGCATCTGATCGACCGACAATTTTATGGCTTTGGCCGTAACCGATATAAACTTGCCCGAATTGCGATGTTGCATCTCGATTTCGGCAAGTTTATTCAGGATCTAAGCTTCAGGCATTGGCATTGAAGCCGCGATCGCTTGCTGGTATTGAATTGGGTGGGCCCGTCGCGCATGCTGCCTGACACCCTGGAATGTCGGAAAGGACATGGCGCAGTGCATGCATTTTAATAATAATAATAATAATAATATAGATTTATTGCGTAATAATATGTAATACAGTGATATTACAAGAATTATATAATAGGTGCTACCTATTAAAAAAGAAAAAACATAAATTACACAAAAGGACGAGTTCGGCGAACCGTCTTCCACTCGCCCAAACTAATTAAATAGTTACAATCGAAAAACTTAAATATAAATTATACTAAAATTAAGTGATACAATGAGGATTTAACAAAGTAACATTTATATTCTATATTATACAAAATAAACAGATTTAAACTTCTATCACATGCGAAATATTAGTTGGTAAGCACATCGTTTTTTAGTAACGCAATAACGGCATTTTTAAATGAATATGTAGACAAGGAAATTAAATGAAGGACAGAATTTAGTAGATACGGTCCCCTATAGGAAAAACAGTTTGTAAAAACTGTTGTGCGATGTTGTGGTATCGTATAATTGTTAACTCTAATATTAACATTATGCATCTGAGAACGATATATTAATAAATCATATAAATATAACGGACATTTTGATTTAACAAGTTTGTACAACATCAGAATGTATAAGTATTTAAATCTTGTACTAATATTAAATTCGTCGTTACTTGTTAAGTATGGCGATATGTGTTCCCTGTAAGGAATACAAAAAACAAAACGCATGCAAGCATTTTGAACCCTTTGTAGTTTGTTTTTATTATAAACAGTTAGATGGCTGTAATAAACGGAACTGCAGTATTCTAAGTTTGGATAAATTAAGCTTTTTATTAATTGCATTTTGGTCTTAGAATCTAGAGAATATTTTAAGCGATTATGCATTTTTAATTTCTGAAATGACAAACTATAAATTTTATTGACATGGCTTTCGAAGCTTAAATTTTTGTCAATGATCAGACCAAGACTTTTGGCTGATGTAACCCATTTAATTATGGTTCCTCTGAATGAAATTTGAAAGTTCTTAAGATCAATTTTGGAAAGATTATAATGTGTGCCTATGCACATAGCCATTGATTTTTTAGAATTAATTTGTAAACCATGCCCATAGAACCAGTTCGATAAATTAGCTAAATCATCGTTTATTAGATCTAGTGTTTCCTGTATGTGTGTTAGTTTGCAAGAAATGTATAATTGAAGGTCATCAGCATAAAGGTGATACTTGCAATACTTTATAATACTAGGCATGTCAAATATGAATAGAGAAAACAGTAAAGGTCCCAATATTGTGCCTTGAGGGACTCCACTTTTGGTCTGCATGTAGTCAGAGAAAATTTCATTTAAATTTACTTTTTGAAAACGGCATTGGACGTAATCTTTAAACCACGAACTAGAGTTATTGGAAAAGCCCAAATATTTTAGTTTTGCAAATAATAAATCAAAGTTTACAACGTCAAATGCTTTGCTCTGGTCTAACAGGATGATAAATGTAATGAGGGACTGATCCATTGAAATGGTTATATCGTTAATTATTTTTAATAATGCAGATTGTGTGCTGTGACCTGGTCTGAACCCTGATTGCAATGAAGGAATAATAGAAGCATCATCCAAATATTCTTTCATTTGACTAGCAACAATTTTTTCAATTAATTTTGACAAACAGGATAGTATACTAATTGGTCTTAAATCGTTTAAAGAATTAGCGTTCGATACTTTTGGTAATGGTTTAATTATTGCACTTTTCCAAATAGTAGGAAAAACTCCGTTTAGCAGCGAGAAATTTATAATATGTACTATATGATCAACGCAATACGGTAAAACATAATTTAACATTGCTATGCTTATTTGATCTGCGCCGATTGCTTTTGAATTAATTGCGTTTATAAATTTATATATTTCTGCAGATGTGATACTATGTAATTCAAATTTATTGGATGGATTTAAAAAGTTGCTGTTATAATAATTTATAAGATCTTTGTCAGGTGATGTTCCGGAGGCAATATTTATAAAATGGCTATTTATATCAGACGGTGTAATATTATCCGGTAAGCTAACATCAGAATAATTTTTTTTTGTATTTTTTATACCCCAATTGCGTAAATTTTTCCATAAAGTTTTTTGGTCTGATTTACTATTTTTTATTTGATGTTGCATATAGCAATTTCGTTCCCGTTTTATAGCATCTTTGACATAAGTCCTTAATTCAGTAAAATTTCTCCGATGCACATCAGTTTTATTTTTTAAATATAATTTGTGATATTTATTTCTTTCATTAATCATTAATTTAATGTTATATGTAATCCATGGTAATGACCTTTTACGAGTACATTTGTCGCGGTTGCCTCGCAGCGTCAGAGAAAGTCGTCGCATACTTCGTGCACGCTATAGGGGACAGGGTACCAGGATTTGAGATCTTGGCCGTATTGGGATTGTTAGGTATCGCCCCACCATTTTGCGTTGCAGGAATACCCTCTCGGGTTTGGTCACTGCTTAAGGCACCAGACCACGTGCGCGGTACGAGGGTGTATCTTTCATAATTATTTTCAAGCGAATGATGAAAGCAATTCATTTCATCAATGTTTATTGTCAATATATGCTTATAGAAGACTGTATACAAGTTTGTATACTTGAATCTAAAGTATAGTTTGCGGTGTACGCCGCTCCTAAGAGGAGACTGTGACGAAATTGCCGCGCGGTGCTTGGCAGAGATTAAGCCATACGGCAAAATAAAATAAAAATATATTTAGAAACTAGACATATGTGTCTACAGCATTACTTAGGGGAATTTTGATATCTAGAAGAAAAAAAACATGGCGGACCAGCGAATTTTATTTTCGATTTTTATGAAAAATTTTTATCGTTCATATGAAAAAAAAATAGAAGGAGACCTATTATAAAACAACTCTACGTGGTGCTATAGAGGCTACATTTTCGAACAATTTAAGACTTGGTGCATGCAAATCGGATGTACAGTTTTTCTAATATGTTGTCAACCAGGTTGAAAAAGTAGTTTTCGAGAAATAACGCGTTCAAAGTTTTGCTGAAGCATAATTCAACATACAAAGTATAGTAATGTCGTTTGTGTCTTGTAAAATTTTATGGTGCTATTAGTACCCTTAACCGCAAAATTGACCTTCTCCAAAAGCGTTTGTAAAACAGCACGTGCATTTCAAACCGGCAATGGTAATCCAGCACCGGACTCACACATTTACAGAATATTCAGGGCGAAGAAAACAATGTAAACAATATGAAGATTTATTATCAATTCCGAGTATTAATAATTATTGTTAATTATCACTATCACTACTACTTGATTCCGAATCAGGATTATTAACATTAATTACAATATTTACATTTGGTATTGTTTGATAGCTTAAGGGGGGATCCTGCTTTTGGAGGCCTTAAAATAGCGTTTTTGGGGGATTTTTTTAGGGCAGAAAAAATGAGCAAGTCTAGTGAACTTTTTAGAGCATTTTATTGCATATTTGAGCATTAAAAAAAATATGTCGAGAGAAAAATATTTAAACGGAACCGATTTTTATGCACATTTGTGCAACACCTTTCAATTGCAATTTACAATCGGTGGGAAAGTTGTAGCCCGTAATTTTTGTCTGAAACAAAAAAAAAACACAGAAAATTGTAATTCTCATATATTTTCTTCTAGGTGAACTAAAAAAAAACCGAAAATCTTGAAATTCAAGATTTTTCTCAGGTTTGAAAATAAATGTGCTCTTTGCAGGAAGAGAAAATCATTTCAACTTGCTAAAAAAGTTGTTTAGAATCTTCTTTTCATTAATCTTTTTAGTTCAAATAGAATAGAATGCTCTTGAAGCCAACGAAAGGTTTGTTTCGTTTTGATTGCTTGTCTAGTTTTCTCGCAATCACACTCACCAGTTTAGAAAAATCGTAAAAACGAAAACTGGAGAAAACGCGCTCTAAAGTTTACGATCAGGAAAAATGTTAATTTTCGATTACTTACGGAATATCTCGTTATAATCCTACTATAGCTCTTACGAATTCAAAATATTATTGTTTCGAACGACCGATTGAACTTTTTTCAGTACATAGTTCGGTGTTATGTTACTGCGGGGAGGGGCGCGCGTTTAGTTTGTCCGAGCATTCGTGGGTTCGTATATTTTTTGCTCGACACCTCACTGTGTTTAGTGCTGTATCTTTCAAAATATTTCGAATTAGCCGCTATAACTTTTTATACATATTCTTAGTTATATTAGGCATAGATTTGAGCAATAAAAAATTTTTTTGAGCCTACTAAAGCAGGATAGCAGGATACCCCCTTAATTCGACATTAGCCACATGCAGGCGAACTTTCGGGGTTGTTTCCTTATGCCTCGTTTTAGATCACACCAAATTAATTCAATTGGGTTAAAGATACAAAAGTATGGCCGTAACCTTAAAACAAGACAATTATAACTTTTGGCCATCTCATCCACAACATATTTTTTACTGACGTTTTTGGCATGAACTAGTTCCAGGAGTTCCATTACTACAGCCAACATTCAAAATTACCACACGTTTTCCGCGAGAAGCAGGAACTTTAAGAACACATGTGGATGAATCGTCACTGAGCCCATGTGTATAAATGTAATGGGCGAAGTTTTGAAACACAATATAATAAACATTTTAGAGCATCTAAATTAAATTACGATACAAGTTCATTTGTAAATCATTTTGACTTACTTATACTTTATGTGAATATATATATAGTAGGAAAATTTTGACCTCGAGATTTTAACGGATATACGCGATTTGAGGTCCCCTGAATCCTCTCTCTCTGGTACACCTTACGGAAAAAAATATTCTTACATAAATTATAGATATTGATATTTTAAAGAACTTTCATTTGAAAAGTTTTTTCGAAAAACGTGGTATAACTGAGTATAAGAAAGTTTCGTGCGGACCACCACGGATTTTTACTTTCTTATACATTATGTATAAGTATAGGAATCATGAAAATTTTCGAACTCGAGATTTCAACGGATATACACGTTTTGAGGTCCCCTGAATCATTTCTGACTATTTTCGGAATTACGTCTGTGTGTCTCTCTGTGTGTCTGTGCGCGCTCTAGCGTCCAAACGATTATAGCTAGAGCTCTGAAACTTTAAACTTAACATTTTTATGTAGCAAGGAGGAAAACGTCCTATTTTGAACGCAATCTCTCAACCGGAAGTGATGGTTTACTCCTATCACCTTTTTCCATATCTCGAAAACGGTACACGTTACGGAAAAAAATATTCTTACATAAATTATAGATGTTGATATTTTAAACAACTTTTATTTGAAATGTTTTTTCGAAAAACGTAGTATAACTGAGTGTAAGAAAGTTTCGTGCGGACCACCGCGGATTTTTACTTACTTATACTTTATGTATAAGTATAGGAATCATGAAAAATTTCGACCTCGAGATTTTAACGGATATACGCGTTTTGGTCCCCTGAATCGTTTGTGACTATTTTCGGAATGACGTCTGTGTGTGTCTGTGTGTGGCTGTGTGTGTGTCTGTGTGTGTCTGTGTGTGTCTGTGTGTGTCTGTGTGCCTGTGTGCCTGTGTGTGTGTCTGTGCGCGCTCTAGCGTCCAAACGATTATAGGTAGAGCTCTGAAACTTTAAATTTAACATTTGTATGTAGCAAGGAGGAAAACGTCCTATTTTGAACGCAATCACTCAACCGGAAGTGATAGTTTACTCTTATCACCTTTTTCCATATCTCGAAAACGGTACACGTTACGGAAAAAAATATTCTTACATAAATTATAGATGTTGATATTTTAAACAACTTTCACTTGAATGAAAAGTTTTTTCGAAAAACGTAGTATAACTAAGTATAAGTAAGTTTCGTGCGGACCACCGCGGATTTTTTTTATTGACATCGCACCGCTAACAGTATAAAAGTATATGTGCGCGGTCTAGCGCCCAAACTATTCAACTTAAATTTATGAGATTTTAAACGTAAGATTTGTATACTGCATAGAGGAAAACCTCCTATTTTGAAAGCCATATCTCAACCGTAAGTGATGGTTTACTCTTATCACATTTTTCCATATCTTGAAAACGATACATGTTATCGAAAAATCATTCTTACAAAAGTTAAAGATATTTTAAACAACTTTTATTTGAAATGTTTTTTCGAAAAACGTAGTATAACTGAGTGTAAGAAAGTTTCGTGCGGACCACCGCGGATTTTTACTTTCTTATACATTATGTATAAGTAAGTATAGGAATCATGAAAATTCGAACTCTAAAAAAATTTCGAACTCGAGATTTCAACGGCTATACACGTTTTGAGGTCCACTGAATCGTTTCTGACTATTTTCGGAATGACGTCTTTGTGTCTGTGTGTGTGTCTGTGCGCGCTATAGCGTCCAAACGATTATAGCTAGATCTCTGAAACTTTAAACTTAACATTTGTATGTAGCAAGGAGGAAAACGTCCTATTTTTAACGCAATCTCTCAACCGCAATTTTGAAAGCCATATCTCAACCGTAAGTGATGGTTTATTCTTATCATCTTTTTCCATATCTCGTATCTCATTTGAAAAGTTTTTTCGAAAAACGTAGTATAACTGAGTATAAGAAAGTTTCGTGCGGACCAGCGCGGATTTTTTTAGATGCAATGCGTATCGCATCGAACGTAGGCATAGTGTTGCGGGCGAGTGTTGATTTACATATATCGCACCTTGCACCGTAACAAATCTTATGATCAGTGGGAGGAGTCATTACCTGCAAACTATCTATTTCACTTGTTTACTGCATCTCATTCTATTTAGGGCACCGCCTTTTCAAGCGTAGAATATACCTCGTCCTTCACCGATACCCCCAGGACAAACTTTTAGGATTGTCGAGAGGAACCTTAAGAGTAAAATCTAAATATGCGGCTTTTTTCCGCCGGCGCGCCCTCCGGAGGGTTACTCTTTTAAATTATCAAAAATTCCCTAATTGAAATTGTCATTAATTGGAATTTCATTAAGCATTGCTATCATAGTTTGGCAGGTGGGAAGGGCAAATAGTTTTCTTAATTTTCCATACCCTCTTTCAGATTGTTTAAATAGCACAAGAGCCACAATCTTTTCATCAGTAGTATATCTGCGCCCTTCTGTTTGTACATTTCGCTTTCTCAATTGTGATAAACAAAAATGTGTTGCATCTCTCCCTAACACTGAACTTTCTAATTTAATGTCAACATTTTTAGCTAATTTTAATTGTGCGGGTGTGCCGGTGTGCGGGTGCGCGTGTGCGTGTGCGTGCGCGTGCGCGTGCGCGTGTGCGTGTGCGTGTGCGTGTGCGTGTGCGTGTGCGTGTGCGTGTGCGTGTGCGTGTGCGTGTGCGTGTGCGTGTGCGTGTGCGTGTGCGTGTGCGTGTGCGTGTGCGTGTGCGTGTGCGTGTGCGTGTGCGTGTGCGTGTGCGTGTGCGTGTGCGTGTGCGTGTGCGTGTGCGTGTGCGTGTGCGTGTGCGTGTGCGTGTGCGTGTGCGTGTGCGTGTGCGTGTGCGTGTGCGTGTGCGTGTGCGTGTGCGTGTGCGTGTGCGTGTGCGTGTGCGTGAATGACGAAAAAAGCAATTACGAGCACAAACCTTTTAACTGAAATGCAACCGCTTTCAACAGCTGATATGCAGAATCATAGGCAACTTAGCATTATGTAAAACAGACTCCGTTTTGGCCAATTACAGGTGTAGGTTTTAGCGCGGCAAATTTAAATCACTCCTCCTAGTTTAAAAACAGAGTGTTTAAAGTTTCTTACTGTAAACATAAGATTTGTATATAGTAAGGAACCGTCCTATTTTTAAAGCAATGTCTTAACCGGAAGTGATGGTGCTCATACAGAAGTTAAAAATATTGAGGTTTTGAGTAACTTTCATTTGAAAAAATCTTTCAAAAATGGAGTATAAGTAAGTATAAGAGTGTTCAGTGCATTAATGCGGATTTTTTTATAACTTATGTACACAGGATTTTTAAATATTAAAATTTATCATGACGGTAATGACCTTGGTAATGATGATAAGTGATTTACTATTACCACGTTTTTCCATCTCGAAAACGGTAAGAGTTATCGGAAAAAAATATTTTTGTAAAAGTTAAAGATATTGAAGTTTTAAACAACTTTTATTTGAAAATGCGAACCACTGCAGATTTGTATATATAGAAGTTTTAATTGGAAATTTAATCGTATTGCAAAGCTATGAGCTGCAGCCAGGCTGTATAAATAGAAGTGTCTTTTAGGTTTTATTACATTGGCCTCTCTGTGAACGTGAACCAATCATATTTAAACCAATCATGGTTTAAATATTAAGTTTCATCATCATCATCGATCTCCAATTCACAAGAGGGTCTGTGAAAAAAAAAGAAAACGTTCGAAGAAAACCTACACCCAGAAATATAATATCCAGTGGGAGAAGGATGATCAATTCAAAGGATGGCTCCAAAGTAGCAAGAACGGACCAACTTTTGCTCACTATAAGTCTTGCAATAAAGACTTTGTCTGTGGTAAATCAGAAATTACAAAATATTCGCTGGGAACATTGCATACCAAATTTGTGAAGTCTGTACGTACGCAGCAACCGTTAACTGAAATGCTTTCATTTTCAAAAAATATTAGTTTGGAAAAAAATTAAAACTGCTGAAATTAGAGTTACTGCCTGGGCCGTAGAACATAACAATGCTTTTAATGCATTAGATCATTTATCAGAAATTATTAGAACTTCATTTTACTAATTCTATTCACTAATAATCAAACAAAAGCCACTGCAGTTATTAACAATTTATTAGGTTTTCAAAAGACAATAAAATTGTTACAAACAAAAAAAATCGTTAATTGTTGATTAATCAACTGATAAAAGCATAATTAAACATTTAGCTTTGGTAGCAAGAGTATTTGACAGCTATAAAATAAATGATTTGTTTTTGGGTTTGTTACCAGTCCCTAGTGGCACTGCAGCAGCTCTTTATACAACGATTGTTTAATATTTTGATAAGCACAACATTGATTATAAAAAAAAACTAATTAGGATTTGCTTCTGATGGAGCTAGTGCAATGATGGGAATACATAATTCTCTGTCCACAAAATTAAATCATGACATTCCTAACTTATTTAGTATGAAGTGTATTTGTCACTCGTTTAGCCTTTGTGCCAATTATGCTTGTGAAAATTACCTGAAAGTATAGAAAAAGTCACGATATTCAAACATATTTACAAAATAGCTATAAGAGGCAAACTGAATTCACGGAATTTCAAGAATTTGTTTTAGTTAAAACCACACAAAATTTTGCAACCGGCACAAACTGGGTGGTTATCATTATTGGCCGTTATTAAAAGATTATTAGAACAATATAATGCCCTAACATTATATTTTATAAACGCTCATTTAACAGAAAAAACTATATCTACACAAAATATTTTAGATGGTCTTAGGAATGAATCCATCAGTTAAATTAATTATACTTACATTTCTTAGATTTCATTTTACCATTTTTTGCCAACTTAAATATTGAAATGCAATCTGAACATATAAAAATACTTTATATAGAACATAAAAATCCTCATCAGTTTGTGGAAATAGAGGATATGTATTTGGGAGCTTTCGTAACCGCCACTATTAAAAACAAATCACATGGGCTGACCGATGAAGAGTTGGTGAATTTTAGGAAAAACTGTTTAAATTTTCTTATTGAAAGTTGCCAACAAATATATAAGAGATTTGACTTTAAAAATAAATCCGTTGTCATATTAAAAGAGTTGGTTATAATTTCACCAAGCGATGTTTTATCAGAAGAAGATATGTCAATCGTACTGCTGGCTGGTACCAAACAACGAATTAAATGACATTGACAGAGAATGGTGAGTTTACGGAATATCGACTTAACCGGCTTTGAAAATTTAAATATAGTGGAATTTTGTGTAAAAATTTCCAAATAAAAATTGGGCGATGAGTCGCACTTATGCCCAACACTATCCCGATTTGTATTTAATCTCTTTAGCTTACCACATTCAAGTGAAACTGTGGAACGTGTATTTTCGCAAATAAACTTAAATAAAACAAAAATTCGAAATAAATTATCGACAGAGACGGGGATTATGCATACTAAAGTTCTAATGAAAACTGGTAACTGCTATGACTTTGAAATAAATAACGAATTGTTAAAGCAATTTGATTCTAGAATCTACAAAAAAAGCATAATAATTAAAAATAAACAATAATTATGTTGTTAATTTTTATTTATTTAAGATTTTTTGTTTTTATATGTATACATTTATGTCTGTTTTATATTTGTTTTTTTAATTTTAATTTTCAGTAGTATTAAATAAAATTATTTAAATAAGTTTGTCTCTTTTGCCGGGAACACTATAAACACATTTGTAATGCGTGTGGTCTAGGGAAATTTTATATTAATAAATAATTATATTAATATTAATGAATAAAAGTCTAGGGAAATAAAATAAAGTCAACTGGCAACACTGGGTACCGTAAGTAATGTAAGTTATCGCTGCTGCGAACGTCAAATGCTATTTTTATAGAATTCAGTACTTATATAACCTGCAAAGTGGAAATATGAGTGAGCAAAAACTGCACCGAAAAAAATATACTGAAAAGAAAAGAACGTGGCTATCAATATAATAAAAAAGTAAGTATAAATAAAGTTAAATAATTTCTTGCTGCAGTTTTTTATCTTCCATGGAGATAGTGCTTTCGAATTTCATAAGCTGTCCTGATTTTTAAACCATATGATATTCCGAAGATGTTATTCCTTATTTTTTCCTTTATATGAGTATCCATCCTCTAGATACCGGAGCGTAATTGAAAACAAGGCCACAGATGGGGGTTCGGCGGGAAGCCGAAAAGAGGCCTGGCAAAATGTGGCCGAAGAATTTAATGCGTTAGCCGTTTCTGCCCCACAAAACGCCCAACAAATAAAGATATTGTGGTCTAATTTGCGACCCCATGCCAAAAGGCTGAAGAAAATGTAAGTTACTAGTGAGAAATTTAACATTAAGTAAATGTTCAAACAATTTTAGAAAAGAAAATACAATGAGCTAAATGAAGATGGATATGATGGCGCCGAGGACTTTGAAGCACTCAAAAGGATTAAACTTACTGACAAAGTTTGTTCATCCCGTAACGTGTAAGAATACTATTTCGAATGCATTTCACTTCAGAAAAACAGCCAAGAAACAGGTGGGGGACCCTATAAGACGCAGTTGTTGTAGGTGGGTACTCGAGTGTTGGCAATCATGGAACCTCAGGCTACAACCTTGGCTAATACATATGATGATAATAATTATTATCATGGAGGTAAATATATTTTATTTATATGCTAGCGTTGTAACAGCTGTAGCTTATTTTCAATCATATATAATATATAAACCAGACTCAAGTTGCCAAAAAATTCAATTCAATAATATTTCCCGGAATTAATAATCCCACCCAGTCAGTCCTCTCCTTGTAGAAGAAATATCCCCTATAGTCAATCATGTTCCTGATACTGATGAAGTGGTACTCGAACTCGGCATGGATCAAGCTACTCCTTGAAAAAATCCCTAATAAATATAAAAAAAGACAAAAAACGGCAAAGAAAACGAATAAACGAAAACACTGATGCAACTTAAACGAATTTTTTAGTTAAAACGTATAAAGCTAGCCGATTTGGAAATCAAACATAAAAACAAAATTTATGATATTGAATTAAAAATTAAACAAATGGAATTAGCTAAATTGTAAATAATTTTTTTCGCTTGACCACATTAATGTTTTTTTTTGTTTTTCTTTAAATTGCAATAATAGTTCATCTTAATTTTTTTCTTGACCAAATTAAATGATTTTTTTAAGGAATTGTATTGTTTTTGTTTAAATTAAAATAATAGTGCATATTAATACAAAATAAGTATCTGCTTTAATATCATAAATATTATTGTCCTAAGTTATTAAAATGCATTCGTATTAAGGCCGTCAGAACATCTTCATCCTCTGAAGAACTGGATAGCGATAAATCTGAATCCAAAAAAAAAATGTGAAATATATTATGTACTTACATTTTCAGATAATAAATAAATATTTCATCAACAATCACTTACCACTTATTTATCGATAATGCGCCGAATTTGTGCAGATAATAACTTTTCGTTTTTATTTTCACCTAAATTAACCATTTAATTGAGGTAGTGCCTTCAATTAAATTAATGTCAAATTAATATTGAAATTAATTACAATCAACCTCTAATGGAGCTTCTGTAAATCGATTTTTCATTTAATTGCAATCAAATCTGACTTAACAATGTCATTAAGTTGATTGCAATTAAGTGGTTGATTGCGATCTGTGACCATGGCAACACGAATTTTTGATTTCAATTAGATATAAAACCGGGACTCGTCACTAAAGACGACACTATTTCATTCGACATTCCACAGTCGTCGTTCAAGGCAAGGCAAGGGTCAGAAGACGAAGAGGAGAACGCCGCAACCTGGAGTTTGCGATAGAACGCCATGTGCATCGCACTGGGGGTAATGGTATGGGGTGCCATTGCCTATGGAAGCAAGTCACCTCTAGTCTTTGTTAGAGGCAATACGAATGCTCAGCGCTACATCCATGATATTGTAGAGCGCCATTTGCTACCATATCTTGCGATCATGCTAAATCCCATATTCCAGCAAGATACGTCTGTCCTCACGTAGCTCGACTAGACTTCTTTCATGCTGCCATCTTTTGCCATGGCTCTCCTGTTCACCTGACCTATCACCAATAGAGCATGTTTGGGATGTGATGGGCAGGCGACTCACAGTGGCGTCTCGTGGGTTTGCTACTTGAGGAGGCAAACTCAAATGTGTGTGATGTACAACGTCCTGCATGTAAATATTAAATGATTTTTATTTGTATTGATCGAAATATCGAAAATGTTTAAGATAAAAGATAAACTAGGTACTTTAGTGCTTACCGAAAAAATTCCCATAAAATTACGAGGCGGATATTATGCATTCCTATTCCTATGTAGGTATATTGTCACCTTTACACAAGATTAAGGGACATGAAATGGTGAGTAGGTACAGCAACTAAAACATGCCGATATGTAAATAATATTAAACTACCGATAATTCACTCACCGGGAGCAACCTGCCCCTTGCAAAATTTTCTATTTCACAATAAAATAAAACTATGTGCTCCAATTTAAATCATGAGATTCCTTCGTTTGAACTCCCCACCAAGTTGTTCATGAAACAAAATAGCTAACAAAAAGTAAAGTAAACTATTAACAGAAAATAAACAAAAATGCTAATAAAAATTTAAACTCAATTGTATTAAAAACTATATAATGCGTCATGCAACTGCACGAGAAAGTGGGAGAGTGGGAGTATTTATGTGCCGTGACGCAGCGTCTGGCGGCATGCCTCCAGCCGATGTGGTTTTATCGAGAAAAGTCTCTAGTTAATACGGACTGCGCTAGGTTTTGTATCGGTTCATCGCGTCAAATGCAGCAGTTTGTGAGGCTGAATTTAGTTTGCCTCCAGCCGGCAAAATTTCACAATATTTTCGCAGTATAAGATTTTGGGATGTTTGAAAATTGTAATTTCTACAACTACAACTATTTACTAAAATACGCGTTTTTAATACAAAAAACAACACTCATGTAAAAATAAATTACAAAAAAATGTCATTATACAAAATGGTTAAGGGAGGCATTGCCTCCGTTGCCTCCTCTGACTAGCCTCACCAATTTAGCCAATTCTCCGCAGATGTTAGATGCTCTGAGACATGAGGTGCAAGTAGCCTAGGATGAGGTGCCTCAAGCAGATATCGACCACCTGATTAGATTCATGCCTAGACGGCTCAATGAGTGTACGCGGCTTCGAGGTGGTCAAACACACTATTAATAAAAACTCGTTTGTCTTTTGTTTTTTTAACTTGAATTTTTCATCGATTGTTCCTCTATGGTAGCCGACTATGTGATGTTAAAATTATTAAAAAATTCAAACTCTTTCTTGGTGTTCAGATTTCTATGTCATTTAGTATATTATTGAAAAGCAAGGAAATCGAAGCAGTAACGAATATTGAGAAGTTAAATGATTTGAAAAATATGTGTTTCGGTCTGGGTGTTACTGTTTCCCGTTGAACATGCGAAGGTGTGGAAAGACATTGAGAAAAATTTCAAATAAACACACGAATAGATATAAACAGATGTAATGCTCGAAGCAGTTTTTAAATTGCTACTAAACTTAAAAACCTGAAGCAAAGGCAAATCCTCTGAGAATTTGCTAACATGCAAAAAATCTGTATTTATAGCTTTTATTTCCTCTGCAGTTCCCGGCATCCTTATAAATCTTATAGATCAACTTGCGCAATCGCTTCTGAAACTTGTCTTACTGCTCGGTTCGCCATTGCTTTTGTAACGTCTAGGGAGTCACCTATCGAAAGAAGGAACTGCCGCATTGGAATTCAATACTTCTTGTGTAGTAAATTTTGTTGCCTCCAATATTTTCCAAAATTACTTCTGTAACGCATTTGTTAAACCGCAACCTTCCAAATAGTACTCCTTTTGCAATTCTTCAAAGTGATATATAAAAATCCGCGGTGGTCCGCGCGAAACTTACTTATACTTAGTTATGCTACGTTTTTCGAAAAAACTTTTCAAGTGAAAGTTGTTTAAAATATCAATATATATATAATTTATGTAAGAATATTTTTTTCCGTAACGTGTACCGTTTTCGAGATATGGAAAAAGGTGATAAGAGTAAACCATCAATTCCGGTTGAGTAATTGCGTTAAAAATAGGACGTTTTCCTCCTTGCTACATACAAATGTTAACTTTAAAGTTTCAGAGCTCTAGCTATAATCGTTTGGACGCTAGAGCGCGCACAGACACAGACACACAGACGTCATTCCGAAAATAGTCAGAAACGATCCAGGGGACCTCAAAACGCGTATATCCGTTAAAATCTCTTATACATAAAGTATAAGTAAGTAAAAATGATTGTAAATACATATAACACATTTCTCAACCTTTTAGTATTCGCTAGGGAGTCACTAATAATTATTAAACTTGTCTTTAATTTAGTATTGATAAGTTAATAATTAAATACATTGTGCGAACTGATACAGTCCTGTACATCAGTGTAAACACATTTAACTGCCTTCGTAATTTTTAGACTTGTAAATTTTATTCGTGATATATAATTTAAAAAATGTATTTATGACATTATGGATGAATCTTGTACCGGGATTAACATTTTATGTTTTTTCTAATTTATTTAAAATATTAATGCATACTAGGATAAGAAACTGTAAATACAAATAAGGCGTCACTATTCAGTTTCGGAATAATGTCTGATAATAGGGAAAATTATGCATGTAAAAGTTGGTCTATCTTTTATTGTTCCACCAATTATTCTACAGTATTCTTTCACAAATCACAATGGACCTCTTAAATTTCAACCACACATTCAGTGTTGCCAATAGTAGTAGCATTCATATATTTTTACGGTTAGCTGATAAATAAAATTCTAAGTGAAAAACGAAAACAATTAACTGAAGCATATTTATTGGAAACTTTATTCGTAGGGAGGTATCTGACGCTACAAATCTATTTTATTTATTTTACCAGTTTGCGAACTGGCAAGAAAAACATAGTAGGGAATTTAATACGGATATGTTTACAAGGATGTAGGGAAAAGATGGAGAAGTAGTAAGTAGGGTGTTTCCGAGATGACATTACCACATGTCAGGCTTTGGCATTACATTATACAAGGCATCGTCATTATGCATCGATTACTTACAGTATTTTATCCGTAACATTCGGTTAAACTTGTTTACATGGGTGCATCTATACATTTTGTTAATAAATGATTGTAAGCAGCTGGGCATGAGGCAACGTTTACAATTCACATTTATTTGACGAATCCTCATCTATATGTCGATTGCAGCAAAATGTAAGTATTTTAACCAAATTGTAAATCCAAAGCTTTGTACATTTACTCATGGATCAACCCAATTGGTGACTTGCATCTTAAGTAAGATATTAAATTGTAAACATTGTTACATATTGACATCAGTTTACATCTCAACAGAGCGATTAATCAATCGTGTTAGTCTTGAATGATGCCAGACATTTAATTTCCGATTTATGCATTAAAGGTGTCTGTTTTGTGTGCATGTATGTCTCTTCATGTTATTGTATACCGTAAAATTTTATTCCGCATCTCATTATTACGAAGTTCCTGCCTAAATTGGTTTATGGGATGAAATTTTTTTTTTCTCAAAACTCTTACAAGTTGCCTTTACACATGTGAACAAATTACATTTTTGTTTGACGGCATAATAAAAATCACTATAATTCCACAACTGAACAGTATAGCAAAATGAAACAGTCTGAAATGCTAATGATGCACGTCTTCAGGCCAAGCTTGGGACAATGCTTAAGGCGTTGTTTGCGTTCTGGCATGAGACGGTGCTCTTCACTGTACCCCAATTTATATTATAAATTAATCTAATGCTGTAAATATGATTTTTTATTTGCAGTGCAAAATGGCTTCGAGGTTTCCTTAACTACCAAACAATTTGAAAGATTAAGAATCGAAGAAATCATCCACTGGATAAGAAATAACAAAAAATAGAAAATGACAAATAAAATGTAAAAGCACCTGGAACGGCACGGTCAAAGCGTAAAACAAACGGACTTGGGCAAATTCATTTGAGTCTTCGCAACATCGTGCTTATTATTGTGAACATTAGAAGTAGGAAAATCATCTACTATTGTCATAAATAATGATTCTTGCTTGCTCTTTTATGAAGCTATATAACGGTATTTAAATTGCTGATTACATAACAATAATCACAACATAGTGCAGAATTCAGAAACACTCCACTTAATGTGGGGGATACGTTTCAATAAGTTCCAGTTTTTAACGAAACAATGCTAGTGAACACCTATGTTTTGCTGTAGGTGCATATTGGATCACATTGCGATCAAAACACCAGCACGCAAACATTGTTAATTAATCCAAAGATATTTACACATTTCACTTAGTATTTGAACACCCAGACAAGTATGTGGATTTCAATAAGCAGGCTCTGGGGGCGATTCACCCCGGAGGTATCTATTGAATCACATTCTTAATGAATTGATATTTACAGACTGCCCTGTCATATATCACACAGTATTTAAACACCCAGACAAGTATGAGGATTTCAATAGGCAAGCTCTAGGAGCCATTCGCTCCGGAGGTATCTATTGAATCCCACTGTTTACTTGGTGATATGCTGAGAAAATTTTCGATAGCAATCCGAGTAATGCGGTACTGATAAAGACTGATGCTACTTACGTGTGTTTGACAACATAATGATGGAATGACGCAGTGAATTTGGAACATTGTGAATGTTAATTTTGAGACATGGTCCAGCCTGTATTGTGAACTTTATAATACGTTTACAAGTCTAATATCATCCAATTTGCCATTTACTTAATATAACATATCTGAAATGTGGAGGCACAGAAAATTAAATGGAATTGCCTGAAATATGCATCTTTCTCATGTGAAAATTGTTATTAATGGCATGCTACAATTTCGTAAGTGCTATTTTTTGATACTGGTAGACATTTTTATTGGAGCTTAACAATAACCTTTAACGGTTGCGTTCACTGAATGCTCCAATGAGTGCTAAATAAAATTAAACGGTCATGTACAGTTTTTTTCTGCAGAAAATAGACCATTTTAGTTATTTAATATCACAGATCACAAATGAAGTTTTGGAGCTTCGTATACAACATGTTGCTCTCTTGCGAAAGCAGATTGTTAGCATCGAATACTGCTCCCACAATGACGATGACATGTCTTTGTAACTATTCTTAAAATAAACAACATATTACACAACCACATCAATGCATAATTGCAAGTTACTAAGTATGCCCACATAATATCCAAAGAATTTCTTGTACAAAATTTTCTATGCTTCACTTCAAAAACACTGCATTTATTCCTTTTCATAGTTCCTTCGATTTTGTTGGAAGCAAGGAATCGTTGATTTAGCTTCTACGTCTATATTATGGGTAACAAATCCATTTCGTTTATCATTTTTGCAATTTTTTAAAAATCTGCTGTGGTTCTGCACTCAATTTTCTTATATTTTGTTCGGTTTACTATAAAACGATTTAGTTTTAGCACGTATGTAGGCTAATCTAGCAAGTGAAACATGGAAACAGTGTCAATGATTTACTTGTTAGCATTTTTGCACCATGCTTTCTCATTAATTTCATGTCATATTTTGCATTTTCCGAATTTCTTCCTAAACAGCGAAGTGAAAATTATAGCAAATACACTACAATCGTACCCGTTTATTTGTTGCTGTACCTGAAGACACATTGGGACGTTTGATACATTTTCTAATCTGAAGTATTTATTTTTAATCATTTTATTTTTGGTCAGCATGTGGATTGGGAAATTGGCTTTGGAATGATACGTTCACTTACACAAATTTAATTGTTATTTTTCAAAAACTATGGTCGCAGAATGGGACAGGCCTGGGGTACATGTGGACACACGTAAATTACATATAAAACTCACAAACAAATGAAAATGTAATCTACATATATTTTTTTCAATACAACAAAATAATGTTCTTAAAAGATATTAAAGGAACTGAGATCTATTGGAAACTTCTTTATTGAGCTTGCACGACTTGTAGTATTGATTTCTTTGGGTTTTGGAAGTTTTATCTCAATTTGCTCAAACTCTAGCAAGTCCTTGTCAACCACTGCAGGAAATACAAAACCACTCCCCTTTTTTCTCAATAAACTGGTACCGGCTATCAATAATTTTTTCTACCTCGGCCACATAAAATCTGTTTTCTTTGTACAATACTTTACTTTACTACCAGTAAGTCTCCGATTAATATGTTTGGCGACTCGGTCACTGGGTTGGGTTGGGTTGGGTTGGGTCATAAATAACAATCTTGCTTTTACTTGACTTCTTGGTATTTTTACGTCATCAAATAAATTTTTCTTTCCTTTTGTTTAGTCTATTATTTTTTGATCAACACAATCTTTCTTCGGTGTTTCTGTAAGAATTCTAGATTTTCCTGGCTGTCTACTTTCTTTGTAGAAATTTTGTGCCTTGGGAAACGGTCGTATACTTCAGGAGTGATCACCAGAGCGCGGACATTATATGCAAGTCAACAGAGTCGGCAAGCGACGAACTCGATAGAGTATTTGATCACGCGAGGTGCATTAGCAATGCATCAGCGGTCGACTGGAACCGTTTCACTGGCGTTCGTACACAAGGGTACTAGCACAAACATCTCCGTACATCTCCGAAATCTTATTCTGTCCCAGATAAAGAATACACTTTTCGCAATGACAAAATTTCGAATGTTTTTGTACTCGAAGCTAGGACTTTTTATGTGAATAATACGCTTGTATAACGACAGATTTTCCTAAATTGTCCTGAGTGAAGGATGATCGCTTTGATGTCAATATGTCTTTAAATGTAGAAAAAGATCTTTCCACATCGCAACTTGCGACTGGAGGAAATATAAAATGAGGTACAAGGTTGGAATATTTAAAAAAAGTTACGTCGTTTGTAAAAGAGTTCGAAGATATTTGTTTTAAAATTGTAAAATCCGGGTTTCTTGCAATGACTGCATCAATTTTGTCGCTACATTGAGTTTGTAAAGGCCTGGTTATATTTTTCAGTAGTGTTAATAACGATTCAAGCTTGTCGATAGAAATTAACAGCTTAAATTCTGAGTCTCACAAAATGTAATAGCTTCTCATAATATAGAAAAAAATTTCTCAATAAATTTCAACTCAGAGTGTAAATTTTCATGAATTTGGAGTGACTTACAATCTTTAACACAGCATCTTCTAAATTGCTAACAAATAATTTTAATAAATTAAAATTTTTCGAAAAAAAGAATCCGGCTTCTAGCCTAGTGCCCCACCGTGTAACTACTGTGTACTTGTGGAGGTAACGAAATATTCGAACACATTTCCCTATATAACGATATTCTACTCGGGGCTTTCAACTAAATTTTTTTAAATAAGTTTATTAAAGAATTTATATTGGGAAAACTGTCACGAATAAATTTACAAACTCGATGCAATCCATGAGCAAAACACGTCAGGTGGGGCATATTAGGAAAATAATTCTTTAATAATTTTCCCGGTATTTAGCATTACACTAGCTGCGTCGGTTACGAATAACAAAATGTGCCAACATTAATATTGACAACACACCTATCCTTAATATCAGTGGTTTCCTCGGCACTAATCCAAACGTAGTTGTCTTGAATTTTGGATTTTATTGCCGTTACTACTTTTTCATACTGTTTTTGGAACATAGTACTTTCTGATGGTGGACTCATCGGGAATATTTCGTTCAGTATATTTGCTTAAAAAATTGCGAAGTGTTATTTAACTTTTTTAAAGGAATATTGGCGGAAATAAATGGTTCGCATAACTCATAAAAATTGTAATTGGAAGGCCCCGTTAAATTTTGTATATGTTTTTTAGTTTTCAAATGTTGGTTTAAGGACCCGATACATTTTATACATTTTGATCGCAAGTGTTACAGAATACTACGGTTTCACTCATAAGTAAAACACTAAAATTCTCCAACAAACGGATCCATGTTTTTTAACAAACAAAAATAAACAAACTTTCTCAATTAACCCCAAATGCTGGTTAAAATAAAAGATAAAAATTAAATACAGCAAAGAAATAAACAACTATTTTAAACATAAGACACTCGTGCCCAAATAAACTAAAATTCAACCAAGAGGTAAGAAATAAAAAATATTCAACGAGCAGAAAATTGGGGGCGATGAGAAATGCAAGAGTACTTTTAAAGGGATCGATGCACGTGTTGTCAGAGCGAAGAATAATACGGATCTGATGCTACGACTTCTAATAAACTGTACGCGCAGTCTAACCAAGCGCCCAGTGATGAACCTTCACTCGGCGGCAATGACGACGATTTTAAATCTGCATATAATGTCCGCGCTCTAGTGATCACCCCTTCTGTCAAACTAAGGCGACTGCTTGTAGACGAAGTGTTCATTAAAACTCAGCTGATCTGCTGGCTGACATTGTGATGTCTTTCCATTTCTTGACTGAGTGTATTTGTATAGTAACATATGCAGCCGCAAAATCATCTCTCGCAAAAATATTTGTGTTATATGGCACAATGCCACATTGCTAAACCCCGAGCAAATATTATACAAACTAAAAGCTTTATAATAGGCTTGATCGGCTAATTCTGCGATTTCATAAATGGACACCCGTTTGCCAGGATTGGAAATAAGCCAGTCGTTGAAAGACATGTTTCAATTAAGTTTTAAAAGGTCCACACAGGCACACATCGAGAGGTTGAAGACGATGTGTAGAATCGGGTGGAAATGTTACAAATATTATGCCATTGTCTCTACAGAAAATTATTGTCTCCAAACCCATGTGTGATTTGTGCTTCTACAAATAATGATGCCGTCATCCAACCGGATCCTGATTTGTTCGATAATCCCATATACCGGCTGGTCTTTAGCCACTGGCGGCACTGTATTTCCGAAGGCATTAATGATGGCGACTCCAGTTTCGTCAGGGTTATAAATATTTTCTGGTGATATTCTATATTTGTCTAAAGCAATTTGCAAATTATCGAAAAATTATTTTACGCTGGTTTCGTTAATTCAACCCAACCCAACCCAACTGTTTTCAGGTTTTCTTAAAGAAAAGATTTCATCCAGTCCAAACCCGCTTTGCTGTTCATAGACCAGCTTGTTGGATATTTTCTGTTCAGTTTTTGAGCAATCTCAAAAGCTAGTCTCTGTGCTTGTGAATACGTCAGCCCGTAATGTATTTTTGAACTTTGCATTGCATACTCGCATAATTGTTTTTCCTGGCTTGCGGTAAAAACTTGTTGGGGGCTTTATTTCAACTGAAATGGCCATTGAAATAATATTTTTGAATCGTTTCGCACTGTGGCAAGATCCATGGTTCTAGGCTACATGTCGTTATTGGCATTCTCTTTCTCTACGAATTCATGTTCTTCGGTCGATTGAACGGCAAGAGACTCCCCTGTTTCCCCATCTTTGTTTTCCGATATAATGAACTTATTCAATCTGTTTAACCCGTAACTGATGTGAAGCCATTTTAAGTACGCGCACACTGTTCACCGGTCAAATTGACCGCCACGTTTATATCGTGTTTTATCTATATTATCTTTACATTAAAGGGTGATACGTTTCGCTAATTACATCATTAGACTCTTGATTATAATATTTATTTCAACAAATCCCTTCCCTCCTCCATTCCAAAAATAAATAAATAAAAAGAACAATCCGATAAAATTAAAGCATTTATTCCATTTAACATAATCATATTAAATTTATAAAATTAAAAAGAAGCATATTATATAGACAAATGATATATCTAACAGAAAAAATTCCTTGCAAATATCCCTAGAACATTGTGAGCACACAGATTTTTTTGCAAGTTATACGACCATGTGATGATTTTCTTTCTATTTTAGCAGGACACAAATAACAAGTCTTACTCTTCGGCAATTTTCCTGTTTCAGTTTGTAATCCATCAGTTGCAGATACGAGTATATCAATTTTTAAAATTCGTTTAATAATAAATCTTTCTGGTGCTGTATGGGTATTCATCAAACGACGTACAATTTCTGATTTTACTAATTGGAGGGTTGTTTTATGAAATTAATTCGTTTCAATGCCAAATTATTTTTACATGCACTGCAAAGTATTGACACTACTAATATCCAATATTCTGAAAAATATCGCCGTAGGCCATTGCCTTGTTCTTCGACTAGAACAATAAATCGCGCATTTCTCATCCAGAGCATCAACTCCAGCCTTAGTCGAATTGTACATAATAATTTCTGGTTTATTTGTAACGGGGTCAGTAACTTTTGAATTATGCATAGAACTTATTAACAAAGCTGGTTTACTTGGAACGTGAAATGAAACCAAAGCGATACCTGACATAAAGCCATACACATTTGAACCACTTGGTATGTGTTTGCTAGGCTGAAATTCTGCTGGAATTTCTCTTTTATTCTTTTTTATGGTACCAGCATAAGTAATACCTTTTGTCTCCAATAGTTGAACATGGCCTATTGATGTAAACCAATTGTCAGCAGTTATATTGCGATTAGTCATTTGAATTGGTTTTAAAAGTCTTATTACAGATTGAGTCGGTTTAGGTAACTCTTGTTCTTCTGGTGAAAGAGTGCGACCGTCTGATTCTTTCCCAGAATATATATACAGGCTGTCCCTAAAATGCGTGGACATCACTTAACCACAGATTCCTGGTTCGAAAATAAGACGATTTAACTAAACTTATCTATATGCAATTACGTTTCGTTTAGCTAGTATACTGCTTCAAAGTCCTTTCAAGAAAAAAATATTTTGTCCATAACGACAGAACGCTTAGATCGATTTGGATAATATTCGGCATTGTACTCCTCACGGATGTAGGTCATCTTTCAAGGTGATATTAGTTATTATCAGTAGACCATTAGTGTACGAAACAATGGTAACCCGGCATAAACCAGTCAAAAACTTTTTAATGTGAAGGCCAATAACTTTCAAAAAAATAGTCTCAGAAAGAGGCGTTCCATAGTATTTTTTTTTGTTACTTTGTAATTGATGATATCTGTTAAGGTTTAGACACAAAAAAATAAAATCTGAGGGACCGCGCACTGCATCTCTTAAAACAAATGTAATCTAGCAGTATGATATTCTAAGAAAGAAATGAAGATATGATATGTATTAGTGACAAGTAAGCGTAATTTTAATGACAGTAGCTGTTGTTTATCAATTGTGAAGTGTCTCAACTTTCTGTTGGTGTTAGCTAGTGATTTTTAGCAGTTAATATTCTTCATTATTTCCGTAATAATGGCTGTAAACTACACTAACGCTGAGCAAACGGATATGTTGATGGTTTTAGGATATTGCGAAGGAAATTGTCGCAGCAGTGTTAGAATGTACAACGAAAGGTTTCCAAATCGTCGCGTGGCCAATCATAAAACTTTTGGAAACATTGAAAGACGCCTTCGCGAAACGGGAAAATTTTCACCGAGCACAGCTGATCGTGGACGTGCTCGTACAATTCGCACCCCCAGGATTGAGGAAGAAATTCTGGAAATAGTAGAAGAAAATCCAGAAATAAGTAGTCGATGCTTAGCATTGCAAGCAGGCATTTCAAAGAATGTTGTTCATAGAGTTCTTAAAGAACAATTGCTATATCCTTACCATATACAAAACGTCCAGGAGCTTTTGCCAGCTGATACCATCGCGAGTCTTGAGTTTTGTAGATTCGTACAAGAAAGAAGAGCTGAAGATGTCAATTTTCATACGAAAATTCTCTTCACTGATGAGGCGTGCTTCACAAGGAGGGGTATCACAAATTTGCACAACGAACATGTGTATGCAATTGAAAATCCACATGTCTGCAAGCAACGCCACTTTCAACATGAGTTTAGAATGAATGTATTGGTAGGGATAATCGGCAGTTTCGTCATAGGCCCTGTCATTTTACCAAATCGTTTAAATGGAGAGAATTATTTAGACTTCCTTATAAATACCTTACCAGATTTATTGGAACACTTGCCGTTAGATCTTAGACGCGACATGTGGTTTCTACACGATGGAGCACCACCTCATTTTACATTGGACGTTCGGAATCATCTTCATGTACGGTTTCCTAACAAATGGATAGGCAGAGGAGATGATGCTCCTGCAAAATGGGCACCTCGTTCACCAGAATATTTGCGATTCTTTTATGTGGGGAGCTCTAAAAAGCAAAGTGTATTCTCGTCCTATAAACACACAGGACGAACTTTGGGCCAGAATACAGAACGCTTCACAATCCATTAAGAATAATGCAGAAATGTTACAACGAGTACAATTCAATTTTTGCGTCGAATCAACCTTTGTATCCAGGAAGATGGTGGTCACATTGAGCATTTACTGTAGATCTAATAAAGTACATACTTGTTACTAATAAATATCATAACAAATTGCCTTATCGTCATTTATTTCTTAGAATATCATACTGCTAGATTACATTTGTTTTAAGAAATGCAGTGCGCGGTCCCTCAGATTTTATTTTTTTGTGTCTAAACCTTAACAGACTTACATTACAAAGTAACAAAAAAATACTATTGAACGCCTCTTTTTGAAACTATTTTTTTGAAAGTTATTGGCCTTCACATTAAAAAGTTTTTGACTGGTTTATGCCGGGTTACCATTGTTTCGTACACTAATGGTCTACTGATAATAATTACATAATATCACCTTAAAAGATGACCTACATTCGCGAGGAGTACAATATTATCCAAATCGATCCAAGCGTTCTGTCGTTATGGACAAAATATTTTTTTCTTGAAAGAACTTTGAAGCAGTATACTAGCTAAACGAAACATAATTGCATATAGATAAGTTTAGTTAAATCGTCTTATTTTCGAACCAGGAATGTGTGGTTAAGTGATGTCCACGCATTTTAGGGACACATGTATATCCATTCAAGAAGTAATGAGTTTTGCTATCTGCAAGTGACATTATTTTTATTCCATGTTTACATGGTTTATTTGGCTTGTACATACGGAACTTGCATCTACCACGAAAACTTACTAGCATTTCATCAATCGTTGCACATTCTCCCACACTGTAAAGTTCCTGACAATTTCTTACAAAAGATTCAAATATAAAGGATATTGGTGCTGTAGGATCCAGTATTTTTTAATCTCAGTGTACAAGGAAAAACAGGAAGCGACATTTACTCGTAACTGCTCGAAAAATGTCCCTTCCTGAACCATCAGTTGCAAAAATTGCATTGACATCTTCATGGTTTGATTTGAATGCAGAAGAAAAATAGAGCAATCCTAGAAAAGCCTTTAGTTCAATCATATCTTACTTTTAGTTCTGGACGATTTTGCTTGTTGTATTTTTCTCTCTCTTTCAATTCGAGTATTACTCCAACGCAAAACTTCAGATAGAATATTGTTGCCCATAAGTAAATTCCACATTTCTTCTGGAGTTGCACTTTCTAGTCTAGCGCGTCCTCGTAAACCACGGAGCTGAGATATTATGTTGCGATAACTAGGCCTGCCAGCCGGATCCGGATAATTTTGGATCCGGATAATAAAGTATCCGGGTATCCGGATAGTGCTGCTTCGGTTCCGGATCCGGATCCGATATCCGGATATCGGATCCGGATCTTCGAATCCGGATCTTCGGATCCGGATATCGGATCCGGATATCAGATCCGGATATCGGATCCGGATATCGGATCTGGATATCGGATCCGGATTTTTGCAATCATTTAAAAGCGATTAGCTATGGGATATTTATTGCTACGTATACGTTAGGATATAAATTAAGAGTACGTGTGGAACATCATCGTGCTGTCTACCAAAGAAACACAAAATTATGTTACGAAATCGAAGCTGCAGGTATCAATCCTTACACCATAAAATTACGATATTCTAACATATGTAGCAAAAGTTTTGGGAAAATTGTTCGTATTATTTTTTTTCGTATTAAAAATAATGCAACAAACTTACCATTAGATATTGAGAATCTGTAAAGTTGCTCCTGTAGTTCGACAAAACATTTATGTTTACAAAGTTTTACAAAATGTCTTACAAGTTAGAATTGCGGAAAGATATTAACAATTTGGTTGGCCACATACCCAAACGTGACATTGTCACCATTGATAGAAAGCAAAATATTTCTAAGACAATTTACCGCGTCATATGAATATTCCCAAGACGGGTTATGAGCGGAGTTTCAACGAGAACATAACAAAATATAGAAAATGACAAACATTTTAGAAACCATGCTACGACAATTTTAGACGACGAAAAATATATTGATTTTAAGAAATTTGTATTGTATTTACCGGTGTCCATATACTTCCTGACAATTTCTTACAAAAGATTCAAATATAAAGGATATTGGTGCTGTAGGATCCAGTATTTTTTAATCTCAGTGTACAAGGAAAAACAGGAAGCGACATTTACTCGTAACTGCTCGAAAAATGTCCCTTCCTGAACCATCAGTTGCAAAAATTGCATTGACATCTTCATGGTTTGATTTGAATGCAGAAGAAAAATAGAGCAATCCTAGAAAAGCCTTTAGTTCAATCATATCTTACTTTTAGTTCTGGACGATTTTGCTTGTTGTATTTTTCTCTCTCTTTCAATTCGAGTATTACTCCAACGCAAAACTTCAGATAGAATATTGTTGCCCATAAGTAAATTCCACATTTCTTCTGGAGTTGCACTTTCTAGTCTAGCGGGTCCTCGTAAACCACGGAGCTGAGATATTATGTTGCGATAACTAGGCCTGCCAGCCGGATCCGGATAATAAAGTATCCGGGTATCCGGATAGTGCTGCTTCGGTTCCGGATCCGGATCCGATATCCGGATATCGGATCCGGATCTTCGAATCCGGATATCGGATCCGGATATCGGATCCGGATATCGGATCTGGATATCGGATCCGGATTTTTGCAATCATTTAAAAGCGATTAGCTATGGGATATTTATTGCTACGTATACGTTAGGATATAAATTAAGAGTACGTGTGGAACATCATCGTGCTGTCTACCAAAGAAACACAAAATTATGTTACGAAATCGAAGCTGCAGGTATCAATCCTTACACCATAAAATTACGATATTCTAACATATGTAGCAAAAGTTTTGGGAAAATTGTTCGTATTATTTTTTTTCGTATTAAAAATAATGCAACAAACTTACCATTAGATATTGAGAATCTGTAAAGTTGCTCCTGTAGTTCGACAAAACATTTATGTTTACAAAGTTTTACAAAATGTCTTACAAGTTAGAATTGCGGAAAGATATTAACAATTTGGTTGGCCACATACCCAAACGTGACATTGTCACCATTGATAGAAAGCAAAATATTTCTAAGACAATTTACCGCGTCATATGAATATTCCCAAGACGGGTTATGAGCGGAGTTTCAACGAGAACATAACAAAATATAGAAAATGACAAACATTTTAGAAACCATGCCACGACAATTTTAGACGACGAAAAATATATTGATTTTAAGAAATTTGTATTGTATTTACCGGTGTCCATATACTTTACGTTTTTATTAATATTAGTATACTTTCGAACACGTACCTGTGGTGGGTTGTTTTCTTTTTAACGTTACGTTACATACTCTTTAAAATTATGTTACATTAATCTTTAACACGTCATAATGTTTATAAAATTATTCGAGGTGTTGACTTTGTCGTTTAACATTTAAGAAAACACTTCACTCTCAACATATGTCTCGCGTTTAACTGCATCATCATTACAACAACGCACATCAGGTACGTATTCCAAAGTATACTAATATTAATAAAAACGTAAAAAGATATTGCATTATTTAACTCCGAAATAAAAGGAAACGAAGGCTTTTATACAGACAACATTGAGGACGTTCCATGTAATATAAGTAAGGCATAAGAAAAAAGGGTAATTTGAGGACAAGGTACTAGCGTGGTGCGCCATTTCGGAAGCTGGTTTTTCAAGACCTTCTGTTGGGTGAATTAGGGGCGAAGCTGTAAATGAAGATATTTATATTCGAAATTAATTCAAATTAATGAAGTTTATTCAAACGCATTATGCTAATGATAATATTATGTTCTGGACGCATCGTGCCATTATGCGAGAAGAACCCTACATTGATTAAGGCAACAAGATATATCATGAGCATAACCACCAGAATGTTTCACAGGCATGTCCTATAGAAAAGTTTACGACGATGGGTGGGAAGCCCAAACTGAAGAACTACGACCAAGAATTTGCCAAAAGGTTCGAGAATTTAACAAACTTACTATCCAAAGGCTGATGTGAGATAATCGCACCAATTAGCGAACCATTGAAACACATAGCCATTTAGCTGCTATGTGAGGCATTAGAAGAAAAAACTCGTTCAGATGGTACTGATGTTTCCGGAATACACAAATATATTTTTGCTAATCAATTTAGATACAGATACTTTGTTGTGCGTTCTTTCCACCATCTAAACGGGCAGCTGTGTTTTGTGATTTGATTTTCGAAATGATAATTATCCAGATCAGATTTATTTTCAACGTCTGTGTCATCCCGGAATAAAAAATTGAAAGCAGAATTACTTGATGTAATTCTTACTTCGTTATGTAAAAATTATTTACAACTACCCGTTGTTCTGCACTTAAAAATTATTTGTATCGCGGCTCTAAGGTTGAAGCAATATCAGCAACAAGATCATACGTTTCAAATCGCTTTATAATTTCTCGATTCACACAATTTTTAAAATTTTTTGCTGTTATTGAGTCATCTTTATTAACCAATAAAAAGTTACTTTTTAATGAATTGATAAGTGGTTTAATTACTGAAATAGTAGCATTGCTTGATGATGACAAAAGCGTTGTTGCCATTTCGTATGGTTTGAGTAATGTGACCATCTCTTCAATTAATAACCAATCATCATCACTTGTAGAGAGGATAGTTGCAACTTTAATGTTCGTTGTAGTTCGATCGGATAAAATAAAAATCGGATACAAAATGCAGAGTTCCATCTGGTTTTGACGTACTGGACTAGTTTATTTTGTTCAATTCTAGTTGTTTTTGTTTATTTTCTAAAGCAGCTGATGCTACTGTAGAGTGGTGAAAATGCGTAACGATGTTACTACATTTTTGAATCACATGTTGCAAATTATCATCTTCAAAAGATTTGTTTATACAAAGAATAGTATGAGCGAAACAGCATATACTATGACCAAACGACGTGCTCGTTTTCACGGGAGAGCTAATATTAGCGACATTGTCGTGAACAACTGCTACAACTTTATCTTCTATTTGCCAATCGACTAATATTTTTGACAGACGTTCTTGCAAGTTTGTAGGTGTTTGTCTTTCTGCCGTTTCCTCTGTGGTCAGAGTAATAATCACAAATTCCCAATCTGAAGTAACAGTGTGTAATGTCACGGTTATGTAAGATTTTGTATATCTAGATGTCCACGTATCAATGTCACGTTTGGGTATGTGGCCAACCAGATTGTTAATATCTTTCCGCAATTCTAACTTGTAGGTCATTTTATAAAACTTTGTAAACACAAATGTTTTGTCAAACTATAGTAGCAACTTGACAGATTTTCAATATCTAATGGTAAGTTTATTGCATTATTTTTAATACGAAAAAAATAATACGAAAAATGTTTCCAAAACTTTTGCTACATATGTTAGGATATCGTAATTTTATGGTGTAAGGATTGATACCTGCAGCTTCGATTTCGTGACATAATTTTGTGTTTCTTTGGTAGACAGCACGATGATGTTCCACACGTACTCATAATTTATATCCTAACGTATACGTAGCAATAAATATCCCATAGACAACCGCTTTTAAATGATTGCGAAAATCCGGATCCGAAATCCGGATCCGATATCCGATATCCGGATCCGATATCCGGATATCGGATCCGGATAGTAAACTATCCGGATATCGGATATTCGGATATCCGGATACTTTCGGATCCGGATATCCGAATCCTAAAATCTTCGGATATTAGCAGGCCTAGCGATAACCTTCAATCAAGGACGTCTTTAACTGCAGCGACAATGTCTTCCTCAGATATGTATGTACGCACCATTTTTATGTCCGGAAACATTTTTTTAATTTTATTAGGCGGGGCAATGTGATCCTTACTTTTTGCCCCAGGGTGCCCCTCGTGACTTTAATCAGCATAAGATCATTTGCAAAAAAATAGGTTATGTTTATAGAGCAAATGAAACTGGGAACATCAACCTAATTATTGTGTGTTCTTAGTAGGCAACTAGTTTTAAACGATTTTCATATTATATAAAAAAATATCCACTCACCAATTTTGAACCAAATTTTAACAGAAACCGTATGTCACAAAACGGAACGAAACCCTTAGTGGACGTGAAGCAAGGGATTGCCATCTGGTACACTCTATTAAAAGCAAAAACAACAAGTAATGACACCACAATTTGAAATGTCCCATTGTGCCCCCCTCTCCCCTACACGTGATCCACATTTATTTTCACCGTAAAGCGTGTTTAAATATCGTACACGATCTACATCTAATGATTTCTTATTTAAACTATCGTAAATATGATTTACATAACCATCATAGTATGTGCAAAGCCAATGTAATATTTTGCGTTAACCTCCGCTAAATAAAATCTGTATGTTTGCAGACCCTCTAGGAATGGGTTGAATACGTTCCGGAAGTTGTAAGTATGCAGTACATTGTGGTTTTAAATTAGTTTGCGTTGCAACAATCCTTCCGAATAAGTCAATATACAAATGTTCTAAATATTGTCCTGGATTGAGAACAGTATTTAACTCATGTGGTAATAATATGTCAGGCATAAAATCTGGTGTTCCTAAAAACTGGGCTGTCTTCACTTTGATAACTTGCATATTTTTACTTTCTTATACTTTATGTATAAGTAGTGTAATTCAGGGAGACATGGCCCACATTTCGAAAAAAAAAATGTTAAAACTTCATCACTTAATCACGTTTATTGATTTTTATTCGAAAACTAAATATAAACTACAATGTAAAAATCATACAAAACAAGCGTTAATTCTTCTAAAACAAAAAGGTTTCGGGCCATCTAACCCGTAGTGTCTGGGTGAGATGGTTCATGACTTCAACTAACTCAATTTTACTGGATTTATTTTATTTAGTATAGTTCCAGGAGTTTCCTTTTTGGGTGTGTTCTCATTAGTAATTTGTGAACAACTCGGAAGGTTGAAATCTGGCTCTGGGCCATTTCAATTTGTTTATCTACTTATTCTATTGACGCGTTCTGATTTTTGGGTATTTTTTCTGTCAAGAAGGCATAATCTGGAATTCCGTCTAGATTAAAAGGCCCTAGCTCTAAATGCTGAAACTCCATTTTCTACAGTTCTACACCAGCACTCTGACAAAAAGTTTCAAATTGCAATCTTGTTAGCCTTCTGGTTTGAAGAAGAAGAATTTGCAAAAAATCGGCTAGCTGTGTTGCCGTCGTTGGTATTTCTAAATCCTTTGAAACATTTTTGAATTGCCGATTTCCCCATTTCCACACTTTTTTTGTCCGCCTCGGATCGCGCCTGCCATTTTTAATGTGTAATTTATATACTATATGTACAAAATTCTCGATAAAATGTATCCACGCGTGTAATGTGGCTAAACCATACTGAAATTGTGTTTCATCGGCTGGCAATGACATAACCTCCTGAAGTTTGTTGAATTCTTTGGCGTGGCTCCACACAAATAGCATCGCATGTTCGATTTTGTAAGTGTAATCGTGTTTCTAACTTTTCCGTCAATCATTGTAAAAAGTAATTTGTATGTCACAGTAATGTCTTTTCTATCAATAATCGTTTCAAGTGGAACAAGCGTATTTGATCATCCATATATTTATTTTCCTGCAAGGTTGAGGTAACGTTTTCGCGAATATACTCTATTTTTACTGGACTACAAAATCGGGGAGACGAAGGTCGTCGATTTTGCCAAATAAATAGGTCTGGGTCTTCAATGTTCGTTAATTGTAACGGTACAAGTGATGTTAATAGCATACTCGAATCTGAAGCATTCTCGTCATCAAATTTTTGTTTGTACTGACTTTGACGGGAAGAACCGTCGAATCCATATTTTACAATCAAAAGTAAATCTGTTACTTTTTCTGGAGATAAAATTTTGATTGCGGTGTTTTATGTTGAAAGAATTCTGCTTGTTCTGTGATCCAACAAAGATTGTAAAGGAACTTTCGATGCGTTCTCAGTAAGCTCAACACCTGGCGGAAAACAACGAGATTTCGCCTCCGCAACTCTATGATATGATGGATACACACGCCATTCTCCAGTTCTCTTTTTCTTATCAACCGATACGTCTTCCTCGTCATTTTACCTTCAACAAGATCGGAAAGGGCAAGATCACCAGAAATTTCCGTACACGGAAAAGCTTCAGCAGATTAAACCGCTCTCTTGCATTTCGCAACTTCAGACGAGGGCCTAGTTGCGATGCCCTTGATAACAGCAGTTTCGGCAGCTCCGGATGCACGAAAACCCATGCAGGTTGCAAACGATAACTCCACCGAGTTAAGTGTTTTTAGTCAATTTTCCGACCTCCGCCTCTTTGCTCTGTCTGCCTCAACCTTCGTAGTAGATTCTATGGCGCCGCCACACTAGAAAAATGCATTACAATCTTTATTATATAAATGGAAAATGAAATAAAATAACTGTAATTTTGTAATAAATAAATTTTATAATAACTTTCAACTAATCATTTTTAATATGTACTAAGCAATAATTTGTATTATCAAATATACTTATTGTTTAATTTTAACGTCAGTTTAATTGTTCCTTTCAGCCAATTTGCATTTTTGTTTAAGAACCAATTCGGTAACTTTCCCTCCATTTGGTTTTCATTACAGTGAGGAACTGCCAATCTCGATCGATCTCATTACTATTTTAGTAATTTAACAAAAATTATAAAATAAACAATATCGGTAAATGTTAATACAAGGTGGCTACGAAAATTGAAATCACTTTTCCACTTTTGCCCAAAAGAGGGAACTACAAGAGAAAATTAAATGAAATTGCTGGCAACATTGCCTTTTTTACGTAACCATGTTTTGAAAAATATCGCGTCCTCAAAACTTTCGAAATATTTTATTTAAAAATTAGTAATAACCATCAGTTTCAAAAACAAATAACGTAAATAAAATGAAAAGCGATCAGCAAAAACAAAAATATCTACTAATATTATCGGTGCTCAAATTGATGACCACGATTCTCTGTACATAATTCTAGCCTCCTTTGAAAGGATCTACAAATTTTACTGCATAATTCAGGAGTGAACGTTTGAAACGCTTCTTGAATCATCACCTTCAAAGTTTCCACGTCCTCAAAAGCATTATGAAGGTATACCAAATCACGCACAATTCCCCAAACATTGAAGTCCATTGGTGTTAAATCACATGACCTCGCAGGCCATTCTATCGGACCTCTTCGACCAACCCAAGACTGGCGAAAATGATCATCTAAAAACTCTCGAACTTGTACAGCATAATGAGGTGGAGCGCCGTCTTGTTGCAGAATTACATCCGGTGGACAGTGTAACAAAATAGCTGGCATTATTTTTCTACGAGCAGAGCTAAATAAACATCTCCAGTAATATTATCGTCAATAAAAAATGGGCCAATAATTCCTCCACTCCAAATTCCAGCCCAAACGTTTATTCCAGGCGATTCAAAATCTTTTTCAATGATTACATGGGTATTTTCGTCAGAATAATAAACGCAATTGTGGCGATTAATTCGACCACACAAATGAAATTTAGCTTCATCAGACCACAAAATACGATCAAGCAAAAAATTTGGATCAACTTCATCGACCAGCAAACTCTGAAATTCCTCGCAAAATTGCAATCTTCGATCGGGATCATCTTCGTTCAAAGCATGCACAAACCTTGGTCGATAACATTTTAATCCAATCTGACGAATAATTTTCTGAATCGATCGTCTACAAAACCTAAACTCTTGAAAGTTGCCTCTGGGATGTTGAAGGTTTGTCCAGCAAATGGTTGTGGACTTCAACTGCATTTTCAACAGTCACAACATATTTAAATCTACCACTCCTGTTCTTATGCTGATTTGTAACATCCCCAACCAGTTTAAACTTTTTAATGATTTTGATAATCCCACCAAGCGTTGGTTGTAACTGATTAGGATATGTTACACGCCAACGATCCTGCACTCTTAATGCTGCAGTTCTATCAGAGCGACCTTCTTTAGCAAGATAATACCATTTTACGATGTTTATTCGCTGCTCAATATTGAAATTCATTATGGACAAATATTGACAGTTGTTTGACAGCTGTTGACAGTTACACGAAATATTGAATTCCATGTTGCCATTTAATCGAATATATTTTTTAGAACCGCAAATTTGTTGTAAAAACAGCGACATCTCTTGGCAATTTGAAGAAAAGTGACTCCAATTTTCGTAGCCACGTACATCCATCTTTAAACGAGTTATAAATGTTAATTACATTTAACAACAAACGAAATATATTCTTCTTACATTCGTCAATACTGTCCATTTTGCCAAAATGAAAACAAGCATTTAGAGCAAAAGATATTCTTGTTTAAACACCACTGTGAATTCCCGTGATTCCCACGAGGCGAGAGCGCTGCACAACCTCGGTGATACACGTGATATATGAGGGCCGATTTCATTATGGACCCGTACCGATATACAGTAGCACCACCTCTACCATATTAATGGATACTAAACATGAAATTACGAACTTAATTTTTTCGATTTTTGTCCGTGTTTTTTGTGAAACTAGCCAAAGAAACTCCTTCCGATTTTCTAATGCTAAGATCTGCATCTTGTGTAACCAGTCGTAACCAGCTAATCTTCTCTTTGTTAAAACGGTTTTTAATGTTCACTTGTTCAGCCATATTAAAGCCCATAGATCTGACAGACTCACGAGTCGGAGCAAAACTTTTGCTTTGAAGTATTTTATATGTGATCACAGCTTTTTTTAATTTCTTCACCCAAAGACGAAGAAGATGGTCCTAAACATTTCTTTTCAAAATCATTGTTTTTCATACGTCGTCTTAGCGTAGGACGTGGAATGTTAAAATTTCTTGCAGCTTGGTTCACTCCCATACAAATTTTGTACTGCTTCTGCAGCTTGTATGAGCTGCTTCTTTGTCAATGCTCCTATTTAGCATGCTGTTTTGCTTGTATATATATATATATTATTTATATTATTTTATTTATATTTGGTAGGCATAGCTGGGGAAATAATCAGCAGATAATTATTGTTGTCGTGATTTTGGACCATCTATCGAGCGAGCCGTCTCACCCAAAAGTACGGGACAGATGGTGCACATTTTTCCCGCAAATAAAGAATACAACGGACGAAGCCAAATATTTAACACAACATCAGAAACACGTTGATCAGTTATGCATCAGTAGCAGACTTAAAAAGTTGAATTTCATACAAATGATGAAACATTAACGTAATGCTACAAAATTTCAAGTACCTTGCAATATTCAAATAATAATAATAATAATAACAATAAAACTCACTCAGTATTTTAACGCCACTATCAACTCTTTTTACTATTTTACGATGTAACGACTTATTTTGAAAGCAATACCTCAACCGGAAGTGATCGTTTACTCTTATCACCGTTTTCCTTATCTCGAGAACGGTACCAGTTATCAAAAAAAAATGTTCTTACATAAGTTAAAGATATAGTTTTAAACAACTTTCATTAGAAAAGTTATTTCGAAAAATATAATATAACTAAGTATTATATAAGAAACTTCAATGCGGAATTATAATCGGTTGTGACTACTTCTAACGGCAAAGTTAATGAAAGATTATATCCGTCTACAATTTTGTTTGAAAATGAATTGCCGTTACTACATCTCATATCAAAGTTAAAATTTCCACTAACCACAAGATCGTTCCCCAAATTGCTGTTTTATTGATAATTTATGAAAAGTTTTTTCAAACATCGCATGGGATGTATACGGCGGTTTATAACCTACAATAATACTGCATTTTCAACCTGGAAACTAATAAATTCAATGAGACATGGACGATTATTATTTTGTTTTGTTTCTAATACATTTAAGCACAGTTAATTTTGTTAACTGAACATGATGACTCATCGAAATCTGACAGGCAAATTGATGTCAGCTGATGAGCAGTGGTCTATGCAATATGAAGATTATTGTATTTACAATATTATGTAAATTACTTGTAACACACAACCATTTCTTAAAGAAGTTTATTGCATTATTGAAATACAGTAGCGGTCATAAGTATTTACACAACATGTTTTTTGGTCACAACTTTTTCGAATCTTAATATTTTTTCCTGATTTTTTCGCCAGATATTTCTCATGGGTCTATCGACCAGCTGGAAACAGGAAAATCACAAGGCTTTCTAATCAACTGGTTTATTAACATAAATCCACCTGGACGTAAATCACGAAAATTAACATATAATATTCAACGTTGACAAAAAGTACCAAAATATATTCCAAATGACTAAAAACAACAATAATAGTGAAAAGACGGTTTAGTACTTTGTGGGATAGCCCTTTGCCTTAATCACGGCACGACAACGAGACGGCATGGAGTCGATTAGCTTCTGAATGCACGCAGGGGTGATTTGATTCCATTTATCCTCCAATTGTGACATCTTCTGCTTCGGATTTGATGCCTTAATACCCTTACATTTCCTGCCCAGCTCCTCCCAGAGATGTTCGATGGGATTAAGGTCCGGTGACTGAGATGGCCAGTCCATGACAGTCACTCTTCTCTGCTTCAACCAATCTGTGACGAAGGCCGAACGATGCTTAGGGTCATTGTCCTGCTGGAATATCCATCCTCTACCCAAATGACCCCTCGCATGTGGAAGCATATTGTTCTCCAGAATGTCCTTGTACATGAATCTGTCCATATTGCCCTTTACCTCGACGAGAGGGCCGACTCCGTCCAGAGAGAAACACCCCCAAACCATCACACTCCCCCCTCCGTGTTTTACGGTGGGAAGCTGATAGCGAGGATTGAATCTCTCATTGTCTGGACGACGCACATACATAATGCCATCACTGCCGAAGAGTAGATATTTGCTCTCATCTGAAAACAGAACCTTTCGCCAGTCCTGAGTTGTCCAGTGGAGGTGCTCCTTGGCGAACTTCACTCTAGCGACGCGGTTCTTTTTGGAGATGAGTGGTTTCTTGGCAGGACGACGACCAATGAGTCCCTTGGCTCTTAAGCGACGTTGGACAGTCGTAACAGAGAGAACGACACCGTGGACTGTCTCCAATTCCCGCTTAATATCGACGGCATTGAGCATTGGGTTGGAAGTGGAGATGCGGACAATGAGGGAATCGAGCCTGGAAGATGTTTTCAAAGGCCGACCTGGACGGTGAATACTCTTGTGGGTCTTGCGCGTCTTGTAGAGAGACAATACGTTGTAGATCGTCTTTCTGCACACACCGAATTGCTTGCAGAGGTCGTTGACATGGATTCCCATGGAATGGCCGTCGTAGATCGCCTTACGCATGCCAGTGGTGAGCTCACGTGTCTTACCCATCTGAAATAAACAAATAAAAGACTTCAGAAAATAACATTACAGCAGAAAAAAAATTAAAAAACAACGAAAAATGAAAAAAAAATTGAATCTAGTAAAATACACTTTTCTGGCGCTTTCTACCGTAACCGCCGCACAGCGTCCCACACTAAAATTGGCTAAAAGCCAATACGGGCATCGGAACCGCGACCATCCAAAACCTTTACTCAAGAAAATTCACCAAAAAATATTGAGATTCGAAAAAGTTGTGACCAAAATACATGTTGTGTAAATACTTATGACCGCTACTGTAAATATTAATTTCCATAAAAATAAATTCATATGTATATGCTTTTATTTTCTTGCAAATTAATGTAATGTTGGAGTTAATAGATTATTTATTGTTATATTATATTATATTGAATTATTTAAATAATGGAGTTATCGCAAAAGTCTACAATAAAACCAATAACTACTCTCTTAATATAGACAAATGTCACCACTAAATGTAAATTAATAAAATTTCTAAACAAATGACTAAAAACAATTTATTAAACAAGAGAACAATAATAAAGGAAGAATTTACTTTTATGTTACAACACATTGAAAATAATTTTATTAAGTTAATAAACATAAAGCTAGTATTATTACAATTATTTCATAATGCAATAAATTGATTAAATTTCAAAACGTTGGTTAATATGATATACTAAGAGCAGTCGTTTAAATTGTAAAGAGCTTTCTTACGAACAGATATACGAGGTCTGACAATTAAGTATCCGGAAAATTGGTTTTAAGAGCTTTTATTTCAAATTTATTTATTACATCCTTCAACATACTCCACTTCCGCTCGCACACACTCCATTCGTGATTTCCACGACTGGAAACAATTTTGGAAAGCTTGTTCATCAAGAGTCCCCTTGAGCACCTCCTTCGTTTTAGGGAAGAGGAAAAAATCACATGGGGCTAAATCTGGGCTGTAGGCTGGGTGTTCCAGCACAAGAGCCCCCATGGATGCTAAAAATTCGAAGATGGCTGAATGCCTTGGCGCATTGTGGTGATGCAGCAACCAATTCTTATTGGCCCACAACTCAGGCCTTTTTCGTGCAATTTGGTGCCGCATTGTTTTCAGGACTTCAACATAGTAGGCAGCAGTTTGCTCCTTAGGCACCCAGTGTTTTAAAATGATGCCTTTGGCGTCGAAAAAGGTGACACTGTAAGTAAATGTGTTCAAGAAGTTACTATGTTGTTTCTTGAACACTTGGCCGATATTTGCATAAAATTTCCGGGAGTGTCAGGTGCTATTGACTGTACCCACGTTGCTATAACAGCACCTAAAGACGAAGAATATAATTACGTAAATCGTAAGGGTTATCATTCCCAAAATGTTCAAATAGTAAATTATAATAGTACATTTCATTTACAGAATGCTTAAAGGCTTTTTCATTTGAGATTTGTGATTACAATTTGAGAATATTAAATATTAACGCTCGGTATGCGGGGGCTACACATGACTCTTTCATATGGAGGCACTCAGATGTGAAGGTTTCATTAGAGGAACATTTTAGAAATGGAGAAACCACAACATGGTTATTGGAAGATTTCGGATATCCACAACAACCTTGGCTTATGATTCTTGTTCAAAATGCTGCAGTTGGATCACCTGAAGAACGTTACAACAAGCATCATGCAAGTGCTCGTAGTTGTACCACATGGGCTGAAAAGTCCCGGGCCTAACACATAGATAGCGCTAGTTTTATTGCAGTCACCTTTTTTTCAGTTAATACTAACCTTCAAAAGACAGCTGTTAGAATTTCATGATATTCTATTCATTAGTTTGTGAGTTATTGTGCTAAGAGTGACGCTACTTTTGTTATTTTCAAAACAATGGATCAAAAACAATTTCGTGTTTTAATTTTACACTGCTTCTTGATGGAAAAAAATAGCGTTCAAGCGAAGCAATGGCTTGAAAAGTGTTCCGCTCCATCAGAAACAACAATAAAACGTTGGTTTGCTGACTTCAAACGTGGTCGTAGAGACACCGATGATGCAGAACGCAGTGGATGTCCAAATGAGGCGGTAACACCAGAAAACATAAAAAAATCCACAAAATCGTTTTGAATGATCGAAAAGTGAAGTTGCGTGAGTTAGCTGACATCGTAAAGATATCAAAAGCACGTGTTGGCTTTATATTGCATGCGCATTTGACTATGCGAAAGCTCTGTTCAAAGTGGGTGCCGCGTTTGCTCACTGTTGACCAAAAACGAGAACGTGTTCATGATTCTGAGCAGTGTTTGGCCATGTTTAAACGTAACAAACCGGAATTTTTGCGTCGATATGTGAGAATGGGTGAAACATGGATCCATCACTTCACTCCGGAATCAAAACGATCGTCATCTGAGTGGACAGCAACTGGTGAACCTCGTCCAAAGCGCCCGAAAGCACAACAATCGGCTGGAAAGGTTATGGCCTCGGTATTTTGGGATGTGCGTGGTGTAATATTCATCGACTATCTTGAGAAAGGAAACGACATTAACAGTGAATATTATATAGCGTTATTGGAGCGTTTGAAGGCCGAAATTGCAAAGAAACGACCGCATATGGCAAAGAAAAAATTTTTGTTTCATCAAGACAACGCACCGTGTCACAAGTCAATCAAAACAATGGCAAAACTACATTAACTGAACTTCGAATTGCTCCCACATCCACCGTATTCGCCAGACTTGGCTCCCAGCGACTACTGGCTGTTCGCAGACGTGAAAAAAATGCTCGTCGGTAAGAAATTTCGCACGAATGAAGAGGTTACCGCTGAAACTGAGGCCTATTTTGAGGGAAAAGATAAATCGTTGTACAAAAGTGGTATTGAAATGTTAGAGCGGCGCTGGTGGAATGATTGCGTTGTTCTTGATGGAGATTACGTTGATGAATAAAGCTAATTTTGAACCAAAAAAACTGTGTGTTCTTTGTTAGGCCCGGGACTTTTCAGCCCATGTGTTATAGAGCGATGTAACGGAGTTATAAAATCGAGATTCAGATGTATTATGGGAGAAAGGGTGTTACGATACAACCTGAAAAATGTTGTGTAATCGTGATGGCATGTGCTGTGCTTCATAACATTTGTGTGGAGGGAAAATATGCCACAAAATAATGAGTTAAATTTACACCAGCAAGTTAATAAGAACGTGGAAGGAATTCAAGCACGAAGAACATTAATAAATAGATATTTTACGGAATACGTGTGATCTAGGCTTTATTGTCGCACATATATGACATTTGCACAACAAAGCCGCCAGGCCCAGTTGTCTAACAACATGAGTGCAACAATAATATAGTACATTTTGTGAATAATAAACGAAAACAGTCGCAACAATCCTTGATTTACTAAATGAAAGTGACGCAGTATACAAGTTTTGATGTTTTAATTTCAAGAAAGGCATTTTGGGAAGTAGATCTTGTGATTAATACATTAATTCTAATGACTGATTGGCATCATAAATGTTAACATACGGTAGTGAGTGTATAATGTATCTATTATGTAATTGTAATATTAATTATAATGTTGTTTTCATATGTACCTTGTGTGCACAAAGGAAGTACATTATTTGTATTGGAAAATAAATAAAAAAATACAAAGTACAATTTATTTCTTTTTCTCCATTACAACAATCAAAGCTTTCAAACTTCCTGCAATTTCTGAAATATTATCATTTATTTCATACAAAGCTTCTAGTATTTGATTGTTCATTGCATCATTGCTTGTTTTAGTCTTGATCCCCTTGAAGTTGTTTGCGCTCTTTCTCCTGAATTTTTGATGCAATAGGAGACTTACATGTTATATGTACACTTGGTAATTCTCTTCTTGTTCCTGCACCAGTTCGTACGTTGCTGGCCATACATAACTGCATCATTATCGAACATAAGCTCGAAGGCCGAACATTGCTTGCGGAAAATGTTGACTGTGTCATGCCACTACAAATAGCCAAATCTTGTTTATCCGATTTAATTGTAGTGCGCACTGAGACACACGAAGTTTTTGTTGGATATTTGGAGATACCTGGAATTCCTTTGTTAAAAATGAACAACATCTTAATAATTACCATAGTGTAGGCTTGTACACGTCATTGCTGCCGGATCCTGTTTGTTTCGAAGCATTTACCTAAAAACGATAATTAAGTAGAAATACCAATTCATACTATAATTTTAAATAAAACATTCAAAGTTGGTTCAATCAAACTAACCCTTTTTAACTCCCGCGAAAAGGACGTACGCATATTCCAATTTTTTTTTTAAGAAAAATATCGGTATCTTGTCCAAGTTCGCGAAATATTTCAAACATTAGTTCAAAAGTTTGCTGCCTCATGTCACGGTTAAAATAATGTTTGTTTTTTTTTATCCTACATGTGGGGCCGGTCTATCACTCGCGTCCAAACTTCATACTCGTCATTATTAACCGCCGCCATCTTTTAATGAAAATAATAATAATAATAATAAAATGTCTTTATTTGTATCAACAAAAATAAATTAAATTAACAAACAAATGTTAACATTCGTAAGGATTATAGCTATAATTAGAAAATTCGAAAATTGAGGCGAAGTTCGCCCTAAGGCGCTCTTCCACTTAACCTTATTACAATATGTAAAAGAAAAACAAAAAAGAGTCGCACGTGAAATCAACAAAACTAAACACGAGTTTTATTCTACCTATTGCTCTACAAAAATGATCGCTCTCAGCCGACACTTGAATCGCGATAGAGGCATATGTTTTATTGTCGAAAGAATCCGATTATAATGAGAAGAGGCAACATAAGAAAATGATCCCTGAAATGACGCAGTTGCATGTTTTGGCACAGTTAGAATATCAGTGCACCTCAATTCGCGATTGTGAACTTGGGACCTAGGTACAGTCGGGGAATTTAAAAACGAAACGATAACGCCAAGGTGCAGGCAACCGGCGCGGCGTTGCAAAGAGCCCATTATGATGTAGCCGAATCGTACCGAGATATGTAGGCGTGGAGGGTGATAGTAAATTCGAATGCTCGATATAACCTACGCTTCGCTCGCATCCGAGACGTAATTATGAATGTGTAGTTTTTGTGGGAGGTTTTTCTTTCAAATTTGCATATATATTTTTCTTAACGTGTATGAATGCCCGATCGTTACGTTATACGGTTTAAGCATTTTATTTAAATTTTCCGATAGATTTGTGATATATGATTCTCTAAATAGTATTCAACACGGGGCGAACGACGAAGACAGGAATGAGAGGGAAAAGGACAACCTACATTCTGTCGTTCGTTTGAGCGGTGCAGATCTTGTTATCGTCATATTTATCGAGGATGAAACAAATTAGTTTTGTAATTTCGCTTATATAACTTTAAAGGATTAATCGAGTTGGGTCTGAAAATTAATTTTAACCTGTAGCGTGTAACGTCTACATGAATAATCGAATTTGTGTTTGTTTATAAATTTAAAGCAGTCGGCGCTCGCGTGCGGTCTGCCTTCACAGCTAGGGTTCAAATCCTACCTACTGACGATTTTTACATTCGACAAACGCCCGGAATTTTGAATTTCCCGCCACATCGGACCACTTCCGACATACGATATTCTAAGATTTTATTTATTAATATGGAATTTTCCCAGGCCAAACCGTCCCATTACAAATTATTACCCTACACCTTTATTAAATAAAACCTTCAAACACAATAAATACGCCAATAACCTTAATAACAATACAATAAATAAGAATGTAAAAATTCCATATTAATAAATAAAATCTTAGAATATCGTATTTCGGAAGTGGTCCGATGTGGCGGGAAATTCAAAATTCCGGGCGTTTGTCGAATGTAAAAATCGTCCGTAGGTAGGACTTGAACCCTAGCTGTGATGGCAGACCGCACGCTAGCGCCGACTGCTCTAAATTTATAAACAAACACAAATTCGATTATCCATGTAGACGTTACACGATACAGGTTAAAAGTAATTTTCAGACCCAACTCGATTAATCCTAAAGTTATATAAGCGAAATTAAAAAACTAATTTGTTTCATCGTCGATAAATATGACGATAACAAAATCTGCACCGCTCAAACGAGAGAGCGTAAAATTCCATAGGTACATCTAATATTTTGAGAAATATGTGATTTAAATCTTAATTCGCTATCTAACATTACTCCAAGACTTTTCACTTCATTAATTGGTACTGAAGTAAACCCTTCTACCACAATTCTAATGCATTCTATGGCCCTCTGGCGGTCTTTAACCGGCCCAAATACTATAACAGAGCTCTTGGAAGGATTGATTTTTAGACAGTGTGATCTAGCTAGCTGAATTAATTTGCTTAAATCATTATTGATATTATATTCGAAGAGACAAAGATCTTTAATGTAAAAACTTGAAAATACTTGCGTGTCATCGGCATAAAAGTGAGTTTGACACGTAGTTATGCTTTTATTAAAATCTGCCGTATATATGGCGTAGAGTAAAGGTCCAAGGATGGACCCTTGCGGAACTCCTGATTCTACCCGCCCCAAGTCAGATATACGACCATCAACCACCACACATTGTCTTCTACCTGATAAGAAAGATTTAATAAGATTAATAGCATTTGTATCTAATCCATAATAAGATAATTTAATACAGAGTAAATGATGGTTGATAGTGTCAAAAGCTTTAGAAAAATCCAAAAGTGAGAGAACAGTAACTTTTCCCTCATCTGTTGCCCTGAAAATATTATCAGTTATAGATGATAATGCTGTAGCCGTACTATGCCCCCTTCTGAAACCTGATTGCGTATGAGGGAGAATGACACATTTAAGTACACAATCCTGCAATTGTTCATTCATAATTTTTTCCAACACTTTAGACAATGTTGGTAGAGTACTAATTGGGCGCAAGTCAGAAAATTTACTAGGATTCGGAATCTTAGGAAATGGAGTCACTAACGCTTCTTTCCAACCTGATGGAAATTTGCCTGTGACTAGGTATTTGTTTACAAGGTAAGTAAGTAATGTACTTATTAAGGAAAGGTATACACAAAATTATCATATGCCTAGATATTTGATCCGCACCCGTGGCATTAGATTTCAATGAAAAAATGATTTTTTCTACTTTGGTTTCAGAAACCGAAGAGAACTTGAAGCTTTCCGCATTATTATATTTATTTGAACTATAAAATTGGATTAAGTTTGGTGGCGGTGATAAATTATTAATAGCAGCGCTTGAAAAATGACTATTTTATTCGGAACGCTCAGCTCCGGTGGAATTGTCAATTCGTCCGACTTGTTCAATATGCCACAGGTATCCAGTGCTTTCCAAATTTTTTTGTTATTACGCTGAGCCTCTATAAATAAAAAATATGCACATTTTTCTCTAATAATAGACCTATTTGTGAAATTTCGGAGTGACTTGTATTCTTGAAGGTGAACAGGATTTAAGGTATACTTAAACCGTCGTAAAGCGTAATCACGTTTTTTCATTAAAAGTTTCAGAGCATCAGTAAGCCAGGGTGCTGTTTTTTTAGTAATTCGTAATTAATTCGGAGTCTCTAAACTCAGGGTAAGAAAAACCCTTAAAATCACGATAGGTTATCAATTTAGGACGAACTTCCGGCAAAGTGTAATTTAACTCCGAAAATAAAAGTCTGTGATCTGTAAAGTGTAGATCCAAAAAATTTGTGCAGGCTAAAAGTTTCAGGCTTATTTGTAATAATAATATCTATAACAGTACTACTAAATGTAGTCACTCTTGTGGGAAAGTTCACAATTTGCGTGAGGCCATAAACGTCTAATAATGACTCAAATTGCCTCACATGGCTGTCAACTACATTAAATAAATTTAAATTTAAATCTCCTGCGTAAATCAAAATATCAGCCATGGGCAGCACCTCAGTAATACTGTTTTCGAGCATCTCAAGAGACTGGGCAACATTGGTCCTAGACCTGTATACTGCCCCAAAGACAAAATTCGCACGATTATATTTGAATTCCACCCATAATTGTTCCAAAATTTCTTCCCTGTCATCGAGCATATATATAATTTTGCAAGATAAAAATGATTTAAAGTAAATTGCTAAACCTCCGCCCTTTTTGCGCCTGCGATCCGATCTCACGAAATTGTAACCAGGTACGACCAAACTTTCATAATCAACCCCATTCCTTAGCCATGTCTCAGAGACATTCAACAACATTTTAAAATCATCAAAAATAGGCATAAGAGAACGGACATTCACAGCGGCAATTTTAAACTTCATAAACTTACAGACACTTAAAATGATAATTAATACAAAATTACAAAATCACGTGTAGTCCAACAGAATCACTATAACACGTAAAATATGTCGCTCCATTCTCAAATAAAATTACAATCTCTACTAATACGAAAAAAAATCGTAAACTAACCAGGTATGAAATCATTTAATTAATTACAACGGAAGAACGAGCTTATCCAAATCATTGTTACAACGAAACGTGTTTTTTTCCCGTTGAATTTACAATTAATAACACCATCAAATACCCATACATTCTTAACACCGAATTTAGATACTACTTTGACATGCTTACGATGTTGTAGGATACGGCGGCGGCAGTTGTAGTTCACCAGCTTGACAATTAAATCTCGCTTACCGTTAACAATTGGACCCACTGAGTGGCACCGGTCGAGGCTTTCAGAAGTTATGTTTAGATTCATTTTATTCTTCAAAATGTCCAAAATAACACCTTCCGTAACATCAGGCGCTTGCGGGGCAACACCTAACACACGTATATTGTTCCGTCTTGAATACTGTTCCAGGGCATCGCATTTATCGAAAAGCTGCTTGTTAATGTCTTCCAGGGTACTGATTTTCGAATTATAGTTATGCACCAGCTCTGTATGTATATTTTCAAGGTTTAAGATCTTATTTTCAAACATTTCGAGTTTCTTATCAATATACATATCGACCTTCTCCATTACTTTTTTTACAAAAGCCGTTACGAATACGTTGTGCAGCATTAATTCACTGACACATTCTTTAATTACCTTCTTATCTGAAGAATTAGCACGCGTATTTACAGCCATATCAACGTACAGGATTAGTATAAAGGCACTATGTAAATTAATTTACCACTAATAGAGAGAGTATATATAAAATATAATAAAATGCAGAGCGACTACAGCACGTGTTTACTCGCCGGTAGACATATTGTATTGTAATATGTGCGCTCCGTGTGATGGTTACCAACGAACTGAGAAATTGCCCCGATCGCGCTACACACGTGTCAACCATGCAGGAGGCAGAGGCAATCTAGGGACCAAGGATGGTCTCGCGCCCCTGCCGCCCTGCCATACAGATTACAGCACATCACAATTAAGGTGGCAATCAAGGGTCATCCCCACTTTTACACCCTAGATTGCCCCTGCGGCAGGTGTGTGAGTAGCCCGCTTAATACTCGCTTCTACGCGAGAATCGTTGGTTGCTAGCAGTGGCGTAGCGAGCTTAACTCGCGCCCGGGGCACAATACCTTTTTACACAAAGTGTTATAAACTTTAAACACAAAGGGTTATAAATGCAATGCCGTCCGCGCATGTGCGAACGCCGATACGGTCAAAATATTCAATTGCGTCTAACAAGTCCTGTTACAGAATAGCATTCTTGATGCGCTTGTTAGGATTTCGTATCAATTCGGTAGTTTTCAAGTTTGTTAGATCAATTCTACGTAACAATAGTTACAGAATCGGGTAGATTATGTACTAATGTAAATGAATGATGTCTACCAGTCGTCTTTTAAGATATGTTATAATTTCGTTGGTAAGGAACATATATTTTGATAAATAACTTTGCTGCCATTGTTTTCCTTTAACCCTACACTGGTCGCGCATCTAAACAGTGGTCGCGCGCTGTGTTTCCGATGGTACGGTAATTATAAAAAAAATCAAATTGAAAAAATAATTAATTTAGTTTATAATTTGTTGCTTTATTAATACTATAAGCGAATATAAATTTTATTTACGACATACATTAGGAATAATTTCGTTTACGTTTCATGGGGGAAATGTCACTGACTTGAGTAGGGAAAATTAAGTGGGGTTAGAGAAGTGGGAAGCGATAACAATATATAAAAACGACTGCGGGCGAGAAATTTGAACAGTTCCCGGACAACCCTGAAGAAGAAGGAAGCAGCCAGAAAACCACGGAGCCAGAGTCCAACGATAGGACAGGCTCAACGATCGGATGCTCGGCGCCGACGACCACGACTGGCGAAACCGTTTGGTAGCGACCATGGGACCGAGTCAAGATCGAAGTGGATTTCATTAAATAAAATACGCAATTTTTGTTAATTTCAGAAAATAAATGTTAGGTAAAGAATTTGGAAAACCTTTTATTTCAACGTGTCCACCTGATATCTGTTCTCAAAATAAATAAATATGTCTATGTAGCACGGTAAAAATTTAAGTTATACAAAATTTTACGCCCGATTGTAATTTAAAACAGACCAATACATAGTCCATTTTCAAATTGAAATAACTTTTGTTTTTTTTATAACTTCTTTATTTTACTTATGGAATTATAATCAGTACAGTATGCTTAACTATATAAGATCAGCATAACTTAGTTATAACCTCTTTTATATAACTATTAAACAAAAACAAAAATACTCTAAATTGGCACAAAAATAACAGCTTTCGTATTGATTGAGATCACAATTAAATATAGTCATGAAAATTAATTAGTTATAACATTTTCTGCAAAGGAAAGACACATAATCTTGGAATGATCCCCACAAATAAATTTTTGCAGGCAGTCCACGACTTTCGGGTGTTTTTATTGCGTTGCTCTTCCACAGTCGTGGCAACGGCGCACGGCATTACTTGACGTCGTCTCTGAAGCTGATGCTTGATGATGTCTGTAATACCTAGGAAATCTTTAATTTTTATTGTCAAAGACCTTGGCAACGATTTTGAGTTAATTCTTTTCTGAGCCAATGGTTTCATCCAAGCCAGGGATAAGTCGATCAGGAAGTCATGACGGCATACATTTCCATAGTTCTTGTTTGTTGTGTAAATACATAATGCGTGTAGTGCACTCAAGTTTAGCAAATCGAAGAACACCGTTAGAGGCCATCTTCTAGAGTTTCTTGAAACGTCATACAAAAAACACATTTTATCAACTAAGTCAACACCATTCTTTGTTCTATTATAATAAGTTATTGCTTCTGGCTTTCGAGTATGTCCAGTAGTGTCATCAAGTATCGCTTCGTTGTGCATTGTTGATATGAGAATAACCACTTTATTGGGTTTCGGCACATACGACACCATTGTAGATGGTTGGTGGAAGCCAAATCTTGAAGAAAATGTTGGATTTCCTGTGGCGACACGAAATTCACGGGGGACTTCTCGTTTATCTTTTCGAACAGTCCCAACTATAGTAGTGCCGTTTTCAAAAAGTTGTTTTGCAACTCGAAGTGAAGAAAACCAGTTATCCATCCATTCATATTTTTGCCCAGTACAGGTTGAGCCATTCTCATGACGACATCGTATCTTTTATTGCTCAAGCGAAACGGACCCTCTGGTTGTTGGCTCGCATATATTTCTAAATTGAATATATAAGGATAATGGACGTCAACCAATGAAAATATTTTAATTCCATATTTTGCCGGCTTGCTTGGAATATACTGCCCGAAAGCACAGCGTTTTCGAAAAGCTATCAGCTGCTCATCCAAAATCATTTCAGCACTTGGTACAAAGTAACGTTGAAAGTTGGAGAGAAACAATTGAAAAATTTCACGTATTGGAGTATTTATCTATTGCTGCACGAACTTGTCGGTCTTCGATATTGTCGAAGCGCAAAACCTTTGTCAGAAATTTGAATCTTTGTTCAGACATGGTCAAATATATTGCTTCAATTCCGGTATAGTTTACGTGTTCAAATATTTGAGCAGTGTTTGATCGGCTTATCTTCAGTACTCCAGCCAATAATAAAATGCCTATGTAACCTCTGATTTCAATTTCGTTTGTGTTTTTAGCATCTCTTTCTCTGGCATAGTTGTTCTTGATATAGTTTATTTTCATATTGGTGCATTTGGTTATCAGTTCAGTTATCTGATCATCAACGAAAAGTGACATGGAGTCACCAGTCTTTTGCCTGGCTATTCCTTTGGACCAGGATGAACAAACACTATATTATGTCTACGGGTTCTTCCTCTGTTCTGAGGAATTGTCCACATTGTGTCATCAACTCCGGTATAATAATCATAGACGCCGCGGTCTTCGCTGAGGTGGTTCCTCATCTTCAGAGCTTTCGCCCGACCCCTCACCTCTGATATCTTGCTCCTGCTCTGATCCAGATTCGTGATTCTCCTCTTCTAACTGATCTACTTCCTAGTCCGAGCTAGACACCGCTTGATGATCGATGTCGGCATCAGCTTCTCTCAACCACGTCTCTATTTGTGCAGCTTGTCGATCATCAATTTTTATCCTAAAACATGATGTTAAATCAATCTCCAATAAAATAACATAACAAAACCATATTTAAAATACATATTTATGACAATTTTAACATAAAATAAATAAAAACAAAAAAATATTAACTGGAAAAACACTTACGTAATTGATCGCGCGGACTACGTGTGCAGTCCAGGAACTTTGCGGAGCTACTAATAATGCACAGTGTACCGCGATTAGTCATTTGAAAGTACCTAGCGCCACAAAAAACTAGCGCTTACCGTTTACAAAATAAAACTGATTTTGTATCAGTGGACTACATATGTAGTCCACGCGACCACTACAGGGTTAATGTATCATATGACAAAACAATTTCTGTTCTTAATCTGCCCATTTTTAACAATATAGGATTATCCTTTTTTTAAATTTCTGTGGCAGGAATTCTCCTAAAATTGTAATACCTCGAAACAAGTCTTTTTGTCGTTGAAGGAAAGAAAATAAACACAAACACTCGATATAACCCTTTACTAAATTTTGCGTAAACTAAACAATCCGTTTTATAACTAAACAACAATGTTTTTTTTTGGATAGATTTCTGCGTTACTTGTTGAAACTCCATGATAACAAATTAATACAAAATTGCTTGGTTTCACTAAATTTTATTGTAACTCTACAACAATTGTTTCACTACACGTTGCTTCATCAGGTAGATGAATATAATTACACAATTACAAAAAGAACACAAATATATACAAATATGTCTCAACACAGAAGGGAGTAAAAGTACATAGGTGGGGGCATATTATTTAATAACTATTAATATTTAATAAGTGCGAATTATTTAAATCTAGTTGATCATTAAGCAAAATCCCTGATTTATTGGGTTTATTAATTTCTAAGCATTCAAGAAGATTAAGTTTCCTACTTTTAGATTAAACTTGTAAAATTTCAAAATTTGGGTTAAACGAATGATGCAGCAATGGTACCCATGAATTTAAGATATTTCATAAACCCACACATACAGATATGGTATGTGTGGGTTTGCCAAATCATTTCATCCTATAAATAACAAATTAGCAGCATTTTTACTCAATGGTTAATAGACTAAGTATTCCTTTGTCCACTAATGACTTTGAGATAGAATTGAACTACATTTATAACATAGCCCTTAATAATGGTTATGAGAGATGTACCATAGACACTATTCTGGGTAAAAAAAGGTTAGAAAAAACGCTTAATCTTATATATCCCAAAGTGAAAGATAACACCGAAAACTTTTATTTGTCTAACCTACATAGGTACCCATTCCATAAAAATGAAAAAAGCACTCCAGAACGTTAATAACAATAACCAAGTAGCTTTCAAAACAAATTTCTCATTAGCTAAACATATTAAAAGTAATAAAGATAGAATAGAGCAACAGTAAAACTCAGGTGTTTATATGTTGACTTGCAATGATTGTCCTGGAGTATACGTCGGACAAACCGGAAGATCGTTCGACAACGCAGTTCGACTAAAGAATAATAATTCCACTTATGCTACCCATTTATTAGAAAATAATCATTAATTTAACCCCAATTTTGAAATTTTACACGTTCAATCTAAAAGTAGGAAGCTTAATCTTCTTGAATGCTTAGAAATTAATAAACACAATAAATCAGGGATTTTGCTTAATGATCAACTAGATTTAAATAATTCGCCCTTATTAAATATTTATAGTTAAATAATATGCCCCCACCTATGTACTCTTACCCCCTTCTGTGTTGTGACATATTTGTATATATTTGTGTTCTTTTTGTAATTGTGTAATTATATTCATCTACCAAGCCACGGTGTGGTGAAACAATTGTTGTAGAGTTACAATAAAATTTAGTGAAATCAAGCAATTTTGTTTTAATTTCTAAATAACAATAGTAAACATTAAACACAAAGGTTAAATAAATGAAAATGAATATCGTAGTTAAATGATGGGTTCCGATCCCAAGTGCAAAATAGTTGTGCGCGTATAGGTACAGCCATAAATGGCAACTGAAATACGCTTCCCCTAGCAGACGATCGGTACAGGCGTCCCACTTCCCTGTCGATATCCGGGAAGATTACGATATCCGTAACTTTTTGTGGCCCTTCGCGCTACAAAATATATAATACTGATAGGGTTCTTACTCAACTTAAAGTTCGAGTTATTCGACGTGAACGATTAAAATCAATGCAGATATGTTCATTAGGGTGGATCGAAAAAAATGTAATTCGGAATAGCAAAAACCAATACCGCGCAAAAGGTGCCTACTATATCTGTTATTAACCCTGTAAAATTTTTCCCAAATCGAATATCTTCTGCCTCCCCAACGACAGTGAAATTTAGTAGTCAAAAAAGGTATGAAAGGTACTCCCAGTAATTGATATTTCGGCTTTTAGTGACGTACCATTTGGTTTTACAGCAAATAAGCACATAAAACACGACACACATCAAAAATCAAATGTTACGTCGCTATAAACGAAAAATAAATTATTGGGCGCTTTCGCATGCAATGTTTCCAAATTTAACCGTCGCCTTGTTTTACAGGATGGCCATCTTTCCTTCGGTGCCCTTCATCGGTCCTCTGGCGGTTACAGAATACACGGGCACCATCGATGATCCGCGAGCGCGCGGCCGAGCGACGTCCAGTTGTCCGGTGAGCGAAGAAGTTGTTCCGAAGTATGGCTTCGGATTGTCACTATGTGGCGTCATCTTGGCGTTGGCGATCCACGCCGTCTTTCCGGCAAACTTGTAGAAGTTGATAGGACATTTAATTACCAACGAATTGCCGTAAATACGATGTCTAGCTTACTTCGTCGTGAGCAAGCGGCACACGATGTACTTGTGTTCGTGTATCTCGTCGACCTGAAACGCGGTTGATCGTTACATGAACGTTTCCACTATTAATGACGTTCAAGTTTCGCAGGAGAATAGTAACGTCGCGCACCCGGAATTTATAAATTTGTGTCGTAAGCGTATCGTAGGAAAGAAAAATCAAAACCTTCAATCGCAGCAGAGGCGGAGGCATGTCGTTTTTCATCATGTCGTGATAGTATTCCAGCGGCACCTGCATACCCATTCCAACGGCAGGCGTACTGACGCTCGTGTACGTCCGCGCGCACCCCTGGACCATGTTCAGCACCTAAATGACGAAATTTCAATGTGAGTTTTGTAAAATTTGTGATGCGGAAATGTGGCGTCCTACCCTTTCGTTGAATTTGGTCGCTTCCGCGTTGAGCGTCGTCAACAGACCTTGGCAGCCGGCTGCATTCGCAGAGAATCACTCGCTGACTTCTAGAGAATCACTCGCACGATGCCTTTGTCGCGACCGTTGCCGGGTTCTCCAGGAACCGAGCGTAGCTGACGTCTGTCGCTGCTCGTACGTTTTTCGTGAAACACAGAATCTGAAAACGACACAAGTATGGCGGTACTATTAACGATAACAAGGATTACGACGTGGGACATACATGGAATTCGGCCGACAGGTCCTCGCTCGCTTTTGGAGTGTACCGCACTTTATTGGATACAACGATCTAAATTTATATCCGCATGGTTCATTCTTTTGAAGTCTGCTTCTTGCTTCAACCATACTGTCCTTCGATAGAGATGGAAAATCATTGATTACTCCAAACTCTGCTGCCCATAGTATTTTGGTGCCATCGAATAGTTTCATTACCCTTGTTAGCATCATGTTCGTGTTCCTTCACAAATGCCACGCTCGATTCACTGGTCACTACCGGCAGCAGCTGGTTCCCATCACCTCCTACAAGAACATAATTGACGTGCGTGAAATAAGTTTAGAATGTTCGAATGAAAAACTAACCGAGACGGCTGGCCATGGTCACTTCGTCCAAAATTATGACGTCCCTGTGCCAGCTTCATCTGAACATACATATATTATAATCGTAATCTACTTTCATGAACCAAAATAAATTTACCTCTTCTCTGTCATATTGAGAGGGAGCATAAAGAAGCGATAAGCTGTGGTTCCAGTGTAACGCGCTTCCCTTGCGGACGGACGGACGGCGGGTGGGTTTTATTCGCGTTACTATAACGGGTCTCTGTGCCGAAATGTTTTTACGGACGTGTTCAAACAGCCGGCTCGGCCAGTGACCCTTTTTTTGTTCCTTGGTAGCTTGCAGTGGAGATTCCAGGTAAACGGCTAGGTTTTTCGTGTTTCCGATTTAAAGATCGCACTCGGGTTTATATTGGTTTTTATTTAGTAATCATAAATAACAAAATAATAACCGTGAAATAATAAGAAACTCTAAATAACCGAAACGAACACAATATATATATTTACAACCGGATAACCGAAGAAAATAAACAGCGGAAACTCTAAATAAATGGAAAATGAAATATTATTGCCGGCGCGAAATAATTATTTTGCGGTCGTCGGTGCGGCTCGGACGTTGGGACGGAGGGTCTTTGCGCGCGACGGTCGCGTTCGGGGATCGGACTACGGGATTTGCAGCTACCCACCACTCCAATGTTGGTAGTGGCAGACAATGTGCTACGGGGTGGCGGATTAAGGGATGCAGCTACCCACCACTCCAATGTTGGTAGTGGCAGACAATGTGCTACGAGGTGGCGGATTAAGGGATGCAGCTACCCACCACTCCAATGTTGGTAGTGGCAGACAATGTGCTACGGGGTGGCGGATTAAGGGATGCAGCTACCCACCACTCCAATGTTGGTTGTGAGACAATGTGCTACGGGGTGGCGGATTAAGGGATGCAGCTACCCACCACTCCAATGTTGGTAGTGGCAGACAATATGCTACGGGGTGGTGGATTAAGGGATGGGATTTTACGGCTCGAATGCTCGGACGAAGTGACTGCTTCGGATGCAGCGGGCGAAGTGAGCGCTTCGGATGCCTCTGACGGAATGAATCGCACGGTGCGCCCGAACGCCTTATAAACAAAACGGCCGCGGTGACGTCAGGCGTTTCGGTCACGTACGCCAGATTTGCTATTAATCGCACAGATTTCGCGTTAAATATTTTCAACGCGATCTCTGTACTTTGTAGATCAATAGCAAATCTGTAACGACTGTCGGTTCGTTACATACCCCCCTTCCTTTAGGGAGGCGCGGGCGGTACTAAGCGGGGTCCATACATAGTCCGAGTTCATTAGCCTCCTTCCGCGTCATTGTCACGAAATCTCCGTTGGTTAGCGGTACGTGGTATGGACGGCCGGGGTGCCGCTTCGCTCGACGACGGGGCCCTGGGTTGGCACGGCGGATCCCGAGATCTGTGTCCTCCGGGAGGTGTAGTACGGGCGGCGAGGTTGGCAGTTCTACGGTCTTGATCGTGCGGCCAGGCGTTATCGGCAGTCCGGTCGGCCCAGCGAGATTGGAGACTGCGGCCATGGTGATGACGCCCGCAGTGGTGACTCTGAACAGCTCGAGGAACTGTTGCTTGAGAAAGGGGGTGGTCTCCGGCGAGCACAACTCGAGCGGCGTGCAGGGTCGACTTGGTGTCTTCGGGAGCTCCATGATACTATGGGCGATATCGTTGTCGGCCGTCGTATTTATACGCGTCCGGCTAATTCCCCTGCTCTGTCGGTTGGAGTGGGAGCGGGGCGTATGTCCTTGACGTGGACGGTTCCTACCCTTTTTCGGTTGCCATCCTGCAAAGAGATAATTACGGCGGAAAGGATTTTGCTTACTTTATACGGGCCGCTAAACTTTGGTGCGAGCTTGGCCGAAAATTGGTTTCCGGCATTCGAGAGGTAATGCTCCCGTCGGAAGACCCATTCGCCTATCTGTGGTCGGTACGGTCGGTGGCGGAGATTGTATGGGCGGCTTTGTTTCTGGAAGGCCTCGGCTAGCTTCCTTTGTACTATTCGGTATACTTCCCTCATCTTGCTGAATTCCTTGGTCAACCTGCCTGGATCCCCGTCCTCCTCGTCTTCCACGGCTGGGGCGGCTTCCTGACGGACGGTGTTGGGCGGAAGAAGCTCCCTGTCGTAGTTCAGGAACGCTGGGGTGAATCCTGTAGATTCGTGTACGGCGGTGTTGATCGCGAACATCATCTGCGGAATGTAATTATCCCATTCGCGGTGGTCCTTTTTTATATACTGGGCCAGCATTGGTCCAATAACGCGGTTAACTCTTTCCACGGGGTTAGCGTATGGGCTGTACGGTGCTTGTTGCCCCGGTATCCAATAGTGCTAGGAATGTTCTCCCGAACAAGAAAACGTTGACCCAAAACCGATTATCGCGGTTTGGGACCACTTCTATTTTCCGCACCTCCGGACTCGGTGAACGGGTTCTGGGCATTGTTTGCATCCTTGGCGGGGGTCGGTTTAGCCCTGGAAGCCGACCCTGTTGTCGTTTCCCTGGCAGTGGCACTCTCGCGACATTACGCTGTCTTTTCCGCACCTAGAACAGAATACCCTCGGCTGATTGCGGCAGTTTGATCGGAAGTGTCCGTGTTGTCCACATCGCCAACACATTATTGACCCAGGCGTGGGTGTACTGTTCTTGTCAGTTACCGACTCGCGACGATTCCCTGGCGCCTTCGTGAAATGTCCAGCATTGTAGCTGCTCCGTTGTGCTGTCGGCGGTAGCGGCCCCACTTCATGACACTGGGGCGCCTTCTTTTTATATGCCGTCTCACTCACCAACGAATGAAATTGCGTCGATATCTCCGGCAAAATGCATACACCATTTCCGCACGCGTTCACATGTCGCGGCGATCGGTGATATTGCTTGAATCCGCTGTGAGAATTCGGGTTGCTCAGGGGCGGGCGTCGGTTGCCTTAAGCATTCGACGACGCTCCTCCGGAGCTCGTCAAGCGTTCCCCTCGCGGATACTCCTAACTTACCCGCAAGTTTAACGAGATCATCCTTTTTTACGGAATTGACCCAACTAGTCCCCGGCGGCGCGGTTAAATCTTCTACGGACATTTTGACTTAGGACCGGAATATTTAATCGTAACGCGATGTGTTCGTTAAATTTTTAATCCTATCGGAAGTCGGTTAAATTATTTACAATAAATTTCGGACGGTGGTTTTACGGGTTTAATTATTTTTCGGTCCCTGCTCGGGCGCCAGTTATGTAACGCGCTTCCCTTGCGGACGGACGGACGGCGGGTGGGTTTTATTGGCGTTACTATAACGGGTCTCTGTGCCGAAATGTTTTTACGGACGTGTTCAAACAGCCGGCTCTGCCAGTGACCCTTTTTTTGTTCCTTGGTAGCTTGCAGTGGAGATTCCAGGTAAACGGCTAGGTTTTTCGTGTTTCCGATTTAAAGATCGCACTCGGGTTTATATTGGTTTTTATTTAATAATAATAAATAACAAAATAATAGCCGTGAAATAATAAGAAACTCTGATTAACCGAAACGAACACAATATATATATTTACAACCGGATAACCGAAGAAAATAAACAGCGGAAACTCTAAATAAACGGAAAATGAAATATTATTGCCGGCGCGAAATAATTATTTTGCGGTCGTCGGTGCGGCTCGAACGTTGGGACGGAGGGTCTTGGCGCGCGACGGTCGCGTTCGGGGATCGGACTACGGGATTTGCAGCTACCCACCACTCCAATGTTGGTAGTGGCAGACAATGTGCTACGGGGTGGCGGATTAAGGGATGCAGCTACCCACCACTCCAATGTTGGTAGTGGCAGACAATGTGCTACGGGATGGCGGATTAAGGGATGCAGCTACCCACCACTCCAATGTTGGTAGTGGAAGACGATATGCTACGGGGTGGTGGATTAAGGGATGGGATTTTACGGCTCGGATGCTCGGACGAAGTGACTGCTTCGGATGCAGCGGGCGAAGTGAGCGCTTCGGATGCCTCGGACGGAATGAATCGCACGGTGCGCCCGAACGGCTTATAAACAAAACGGCCGCGGTGACGTCAGGCGTTTCGGTCACGTACGCCAGATTTGCTATTAATCGCACAGATTTCGCGTTAAATATTTTCAACGCGATCTCTGTACTTTGTAGATCAATAGCAAATCTGTAACGACTGTCTGTTGGTTACACCAGCAACGTGGCGGCGATGCTCGTAGTCGCGATCATTTGCACGCTGATCTCTCGCGCGTGCTCTTGTAGCGATACAGAGCCCTGTAAAAATAATATAGTCATAATATTGTCATCGACGGTGTCAATCGCGTCTTAAACGTCGAGGAGCTTACATGTAGACGAACGTCTTTCCGCATCCGCCGGATCCCTCCAGGAAGAAGCAGTTCCCCCTCGAGCGATGCTTCACGTACGCCGCGATGACGTTGAAGGTGCGCTGCTGCTCTGGATTCTCCAGTACGAGATGCAGACTCACCTGCAAAGCATCATTACGAATATATACGTTTTCATGAATACTTACCTCAATCTGCGTCTTGTCCGCTGCCTCCAGCCATGACGAGAGATCCGACAGATGAAAATCCTCGCGCGCCTACCAGTGGCAGAATATCATTTTCTTGAGGTGATACAACGCCGCAGATTGCCCGTGCACCCTTGATCTACGAGCTCGGCCTGGAACTCTTCCCTGAATCCGGGCGGGTCCCTCGGCGCGCCGTGGGTCAGGATATCCATCCGCGAGAAGGTGGCGCAGTTGCTTCGGCGAATCCTTGGCCGCGGCTTCTTGTGTACGCGCGAAACATGACAATCTGGTGAAAACAGAAGACTGGACGATGAATGGAACTGCATGGCGAGTCGGAACTCCATGTCAGAGGCCGAACATCCTGGCAACCTCCCCAAAAGATTCGTAGACCGTGCCGTCGGTCGTCCGCAGGCTTTCGAATGGCATGCAACGTGCGCGCTAGTGCATCGCGAGCAGTCGCGGCCAACGTCTTCATCTGCCGCGGGTTCATGAACTCGCACGACCATCCTCGTGGGTATGCGAATGTACCAAACGCAGGTTCCGGTTGACGCGATTTAGCAGTAGTAAAGTCCGAGCTGCAATTGAAATCAGTAACCACTATTAAATGATATATTAATCGGTTTTCCCACCTCTGGGTAGGCCAGAATCTTGGCGACCTGTTGCTGCTCCAGAAGTTTGCGCTCGTCAAGACAACCTTGAACCATCTCTTGAGCTGCGACTTGTAATCCTCGCTCGGCGCTTAGAATTAATAAGGTTCAAGATTTTTATGTGCGATAATCCTGGCTTCTACATCGTCGTGTCTAGCGTGTTGTCTAGCAGACGAAGTTGCAATTCGGTTCCTGCATGGGCAAGCTCTTGACATGCAGTTGTCAAGAATTAATAGTGATTTAAGCCGAAAATTTTAAAACTAACGCTATGGGAACTTTCAGAAATAGGATATTCCTGAATCCTCTAGGTAGCCTAATTGGCGGTCATCTGCCGGAAACACTCGGTGTTTCCGTGCTGTAATGTTCGCCGAACGACTTCGGGAAGTACTTCGTTCAGCGGATGCATGTCCTGTTGGACTGCTTTCGTTTGTTGTAATAGGCAGTGTCGTCTCCTGCGAAATGTATTATTCGTTGTGGAAGTAAAAAAGAAGACCGGGACCTTGACAAGGGCTCGCCCACACGATACTGTCTATTTTGTCCGGTGAGTCCAACTTGTGTCACGTATATTTTCACGTATATTTTACCGAAACTGATAATTTTAAAAGGCACTGCAGTTACCTGTAAAGTAACGAGCAGGTACATGTGTGTCATTCCACGCTGTAGGTCCTCGCGGCTCGAACAGCTGGCCGTCCCTGATTTGATTTTTAATTTTATTTCATAAATACAACGAACAAATTTAAAATATTTATGTCCCTCAGGATTTGTTGGCTCTTCACGAAGAAAACGTAGTTGTAGAGCGGTGCCATATCCTGCCATTTCGTGTGGGGAAGGAGGTTCGACTCTATTTCATTCCTCTCCGGATTGTCTGTGATGGTGATGAATAAGTCGGGCTTACCTTCCTGGAACGATTTATTGCGTCGTATATGCGTGAACATAATTGAAAAACCCACCTTTTAAACGACAGCCATAGCGTCCTCTGACTATTTCCTGTATCAGGACACCGAACCGGGCACCGTCGGCGAGGCGCGGAACATGCATTCCAGAGCAAAGTTCTGCAAGATTGCATAATAATAATAATGATTTCAATGGAAAACTCATTTATAGCCTTCTTCTCGAGTTTGGCTTACTCGTAATGGAATCGATTGGTGCGCACGGTATTCTCGTTCGTTCCGGTGTGTATTTACGGGCATAATCGTAATGCTGCCGAATCATCCTCAGCTCCTGGTCAACAATCCACTACCCGGCCATCAATGTATTGAACACCTAACAATTCACGTTTCCAGTTACAATTTTAGAACGGCAAACCATAAAATATAACTAACATGATGGAACTGGTCCTCGTATCTTCTGTGATGTTCGAGGACATAGAACATCTATTCGTATCCGTGTTGCGTATTTCCTGTTTCGGACTGTATAGGTGACCTTAAGAAATGTGACTATGATTTTTCTAAACTGGTGGGCGTGATTGCGAGAAAACTAGACAAGCAATCAAAACGAAACAAAAATTTTGTTAGCTTCAGTAGCATTCTATTTGATTTGAACTAAAAAGATTAATGAAAAAAAAATTCTAAACAACTTTATAGCAAGTTGAAATGATTTTCTCTTCCTGCAAAGAGCACATTTATTTTCAAACCTGAGAAAAATCTTGAATTTCAAAATTTTGGATTATTTTTTTAGTTCACCTAGAAGAAAATATACTCAGTGACATATAAACTGCACCACATAGAAGGGGTGGGAATTTTTGGACCAAATTTGGCAGGAATAGTGGACTAGTCGACGGAAATAGTTGATTAAAATTTGAAACCCAATCATCAAGTAGTCATGGGATTTTTGACGTTTGTGTCATTTTTTAGAGGTGGTGATAGACAAGTAATTATCGAGTCATTTTTTGAATTTGTTCCAGTTTTTCGGATCCCGTTCTTTAGTTTAAAGTGTTTCAAGTGTTTAATAATGCCTAGAGGAAGGAGACCTCAAGTTTACCACCAGTTGAGTGACTTTGACCCAGGGCGGATTGTTGGTTTACGACAAGCAGGTTTTTCGTTTAGAGAAATCGGCAACCGTTTGGGACGGCACCACTCAACAATAATGCGTGTTTATCATGCGTGGTCTGAACATGGGGTTGAACGTCGGAGAAGAGGCACTGGGGCTCAAAGACGAACCAATGAACGTCAAGATCGCCGCTAAAGACTAATGGCCTTGAGAGACCGATTCTCTACAACTAGATCAATAGCTGATCAATAGTTAGGTGAACAAGGTCGTCCGATAGGCTTGCGAACAGTTTATCGTCGAATAAGAATCTTTGGCTTGCTGTCTTACCGCCCACATCTTGTGCTACCCCTCACTGCTCAACATCGCCAGGAACGTTTGGCCTGGTGCACGGAAAGACTTCAGTGGAACTTGGAGTTGCATCGAGTTGTCTTTAGTGATGAATCGCGATTTTGTTTACGAATGCATGATGGTCGGATGACTGTTAGACGAAGACGTGGAGAAAGGCGCAATCCTGATTTTTCGATTGCGAGGCATGTTCACCGAACTGTGGGGCTGATGGTGTGGGGTGCTATTGCTCACGGCAGTAGGTCACCCTAGGTTTTCATTCGGGGCAGTATGACCGCCCGACGCACAGTGGGACCGAATCACCAAAACGTGGCCAAAACCCCGAAAATTAATTTTCGATTTTGGGAATTTGAAGGGGTTGGTTGGGTAGGGTACAGATTAGTGCATCTCACCCGAAAAGGATAGGTACCCAACTTCGATACCTGTCGAATTATTTCAGTTCAAAGTTCACCTTCGTTGAGAGTACACGTGACGCTGTGAAAACTAGAACAATTTGCGCTTGGTTAGTGAGTGAATAATTAAGTAGTGAAGTGGAGAATTTTGATTCTACAAAATGGAAACAATTGCTACAGGTATGTACAAAATATTCATACACTAATAAAGTCTAAATCTCACGGTTGTCCTATTTATATTATTCCTTTTTCGAAGCTTGTACGAAAATAGCATGATTTTCCGAACTTGCATTTTCAACTAGAGCAAATGTTGTATATTCCGCAATATTCCGCGGAGTTACAACTCGCATACTATAGATTAATCAATTATCTGATGAAATTGACTAGAATCAGCTGCCTAAATCTGCCTATTCTCTTGTATAATGAATTTTACCTCGGGCTCGTGCATCCCAAATATCGTATCACAAGATGGCGTCGCCGTAGCGCGCGGTGCGGCAGGCTTCAGAACTCTGTTTCTTATGCAACACGCTTACGATATTTGACTATTTTTCTGTAATTAATTTGTTGCTAATGTTAATATAATATTTTTCACACAGGTTCTGTTGAAGAATACGTGAAATTCACCCGGCTAGAAATATTCTATATCATTAAACACCGATTGAATGATGGCCTACCTGACTTAATCCTTTACCTGGAGGAACAATTGTCCGAGAAAATTGGTCGACCGTTGCAGGTAGCGCAGAACATGAAAGCCTCCCTGTCCTTATTGTTTGTCAAAATAAGAACAAGGTGGCAAAAGGCTAACAGGACAGAGGCCCCATTTTTGAAACAAAACAATGAATGGCTCAATGCACCAGTTTCTTTTCCGGCACCTATTGTTAGTGGCAATAATCAAACTGACTGTGATCTGCCATCCACCAGTAAATGCAGTGGGCGTCCTTCTGGAGATTTTCTGTCGTTGAGCGAGAGGTCGAAACACAGAAGAATCCAATCACTTCATGAAACCTGGACGCCACAAGAGTTAGCTTATGCTACTCAAATGAGTCTGCGCTCTGCAGGTCAATTAGCTGCTTCAAAGGTTGTTTATGAGACATCAACAAGTCCATCGACAGCTTCCAATTATCGACAGGCTCTTGAATCGACCGCGAAAAGCGAGAAAACTTTGTCCGCTGAAGCCGCACTTTCAATATACGTTGAATACAAATTCACAAAGAGTCAGTATCAGGGATTGAGAACAACAAGTAAGGAGAATAACTGTAAGCTGTATCCTTCATATAAGAAATTGGCAGAAGCGAAAAAACATTGTTATCCACCGAACACTGCTATCACCATCACGGAAAACATGGCTGAAGTTCAACTACAAGCTTGTACGACAATATATGTGGAATAAAGAAGAATACAAATTCTTCGATATGTTTTCGACAAATAGTTTGTTTTTTAGGTTTATTAAACAAAGCACGTTTTCAGTGTGTTAATTTTTGTAATTATTGATCTATATACGCTACTATTAATAAATTATGACAGGTTTTCACGAATATTGTTGCTATATTGGATCCGCCATTTTGTTTAGACAATTTTTAACTTCATATTCGTAATCAGCGACCTCAAAAACCTCCGATTGATGAGTTTTGTCTGAATTAAATGTCTTCTTGGGGTTTTGGCCACGTTTTAGGGATTCGGCCCCACTGTGCGACGCTACATTGATGAAATGGTAGAACCACATGTTCTTCCATATCTTCGAGGGCTGGAAGACCCACTTTTCCAGCAAGATAATGCACGACCTCACATAGTAAGGGTTTCTCTTCACTTCTTTGAAGAGGCCAATGTTAATCTTTTGCCTCGGCCGCCAAGATCTCCCGATTTGTCGCCCATTGAGCACGTGTGGGACATGATGGGTAGAAGATTGAGGAATCTATCGAACCCACCGTTGACAATAGAAGCTCTACGGCATGAAGTACAGGCTGCTTGGGATGCCATACCCCAAGAAGACATTGATCACCTGCTGAAATCAATGCCAAGGCGGGTCAATGAGTGTATCAGAAATAGGGGCGGACCAACACATTATTAAAGAAAAATCAAAAAGATGAAGTGTTTTCTTTATCAAATTTTAATCAATTGTTACCTTAGACTAGTCCAATGTTTCTGCCAAATTTGGTCCAAAAATTCCCACCCCTTCTAGGTAGTGCAGTTTATATGCCACTGAGTATATATGAGAATTACAATTTTCTTTCTTTTTTTTTGTTTCAGACAAAAATTACGAGCTACATCTTTCCCACCGATTGTAGACTGCAATTGAAAGGTGTTGCACAAATGTGCATGAAAATCGGTTCCGGTTAAATATTTTTCAATCGAAATATTTTTTTTAATGCTCAAATATGCAATAAAATGCTCTAAAAAGTTCACTAGACTTGCTCATTTTTTTCTGTCCTAAAAAAATTCCCCCAAAAACGCTATTTTAAGGCCTCCTAAAGCAGGATCCCCCTTAAGTAACAGCTTTTACACCATTTTTAATTTAATTTTAATTTAATCAACAATTTATTATTTTTGAATTTGAAATGGTTTTGTCACAAGAACATTGACGAGTCATCAGCCGAAATACTTACCCTTCAAGATCATGTGACCTCACTCTGTGTGACGTGTTTTTGTGGCCCTATTTAAAGAACTCGATTTTCCAGCATCGCTTAAATAACCTCGATGAGTTGCGTGAGTCCAATAGTTGCCAAAATTAATGAAATTAATAATAATCCTCAAATGTTGGCGTCAGTAACGCAGTTGCTCAAATGCCTTGAAGTCGATGAAGCACATTTTGATTATTTGTTATAAACCTTATTTTCTTATTATATTAGTTTTATTTTCTTCGATTGTTATAACTAAAGACCGGAATTATATGCATGAAAATCGTTTAAAATATGCGCCTATTTATGCACAAAAATCTGTAAAAATATGCACTAATTTCGTACAAATATGCGCAAATATGTATTATTTTCAAACAAGTTTCAAGTTTCATCTGCAGATGTTATAGGAGCATACCGAAGCGACCTAATTAAATCTGGAGCTAAATTTACATCATCAACATTGAAGTCTCCATTCAGATTTTTTGTCACCCGCATATAACCAAACGATAAGGAAAAATTGCAGCAAAAGTACACCGGGAGCTACGACGGTTTTGGACTGCGCGTCAAATTTTGCGGTTTTATTGGCGGACGGGAAAAAGGCGCCACGCGCATTGGTTCGAGCTTGCGCGCCAAAAGTTCAAATTCCGCAGAAACTCCACGGAAAATTTGGTTGACGAGGTTTAAGAGACTGAACGCGCGACTCCCATTGGCCCGCGATTTCGCGGCTGAGGGTTAAATTCTGGCCGCACGCGACGGCTGTGTTCGAATCAAAATTCGGACATTGCGTTGTTTTCAAGTTTCAAGGGCTTTTCCCATTTACAAATACGTATACGAGCCCGATGCGCGGAAATTTAAGACCCTGTGTCTCAGGGTGATGTCAAAGATGCAAATATCGGTACTCTAATATATCATGCAGTGTAGGCTTCCCGCAAGTCATGTTGTGAAATTGCAAATGTCAAACGAGCCGGTTCGTCAACAATGCATTGTGCATCATTATTGTGAATTTCGTTTACAGTGAGTGATTTAAATTTGTGGATGTATATTTGGTCACGACTGGCTACGATTTTTCGGCACCAATCATACGGTGCCGCAAGTCGACATTTCAAAATACGTTCGGTTAATATTTATGCACACATGAAACATAGATTTTCCAATTTGCTGCGTCAATTGGATACAAGAAGCAAGAAACGAACAATCGTTACAAATTCCGTGTTTTGTTGCTTATTTGGCGAGTAAAACTTTATCAATTAATGAATTAGGTTGTAGAAAATTACATGTAGCATTGATAGATTAACTTTGTTTTTAAATTAAAAACAAAATAAAATTGTACATTTGATAGAATAAACCTATTTGTGTAATGTTGCTGCATTGTCTTTTCAGACATTCATGACATTTCAAATGTCAAATGTGTTCGACGACATATTACGTGCTATCAAAAGTTTATCGTCGAGTTTGAGGATATGCATGTATATTATATATTCGATCAGCTACGATTTTATGACATATCCATGACTTTCGGTTATAAAACTGTGTATGTTGCATAACAATATTTGAACGAACAAATTTGTTTTCTGTGTAAGTATAGAACACCGGTTACATGACTTTTTACCCAACAAACAATCGTTTTTCATTATATACTTGAATCGACATGTTTTCCCTACTTTCCTTCAAATTTCTTTTTGTTGATATCCAAGTTCACAGTTTTCAAGTTTTATTTTGTCACGTCATACATATCAAATTAAACATCAAAATAAGTCTTCATGAATATACTTTATTTTAGAAAATGGCTTTTACTATTTACAACCATTTATTGTAATGACTTACTTTCCGCAGCGCAGCGGATTGTGAAATTAAAATGTTAAATTAGACGTACACTCCGCAGTCGACCCATAATCATTTTATCGAAATGTACATGAAGAACAAATGGTACACCGTCTTTTCACAAAACAGTGTATCGAGGTTGTCCTGAGTGCCAGGAACGAGGAGTGACCACCACATTGCGCACACGGTGACCACCACCGTAACGCACACTGGCAACCATTACCTTGCCATACACGTCGCAATCGACGCAGGTCCCGAGATGCGAAGGGGATATCACCTCTCTTCGCTGGACCGCATCGAGCTGATGGGTAACTTGGTTTCACATTATCTGAAACTTGCGTGTATAAAGCCGTATGTTTCCATAGTGCACGTGGTGGCATTCGCCGAATACCATCATGCCATCCAGCATTACAAAGCATGGACACAAAGCCCGTCAGGAGATGGATGGGTCCACCATAATGATGCCCAGGTACCGCCTGCACCGTGCGTGCCGTTCTACACCGCCGGTGGATCACATACTCCGCGATAAGTTGGACAGTCATCAGTCGACATGCACGATGTCATTTAAAAAATAATAAATTATAAGGTTACTCATGGTTTGTTCACAGCCACATTTGATGTGGGGGTGAACAGACCTAAGTGGACGATGGCGGTGGAGGATAAAACATGTCTTTTATATGAAGATTATTATACTTTTTTTATAGTTATGATGTGAATTAATAAAATGTTGTTACTTTTAACATTTACAATTTTATTGCAATTCCCAACATAAATGGACAAATAGATCGTAAATGAAGATTACGAATAATTTTTGTTCGTGTTTCTTACTTACAAACTTTCGTTTGCATCCACAACTTATAAAGCATAATCTGTCTAATACATAAATAAACTGACAAATGACATAAGTTCAACAAAAAGTTTAGTCAACAAGAATAACTGCTAACTGCTAATTTTGCACTAATAAATTATAAATACTCACGATTGTATAACAAATATAAAAATAGATTTTCGAACAACAAAGGATACATGTTGCAGTCCTGCAACATGGTGTATAACCATTAATCGTTTAACACAAAACAATATAAATATAAATTGCTATTGTTTCTTTTTAGTTGAAACTGTTTCAGCAATTATTAACAACAAATATGACAAAAAGCGATTGATCATAATATAATCTGAAATACACATGTCACACGTATAAGAAAGTCTATTGTCACAAACGTCAAAATGTAAAAAGAAAGAGAATTAAAAAAGTATGCAACAATATAAAAAAAAAACAAAAATACAAAATTGCTAAACAACGTATACAAATTGCCAAAACAAAAGAACAAATAATAATAAATCAAAAACAATTAAGAAAAACAAAAATATTAAAAAAAGGATGAATGCAAAAATGTCAAAATTGATTGATTTGCACAGCACATAATTTAGAAGTGTAATTTATAATTGTAATTGTAAATTGATTTCTGTGCGCATGCGCCATATGACGTCACAAAACATAATAATTAGGTGATTTTAATGAATAAAACTTAGTTCACATTAATAATAGTTTAAAATTGTTTGCTTAATGTTAATCATTAGCAAATGACTACACTTCAAAATTTAAATCATCTAGGTTCAAATTACAGTTTCAAATTGTTAACTTAGTAGATATTAAAACTTAGTTCATATTGTAGCTAAAACTGTAAACAACGGTAATTTTTTTAAAAACCATTAATAGATAAATTCAAATGTAAAAAACGAAAATGTATAAATATAATTGAATTATAACAAAACGTTACCTAAAGCAGTTCTCATGTCTTTGATTGGAACATGCAAATGTCTACTCATTAACTTAGTAGTAAACGATGACAAAATGCATGTCATCTTGAAACAAGATGGCGCCATTCCATCTCGAGAACGCGTGAACCTATCAAGTTGAAATTTTGCACATACAAAACTGACACAATTACTTGCATCATTGGAAAAAACTGCCGCAAACGGACTACCCTTTCACAAACTTAGTTACCTAGTCACCTTTGATAATAAAATATAGCCATAAATTTATCTAAAACCTGCTTAAATTGTTTGGCTATAATTTCACCGATTTCTCCCGGTACTTTATTTACACATGTTTTAAATTGTTCAACGAATTCCACAAACTTAATTAATGGCACTTTTTGTGTTTCCAAACTTAAAATAATCTGACTTATAATTTCATAATTGGATTTAATAAATGCTAGTTCAGCAGCCAATGATTTTTTTTTTAAACTGCTTGAGATTTTTTAATAGCAATACTAGTTTCGTTGTCGAAATCTATTATTAATTCTTTTAAGTTGACCTGTTGGGCAATAAAGTTATATTATTATTATTATTATTATTATTATTATTATTATAAGGGGTCAAAATGTTTGGCACAAAAAATGCGTTATTGAGCCAAGTATTCCGCCGCGTTATTACTGTTTCCGGTGGTAGACGAACATCGGGTAACTTTTCTTTATATATTTGAACTCTCAACGGAGACTTCAAAAATATTTTTTTAACATTACTAATTAACGAATTAGCACCCGGAAATTGATTTCTGATTTTTTCTGTCACTCTGTTTAAACCATGCGCTAAACACGTCAGATGATTTAAATTAGGATACATGATTTTAAGCTGCTTCATCCATATAGGCTACTGCATCAGAGAGCATTAGTAAAGTTTTTTGTTTTTGTTTTTGTAAACAAATCATAATTTTCCTTGTTTGGGGGAAAACTGTAATGGTTACGATTTATATTAAAAATGGTGTTAAATAAATTTGAAAGTTAACTATAACTAAAATTTTGAAATCGAAAATGAAATGGGAGTCCTTGAGCCGGTCCTGTTTTTAACGTGTACATATCGAAGTGTACAGATTTTAAATTATATTGTATCTAAAACGCTGAATATTAGATGTTTCGTCATGTAAATAATTAATATAGTGTTAGATTAAATAAGTAGTTAAGATATTAGATTTAAGAAGACGATATTAACTTGTAATAACGTGAGAGCAACGGAATTATGTTCTAGAGTTGGCCCTGGAAGAAGGAGATAGACATACCATGGATGTGTAATTTTAATCCAGTAAAATAGTTCATTTAAACTGTCACTTTTTGAAGTATTGCAAAACAGTTTTTAATGAAATTTTAAGATTTTAACACCATTTGTGAACATGTGGCACGACGACGAAGTACAGCAAGGTTATTTCCAGCAAGATAGCGCCCGTGCACACAGGACTTTTGAAAACTTTAGTTGTCTGAGGTAATTCTTTGGTTATCGCATCATTAGTTTAAAAACAGAGACAATTTAGCCTCCGAGGTCATGTGATATCACCCCTATGACATTTTCTTCTGGCCACATTTGAAAAACACTATTTTCAAAACTCCTGTTGCTGATCTAGGCGATCTACAACAACGAATTACTAACGCAATTGAAGAAATTAATAACACTCACTTGGATATTTCATAATGTTGTTGATTCCGTTAAAAGAAGAGTTACATTGTGTAGAGATGTCAGTGGTGGCCATATAACTCAACTTATTTGATAATTACTATTGGTTGTCATGATTAAATTGTATTATTTAAAATTTTATTTCCAACATTACCTAAATTTTTACAGCTTTCCTGCAGTTTGATTTAATTTAATGTTACCGGGAAAAGGGTTGGTACACCTGTTAGTAACGGCGAGTAGTTCTATTACTCAAAATCAATCTAAGACATACGCGAAAACTTCCAAAGCCGTCCCTGAATCACAATTCGGTTGCTCACACGTTATGTAGAATTTAGAATAGTAATCTAACAAAATATTTTATTCGCGTTGTGACGTCATAAATTGGCGGGAGAATGTCGTGAAGCGTGTGCATTTATGCAGCTGAGCAAACAAAGAGGCGGGGCATACGTGGTTTTTGGACAAACACGACGAAACCACGTGATATCGATGAGGATGAGGAAGTGTCCAAGGCAGCGTGGGTCGAGCGCGGTGGTATAAATATGCGTAAGTTTCCGTGAGATGGATCAGTCGTCGCAGTCGTCTCGGCCAGTCATCAAGTCACTCGTTGAAAACAATCGTCGAAGAGAGTAATAAAAATCTTCAGTGTATAAATAATTTAGTAAGTTCCCATTGATATTGTTAATATTATATGCCTAAATACTACGAATTGTCTGTGTTTATATGCTCTGCGTTTTTCTGCCTGACCCCACGATAAATGTAATTTGTTTATGTATTAAAATTTTCCCTGAGATATTTGAGTCTATGTTCGTTTGTTTGATTTGAATTGTGTAAATTTCAGTGTTTATTTGCATATGTGTAACTTGTATTTAATAAATAAGCTTTTTTTATACCTGTGCATTTTTAATTGTCTTTTAAAACGATTTTCACAATTTATTTGATTTTATTTACATTTAAAATAAAATCCCGTTTATAAAATCAAACCATAACGTTACATTATACATATATATATATATATATATATATATATGTTGATACGTAGATTCTCGCGGGTAAAATCTGTTCTGCTTTTTTCTCGGGTAATGAACCGCGTTGTAGAATTACCCCTGTAAGGGTTGTTCCGACGTTTCGGCAATGTCACAATTGCCATCTTCAGGTTGGTCTTCTCGGTCTAAGCGATCTAGAAGAACTGGAACAGTTCTTCTAGATCGCTTAGACCGAGAAGACCAACCTGAAGATGGCAATTGTGACATTGCCGAAACGTCGGAACAACCCTTACAGGGGTAATTCTACAACGCGGTTCATTACCCGAGAAAAAAGCAGAACATATATATATATATATATATATATATATTGTAACGTTAATTTCGCACAGATACCCTTCTTTATATTACCAACTCGCAATCTCTTCACGCATACTAGATCTCCCATCTCAAATTCCCGTATCTTCTTTTTCTTTTCTTCATCTTTTCTTCTCTTCTCCTGATTTGCTTTTCCAACGTCGCTCGACATTCCTTGTAAATTTGTTCTATATTCAAGGTCTTATTATTAGTCCAAGGTCTAATAGGATCATCTCCTTTCATTATTGTAACGGGAACTTGTTCGGTAACCGAGTTTTGCGTATTATTGATAATATCTTCAACGCTACTTAGGTGCTCATACCACTGGTCGTGTTGACGATACGTAAATAGTCGTAGGAATTTAATTATTTCTCTTATATACCTTTCTGCAGGATTGGCTTGAGGGTGTCTTATACTACAAAAATGTATTTTTATATTTCTTCTTCCCATGGCGTTCTTAAATCTGAGATTATCGAAATAGGTTGCATGGTCCACAATTATTGATTTTGGCTTCCCATGTTCTTGTTCAAATTTATCGATAATTCTGGTAACTACTTGGGTGTTACATTTTACGGCAGGATATACTTTTATGTATTTACTAAATACATCTATCATGACTAGGACATTCGTAAAACCTTCCTTGGTACTAGGTAAATTGCTAATAAAGTCAATAGCAACGATTTCAAGTTTATCAGCTGTTCTTATACTTTTAAACTGTCCAAAGTTAGTCTTATTTCTGTCCTTGCCTAATAAACATACTTCGCATATACTGACAATTTTTTTAATGATTTTAATGTCATTCTTCGCGTAGAATTTTTCTCTAAACAACCACCATAATTTCTGTACACCGATATGTCCGAATCTTTGATGCAGATCTTCAATCACTTGCTCGGCATATTCTTTATTTAGCACGATCAGTTGTTCGTCGCCTATTTTATAAAGAAGACCATTCTGAATCTTATAATTTTTACACGTATCATTGTCATTGTGGAATTGTTCCCATTTCTGATTGATATCGCTGTCATCCCTTTGTTGTTTCTTTAGATTTCTTATATTATATAAATTTTTATTGATTTCAAATTGCAAATTACATAGCACCGTTTTCTTTACTAGGGCCTTACAATTATACATTCGGGTTAGTGCATCGGCTGTTACATTTTCCTTTCCAGGAATATGTCGAATCTCGTAGTGATATTCCTGCAGAATCAGATTCCACCGGTAAATTCTATTGTTCATAAACCTTGCACAGCCCAAATTGATTAGCGAAGAATTGTCCGTTTCGATAATAAAAAATCGACCCATAAGATAGTATTTAAGCTTTTGTACCGCGTATATTATTGCCAACATCTCTTTCTCCGCTATGGCATAATTCAACTCATGTTTTCTTAATATTCGCGATACAAAAGTAATGGGAATCGACTCATCTCCCTCTTTCTGTATCAACTCTCCACCAATTGCAACATTTGATGCATCCGTCCGTAAATAAAACATTTTATTGAAATCTGGCTGTATTAACCGTAAATTGTTCTTAAATTCCCCTTTTAAATTGTTAAAAGTATCTTCCTTTTCTTGGTCGCATGTCCATCTTACTCCTTTCTTTAACAATTTAAACAAAGGTTGCGCGATATGCATGTAATTTGGTATAAATCGTTTATAATAATTCAGAACCCCTAAGAATGATCTCATTTTCTTGATGTTAGTTGGTCTCACATAATTTTGTACTTCGGCCAATCTATCTTCTTGCACGTAAATTCCGTCATTATTTATTTTAAATCCAAGCGGCTGCAGAACTAGCTAGCCCAAATGGCACTACTCTAAATTGATATACATGTCCATCTATACAAAATCCAGTATATTTCCTCGATCCTGTACTGAGCGGAATTAGCCAAAACGAATTTTTTAAATCGAGCTTACTGAAACATACTTTTCCTTTACACTTATGTAAAAGGATTTCTATCCTTTGAGGGCATTCATATTGAGGCTTAGTGATTTTATTTAATTGCCGTGCATCTAAACACAAACGAATCGAATCGTTTTTTTTAACAACTAGCAAATGATTTATATAACTAGTATTTGCTCTTTCAATGATCCCTTGGGTTAACATATCTTGAATTTCTTTATCGACTTGTTTCTTAAACGCGAAAGGTATCGGGTAGCTTCTATTTCGGAAATTACTTTGGTCATTGACCTCTAAATGGTGTACATACTCTTTTGCTATAGTGTGGTAATTGTCCACCAATTCACTATGCATTTCTAACAACTCTTTTATCTTACTTCGATATTTTATATCGACGTCTAAATTCCCCCTCATTTCTATCTTCTGCGTTTTCGCATTATTAATATTGTTTATTAATACATTATACTTTTCAGCTCCCATTGTGGTTAAGCTATTCACAATTGTTTCCTTTTGTAACACCATATCTTCATTTAATTCATTTAATTCCCATTTTATTATTTCCGACCCAATTTTTATTTCCTTTCTCTCTATATTTACATTCACATTGTATCGCGTTAAGAAATCCATCCCTAGGACACATTTAAATTTAATACATGGTACGACCATTAGTTCACCATGGTAAAAACTATTTCCGATTTGCATTACAGTTACTAGTGCTTGTTCAATTATTGATAATTTCTTTCCATTTGCGGCAATTAAATTTACTTTTACAGTATTTACGAGATTCTTTTCGAATAATTTTAAATCACTTTCTATTACATTTTTACATATGAAACTATTTTCAGCGCCCGTGTCTATCAAAGCAATTATTATTTGATTTTCAATTTTACATTTTATAAATGGCAATTCGTTTGACTCTATTATCGTAACGTTTTCGTTTAACGCTCGGGATCGCGGAAATATAAAAGATGTACATATAACCTTATTTATTGCAGATTGTCCGCCTCGTCCTTGTGCGATGCTGCGGTCCGTTGTCGTTCGCCTGCATACTCTTTCGGGTGGGGAGAACCGCCTCGTCGATTCCAGTTGCCGCGACGTTGCCAGCTCCCTCGGTAATTCTGAAACCCTCTTTGGTTCCAATGGCCTCGCTGCTGCTGTTGGCTGGGTCCCCCATGTCTCTCTGGCTCTGGATTTTGACCTCCTTTATATTCCGGACGCCGATAATTATTTGGGAGTAGGTCGTACCTTTTTAACACGTCTATGAAGTGTTCCACCGTTCGTATGTTCTGGACCAGCACCGTCTTGCCGATTTCCTCTTCATAATGCCGGCTCAAATATCGTACTAGTTCGTCGTTAGTTAGCTTTGGCACCAGGTATTTCATTTTTGTTAGTTTTTGAATCGCGTATTCCTCCCTGGACATTTTCGCGTTCGGATAATATTTTCCGGTGATCAGATCGTCTCGGATCTTACTCTGTTCTTGCTCGCCCCAGAATTGTCGGAGAAATTCGTTTTCGAAATCTGCCAGCGTCGTACACTTCTCTTCGATTACGTCGAACCAGTTTCTCGCACGGTCAGTCAACATACCTCGAATAACTTGCAAACGTCGAGCCTCATCGGGGATGCCCTCCAGGTACTGCTTCGCTTGTTTTAAAAATCACATTACATTTTCGCGTCCAGTTCCCCCAAATTTCGGCATCTGTTCGTTACTAATATTCACCGTACTTGTAGCCGTTCTTCGTACCAAATCTACACGCCACTCCAGATTATCGATAACCGTTTTCTGCGCCTCCATTTCTTTCCATACTCCGCCAACTTCTTGGAACTTTTCGTTGATTTTTCCGGTCACTTCAAATCGCACGTCGCCGATTTTTTCTTCCAAATTTCTACGGATATCTTGTCGTTCTTTATCGACCTCTTCAAACTTCTTCGCGATCACACCATTATTTTCTTCGAATGTAGTTTGTAATTCGCTTATTTTATTCTTTACTTCTTCTTTAAAATTACCAGTATCTTGTCTAATTTCTTTTAGCATAATTTTTATGGACTCGTCGATTTTTCTGTCACGTTCTTCGATCATTTTCTTATTTTCTTCAGCTACCTTCTTATTTTCTTTTATTTCTTCGGTCAATATTTTCATTGATTCCTCCATTTTTCTATCACGTTCTTCGATTTCTTTCTTATTATCTATCGCTTTTTTATTTTCCGCCATCATTTGGAATAATTTCTCCCACGGAACGGTTGTTTCTTTCGGCGCTTGTTGCTCACTATCTTCGGTAACATCACCCATATCTCGCCTTGAACTTCTACGTTCCATTGGATGCTCCATTTTCTTTTATTATATACCGTAAAATTTATCTAGTTTATTACCTCTTTGTCTGCCTTTACTTACTTTTAATTGTAATTGAAATTGCCAAATTTGTTAAATTGCCCCAAAGTTGGGCGCCAAATTGTAACGTTATGGTTTGATTTTATAAACGGGATTTTATTTTAAATGTAAATAAAATCAAATAAATTGTGAAAATCGTTTTAAAATACAATTAAAAATGCACAGGTATAAAAAAGCTTATTTATTAAATACAAGTTACACATATGCAAATAAACACTGAAATTTACACAATTCAAATCAAACAAACGAACATAGACTCAAATATCTCAGGGAAAATTTTAATACATAAACAAATTACATTTATCGTGGGGTCAGGCAGAAAAACGCAGAGCATATAAACACAGACAATTCGTAGTATTTAGGCATATAATATTAACAATATCAATGGGAACTTAATTATTTATACACTGAAGATTTTTATTATTATTATGATTAAATGGACCTGTTTTAATTAATGTTCACTGCACCTTTGAGGTGTAAGATTCGACCATCTCTCATGTAAATTTTACATTTTGCTGTCAGATTTGACAAGACACATTTTCAATTTGAATTGTTTTTGAACTTAATTGCAGCAATCCTTTTATATGTTGACACTGGACGTTTGACAGTCGTCTCTTGTTTAATCTCCGCAAGGTGTTAGACAAGGTATCGTCTCGTCAGTGTTCTGTTGTCAGTGGTTCGTTAGGAGTGATTGGCTCGCGCCAAGAAGCTTTGATGGCCACTACATGTAAAGGTATTTCAACAACTAAGGTTCTTGGTAATCGCTACTGACGAAGGGTAATAACCCAGAAACAATATTGTCTAGCGATCCTCCAGTTAGTCTTCATGGACCTGTTTTAATTAATGTTCACTGCACCATTGAGGTGTAAGATTATACATTATACGCTAATATTTATACGTTACTTTACAATGGTTTTACGAGACGCGATGTGATATAGTCGTCGTCTTTGTTTCGTCTCTTTACACTTTACTGTGTAAAGAGACGAAACAAAGACGACGACTATATCACTTTACTGTGTAAAGAGACGAAACAAATACGACGACTATATCACATCGCGTCTCGTAAAACCATTGTAAAGTAACGTATAAATATTCAAACTAGTTTATTTTAAAGTGTTAAAAATTGACCACATCAACAAAGACATAATGTTGGTTGGAAACATCTTCCAAAACTTATAATTGTCTGATGATGCAAACCGGACGGTTGCGAAACGTAACAATAAAAATGTTAAACAACTAAAATAGTTTAAATTTGAACAGTAAGAGACACGAGACATCCATAGAGTTAGAAAAGGAAGTACTAAGGAGGATTATCCAATAAATTTGTATATATGACACTTAAACCATTGATGTCTTGTCTAGAGTTAATAGTATGTGCATTCTCTTTTATGAAGCACATTTCTAAAAAAAATCTCTTGATAATTTCTTTCAATTTCCAAAATCTTAATACCGTCCCAATCAATATTATGCTTATCAAATCTGGCATGAGAGGAAAGAGCAGAAGTCCTTGGTTTACAATTAATATCACTTTTATGTTGCGTAATCCTCCTTTTTAATTGTTGGCATGTTTGACCAATATAAACATTTCTACAATCCTTACAATTAATTTTATAAATAACACTAGTTTTCGATAACGTATTAGTACGATCTTTTATGTTCGAGAAAAGGTTTCTAACTATTTTTACACTAAACTTAGCCACTGTTATGTTACTAGGGGAAAATGAGTTGATTAGTTAAATTGTGAACATAAGGAAGCGACTTAAAAATCTTGTCGTCCGGACTATGCAATGTGTTAGTTCAATTGTACATCAACCGAATTAAAAATAATTTTATTCAGCAAATTAACGGGTTAAGAATTTTATCTAAAAATATTAAAAAGGATACGTAAATTTTTTTGATATGATGAAGGATGTGCAATCCTCTTAATTCTATTCTTTAAACATAAAATGCAATTAATTTTCATTCTTAAAGGGTGATATGATGAAAATTGAATAAATCGATTTGATGTTGTCTGTTTACGATGCCAATCGAGGAATTATGAATATCTTCATTTTCAATAGTAGATTTAATATTGGAATTATAATTATTTAAAAGATTTCTTCAACTTTGTCTACTGGTACTGCACGTATGATATCATCGACATATTTCTTTAAAAAAGGGAGTTCAAAAGACAAGCCCTGCACACAAATATTCAATAGTTTGTCCATAACTAATTGTGCCAAAATTGGACTAATGCTAGATCCCATCGGACAACCTACCATACAATACCTATACAACCTATGTTTTGAGAATAGTATACACCTTCACATACGAAATAATTAGATTCAAATATGAAATTAAGTATCTTAATAAATTCTTCTCGTGGTATCTCAGTAAAATTACAAATGGTATTCCAATTATCAATTATACAATCGATAACCAGACATTTAGGTATATTACTAAATAGGGAGATAACATCAAGGCTAATCAGGATGTAATTATCTGGCAACACAAATTTATTAATAATAAGTCAGCAAATTCCAAAGAATCTCTTGTGAATATATATATATATATATATATATATATATATGTTGGTGCGTAAGTTCTCGCGGCTGAAATCTGTGCTTCTTGGTTCTCGGGTTGTGAACCGCGTTGTAGAAATCTTCCCCGAAGGGTCGCTTCGACGTTTCGGCAGAGTCCCATCTGCCATCTTCAGGAAGCTCTTCTAGGTCTCGCTGACTTAGAAGAACTGACGTTCGGAGTTACTCGTTGATCCTTATATTCCGGTTTGTCGTTGGGGTTGACTACGCTCGACTGCTTCTTACTTCGGCTCCTGGTTAATGGACCTTGGTGTGTGATGACCTGTAGCGGTTCCTGGGGTAGTTCCTGTGGCGCTGTCCTTTGAACACTGCTTGAATTGTATTGTTGTAATACTGGTCTCCATGTTGCAGGCAATCGTTGGGCATCATCTCGTGTGTTGAGGATTTCTTTCCGTTTCTCTATTTCTATTGCCTCCCGTATTATTCTGCTGGTGAACTGTTCAATGCTAGCTATTGTCCTTGTATTGTCGAAGTCGATTCTGTGTCCTGTGTCTAAGAAATGGCTAGCCAATGACGATGACGAATCTCTTTGTTTTACGGCGCGAATGTGCTCTTGTTTACGGACTTCGATGCGCCTATTGGATTGACCGATGTATGTCTTCTCGCAGTTTCCACATGGTATTTCGTACACTCCCTGCGTTTCTAATGGAATTTTCGTTTTTGGATTCCTCAGCATCGTTTCGATCTTCCTGTACGGTCTGAAAGTTGTGTCGATGTTCTGTGTACTAAGGATCCTGCTTATCTTGTCCGTGGTCCCTCTGACATACGGTAGAAAAGCTATGGCTGCTGGTTTTTCTTCTTCCTTTTCTTCTTCCTGGGTTCGTCTGCGGGGTCTGGATGCTCTGAGAATTTCCCGTTTTGAAAATCCGTTGTGCGCCAGTGCTGTGTGTATGTTGTCCATTTCTTTGTTCTTGCTTCTACCATCGGCTATCCTTTCTGATCTGGTTATTAATGTTCTCGCTACCGAATGCAGTTGTGCCGGGTGGTGGTGTGACTGAGCGTTTAGGTACCTGTTGGTGTGCGTCTTCTTCCTGTATACTGTATGGCCGAGACTCTTGTCGTCTCTTTTCATTACCAGTACGTCCAGGAACGGTAGCTGATTGTCTACTTCCACTTCCATGGTGAAGTTTATAGCTGGGTGTTGCTTGTTGAGGTGCTCCAGAAACCTGTCGAGTTCTTCCCTTCCATGTGTCCATACAACGAAAGTATCATCCACGTATCTCAGCCACACCTTTGGTTTTAACTCGGCCGTCTCTATTGCTGTAGTCTCTAGTTCCTCCATGAATAGGTTGGCTATCACAGGTGATAGCGGTGATCCCATGGGTGCTCCAGTGGTTTGTCTGTAGCGTTGGTTTTCAAAAATGAAATACGTATTCTTGACGCAATGCTTCACTAGTTCAATGATGTGATCCGGCGGCTGGTATTTCCGTTCCAATATCTCCATGGTGTCGTCTACCGGGGCTTGTGTAAACAGTGATACTACATCAAAACTTACCAACAAGTCCTCGGGTTCCACAGTAAGGTTCTTCAGCATTTCGATGAGATGGTCTGCGTTCTTGACGTATGACGCTGCTTGTTCGGCGTAACGTTGTAGCTGTTTTGCTAGAAATCTTGCCAAAGACTGGATTGGTGATCCCATTGAGCTCACTATTGGACGTAGCGGTATGTCGGGTTTGTGGATCTTCGGTAGGCCATATATCTTCGGGCATTTTGACGATTTTTCCCTTGGTATAGTTATTATAATTAATGTTTTATAAGTACAGTCATCAATCAAGGCCCTCTTTTTAAATGAAGCAATTAGACCAATCGCCAAGGACCCTACGTTGACTTATGAAAAATCAAACAATGAATTAATTGCTTCATTTAAAAAGAGGGCCTTGATTGATGACCGTACTTATAAAACATTAATTATTCATAATTCCTTCGCTCCTAAACTTTATGGACTTCCTAAAATTCACAAACCCGACATCCCCCTTAGGCCTATTGTATCCTCAATACAAGGTCCTACAAAATTTATTTCTAAATTTATTGCTAATATTCTTTCACTATCCTTTCAAGATTTTAATTGTTATCGTATCAAAGATAGTTTCACGTTCTCTGAAATCATTAACAACTTTCACATCCCTGAAGACTATGTACTTGCTTCTCTAGACGTAGTCTCCCTTTTCACTAACATTCCCATGGATTTATTTTGTGACATAATCACTGACAATTGGGACCTCATCCAACCACATAGTTGTTTGCCACTTTCAACCTTTCTCACTACAATTAAATTTATCTTCAAATCAACTTACTTTTCATTCAACAATCAATTCTATACACAAATTTTCGGAACTCCTATGGGTTCATCTCTTTCCCCCATAATTGCTGAAATTGTTATGAATACTTTTATTAAATTTGCCATTAATAAATTATCTTTTCAATTTCCTTTTCTGCATCAATATGTTGATGATATCATCTGCACCATTCCGGTTAACTCCAAGGAAGAAGTTCTACAGGCTTTCAATTCCTTCCATGAACGCCTTCAATTCACCATTGAAATGGAAACCGATAACAAAATCCCCTTCTTAGACACTTTATTGATGAGAACCGAGGATGATGTCATCAAACTAAATTGGTACCAAAAACCTACCAACTCGGGTAGATATTTGCATTTTGACTCCTACAGTCCTATACAACACAAACTTAATGTAGTCCTTGGCCTTAAGCACAGAATTTTACATATTGCTCATCCTGATTTTCGTAAAGTCAATTTAAACTTACTTTATAATATACTTCTAAATAATAACTATCCTTCGTTACTGTTAAAAAAATTGCTTTTTTCCAATCAACGCCCTCCACCACAACAACCACATGTCAAACAGCCAGCCGAAAAGATATACCACAGCTTATCATACATCCTACAACTATCTCCTTCCATAAAAAAACTTTTCCATGATACAGGTATTGTTGTCGCCGATCGAATCATCAACCCCATCGCAAGGTTCTTTACAACTATTAAGGACAAAACTCCTCTCTTATCACTTAGTAATATCATTTATAAAATACCGTGTGGCGAGTGTGACCGTATTTACATTGGCCAAACAATGCAAAGGCTTAAACAACGTGTAACACAACATAAACGCGATGCTCGTCTGAAACCTACGTATTGTGCATTGGCATCCCATGCAAAGGATAAAGGCCATCATATAAATTATGATGAAGTCACGGTACTGGCACATAACAACAAATTAAATCAGAGGCTCTTTATGGAAATGTGTTACATTGTTAACTCTAATAATGCCATGAATTTTAAAAAAGACAAAGACAATCTCAGCACTATTTACACAGGCCTAATGAGTAAATGTTCACACCTTGCTTCACATTAATTTTCTTTCATTAATAACTTTTCTTTATCCTTAACAGTTTGGTACTTGGGTGGGGAGTGAGTCTTCCGACGACTCATAACCTGTGTCTTTTTTTCCCTTTCAATCCTTGTCTTTTCTCCTAGGTTCTTAGTAGGTTCTTTTGCGGTTGGTCTCGTCTGATTTTTTGTGTTTTGGTTATTTCCAATTAAATTAACTAAATTGTTTCCTTCAAATTTCAACTATACCTAAATAATTGTCATTTGAAAATTTTTTAGTAACTTTTAGTTTTTGGCGTTGGATCACATGTTGTTACCAATGTTCAAATTGGCACAACTTGACCTTCGGCAGTTTCAATGGCTGCAACGACTTTTACGTCTTAGACGTTACAAACTTTTAACTTGTTTAAACTAATTATAATTATGTAGTGCTGTGTTTTATATCATAACTGTCGATCCTGTCACTCGTCGCTCTGTATGGGAGCTTCTGCAATGTTTCAATTTTTCTTTAATCTTCTAAAATTTTCGTGTAAGTACTTACTAGAAATTTGTTTTTACATTAAAATTATTTTTCTTTATTGTTACCTTATAGGCTTTGATAAGGCCTCAATAAACGAGGCGAAACGTTAGCCAGAAAACATTGAAGTTATTTATATTCCTAATCGTTCAACACCCCGAATTCTGTTTTTAATATACAGTAATAAAACTTCGTAACCAAATCTTTAACTATAACGATTGTTATACGTGGGACTTTCCATTATATATATATATATATATATATATATATATATATATATATATATATATATATGATATGGTTAAAATATTAGTAATAAATTTTGTAAGATTTTCTAAAACGATATTTAAACATGATACTATTGGATGGAGAGGTATGCCTTCCTTGTGATGTTTCGGAGATCCATAAAATTTAGGTGCAACACCAGCTACAGCTACAACTTTATCAATATAATGTTTATCTCTCAAAGATCTAATCATTTCGTTGTTTCTTGTTTGAATGCTATTCGTGGGGTCTTTAGTTAATTTAGTATATAAATTATCTTGATTCAGTAATGCAGATATTTTTCGAGTATAATCATCTTTTGACATCACTACTGATGCGTTACCCTTGTCAGATTTCAAAACCAATATATTGGGGTGTTCTTTTAGGAATTTTTTACAATTGTAAAAAAGGTTATTAAATATATCTCCCGTTGACTTATACTTACGAATAAAATTAGTTAAAATATTCGTAAATCTAGCTCTAAGGTTGTCTCTCTGTTGAACATCAACACAATCTACTATAGATTCTCAATTAGTTAACAGTTTCTTAATGTTCAAATGTTTGTTAACAGGTTGTATACAAAATTTAGGGCCCATAGCAAGTGTAGTTTTAACATCATTAGGAAGAGGAACGTCACTGATATTAGAAATCCACGTATCTTTTATTTTAATTGATTGTTTACTAAAATCAACTAGTTTATTAAATTTGTTAATTAATCTATGTTTTATGTTTTTGAAGATTATTTTATATTGAGCTGTCTGTCTATAATTAAATTCATTAAATATAAAGTGGGGCAACACATTAGGCTACTAATAATTTTATACGCAAAATTAATTTCTATTGATAATATCTTCCGTTTTAACCTTTCATTAAATGATGCAAGCTGTTGTCCCGAATTACCATTTTTTATGTCCAATAAGTTGTAAAGACTCTTTAAATTTTCTGACATATGGTAAGGATACACTCCAGTTTTTCTACATTCTAAAAGGAAAATCTTCTTATTAATATAGATACCAATTTGTTGTTTGTCTTAGCCCATAATTTCATAGCGCTACTAGTATGAGTTCCATAACTAGCTTCTATTTGTTGGTAAAAACCCATGCCTAACTGTGCTGGTTAGTGGTATATTTGTCGCACTTAGCCCGGTGGGATACTGCAAGTGGTGTAGTTGAAGACACTACTTGTGCGTCGATTATTGCTGCTCGACCTCCTCGGCTGGCCACGATGTCAGGCTTCAGGTTCCCTCGGGGCGTCCGGTACAGATGTTCAGTTTCCACACGGTAGCCCCTACGGGCAAGTTCGCCCGCAAGAGTTGCCACGACCGCACGTGCCTTTTAATTCTTCATGGACCTGTTTTAATTAATGTTCACTACACCATTGAGGTGTAAGATTATACCATCTTTCGTGTAAATTTTACATTTTTCTGTCATATTTGACAAGACACATTTTCAATATATATATATGACATATATTTGGTTACGAAGTTTTGTTACTGTATATTAAAAACAGAATTCGGGGTGTTGAACGATTAGGAATATAAATCACATCAATGTGTTCTGGCTAACGTTTCGCCTCGTTTATTGAGGCCTTATCAAAGCCTATAAGGTAACAATAAACAAAAATAATTTGTAAAAACAAATTTCTAGTAAGTACTTACACGAAAATTTTAGAAGACAGGATCGAAAGTTTATTTTTTTTTCCTTATTTTCTTGTCCTTGTGTTATGTGAATTAATAGGATCTTCGGATTTATAGGACACGGACAATAATAAAAAACAATTGTCTCGAATGCTAACAGTTTCGCCTATAATTAACTGGCTTCTTCAGAGCTACATCTATCAACAATAAAAAAAATTGTCTTAGTTAACGTTACATAATCTAATAATTCCTTTACCTTTCAAAACGATTTCTTTTCATCTCCGTTAATTTTTTTTAAAACATTCTAGTGCACGTTCAACAACCGGTCAAATTAAACATCTACTAAAGGCAAATAATCCTAACATATACGTAAATATCTAAAATAAGGAAAACGTCCACATTTTTTTTCCAAAAAAAACCTCTCACTATTAATATGCTTTAAATTGCTTTGAATATAGGCAACCCACCTTACAGTTATGGCAATATGTTACTATACATAGTAAATAGTTTAGATTCTAAATTTTTCATGTTTACAGTGTTATGTGTACTGTTTATATAAATTTCCTCTAAAATTAATCTTTTATATAGATTTCTCTGTGTGTCCAAAACCTGAGCTTGTTCAAAAACAAATTGATGGTGATTATTGAAAGTATGTGACGCAAGTGCTGTATGTTCTTTATTATTTTTGTATTGTTCTTTGCAATCTTGCTTATGGTTCTGTACTCGTCTTTTTAGATGTTGTTTGGTTTGACCTATATAACACAGAGAGCAATATATTTATAGTTATAGGTTATCATCCCACACTCAAAATACAAAACTGTTAAGGACAAAAATTTATTTAAAGAAAATCAATGTGAAGGAAGGTGTGAACATTTATACATAAGGCCTGTGTAGATAGTGCTAAGACTGTCTTTATCCTTCTTGAAATTCATGGCATTATTTGAGTTGACTATGTAACACATTTCAATGAAGAGTATCTGGTTTAACTTGTTGTGTGCCAGGACCGTGACTTCATCATAGTTTATGTGGTGTCCTTTATCATTTGTGTGGGATGGCAATGCACAATACGTAGGTTTCAGACGAGCATCGCTCTTATGTTGTGTTACACGTTGTTTAAGCACTGTTTGGCCAATATAAATACGGTAACACTCGCCACAGGGTATTTTATAAATGATATTACTAAGTGATAAAAGAGGACGCTTGTCCTTAATAATTGTAAAGAACCTTGCAATGAGGTTGATGATTCGATCGGCGATTACAATACCTGTACCACGGAAAAGTTTTTTTTATAGAATGAGATAGTTGTTGGATTTAGGATAAGCTGTGGGATATCTTTTCAACTGGCTGTATGACTGTAGTTGTTGTGCTGGAGGGCGTTGATTGGAGAAAAGTATTTTTTTTTAAGTAAGGAAGGATAATTGTTATTTAAAAGTATATTGTAAAGTAATTTTAAATTAACATTATGAAAGTCAGGATGAGCAATGTGTAAAATTCTGTGCTTAAGGCCGAGGACTACATTAAGTTTATGTTGGATTGGAGTGTAGGAGTCAAAATGCAGATATCTACCTGAATTGGCAGGTTTTTGATACCAATTTAATTTGATGACATCAGCCTCGGTTCTCATCAACAATGTGTTCAAGAAGGGAATTTTGTTGTCGGTTTCGATTTCAATGGTAAATTGAAGACGTTCATGGAAGGAATTGAAAGCCTGTAGCACTTCTTCTTTGTTTTGAATCAAAGTATTCATAACAATTTCAGTAATTATGGGTGAAAGGGATGAACCCATAGGAGTTCCGAAAATTTGTGTATAGAATTAATTGTTAAATGAAAAATAAGTTGATTTAAAGATAAATTTGATTGTAGTAAGAAAGATTGAACGTGGCAAACAACTATGTGGTTGGATGAGGTCCCAAATGTCACAAAATAAATCTATGGGGATGTTAGTGAATAGGGAGATTACGTCTAAAGAAGCAAGCACATAGCTTTCAGGAATTTGAAAGTTATTAATAAGTTCAGAGTGAAACTATCTTTGATGCGATAACAATTAAAATCTTGAAAAGCTAATGAAAGTATATTGGCAATACATTTAGAAAGAAATTCAGTAGGACCTTGTATTGAGGATACAATAGGCCAAGGGGGTTGTCAGGTTTGTGAATTTTTGGAAGTCCATAGAGTTTAGGAGCGAAGGAGTTATGAATAATTATTGTTTTATAAGTACGGTCATCAATCAAGGTCCTGTTTTTAAATGAAGCAATTAAATCATTGTTTGATTTTTCATAAGTCAACATAGGGTCCTTGGCGATTGGTCTATATGTGTGAGGATCCTGGAACAACTCATCATCTTGTCCAGGTATTCATTTTTGTTTAAGGCTACAGTGACATTACCTTTTGTTTTGTGTTACGTTTTGTGTTAAGTCAGTAATACAATAAGTGATTTCAGCCCTAAATAAATCTCGTCTACTCGACTCTACGCTGCTGAGGAGGTCTTCCACTTCAGCTAATAATTTGTACATAGAGATATCTTTTATGTGTACATGTAAAGAAAATTTGGGGCCCAAAGCAAGAAAATTTTTTACTTCAAGGGATATATCAGTGTTATTACATTTTTGAACCATTTATTATAAATTTCATTTTTTCTGTTATTTGAAAGTATTAAGATTTTTTTAATTTATTTAATTTATTAATATTAGAAAGTTTAATTTTATTAAAGAAGAAGTTATAACAATTGATTTGATGATGATTAAAATCTAAGAAAACCTCTGGAGGCAACAAACCTCTGGCTCGAATCGTATATGAAGTCAATGACCTGCCCAGCTGACGCAATATCGAGTTAGTAGAATTGATTTCAAAAGTAAGTAAGCGAATCTTTAACCTGTTGTTTATATATTCAGCTTGACAAGTAGATCTTCGGTCGTGTCCAGTTATTAACATGTCTAGGCAACGTATCCTGTCCTGTATGTGTGGTGGCGTAAGTGAGAATCTTTTGCATTCACTTAAATATATTAGTCGGTTTCTGAAGGAGGCCAACTTCATGGCTACGTTTGTCCATAATTTTAAAGTTGATGTTACATAGTCACCATATTGACGTCTAATATCTTGGAAATACCCCATATTTGTAGCTACAATGGAAAGTCCCACGTATAGCAATCGCTATAGTTAAATATTTGGTTAAAGTTTTGTTACTGTATATTAATAACAGAATCGGGGTGTTGAACGATTAGGAATATAAATCACTTCAATGTTTTCTGGCTAACGTTTCGCCTCGTTTATTGAGGCCTTATCAAAGCCTATAAGGTAACAATAAACAAAAATAATTTTAATGTAAAAACAAATTTCTAGTAAGTACACGAAAATTTTAGAAGATTATAGGAAAATAGAAACATTACAGAAGGACAACACAGAGCGACGAGTGACAGGATTGAAAGTTATGATTTAAAACACAGCACTACATAATTATAATTAGTTTAAACAAGTTAAAAGTTTGTAACGTCTAAGATGTAAAAGTCGTTGCATCCATTGAAACTGTCGAAGGTCAAGTTGTGCGATTTTGAACCTTGGTAACAACATGTGATACACCGCGAAAAAATGAAAGTTACTAAAAATTTTAATTGACAATTATTTAGGTATAGCCGAAATTATGAAGTAAACATTTTTTCTTAAACGAATAACCAAAACACAAAAAATCCACCAGACGAACCGCAAAGGAACCTACTAATAACCTCAGGAGAAAAGACAAGGATTGAGTAAGGAAAAAGATATAGGTTATGAGTCGTCGGAAGATTCATCTCACACTCAAGAACTAAACTGTCAAGGACAAAAATTTATTTAAAGAAAATCAACTTGAAGCAAGGTGTGAACATTTATTCATAAGGCCTGTGTAGATAGTGCTAAGATTGTCTTTATCCTTCTTGAAATTCATGGCATTATTCGAGTTGACTATGTAACACATTTCAATGAAGAGTCTCTCGTTTAATTTGTTGTTGTGTGCCAGGACCGTGACTTCATCATAGTTTATGTGGTGTCCTTTGTCATTTGTATGGGATGCCAATGCACAATACGTAGGTTTCAGACGAGCATCGCTATTATGTTGTGTTATACGTTGTTTAAGCCTTTGCACTGTTTGGCCAATATAAATACGGTCACACTCGCCACAGGGTATTTTATAAATGATATTACTAAGTGATAAAAGAGGAGTTTTGTCCTAAATAGTTGTAAAGAACCTTGCAATGGGGTTGATGATTCGATCGGCGACTACAATACCTGTACCTGGGAATTTTTTTATAGAAGGAGATAGTTGTTGGAAGTAGGATAAGCTGTGGTATATCTTTTCAACTGGCTGTATGACTTGTGGTTGTTGTGGTGGAGGACGTTGATTGGAGAAAAGCATTTTTTTAAAGTAAGGAAGGATAGTTGTTACTTTAAAAGTATATTATAAAGTAAATTTAAATTAACCTTATGAAAGGCAAGATAAGCAATGTGTAAAATTCTGTGCTTAAGGCCAATGACTACATTAAGTTTGTGTTGCATTGGACTGTAGGATTAAAAATGCTGGAGCGTTAGTGACAAACGCATTCACCATCTGAATTAGGGGGCGGATTTGCAACAACAATTTCATTTGCAACATTTTGCCTAACACCCCTCTGTTCTTATTGAGAGAGATGGGGAAACCACCTGTTATATTCGTCTTTCAAGCCAATCTCCAAATCCAAAAATATCTTGGGAATTATATGACATGTTCACTATTCGACTTTTTAACTAAATAATGCAATTTTACAAACAAAGAAATTTTACTTTCAAAATTATCAACATCCGTTCACCGGTTCTTGTATAAGCGCCTTGCGCCCCACGCCTTTCACTACTCATTTGGCGGGCAGAGCACTGTGAAACTGTACCGATATATAATAGAGAGAGAGAGAGAGAATAATATCATGCGTTTTATAAAATGAAAAGTGCGAACTGCTTACATGGAATTTGGATAATGCGCGATGTTTTATTGCCAAACACGTGTCAATGCATCATCTGCGATTCGTCTAATTGCGGAAAGACGAACGAAATGCTAAGTTCTTTTCAAACAAGACGATTTGAATTTAAGATTTATATTCAAATCGTCGATGAAGACAGTGAAATTGAGAATGGTAGATATCGTAAAGCTTTCGACACATTTATCTGTCTATGACACACAACATGCTCTTCGGTTCTCGCCGCCCTACTTTACAATTCTTTTCAATATCCTCTTGTTTTGTATTAATATTTTGTGATTTTTTTTAACATCTTTTTTCAACTCAACAGTCTTACTCAACCAATCATAATTTTTTCATACAAATTTTTCTTCGGTCCTATTACTTGAATCCCATCGAGTTTTTATCTTATACACCAAATCTGACATTTGCCGTTTCTCGTTTTCTGATAAATAATAAAGTCGCATTTTGGTTTTCAGACAAAAATTTTTCTATCCATCCATAAATCACGTTGATATCCTTCAACATATTTTTTATTACTTGGAATAATTGTAACCTTGGTAAATCACCAGTAGTGGACATACTCGAACCTAAACATAAGATTATTTTTATAGTTGAGAGAAAATTCTGAAAAAAATCAAATGGGCTTTTTGAAAAATTAACGCATTCGATTTGCTGAAGAAAAATAATAGCTTATCGCAAAAATTGTTGAATAATTATTTGTTTAAACAATTTATTAAGTTGTTTTGGGCAACATTATTATTAATAATTATTGTTTAAGGCATGCCAAATGTTGCTGATTTTTTCAGATTTTTATTGCATCATGAAGTACGGAAATTTCAATAATATTAAATTTTTGACTGGGAGGTTTGGGCAAAGCATCATTAGAAAAAATCCCATAACAATTCAAGTGGCAGGAGGTAGCAGCTGAATTTCGGCTTAATCGATAGTTAATACTTTTCCAAGTAACCTTCAAAAGGTTAGAAGACAGCATTCGACAGCGTTTTATTGGCATTTGGTTTGAAAACTAAAATTTTATTGGAAAAAAACCAAAAAAAGTACTCTTATTATTGTGATGCTAAAAATTCAAAGAACTGACATTTACAAACATTTTTACGTATTTTACTAACCGTCCAACGTACATTCCATTTGGTTTAATTAGGTTTTCTTTGCTGCACACGCTTTCACACGTTTAAAGGTTTTGCCGAATAAATACACCAATAGTGCGCTTGAAAAAAAAAGGCAAAACTCGAACTGAAAATAAAGAAAGAATTTCGGGGATAGGACGTTACTCTTAACCATTTTTAATTCTTATAGGATCCCTCTAGCCAACTGCATGCTAAAAAAATCTTATCTAGACACTTTTATTTTTCGAGTTTTGGCCAGCTGTTTGGCAATCGGCCGCACTGTGCGTCGTCGCATCACAATTAAGATCCAAAGGATGTTCTGGATTTAACTTTAGTACAGACGGGTGCATCATTGATGTTGGAAATATTTTTTTTTCGAAATATTTCAACACCAGTCGAAAATTTGGATTATGTGAATAAAAACTATGTCGTCGATAGCTGCATCAACTCTCTGCATCAGACGATTATTTGTTCAATGACAGATCACGAAAATAAATATTCACGGGTAACGGAGGAGCTTTCGAACAAATTACAACCAGACTGAAATCGATTCAGTATCTTTGACGAAATTCGTTGATACGACCGAGAAAAACCTGCGCAAAAAAATAACAATGATTATTACATCTATGGGTCCCTCGACTCTGTCAAAGCTATCCATACGAATCACATTTGTCGAACATGAATTTAAGACAGGACTTTCGGAATTGGAGAACAAATTGACGAACGTCGTACGTGACGCACACGCAGCTATTCAGCGAGACGTAGTCATTATCAATGGTTTGGAACAGCTTAAATTTTTGGTTGCTCGATCAATCCGGGAAGTCAGAATAAGTAAAATTAATCGAGATGTTGTAAATGAACTACAGGTATGTGTAGTTCATTTACAACATCTCGAAGAAAATGTAAACGTCGACGAGTTATAATTAAAGGTTTTGATGATTTGTGGCAAGCAGATTTGGCGGTGTTTGGTTTATATGTTCGCGAGAATCGAGGCTACAAATACATTTTAATATTAAATATAGTAAAGTAATGCATAGAATATTACGTCAAGGACGATCGCCGAAAAATTTGCAAACAGATGCCGGTGTTATGACCGAGCGATCATTGTTGCCATAATTGTTATGATCGAGGGATGCCACCATTGTTATAACCGCTGCCACCATTGTAATGATCGACTGATTTTAATTAGGCACCAGTAATTTAACTCGCTCGAATTTGTATTTTTCACTTTGTTGTAGGAATAAAAGACCTTACAATCTTTAAACTATTTAATAATACTAACGAAATTTAGAATTGTATAGTTCTAGTCGTTTGAGTTTCTGAATGTGAATGTTCCGTATTGCGTAAGATTTTCGTAGGACGACAGCATACGCGAAGATTCGCTAGTAGCAAGTTGAGATATAGTTCAACCCATGGATCTGGAAGGATGCCTGTCGTTGAATGCAGATAACCGGGAAAATATTGTTGAAGGTGGCAGAGGCAGAATGTGAAGAGGTTCGTTCATGGCAGGGGGAAAAAACGTCGTAGTTGGTTCAGAAACCATTGTAGACGTCATATGTAGAGTTTTACTCGTAGAAGGTCTAGGAGACATCGTTTCATTAATGGTTTGGGAAGGAGGAATTTCATTTAAAGCTGGTGATGGCAACATCGTTGTATATAAACGAGTCGGTTGAGGAAACATTTTGAAATCGAACTAGTGGGTGCCGGACTAAGCATTACATTTGAAACCGTTCTCACGTTTGAATCAGATGAGAAACAGGTTTTATTGGAGTTGTCGCAAGCCTCATCTCTACGCTGTACCATTTGAAACAGTTGGGCTTTAATATGAATCTGGTCTTGTAAAAGAAGTCTTTACTGTCTTTGCCATATTGATGAAAAAATCAAGAAAAGGTTCAAGACTCTAGTTTCTGTTTTGTGTCGTTCTTGTTAAGTATTCCTGTAGGACGTCGTGAAGCTTGTGAAGCTGCGGAGCTCGATTTCCTACGGGCAGTTCGTGATGATATCGGGGATATGTATAGTGAACTTGGTGCATCGCTTGATACATTGTTATCTAGGTTACTTGAACCAGACAGTGTTTCAACTTGTGTTTCGTCGTTATTGTTGACACTTCTAGACGACATCTTCAACGTCGGTCTTCCTCATCGTTTAAATATAGCGTTAGGAAAATGTTCCTGGGAGAATTGAGGAAGATTTATTTTCGATGCTGCTTGGCCGCTATTGGTCTTGCACAAATTCAAAGCCTTTCTATGGTCCTCTCTGATTCTGTTCCTTGCATTGCCTGGAACAATAAATAAGTATATTTGTTCTTTTGATTTTGATTCTTAGCCACTAGGAACTTTTTTCGATCACTGCCATTTTCCTTCAGGATTGGGGAACGTAGAGTAGTGGATTAAATCAGAAAAATGTTTTCGTGAAAAATGGAATTATCCCAACGCGATCGCTGCAATTGATGGAAAACACGTGCTTATTCGCGTACCACCATACACTGGTACAAATTACTTCTGCCATAAAAAAAACATTTTAGTTTGGTACTGTTAGCCTTAGTCGACGCAAATTATAAATTCATAGTCGTAGATGTCGGTGCTTTTGGCAAGAATTATGATGGTAATATTTTGAGAAATTCGAGTTTAGGCAAAGGTTTACAGGATGGCACTCTAAACATATCTCCACAAAAAATACCACCAGGAGGTACCGAACCTCATGTCATCATCGGTGAAGAGGTTTTCCCATTATGCACGTATTTAATGCGATCGTATTCTCGCGACGATATCCAACGAAATGAAGAAAAAAAATGTTTAACTATAGGCTCAGTTGTGCGAGAAATATTGTAGAAAATACGTTTGGAATATTAGCAAGAAAATTGAGAATTTTCGAACGTCGATTATCTATGCACGAAAAACACATTGTAACTGTTGTCATGGCTACATGCTGTTTACACAACTTTCTAAGAGATGACACATGTCACTGGACAGCAAATGATTTGAACAATTCTACTGCAGAAATGGAAGGACTGCAAAAGATAAGACATATCGGTAATTCACGTACATATGCTTTAACAGTAAGGGATAGCTTTAAAAATTACTTTAACTCAGCAGCAGGGTCGATAGAATGGCAATTGCGGAGAGTTCGGGCTGGAAGGCGCGAAAATGTATGATTAATAAGATACAAATTTACAAACTTACCATTTTGATTTAATCTTTCTCTAATTTCCTCCCAGATATTATCCCTACTTTGTTGGTTCGAATAATTAGGGTGTTTTAAATCATCTAACACGTGTGAACAGGACGATAATCGAAGGTACATGGCGGACGACGCGGAGCGAGCGAGTGCGCGGAGTCTGTCCACTGATCGGCATTCTGTATGACGTCATCGTCATGCAGTACAAAAGTTGCCCTTCGGAGCATCGGGTAGATTCGTGCGATCTAGTCCAGGATAGTTAGCTCGAAAAGTAGCAAATATCTACATTTTATCTATTTTTTTAATATAAGTAGAGGATCATTAGCGATGCCGGTGTATTATTTTACAAATCTATTTGGTTATTGTTTAAATGTTACGAGACTTCGGTCGTTGCTGGGAATAAAACTCCCGCCGTCTTGTGATGTATTTAATTGGTTTATTTTACAGATTGTTATATGATGTTTCGTCAAGGTAGCCCACGGATGCATCGGACACCGCTCGTGCTGCCTTGGTGGTAATTCCCATCGTCGACTACTGCCGCATTAAAGTAATTGACTTATTTTATATTAGAATAAATGATCTATCGGCAATTCCCTGATGAGTATGAATATCCTTATTTGTACATGATAGGGGCGAGACTAGAGGAGGAGGTGGAAGGTAAGGGTATACTGCCGGAAGGGCAGGCAGGCTTCAGAGAGGGAAGGGGGACAAGGGATAATCTGTACGCGCTGAATTATATAGTTGAGAGGGAATTGGCAAAGAAGGGGGGCAAGGTGTTTGCAATGTTTGTAGACCTTAAGGCGGCGTTCGACAGAGTGGTCAGGAGTACTTTGGAGTTGACATTGCAAAAGGCGGGAATATCAGAGGGGATCGTAACAAGTATAAGGCAGCTATATGAGGAAACGTGGTGTAGGGTAAGGGCGGGGGTGGAAACTACAGGTAAATTTAGGACATCAAGAGGACTGCGCCAAGGGTGTCCCCTCAGCCCTCAACTATTCAACATTTATATTGCGCAGCTGGAGGAGGTGATGAAGAGAGGGCAAGGTGGGGGGGTGAAGATAGGCAGTGGGAAGATCTGGTCGCTGGCCTTTGCAGACGACATAGTCATATTGGCAGAGACGGAGGAGGGACTTAAGGAGATGGCGAGGAGACTGGAGGGATTTGTGGACAAGAGGGGGCTGGAGTTGAACACCAAAAAGACCAAAGTGATGATGTTCAGGAAAGGAGGAGGGAAACGAAGAGAAATAAGAATGAGGTGGAAAGGAGAGGAAATTGAACAGGTCAGGGAATGGATGTACCTAGGATATGTGTTGGACGAAGGCAACGGCAGCGAAGCACACATTAAGCACGTGTGTAGAAAAGCGAAGTTGGCAGAGGAGGGTTTGAGGGAATGCTTGTGGGGAAAGAGGAAAGGGAAGTTTGAGGAATCATGGCGGATATGGAACATATGTGTGAAGAGCATTATGCTGTATGGAGTGGAAGTTTGGGGGATGAAGGAACAGAAAAGGGTGGAGAGGGCGCAGATAGGGCAGCTAAAAAGGGCGTTGCACCTTGAGAGGTCAACGCCTGATTATATAGTGAGACAGGAGACGGGGAGTGAGAGGATAGCGGTAGAGGCAGGGAGAAGGGCGGTAAGGTACGAGATGGGGGTGAGAGGGGGGAGGGAGAATAGTCTAGGGCAGAAAGTGTTAGTGGAGCTAGAGAAGAGGGAGAGGAGGGGAGGAGGGTTATCAAAATGGGAAGCGGCGAGAAGAAAGTTGTATGAGAAGGCAGGGATGTCGATGATGGAGGTGGAAAGGAGGAGGGAGGAAGGGAAGCAGGTAGAGAAGGAGTTGGTGGAGCGGTGGGCACAGGTCGATGCGCAGGAGAGAGAAGGGAAACTAGTAGGAGCGAGATATAATGAAAAGTATAAGGAGCTGCAGGTGTTCAGGGGAAGACCGAGATACCTACGTGGGGGCAAGACGGCAGAAGAGGAGAAGCTAGTGGCGAGGTTCAGGTGCGGAAATGAGGAAAGGAACAACAAGTATTGGATGGGAGAGGAATATAAGAGGTGCTTAGCGTGCGAAAGAGGGTTAGACGAATGGAGGCACTGGTGGGAGGAGTGCGATGAAATGGGATGGAGCAGGTAGAAATTGGAGGTGGGCGTTGGGAGAGGAGGGTGAGGGAGCGGAGCTGCTAGGGGAGTTAAAGGGGAGGAGGGAAGAGGGTAGGAGAAGGAGGGAGGCAGAAAGAAAGTTGTTACAGATGAGGTGGCCAGGAGGTAGAGAGAAGGAGCCATAAGAGGACGACAAGGAGTTCATATATTATTTTATTTATTGTGAGGGACTTATTGGGATGCCAAATAAAGGTTTTTTTTTTATTTGTACATTCGTATTCGTCGTTAATGCCGAATAATCGAACTGAATAATACAGTTTCGATTAAACCGTTCAACAATCCATTCAATAATGCATAAAACTGAGGTTAAGTTATAAATTATAGATATGAGTTTGGAAGAGAAAATATAAGTCCCAAAAAAGCATTTCTACTAACTTTGTGGTATCTTTCTAACACTGAAATATTTCGACAGTATTCTGATTCAATTGTACGCATTATTACCAAAGTCGTGGAATTTTTAGTATGTAAAAGTAGAGAGTACATAAAAATGCCCCCTGGCCAGAGCCTCATTGAAACAAAATCTGAATTCGCTACATGGAATTGCCGGCGTTGTTGGAGCCATAGGTGGAAGTCATATAAAAATTGAAATACCAGTCTCAAAACATTACTATGTGTATTACAATAGCAAATGAGATTATAGCATTCCTATGCAAGCAGTGAGTGATGACCGGAAAAAGTATATTAGTTTTCTTTTGTGGGGAGCCTGGATCCATTCATGGCAGTCGCTTTTTAAAGAAATCGTCTCTGTAAGGAGGGGTTTAGATGGATTCTTGGGCTCAAACTTTTTACTTGGAGATTTAGCATATCCCTGCCTGGAATGGCTAATCACTCCGTTCAAAGATAATGTCCGTTTAACACAATATCAAAACAGATTTAATTACCGTCATTCCGCTACTAAAATTGTTGTTAAAAATGCATTTGGACTATTAAAAGGGAGACTTAGGAGACTAAAATATTTTGAAAATTATGATTTGAAGCTTGTGGTCAATTTTATTATCGTATGCTAGAAAATAATTGCAAAACTGACGAAATTTTTAGAAATGTGTTTAATTACGAACCTACATAAATATACGTTTTACATTCTACTTAGTTTCTTTTTCTTTACTCCTCTCCATTTTCTCTACCAAAAACTTGTTCTTTGTTTCTGCTAACTCCATTGACGGATTCTTCCTTTTTTCGTACATTAGTGGAATCACTAGCTGAACGCGTTTCTGGGTCTGGCTCTGTTTGTGTAATCGTTGTGACCACTCATCGACATCAACGGATGTGAACCTGCATGAGAAGAGGAATCGCCCAATATATCATTCAGTCTGTCAAAAAAAGCAAATTTTACAGGGCCTTTCCCGGTTCTACGCTTTGTGTCTTTTGTTGTTCTATATGTTTTATATGTTGTTTTGTTTGTTTGTTGTTTTATATGTTCAGGCCAATTCAGACACCTAAAAAGAAATTATAAGTAATATATGTCTATAACAATATGAAAATTTCAATTACTTGAATATTTTGTCCACAAATTTGCTCAGCTATAATTGCCCAAAATGTTTTTCTTTTTTGGACGTTATGCATATCATATTGCCGTGCTTCTACAGCTCCTATTAATGCAAGAGTCTGCTGTAGAGACCAAGTGCTTCTTATTTTGTTCTTGATTCAACTTCGAGATTATTGTCTTCACTGTCCGGTAAATCTACATTATCTGCAGTTTCTTGAAATTCGTGGGTTGTGTCAACCACGTTCATCCGTTCTACTATATTTTCTTCATTGGATGAATCATTCTGTTGACGAAAATAAGGCCTGTTATCATTGGTGAACCCTATCAAATTATTTGATATCCACATTCTGGAATTTTGCTCTAAAATACATAAGTAAACAGAATAGTGTTTATAGTTAAGTATGTATAAACACTATACCAGTATCTTCCACACAGAAATCTCCATTGTTGTTTGTCACCCATTATTGTGTTACCCTTAATATGTGGTAGGGCATTTTGAACATTTATATGAATATTGCACACAGATTTACACAACAAAAAAACAAAACTAAATCACTTCTGGCACATAGACATAACCTCAATCTGATGTGAGCAAGAAAACTCAACAAAGCACAAGGTCCCAAGCTGGTGCAGTTTCGTCGCAAAAACCCAGTTCGGTCTCCCCTGATTGCGGTAAATGGAACATACAGGGAATTGAGTTATGACATCATAAGTGGGATTTTGTATAAATTGTAAGCAGCTGGTGATTACTTAACCGTTCAAACTAAATTCCTAAACTTGTGGTAGATTTAAGTCTTGTCTTTCAACACAAAATTACACCTGAATGACTAATAATATGTGCAACATTAAGCGGGCTGCAGTAAATGAACGTTAGTTAGGTAAATACAGAAGAAATAAACGTATGAAAACAGCGCGCAATTGTACTAGCCGTAATCGCGCTTCACGATGAACGATCGGATACACTTGTCGGCAGAGCACGTGCTGAGATCGGGATAAATTTCTTACTACTCGTAGCAACGGTAGACGATAGGCGGTAGACGGTGAACTCCGTTCACAAGGAAAACCAACAATTAAAATAGACGAAAATAAAAACATTGATCGATGCGGATCTATGTATTTGCGACGTGGAAATTTGTTACTCGGTGCCGCCATGAATGACTTCACGAAATCTCCAAATCCGATCCACAATGAGATCGTACAATAATAACAACAACAACAACAACAACAACCGAACAACAATGTGCGTGTTAACTTGAATACAAATCTGGGCAAAACGCCCACGTAATTTTGGCTCACTAATGGCCAAAAATTATAATACTATTCCAATAATTAACACAGACTCTTGAATTACAAGTGCACAGCACTAGGGTATTTCACAGAAACAGCACGACTCGTCGTCTAAAGCGTTCGACTGAATTTTCCACTTCCGCGGAAGTGAATATTTGCCGAAAGAGGGCGTAGAATGTATCCATCGCCCAAGGATACTTAACTCTATAGGATAGTTCAATCCCTATGCTACAACGTTAGCTCGCTGTCGCCACGTGTGTGACGTCACGACTGGACTACACCTTACTCAAAGCAACGGTTAACGCCTGAGCGGTCGGTTTCTTTTGTGTTCATATCTGTTTTGTGTTGTATATTGGATAAACTATAGTGAACATTTGTGTTAAAATTCGTGTTTTTATCTGTTTTGTGTTATACCTGTATATTGAACAAACTATTATACACTTGTGTTAAAAATCTTGCAGTGATTAATTCAGGTATTTAATACAATTTATGTCTAATTTATTTATGTTTATTTAATATTACATTAAAATTTAATACCAACATGCCGGGTCGAAGGTGCGCTGTTTTTGGGTGTAATAATAGCAAAATAGCTACCAAAAAACGTGGAGAAAATATAGTTTTTCACGATTTTCCTAAAGGAAATGAGCTGGTATCTACAACCACCAGAGATGCATGGATTCAACGTTGTAAGAGAGCGGATAAATGGAATCCTTTTACGAGTCAAATTTGTTCAACACATTTTACTCCCAACGATTATGAAAGGGATCTTCAAAATGAGTTGTTAGGTAAGAAACATTTATTATCTTTTGAAAGAGAGTTAAGTACTATGATTTGTGTTATTTAAATTTAAGGATTACCAATACGGAAAATTCTGAAGAAGACCGCCATCCCGACAATTAATTTGGCGAATCAAAAACCACATGATATTAAAGACGTTACCAGCACAGAGGAGCGAGTGTTGAAGAGAACACGAAAACAGGAAATTGAAACTATAGTAGCCACTAAAGTTGCTCGTTACGCTGAACCTCAGGTTTCAACTTCTGCAATTTCTGAAGAACCAATAATTGTTGAAGATAATTCCAAATTTAATTACGACGAACTCTTAAAAAAATATGAAGCTTTGCAACAAAAGCACACTATCTTTCTTCAAAATACAAAGAAAAACATGAAGTCACTCAATGACCAGTTAAACTATTACAAAAAGAAAAATTTAAATGTAACTAAAGCGGAAAGTCCGGAAATGAAGTTAAATAAAAAGATGAGGGTGAACTGGTCGTCCGAGGAAATTGCTATTGCATTTACTTTGCGTTACTATAGTAACAAATCTTATCTATATTTAAGGAATAAATTAAAGTACCCTCTGCCTGGATTATCTTCATTGAGACGATGGGCATTAAAAATTAACGCCAGGCAAGGTATACTTCAAGATATTTTCACATTTTTAAAATTGGGTGGGGAAAAGTTGAGTGACTTAGAAAAATTAGTAGTGTTGCAATTTGATGAGACCCAATAATCTTAAGTTGCAATGGCACGTGGTATATTTTCCAATTGGAAACAGCCAATTTATATTGCCATGGACAAAAAAATGACAAAGGAAACATTGATGGAAATAATAACAGAATTGCATAAAATTTCTTATAAAGTGGTAGCATGTGTGAGTGATTGTGGCGGCAGTAATGTTGGGCTTTGGAAAGAACTTGAACTCGATGAAAACTGTTCTTACTTTCTACATCCATCTGATAATCATAAAATCTACATGTTTGCCGATGCGCCGCATCCGTTAAAATTAATTCAGAATTGGCTGCTTGATACTGGGTTCTTGTTGGATGATCACATTATTATTAATAAAAAACCACTTCAAGACTTGGTTGACTTAACGAATACAGAAGTTAATGTGTGTTAAAATTTCAGAAAAACATATCATCTGTGAACAAACGAAAAGACAAAACGTTAGAATGGCGGCAAAACTCTTGTCAAATACTGTTGGCACGGTTCTTATTCGGTATAAACCAGGAACGGACAAAAAACTGGCCGAAGATGTGGGAAACTTCATTTGTGATATAAACAAATGGTTCGACATATTTAACAGTTATGTAAAATATGCGAAGGTTCCTACAAAATGTGCATATGGTGTTCATTTAGAACAGCAAAAAGAACATTTGGAAAAGATGTTAGTAACTATATCCACAATGAGAGCACAAGGTAAAAAGCATCTGCAAACTTTCCAGAGAGGAATGATTATCTCTATAAAATCTCTCCAACGTCTGTTTGAAGATTTAAAAGACAGATTTCAAATTAAGTATATTTGTACCCATAAGCTGAACCAGGATTCACTGGAAAATTTCTTTTTTCAAATACGCAGTAGAGGACCAAATGAACATCCAAGTCCTCTTATTGCAAGTCAAAGAATTCGCTTGATTATCCTGGGAAAAAATCCTGGAGTCTTGGATGCACATGTCAATATACATGAAAAAGTTGTTGAAGAATACATGGCCGCGAATATTTTAAAAGCTGTTAATATCTTAGTGCCTCTTGTTGGTGCAGAACCTAGCTTCTCGGACAACAGTTCACTGTCTTCATCGGGATCATTTTCTAAAGACATGGCACAGGAGAATGCAGGAGAAACCACCGAAGATGCTTTAGAATACATTGCCGGATACTTGGCTAAAAAATATAAGTCAACTTTGCCCACATTAGGCGATTATTCCTATAAATATCCTTCCACACATGATTACCATTTACCAACTGTTGGGTCGCGTTGCTTGGATATCCTCGCAGTGACACGAACGCCAACGGAATTATCGACTGCTGGTTACACTTTTACAAAACAAACAATAATTCCCCGTTTCGGACTTTCAGAATTTATTTACATTTGTACATATACAAGAAATAAACAAATTAAACAATGTGCTATGTACGGCTGAGTCTTGCCGTCTAAATATTTTCGAAGTTTCTATGTCTACATACTTTTACGCACTGATTTAGAATTGAAAACTACACATAAAGAAAACAATTTGCCCGCCTCCAAAGGGATGGGGGGCCGATTATATTTCTTAAACGTATCTATCTCGATCCGTGTGAAATTTCTAAGAAGGGTCGCATCCTCAGACGGGTACAATAAAATAACGGCGTGCTTTGGCGACACCCTCAATAAACTAATACAATACGAACAATAAAATAATAAAATGAAATAAACTTATAAAATAATGTGTTATTTTAACAAACAATAAAAATTGTTGAAAACATAATAAAAGCATAAATAAAGCATAATAAAACTAAACTAGTAATACTTTTTATGGAACGAAAAATATTCGCCGAGCGAACATGCCGCCCGCCTTAAAGGACTATAGTTCTTTAACTAATTGTTTATTGGTAGCAGACATATCTTCTACAATGTTCTTTTAAATGTCTTTGTTGCCGTACGAACTGACACAACACGCACTTGACCATCCCTTCCTGGCCACAACCTTTCTATTCGTCCTAGTTTCCACTGAAGTGGAGCACAATTTTCATTCACTATTAACACTAAATCTCCTTCACTGGGAGGCTGCTTGCATCTTTGTTGCTATCTCCCTCTGGGTTGTAGATGATGAATATATTCGACGTGCCATCGTTTCTAAAAATGCTGCACTAACTGCTGCATTCGTTGAAAGGCTGAGAGGCGATTTTCCGGAACTGGTGTGTAATCGTACTCAGGAAACGTATTTAATGGCCGTCCAATTAGGAAGTGTGCGGTGGTCAGTGGACAGAGGTCTTCGGGATCATTGCTCAAAGGGGAGAGAGGGCGAGAATTTACAACAGCTTCAATTTGGGTTAGCAGTGTATACAATTCTTCAAATGTTAGAATTCTTTCGCCTATTGTTTTTGATAAATGAGTTTTAACGATTTTGATGTGACTTTCCCAAATTCCACCAAAATGCGGTGATTTTGGAGGAATGCATTTACCCTCATTTGACAAAGAATTCACAATGTGGTCAGATTGTTTATTTGCAAATTCTATAAACCTTTTTAATTCTGAATTTGCCCCTACAAAATTAGTTCCGTTGTCTGAATAAATTGTATTTGGTTGTCCGCGGCGCGCTATGAATCTACGAAGCGACGCTAAGAAAGCTTCCGTTGACATATCAGAAACCAACTCCAAATGAATTGCTTTTGTGTTGAAACAAATGAATAAGCATATATAAGCCTTGTATGTCTTATAACCACGCGCCCGTCTATCTCGCGTCAAAACTGGTCCTGCATAATCTACACCAGAAAACTGAAACGGATGTGATGGTGTCACACGATCTGCGGGCAAATTACCCATTTGTTGGGTGTAGATGCGCGGCCTCGTTTTATAACAATTTAAACATTTATGAATAATTTCTCTGATGATACTTTTCCCAGAAATCGGCCAATATTTTTGACGAACTATGTTTAACAAACATTGTTGGCCACAATGTAAATTGTCCACATGCAGCTGAGTAATTATCAATTTAGTAATCACATGTTTGGGTGGAAGAATTATTTGATGTTTTTGGTCAAAGTTTAACTTAGTATTGTTTAATCTTCCACCGACTCTAAGTATTTCAAAATTGTCTAAGAATGAAGATAATGACAAAATACTTGAATTATATGGCACTTCTTTCGTATTTAATAAATTATAAATTTCTGAGTGATATACTTCACCTTGTGCGAGTTTAATTAGCGACAAGAGAGCTAATCTACGTTCTTCTGATGACAATGTACCATAATTCTTTGTTGAATCCTTGCGACAATTATTTATAAATCGCTTGCAATATGCTACGACATTGACTAATTTATTCAATTTGGAATATTTATAAAAAATGCTATTATCTATGCTCACTTTCAAGGTAACTGTTACCGGCTTTTCTTCAGGCATATTTTCCGAATTTATTATTAAATTGTCAAAGCGAGACTGTTCTGATAACCAGGCCGGCCCGACCCACCATAAACTTGAATTTTTCAATTCATTAGCATTTACACCGCGAGAAATGAGATCTGCTGGCTTCTCCTTTGTGTTTACATAATACCACGAACTACTATCTGATAAGCGTTGTATTTCTGCGACACGATTGGCTACAAACGTTTTCCATCGCGATGGTGCACCGGAAATCCAAGCAAGTGCAATTTTAGAATCAGACCAGTAGTATTTTTTTATAATGCTCAGCTGTAATATTTCGTTGACCCTGCTCATTAATTCGGCCAATAAAGTTGCAGCACAGAGTTCCAGACGAGGTATAGACAAGTTTTTTAAAGGTGCTACCCGTGATTTTGCAGTAACTAAATTAACTTGAGCTGTGTCATTTCCAATCGATTTTAAATAAATACATGCTCCGTAGGCACGCTCGGAAGCATCGCCGAATCCGTGTAATTCTAAGTGTTTACTATTTGAGTTCACAATATGGCGTAATATTTGAATTTCATCAACTATATGTAACCCCTTTTTAAATTGTTGCCATCTTTGAGAAATGTTTTGCGGCACTTCAGCATCCCAATCAATCCTTTGTGACCATAGCGACGAATTAAAATTCTTGGAATTATTGTTAAAGGCGAGATTAAACCAAGAGGGTCAAATATTTGAGCTGTTTCGCTTAAAATTACGCGCTTAGTTACTTTATTTGAGAGTAACCTATTTTTGAACTGAATGATATCGCGTAAAGGATTATAACAAAGTCCTAATGTTTTCATATGGTTTTCATTTAAAGTTAAATCACAATTATTTGAACTTGTGTTTAAAAGCTGAAAATTTGGAGAATTGCTTACCCATTTACGTAAATTAAATTCGGCCGAGCCTAAAATTTTAGTAATATTTGTGCAGCGATTAATTAATTCCTCTAAGCTATCTGAACCAGTTATCAGATCGTCGACGTAGAATTCCTTCTCGATTGAATGCGATTCTTTAGGGTAGTGTTCTCTAAATTCTACAGCGAGTTGTTGTAAAGATTTAATTGCCAAGTATGGTGCACTAGCAGTACCGTATGTTATTGTGTTTAATTTATAAACTTGTAAATCTTTACTAGGATCAGATCGCCAAAAGATTTTATGAAGAGACCGTTGATTTTCTGGTATTAATATTTGCCTGTACATTTTTTCGATGTCAGCTATTGCTACATATGTATGCTTTCGAAAATTAATTAAAATAGAAAACAAATCTGACTGTATTGTTGGTCCGACAAACTGAACATCATTTAGAGAGTAACCCGAATCTGATTTAAATGATGCATCAAAAACTACTCTTAATTTAGTTGTGGAGCTAGATTCCCGTATCACAGGTTGGTGAGGAATAAAATATTCTATTTCTGAATCTGATTGTGTAGTTTTTGACATGTGCTCTAAATCCTCATACTCTTTCATGAAATCAATATACATTCGTTTAATTTCTGGTCTTTTTTGCAATTTGTTCTCTAACATAAAAAATCGCTTTAAAGCACCTGTTCTCGAATTACCTAATAATTCATAATTATCTTTAAGTGGCAGCTGCACTACAAATTTTCCAGTTTGATTACGTTTTGTGGTTTTTTGAAATAAATCTTCACAATATAATTCGTCACTTGTGAATGCACGTCCCAAAATTGATTTGAATTCATCTACCTGCCACAAACGCTCAATTTGCGATTCTAAACTTAAAAATGTATACGAAGTGTTCTTCACGTTGTCGTAATTAATTTGACCGGACACAATCCAGCCTAATTTAGAATTTTGAAGAATCAGTTTTGTCCCATCTAAATTTATTTTACCGCTTTCTATTATTTCCCAAAATATCTGTGCTCCTAACAAAATGTCAATAGGTTGTGAAGTGTTAAATGAATTGTCTGCCAGATTTATGTTACTGGGCAATTCCAATGTGGATTTATCAAAAGATAATTGTGGAAGAGACTCTGTTATTTTGTCTAATATTAAAAACGATAAGTTCGTGTTCAGTTTCTTGCATTTGGAACTTATTTTTGCTCGAGTACAATGCTTAATATTTGAATTGTGTTGCGTAATACCGCTAATATTCAGATTAGATTTATGTGTATCTAACTGCAGTGTTTCTGCTAGTTGCTTGCTAATGAAACTAGATTGAGAAGCTGTGTCTAAAAGGGCTCGCGCGATATGAGGTTTATCATTTTTGTCATATATTACGACTTCTGCAGTTGACAATAGAATTTGATTGTTTAAATTAATTACTGTTGTGCAATCTGCAATTGTTAGACCATTTGAGGTCTCAGGATTGGATACAGCATTTACATTGTAGGAATTTTTATTTTTATTGAAATGTAACAGCGTATTGTGCGGCTCTGAACATTCTCTACATTTAGAACCTTTGCATTCATTTAAAAAATGACCTTTTTTAAGACAATTTATACACAATTTTGCTGACTTAACAAATTTAAGTCTATCGTGAATATCTTTTTTAAGGAATTCTTTACATGAATAAATTTTATGATTACTTGATTTACATGACGGACAATTAAAAATGTCATCATTTTTAGATAATGAGATAAATGTTTTCGAATTCAATTTACCTTTTTGCATGTGATTGTTGGAAAAGGTTTTTGACGATTCAACTGCATCTGATTTTTCTATTAAAAATTCAATGAGAGAGTTTTTAAACTACGAGTATGTTGTTCTAACGAATTAATAAACGATTGTAGATTTGAACATTTTAAAGTTAAGATTTCGTTTACGTGGCTATAAATAATTTTCCTATCGTTACTAAATCTACCTGTTATTAATTTAATTGCTACATCATAATTAGCTGAAGTCGTTTCTAATGAGTCGATAGTGCTTAGAGCTTCACCCTTTAATGCTGAACGTAAATAATACAATTTTTCAACATTTGATAGACTTTTGTTATCATTTATTAACGCATTGAACGCGTCTTGAAATGAGCGCCACTTTGTGAATTCTCCGCTGAAAGAAGGTAAATTTATCGTAGGTAATTGAACTAATTGTTTTTTAGATGTATTATTTGTTTCAACTACCGGTGTAGGTGTAGTCTTTCTGTCTAATAAAGGCTGAATCAACGAAACAATGTTAAAATACCTATTTTCAATTTCTGTTTTGATTTTGCGATCATCTTCTATTTTGTCGGTTAGTATTTCGATATTGCTTTGAATCACATCAAACTCGTCAAATTTATTTCGCAGTCTAGTAAGACGCGTTTCGAAATTAACTAACAAATTAGGCGTTGACTCTTTATCTTTATTGTCTTCTAGAAATTTCTCTAAATCAGTTAATTGTTTCTTAAAACTACCCCGTTTTGTACGTAATTGTTGAATTGTTAAACCGCCAAACTGAGTCATTGTGATTAACAAATTAACCAAATTGAAGCTGATGTAAATAAAGGTGAAAAATGCAAAGGAGAGTGGACTTACGTTTTTCTGAATTTTCGAAAGCTGTGAATATTCGATGGCTGCTTACAGCGTTGATGCTGCGTTCCAGGAATGATCACACGATAATTTCGACAATGAGTGCGTACTTGTCTTCTTCTGCAAGTCTTCAACAGGAAATCCGGCTCGAAGGACCAAAATATGTTGGGTCGCGTTGCTTGGATATCCTCGCAGTGACACGAACGCCAACGGAATTATCGACTGCTGGTTACACTTTTACAAAACAAACAATAATTCCCCGTTTCGGACTTTCAGAATTTATTTACATTTGTACATATACAAGAAATAAACAAATTAAACAATGTGCTATGTACGGCTGAGTCTTGCCGTCTAAATATTTTCGAAGTTTCTATGTCTACATACTTCTACGCACTGATTTAGAATTGAAAACTACACATAAAGAAAACAATTTGCCCGCCTCCAAAGGGATGGGGGCCGATTATATTTCTTAAACGTATCTATCTCGATCCGTGTGAAATTTCTAAGAAGGGTCGCATCCTCAGACGGGTACAATAAAATAACGGCGTGCTTTGGCGACACCCTCAATAAACTAATACAATAAGAACAATAAAATAATAAAATGAAATAAACTTATAAAATAATGTGTTATTTTAACAAATAATAAAAATTGTTGAAAACATAATAAAAGCATAAATAAAGCATAATAAAACTAAACTAGTAATACTTTTTATGGAACGAAAAATATTCGCCGAGCGAACACCAACCTGGGTTCAATATTTATCTTACGGAGGTCTTGTTAAACCAACACGTCAGTGGTTAGAGAAAATTATAAAATGGAACAATATGTTTCAAAATTTTCACAAGGACACATATAGAAAGGACCCTGGAGTGGTAAAAAAGTTGGTAAATAAAATTAAAAGAATAGATGATATGCCAATTAAGGTGATACATACATTTTGTAAGTTACGGACAGTTATTCGCATCAACTATAGTAACTTTCTAATGGAACTCAAAAAACAGAAAAGAGAAAACAAAAGGCGGACTCTGACTCGATTAGGAAGAAAAAACGGAAATTAAATAAAATTGTCACATAAAATGACATAAAATAAATACTTGGTACTTGTTCATTCTTTAACATGCTTGTATAATTTAACTATTTCATATAATAATTATAGTTAATTAACTTTTTAAGAGAGAAACGTTGTCATTTTCTTTTAATTCTTGATGTAAATAATACTATTAGCGTTATCTAACGATTAAGATCGTAGGCAAATTTGTAGGTAGAAGTTAATTGCAAGGTATCATTGTGACAGTCATACTGAATTTATAATAGGTTTATTATTATTCGAATAAATAATACTTTTTTTCATTAAAAATGTTAACAGTAACATAACTAACATCACTCAGATATTAATTGTACTCAAATAATAATTATTTCTGCAAAAGTGAAGTTTTTAAACACCCAATACACACACTTCAAATGCAGTGCTGTCCGCAGAGGTCCGGTTGTGACGTCACAGTGGTAGGGGAACTTGGCGGACGAAATCTGGCGATTGAGCAATCCTATTATACGTGTAAGATCCTTGTCCATCGCCTACAGTGACTATATACAAGACAGTGGCGACAATGCGACTCAAGCTCCGCTTATCCACCATTTTCGTGCTAAACTTGAAAGCAAAGCTGAATGAATAAATTTAAAAAAATTTATAATTTTAGATGTATATACATATTACTAGAAAAAGATGATAATAAACTTTGAAACTTGTAGGTGGTCTTCGAATGAGTCAAAATAAAAACCTTTAAAATAAATTTGGGTGCTTGGACGTTGTTCCTTGTTCTTCTTTTATATTAAACTTAAAGTAAAATACATTACAAAATATTTTACAAGGTGGTACAAGTGGAAATAGTGGAAAACTACATTTATAAAATATTTTATTGAAATTCAAATTTCATTTATTAATGATTTAAAGCCTGGATTGATAAGTCACAAGAAACAACAAACTACATAATAGGAGCAAACACATTAAAAAATGCCTTGCGAGATGAAATACTAAAATAGAGATTACTTGATAGAAAGATATCTGACATACCTATTCGTAATTTTGATTTGCTTTTACCAGCAATCTTCAATCTAAATACTACAAATCGGCAAACATTTTTTTTTAGCTGGGTATATCAAATTCTATGTTTGACATTTTAGTTTCATAAAATAATTCTATAACCACATTTTGTGAAGACATTATTTTATAAAATTTACGAAATGTACTTTCTAATTCTATAGAAAAAACAAAATGTCATTTCATTGCAAAAAAATAAAGAATGGATTTTATAGGCTTTAATGTTGGTATACTTTGTAAAATTAGTATGCAATGGCTGTTTTCCACCCAAATGCTGAATGCAATTGTCACAAGTTTTTGAGTTATGATTAATACTGTTCACAATATATCCACAAATATTATAACAAGCGTTAATTTCAAATTTAAAATCTACTTGTTGAGGCAACTGCACTATCTCATATACTGGTTCAGGGGTTGACTCTATAATACATAAAAAGTCCGGAAATAATTCTCGGTCATCAAGATCATAGCTCGATCTATTATATGATCGGAGATACTGAGAGACTCAGATCAGTTTTAAATTATTTTTACTTGTATTGCATTAGGAATTATTTGTTTGCTCCTTAACACACTAAACAGGTTATTTAAACATTCTTGTGAGAATCTGCTTGTCAAAATAAATTGATAATTTTTTTGAGATAAAATTTTGTGCTGGTCCAAAATCGTTTTTGTACTAATAAGTACACCAGTCTGAGACGGTTTCCAGATTTATTAGCCCATATTTCCGATGATTTAATAATGTCCATAAAATTAGGTAAAAAAACTGATTGTCTCATTGTAAAGTTCATGATCGAATTTACTAAGAGCGTCGTCTGGTGGTCTTGATGTCATAATATAAAACCATTTTTTTATTATTTAGTCAATAAACGAAGCAGTGGTTAAGTATTCTAGCTTCTTTAAATGATTAGCTACGAATTTAAGCGCACTACTCACATCCTGACTTACAACATTTGTAGATTTTGACACTTTCATTGTATCATAATGGGACGGGGCCAGATCACTTTCTGTTAATTTTGGAGAAAGTTGAAACTTTTTTTGATGACTGATTAATTCATAGGTATGATTTACGCATATAATATAAGTCGGTAAGCTGTATTTCTGTTTAATGAGTTCTGGAATTGTAATTATTTTGTTGGATACTAACATTACTTAACCTTTAAGATTTTTAAATAAATGAGGCACATGCCATAACAAAAATATTTTCAGTTGAAAGGTGATTTAAAAAACATTTTTTTACCGTTCCGTGCCTTCCTGCTGACATATCCAACTTTTCCATAATGCTTGATTAGGTGAACCCATATCAGATGTAATATTTGTAATATTTAAATTTGTCAATACACTTTTTAAAAATTTCAAAAATGATGTATTTAAAAATTGAGCCATTTACCTAATTACCCGTAAAATAATACGCTACAATTTGTTTCCACCTGGTATTTATCCCAGCTAACACAAAAACCAGTACATGGGTAGCAATACTTGAATGGCTTGGTAGGGTTACAAGTACCAAAGTACTTATTTAATGATGTATCATATGTTGTACCTGGATTAATAGCCATTTCATCTAACACCAGATTGCAATCCTTCTAATGCTCTTCAAGGCACTGAACTTTAACACTTAAAAATTTTAAAACCTCAGTGAGGATACCACTATCTGATTTTAAATTCTGAAGTCTGGCAAATTTAGTTTTAAAAGCTCCTCATAAGTTGAAGCACCCGCAGTAAATTTTAACTTCAATGCCTTGATAACTCTTGTCAGACCACAAGGCGTCTATCTGGTCATCATTAAAAACTGACTTAACAAATCTTCTTTTGCTACTTTACTACTCTGGAGTAGGTTTTTCTTGCGTTGTATAAACATTTTCAGAGCATTGTTAACTAACAACGTACTTAACTACGTGTTGTTATTTTTTATTTAATTCCGCTGACAGTTGGCAACGTAAAATCATTAGAACCTACATTCGTTCTACTTTACAGCTAACCTATTCTGTGTAGGGATCCCGATAGATAGAATTCTATTTCTCTTGCCTAGCAACCAACGATTCTCGCGTAGAAGCGAGTATTAGGTATCGCGATGGGAAAAGCGAGTTACCCCGCAATATGTCTTGTTCCCCGATAGTTAATTATATAATTTTAGTTATAAAATGTGTTTTGCACATGTTGAAATATACCGTTTCATTCTGGGATTTAGTTTTATTTCGGGCATTACTGTTTCATCCTTTTGAATACCCAAGACTTTCAGTCAAATTGATAATTTTATTTAAAGTTTAGATTTTCTTTGTTTTTTTTAAAGAATCGGTAAGTAATAAATTAAATGAAAATGAAATATTTACATACAGTTATTTGATTGTTTGGTTTTTTTGCAGTAGAGATAAAATAAAAAATGGAGCGCACTGCCAATTTTGCAGAAACTGAAAAGCAGCTTCTAATTGCTTTAGTAGACAGGTAAGTACTGAGTTAGTCTAAATACACTAGAAAATTAATTAGTATTGAGTAACCAATTTATTATTGTAACATATGAAACATTACTTAAGTCGTCAATTTCTTACAGTAGTAAAAGCATCATCGAGTGTAAGGAAACAAACGCTGTTTCCATTAAACAAAAACAAGACGCCTGGGTGAGCATTGTCGATCAATTCAATGCGAACACAAGTCAGCCACCGAGAACAGTGAAGCAAATCAAGACACTATACTTTAATTTAAAAAGAAAAGTGAAGAAAGATGTGGCCACTGAACATGTATGATGACATTTTAATTAAAATATAATTTTTTGAAACGTTTTATTTCATTACAGAAACAAGAATACCTACTACGGACCAAGAAAGTGGCAGCTGAGGATAAGGTACCTATCTTGTTTTCTTTAAATTATGTATTTTACAAATACCGTTGACGATGGTAATATCAATTTCCATACAGCAATATATTTATATTTAGAAACGCTTTTCAATTTGTAGATTATAATATGCAAGTTGAAGCATCGAGCGAACCTCCACCTCAATGCCAACCTGAAGCTGCAATACACGCACCAAATCCAATGGTACGAAAAAAAATCAAAGAAATTTGGACTACAAGAAACTTTATTTTAAAAAAAAATATGAGATAGCATGTTTCGAATTAAAATCGAAAAAAAATTTTGCACAATTTAGATGTGAAAAAAAAAAACAATTAGAAACATTGTGTGAGTAATTGTTATTAAATAAATTTAAAAAATTGTATTTATTAATGCGCATCGTACGGCAGTGTTTGTGTCATTTACTGGGATTACAACTGGTTCTTCGAATTCTTGGACTTCTTCAATAAATTCCTCCAAACCATCATTTAATGATATACACAAATTGTGTAACACTGGCAACAATAATTGCTAAAACTGTTTGGAGTTTAACATTGAGTCCTTTGGATAAGCAAGCAAATCTCCTTTTCAACACTCCAAAACATCTCTCCACTGTATTTCTGGTTGCAATATGTGCTGCATTATATGCTTGTTCCCTTTGATTCTGTGAATTTAACAGTGGAGTTAATAGGAATTTTTTGCAAGCGTAACCGCTATCGCCTATCAGATATCCACTTTCATATTCGCCTGCTTCCAGTTCTGCACATAATGGAGAATCATTAAAAATTGTGCTGTCATGAACAGATCCTGGCCATCGCGCTATAATATTTCTTATTCGTAAAGATTCATCACAAACAACCTGAACGTTAATGGAGAAGTACCCCTTTCGATTTCGAAAGCGTTCAGCGTCTGCACCGGGTGATTCAATCGGAACATGCGTACAATCAATGGCGCCGATCACGTTTGGGAAATTTCTTATTGCGTGAAATCTTTGTTTCACTTGACGTAACTCTTCTGCGGTAGCCATGTTAATGAATTGCGGTTTTAAAAGGGCAATTTGTCGGGTTGTATTCCTTACAATTCGACTAACACTTGATTTATGTACTGCAATATCGTCACCAACTAGTTGCTGAAAACTTCCTGTTGCATAAAAACAGCTATAACTGGCATCGCATCGTTTCTTTTTGTGGCTGGTTCCAGAGCATTGCTAACAAGATGAAGCAGTTCCATAAATGTGATCTTATCTAATCGATACCTGGACTTGACTTCAACATCATCGTATAAACGAAAAGGATCTTTGCGGTCAAAGAAGTGGCGTGAACTTAGACTTGACATCGACATCTACAATTATTTTTGTATTAGGAAGCAGTTTTCTTTATAAATGTCACTTACATTTCAATCAACTTGATGTATTTCGTATTTACCATTAGTTAACTACAGATGCAGGCGTGATTAATTAATCGTATGCTTAACTATGAACTTAACACTATGAAAGGCTTTATAAAACGCAGTATTCACTTTAAGAATATACTTAACAATGTGATCATGAATTGACAACAGGGTATTATGATCACGTTGTTAACTTTCATTTGCAAAACAGTTGGCAATGCGATCATCCAGTTAACTACAGTGTTAAAGTTAACAAGCATTTATAAAACCGGCCGCGATTCTCTACAACTAGATCAATAGCTGATCAATGGTTAGGTGAACAAGGTCGTCCGATAGGCTTGCGAACAGTTTATCGTCGAATAAAAACCTTTGGCTTGCTGTCTTACCGCCCACATCTTGTGCTACCCCTCACTGCTCAACATCGCCAGGAACGTTTGGCCTGGCGCACGGAAAGACTTCAATGGAACTTGGAGTGGCATCGAATTGTCTTTAGTGACGAATCGCGATTTTGTTTAGGAATGCATGATGGTCGGATAACTGTTAGACGAAGACGTGGAGAAAGGCGCAATCCTGATTTTTCGATTGCGAGACATGTTCACCGAACTGTTGGGTTGATGGTGTGGGGTGCTATTAGGCAGTAGGTCACCCTTGCTCTTCATTCGGGGCAGTATGACCGCCCGACGCTACATTGACGAAGTGGTAGAACCACATGTTCACATATTTTCGAGGGCTGGAAGACCCACTTTTCCAGCAAGATAATGCACTACCTCACGTAGCAAGGGTTTCTCTTAACTTCTTTGAAGAGGCCAATGTTAATTTTTTGCCTTGGCCTCCAAGATATCCCGATTTGTCGCCCATTGAGCACGTGTATAGAAGCTCTACGGCATGAAGTACAGGCTGCTTGGGATGCCATACCCCAAGAAGACATTGATCACCTGCTGGAATCAATGCCAAGGCAATAGGGGTGGACCAACACATTATTAAAGAAAAATAAAAAAGTGTTTTCTTTATCAAATTTTAATCAATTGTTACCTTAGACTAGTCCAATGTTTCTGCCAAATTTGGTCCAAAAATTCCCACCCCTTCTAGGTGGTGCAGTTTATGTCACTGAGTATATTTACATGACGTGATTCTGCATCAAAAACTGAGCAAAAATTTAATGCGCTGTTTGCATTTTGAGATTAACAGCACATAACTAGTAAGGAAATATCGATTACGACATAAGCTTTTTATTTTGTAAATACATTTGAAATTACAATGTGCAAGTGCTCAAAGTGGCTACCCCCAACCTCTATGCATTTCATACACCTACGTATTATGTTCTGTTCTAGATTTTCAAGCATATTGTTTTGTTGAATCATTATAACTGCTTCATTGATTCGTTGCTGAAGTTGCTCTTGAGTATCAATTTCCACTTCATACACAAATGCTTTTAATGTTCCACACAAGAAAAAATCTAGGCAGTTTAAATCTGGGCTTCTTGGTGGGCAAGGTATTACAACACTGCCACGACCAATCCATCGCTCTGGAAATTCATGATTTAACCATTCTCGGGTTTGAATTCCCCAATGTGCTGGTGCTCCGTCCATTTGAAAAAATATTTCTTCTTAAATATAGTGGCACACATTTTGCTAAACATACTAAACGCGAATAATTTTGTTGAATTTTTAGAAAGTGATTTTAAGGATTTAGTAGACGATGCTAAATCCTTAAAATCACTTTCTAAAAATTCAACAAAATTATTTGCGTTTAGTATGTTTGGCAAAATGTGTGGTCCTATGAGCCTATTACCAATAATACCACCCAGCACATTAACACTAAACCGAATTTGATGATTCGTTTGGTACAATGCATGGGGATTTTGATCGCTCCATTGGTGCATATTATGGGTCCTTTTTTACAGCAAATTTTCAAATCCATTAAAAAATGAAGACCGCTTTAAAGAGTGGATTAAGCGGACTGGTGACTCTTATCTGATGGAGCTCAATGCATGGAAAGTATATAATAACCAGACGGTTTGTGATTTGCATTTTGAAAAATGTGACTATGGTACCAATAAAAGACTTCTAAATACTGCCGTACCTAGTTTACTCCTATCTAATGGTAAATATCACACATATCAAATATATAGGTTTCAAGGTTTCCAGACATTTCTACATCCGATATCTTTTTTTTACACGACCTCTACCGAAACTAATGAATATCATCGTAGTAACCTACTTCAGAAAACTGTCAATACCACATGGCGTGCGATATTATATCACACTAGTGTGATATTTTTGACAAGTACGACCAACTAAAGCTCAACGCATACCATCTGGCACATTTTGTACAAATGACAACGAAAAGAGATTGACTCTACTAAATATTCACTGTGGTACACCGGGCCTTTGCACAGTTTCGTTACTATCTGCCATTAGGGCTTGTTGGTTGAAGTTCCGTCGAATAGTAGTCAGCTGCTGTGTGAAATGACATTAATATATTAAAATGAAGTTTCTGTTTTACCGACTGAAACTTGAGCATTCTAACGTCACTTTCTCAGGTTTTTTAAAAAATACATTTGAAGTCGTGTAAAAAATAGTGTAACTCGCTCGAAAGAATTATATCGTCTGCTCGTGAGGTTTCTGCACTCGCTGACGCTCGTGCATCAACATTCTCACTCGCACGATATAACTTACTTTCGACACTTGTTATGAAAATAACTATTCCAGATCCCAACAGTAGAACTGATATTCCCGATCACGTTAAAACAGATTTACGTGCTGGCGAGGAAACCGCGATATCCAACTCAACTCATTTTCATATTCACACTGAACTAAGTACTCTTTCTGGTAAGAATGAAGATGAAGCTGTTATTCAAAAAAGAAGCAAAGTTGACTTTTGTGGATCTAGAAAATGTTACGCGCATTGCAAGGAGGATTAAAATCAGGACAGCTTCTTATCGCAAACGCTTGAAATTATATGCAAAATTTAAAACGAAATTGAACAGTGACGTCTTGGGAGAAGATGCAATAAATTTCTGTTTATCACAGTTAAGAAAGAGAAACGTTAAACCTAAAGGTCGCCGATACACTTCAGATGACAAAAATTTCGCACTAATGATGTATAAACAGTCTGGAAGATGTTATTCAAAATTAAGAGATATTTTTTCCTTACCATCTCGTCAAACAATTATGGAACTGCTGAACAAAATTCCCATTAAACCTGGTATAAATAAAGTGGTATTCGAAAATTTAAAAGAAGCTGCGTCGAAATTAAGTGAAAGGGATAGCATGTGTTCGTTGATTTTCGATGAAATGTCCATTATGCCTCATGTGGATTACGATAAATCGTCCGATAAATTTTATGGATTTGAAAATTTCGGAACAACACAAAGTTTGGAAATCTCAGACCATGTCTTAGTATTCTATCTGCGAGGATTGTTCAAAAAATGGCAACAACCAATATATTTTGCCTACTCCTTTTCCAGTACTAAATCCGCAATGTTAATTGATGTCATCAAGTCTCTTGTAAGGCAAGTTCACAAGTGTGGTCTCAAAATTGTTGCATCAATATGTGACCAGGCTCAACCAAATCACTCAGCAATAAATTTTTTGCTGAAGGAATCTTACAAAGTTTATATTGAAAAAAGTCTAGAACCAAAAAAGAATTATAATTGACGATCAAGAAATCATTCCGTTATATGACCCTCCACATCTATTAAAAGGCATAATAATATATTAAATAAACATTTGTATTGGGAAAAAAACGAACAAGTTCTAGTTGCTAAATGGAGTCACATTGTTGACGCTTATAAAAGCGATGAAGCTTGTGGTGAACTGAGAGCTTTGCAAAAAATCACCGACTACCATGTCATCCCGAAGAAAATTAAAAAAAATGAGTTTGCTATGCGAGTTAAATTTTAAGCCACTCTATGGCGTCGACAATTGCTCATTTAGTTAAACGTGGTAAGTTTTAATAAAACTTCATTATCAAATTTTTCACATATCTATTTTAATAGGTGATAACACTTTGGATGAGAGCGCATTGCAGACGGCAAACATTATAAAATTCTTCGATACACTTTTTGACAGCGTTAACGGAGGAACCGCTTCGATCCCGTTTTTGCAAATCTTTATCTGGTGGTATATAAAAACTCTAGACACATACAATTTTGGAAGGCATCTATTCAAAATTTAACAAATATATATTTTATCGATGATGTTGGCAAAAATGTCGTTCCTCCCTCATTGAAAAATTGGATCCGAACATTAGAAGGTTTATTAGATTTATATGAGGTTTTAGTCAGTCCAGCCAAGGTAAAATTTTTCTTACCACGCTCTTTAAATCAAGATGTAATAGAAAATTACTTTCGTAGAATTCGAAGTCAAAGATTTAGAACAAATAATCCAACAGCTATTCAATTCATGGAAAGTTTTAAATCATTATTAGTTCGGGATTTCTCTGGGGTTAAATCTATTGGGACAAATTGCGAAAACACTAATACTGTTGATTTATTTAACCTTAAAGGACTGATTGACGAAATGCAAAAGAGTGACAAAAACAGAATTGATGAAGATTATGACATTTTTAATGTAAATAAATATATTATTAAACTTCCAGAATTAGCACTAGAAAGAGAATTACATCAATCTGTTATTGGTTACGTTTCGGATTGGATTAGTAGAACGTTAAAAAAAATAAATTGCGAAAAATGTAAGTCTCAAATTTTAGGTAGATACGCAAATGATGAAATTTGTTACGGTTTGACCAATGAAAGAGAGTATGCCAACAACAGAAAATTGAATTACTGCAACATAAAATTCGTGAAAAACGTTAACAAAATTTATAACATTTCAAAAATAGTCTTAAGCAATATTAATTCAGTTAATGATATTAAAAAGAAAATTATTGTAGTAGTTTTACAGCGTTACAACGTTAAGTTTTCTTTCGAATGTGAACATAAATTTGAACTTGAAAATGAAATAATCAATAAGATAGTAACATTAACCATATTTACTTTTGTATAGGGAATAAATTTAATTTTAAGTGGTAAGGACACGAGAAATATAATTTATAAAAACAAAATATTTTTAAATGCGTTCAAGATGTACAAGAAAAGATTGAAAATATTTTTTTTTAAATAAAAACAATCTTGCGATGATTTCAAAATAGTATATTAAAGTATGAGTGGATATTAAGGTCTTTAAAACACGCGCGAGTTGTCGAGCACGACGGCGTAGCCGGAGTGCTCGAAATAGAGCAAGTGTTTTAAAGACCAGTTATCCACGAATACTTTACGCTATATTTTTTTATTGGTACACTTTTAAATCATAAATACTGGTATTAATATTACAAAAAATGGAAATGAGAACTAATAATGTGAAATGGTTACACTAGTCATACGCTGATATGACATCAGTATACCTTTCGTTGTCATGGAAAATGAAAAAAAAAAATTAATTTGCAATCTGTCACTTAAGATTTAATGTTGTGACCACAGTTGTTACATGTTGTATTTTGTTTAAAAATGAATACTAACATTAATTACTTATACAATAAAGCAGAATCGCGGTTAATACCGCAAAAATCGGAATACGCGAATACGACAAGTTTATCAAATGGATGGAAGAGCAAAGGATAACAGATACAGATGAACGAGTTGTACTTGCTTACCTTCAGAAAATGTCGGAGGAGTACAAGCCATCGACTATGTGGGCTATCCATTCCAAATTGTAAAGTATGTTGAGGGTAAACAAAGGGGTCGATATTAAATCATTTGTGATGGTACATGCATTCATGAAGGCAATTAGCAAGAATGACGTAGCCAAGAAGGCATATGTATTCAAGGAAGTCGATTTGCGGAAGTTTTTCGTAGATGCACCGGACATTACGTATTTATTTTTGAAGGTGGTACCCATTTGCGGTATCTTTGGCTCTTGTAGAAGATGTGAATTGTGCGATTTACGCTTACATGACATCAAGGAAGAAGGAAGCGTATTGCTTATTGTCCGACCATCTAAGACAGTGAAGGGTCGACGTTTTACTATTGCCGACAGTGATGGAATTAATTATGTGCGTTTGGTGAAGCAGTATTTATCATTGCGCCCCCAAAATGTAAGTACAAACCGAGTTTTCTTACGGTATGATAAGGGCAAGTGCACCAATCAAGTGGTTGGAATTAATACATTTGGATCATGTCCCTTGCAAATTGCACGTTATCTTAAATTGGACGATCCTGAGAAATACACGGGACATGCGTTTCGACGTACGTCCGCTACCATTATAGCGAATAGTGGCATGACAATAGATCAAATCCAACGACAAGTAGGATGGAAATCGGCAGCTGTGGCGACTGGTTACGTTGAAGAGAGTATTAGCAATAAGAAGAATGTTTCAAACATCATAGGGAGTGCTATTAGTGGAAGTGCAACCTCACTGACTTCAGAAAATGTTAGGGGTATTAATTTGAACAGCATTTCTTCTGACTTAAGAAACCGAAGTATAAATATTTCAAACAATACCAACTGTACTTGTCACATTAATTTAAAAAATTAAGATTGTTGAATATTTGAATAAAACTTTTGAAACATATGTTAGTAGTAATTTATTTGACGTTACGAGGTACTCCTCTCAAATCAATCAAAATGACATTTAGACGTCACGTTTCTTGGGTTGTTGATGTTGCCGTGGGAACTTTAAAACACGCGAGTTTTTGAAAGTTTGATACTTTAAATAAGCAAAATAGGTTACCAATAAAAAAAATGAATTAAACGAGTACCTAAATTTCAGCAAATAATCTAGCAGGCAAAGGATTAGCACCGTCCACAAGCCAACAGATGGCGCATTTTTTCAACAACCAAAAATTTAATAGGAACTTTGCATTCTATATGTATTATGTTGTCTATTACACTTTTAGTTTTCAGTGAAATAGTCATATAGTAATAGTAGTAAGCCACGATATCGACTAAAGTCGGTAGATATATCGCGATTCATTAGGCCCGTGTGTTAGACAAAGACAAACTGGTAATTGAGCCAAAATGGCTGGCTGACAAGTGTGACGAGGCTTGACATTTGTCGTGTGGTATTAGTTGTGTTTGAAAAATGCCGGCGTGTTGTATAAAATCTTGTTAAGAATAGGTCTGAAAAAGGCGTCTGGTTATTTAGAATGCCAACTGAACGCAAAAAGCGAAGAATTTGGTTGGAATTTATCGAAAGCCCCGATTTACCAGACAAGGGATTATTTGTGAGGTTAGGTTTGTTGTAGTTTCTAAGCATGTAGGTACCATATTTGTCGTGATATTTTATTATTTTATTATTTTTATTATTTATTTTATTGTGCAACTACGTAGGCACAATCAAAAACTAGAATAATTAGTAACTTTTTCCCAGGTTCACTTCGGTGATGAACAATTTGCTTCTAATCGACAAGATGGCGGGAGATTATTAAAACACAACACAGTACCTCCATTATTTGGACCCACGTGTGTGCAAGAGTTCCTAAAGCGTCACAGCCAATCCGTGTGAATACTGGTATTCAAAGTCCTAATGCATGTTATCAGGAGATTCTGCATGAAGAAACTTTGGACCCTGGAGCTATAATCGAACTAAACTGTGAAAGTAGTAATAATCAGATTGGTGACTCCAACATGCAGGAGAGTACTGATGTAAAATGGGTCCGTCCCGCATAGTTAAATTGATACAATTGAGCAATAAAAAATAAAATAGATAATTTAAATATAACCGAAGTTAATTATCATATATTTTATGCCATAGATGTTCTTGAAATAAATTTATCAAAATTATAATGTATTTAAACGATGTACACATTGCGCCATTGTGATGTACTAATGGTACTAATGGTCCGTGCGCTGATTGGCTAGTCTTTAACAAAATGTTGATTGTTTGGATGCGTCACGTCGTTTGTTAACATAACCAAACATTTCAACAAGTGTTTGTGTGTTTGCTTTTTATTTATTATTAAAATTGAACACGGTTTTGAGAAAGCATCGTCTGAAAATTTACTAGCTGTGGATTTAGAAATGCTAACCGCATTTTTCTCCCCTAATACAGACTTTATAAGCGCTGAAGTTCGGAATGTTAAAACTGCTAACTAAGTATATTTACATTACGCTAATAATACCGTGCGTTTTATCTAAGTATGGCCATAGGGATTTACATGGTAAAAATTGTACCCCACGTTAACTTTTGTTGCCGTTCAAATTTGAAACAATCTTTTGTTTTTATCAATAAATCAAACATTTTTCTACAAAATGTACATTATTTGAAAGACATAAGCGTGTTAGAATCCTTCATTTTCGCTTTCAAATGTTGAAATTAATGACACAAATAATTAAGACAAAACATCAACTTGGCGTAAGTGTCATAATGCTTATTGACAACTAATGGTTATAAAATCGCACGAAAGTTTGTTATTGTGAATTTTGGGAGAAAATGTCTGTTTATAATATTAAAGGAAGAGTGGAAATTGTAACTGCATACATAAAAGGCATGTGAAATTATGGATAACTTCGCTGCGGCACATCCAAAACGTCCTATTCCTCCTTTAGTTGTCAATAAGCATTATGACATTTACGCCAAGTTGATCTTTTGTCTTAATTATTTGCGTCATTAATTTCAACTTTGTAAGCGAAAATGAAGAATTCTAACACGCTTATGTCCTGCAAATAATGTACATTTTGTAGAAAAATGTTTGATTTATTGATAAAAACAAAAAATTGTTTCAAATTTGTACGACAACAAAAGTTAACATGGGGTAAAATGTTTACCATGTAAATCCCTATGGCCATACTTAAATAAAACGCACTGTATAAATACTAATTTCAATTAATCTCTAGAGCTACCAAAGCTGACTACGGTGACATGGCAATGTGCAATTAAAACGTGATGGAGGCACATGTATTGTGAATACTCCAGAGCATAAAATTCATAAAAAGCAGTATCGTGTGTGCAATTATTAACGAAGTGCAAGAAGTAGCAAGTTGTAAATGCCTGGACAACTTCAACAAAATAGTAATAACAATATTCTTTTAATTATTCAGGTGGTTGTAAGCATGTTGTGGCCTTCTTAACTTTGTTACATAGACGGAGTGAAGAACCATCAGTTATATCTACAATTTGTTACTTGAAGAAACTCGCTCTTCCCCAAGTTGGACGTGCGAATAAATGTATGTCATTGGCTACTTTGACGAACAAAACTCCCACACCGTTGGAATATGTTTCGAGTTCTTTTCGAAATAAAGTTTTATCTTCCTTTGGCAACGCAAGTGAAGGTCTATTTGATTTGTTTACAGAAAATAAATTTAAATTAATATCAATATATCATTTATTGTTTATGCAATACTAGAGTGATAATGACAACAGAAATGCCAATGATTTTTTGCAATTCGTTACTGAAAACATGAGCGATGATGAAACGACAAAAGCAGATGCAGCGTCTTGTCAACATGCAAACAGTTCTGATTGGTATGAACTGAGATTTGGACGTATAATCGCTTCTAGAATTTATGAAGCAGTTAGGTGCAAAACATTAACGGGTGCATTAACAGAGAGTATAATGAGAGCATCCAAGCCATTTGATACACGTGCTACGTCCAGAGGGCGAAAATTAGAACCAATTGCTTTGGAAGAAACATCAAAATTAAGGAACATCCAAATCAATCGGTCTGGGTTATTGTTAAATAAAATGTATCCTGTACTTGAAGCATCACCTGATGGTATATCATCTGATTTTAGTATTGAAGTCAAGTATCCATCAAAGTTAAAACTGTGTCTGTGCGCGCTCTAGCGTCCAAATGATTATAGCTAGAGCTCTGAAACTTTAAACTTAACATTTGTATGTAGCAAGGAGGAAAACGTCCTATTTTGAACGCAATCTCTCAACCGGAAATGATGGTTTACTTTACACCTTTTTCCATATCTCGAAAACGGTACTCGTTACGGAAAAAAATATTCTTACATAAATTATAGATATTGATATTTTAAACAACTTTCATGTTTTTTCGAAAAACGTAGTATAACTGTGTATAAGATAGTTTCGTGCGGACCACCGCGGATTCTTTTGTATTATTATTGGTGTATTGTTATTAGTTGAAAGCATATGCTGCACATGTTGTTTAATAATATATATATTTTTTTTACTGTCAGCTATATAATGCTTATATTTATGATATGACATGGAATCGTGACCAAGTGTGTTATTGCTACCTACCAATTGAAGAAGTAAATTAGTCGATCTAAATGTGTTTTTATTTCCATTTATTCATTTAAACTTGTATAAGTAATAAATTTTACAAAGATCCCTGTATATTGACAATGCCACACGCAATTATCATTAAATAGCCCATTAAATAAATCAATTGATGATCCACACACATTCTAAATTCTCTTGTTCGTCCAATCACTCGTTCAACATGAATCCGCAGACTGGCTATCCTTTTGCTTTCTCTAACTTCTGATGCAGAATTATGGGCATCACTAATAACACTTAGTGGTCTAACTAAATGACAATGTTTTTGTGACAACAGTGCGCCAACATGCTTAAGCCTCTGCCTGCCATTACCCACGAATTTGGTGGTACGTCATTTAAGTACTGACACTCCACTACTACATCTTTATCAGTTGCCCTAGCAGCATAACCCGGAGACACAAAATTAATAAAACCATGAGTACACGACATCAGATATTTTGTGGTGTTACACTTCGTGTATTCTGACCATATGGCACTTTGGTTCACAGGATCGGTTGGTTTTTATATTTTCATTTCCAAGCAATCTATGATTGAATATATTTTGCTGTATCGGCTTCGAAATGGAATTGGTAAATTATTTTTTACTGCATTAATATTAGGCGAAAAAATTAAGTCTTTAAATAAGCTAGAAATTGTTGGTACTGCCTGACTAAATATTCTTTGAATATTTGCAACACATGTCAAAATCTATTGCCAATCTTTTGTAAGGGTCATCAAGTTTTATCTTCTTAAGGACAACAAAAATATTTCTGCCTGATACTTTGGCATTGTTTACCACCAGTTTTACTAAATCGTAGAGGTCGTCTGGGATTCTCAAATAAAATTTTGGATTTTTACAGATGACATTTGTAGTGGTAAGCAATCGCTGTTGTTGTTTATGTTGCTTGTCTTCACTAATAATAATAATAATAATTTATTATCCAACAGTCGAAAACCAATACTACAGATTACAGGATAATATTATATTAACTTATATTGTATGCACAAGCTAACTATGACAGTAGAAAAATAAGAAGAAAAAATATATACATTAATATAAAACATATCAAATTAACTTACATTATATTATAATTAATGTGCAAACTCCCTACGCTGAAATAAGCCCGTAAGGAATTTAAGGTGATATTAAACAAATCAATTTCCTGACAAAAACTATTTACACATCTACATATGGGAGAATGATCATGATGGCGAGTGTTTGCATGACCTATATAGAAAAAATCCGCGGTGGTCCGCACGAAACTTATACTTAGTGAGTGATTACGTTCAAAATAGGACGTGTTCCTCCTTGCTACATACAAATGTTAAATTTAAAGTTTCAGAGCTCTAGCTATAATCGTTTGGACGCTAGAGCGCGCGCACACACACACACACACACACACACACACACACACACAGAGAGAGAGAGAGAGACGTCAGAAACGATTCAGGGAACCTCAAAACGCGTATATCCGTTAAAATCTCGAGGTCGAAATTTTTCATGATTCCTATACTTACTTATACATAAAGTATAAGTAAGTAAAAATCCGCGGTGGTCCGCACGAAACTTTCTTATACTCAGTTATACTACGTTTTTCGAAAAAACTTTTCAAATGAAAGTTGTTTAAAATATCAATATCTATAATTTATGTAAGAATATTTTTTTTTCGTAACGTGTACCGTTTTTGAGATATGGAAAAAGGTGATTAGAGTAAACCATCACTTCCGGTTGAGATATTTCGTTCAAAATAGGACGTTTCCATCCTTGCTACATACAAATGTTAAGTTTAAAGTTTCAGAGCTCTAGCTATAATCGTTTGGACGCTAGAGCGCGCACAGACACACACACACACAGAGAGAGACAGTACACAGGGGTACTCAAAACGTGTATATCCGTTGAAATCTCGAGTTCGAAAATTTTCATGATTCATATACTTACTTACGACTGTTAAGTCTTGACACAAGGAAACAAAACAAACTCAACAAATCAGGATCGCGAATATAACTATGGATTATTTTATAAATAAACAAATGTTCAGAAAATGTTCTACGCACTCTCAGTGATTGAAGTCCGAACTCCGCTAATAGAGCAGTATAATCGTAACCATGGTGTAAATAAATGCCATATTTTCGGTAATATAACGTTTTTAAAAAAAAATTCTGAACACTTTCCAAAGCACCACTATAATTTAAGTAGCCAGGATTCCACACTACAGCACAGTATTCAAGTTTAGACCGAACAAAAGCATTATATGGAATAATCGCTGATTTGTTTTCAACAAATGTCTTAGTGTTTCTGATCAAGCGACTGACCAAACGACTGTCTGCAAACTTTCCGATGAAAGTTGAAAGTCAGTTCTTCGTCAAAGTAGACTCCAAGATCTTTGTGAACTTCTTTACGTTGCAAAGTCTCATTGTCAATTTTGTACGAGTACTGAATGGATGTTTTCTTTCTTGAGAAACATACAACTGCACATTTGTTGATATTCGGAGTCGGATAGTTGGATACTCCATTTATATAAAGAGATTGGAATTTACTCAATGGATGGGAGAGTGGGAATAAGGAGGGAGAATACACATATGTCGGGCCAAATGGTAGGTCAGTGATAGATTATGTGATAGTAAACGACAGCGCGAAAGAAGAGGTAGAAGGATTTAGGGTGGGGAACAGACAGGAATCCGATCACTTACCAATAGAAGTCGAATTGAACGGGGTACAAAAGAAAGAGAAGGGGTAAAGAGGAGAGAAGCGAGATTAGGAAGTGTATGAGACAAGAAGACAATATTGGAATACAGAAAAACACTTGAAATGGTGAAATGGGTGGAGATAAATTGCATTGAGGAGTTAATAATGGAGATGGAAAAAGCAATAACATAGAAAGTGATGAATGGGGGAGATTGGAAAAAAAACATTGTTTGATGAAGAATGCAGGAGAGGGAAAAGGGAAATGAGGATATTAATGAAGGAGACAAGGGAAGGACGGAGAACATGTGAGGATTTTTTAGAGGAGAAAAGAAAACAGAAGGAGTTGTGGGGGAGAAAGGAAAAAGAACTAAGAAGAAGGGAGATAGAAGAGGTGCAGGGGCTAAAAGGAGAGAAAGAGATTTGGGAGTATAAATATAAAGGAATGGGAAATACACATTCGGCAATTACTAGTATACATGGGAAGAGATGATGAGAGTAAAGCAGAAACTAAAAAGGTGGCGGGAGAAGGCCCGGAGGGCTGGCTGAATGCACCGGAGGAAACATGGGAAGAAGCACTGAAAATGTTAAATGAGATATGGAAAGGAAGGAGGGAGATACCAGAAAGCTGGAGGACGGCGATAATTGCACCGAGAAGGTAGAAAATTAGAGAGAACTGGCGCTACTCAATGTATTACATAAATTGAACACATGAATGATAGGGGGAAGACTAGAAGAAGAGGTGGAGGAGGGCGGGATGATGCCGGAAGGACAATCAGGCTTCAGGAAAGGCAGGGGAACGATGGACAATTTTTATGTATTAAACTATCTTATTGAAAGGGAGCTAACAAAGAAAGGAGGGCAAGTACATGCTATGTACATGCTTTCGACACAGAAATTAGAAACACACTGCTAAAAACGATGGAGAGGGGAGGGATATCAGAAGGGATAAGGAGAAGGGTGGATGAAATATATCAAGAAACATGGTGCAGAGTCAAGGTGGGGGAGGATATCTCGGAAAAATTCAGGACATGGAAGGGGGTAAGACAGGGGTGTTCGCTAAGTTCATAAGTTCACAACTGTTTAACATTTACATAGCAGAGTTGGAGGAGATATTGAGGAAGGGCCAAGACGGAGGGTTAAAATTGAGAAACAGGAAAATAGGGTCGTTCGCGTACGCAGACGATATAGTAATTATATCAGAAACGGACAAGGGACTGAAGGAAATGTCGAAGAGGTTAGAACGATTTATAAATAAAAGGGAGTTGAAAGTAAATACTAGGAAACCAAAATAATGAGCTTTGCGAAAGGAGGTGGGAGAAAGAGGGAGATACAGATGAAATGGAAAGAAGAGAAAATAGAACAAGTGAAAGAGTACATGTACCTAGGATACATCCTGAGGGACAACAATAGTAACACATAGCACATATATGTAAGAAGGCGAGAGGGGCAGAGGAGGGTCTGAGGAAGTGCTTATGGGGAAAGAGGGGTGAGAGGTTCCACGAAACAAGAAAAATATGGAGCGCTTGTCTAAAAAGCATACTGATGTATGGAGCGGAAGTATGGGGTTCGATACAGTGGAAAATATTAGAAGGAGCCCAGCAAAGACAATTAAAAAGACCACTTTCATTGGAGACATCAACGCCTGAGTATATTGTAAGGCATGAGACTGGGAGCGACACGTTGGCGGTCGAAGCAGGGGGTAGGGCGTTGAGGTATGAGAGGAAGCACGGAGCAAAGTTTGGTAAGGATGGCAATAGAAGAAATAAGAAGCAGGGACGATAGAAGAAAGAAAATATCTAAGTGGAAAGAAGGAAGGGGAAAGCTACTGGAAAAGGCAGGAATATCAGAGGAAGAAGTAGAGGAGAAGAGGAGAGGGGAAACAAGTGGAAAGAGAAATAATACTGAATACTTCAATCAAGTCGTGCCCGACGCCTATTTTATCTAATTTTACCAGAATCAATTTGTATTGAACCTAATCCTTCGAGAAGTCTGTGTAGATTGTATCGACTTGACAACGATTATCCATAGAATCAGATACATAATGCACAAATGAGCACAGGTTAGTTGCAGTTGACTTTCCTTTTATAAATCCATGTTGCCGAGTTGACAACTTATTCCCAACAAAGTAATATAACGGTTTAAACATCATTAGCTCAAAAACCTTTGAGAGGTTGGACATTGTCGAAATAGGCCGGTAATTGACAAAATCGTTAACATTACCCGATTACTCGTGATATTTTCCAACAGTCCGGAAATATACGATTTTTAGAGTTAGATTGCATATGTGCAACATCGGCAACTGCATGAAATGTTTGCAATCTTTTATAAGAAACGCGGGAACTAAATCACAACCCATAGTCACTCCAGTTTTCATAGAATTCACTGCTCGTAAGAATACAGATGATTCAAAATTGTTGATGAAAGTAGTGCTTCTTTATTTTTATATTCCTGCGGGTCTCCGCAGAGAAGCAACATGGAAACGAACAATTTCTCTTGCATTTTAGGGGAACCGTAAGTTGAAAGTAACCGCCTAAAATTTCGTAAATTTTTTCACAAGCATAGTTCACATCAGTAGCAACCAGTACAGATTTCCAGTCAGTATGTAATATCAAATTATACAATTCAACAAAGTTAGCATGTTTAAAGTTATAAACTGTGTTGGATGAGGTTTCAAACCGTTTAATTAAAGAAAATTCATAAGATATTTGGAAAACAAGAGCAGGATGATATGAGTCCTCTGGCACAAGCAAGTTCTCAGAACGTTCAATATTACTGCAAGTATGTTTTGAACAAAAAAAAATAAATTTAAACATTTATTAAATTGATTAGTGAGTAATTTGCACAGCATTCGTAGTGACTAAAAAATTCGCAACACTATTAGATTTTGAACATTGATCACTACCCAAACAGGGAATATTAAAATAATATCACCAGTAAATATAAAATTTTTGTCAAAAAGTGCAAGTAAGTTAAGCTTGTGAAATAAATGCTCATAAATTAACGATGGTGTCGATGGAGGTTTGTACGTCACTATAACGTTCACAGTCACATTACGTTCACGTAGCTGAACGCATAGGACATCCACATTATACCAAAACAAGTCTTCATCTTCAGCAATAACCACCTAGCTGCAACTATAAGTAAAGAGCTCAGAATTGACCAAGTTGTCATTAAACGTGTTACGGAAGTCATTTAACGTGTTGGTTGTACTAACAATTTCTCTAGCCGTCAAATCATTTGAAATAAATATTTGCTGTTCACCGCTATAATCCTTCATTTTCTTGGCATTATGCAGAACAGTTTTAACTTCACTTACTGAATTTAATACAACTTTGAGTGGTCTAGATTTAGCAGACTTGACTTTTCCGAGTTTCAAAATATGTATCCCCTCGGTCTGTATCATACAATCCACATGAATAAATTTTGAAATATCCAGCGTAGTGTTGCGATCATCATTCGATTCAGTTTCCGGCACATTAAACATCACAATATTGTTTTTCTTAGATCTACGCTCCTCCATTTCCTCTTCAAAGGTAAACGCATTTCAGGAGTTATTGTCAGGTGTCCCTACACTATTTTTAATTTCAACCATTTCCCTCTGCAGGGATGTTATAACATTCTTTAGGCTTTGCATATGATCTATAATATCACAACCAGCGCAGGAGGAACAGGTACACTTAATATTCTTTCTTGATCGTAAAACTCTGGTAGATTCGCACAAGTATTGCTGTGTCTTAAAAAAACACAATTGGAAGAGGAATTTGAGAAAGGACACACCTTTCACGCTGGCGGTGCCCGTCGCAGCGACTTTTAAATTCGAAACAGACAATTACATAGGCAACGGAAGGGCTCAGCAGCAAGACTACAGAGGAAGAATTTTAGACTAAATTTACATTAAATTAATGTAACCTTTTATTTTAAATCCATTAATCCGAGTACAGAATGTAATAATTGAAAGAAACGATGCAAAAAACAGCGGCTGAGAAACGAACAAGTGTTCTTGTATAGGTAACCACATAAATTTCACACTAAATACATTTTTAAATTAAATACGATGATGTTTGTAAAGAAATCTACTGTCAAAAACAAAAGCACTACAAGAAAACCAAAGAAAATTGTAATTCTCATATATTTTCTTCTAAGTGAACTAAAAAAACCCCAAAATTTTGAAATTCAAGATTTTTCTCAGGTTTGAAAATAAATGTGCTCTCTGCAGGAAGAGAAAATCATTTTAACTTGCTAAAAAAGTTGTTTAGAATTTTTTTTTCATTAATGTTTTTAGTTCAAATCGAAGAGAATGCTACTAAAGCTAAGAAAATTTTTGTTTCGTTTTGATTGCTTGTCTAGTTTTCTCGCAATCACGCCCACCAGTTTAGAAAAATCGTAAAAACAAAAACTCGAGAAACGCGCTCTAAAGTTTACGATCAGGAAAAAAATTAATTGTCGATTACTTACGGAATATCTCGTTATAATCCTACTATAGCTCTTACGAATTCAAAATATTATTGTTTCGAACGACCGATTGAACTTTTTTCAGTACATAGTTCGGCGTTGTGTGTCTGCGGGACGGGGGGCGCGAATTATATTCCTTTAACTAGTGGACATTATTTAATATACGCATATCATTTCATGTAACATGTTTCGCTATTGTGCACACGGCACTGCATTGCACGTGCATTATTGTATTTTATGCACTTTATTATCAAGATGCAAATGCAGCAATCCTCGGAGCAAAACTCCTCGGATGCATTGACATCATCATTAGTTAGTCGTAGAACGTAGTATGTAACACGTACATATTAATTTTAGTAGTTTTTATTATATTTTGTTGTAACTTCAAAATAAATGTTTTTTAAAAATTCTACAAGTTGAATCGAGAATATTTTTGGCGCAGTCGGTAGGATTCCACCATCGGGAACAAAAAGTGCAAATTTTTGACTTTCTCGATCGATTTTAATCGTTTATGGTGAAAATCCGTGAATAATCGTTATTCACACCACATTCTCAACAACCGAATACCGAAGAGGAACCTGATTGACTTCACGGACCTTTCTCAACAGTACTTCGTCCGACGGAGAACTCGATTAACTTTGGGACCTTCTCCAGGATTGTGGAATCGAAACATGATGGTTACAATAATTCTTATGTAAGTAATTATATATACATTGATATGTATGTCCTTAACCTCGTCCGCAAACGACGTAGAATACGAGTTAATTAAAATATTCGAAAATATTAAAATAACCGATAATTCAAACGAAACCGAAGCAATGGCCGGACCGCAATTTGAATCGTGATATTTAGATTGTATCCCCGAATTCGATGGGAATACAGATGAGTTAAGTAGATTTTTAGAAATAAGTGAACAAATAATTATTGCATTTTACGATAATGCAAATCTCGCGAATTTTCAAAATGTGTACATTATAAACTGTATAATTAATAAACTCAAAGGTAGAGCACGTCTCATCGCCAATACAAGTAGTATCAATACATGGGCAGATCTTAAAAATATATTAACACGAAATTTTGGAGACCAAAGAAACGAAAGTTGTCTTACACGAGATTTAGTTTCGCTAAGGCAAAAACCTAACGAAAATTTTCTCCAATTTTACGAGAGATGTTTATCATTATTACAAACAATATTTACATATATTAATATTAATACTCCCCAAGCTACTCGTCCATCGCGGCAACAATTTTACCGTGAATTAACGCTTAATACCTTCCTGGCCGGATTAAAGGAACCCATGGGAAGTATGGTACGTTCCATGCGACCAGTAGACCTTGCTCAGGCAATACAATTCATAACGGCCGAAGAAAATGTACAATATTTTCAAGAACTAAACAAACCAATTACAAAACCAACATATCAAGTAAATAAACAACGTCAAACCACCATTTATGCAGCCGTATACCCCTCAATATTATGTGCCACAGCCACAACAAACGCCGTTTTTCCAAAATAAACAAAATTTTCCTAGCCAACCAATTAATGTTCAACCCCGACCGGTACAACAACGATTTTTAACTAATAAACAGGTGTTCCCACAACAAAATCACACTAACGTATGGAAAAACCGTAATAATAATTACCCATTACCGAAACCAACTCCAATGAGTATTTCCACACGTAATACACAACCGTATAATGCACATAATCGTCCGCAAAATAGTTTCCAAAATAAACCAAGAATGACGTTCGAAGAGCTATTTAACACCGAGCTAATCGAAGATAACGACGCAACCGATAGACAAATCGATCCCGATACTCAAGAATGTTCTTACAGCGAGCCTTTTGTTGAAAGACAAATCCCGGTAAACGAAGAAGAAAATTTTTACGACGGGCCTCCGTCAGACCTAGAACCATAATCGAATATAACACAGGCACGAATCAAAAAGAATTACCTTATATAAAACTTCGTTACCCACCTTTAAAATTCTTAGTAGACACAGGCTCATCTAAATCTTTTTTAAATCCCTCAATCGCAGAAAAATATTTCCCCAATAATATCAATTACGAACCATTTACGGTATCCACAGTTTTTCAAACGCCGAATCACACTCATAACGTAATTATACCAGCTTTTAAAGAATTTCATTTTCCAACGCCTTTAGACTTAAAATTCTATATTTTTCATTTTCATGATAGTTATGACGGATTAATTGGCCTAGACACATTAAAATTATTACAAGCACAGCTCGACTTCTTTAACTCTCTTTTAGTAACACCGCACGCTAGCTTCGAAATATTATATCAAGAATCAGGTAGACAACCTATTCACGAAATTAATTTAATTCATAACACTAAACAGATAGTAAAAATTCCAGTTGACATAAAAGAAGGCGATGTTCTAATACCAAAAACTACAATTCAAAATTGTGAAATACCCGAAACAATTTCTAAATCTAAAAATAACTTTGCTATTGTAGAAATTCTAAATAAATCAGATCAAGAAATAAACCTAAATTTCTACAAACCGATGCGTGTATCAAAATTTAAAAAAGATGCATTTGAAATTTACCATTTGGAACAAACTCCTAATTATAAAAAACCAAAATTGCAACTAAACTCATTAATACGCTCAGATCATATGAACGCCGAAGAAAAACGCGAAATTCATAAATTATGCGGAGAATTTTATTTTATGACGATAACACAAAATTATCATTCACTAATCAAATAAAGCACCAGATAAAAACTAAAGATGAAATTCCAATATACACGAAGACGTATAGATATCCATTCGTACATAAACAAGAGGTGGATAAACAAATTAAATCTATGCTTGAACAAAAAATAATTCAACACAGCAATCCTCCTTGGTCCTCTCCTATATGGATTGTGCCGAAAAAGCTGATGCATCAGGGTTAAAAAAATGGCGTATTGTGGTCGATTATCGAAAAATAAACGAAAAAACAATCGATGATCGCTACCCACTTCCGAATATCACCGATGTACTAGATAAATTAGGTAAATCCAACTACTTTACTACGTTAGACTTAGCCAGTGGTTTTCATCAGGTGGAAATGCACCCAGACGATATTCAAAAAACTGCGTTTAGTGTAGAAGGAGGACATTATGAATATTTAAGAATGCCTTTTGGTTTAAAAAATGCCCCCGCGACCTTCCAACGTGTGATGGATAATATCTTACGCGGCATTAACGATGAAAATTGTTTAGTTTACCTCGATGATATAATAATATTTTCTACCTCTCTTCAAGAGCATATTGTCCATCTACGAAAAATATTTAAACGACTCCGTGAAACCAACTTTAAAATACAGCTCGACAAATCTAAATTCTTGCGAAAAGAAGTCGCTTATTTGGGTCACATTGTTACAACTGACGGTATAAAACCGAACCCGAATAAAATTAAAGCAATTCAAAAATATCCCATACCAAAGACGACAAAAGAGATAAAAGGATTTCTAGGACTTCTAGGTTATTATAGACGCTTCATTAAAGACTTTGCAAAAATTACTAAACCCCTGACTAATTGTTTAAAAAAGGATGCAAAAATTATTCACGATGCCGAATATATTAAATGCTTCAATTCCTGTAAGAATCTCCTTATAAATGAACCCATATTACAATATCCAGATTTTTCTAAAGCATTTTTACTTACGACCGATGCCAGTTGTGACGCTCTAAATTATGACCCAACTACTCGGGTCGCTATAAGAAGGGAAAAAAAATACGTCAACAAAATGTTGGTGTCGGGTTGCCACTAACTCAGCAGAGGAGGGGTGGTCCAATGTTTCTAATGATATAATGGGCGCCACGAAGTTGACCCGAACACCAACTGGTCCAGTAGGACAAAAAGAACTCCGACTTAATCTCCACCAATAAGGTGATAATATTTACTGACAATAATCTTTCTCTTTCTCACCCTCTTTGTGTATTTTTTTTTTAAATTAATAAATAAAAGAATATTTAAATAAAATAAAAACTCAACCTATTTAATGTACAGTTTAAAAAAAAATAGAACAATGATATATATATTTGTGACAAGTGAGTCACGCATGACAAAATAAATAAACAAAAGTATATGCGAATAGCTCAGGGAATTATTTCCCAAATTAAATAGACGTAACGTCACAAAATAAATACACCCTGTAAATTGGCCTCCGTATCGTTGCAACGTACTTTGCTTCACATCAGTAAATATAATTTATACTTTGAGAAATTGACTACTATTAATGAATATTAAAAAATAAAATAATAACTATATATTACAGTATGGAAAGTTAAGTGAGTTTAACTTCTGTTAAGCGATGCTTTGACTCAATGATATATCAAATAAACTAATGCCTTAATGCGCCAAATAGTAGTAAAGGAAAAGAAAAATATATATATATATATATATATATATATATATATATATATATATGTGTATAAATAAGCAAATCGGTTCTTATCTGTTCCCTGTCGCAGCTGTAGAAATTGGAATGGATCTCTCATCCGGCGATAACTTCCGATATTGTCACTAACGGCTGCGTGTCCCAGGATCAGCGGTACAACGATATAGAAACGGACGAATAATAATACACCCAAAACTAAATAGTACTTCGACCTTTTAGTACGTGCTCGAAACTGGCACTTACTTGGACCCTAAAATTCAAACAGCGAACTAAGTATGCAACAACGAGTTGAACGAAGCAAACTTACCCCCGCGAGGGTAAAAGAAATAAATCCGAAATTAACAAATATGCCAATAACCAAAATTTATTCGACCTCGTGGTGCACGAAGAACATGGCCATTTTGTGCATCAACTTTCGAACGACGTATATCCTTTTACTAGATAAATTCCCAGTCATCAACGAACAATAACCGCAATCTCGACTTCAGGAAAATTCGCCGTAATCAGTGGTAATGAATCCCAATTAAATGGAGCGTTTCTTTATTAAAACAACGCACTTTACCGACCTGACTTGTCGTCGAAAATATTTTACACGATCTGCCCAATTTTTAAGGTCGAACGTACTTTTTTTTTAAAAAAGGAAGAAGAAAAAAAAAGGATCCAAGCACGCATCCCGATGAAAATTTGCGAAACAATCTATCTCGCTCCTCCGTATATGGAGCCGGCGACCGTCTCGATCAACGTCGAGTTTGCGCGCAACCATTTAGATCGGGGATTCGTGCGATAAACGTCTAACGTTACTCGGTATAATACGAGCGCGTGGCCGCTGCAATTAATAAAACGGAAAATTCTGCTCCAAAATCTCATGGACGTTTTTAAAACCGTAACACAGTAACGTCGCGATTGGAGCCGTGTTATCTCAAGGTGTAATAGGCAAAGACTTGCCAGTGGCGTACGCTTCACGTACTCTTAATGTCTCAGAACAAAATTACAGCACAATTGAAAAAGAGCTTTTGGCGATAGTTTGGGCAACGAAATATTTCAGACCCTATTTGTATGGTCGACGTTTCACCATAGTTACAGACCACAAACCCCTCCAGTGGCTATTTTCACTTAAAGAACCAAATTCTAAATTAGTTCGATGGCGTCTTAAACTAGAACAGTTTGATTACGATATCCAATATAAAAAAGGCAAATATAATCTCAATGCCGACGCTTTATCGCGAGTCGAAATTAACACTAAAGAACTTTTCGAGTATATGGAAGAATTTAATAACAAAATTACTTCTAAACCAGACGACACCAATTCCGTAAAAGTGAATATAACCGACACAGAACGGCAAGAAACACAAGAAGCTATTGATGATGTTACTATACACTCCAATATCGCAGAAAACCCCATAGTAGGAATCCCTATAACAACAAATCCATTGAATTATGGAAAAAATCAAATTATTTTTCTTTGCGTCCATCATTCACCTGCACCTGTAAAAATCGAAAAATTATTCGATAAATTACGATTAACCGCTCAATTATCCAAACGTAACTTTGAAAACGATGTAATTCAATTTGTTAAAGAATACCTCACACCTAACGTAACGTATAATTTATTTTTCACACCAGATTCGATATATGCACCTTTTTGCGAAATTATTCGTCGCACTTTTAAATACCCCTCATATAAATTCCAAAAATGTACCCACAAATTAACTGATGTGTTAACTAACGAAGATACTGAAGAAGTAATAAAAATGTTCCACGAAAGTAAAACCAATCATAGAGGAATTAATGAAACTGAAGAGCGAATACGAAAAGTATACTATTGGCCAGACATAAAATTATCTGTACAAAAATTCATAAACAACTGTGAAATCTGCCAAATATCTAAATACGATAGGAATCCGTGTAAACCCACATTCAGTGTAACACCCACACCGACTAGACCCTTCGAAATCCTGCATATAGATTTGTTTCAAATTGAAAAACAAAAATTTTTAACAGTAGTAGATACCTTTTCGAAATATGCACAAGCCTACCCAGTATCAGGCGCAAATTCACTTGAAGTAATAGATAACCTTGTCACGTTTATGTCCCACCACAACGTTCCAAGTTTAATAATACTCGATAATGGATTTAAAAATCAAACCTTACAAGAATTCTGTAAACTACATAAAATAAATACCCATTTTTGTACTGCCGGACATCCGCAATCTAATGGTTCCATCGAAAGATTGCATTCTACTCTAATAGAACACATTCGTATCCTAAAAAACAAATTCCCCGACGAACCGATTACAACACACATGCGTTACGCAATAATCGGATATAATAATAGCATTCTCTCTGTGAAAGAAAACCAATAGAGATAACGTCTGGACATATCGAAAATGACGACCCGTTAAATATTCAATTATCAGAGACCATTCTTACAAATTATATACAAAAACACAGAGAACTTACGAAGGAAATGTATAAACACCTTAACGAAAAACTATCAGAACAAAAGGATAATCTAATAAATAAACTAAATGTATCTCGCGAAAATCCGATAAATTATTCACCGGATACTAGAGTATACGCGGCCACAAACAAACGAAATAAATCAGATAACAAATTTACCCCAGACACTATCCTGGAAAGTAAAGATAAAACAGTAAAAACAAACAATAAAACTAAAATCCATAAAGCACAAATAAAGCGACCACTAAAACATTAACACATCTGAATTGTTTCAGATGTCTTCACATGACACTTGCCCAGGAAATAACCATTACCAAATTAGAACACAATCCAGGAATCCTACCATTTAAAATAGGACAAGTAAAAATCCACCAATACTCACGAAGTTTCGTGCATTATTTTGAGCTAAGCCCGATTGACGAAGAAATCAATACAATACAGACGCAATATGCTGCAATTAGAAAAAGCATGGCAGAAGGTCTTAGTTCACCCTATTTTGAAGAACTTGAAACTTATGAAAAAGTAATCCAATTCCAACTAAATAACGTCTTGCAAAAATTTAATAATATATCCCCATCTCGACGTAATAAACGCGGTTTAATTAACGGACTAGGTAGTATATTTAAGGCTATTACAGGTAACCTAGACGCATCAGATGCAGAAAAATACGATACACTAATAAAAACCAATCAAAACGAAATTATAAATTCAATAAATCAACAAACATCTCTCTCAAAAGAAATTGTAGAAGATTTCAATATTACACTATCGCTTATAAAACACAATCAAGATTTGATAGCTAATAAAATACAAGATATTAGCTCAAAGCTTAATAAATTAGTTTTTGACTTTGAACATTTCTTGTACGTTAAAAATGTACTTGACCAAATTAATCTAACTCTTACTATTATTACCCAATTGCTATCTGACCTCGAGACCGCTCTCACCTTCGCAAAACTTGGAATTGCACATACAGCAATTATTAAAAAACGAGATCTAGAAATTACTTTACTTAAATTGCAAGAACAGATATCACCCGAACAAATGCTGTTCCCCATTGCTTCAGATAACGTACATAAATACTATGATGTTATGCAAATCAAAGCTTTTTATATAAATACCAAAATCGTATTCGTCGTATCCATACCAATTGTATGGTCCGAAATATAGTGTTCTTAGTATTAATTCATAAAAGACAATCTGTTTAGTTATATCGTCGATATTTAACCTATAAATTAATCTGGTAAGTGCATAATAGGCATATTATTTAATTAGTACTTGCATCAGCCCTTGCATCTATTAACATTGTAATAATTGTTTGAGAAATGAGTAAATTAAATGCCTTTGCTGTCATAGGATGCCCCGATATGCAATCACCACGCCATCGATTTCCAAATGCCAAATGACAGATTTAACGAATGGATGGAAGTATGTAAAAATCCGAAACTATTATGCTCCCATCCCGATAATGTGTACAAGTCTCATAGAGTTTGTCATCGGCATTTTTTAACAGAAGACAGAGGCCGAAATAACAAATTACTATCCACTGCAACACCAAAACTTTATTTATCAGGTAACATATCTATTATAGCTAAGTTTTTACATGAGTTATTTGTTTTGAGTTATTGTTAATAAGTAATTACTTATTATGTATACAAAAGGGTTTCCTATTTAAGAAAATCTGAAATGTTATATTGTAGATGAAGCTGAAGCTGATGAAGTGTCGGTTATCGAAGTATCAAGTGAAGACGCTGTTTCTCCAGAAAGTAAGACACATTTTTTATTTTTGTTTTTAATGAAATGTAGCATGCGTGTAAAGTCATTTCAGTAAATGTAATTAAATATTTTAAATTTGCAAGAAACACAAGCTGAGGAACAAGGGCAATCATTTATTGAATCACTTACCCAGGAAGAAACTGTTTCGACGGAAAGTAAGTTTAAGTTTAGTTACAGTTTATACTTACAAGTTTTTATGTTTGATATATATATATATATATATATATATATATATAGTACTTATCTTGTATCATGAGCAGTCAGTCGGTGAATAAAACACTTTTAGCAATATTAAAGTTTATTGCAATAAACTTTAATATTGCTAAAAGTGTTTTATTCACCGACTGACTGCTCATGATACAAGATAAGTACCATTTTAAGTGATTTACAGTCGAGAATTTGTACAATAATTATATATATATATGTATATATATATATATATATATATATATATATATATATATATATATAGTTTCGAGAATACTATGACTTGTAATATACGCAGCATTTTTATTAGATGGTATTCGTTTGATTGGATTGCAAAGCGGTTTGTTTGCCCTTTGCGATTTGCTCACGGGCGTCGCTCAATTCGGAGATCCGGGTAATAAATCGCGTTCGGTTTCACTAATATACTTTAATTCCCAACTAAATCAATACAAATAAAGAAAATAAACAAAAAATGTACACGACGGAATATTTACAGGTATTTACAAGAACAATATCAATTATTGTTATTTTCCCCGGTTTATGTCTTAACTACGAAGATTTATGCGCGGGTATTCGTCTACACGGACGACGGTTCGGCGAACGAGAAGCGGTAAATGTTATTCGGTGTTTGTAACACAAGCGCGTACCCCATACGGAGATCGCACCCGATATCTGCAAACGGAGGGAAGGAATCTTACAAAACAAGCGCGTACCCCATACGGAGATCGCACCCGATATTTGTAACCGGAGGTAGGTCCGTTCGTTATGCTCGCTCGCTTGCCTCTGTCTGCCGACTGGCAGGGGTCGGAGTTTATATATCCGCCCGTTGCCAAAAAAACACTTCATATGACGCGTGTTCAGAAGAGAAGTCTCAACTATATCTAACACATTTTCATTAAATATATATTGTGTAAAACAGTGTAATAATTTTACTTTTATTTTAGTTAATCAACTGGCACCAACTTCGCCATTGAAGAGTGAGTTTATTTTCCAGAGACGAAAAAGTAAGTGAAGGGTTTTCCAATAGGTACTTGACAACTTTGAATTTACTTTGTGAACGCACTATTTCACTGATCATCTAACTGTTACTTTCCTTTTTTTCAGTAAAGTCAATATTTTCATCATGGTAAAGTACACGAACGAACAACGTATGCAAATTATAAAAATGTACTACCGAAATTCGGAGTCGGTGACCCCAACTTTAAGAGCATTAACTCGAGTTTTCGGTCGTTATTCTCGCCCTAGTAGACAAGCAATAACAAGTTTAGTGAAAAAATTTGAGTCTACATATTCATTGTGTGATGCTACCGTGCCAGTGAGACAACGGGTTGGTTTGTGTAAAGATCTTGGTTTACACCCATACAAGATCAAACTGACTCAAGAATTGAAGCCGATGGACGCGACGTACGTTCTCCGATTGGGCTCTGGAGAAGATGCGCCAAGATGATGAATTTCATCGCAAAATCATCTTCAGTGACGAAGCTCATTTTTGGCTCAATGGGTTCGTCAATAAGTAAAATATGCCTTATTGGTTTTGTGAAAATCCACATGTGCTTCGTGAATAACCTCTTCATCCACAAAAAATAACTGTTTGGTGCGGTTTGCATACCGGCGGCGTTATTGGGCCATATTTTTTGTCGACAATAACGATCGTCACGATACTGTGAATGGCGATCGTTATCGCGCCATGATTACCGATTATTTTCGACATGTGGTTTCAACAGGACGGTGCCACACAGCACACGTTACAATCGATTTATTGAAGAGTAAGTTTGGTGAGCGTGTTATCTCAAGAAATGGACCAGTCAATTGGCCACCTCGTTCGTGCGATTTAACGCCGCTATACTTTTTTCTTTGGGGCTACGTCAAATCATTGGTCTATGCCGACAAGCCGACGACGTTGGAAGAACTCAGAGCCAACATTGAGCGCGAAATAGCGGCCGTTACGTGTGACCGAGTCATCGAAAATTGGGTCCAACGAATCGACCGCTGTCGACGTGCCCGCGGTGGCCATATGAATGAAATCGAGCTCCATTCATATATGTATTGATTGTATTTCAAGTCGATCATAAAGTTTTGGAAATATCTCAAATGGTTTGCGTTTTATTTAAAAAAAAGTTGTCAAGTCCATTTTGGAAAACCCGATATAACAGCACATTAATAATCTTTTTTTTTTAGAAATAATTCTGTGCAATTGTACCAAATTGAAATTAAGAATGTAATGCGCAAGATTTTAAAATATCTTTCATGACATGATTCAATGTGTTATTTGATGAGTGTGTGATTTTTAATCATATTTACTCATATATCATATTTACTCATACATATTTATCTCGCGTATTATCTGAAATGAGCGCGAGTAGTGAAAATCAACTTACCCCGAGAAAGAAACATCTTTACAATAAGATTAAAATACTGAAACAACGATTGTTAGTGACAAGAAAACGGAAGTTGACAAATTGCGCGGCGCGGAGCCTTTTTTCGTTTTAATTGGCGATAAGCGATCCGCAGCGCGCTTCCACCCATATTCTTCCGGGAAATGGTGAAATCCCAGCCAACTTTGGACTTGATGATATACTCTGAAGGAATGGTAACGCGCTGAATCCTGCTTCGGTGGTAGAATTGCTAAGTTGAGCTTGGTGTTCCGATTTAACTTAAGTTCTTGTATCGGAGAGAGTCTATGGACAGTTCTGTTTTATTACATCCATACAAAGCAATAAAAAAAACCCTATCAATGAACAATGCCATAGCCGTCAGCAATTCTTCGTGGTTCTCTGCTTAAGTGGTTCGTGGAACTTTGTATTTTCCAATTTTAAACGGAGCTGACGTTGTGTCGCAACCGCTGAATGCATGTAAATAATATTAGCGAAGAAAAATCTACAGCTGTTTAGATAATCACAGTTTGTTCGACACGAATTCCAGATTTTCGAAGTTCCTTCGATATCATTGCTCATCCGAGATTTATTGTTGTCATTGGCTAAGAACTTTTCTTGAGTTGTTGCAATCATTGTCTCGATGATAATAATATTTGCGGAAAAGTCGATCAACGATGGACTTTGTACCCGTGAGACTGATATTTTCAGGATATCCATCAAAAACTACCACGGTATTGCTGCCGAAATGATTTTCTACGTATGCGACATACTTGGTATGAGGGATTGCGATCCAACACAACACGATGTATGAGAAAACGTCCGTTCACAACCTCAAGTTTGTGTTGGCTGGCAGTGATCGAAAACAGTTGTATAACGTAGATTTTTCCATGTCGCATTCACTCTTCCATGAATAATGATAGAAGGTAAGGCGTAAGCTCGTACGTCAGATGATTTTCTAAATCTTCTGGCGATTCTTTTGAAATGCACATCCTTTGGAAAAGCAATAATGGATCAATAGCAATAGCAGCAGGGTTAAAGCTGATTCCGCTTTGACACTGCTGGACATAACTGCTAAAGGAAGTACTTTGTTCTTTCTCTTGAAGTGGAAAGAATTTAAGTCGTTCCCGGACACAATCACTCCGTGCCAATTTCTAAACACTGATGGCAGTTGATGGGTGTATCACCAAGAATTCCTGTACTGAGTGAACATACGTTTGTACCCTCGATTAACGGAGGGTGTTCAGCAAACCAATCGCAGACTTTTTTGACGTCACCTTTATCCCGAGTTATTCGCGAGCTTCGCGTTTCAACATGTTGTTCTGATGCAGCACTGAATCCGCCGCAGAAGTTTCCCATTTGTTCGCACATATTTTGCATGTAGATTCCCAAAGTTCATCTGGTGAGCATAATGCCAGATCAAAATTTATTTGTTCGTCGTATCGTGAAGTAATCTTTCGGTAAATCTTTTGAATTCAACTTCGGACATTTTATTCGGTAATTGCAGCATATCTTGTAAATACAAGTGAGCAGCTTTTGCAGAAATGAAATGACAGCTAGGATAAAACTATATATAAAAACATTTTTTGTATCGTGTCGAGGTGCAGGGTCAAATTGCCTGGCCGCTCAGCTTTTATAAAATGCTTTACTAATGTGTGTGTAACCATGCGGAAATATTGGATCCAGAGCTTTGCAGCCGGGCCCCTATTCTCAATATTTCGCAATTCTTCGTCAAATTTTTCGTAAGCAGCTTTAATTATGATGTTTTCTCGGGCAGAGAGTACATTAGCTTTTTCTGTATCATTTATCACGAAATCCATTTCGTCACGTTCTTCTTCAGTAAATCAATGCCATCCATAATTATCTTCGCTAGTGACAGATGAATCAAGATGTGTCCTGACCAATACCCGTGGCCTGACATGATTTTGTCATTGCTATTAACAGCATAAATAGTTTCAAAGAGCGCTGTCGCCCCGCTGCCTGCCATGATATAGCCTTTCGTGCCAAGAAATGACATTAATAAATGGAAACCCCCCAAGGTGAAGAATGATATTTTTCACCGGAGAGGTTGGTTCGGCACCAGAAATGATCGAAGGCTTTCATGTATAAAGGTAAAGTCACGATGCAAGAAATCTGGTGGGTGGCCTTGCACTTTTCAACGGCCATAAGCAGAGCGGTATAAATTATATCGTATTCAGACGGTGGTGCGTCGATAAATGGCAAACAAAGGATTCTTGATTTCGCAAAACTTTTTGCGCTTGTGACTTCTTCCCTGAAACCGGTCCAACCAGGAATCTTTGGAGCCATGGACCACTTGCCATACATAAAATCAGACATCGTAGGCAGAATCTTTATATCAATCCGACGAAGAACGTTAATGTCTGCCGCAACAACAGAATTACTCTCACTTGGATTTTTTTTTCGCAGTTGGCAATTGCCAAATGTCCATAATATCCCAACTCCGGTGCCGATATTTTTCCTGACGCGCTCATCACTTCATCTCGACTCATGGCATAAAAACGAGTAATGCAAGTGATTCCTCCCATTGCATGAAACGTGCCTTTTCCATCGAGAGTATTCACATTAAAGTCAGCGTCAAAGATGAATTGCGAGAATGCACTATATAATATTTCGGGTTGCGGACGTTGAATACACGACGACTAAAAAATCAGAATTTCTTTGGTTTCATGTTTTTTAGTAGAATGTATGATGTTGTATCCTTATTACGCTATATTTAGCGTTAGGTATAACAGTTAATCAGTTCATATGTGGTTTTGTTTAGTTTAGCATTTTAATATGTGAGAGTATTGTTGAATCAAATCTATTAAACCGTTGCTTTGGGATTGTAAAGGGTGGTGTAGTGTGGTTTGATTTTATATAATTGTAGGAATTGTGTTATTATTCTATTTTGATTAAATTATGATCCGTGTCTATAGTTACAGTTAATGGAACGCCATGGCGGGTAAAGAATTTAATCAATGCATTTACTATACTGACTGCATTATTTCCTAATAGTAGATATGCTTGTCCGTATTTGCTAAAATATGTCGAAATGTTTGTCCTTTTATTTGACAAGTGTCTAGTGTCACAGTCTATATATTTTTGCATTGATTCTCTTAAATTTAACCAACAATAAATTCTTTTTCTTCTGGATTTCGTTTCTAGTATTCTTCCTCTGTGACTTGGTGGTAATATTCTATTATTTGTTCTTGTCTGGCTAGGTTAGTTACGTCTTATAATATTTTTTTGGCATTTAATAATTTTAAACGATGAATTTCTTAAATTAGTTGTAGTAATAGGGGGACCGGAAACTAATGTCGTTTTTTACATTACATTCAAAAACATAAATTTTTAAAGAGTTTTTATTTTCAATCAATGATGTAATCACCCTCGTTATAAACAACCTTTCGCCGTCTAGTGTGCAAATATTCAATACCGGATCGATAAAAGTCAATTGGTTTTTGCACAAAATATCATCCAAATTTGAATTTTTTTTGCCACTTAGAAAATATTGGAACCACTGCTTTTGGATTATCATTCAGAACCCATTTTTCATCTGCAGTGATCAGCGATCAAGAAATCCTTCTGTATTGTGTCGTTGATGCAATAATTTGTATGTGATGGATCGGTTAGTTTTGTTTTCTTCGAACAAATTATGCGGAATCCAAACATCTGCTCTCCTTATTTTACCAGTCTGGTGCAAATATTCTTGGATGGTCGACCAAGGTTGGTTAAGAGTATTTGACAGTTCCTGGATGTCTGAGATAGATTTGATTCCACTTCCGCCCTTAACACGTCATTGTCTAAAGTTGTTGGTCTTCCTGGTCGATACGAGTCGGAAAGATCAATTACCAGATTTGAACTGAAAACCACGATTGCGGCAATTTAACGACGAAGTATTGTATGTTCTTTATTTCTTTACAAACCAATATTTCGCATCCTGTACGAATGCTTCATCAGGATTAAAAAATTGAACATAAAGTTGAACAACCACCAAACAGTATAAACAAAGCAGGATACACATTAAAATTAATTACTTGATAATATAAAACTTCAACGAAGACAACGGAGCACGTGTACACATTTTACATTTTTTACGAATCGTGACTGGATTACTGGATTACTTTCGGTAAAATTTAGATTGAATGTAAAATAGATTAATATGAAATAGCATCGGTGTATATAAGTCAGTCAGTCCTCGACACCGAGAGCGAAAGCTTCGCTTGTGACAATATTCGAAAACCCAGAAGTAGAAATCAGTGTGTTACAATGTATTGGTTGTTAACAGTATACCACGAATTTGTCGAATTCAAATTTGTTTAAATTGTATTGTCTTTGAGCCCAGTGTTAATTTAGAACGATTTATTTGTGAAGCGTTCTGAAAACCCCTGAGTAAATGATTGTTTTCGTTATATCGAGTCTCAATTTGTATGGTGTAGTTTTGTAACTGTTAAACTGAATTTTGTTTGTTTTACTTGCTTTTAGATTTAATAAATAAAGCTTTGATTTATTTTATTTATGTTTTCTTTTCACGACAGTTAAACTTTTGTATTTAGACACATTTGCGATCGATTTTGAGATTTGTGTTTATTTTTATGTGCTTTATTTAAAGATTCCGTTTAATTAAATATTAATACAATTACAATAATATATATATAATGTAAAGTTTTTTATTTTAGTTAGCTTCCACGTTGGGAGCCAAAATTGTAATGTTTTAATGTGCGAGCGAGACATTCTTTCTCCGTGGGCTTATAAGGCGCAGTAGCAATAATAAAGGAACCGAAAACACACAAAATTAACAATAATAAACAAAAATAGAAAACGATGAACAAATAAATTCTACAATTTAAACTTTTGTTAGCGCTACCTACCTATGGGCGTGATCGTCAAATAGAGGGAAATTAGCTGAGATAACATAATTGAGTAAGGGTTTCGCTGGCCCTCTATTTCCCGATAGTGTAAGATCGATCTTTTTAGCTTAACTTTAATTGTAAACGTCTGTAATTGGGAACTAACGAGATAATACATTTTTTTTTAATACCACTAGTTTTATTTGGGTCAAGTTGGGCGTTCTTAAATAACCAACCTTATTCGGTGTTTTCCATGCAATGCGTTCTGAAATGGCGTCCTATTTCTGCATTTTTCTCTTTTTTGTCCGTTTTTCTGGGGTGGGATGTAGATTTTCTACCAAGGAAAGTGTTCACGGGACTCCGGAGCGGCGTATCTGATGAATTCGGGTCCGTTCTGGGAATAAGCTGGATTCCGTAATGTTCTGTAGATCGATTGATCGATATCCACTTCAATTTTACTTCCACATATTTATAATTATTTATATTTAACACTGATTATATTGAATTTGCAATTTATATGGTTTTCAGGAACAAATGTTCGATTTTTGCGAGAGGATTTTACAAATGTGTCGAAGATTTTTACTAATCAACAAACTTCTATCTTTTTCACGGCGTCGTTTTGTGTCCGTGGCATGTTTGTCGAAAATTACAATATTAGTATCCTTTTTAATTTCATGTCGGTGTTAGGCGATCGGATTTATATAACTTTTTGACATTTGTCGCAGTTGTCATAGGTTAGTTTAATATTTGACTTATTCTAAGGTTACAATTGCATATATCGAACAGTTATAAGTGAATTTTGTTATCGATTGTAGTCACTAAGTGATTTTAAATTTCGTTCGTTGCCTTTTATTATTGCTTTACTTTATTTATGATTATGGTGTTCGCGGGGAATGTGGTTGGTGAACAAAATGTTGACTTACGTATTGTTGTGTTTTTTTATTAAAATATAAATTTTATTAGAAGTTATTAGTTAGATTAGGAAAATTAATTTTTATTCAAAATTATGACGAGAAGGGAAAGAGGTGGTAGGGAGATCACCTGGGTGATCACCTGGTAAAGCAAGAGCAGGGATGCAGACAAGTGTGGGAAAAGAAGGTAGGGACCGAGCTATAAAAGCAGACCCACGGCCAATTACGAGGAGTTTAACGCAGCGGCCAGCCCAAGGCAGAAGAATGAGTTCAACGAAGTGACCAGCCCGAAGAGGAAGGGAGAGGAGCCAAAGAAGGAAGAAGGAGTTGGGAGTCCGAGCCAGCGATCAGCCGAAGCAGAGAGAGTTCGGTCCAGTGACCAGCCGGAAGCAGAAAAATTGGTAAGAATATTTAAACTTGCTAATATTTTATTGATGGTGCCTGAATACAGGGCAACCAAATGGATAGATAAGCGGTAAATGGAATAATTTGCAACTTGTTTGGCAAAATATAAATTTAAAATGAATTATGTTAGTTCATAAGGTGTTAATGTATTTCCATTTGATAAGCAAATATAAAAGGAATAACAAATTGTAGTAATAAATTTTATTTGCACTTATTAGCAAATAACAAAAATATAAGAACAAATTGTATCAATAAATTTTATTTGCACTTATTAGCAAATAATAAAATATATATATATATATATATATATATATATATAACAAATTGTGTCAATAAATTTTATTTGCACTTATAAGCAAATAACAAACATATAAGAACAAATTGTATCAATAAATTTTATTTGCACTTATTAGCAAATAACATATATATATATATATATAACAAATTGTGTCAATAAATTTTATTTGCAATTATTAGCAAATAACAAAAATATAAGAACAAATTGTGTCAATAAATTTTATTTGCAATTATAAGCAAATAACAAAATTATAAGATCAAATTGTATCAATAAATTTTATTTGCAATTATTAGCAAACAACAAAAATATATATAACAAATTGTATCAATAAACAGTACTTGCACTTGTTAGCAAATAACAAAATATATATATAACAAATTGTGTCAATTAAATTGCAACTTATTGAGCACAGAGAGAATTTTTCACAACAAATAATTTTAAAATTAGAATATGCATGAGAAATAAGACAAATATCGACGCGGGATTAGATTGTGGTAAGGACGGACCGGTCAACGCATCGGAGTCGCGCAGCATTTCTTGCTCATACCCGGCATGTGGAAATAATTTGCGTATACGAATTTTGTTTTTTTTAGGCACCGAGAACTTGTTGACTGTAAACATTTAAACGTATATAAAGGAATTTATATAATATTGTATATTAATTTGGAACATTTAGAGAATTTGATTTTGGTAAATATATTATTTTAATATAAAATATCGTTGTATTATTTAACCCGATCAAACCTGAACAAAAGGATAGCTTTGACAAGAATTTTATATAGTTGTGAGTTATTTCCTAAATAAAATTAAAATTCAAGGCATAATTCATAGCAGTATGTTGCAAAAGTTTTGAGAATTTAAAAAAAAATTAAAAAAGAAACTTGCAATAATATATTTAATCTGTAATAAGAACAACTGAAAATAACAATATTTCTTAAACTAAAAATGATTTCAAAGTACTGCTAATGGGCCATAATCTTCCACGGCTCGCAACTTTCTCTTAATGTTCCTCATTAGATTTTGGACAGAAATCAATTTCTCTGATCTTCAGCATTATTCTCCTTCTTAACTGCTGTTCATTTTGAGCTTCCCAGCCATTATTATAAACTTTGGTACTGAGCCCAAAAAGTTTCGATAGGTCTTGCTTGAGGAAGATTGGGAGGGTTGTCGTTTCTTGGTACAATAGGTATCCTGTGTTGTTCTAGCCAGTTTCTCGTAAGCAAGGCATAATGACTAGAAGCCAAATCAGGCCAAAACATTATATTGTCGTTAATATGGTTGGTGTTAATAAAATTAAGTAGCTTAGGCAAACATCTTTGAGTATAGACTTCTGCGGTAACCGCTTCACCTCTAACTCGTCCAACGTACGGCTGTGAAATACCTTTGTCTGATATAGCACACCACACTAACACTTTGTTTTCAAACTTCTCTTTTCTTTTAAATTTGATTTCGGAATTCGAAAATGTGAAATACTTTTCATCATCGACGATAATTTTGATGTTGCCAGCAAAATGAATGCGACGTAAACTGCGACAGCATCGAGGAATTCTTTCTAACTGATTTGGGGAATATTTTGGACATTTCCTTCTTTTTCGAAACTTTAAATTATTTCTCTTTATTTCCCTGCAAATTGTGCTAGCATTAACATGAAAAATGCGTCCAAGTTTCCGTGTTGAAGTTCCAATTTGATTTTCACACCTATTGACCAATCTTTGAACTGTAGCAGCATTCAGCGCTCTTGGACGTCCATTTTTTGACAAATTTATACAAGGAATACCTTCGTCACATTCACGGATCGTTCGATAAATTGTAGCAACGGAAATATTTTGTTCTTGATATAGGCGAACTATTTCTTTCTTTTCAAGTCGTCAAACTAGACTGTAAATACTCTTCCGAATATCTAATTTATACGACATTTTTACAAATTATATCATAACCAAAATCGTTTTATTTTGAAGTTAAGATGTTGAGTGGTTACCATGGTGCAGATTTTTGAATTGTTTTCAACGGAGATGCTACCTCCTGAACTTTGAAAAAAATTCTCCAAACTTTTGCAACATACGTTAGATACTCTTTATTTCGTAACCAATATTTCAAAGCTCTTTGCTTCTTTATGAAGGCTCTACAATAGATAAAAAATTGCTAGACAGTGTTACCTCTACTATGACAGATTGTTTAACTTACATAAATGTGAGTTTTTCGTCTTACAAGTCATACTTAAAGGAATAGAGAGCAGCCACATGAATACACAATACACGTGAAACATATTAAAAATGAATTAAAGTTGAAGAATTAAAATTCTCACTTCACAAATATTAATTTAAAAATTCAAAGCTGTCAATTATCAAAGTGAAAAAATGGTACCAACCTTTAGATGTGTACAGAAATCGGTTATGCAACGCGTGTGCGGCCGACGCAAGCCCGGCGGCAAAATTTATAAATTGAATCAACTTAAGACCCACATACAAAATATTCCTCACGATAGCATAACACGCTTCACTGGTGTAAAGCAATTAACAGAAATTAAAAATTCCCAGCATTTCGAGTACAGATCAACGGTTCATATACCCCAACAGTGCAATAAATAAATATAAATTTGGCCACCACATTCCCCGTTAAAATGTTATTCTTGTATATATTGTAGTGAAATTTATAGCATTAACAATAATAAAATAGTAAATAAACCATCATCGGACAAAAATGCTACCTTGCCGAGGCAGAAATCGTGACTGACCTGGAAGTTTCACAATGGTACACTCAATACACTAAACTCAGGGCGGATAATTGCTAGGTTAAACATAATATAATGGCACAACCATAATGTATCAAAATAGTTAGGTAGAATTAAGAAAATGTAATTTAAAATTTACATATTTAAGTTAGGATATGTAACATCGAAGTGTCAGAACTAGTATATGCAGTCAGAGTTGCCAATCTAAGTCAAGTTACAAACCAAAATGTTCCTAATTTTAAAATAAATTAAGATAAGCCATGACAATAAAAAAATGATATATTGGGAAAAAGAAGTAATAACAATAGCGAGTTAGCGTCCCGAAGAAAGAAGAGAGCGTCCCTAACCGCGAACGAGAACAGACGCATTTGAAACGAGCTCCGCACCTAACCTAAAATTATATATATTTATATTAAAATACAAGAACTTGTAACGCAAATACTTACGGAGAAGGCGATACGAGGCCGGATCAATAGCAATCCAGGCTGAGGCTATGAAAACTCCCAGCAGAAGCCCAGATTGCCTACGGAAGCAGATCCCTGACCCCGCGATCCGACGGTTCACATACCGACGTAACAGTAAGGTATACTATAATCCGGCGCACTACACTGAAATTACACTTTAAATAAGAATTGTAACTCTACCACACGATACTCACATTGGCTTTAGGCTACGTTAGGTTTCGCGAAACATATACAAATAGAATCCGCCATTTTGTGTTCCGACGGTTATGTGATCGACGCGCATGATAGCGTTTTGGGAAGCATACACCGGCGATATATTGCTGTTACGTTATGTTAAATAAAATTTTGCGGTGAATGAGTGAATACGGTGTAGTCACCGATTTTGATGATTTTTTGTTTGGGGGCTAATTAAAGGTGTAGAAATGAGAATCCGTTGAAATTTTTTGTCGGTCGGCACGGGGGGCCGAATTACGGCCCCCGGAAGATTGACATTTCTGGCCAAAAAATCGTCACGGAACGGCGAAATACCTGTTTTATTATGTTGTAGGAGTCGTAACGAGTCCAACGGTATAAAACTTGTTCGTCAGAAACTTCTGTTTCGGTGTTAAATTCACTAACAACTTATGACATTTTGTCAACGTAAATCGCCATTTTTTTGTGTCTAATGCAATTGTGGTAAATGCGAATAATGCCAACTGTGGGACTGTGGCCACTTGGTTGCAACTGTCTCTTCGTATCGTGCGTCTGCGCAGTATTGCAATATTGTACGCAGTATTGCAATATTGTGCGTAGTATTGCATTACTTTTTGCGTACTTTTGATTATTTTTGTGAATTATGGAGAAAATCAACATAGTGAGATTGCTTCGTTTGTGCGACGATAAGGACGCCCTTCTGCGGTGCCTTGTTGAGTGGGGCCTCATTCCTGCCCAAGGGGATTATAAGTGTGAAACGTGTGGCGGGAACTTGAGTTTGCAAACCGACAACTCAAGGCACAGTTTACCTTTACGTTATATGACCGATTTCCTTCACAAATAATGTTTTAGGCTTGATGGATGGAGGTGGTATTGCGGTCGTATGGTCGCTCCCCAATTGAAGGAGAAGCGTCGCGCGTGCCGTACCTACGTGGAATTTAGGAAGAGCACCTTCTTCGACAAATCGAAATTCACCACTTTTCAAACTCTTGCATTTATTAATCTTTGGGTTTCAGATGTCCCCCTCAAGACCATCGCTGCCCAAATCGAGGTCGCCGAAAGTAGTGCAGTTCACTGGGCGTCATTCTGCCGTGAAGTGGTGTTGGATGCCTACATCAAGGAGCCAGAAAAACTAGGAGGTCCCGGACGTATTGTGGAAATCGACGAATCCAAATTCGGACGACGTAAGTATAATCGAGGTCATTATGTTGAAGGGCAATGGGTCTTCGGAGGCTACGAGAGGGAGACTGGTCGAGTTTTTATGGTTGTCGTTCCGGATCGCACTGCGGCTACCCTGATCCCGATAATTCAGCGTTGGATTGAACCTGGCACCACCATCATCTCCGATTTCTGGCGAGCCTATGATGGCTTACAGGCAGAGCAGTATGAGCATTTCAAAGTAAGCTTTTTCAATTTACTGTAGCTAATTAAGTGTAACAATGCATACAATACAACGGTGTTTAGGTTAATCATTCGCTCCACTTCAAAGACCCCGAGACCGGTGCACATACAAACAGCATCGAAAGCAGCTGGCGGGCTGCCAAAGCCACATTTACATCGGCGGGTCGAAAAAAAGCACACATTCCTGGCAACTTGGCACGCTACATGTTTTACAAGGCGTGCAAGAAGAAGAACGTCGATAGAACGCGTGAGTTCTTCCGCCTTGCTGGCATTGAGGCACATTATCCACTATTAATATGCCTCTATAATAAAAACATTTTTTTGCAGTGTATATTTTAAATGTTATATTATCAAATTTAATAAAAAATTTGAACTAAATTAGTTTACACATTTCACAGGTAACGAGATCTAATTCTTTTTCGGACACACTGTAATGTAATATCGGAGTAGGGAATTAAAAAAATAAGGCGGGGCCATACGACAGTTGGTATTATTAGCAGTTTCGCATTTTCGCATTAGACACAAAAAATGGCGACGTACATTAACAAAATGTCATAAGTTTTTAGTGAATTTAACACCGAAACAGACGTTTCCGACGAACAAGTTTTATACCGTTGGACTCGCTACGACTCATACAACATAATAAAACAGGTATTTCGCCGTTCCGTGACGATTTTTTGGCCATCAATGTCAATCTTCCGGGGGCCGTAATTCGGCGCCCCGTGCCGACCGACAAAAAATTTCAACGGATTCTCATTTCTACACCTTTAATTAGCCCCCAAACAAAAAATCATCAAAATTGGTGACTACACCGTATTCACTCATCGATCCAAATTTTGTTCTCGTTTAACCAAGAGTAGTTATTGTCCTGAACCATTATACACATATACAATAGACCACACCTACAGGTCTCCCTGAGACAAAATACTAAGAGTCTTAACCCAACGCTCACCGACCGCGAGAAAATAAAAGTACATCTTAGGCAAAACAAAATAATAGTAATAATAGTACAATATATATATATATATATATATATATATATATATATATATATATATATATATATATATACATCCCACCATCAATTCAACGTCCATACATTGACCATTTGCATTTAATCTGACGTCTGACCGCAATTTGACGTCCGGTATACGGACGTCAGATTACATTTCAATGAAAACTTGATTGTCACCTATACCTCAGGCAATCGTTATACAAAAATTTTGGTGGATGCCAAAATGACGGTATAATGAACAAAATCGTATAAATTTAGTTCACGGTTTTGTCAACTACAAGCGCTAGTGTAGCGACGTGTATACATGAAATGTATACACTTCTTTCATTTTGCGCTGCATCTGACGTCCACCGATTTGGCGGCACTGTACAATACGACAGAAACACAACGCATGCTATTGCATCAGTTATTAATTAACTGTGTGAATACCCGAGTTCTCTTACACACATAAAGTTAAAGTGAAATTAAAAATATTGTTAGTGGTAGGTATGTAACTCTATGTTGTTCTAATGTCCAATGATGTAATTATAAATGATTATTTACAGATTTGCTTTTTTCCTGAGGATTATGTAAGTAATAATACACTACAACACAGTTTTCCAGTCGTAAATTTTAATATTATTGTAGTATAAACCATGTCAAGTTAACATGAAAAGGAAAAGCAATTGGTTTTGCAATAAGCCTTTATCACCCGTTGAGAATGCAATACAAGAGATTCAAAATGCGACAAATACTTCTAGTGGGTCTAGTGATATGAATACATATGATTCTTCTTCTGATAACCAGGTTAGCGATGACAGTTGTTATGCAGTAAACGAGAGTAATTATTAACATCATAATGCCAATATGTGACAAGATTGAAGTTTGTAAAATTGAAGCGAGGCCGATATATATTTTCGTATCGGCCGTGTGTCGTTCAATAGTTTTCATTTTACCATAAATACTTAATATTTAACGATGATTTGTACGATTTGCATTTCTTTTCAATTCAAATTAAATTTACTACCGTGACAACGGTTGTTTGCACAGAATGGTATTATGAAAAATATCCAAAAATCACCGTAGAAATTAATATGGAACGTAATGCGACAGGATCTGTCGCATTATGAGTGTTATCCCACTGGTGATCTAGTGAAGAGAATATCTTCAAAGGTTTTTACCTTAATTAGAAATACTATGTTTAACACTCATCCTTTCAGATTCTACTGAAGATGGCAACGTAGTTGCCGAAATACGTATTTAGATTTGTAAAAATCAAGTGTGGTAAGGGGTTTTTATCTTATAATTGTTATTATAAGTTTTCTCTTTTTTCAAAATGTAGACACTTTTAAAACTACTAACAAGATTAAGTCATGACGAATATCCGTAATTTCTCAGTATAGGCATTAACATTTTTTGTGGCGTGTCTCTACGTTTAGTGGGAGAAGTAAAACGGGCAACTAAAGACAAGTCATAAACTACTACATATAAATCATGCTATTTGATCTTCACACGTCCGAGTAAGATTAGAATAAAAATTCCGATATTATTCTTCACACAGTCCTTGACTGAATATCGTGAATTGTGTGTGTGTGTGTGTGTGTGTGTGTGTGTGTGTGTGTGTGTGTGTGTGTGTGTGTGCGTGCGTGCGTGCGTGCGTGCGTGCGTCTTGCTTGCTTCCGTGCGTGCGTGCGTGTGTGTGTGTGTGTCACTAATAATATTATTATTTCTTGTGGTTTGAAGAAGAACATGTTTTAGCAAATTTTAAAAGATAGTGCGAGTGAGCATGCGAGAGCAAGAGAGGAAGTGAGTAAGTACGAGTGACTGACTAGTGCGTGACTATGTGAATGAATTGTGGATTGCCGAATGAAACAAGAGTAAATTGATATGACTGACTGAGTAGTACGTGCGTATGTGAATGAATGGTGGATTGACGAATGAAACAAGAGTAAATGAGTATGAGTGAATCAGTAAGTTTGAGTGAATGCTAGTGAGAGAATGAATAAGTAAGTGTGATTGAGTATAGGCATGTAAGTGAATGTGAGTGAATCAGCGAGTGTGAATAAATAATAGTGGGTGAAGAAGGTACGAGTGATTGAGTGCGATACTGAAAGTGGAAGTGAGTTAATTACCTAGTGGTCAAGTGACACGGTTAGTTAATGAGTTTATGATTAAGTCCGGGAGTGAGTTAATGTGTGACTGCGAGAGAGTGAGAGTAAGTGCGCGTGAGTAGGTGCGAGTTACATGTCAGGAAGTGAGTAAATGTATGTGACAGCGTGTTGTGGTTGAGCTAGGGAGGGTAATGACTAATTGAGCAAGTGTACAAATGAGGAAGAAAAAGAGAGAGGGTATAGCGAGATAGTCAGTGAGTATACTTGTACTGAGTACGTTGAGTAAGTGAAAGTGAATGAATGAATGAAAGTGTGAGCGAGCGCGTGAGATAGAATTAATTTGTAAGTGAGTGGGCGAATGTGAAGGAACGAGCAAATTATTGAGGGTGAGTGAGAGTATAAGTGATTGACAGTGAGTAATACGGATCGGGCGCAAGAGAAAATGAGTAAGTGAGCGAATGAAAGTGACAATGAACGAGAGTGAGTGAACATTACAATGAGCGGTAATTGGTGAAAGAGAGAGAGTAAGTGAGTGTGAATGGGTGAGTGAGTAATGTAGTGTGTGAATGAATGAGTGTAAGTGAGCTAGGCAGCGAATGGGTATATGTATGTGAGTGATTGAGTAATGAACGGGTAACTGAATTAATGATTGAGTTAATGCGTGAGATAATGTGTAAGTTAATCGGAACGTTAGTAAATGATTTACTGAGTATGAGTATGAACTTAGTAATCGACTGAATCAGAGAGTAAGTGTGTCAGATTGTGAGTGAGTCATATATATGTAAATGCGAAGACTAGTGAATGATAACGGGTGATAATTTTAGGTTTTAAAAAATGTAAAATTAAGGAAGTAAGGAGCATAAGGCGACCATAGTTTTTAAATCATCTTTGTAATTTATAAAATACACTCATTTTTATTATTTTTAGAATGTAATATCAGAAACGTCTGCTGAGGATTGTGTTGGGGATCCTGAATTTATACCGAGCGATTGCAGTTGTGAGGTAATCATTAAAAAAACGATTTTATGAGACTTTCATGAAATATATACTGTCGTTGTGTTTAGGCTAAATTAGCATCTGAAACAGAAGAGTCTTCTATTCCATTACAACCGCTTTTAGTTGTTTCAAAGCAGACATCTAATCTTAAAGAAGATGTAGATAAGAGTATTGATAACGCCGCCCCTAAGAGAAATCGTCCAAAGACTATTGTTATTTTTGTGAATGTTTAGTTCAAAATTTTCTCAGTTCCGGTTAAAAGTAAGCAGAGGAAATATTTAATTAGCTTATTAAGAAAATGAGGTAATTATTTAAACACTGCTGACACATGCAAACCTGTGAAAAAATCGAGATTACACAATAATCTTTTACCATGTACCAATTGTCTGGGTTACTATGCAGCAAAACAGCTGTGGATGCATCGAAAGAAATGTTTGACATCTAATAACACATCAAAACAAATAGATGCGCAAAATTTTCTTTTGAGGCATTTAAAGGTAAATCCTCAACTACGAGAAAAAGTATTTCCGCGAATGAGGGCGGACGAAATTTCATTAACAGCAAAAAGAGACGCCCTGATATGTGCATTTGGTGCTCGATATATAAAAATTCATAGGGAAAAACATTTTTTAAATGTAGCTTCTAGAAAAATGCGAGAATTAGCAAAATTATTAATTGAGGTAAAAAAAATGGAACCATCAATAAAAAACTTATTTCAGGGTCTATAACCACAGTATTTTGAGCTATTCGTCGCAGCTACAAAAGTTGTGGCTAGATATAATGCCGAAATTGAAATTTATGAATCACCAACATATGCAATAAATATAGGTACGTCATTGAAACAATGTTGCGACATTGCAATAGTATACGCGTTAAAGAAGAAGGAAATATATGCCAATATTTCTACTGCAGAAGCAGAAGCAAACCTTAAAACGATGATTCAACTCTTAGTGTCACATTGGCGATATGATGTTTCCAGTCAAGCAGCGAATGATCTAAATATAAATAAATGGAATAAAGTAACTCTCGTACCTTTAGCTAGCGACCTAAAATTGTTGAAAGACTACTTAATTCTTAAAGCGAATAATGCAGTAACGACGCTACAAAATAAAAATGATCCAATGTGTTATATCGAATTGATGGAGACTATATTTTGTAGAGTCCTTTTACTAAACAGGAGAAGACCTGGAGAATTACAACGTCTATTACTTCACATATATGAAAAATCAGAAGAGATATCTCAAAACTATGAAGAATTTTCTGAAGCATCGATTAAATTATATGAAAAATACAAATATGTTTTTATTTGGGAATCCTACTACAGGTGAATGTATTTGCGGATACAAGGTTTTAAAAAGTATGCAAAAGCGTGTGGCGAAAAAAAATATTCCGCTATCACATCCACCAGATTAAGAAAGCATCTAGCAACGTTGACTCAAATTTTCAACATGTCCGATACCGATATAGAGCAGTTAGCAAGATTTATGGGTCATACGACTGGCGTCCATAAAAGCTCATACAGATTACCAGATGATGTTTACCAAACAGCCAAAATATCGAAATTACTGCTGTTAATGGAAAAAGGAGCAGCAGGTGAGTTCAAAGGAAAATCATTAAACGAAATTAATGTAAATTTGGACGAAGATTTGTTAATAAATAATAATGAATCTGACGAGGAAATTAATTTGGAGGATTATCATACTAATGATTTTGAAAACGCAAAAACAGAGAAGCAAATCGCAACGAATGTCGTTAAGAAGAGAATTTTAGTACCCTGGACAGACGAACAAAAACAAATTGTAAATTCATTTTTTGCTAACCACATTCGAACCAAGAAGGCTCCTAACAAAAATGAATGTGAATCCTGCATAATGCAAAACCAAAATGCACTTAACAACAAGTCTTGGGTAAAAATTAAAGTGTATGTACAGAATAAATACACAAAAAAATAAAGATAAGGAGAAGGTGTTGGCCCATGTAATTTAGGACATTATTATTACTTATTTGCACCAGAATGGTTATTTTGTATATATTTTCAATTAGTTTTAATTTTGTAATTACATAAATAAACGGTAAATTGTATTTCTTAATCATTTGTATTATTTTCCTCAATACCATGTTAAGCTCGTATTAGCTTGGTGTGCTTTATTGCATTGTCAAAATATAAGAAAATTGATAAAATTCTCTGAAATTAAACACATTATAAAAATTTAACAAAATGTGAAAATATTAAAGTACAAAATATTTTGTACTTTAATACAAATTACTTAATTGGAGTTAAATGTCAAAAATATAAATAAAATAAATGTCAAAATATTTTGTACATCAATTCAAATTTGATTAATTTGACATAATTTGACATAATTGCAAACATTTTGAAAATCGCATTTAAAAAAAGTGAAAAAAATAAATATTAGTTAATAAATAATTCTAAGAATACTTAAAATGGTTGAAATTAAAAAATTGTCAAAACGAGAAATATAAATTTTAGTGAAAAATGCAAAAATTGCAAAATATGTCAAAATATTTAAATACGTCAAGAATTTAAAAATTGTCCAAAACAGGGACAAATTATTTACATTTACAAATTGGTAGGAAACAGGTAAATTGAAAATAATAAAACATATTGTAACGAATCTTTATAAATCAATTGTAGTGTCATTTGTCAACCACGCGAATGTAAAAAAATCTTCACGCACGTATTGTCCACTGTATTTTTTCTACGACGGTACCTCTCCTATGGCAAAATATGCAAAAAAACGAGAATGATTGAGTTTGAGTTTCATCTCATTGCTAAAGCAGAGATAGCCATGAATGTTTCGCCTGTGCCAAAAAGGGTATTGGCTCGTGTGGTGGCATGAAATGAATCCCATAAGAACAGCATTGTACTTCACCCACCGATATCGCGCTTCACGCACCTGTATTAGAAATCTAATTTAGATACCCGTGCCTTAGTAACTACTTTTTTATGACGTGAAACGTCAAACTCAATCATTAGTATTGTTTGCATATTTTCTATATTTTTAATCATATGGTCGTAGAAAAAGTATAGTGTACAACACGTGCATGAAGATTTTTTTACACTCGCGTGGTTGCTCAACTCGCAACTTCGCTAAATTTTGAGTTGACATAGCGGGAACACGGACACACATTCAATTATTGAAAAAATTATCATACACTCATTCAATAATCAAAACTTTAGTTACTTTAGTTCAACTATCCACCGTGTATTATAACATCGGAAATATACACGATATACAGTAATAAAAGAATGGAGGCGATAATAAAAGAAATAGAAGAAGCAACTGAAGGGATAGACGAAGCAGTGATGATAGGAGGAGATATGAATGCAAGAACAGGAAGAGTGGAAAAGGTGGCCGGTTGGAGAGGGAGAGAGGGGAGAGAAGATAGGACGTCAAAAGACGAAATAATAAATGGGGAGGGGAAAAGGAGATAGAAGAATTTAGAGTGGAGGAAACGACAGAGTCGGATCACATGCCACTGGAGGTAGTAGTAGGAAACGAAGTGACGAAGAGAGAAAAGGAAGGGGAAGATAAGGGAAAATAAGAGACTAAGAAATGTATGGGGGGGGGGGAATCAAGTATGCATAAGGTATATTAAAACAGATAGACTGGAAGGAAATTTTCAGGATAGAATTAATAGTGAAATTAATGGGGAAGACGGTAACAAAGAAGATGAGAGGAAGAGGAGATAGAAACACATGGTTTGATGAAGAAGGCAGAAGAGGGAAAAAGGAGGTTAGGAAACAAATGGGTGGGGTAAAGAGTTGAGAGGAATGTGGAGAGGAGAAGAGAAAACAGAAAACGTTATGGGAGATGAAAAAAAGAAAACAACAGGTGAAGGACATAGAAGAGGTAAGGGGACTACATGGGGAGAAGGAGATATATGAGAAAAAAAGGAAGAGAGGACGAGGGGGGTAGAATTAGAGAAATGGAAGAGGCATTAGATGGAGATGCTAGGGAGAACAGATGAGGGGTGGGGAAACGAGAGAATAGTATATTGTAATGCTAGTCGCACAAGACATTCGATTGTCGCACGCATGCGTTTGCAGCGCGAGGAGCGCAACGACGAGTGCTCCAAAGGAATAAGTGCGACAAGATGTCTTGCATAACGAGTGTTACATGCTATTTTTTTCTATTTCGCTTCCATTAATATATTTAATTTAATATTAAGATATCAAAAAACCATTTAGTGAGTTTTAATCTCTGACTGACCATAATAGTTTGACATTTTAGTTTCAAAATACCAAATTTTCAGATTTTCGTTTTAAATATTCAAGTTCGCACCATGGAATAACTAGACAACAATGTTAACGCCTTTTTACTTTGCCAACATGAGATTTCTCCGGTGATCGCTCCAATTAGTCTATTAGCGACTAATGTCAACAACCCGCAACCTCACCGGAAAAGGAACTAAAAGCGATTACACAAAATTCAATTTTGTTTAACTACTTTTTTGTGTCACAAAATCGTCATATCGAAATAGAAAAATAGACAAGAGATAGGAAATAGGGACAGGGAAACAGAACAATTTACATGGGAACAAATAATGAATGGTAGGAATAAGCTAAATAAGGGGAATGCACCAGGAGAACGTGGAGTAGATAGCAAGGGATGGATATATGCGCCAGAGGAGGTATGGTGAAGACTACTGAAAGGAATAAATGAGGTGTGGATGAATAGAACAGAGATACCAGAAGGATGGAAAATTGGGGGGGGGGGGGGGGGGCAAGATGGAAAAGAGGAAACAAGGAAGAAGTCAAGATTTATGGTGAGATAACGCCAATGAATGAAGTATATACGATATACGCCGGGATGATGGCAAAAAGACTGGACGAACAAGTAGAGAGAATAGGGATTTTACCAGAAGGGCAAGCGGGGATTAGGAAGGGCAGGGGAACGAGGGATAATATATACATACTGAACTATTTAATATAGAGGCAAATTACAAGGAAAAGAGGGAAGATGTACATGATGTTCATGGACTTAAGAGCAGCTTTCGACAGGCTGAATAGGAAGATATTAGGGAAGACGATGGAAAGAGTGGGAATATCAGAAGGGTTAAGGAAGAAGACGTGGAAACATGGTGCGAGGTGAGAATAGGCAGTAGAACAACGGGAAAGTTCCAAACAATAAGGTGACTGAGGCAGGGGTGCCCGTTGTCCGAAATTGTATAATATACACACATCGGAAATGGAAGATGTATTAAGGAGAGGACAAGGAAGGGGTATTAGGATATGGAAACTGAGGATATGGACGTTAGCATTCGCTGATGACATAGCACTATTGGCAGAGACGGACGAAGGATTAAAGGGATCAGGGCGAAGGTTGGGTAAATATCTAGAGAAAATTGGCAATAAACATAGAAAAAGCAAAGATTATGGTATTCAGAAAAGGTGGCAGGAAATAGAAGCGGGTTAAGATGTATTGGAAACGGGAAGAGATCGAGGAAGTAGATGGCTGGAACTATCTGGGAACAGCATGGACGAGCGGGAATAATTGAAGAGAAATCATGAAATACCTAGGAAAGAAAGCTAGAAGAGCGGAAGAAGGATTAGTAAGGAAGTTCTGGTGTAAAAGAGATGTAAAATTTGGAGAAAGGATGAAAATATGGGAGGTATGTGTGAGAAGCATACTAATGTACGGGGCCGAAGTGTGGGACGTGAAGAAGGACAGAATGAGAAAAGATGGCAGAGGGAATTGAAAAAGGCATCATACATAGAAAGATCGACACCAGAGTACGTGGTATTGCAGGGGACTGGACAGGAAAAGATGGCTATAGAGGCTGGCAGAAGGGTAGTTAGATACGAGCTGGGGGAGTGGCGGAATTGGGGTAGATGGTGTTATGGGAGATGGGTACGAGAGAAAAAAGAAAAGAGAAATATCAAAATGGGATGGTCATAGGAAGAACCTTTACGAAAAATCAGGGGTAGCGTGACAGGAAGCACTTAGGTTAAGGGGTGAAGAGAAGAAGATGGAGAGAGAAATGTTGGAAATATCGCAACAGGTAGAAGCGCAAAGAAGAGAACAGATAATGAGGAATGCAAGACATAGTAAGAGATACAGAGAAATTTGTACATATGGGGGTAGACCAGAATATCTGAAAGGGGGGAGAATGGGGATGAAGGAAAGAGTGATAGCGAGATTTAGGTGCGGAAGTGAGGAGAGAAGCAGCAAATATTGCATGGACGAAGAATATAGAAGGTTTGAGTTCTGCGACTGGGGGGCAGATGAGTGGAAGCATTTGTTAGAGTATTGTGGGCAGATAGAATGGAGCAAGGAGGAGAAAATAAAGGGAAGAAACTAGAAAAGGATTTTGGATGAGACAGAAGGTGGATTGGAGATAATGAAGAAAAGAAAGAGATTGAGGGAGCAGAAAAGTGAAAAGGAGGAGACATGAAATTGTAAATATTGAAATAATGGAGTTGTAAAGAATGCCAATAAAGCGAGGCGCGAAAAAACAAAGTTATAGAGAATTGAATTGTATAAAGTGCACTACATATATTTGTAATAGTATAGATGGCAAGTGTTAAAAGTCGGGCTTTTTCGAATAGTGTAGGGTAGTACACGTATTCTTCGCTTACTTTGACGGTGTTTATTGAGTAAATCTATTAGAATGTTTATTATTTTGCATGTTGACTTCTTCTACCGGTCTTTTCCATTTTTTCCTCTCTTGCGTTTTCGCTCTCCATCCTGTCATTTTGCCTTCTTCAAAGTCTTTAATCACTTCGTCCTTCCATCACGATTTCGGTCTTCCCCTTCTTCTTCTTCTTCCCTCCATATTGCTCTCGATTAATTTCTTTGGTGTTCTATTACTTTCCATTCTCATTATATGTCGCAGCCATCTTAATCTTTGTCCCTTTACAATTGCCACTATGTTTGGTTCTTGGTATAGTTCATATAATTCTTTGTTTGTTCTTCTTTCCCATCCTTCCTGGCTTTTATTTCCCCCATATATTTTCCTTTCCCATAGTTTTAACATTTTCTGTTCTAATATTATTAGTGTCCAGACTTCGCTGCCGAATATTGTTATATGTCTTATTATTGTTTTATATATTTTTAGTTTATAATTACATATATAAACGGCAAACTGTATTTTTAATGGTAATATTAATCTCGATTCCATATAACTAACATTGATTGTGACAATGGAGGTCACGGTAGAAATAATATAACTAATTAATTCAGTAGTAGCAATAAGGGAAAAGCAGGCCGTGTATGGAATAGGTCATAAGTGCGGAAAATACCGAACATAATGTATAACCCTAATAGCAACTACTGAAAACATGGCAACAGTGTCGGTCGTCATTTAAGCGGTCATATGAATGATAATATACTCCAATTATAGTAATTAGCGATATACTTCAATAAAAATATATATATTCACGTTCTAATTGCATGGCAGATGGGACTCTGCCGAAACGTCGAAGCGACCCTTCGGGGAACATTTCCACAACGCGGTTCACAACCCGAGAACCAAGAAGCACAGATTTCAGCCGCGAGAACTTACGCACCAACATATATATATATATATATATATATATATATATATATATATATATATATATATATATATATATATATATATGAATATTATAGTGTAAATACATATATTAAAAAATATTAAATATTAAAATAATTATAAATACTAATTTCCATTTACAAATAATAACTTTCCGAGGGCTGTGGAAACAAAATTAGATATTCATACACACATCAGGTGGTATTAAACATAAAATTCAATAAAAAAGTGAATCTTTATATATTAAATACGTTATAGTATAAAAAACATTTATTATTCAAAATTATACATCAGAGGATTATGAAATCGACATACCATTATAAAATGTGAAACTAAATACACGTTAGCGACCAATCATAATGCCATAACCATATGAAACAGACACATAGTCAAAATCCACAAATAGCAACAAAAACAAGAAGGAATAATTCCCGTGGTCCTAATAACATGTAAACAGATAAATTAAGATAAAATATAGATTTTGAATCGTGTTACGTACAAGTCGACGAAGAGTGTAGTCGAGCTTTCCCAACCGTTCGCAAAGAGAATTACCAGAAACGAATCTTAATTAAGTAGTGTAAAGTGTTTAATACATTAATACTCATCGGTAAATAAATAGAAGAAAACTGTATCGACTGACAATTTGAAATTGTGAGATACGAAAATTCGACCTATTGGTACCAGCCAGACTTTGAATTAGCCTTGCAGCAGCAGAGACCGGAGACCGGACCGGCCGAAAATTCATATCCGAAGACATATCAGCATATGCTCATCCAAGGACGACTTGTGGACCAGCGGCCATTTTTGCACTAGTTAGTATAAAGATACGCGTTTACGCATTTACTTTCATCGATCAATTCTAGAAATTTTTATGAAGATCGGTTGCATGTAATTTAGCTGGTAGGTTATCAATTATAAATCTCAGTTTTCTATTTTGGCGGCGGTTATTTCACTTCATTTCTTGTTTTATTAAATAAACTTATTTATTAATTTATAAAATTTAGAGTTGTGTTTGAATACTAATATTTAAATGCTCGAATCTAAATTATTAATTTTAATGTGAATAGTTTTGTTTGCTTGCACTAAATTATAACTTGGTACCTTAATTAAGAGCCACAAAGAAACAGAACATTTGGTTTCCAACGTGGAAGCAACATGTGGTGATACACAATATATATATATATATATATATATATATATATATATATATATATATATATATATATATATATACACGAAAGATGGTCTAATCTTACACCTCAATGGTGTAGTGAACATTAATTAAAACAGGTCCATGAAGACTAACCGGTGGATCGCTAGACAATATTGTTTCTGGGTTATTACCCTTCGTCAGTAGCGATTACCAAGAACCTTAGTTGTTGAAATACCTTTACATGTAGTGGCCATCAAAAACAATATTGTCTAGCGATCCACCGGTTAGTCTTCATGGACCTGTTTTAATTAATGTTCACTACACCATTGAGCTGTAAGATTAGACCATCTTTCGTGTATATATATATATATATATATATATATATATATATATATATATATATATAATATATAGCAAAATGTAAATGTAAAATTTACACGAAAGATGGTCGATTCTTACACCTCAATGGTGCAGTGAACATTAATTAAAACAGGTCCATGAAGACTAACTATGGCCACTACATGTAAAGGTATTTCAACACTAAGGTTCTTGGTAACTGCTACTGACGAAGGGTAATAACCCAGAAACAATATTGTCTAGCGATCCACCAGTTAGTTAGTAGATATTGCGGCAAATTTTCGGGTAGTTCAGTAGGCGCTGCTATTTCACGTTACACATTTCGTGCACGTGCACTATCTATAATGTTAATGTAATTATATTTATGTACCCTACAATAACTACATTACAAATGAATGCCATAGTACTGAAGATTTCTGGATATAATTTAAGATATTTAGAGAAATAAGACTCAGGTAAGTTACAATTATCGTAATTATACATCTAAAATTTGACTTTTTCTACAAAAAAAATATTATTTTAGTTAGAATTTTTGAAAAACAATGGAACAAAAAGAAAAATTTAAAAACCAACTAGAACAGATTGTATCACAAAAAAAATAATATTTATTTAAACCAACATCAGTATGAAAAAATATTATTGGAAGAAAGAAAAGAATAAAAGTGATGTAGATTACCGCCGGCTGAAAATATACGATATAATAGTGGTAGGGAAGGAAGAAAAATTAATAAGTCCATTAAAAGAAGGGGGTAGCATAAAATATTTTGCAACAATTGAAGAAACTTATGGAATTATACACGATGCTCATTTGGCAACTGACCATGATGGCCGCAACAGATTAGTGAAAGAAATGAATAACAAATACAACAAGATTACTACTGAAGCAGTTATGTTGTATTTATCTTTCTGTGAAGCATGTCAAAAAAGGAAAAGAGCAAGAAAAATGGAATTGAGATAAAACCAATTTTGACGAGTGAAATGAATTCTAGGTGTCAAGTGGATCTTATAGATTTACAGACACAACCAGATAATGAATTTAAATTTATTTTAAATTATCAAGATCATTTAACCAAATTTGTTGTACTGCGCCCACTAAAAACAACAATTGGGTAAGAAGTAGAAAAACAACTTATGGACATTTTCACTCTTTTGGGAGCCCCATCCATTCTCCAATGTGATAATGGTAGGGAGTTTGCAAATAAAATTATCCAAGAATTGGCAAATATGTGGGAGGATGTGAAAATAATACACAGGAAGCCTCGCCATTCCCAAAGCCAGGGCTCGATAGAGCGAGCGAATCAAGATGTTCAAAATATGCTTACAACCTGGCTTATCACTAACCAAACAATCAAGTGGTCAGAAGGTTTAAAATATTAATAATAACTGATGAAAAATAGAGCTTTTCATGAGGGTATAAAGCAAACTATTTATGAAGCTTTATTCGGAACAAGAATGAAATTGGGTTTGAAAACATCAAATTTACCTATGGAATCTGTTGAACAGCTGGAAACAGAAGAAGAGTTAGAGCAATTACTAGAAGGAGTACACACAGCCAATTCACCACATAGCAAAGTCGCAGAAAACGATGAATTTTCCATTGAAACGTTAAACATAATTTTGGATGATGGTTTATTATGCAACCAAGATAAAGATGGAAGTTTTGAACGAGAAGAAAATTTTAATTGATAATGTTCGAAAGAAAGGGAAAATTTTGAAAATCAAGCTATCAAAATGTGTAATCTTTCTAAAGAAAAATTTCCTGCTGCTGTGATTGGTGACAATGTTAGAGTTTCCACTCCAGACGTTGATCGTGGTAAAACGGATCCAAAAAATTTGATTTGCGTTGTTTTATCTAGAGATGACGATAAAAATTTATATAAATTAGGAACTAAACGGGAGTTTTAAAACAATCTTATTCTAGGCATGAATTCGCCATTTGCGAACAAAAGTTTATATTATACGAAGGTAACTGTTATGATAAAGAAAAGTATGTTATTATTATTATTTGTTTGGTCCTGAAAAACTAGGACGAAAATTGTATTTATGAATATTGGGATCATAACCTACGACATATTATATAATATGCAAAGAAAAGTATGTTTTGTTTGTCATTTACATTTTTTAATTAAAATAATTATCGATATTAAAGCCTTTTGTATTATGTTTATTTAAATAAATATTTTTTTATTGCAACAACATTTTTTAATTTATTTGTATTCCAACTTTTCTTAAAACATGAAGGTAAGAGTATACATTTACCAAAACGTGAAGGCCAGAGTGCACATTTGCCGGGCAATGTACATATACATTATATTCATATACATATACCTAACATTTTGGGAAATGTTCACACTTTACGGTAAAAGTGTACATTTACCGTAATATATATATATATATATATATATATATATATATAATGTTTTGTTGAAAAATATATATGTATATGGTTTTGTTTTAAAAAATTAAGAATGATAATGCACAATTTTATTTGATCATTATCATTGTGTTTATACGTTTCGACAATTTATAATGCCTTCATCAGTATTTTATATGTGTATTGCACGAGGTGTGACGATGAACTGATCAGTTCATCGTGTCCCTATTCACTAACATCCACATAGATTTATTTTGTGATATAATCACTGACAATTGGGACCTCATCCAACCACATAGTTGTTTGCCACGTCAACCTTTCTTACTACAATAAAATTTATCTTTAAATCAACTTATTTTTCATATAACAATCAATTCTATACACAAATATTTGGAACTCCCATGGGTTCATCTCTTTCCCCCATAATTGCTGAAATTGTCATGAATACTTTGATTAAATTTGCCATTAATAAATTAACTTTTCAATTTCCCTTTCTACATCAATATGTTGATGATGTTATCTGTACCATTCCGGTACAGAACTCCAAAGAAGAAGTGCTACAGGCTTTCAATTCCTTCCATGAACGTCTTCAATTTACCATTGAAATAGAAACTGTTAACAAAATTCCCTTCTTGGACACTTTGTTAATGAGAACCGAGGGTGATGTCATCAAATTAAATTGGTATAAAAAACCTACAAATTCTGGTAGATATCTCCATTTTGACTCCTATAGTCCAATGCAACACAAACTTAATGTAGTCCTTGGCCTTAAGCATAGAATTTTACACATCCTGACTTTCATAATATTAATTTAAATTTACTTTACAATATACTTTTAAATAACTATCCTTCCTCACTTAAAAAAAATACTTTCCTCCAATCAACGCCTTCCTCCACAACAACCACAAGTCATACAGCCAGTTGAAAAGATATACCATAGCTTATCCTACATCCAACAACTATCTCCTTCTATAAAAACACTTTTCCGTGGTACAGGTATTGCAGTCGCTGATCGAATCATCAACCCCATTTCAAGGTTCTTTACAGCTATTAAGGACAAAACTCCTCTTTTATCACTTAGTAACATCATTTATAAAATACCCTGTGACGAGTGTGACCGTATTTACATTGGCCAAACAACTCGAATAATGCAATGAATTTTAAGAAGGATAAAGACAACCTTAGCACTATCTTATGAATAAATGTTCACACCTAGCTTCACAGTAATTTCTTTCAATTAATGTTTGTCCTTAACAGTTTGATTCTTGATTTGGAGATGAATCTTAAGCTATATTTTTTCCCTCATTCAATCCTTGTCTTTTCTCCTGAGGTTATTAGTAGGTTCTTTTGCGGTTCGTCTAGTGAGATTTTGTGTTTCTGGTTATTTTTTTTCTTAAAAATATGTTATCTCATAATTTCTACCTAAATAATTGTCAATTAAAATTTTTAGTAACTTTCATTTTTCGCGGTTGACCATATGTTGTTACCAAGGTTCAAAATCGCACGATTTGACCTTTTAATGGCTGCAACGACTTTTACGTCTTAGATGTTACAAACTTTTAATATTGTAGCATACTTATATTGCGAATGCATCTTCAAACATCTAAGTATGCTACAATACGACGAAATCAAAGGCGCTATATGTAAATGTAAACAAATATGACGCATGTAAATTACGTTTGAATTTTTTAAACATCCAAGATAATACATTGCCTCAAAACGATATTAAAATCTTATATTATTTCTGATGAAGGTAACAGCAGTACCGAAACGTTAAATATAACAACATAAAAAATACAGTGTTTTAAAAACCAATTATACCCACAATTGGCAATACTGCCAAAATCAATCATATATATATATATATATATATATATATATATATATATATATATTTATATATATATATATTGTATTGTTTCTTTTTATTTTATTTTTGTGTTGCATTCAAATGAAAGTCTTGTATTGTTGGTTGCTTTCCGGTGGGTTCTTTTTTATGTGAGCACCTTACGAGATCTCTTTTCTCAGGGAATACTGTGGGTGTTAAAAAGGTGGAAGTACTTTAGAGTGTAGTTAAAACCTTATTTATAAACGATAACACAATATTTGTTGGATTCTAAGTGATTCAAAATTTTTAACACTGGGTGCGCAACAGTTAGGCAACTTCTTATACTACGTGTATAACGCGTCATAGAAGGTCAGATTTCGGTAGTTATTATTTTCGCGGACTCTTCTATGGCGGTTGTGAGTAATCTCTAGAGAATTTATTTAAACTCGGGGAATGTGCTGTGGTATTGGAGTAGGTGCTGGATAACAGGTAATTATATATGTTTGAAGTATGAGTGTGCAATCTTATAATCTAATCTAACCTTTATTTCTAATCGTCTACTTGGAGACGCTTACAAAATGGCGGCCGATGGCGTGGGTTTCACCGGGATTTTAAAAACTGGATTCCGGACCTTTTGGGGCTTGGGAGCCGTCAGGGCTTCGAACAGGATCGTTAATATTGGAGCAGGAGCGGGATTAGGGCATCGGCTTCTTCAATTCGACAATTTTGTTGGGACTTAATTTTTTACGCAACATTTAGTTCTTTTGGGTATTATGGTAAGTTTATTTACTTTTTATACTCTCACTAATTATTAATTTATTTTCTTAGGTACTTCATCGCGAAAACTGGACTTATCTGGACACAATTTACGAAAGTCGTCACGACGCTATGTGTACGCTACTAAGTGAAAAATCTATCTCTTTGTTGATTTCTACTTTTGCTTCGGTTACCATTAGATATTAATTTTGATTGGTGCATATGCAAAACACTTGTCATGCACAGTGGCGCCGTTTTTTAAAGTTCCTCAAACATACATTGTAATTTAACCTAATTTATAATTTTTGTCCGATGATGGTTTACTTACTATTTTATTATTGTTAATACTATAAATATCACTACAATATATATGCTTCTTGATTCTCGGGTTGTGAACCGCGTTGTGGAAATGTTCCCCGAAGGGTCGCATCGACGTTTCGGCATCTGCCATCTTCAGGAAGCTCTTCTAGGTCTCGCTGACTTTCTTAGAAGAACTCAGTTCTTCTAAGTCAGCGATAATCTGTTGATAATCAGTTAGATTGAAGATAATTTTATTTAGTAAAGTTGGTGGATATGAGTTGTCTCTAAGAATATATATATATGAATACTACTCTCAACTTACTGGTTGTCCAATGGGCTCAAACATCAGTCCCATTCTGGCTCAGTTGGTAATGGATTATCTCCTAGATACCGTCATACGTAGTTTATCTTTTCAATTACCCTTTTTAAAAAAAAATACGTAGATGACATAATTTGTGCCATTCCAATAGGAACTGACACCGAAATTTTACAAAAATTCAATAATTATAACAACAATATTCAATTCACTATAGAAAAAGAAGATAACAATAATTCAATAGCATTTCTTGACACTAAATTAATTAGAAAAAATAAAATACAATATTTTTAGATTGGTACCAAAAAAACATCTTCAAATTGTTACATTAACTTTTACTCATATCAACCTCTTAAAATGAAAATCAACTGCATCCTTTGTCTTAAAAATAAAATAAAAAAAATTGTCACCCATCCCTCTATCAAATAAACCTGAGAAAATTATACAATATGCTTAGAGAGAACTCTATCTAACTGATAATCAACAGAGTGGGCCAGTTGTTGAGCCCACTGAACAACCTAGTACCCTCAATATTTATAGATCTTCCCCTTTCATAGAAAATTTCACAAATCATGTCATTAAATCTTTACCAGTGAAAATATTACAATAGCTAAGTCAAATTTAAAAACAGTTCGTAGTCTAGCCAACTAGCCACTAGCCAACAATGATATGATACATTTCAAGAAAATTTCTATGTTTGTATAAGTCTTGTATATATATATATATATATATATATATATATATATATATATATATATATATATATATATATATAACCTCATCCTACAATGAATAAATGCAAGGAGCATCGACCGTACGTTAAGATCCAAAACGATGAATATCGAGGAAAGCGGTCAGTTTCTTTTTTGGGAACTAATAAAACTCAATTAGTTGTTCTTTTCTATATTTCGCAATATAATTGATTGCTTCATTGTAAACGAAATGTGACGAAATATTTTTACGTTTTAACTTCATCTATTTTTATTAACTTAATCGTTCGATGTTTCAATGTGGATAAATGTTTAATTCGCTATTTTCAAAAAACGACTCTCTTTTGTGTGAGTATATATTTTATAAAAATTAAACTTTGCATTGCCTGGTTCTTAATGTGGCATTAACTTGTAGCTTTCCTGATGAAGCAATCAATTATATTGCGAAATATAGAAAAGAACAACTAATTGAGTTTTATTAGTTCCCAAAAAAGAAACTAACCGCTTTCCTCGATATTCATCGTTTTGGATCTTAACGTACGGTCGATGCTTCCTTGCATTTATTCATTGTAGGATGAGGTTCTATCAAACTATTAGACAACTATACGGACAACAACCAGTGTCACTCATGAAGAAATGGGCAAATCTTAACAACTCATTAGCGAATAAAACGAACAGAAGGGTGTTTCTTCTCAGATGTAGAAAACATGGCATTATACCTTCCCACATAAAGAACGGATCAAAGAATTTACTTTCATTGGTACATGGAGCAAGAGAACGTTTAGAACAGGACATACATACATTTAACAACAGGTTAGGTTCCAAAACTTTGAATTTTGAAATAAAAATCACAATTGCGGATATTAACAGATTGAAGGGTTTCATCAATGAAGTGATAGGTAAATTACAAACTTTAATTCCGATTCACGTATTTATAGATTATCAAAGTAATATTAATATAACTTATACAAAGAAATTTAATAACATTAAAAAAAGGAATTTACTTAAATACAATAAGTTGTGTAAAGATGTTGCAGGTGTAAAGTTGTTCAATAATAATGATGGTTGGTTTGTTAACAATTCACAAATTGAGATACCGGAAGATATCAGTAAGTTTTTGTCATTAGGACCCAAATTTAGTTTAAATTGTTCTCCCAGGGATGTAAATACGGGTGTCTTATTAGCTGAAGTTGAGGACATAATTTCTAGTTGGCCCGGATAAAGATAGGAACAAGTTAAGAGCTCGCGTCACAAATATTGTAACTAATTTTTATAATTCATGCTCAGATCATGCTGTAAGCTCACCATTTCAATCTATTTTTAATAAAACAAAATTGTTTTTAAAAAATCATAATAACTTATTAATCACAAGAGCTGATAAAGGTAATGTTACAGTAGCCATGGAGAGGGTTGATTATGAAGTAAAGATGATGTCACTTTTGGATGATGAAACAACTTATGTTAAGGTACAAAGAGATCCTACAGGGACAGTACAGACAAAAATAAATGAATTGTTTAAGGAATTCCTTAACAAAAAATTTATAACTAAAGAAATGTATAAAAAGCTTAATATACATAACTCTGTACCCTCAAAAATGTATGGTCTCCCAAAAATCCACAAACAAAACACACCGTTAAGACCGATAGTATCTTTTATTGGCTCATCCACATATAAATTATCAACATATTTTTCAGAAGTTTTAACTCTTTCCTTAGGCGATCGTACAGATTACAACGTGAAAGATTCGTTTACATTAGTAGAAGAACTAAATGATTTTGAATTACCTGATAACTTTGTTTTAATTTCGCTGGAGGTAGTTTCTCTTTTCACAAATATTCCTCTTGACTTGGTCCTGTTTATAGTTAAGGATAAATGGCCGCTCATTGAAGAACACTGCAACTTCAGTTTGGACGTTTTTATTTCGTCCCTTTCGTTTATTTTTAATAACTGTTTTTTCACCTTCAAGAATGAGTTTTATAGACAAATTTTTGGTGCTCCTATGGGTTGCCCTCTTAGCCCGATAGTTGCTCAGATAGTGCTAGATTACATGTTTGACTATATCATCCCTGCACTTCCTTACAATATACCATTCATAAAAAAGTATGTTGATGATGTTGTCTGCGCGGTCCCTGTGGATTGTATTGATGACACCCTATGCATATTTAACAGTTTCAATGAAAATATTCAATTTACGATCGAAGTAGAAAGTGACAGATCTGTACCATTCTTGGATACTAAGGTTATTCGGGGGGAAACAAATCACATCATGTTTAATTGGTATTGTAAACCGACAGCATCAGGTAGGTACATAAATTATCATTCAAACCATCCTTTCAGACAGAAATTGAATATTATTCAAAAAATAGAATTTTAAAAATTAGTAATCCTTATTTTCATAACAACAATCTAAAATGTCTAGCTAAAGTAATTACAAATAATGGTTATCCACGCACTTTAACAAATAGTTTGATTTTCAATACCCCTCAGAACATTACGCAGAACCTAGATAACTCAAATAATGAACCCGTTGTATAGAGACGTTTACCATTCATTAATGACATAACAAAAAAGATTGTAAGAATCTGTAGGAATGATAATATTAAGATAGCCAGATATAACTTAAAAACTATCAACCAGTTGTTCACTAAAACTAAAGATAAAACTCCAGAATGCTATAGGTCTGAAATAATCTACAAAATACCATGTTCAGTATGTGAGGGTTGTTACATAGGACAAACTTCACAATGGTTGAAGTCTAGAATTACCCAACATGAGAGTGATTGTAGGATTGGCAAGAATTCGTGTGCTTTGTCCTTACATTTCTTTGAACAAGAGCATAACTTTGATTTTTCTAATGTGTCCATTTTGGAAACACAATCAAAATACAAACATAGGATTTTTTTTAGAAATGTATTACATCAACAAGCACACGGATTCGATCAATTTTAGGTCAGATGTTAATCAACTTAGCAACATCTATACGCATTTATTGAATTTTAATTTCACAAACAACACACTCGATGATGATTCCCTTTAGTGCTTTCTTTCCCGGTTCAATTCATATTTTAAATTTTGGTTTTGTAAGGTGCGTGTTGGCACCGACAACATTTAAAGTTAAGTTGGTACCTAGCAAAAAAATTTTTAGTTCAATCGGCATTTAGTCAAATATTTAACCTCAAATTTTAACATGTGTTTACAATGTGACGAAATATTTTTACGTTTTAACTTCATCTATTTTTATTAACTTAATCGTTCGATGTTTCAATGTGGATAAATGTTTAATTCGCTATTTTCAAAAAACGACTCTCTTTTGTGTGAGTATATATTTTATAAAAATTAAACTTTGCATTGCCTGGTTCTTAATGTGGCATTAACTTGTAGCTTTCCTGATGAAGCAATCAATTATATTGCGAAATATAGAAAAGAACAACTAATTGAGTTTTATTAGTTCCCAAAAAAGAAACTGACCGCTTTCCTCGATATTCATCGTTATATATATATATATATATATATATATATATATATATATATATATATATATATATATATATATATATTATAAAAATTAAACTTTGCATTGCCTGGTTCTTAATGTGGCATTAACTTGTAGCTTTCCTGATGAAGCAATCAATTATATTGCGAAATATAGAAAAGAACAACTAAACAGCTACAAGTTAATGCCACATTAAGAACCAGGCAATGCAAAGTTTAATTTTTATAAAATATATACTCACACAAAAGAGAGTCGTTTTTTGAAAATAGCGAATTAAACATTTATCCACATTGAAACATCGAACGATTAAGTTAATAAAAATAGATGAAGTTAAAACGTAAAAATATTTCGTCACATTGTAAACACATGTTAAAATTTGAGGTTAAATATTTGACTAAATGCCGATTGAACTGAATTTTTTTTTGCTAGGTAGCAACTTAACTTTAAATGTTGTCGGTGCCAACACGCACCTCACAAAACCAAAATTTAAAATATGAATTGAACCGGGAAAGAAAGCACTAAAGGGAATCATCATCGAGTGTGTTGTTTGTGAAATTAAAATTCAATAAATGCGTATAGATGTTGCTAAGTTGATTAACATCTGACCTAAAATTGATCGAATCCGTGTGCTTGTTGATGTAATACATTTCTAAAAAAAATCCTATGTTTGTATTTTGATTGTGTTTCCAAAATGGACACATTAGAAATATATATATATATATATATATATATATATATATATATATATATATATATATATATATATTTGGTTACGAAGTTTTATTACTGTATATTAAAAACAGAATTCGGGGTGTTGAACGATTAGGAATATAAATCACTTCAATGTTTTCTGGCTAACGTTTGTGTCGCCGATCGAATCATCAACCCCATTGCAAGGTTCTTTACAGCTCTTAAGGACAAAACTCCTCTTTTATCACTTAGTAATATCATTTATAAAATACCATGTGGCGAGTGTGACCGTATTTACATTGGTCAAACAGTGCAAAGGCTGAAACAACGTGTAACACAACATAAGAGCGATGCTCGTCTGAAACCTACGTATTGTGCATTGGCATCCCATACAAAGGATGAAGGCCATCATATTAATTATGATGAAGTCACGGTACTGGCACATAACAACAAATTAAATCAGAGGCTCTTTATGGAAATGTGTTACATTGTTAACTCTAATAATGCCATGAATTTTAAAAAAGACAAAGACAATCTCAGCTCTATTTACACGGGCCTCATGAGTAAATGTTCACACCTTGCTTCACATTAATTTTCTTTCATTAATAACTTTTCTTTGTCCTTAACAGTTTTGCACTTGGGTGGGAAAGTAGTCTTCCGACGACTCATAACCTGTGTCTTTTTTCCCTTTTCAATCCTTGTCTTTTCTCCTAGGTTATTAGTAGGTTCTTTTGCGGTTGGTCTTGTCGGATTCTTTGTGTTTTGGTTATTTCCAATTAAATTAATTAAATTGTTTCCTTCAAATTTTAACTATACCTAAATAATTGTCAATTTTATTAAAAAAATTTTTCTTAGTAACTTTTATTTTTTCGCGTTGGATCACATGTTGTTACCAATGTTCAAATTGGCACAACTTGACCTTCGTCAGTTTCAATGGCTGCAACGACTTTTACGTCTTAGACGTTACAAACTTTTAACTTGTTTAAACTAATTATAATTATGTAGTGCTGTGTTTTATATCATAACTTTCGATCCTGTCACTCGTCGCTCTGTATGGGAGCTTCTGCAATGTTTCAATCTTTCTTTAATCTTCTAAAATTTTCGTGTAAGTACTTACTAGAAATTTGTTTTTACATTAAAATTATTTTTCTTTATTGTTACCTTATAGGCTTTGATAAGGCCTCAATAAAGGAGGCGAAACGTTAGCCAGAAAACATTGAAGTGATTTATATTCCTAATCGTTCAACACCCCGAATTCTGTTTTTAATATACAGTAATAAAACTTCGTAACCAAATCTTTAACTATAACGATTGTTATACGTGGGACTTTCCATTATATATATATATATATATATATATATATATATATATATATATATATATATATATATTAAAAATGTATCTTGTCAAATCTGACAGCAAAATGTAAAATTTACACGAAAGATGGTCTAGTCTTACACCTCAATGGTGTAGTGAACATTAATTAGACAGGTCCATGAAAACTAACTGTTGGATCGCTAGACAATATTGTTTCTGGGTTATTACCCTTCGTCAGTAGCGATTACCAAGAACCTTAGTTGTTGAAATACCTTTACATGTAGTGGCCATCAACACTTCTTGGCGCGAGCCAATCACTCCTAACGAACCACTGACAGCAAGAGACCAAGAGACGATTGAATTGTTTTTGAACTTAATTGCAGCAATCCTTTTATATGTTGACACTGGACGTTTGACAGTCGTCTCTTGTTTAGTCTCCGCAAGTTGTTAGACAAGGTATCGTCTCGTCGGTGTTCTGCTGTCAGTGGTTCGTTAGGAGTGATTGGCTCGCGCCAAGAAGTTTTGATGGCCACTACATGTAAAGGTATTTCAACAACTAAGGTTCTTGGTAATCGCTACTGACGAAGGGTAATAACCCAGCGCTGTCTGTAAAAATTGTTTTTAAATGTAAAATAGCAATTATTAAATATAAAAGTTATTAATAGCAGAAACGTCTCTAATGTGAAATTGCAATGCAGTTCTATACTTGACCACTTAGCTGTAATGACCGTTAGTACAAAATGTAATGGAATATTAGTAAAAAGTGATACGACATCAAAGGACACTAACACGAAAGTATCAGGCAGTTTAAAATTCTTAAGTTCTTCTACTAAAATAAATGAATCTTTGACATTGTAACTTGTGCGATCAGCTAACGCAGATGTCAGAACATGTGCAACATGGCTGTATAATTTATAAGTCGATGAACCAACAAATGAGAGAATAGGTTATTACGTTCTCTTTTTCACATTGAAAGATTTTGTTTAGTCTGTTTTGTTTATTAGCTGATTGAAATTTGGTGCGGTGATAATTTCGCGAGCGAGGTCCGAGAAAGCGTACGTCCGCCAGTCTTCTGGCCAATTAAGGAAAAATCGAGATAGGGAGTTACGACGAGCCGCTGTAGGAGAAAAGTACGATTTTTGACTACATTTTTGAGTAACGGTCTTCGAAATAAAAATGTCCAACACGTGGTGTTTGTGATATTCGTCGTTTTGACGGTCTATTGTTGACGTGCCCTTTTGTTTTGACTCCCGGTGGCATCGAGTGTAATTTGTGTTGCCGAGAAGTCAATTTCGGAAATATTTTCCGGTTTAAAACGAGCCAAAATCTACGACGCAACCTTTGGAGTTTCGCCGTCGTATCAATGTGAAAAGACGATCATCCGAAATCCTACGTTGTGGTTTTCATCAGAGTAAGTCCCGAATATATTAGTGTATGACCCGCCGACAGATATTTTTGCGAAATTGCCGATATTTGAAGAAAATTCCGAGTTGGTAGCCATTGAAATCTTGCGTGAAGCATATTCGACGCCTGGAAAGGCCAAGCCTCGCGGAAAGAAGTTGGACACCGTCGTCGGTCCGGGAAAATTCTACGACGGACCGAAAAGCCGCCGCCTGGTTCCGTGCACGTGGTCGTAGCGAGCGTTCCTGAAGCGACGCCTCGTGAACATTGGACTATGGTGTCGTGAGTTGATTTTAAATGTTTATGTTTGCGCGAATTAACGACTGTTTTCCTCTCGCGAATTTTATCATATGTAATAACTAAATCGAACAGCGTTTAATAGTTTCCTGCCTCGCAATCGGCTATTCATCAGCCAACGCCCGGTGTTTCGTCGAATGTCACATTATTTATGTTTTCACGCATTTTTTTTTGTTTTGTAACGAAGAATAAATTTCAATTGTTATCTATACTGTTTGCGACGTAGTTTTAAGAGCGCATTCGGGAAACAATTTCTTCACACTTACCCGCGGAGGTCGAATATTTATTTTCTTTCCTTTTTAGTATTTTATTATTCATTTAGCGGTAATTCATCGATGATCACCGACCCGTGGTCACACATATAATTGCGGGGAGAAATTGTAGACTCTGCGCGCGCGTCACTTATCTAGTTGCCAATACGGCAGGCGAAGTATTTACCAGCTGGTCAATAAAATAAGCTTCACGCAAAGTACTTATCTCTTCATATTTTCTATATATATTTTCGCTGTACAGATCTGTGATGAACAGATAATATTGTGTATATATATATTTTTTTTTGTAGTGTATTGCTTGGGTAAATATATGTATTTAATTTGATGGTTACCGATAATTTAGTTATATTATTTCTCTCTTTTTTTCCTTCTCCCGCGCTTGGAATTCTCCATCGAGTTTATAGTACACTTCGACATTAAGCCCTTAAGCGTCATAGGTAATCATTGTGGATTGGCGGACCGACCATATGTCTGGAGGGCTCACTACCTCCAGTTTGTATTAAACAGTGAGTGGCGCCCTAAAACAAAAACCCACGGCAGTCCTCCCCTGAAGCTGGTCAGGACACGCTGTACCAAAACGAACCGCTCAATCCGATCTATGATGGTGCCGTGCCACGTCCATCTGGGTTATCGGTGTTAAAGGCCACGGCACACAACCGCAGCGTGGCAATACATTGGGCTTTGGAAGTACGTAGGGGTTTTCTTTTTTATCAATATTTGTGGAAGTTGTGACATTTTTAAGGAATGAATCGAAATTTTGCAGTAAAAATACAATAGTTCATAAAAAAAGTTTACTTCCAATCAAAAAACGGCTACGCACTTCCATAGAGAACATATTGTGCTACTGTGAAAATTTTAAATGGATCCATACAATAGTCGCCGAGTTTGAAAAAAGTAGTTTAGAGAAAAACGCGTTTAAAGTTTCATAAACCAACAGCACGCGCTCTGAGACGCTGCGGTCGATCGATATTAATTATTAATTATTATAATTAATTTAATTATTAAACCCGTTAACATTCTTTTTTCACTATAAATCAAATGGCATATTATTTTATGCTCCTAAAGTATCGTTAGAGCGAAGAAAAAAAATCGTGTTGTTGAAAATCCTAGAGTGCTTTTACCCCTTAAAGGAAATGTCCCCCGGCTTCGGTGCAACTGTTAACTCGACGTTTTATATTTGAAACGCATTTCCAGTTCAAATCAAGCACAGTCTGTCGACAATGTAATTTGAGCGCCAACTTTAATTCAAAATTTAAATGATCTCGATATGAAGATAAATAATGCCTATAAACACCAATAAACATATACGTACTGATGTGAAGAACTATATGGAATATACATATTTAGGATCCACACTTTGCACCGTTCGTAGTCGTTAATTGTAAAACTAAACAGAGACACTCCAGGCGTAGAATATTTGCTTTTTCCACAAAACATAACGTAACTGCATTTGCTACGTGCCATTTCAATGACTGACCACTTCGATAGTCCGGCCCTGGTCACAAAAAACAGATGTGTTTACTCGTTGGCAATATTACTACGACATTACCGTCTCTGTCTTTGTTTTATATGATCGCTATTCAGAACATTATTTGTGCCGTACGTCCAAGATAAATTCGTCATCACGTATTCAACTTCATTACCGTAGTTCTTATGCACGTCGTCTTTAACTATCGAAAATTTTGCATGCAGAATATGCTAACACTACTCTTTTGTAGCGTCACACCAAAAGAGGGATGTATTTAAGGAGTGCGCCATCTATTTTTCGCGTCAAAAATATATCATTATTTTGGAGTACATTGATGCGACATCTTATTAGTTATTCATTTATGCTATTACGCTCCGAGAATGCGGCGGCGCAATCAAGGCCCATTTTTATAGAGAGCTGACGCTCACGTGTTGCACAGCGTAGGCAACCCGGCGCGCCAATCGATATTATCGATCGATTTGTGAAATCACCTTGCAAATCATATCATTCACCGATAGGGACCACTAGGTCAAGGCCGTATCGAAAACTGGTCGAGCGAGTCCATTATGACTAATAAAGGGGGAGGCGCTAATCACAGTGGCGAGACAATTGCTCGTAATAGCGTGTGCAGTGAATACGTCGCATATATTTATGTGTATAAGTATATATTAACAGATAACTTACATTTATTCTACTCTCTATTACTGCCAATTACTTTTACCAACACTTATTTTCAATAATATTCCATATTTAAGTAAACGCTCCCGGCTTAATATTGCCCATTCACCTCCGCCTAGTTTTGTTGGCGCAGGTTTTGATGAGTCATTGTTTATTTCTTACACTGAAACTACTATACCGCGTATCTTTGAATAATTGTCGGGCATTGGGCAGATGTGATTTTCATACCTTTACGAAGGGATTTATTGCGTGTAATCTGGTATTGTAAAGTAGCCGAGGGCAACTTTGTCCGCGTTTATGCGAGATTTATTTGGATACATCTTCGTGACGCCACGTGCGTCAAGGCCATCTTCGCTTCGCACAAGGTAACTATTGAATTGCGTTGGATCGCTCTTAATTAGAATTGTGTATCGCGAGTGGAAGGCCGACCTTAATAGTACGTTTCGATATCAGATTCCAACGTATGATGACACGATGTCTCGTCAGCACATTATTTTAATATATAAGACGAAATTGTATTAGATTAGTCAGTTCTATTGTAACTTTCGTAGCAGCTGAAATAAACTTTTTTAAAAACATTTCATCGTGTTTTGAGAAGTTAACTGGCGCAGTCGGTAGGATTTGGCAAAAGAAGAATTCTATAGAAGATTTTCGACTTTTCGTTTTAAACGTTAATGCCAAAGCCGAACAAAAGACGATTCAGTTCAAAGGTCGCACCGAAAACTTCGACACAGCTCAGCGAACGATACAAAAAAACTCGCAAGTCCGTAGAAGGAGGAAAAACTCGCCATCTTCTTATAGGCATTGGTGGAGCACAGAAATCGCCAAAACCAAGAAGAGACCGTCGCTTAGAAGTAAGAAACCGACGCCTAGGATTAAGAAACAAGAAATCATCAAGCGATTAACAGAAGAACAAGAAGCAAAACGTGCAACTCTAAATCCAGCATGGACGCTAGAGAGAAATGTAAGATCCCTTACGGTGATTCTGTAACGAATCAAAGGCCTTATATCGCTATATCTCTCGTCCTGGAAGAAAATAAAATGATAATCATCTTTATTTTGTAAGTGCTCTCCATTTTTCTTTCCTTTAAAATCCCACATTACATCGCCTTCATTTTGTAAACTGGAGACTATAACAAATCAATTGTCAAAATTAGAAATTAGTAATTCAATAAAAAAGACTAATAAAATGGCAGAAATAAATTTCGCGTTACTTATACAGATTTGTGAAATCATGTAAAAACTTCCTAAAAGCATTTCAAGGTGCACAAAATCCACAAGCTTTAATTAACGCTTGTTTACTAGACACGATATTCAGTAAACTGAGAGGTAGAGCAGCAGATTTGATTTGTTCACGATCAGAATTAACAATTTGCAATTAATCGAAATCACCCTAATAAACACATTTTCTGACCAACGTGGTATTGATTGTTTAATACAAGACCTACTTTCGCCAGAAGTTCGCCAGAAGTCTTCTTTTTTCAAAATTAAACGAATCCAATTATGCTCCAGACGCTAAACTAATTAAAATAAACCATTACGACGATTTTGCGCTAAAAACATTTATAAACGGCTTACAGTATAACATGCAATTAGTAGTGAGACTAAAAGATCCATGCCCGGTTTCACAAATGCTAATCGGTCGTTAACGAATAATCAAAGGTTTGCCAATTCGTTATCGAGTCTTTAATCCATCGTCAAATACCAAATGTATTTGACCTGTCCATTTTTAAATATTTGACGATGGATTAAAGACTCGATAACGAATCGGCAAACTTTTGACGATTCGTTAACAAGCCGTTAACGACCGATTAACGTTTGTGAAACCGGGCACCAGACTCGTTAGAAGAAGCTATGTATTTTGTACGCGAAGAAGAAGATTTTAACCTTTTTAGATCAAGACAATATCCAAATTCTAATAATTTACCGCAAAAACACGCGAATAATTTTAATTCAACAGCTAAAACTAATATGCAACAAAATAATCCATTTAAAATCCGCCACAAAACTACTTTCAATTTCAAAGACCCGCATTTACACCAAACATGCAACAACCGAACATATTTAATACGACATACCCCAAGTTCAGACAATTCGGACAATTTCAAAATCCGAGCACCCAATTCTCAAATCCTAATTTCCAATCACCAAACAGATTTAATTCACCATCGATAAATCAAAATCAATTTAATCCCCAACAAACAAGACCAAATTTTTATAATAACTTCAGACCGCAGTTTAATTTTCGCTATTCCAAAAACAAACGTCTTTAAACCACAATCAAACGTCCAAATATCAAATTATAAACCAGAACCGATGGACACAAGTTCTGCACATACATTTACAAAACCAAAGCCAACATTTTCTTATGCATTATTCAATCAAAACGTAATAGAAAACCCTGAAGTAAATTACGACGAAGATAATACACATGCAGGTGTCGCAGACTATAATTACCAACACTATCAAAGCGATAACCCAGATCAAGTTCTGAAACAATACGAGATTCCAGAATACGATTATGAATACGACGAATGCCAAGAAAACCCTGAATGTTCCGACACAAATGAACATCAAAATTTTCATACTGCGTCACATTCCAAAGATATGACGTGATACATCTTAACAATTATTCACTAAAACTCCCGAAATTAACGCAAATTTTCTAATTGACGCAGGCAGCAACCGTAGTTTTATAAAACCAACGTTAGCTCATTATTATTTCCCCGATTATATTATTTGAAGAAGTAAGCACCGCACACGCAACATCTTTCCATAACGAAGTAATCAACATTCCATTACTACCTACTTTTAAAAACGATACCATACACAAATTCTATCTTTTCGACTTTTCAGAAAAATTAATAGGTTTAGATTTATTAACGCAATTAGGCGCAAATGTTAACTTAAACTCATACGAACTTCAAACATCTAATACTTCAATTCCAATAAAATATCCGAATAAAAAACCCCAAAACACAAATTTCAAGAAATCAGAACCCCACGTAATTATCATACCACAACGAACGCAACAAATATCGAAATTACCAGTAAAACAAAAGGACGGAATAGGTATAATGAATTATACAAAATTTGAAAAAATAAAAACACCTGAAGTTAATGAAGTTAATGTACAAAATTATTTTGCATTCACAACTTTATTAACCCAACCGAAAACACAATTAAGCTCACATTTTCCAGAACAACTAGATATTGAAAAAATAAATATTAATGAAATAAATTTTATAGGCAACACGGAAACCCACATAGAATTCGATAAAAATTTTGATAATTTACAAAAGGCAAATTTTAAAAATCTAAGACTTGAACACTGCAATAAAGAAGAAAAATACGCTATTCGAAAACTTAGACGGAATTCCTTTATCATTCACAAAGGAAATTAAACACGATATCAAATTGACCAACGAATCCCCAATTTACACCAAATCATTCGCTATCCAGAAATTCACAAAAACGAAGTTGTTCGGTCCGGCATATGTATATATTTAATTAAGTTAAGCAAAACAAAATTCGCGCAAAATTCATTTCATTTCAAATTCAATGTTCAAATTATATAATTATAGCCGTAGTTCATGCATCACATCTGCAGCGGTCACCGCCGGTACCTGGCAATCTTGGGTCCGCAGCTTCGGTTATAAACATTTATGACAGCGCGGGCTTCAAAACAAATTCTCGTTTCTCATATTTTATCACGTACCAAATACTGCTCTATTATCTCGTTATTACGCCCCGGCAATTTATATTTCCTAAATCCCGTCTTTTTACAACTGTTATATTCCATCATAATGCTAACATTGTAAACAAGCCATCAGCCGACGCGCTTGGCAATTTAAATTATTATACAACCTCCACTATCAGTAATAACGTTGTAAAATTGTTTGTAATTAGTGTAAATAAATAGTGTACAAAGTGAACATAGTTTTTTTCTGAATCCAACGCTTTGTACGTCTAATAAAGCCCAGCAATTTAGCGACGCACAATCAGTGGCACAAAAACGTGAACAAGAGACCTACTCGAAATCATCGGCCGATCTTACAAATCGCTGCGAGTCGCGAACATCACAAGTCCCTACGTTCACGTCGCGACAGAAGTCAAATCCCAAATTTCCAAAATGTTAAAAACAGGAATCATTCAAAATTCTCATTCTCCATGGTCCAGTCCCATATGGATCGTCCCGAAGAAGCTAGACGCTTCTGGTAAAAGAAATTGGCACATCCTTATCGACTATCGCAAATTAAATGAAAATACAGTAGACGACAAATTCCCCCTGCCCAATATTAACGAAATTTTGGATAAACTAGGTAGAAGTCAATATTTCACGACGTTAGACTTAGCAAATGGTTTTTACCAACTCGAGATGAACCCAGATGATATCCCCAAAACAGCATTCTCAACAGATACCGGACATTACGAATTTAAACGTATACCCTTTGGCCTAAAAACGCACCAGCAACTTTTCAGCGTGCAATGAATAACATATTGAGAGGTCTCCAAAACGATATATGCTCAGTTTACTTGGATGACATAATTATTTTTTCCACTTCCTTGCAAGAACATTTAAATCGACTGAGACAAGTATTTCAAAGATTAAAGGACACAAATTTTAAAATTCAACTTGACAAGTCAGAATTCATAAAACACGAAGTAGCCTATTTAGGACAGGTAATTACGAAAGCTGGAATAAAACCTAACCCCGAAAAGATCCATGCAGTTAAAAATTTTCCCATTCCTAAAACTCCAAAAGATATTAAATCATTTTTAGGATTAGCACGCTATTACCGACGCTTCATAAAACATTTCGCCAAAATATCGAAACCTATGACGACTTGTTTAAAGAAAGTTAATAAAGTACGACACACACCCGCATTGGTTGAATCATTCGAACACCTGAAACATTTATTAATAAATGCCCCAATCCTTCAATACCCCGATTTTTCGAAACCTTTCACTCTCACTACTGACGCTTCTAACATAGCCCTTGGCGCAGTACTTTCACAAGGACAAATCCCTCGGGACAAACTAGTAGCTTTTGCTTCGAGAACCCTGAATGAAACGGAACAAAAGTACAGTACAATAGAGAAGGAACTGCTTGCCATTGTATGGGCATGTAAATACTTCCGCCCTTACCCATACGGGAGAAAATTTTCCCTTTACACAGACCATCGTCCTTTAGTCTGGCTTTTCAACTTAAAGGAACCCAATAGTAAATTAGTCAGATGGCGCTTGAAACTCGAAGAATTTGATTACACTATAATATATAAAAAAGGAAAACAAAATTTAAACGCAGATGCTTTGTCCAGAATTCAATTGAACATCAATGAAACCAAATCTATGATTAATAACCCAGGAGAAGTCAATGAAGACCTAGATTTTTGATCAATCTTAAAGACAGTCCCCCTGAACAATCTTACCAAGATATTTTAGACTTTTTAGGAAATTCCTGAGAACAACCATTAGAACAAATACCTACCATAAGCCAAACTCAAAATAAAATAAAAATCTTAGAAAATATCCAAATCAGACCCCCAGACACTGTCAATACCGTACACACTAATAATGAAGAAACACGAAACACCAGTATACCAATGTTAAATGAAATTTTTAACAACAAAAAATACCAACTTTTGATAGACAAAAACCCTCATGTCACTAATTTCAAAATAAGAGAATAAATCTTTGACGAACATCATATAAAACACATAAAAATCCCGTTAGACAATCCCCATATGATAATCGATCTTCTTAAAAACCACGTACAGCCAGAAAGAACAACCCATATATATTTTCATTGTAAACAATTAATACCCCTTTTCGTCAAAATTTACATGAAACATTTTAGACCCTTAAAACTAATCCAATGTACCAAATTAATTAACAATGTAATAGAAAGCGATGAACGTATCATGTTCATTACCCACCAACACGAGGTCAAAACCAACCATCGTGGAGCGAACGAAGTGTACGAACGGCTAAAAATCAATTACTATTGGAAAAACATGAAAACAGGCATAACAAATTTCATCAATAATTGCGAAATTTGTCAGAAAACCAACTATTCCAGGCACAACCCTATGTACCATTGTTACTAACAGAGATAAAAACCTTAAACATAAAAACCTTTCCAAATATTACACATTGACACATTTTTTTTCTACAACGAATCATTCCACGAACCATAATAGATAAATTTACAAAAGTAGTACAAGCCTTTAATTGTAATAAAACTTCAAAATCAGTTTGTGACAAACTTGTTCAATATATGTCAACATACAGAACTCCAGAAACCATCAAATCAGACAATGGTAGCAAATTCAGAAACAATCTCGTGAAAGAACTACTCAAATCACAAAAAATTAAAGTACATTTTACCACACCCGGACACCATGAATCCAATTCACCCGTTGAAAGATTTCATTCAACTTTGATAGAACATTTGAAATTACTTAAAGAAAAAGATTGGAATAAAGCCGTAACAGAATTGATGCCTTATGCAATAACATATAACAGTACGATACATAGTGCAACAAAATTTACGCCTTTCGAATTGACATTCGGACACACTACAGCAAGATACCCATTCGATTTAATTCCCCTAACATTCTATAAAGATTATGCAGCTTCACATAAACTTAAACTAGACGCTCTATATAACACGATTAATGAAGAACAAATAACCCAAAAACAAAAAGTCATCGATAAACGAAATGAACTGGGAGAAACACAATTACATTTTAAAGTTAACCAAAAAGTCTACAAAAAACACAAGCCCGAGCAAAAGGTAAACATACATTTACAGGACCTTATGTCATCACAGAAATATTAAAAAATAATAAAGCGCGAATTAAAAATATCAAAACTTCGAAAATAGAAACCATTCATTTGAAAGAATTGAAGAAACCTATTGTTTCAGATTCTCTACTCTACCCTCAGACCCGGAATCACAATAGACACACCTTCATTTCACGAAATAACAAACAACCCAGGAATACTACCTTGAAGTTAGGAAACGCTCAAGTAATTGACAATTATTGGACATTTATTCCAATAATCGATTTAAAGAACATTGTTGAAGAATTCAAAATCCTTCAATCCCAATTTGAAACGTTTGAGTAACGAGAAAATATACGATAGAGAATATTTCAATTCTTATAACATCGCTAATAATTTGAAAAACGCTTTAAAAACCCAAGTACAACAATTAAATCCATTAAGTACAACATTGGATACGAAACGTCAAAGACGAGGTTTTATTAATGGATTAGTCCATAATTAAATGTTTAACCGGAAATCTAGATCAAGCCGATGCCGAAAAATATGACGAGCAAATTAATCAAATTTACAATAATCAAAATAAAGTAAAAAACTTGTTAAGCAATCCAATCACATTATTAAACACATCGATAGATGCATTTAAAGAATTATCACAAAATCTATCACACAACCAAATTATGTTAAAATCACGGATTCTACAAATAGAATCTACTATTAAATCCACTGCTCTAGCTGATGCCAATCACTACCAAATATTTCTTATTAAATTGATAATAAACCAAATTACATCAATGTACGAAAGAATATACGACATATTAAACAATATCGAAGTTGCCATATCTTTCGCAAAATTAAACATGTTCATAATTCAGTAATTAAACCAAGTTGCTATAAGAAATTCAAATTATGCAAAAATCACTTACAAAGTTAAACTGCCATTTGAGCCAACTATTGAAAATATTCAAAATTTTGAAAATATACTTGAAATCAAAAGTTACTCCAAACAATTCGAAATAGTATTTTTGATTGAAATACCTTTGGTAAAAATTGAAAATTACCAATACTATCACTTATACGCATTACCGACTTTGCAAAATAAATCCTACAAAATGATCCTACTAAAAAACCAATATCACATCCTAAACGAGCACAGTTATATGTACTTTGAAAACGAATGTGCTAAAATCCTAAATAATGAGACAAATTGTAATCAGATTCAAGTTGAGTTCGAAAGCATTCAAATACAAAAAATATCCAAAAATAGATGGATAATCGTGACATCAGAACTTGCTGTCGCAATTCAACAATGCGGAAATATAAAAGATAACATCCCATTGTTAGGAACATATGTACTAGAATCTAATCCTTCATGTATAATAACTCTAAATAATCAAGTTCTGAAAACATACAAAGATGTAAAATCAAATTTTAAAAATATTCAACTACTAAGATTAGACATAGACAGAACAGAGTATACAATCAAATATGATCCATTACCAATAAACCTAAATTCAGTAAACATTCATAAACTAGTTAATGCTCAAAGAGATTTACAAAATAATAAAAAAACAGTTAGAATCGTTAAAGACCAACTCTATTAAATATAAAACAAGTATTTGGACCATATTAGTGTATATCATCTTAACCGCGCTAATTTTGTACGCAATTAATAACAAATTCATCAAACCCAAACTGAACAAGGACCAAGGACCGAAAACAGAAGAAATTGTCATCTGAAGTAAAATAACCGAAGGATAATTTTCCCTCCACGTCGGAAGGAGTTACGTTCGCCGATTCCAACGTATGACGACACGATGTCTCGTCAGCACATTATTTTAATATATAAGACGAAACTGTACTAGATTAATCAGTTCTATTGTAACTTAGCCGTAGCAGCTGAAATAAACTTTTTTAAAAACATTTCATCGTGTTTGAGAAGTTAACTCGGGAGCTCCGCTGGATCTGCGTCGTTAGAGATTACCTGCTCCGGACTGTGCCGTCGGTCGCCCGCTTCTAGTAAATTCGGCGACGTTGGATAGGCCGAAACGGACCATCCGTCGCACCAACTTCACAACGGCGCCTTTAATTGTGTGCGGAGTCACCCGTTAACTAGCCCGCCAATTGTTTTGTGTGGCTAGAAATGCAGACAACGTCCCACACCTCCACTAGAATATAGTTTACATTTGATTTATTTTCACCGATTAAAAATTTATTTGAACTTTATTAATTATTTGTCTTTGTACGTTGCTTCATTTTATTACTTATTTACGCCGCACAGATATGTCACCTCCACTCTCATTAATTTCCTACAGGTATTTGGGCCATCGGAATGAGCTAATCTCCGACCGGACAAATAAGTGTTTACATATTTTCTCTCACCGGTTGTGTGACATTTCGTGTCGCGGTTTAAATTTTGAGAATATCGCTTGTGGACGCGTCACGTCCCGAGCCGCTGTGTCTTTCATTTGTGAATTATCGATTGATCCGATCGATTGCAATATTTGTGTTCCGCCGAATGGTTTTTATTCGAGCGCCGGCATATTATGCAATAAAGTTGTTCCTTTTTAATAGCGTGTTTGATTATTTCGTGGTTATCTAGCTCCGGCTCGGTACGCGCCGGATGGCGCCTTTAAAATTTAAGAACCCACCCCTTTCTCCACTGCCAGTCTAGTCCGAGGTTACGCCAGGAACTAGGAGCCTTTTATTTGTACACGTTTTAAATTTGGCACCCCGACATTTTAGGGGCGAGCCAGTAAAAACTTAACGCCCATCGTTTGGAGCCAGCGCTCGTGTACGTAATCGTACCTACTGACTTTTATTATATGTACATATGATAAACAAGTATTACGTAATTCCTTGGTTGTTTTTAATCTGCTTTTTGACAATATACGAGTTATACGAAGCGTACCACCGCATCCGCTGACTCAGCTATAAGATTATTATATATACTCGCGTAATTGTAAACTAAGATAAGTTCGTTACCACGATTCGCAACGCGTGTTTCTAAGAGATTAACTTAGAATTAGAATCATTGTTTGTTAATCCGCACAAGCTTTTTAGATTCTTAATAAATCGGTTTTTAAAAAATCTGTTTTAATTATCGACCATTTAAGTGGCGCAGTCGGTAGGATACTAGTGACGTGTTATTGACTCAAATATAGCTAAACAAGAAGAGAAGAAATCGAGACAGGGGTACCTGGAAAAGTGCCCTCAGTCATCGAGAGAAAAGAAAAAAACCAGCGCCAAGTGAGCAGAAGCCATTGTCGCCCCAGCAACTTTAATTTTAAGAAGAAAGCAAAAATTTGAAATGAAATTCGTACTATTCATGTAAGTACTTTTCTATTCATTAAACCGCTAGTCCTATGATCAGTGTTGACGACATCTGTCAATCAATCCAAAATTTAACCATCCAACAAATCAACCCTCAATTAAACACAAGTGCAACAACGAATACAGTGAAAATGCCGTACACGCCAAGAGACATCACCACAGTATACCAAGATACTATCCCAGTATTCGATGGAGACGCATCGACACTGAATGCGTATATCGCGTCGTGTAAATTCCTAATAGATACGTTTTACACACCCGCTGGAGACCAATAATATATTCAACGGGCTTAACAATGACTGTCTATATGTCTATATATATATATATATATATATATATATATATATATATATATATATATATATATATATATATATTGTAATGTTATTTTATAACGATTACTATGTGTTCTAATTTGAATTTTAATGTTTTTTAATTGATTGTGTTTTAATTTAAAGATTCAATATTATTTTGGACTCTTATCTATCTCTCAGGGCGTAATGTGGGTATAAGTAGGTAAACGTATCTCAAAAAGATCAACTTTCAACAGGAACAATATTTATTAATTGGTATAAAAGAAAACGTTTTAACATAAATAATAACAACTGGTATGCAACCTTAATAACGCGTAAGGAAAGTGTGATGCGTGACGTTATCGAAGGGAGAAATGATAGTGCTTAATACGCACGAAAGGGCGGCCTTCGATGCAGTCTTGGTGTCTTTCGAGGATAATTCTTAATTATGGGATATGTGCTGTGGTTTATTCGTGTAAGTATGATTATAATTAATTAGTGTAGGGGTGGGTAAAGTGTGTAACTTATATAATCTAAGACTAACCTGTTTAACCGGTTCTAATTACAGGTAAACAAATCTGGGCCAAGCGCGAAATTCAAAATGGCGGTTCCGGCGTGGGTTTTTCTTCGGATTTTTAATCAGTTTTCGGGATGGAATAGACTGCGGGAAACTGGATCAGGATGTTCCTCGACGTCTCTGGTACAGGATAACAGGAGCGGCGGGTTCCAAATTGGGAAATTTCCGGCGGGATTTTATGATCGATAACGTTCGGATTTTTATCGTTCGGAAGTACGCTTATATGTTTTAATTCAATGATAAATGGTTTTCTTTTAAATAATTACTGTTTTTCCGTAGCAATAACGAATAATACCTGGACACGTTTTCACGGTTATCGTTTCGTAATGGCGTTCTAAGCGTACTCTCTAGTCAGTTGTTTTTATAATTGCATCGCCGGATCGGTCATAGCAATCTACCGATACCTATCGCGTTTACATACGCGGCGTGTGTTCGTCCATGGCAAACTATATTTCGGATCATTTCGGTGCGTTGCCCGTCACGGCAAGCTAAATACGCTGTATGTTTACTTCAATTTCGTCTTGGCAACGGTAACTCGGTATATAAATTATAATCTAACTTAATTCTAAATATTTATTTACAATAGTAATAATACATTTTTCTACACCCAATCAATACAGTTACCTGTCTATATTGATCCTCTCGTCTCTTTTACGTTAATAAATGTATAAAAAGGTATTTAGGTGTTGTTTATATATCACTGACAAAATGTGAGTGATCTATGAGTCAATTTATTTATTTAATTATTTATAAATGGTATCATTTTATAACATCACAATATATATATATATATATATTGAAAATGCGTCGTGTCAAATTTGACAGAAAAATGTAAAATTTACATGAAAGATGGTCTAATCTTACACCTCAATGGTGTAGTGAACATTAATTAAAACAGGTCCATGAAGACTAACTGGTGGATCGCTAGACAATATTGTTTCTGGGTTATTACCCTTCGTCAGTAGCCACTATATACTTATATACATAGTACTTTGATGGCCACTACATGTAAAGGTATTTCAACAACTAAGGTTCTTGGTAATCGCTACTGACGAAGGGTAATAACCCAGAAACAATATTGTCTAGCGATCCACCAGTTAGTCTTCATGGACCTGTTTTAATTAATGTTCACTACACCATTGAGGTGTAAGATTAGACCATCTTTCATGTATATATATATATATATATATATATATATATATATATATATATATATAAGAAACTGGTGGATCGCTAGACAATATTGTTTCTGGGTTATTACCCTTCGTCAGTAGCGATTACCAAGAACCTTAGTTGTTGAAATACCTTTACATGTAGTGGCCATCAAAACTTCTTGGCGCGAGCCAATCACTCCTAACGAACCACTGACAGCAGAACACCGACGAGACGATACCTTGTCTAACACCTTGCGGAGACTAAACAAGAGACGACTGTCAAACGTCCAGTGTCAACATATAAAAGGATTGCTGCAATTAAGTTCAAAAACAAATCAAATTAAAAATGTATCTTGTCAAATCTTACAGCAAAATGTAAAATTTACACGAAAGATGGTCTAATCTTACACCTCAATGGTGTAGTGAACATTAATTAAACAGGTCCATGAAGACTAACTGGTGGATCGCTAGACAATATTATATTATATATATATATATATATATATATATATATATATATATATATATATATATATATATATATATATATATTGAAAATGCGTTTTGTCAAATTTGACAGAAAAATGTAAAATTTACATGAAAGATGGTCTAATCTTACACCTCAATGGTGTAGTGAACATTAATTAAAACAGGTCCATGAAGACTAACTGGTGGATCGCTAGACAATATTGTTTCTGGGTTATTACCCTTCGTCAGTAGCGATTACCAAGAACCTTAGTTGTTGAAATACCTTTACATGTAGTGGCCATCAAAACTTCTTGGCGCGAGCCAATCACTCCTAACGAACCACTGACAACAGAACACTGACAAGACGATACCTTGTCTAACACCTTGCGGCGAGTAAACAAGACGACTATCAAATGTCCAGTGTCAATATATAAAAGGATTGCTGCAATTAAGTTCAAAAACAATTCAAATTGAAAATGCGTTTTGTTAATTGATGTTCACTACACCATTGAGGTGTAAGATTAGACCATCTTTCATGTAAATTTTACATTTTTCTGTCAAATTTGACAAAACGCATTTTCAATTTGAATTGTTTTTGAACTTAATTGCAGCAATCCTTTTATATATTGACACTGGACATTTGATAGTCGTCTTGTTTACTCGCCGCAAGGTGTTAGACAAGGTATCGTCTTGTCAGTGGTTCGTTAGGAGTGATTGGCTCGCGCCAAGAAGTTTTGATGGCCACTACATGTAAAGGTATTTCAACAACTAATGTTCTTGGTAATCGCTACTGACGAAGGGTAATAACCCAGAAACAATATTGTCTAGCGATCCACCAGTTAGTCTTCATGGACCTGTTTTAATTAATGTTCACTACACCATTGAGGTGTAAGATTAGACCATCTTTCGTGTAAATTTTACATTTTTCTGTCATATTTGACAAGACACATTTTCAATTTGAATTGTTTTTGAACTTAATTGCAGCAATCCTTTTATATGTTGACACTGGACATTTGACAGTCGTCTTGTTTACTCGCCGCGAGGTGTTAGACAAGGTATCGTCTTGTCAGTGTTCTGTTGTCAGTGGTTCATTAGGAGTGATTGGCTCGCGCCAAGAAGTTTTGATGGCCACTACATTTAAAGGTATTTCAACAACTAAGGTTCTTGGTAATCGCTACTGACGAAGGGTAATAACCCAGAAACAATATTGTCTAGTGATCCACCAGTTAGTCTTCATGGACCTGTTTTAATTAATGTTCACTACACCATTGAGGTGTAAGATTAGACCATCTTTCGTGTAAATTTTACATTTTTCTGTCATATTTGACAAGACACATTTTCAATTTGAATTGTTTTTGAACTTAATTGCAGCAATCCTTTTATATGTTGACACTGGACATTTGACAGTCGTCTTGTTTACTCGCCGCGAGGTGTTAGACAAGGTATGGTCTTGTCAGTGTTCTGTTGTCAGTGGTTCATTAGGAGTGATTGGCTCGCGCCACAAAGTTTTGATGGCCACTACATGTAAAGGTATTTCAACAACTAAGGTTCTTGGTAATCGCTACTGACGAAGGGTAATAACCCAGAAACAATATTGTCTAGTGATCCACCAGTTAGTCTTCATGGACCTGTTTTAATTAATGTTCACTACACCATTGAGGTGTAAGATTAGACCATCTTTCGTATATATATATATATATATATATATATATATATATATATATTAATTTTAGAGCCCATTTGTTCGTGTCTAAAATGCTTATTTCTGCTTTATACTGCCTAGTGACCTATGATGCAACCTTATACATGATTTTTTGAGCCTAAATATGTTTATTGTTTTTTTTGCAATTTCATGCTATGTTGTGGTTATCATCTATACAAGAGTGTAAATTTGGTTGCGGTAAATAGGTAATTAGAATATAACAAAAGAAATATAACCAAACCAGTTTTACCTACCCTATAATTTAATATTTTTCTCGCTTTCGGTAGAAAAGAGCATGTGTTAATAAATATTTTATTTACAAACAAGTAAAAATGTCTAAAGTAAAAAAATCTGCGTACGAAAAAGTACAAGAATGGATATCTAGCACTAACAATCAGCAGAACTATGAAATCCTTAAAAATAACAATGAAAAAAATTTCTGCAAAGTGTGTGGCAAATTGGTAAGATATCAAGACTATAATAAAATTTACAATTTATTTAGTTTATATGCAATTTGTTTTTGTTTATATGCGTACGAAAGTCGCATTTTGATCAACATCTGTCAGAAATACATACAAATAATTTAAAGAAACCACAACGACAAATTTTATTAACTGCACCCACAATTGTCAATGTAACAAACCAGCAGTTTTGTCAAGACCATCACGCAGGTGATATCAGCTAATGTACCGTGGAATAAGCTGACCTCAATAAAATTAAAGAATTTTTTGCAGACATACACAGCTAAAACAATTCCAGACGAATCAACGCTAAGAAAAGTATATTTGCCTCGTTGCTATAGCAATGTAAGTAACTAATGTGTTTAAATTTGTACAATGTTAGAGTCAATTCACGTTATACGGAACGGAATCGTACGTCAAAACATTGCAGAGGGCATTTTAATGGTTACATTCACATAGCCAGGTAACGTCACGGACCGTCAACGTCATGGGCCGTCTAGGTTTCTTTTATAATATTTTGACGTTACGTTCCAGACGGTTTGCTTTAATTTCCTTCTTCCGCATTCAAAATGAATGCAATCATTGCTAAGGTTTTATTGATTTTTTTGACATTGAAAACGATGATTACAATATTCATGTAGCGACTCGTTACGTGACGTTGACGTCCCGTATAATTTTTTTAAGGTAATTCAGTCTATACGCCATAATATTGGTAACTCAGTTGTTTGGATCAGTGTCGATGAATCTACAAATAAGTGTCGCTACATAGCTAATTTTATTGTTTCAACGCTTATGGTAGATGAGCCCGGTGTACCACACTTGTTAGCTGCCAAAGAATTACAAAGAACAAACCATTTAACCATTGCACGATTTATTAATGATTCTTTTGGTAATTTTGAATTACTATTAACTTCTATTTTTATTTTGTTAATTTGTTTCACAGGAATATTATGGCCTTCAGGAATTCACCATTAAAAAGTAAAACTATTTATTTCTGATGGAGCATCATACATGCTGAAAGCTGGCTCTAATATTTTATCCTGAAGTTCAACACCTTACATGGTTTAAATTTAGTGTGCGAAGCAATAAGAAATGAATATGAAGACAATGTTCCTTTACCGCCACAACCTATTATCACAAGGTGTGGAACTTGGATTCGAGCAGCGATATTTTATGCAGATCACTTTGACCAGATTAAACAGGTTTGTTTTGCTTTTAATCAATATCTGCTCAGTTTATTTTTTATTTTTGCTTCAGGTTGTAATGCACTTTTGTCCAAATGAATCTAAATGAAAACGCCCAAAAATATCTCGAAAAAAGAGATGCAAAACAAGATGTTTTATATATTGTTTTATATTAAAACACACTTTGGAGGTGTTGTAAATATAATAACTAAGTTAGAGACCGTGGGTCTAGCACTAGCGAATTGAAATTGAAATGTGTGAAAAAAACCACTCTTACAAATTTATTTGCAAAATAAAAAATCCGCGGTGGTTCGCACGAAACTTTCTTATACTTTATTTCTGAAAGAATTTTTCAAACAAATGATTTTTTTTTAATTCCAGTATATAACCTTTATACGAATAATTTTTGATATAACGCGAACCGTTTTCGAGATATAGATAACGTTGATTTGATTAAACCATCAGTTTCAGATATTGCGTTTTTTTCTGCGCTGTATACTAATCCTAACCTTAAAGTGTCATAGTGTGACCTTCAATAGTTAGGCGCTGGAACGCGTACAGAGCCACACGTATGTTTAGCCGCCCGATCCCAATATCATAAAATCCGCGGTGGTCCGTACGAAACTTACTTATACTTGGTTATACTACGTTTTTCGAAAAAAACTTTTCAAGTGAAAGTTGTTTAAAATATCAATATCTATAATTTATGTTAGGTTTTTTTTCCTTAACGTGTACCGTTTTCGAGATATGGAAAAAGGTGATAAGAGTAAACCATCACTTCCGATTGAGCGATTGCGTTCAAAATAGGACGTTTTCCTCCTTGCTACATACAAATGTTAAATTTAAAGTTTCAGAGCTCTAGCTATAATCGTTTGGACGCTAGAGCGCGCACAGACACACAGACACACACACAGACACACAGACACACAGACGTCATTCCGAAAATAGTCAGAAACGATTCAGGGGACCTCAAAACGCGTATATCCGTTAAAATCTCGAGGTCGAAATTTTTCATGATTCCTATACTTACTTATACATAAAGTATAAGTAAGTAAAAATCTGCGGTGGTCCGCACGAAACTTTCTTATACTCAGTTATACTACGTTTTTCGAAAAAACTTTTCAAATGAAAGTTGTTTAAAATATGAATATCTATAATTTATATAAGAATATTTTTTTCCGTAACGTGTACCGTTTTCGAGATATGGAAAAAGGTGATAAGAGTAAACCATCACTTCCGGTTGAGAGATTGCGTTCAAAATAGGACGTTTTCCTTCTTGCTACATACAAATGTTAAGTTTAAAGTTTCAGAGCTCTAGCTATAATCGTTTGGTCGCTAGAGCGCGCACAGACACACAGGCACACACACAAACACACACAGAGACGTCATTCCGAAAATAGTCAGAAACGATTGAGGGGACCTCAACACGTGTATATCCATTGAAATCTCGAGTTCGAAAATTTTCATGATTCCTATACTTTATTTAAAGTTTACTTCAACTTATTGACGTTTTTATTTTTTCTTTCTAGAAATAAAGTTCCGAAACAAAAGATATACCTACCACCTAATTAATAATTTTTAGCGCCTAGTTAGCGACTATTTTTTCATTTTTTAATTACTAAAAATCCGGTTAGTAATAACAATTTTCTTTTTCGTTAAAAGAAGTTGAAAATTGCCTGTTTCTGAGGTGTTTGAAAACAATGTCATGTTTTTATACATTTATACATTTATATATGTTTTTTCAACTTTTTTGGTATAAAAAAATAATAATATCATCTCAAAGTTAGATTCATTTAGATTGCAATTGAATAAAGAATATCCACAGAAATTTTCAGAGCGATTGGTCAATAACTTTTTGAGCTACAACGCCCACCAGTTGAAAAAAGTCGTTTCGAGAAAAACGAGTTTGAAAACAAATGTAGCGAACACGATAAATTCAAGGCAGTAATTAATTATACAATAATAATAATAATAATAATAATAATAATAATAATAATAATAATTATAATAATCTTTATTTCCGTTTCCATTTACAGAGTAACAAAATTAAGTAATTACTAAATGTGTATAATTAGTAAAGGATAGGAAACCATAAGGCGAGGTTTCAGCATAGCTGTTCTACCACCTAAACCTTAATTAATTTGATAATCCAAACTAAACGCATTCCTAAATGTAACTTAACCTAAAGTATTCAGTGATGTGATACGATATGAAGCTTTTATGAACTTAACGAGTATAACAAATCTGATAGAGACCACAGTAACAAGCGTTAGACTCGCCCTAACAGCGAGGTACTACGTATCGCCTTTTGAACATTAGATAATTAGTCCTGGAGCAACAACATCTTATAATGCTTTTTGAATGACATAAGAGAAAGATTTCTTTTAAGAGCGGGAGGCACGCTATTATACATTTTTACAACTTGGAATGAGAATGATCGTTGAAACAATGAAGTTCTATGTATCGGAGGCGTTAAGAGGCCCTTAAATCTAACATTAAGGTTATATAAGTAGGTAGGCGCTTTGAATGTAATTATTTTGTGATACAAACAGACACATTGTAGTACTCTTCTCTGTTTCATATTGAGCCAATTAAGTTCTTTTAATTTATGAGAAATGTGCTCAAATTTCCTAATTCCAAAAATAAATCTCATACAAGCATTCTGAACCTTCTGTATTCTATACACTGAGGTCACATCAAGCGCAGCGTGATATACTGGCGAACAAAATGTGAAGTTAGACAGAACTAGGGCATCACATAATTTTTTTTTTGTTTTTATGTTTAAGTAATTGCGGTGTGGAAACAAGCATCTTAATCTGTTATAGGAACGGCTAATAATCCTAGTAATATGACCTCGGTAACGCCATGAATTGTCAATCAGCAGACCCAAGTTCTTTGCTGTGTCAATCGGAATTCCATTTATATTAATATCCACTAAGTGCCTAATGCTATTGCAATAATTGTTGTTCCCCAACAACAAAACCTGAGTCTTACTGGAATTTAAGACTAAGCCGTGATTTTGCGAAATGGAACAAATACTGTTTAAGTCTTCGTTAATCATTATTAATGCATCCGAAAGGTTGCCTGGTTTAAAAGACAAATATAATTGCATATCATCCGCGTACATATGATTCAGACAATACTTAACCACATAAGGAAATTTGGATGTATATAACGAAAAGAAAAGTGGCCCAAGGGACGTACCTTGGGGAACGCCGATATTAACTGAGACATGTTCAGATATATTATTGTTCAGCTTAACGCTTTGTTTTCTGTTGGATAGATATGATGATATTAAATCAAGGGAACTGTTTGAGAAACCCATGTATGTGAGGATTTTGAGAAAAATGGAATGATCGAGACAGTCAAAAGCTTTAGAGAAGTCGAGCAAAACTAATATAGTTACTTCTCCTTTGTCTGAGGCTGTAAGTATGTCATTGGAGATTTTTAACAGGGCAGTGTCACAACTATAATTTTTTCTAAAACCAGACTGTACTTCAGGTAATAAGTTATTAGAAGAGATAAATTCTGTCATTTGATTAAACATTATTTTTTCAAGGATTTTTGATACAGTAGGATTAATACTTATGGGGCGGAGATCATTAAGAGTACATGGAGATGATATCTTTGGTACAGAAATTACCAAAGCATGCTTCCATTGAGACGGAAATATTGATTGAAGAATACAACTATTTATGATATTAGTCAAATAAGGTATTATTACAGGACTACAAATTTTTAGGACGTCTATATTGATTTTATCAGACCCCACACTTTTGGTCTTGATAGCATTCACAATATCAATAATATCACTAGTGTCAGTCATCTTAAAAACGAAGGTATCGTTACAAGCATTACCGCTATAGAGGGTATTTAAAAAATTATGGTCGAAGTTTACATTAGGTCTACTTGTGATGAAATGTTGGTTCAATAAATTAACATTATTCAGGTAGTCAGGAATACAGTAAGACCTTCTCGAATTGATCGATAATGATTTCATTTTCTTCCAAAGGATTGATGTATCACTGGTTCTTACAGTATACTCAAAATATGCTCTCTTTTCATTTCTTAATGCGGTCGTAGTGAAGTTTTTAAGCTGGCAATAATATTCTTTTTCCACTGTGTAATCAGACCCACGACGAATTTTATATTGTAACTTTGATTTAGCTTTGTTGCGTAGATTGATTAGGAACTTAACATTATCAGTTATCCATGGTAACTTAGGTTTACGGAAACTAAGGATACGTTCAGGAGCAAAGGAATTTAGAAGGTCAAGTATTGTATTGTTGAAAATCATTACTTTATCATCGACATGTTCAACGGAGTAAATTAACCGTATAGGCGAGTTAATGAGGCAATTATGAAAAGACGGTATATGGATACTACTGAGGGATCTAACTTTTAGAATCCGAGGCATGACATGGTTTGTTTTAACATCCAGATAAGCAAAAATTACATCGTGGTCGGAGAAATCACAGTGCAAGACACCGGACTCTACGACAAATGAAATATCCGAAACCATGATTAAATCAATGACACTGGATGATGTCAATGTAATTCGAGTCGGTGAGTCGATTAATTGTACAAGGTTTAAGGATTCCAGTAGATTATCAAATTCATTTACATTAGCGTTATTTGAATCAGCGATATTAAAGTTAAAGTCTCCCATAATACACACTTTTTGTGAGATATTGTAAAATGAAATAATGGAATTCTCGAGGTTATCTAAAAAATAGTCAGCGTCAATACTAGGAGATCTATAAATAACACCAACGATCATCGAGCCATCACAAACTTTAATAGATATCCACAGCTGCTCTATATTATGATTTGTGTTAATTAAATTAAACTTTATGTTCGACCTTACATACATAGCAACGCCTCCCCCTCTCGTGACCCGATCTCTGCGGATGAAATTAAAATTTTCAATTGTTGATATATCATCAGATATTGACGCATTTAGCCAGGTCTCCGTAATGAGAATTACATCAAAAATGTTATCAATCAGAAAATGTTTAAGTTCTGTTATTTTAGGTAACAATGATCTAATGTTCAAATGCATAATCCTCATTTTGATGAATTAACACTTATTTACGAAAAACTGTGGTTCCGATTTATAAAAAGAAATATATAAGCAGCAGGTAAACAGCGTACCGTACAAAATAAAACAACACAAAAAAGTTCGAAATAAAATAAAATATAAAAATAATTTCTTCCGCTATACAGAAATACAGCTATGGATGCTTTTAATAGAGGTGAGATCAAGCAGCAACAGCTTAAATTGGATTTATTTTTTCGAAGTCCGAATAATTTGTTATTTTGAAAATTTTATCCCTTACTTTAGTGAAAATGTTTCCTTCATTAGACCAGACAGTTCCACATCTTTTCTGCACTTCCATCATCAATGAATGCCTTTTCGCAGTTAGATCTTCTCTTACAACAATTTTCGTACCCTTAAATTTACGTTTGTTATTGTAGACTTTATGTTTCGTGTTGCGGCTGCAGAACTTGATGATGACGATAAACTGATGATAAACTGATCACCGGTTAATCAGCTATTCCAGCACCATATAGCAACCCCTCTTCTTCTTCAAACGCATCATTTCGGGCTTACATCTCCTCTTGACGACCTTTCCGAGCTTCCTTGGTCTCCAACGAGCTGCGCGTATTCTGTCTTTTCACGCGCTGCTCCCCGGCATGTTCCATGTTCCAGGCAAAATTGAAGCTCTGCGAGCCAACTATGAGTTTTATTTCGTCCATCAGCATTAGAAGGGCTGAATTTCCTTCATTAAATAACGAAGTAGCCAAGAATACTGCAATCTCGACTATTATCAGGCCAGCATGTAGGTGCTTTGGAGCCAATCACCAAACGGTCGAATTTTATTATCCCGTAGTACATGGGTATTGCGCCAGGCACTAAATAAGGGACTACATGAGCGAGCGGTCCGTTGTAATTACCGCGCGCTTCGACGGCGAGCGACGGGCGGTCACTTAAGTGTTAGCATCAGAACTAGTCGGAATTTTACTATGGAATTTTGGCGGCATATTTTTGAATAGTTTTACTAACAATTTATGAAATAGAAAAAAAAATGACCGGTCTAAATTGGTTTCCCCCCTTAAATGCCCCACATTATTTACAATTATTAGAAAATCAAGTAAGTAATTTTTTGCACGAACTTTGGTTCCAACAAGGCTCCTCCATCCATAGTACCGTAAACGTTAGAGTACTCCTTAAAAATATGTTTAATGGCAAGGTTATTCACAGGTATTAAGATATTTTTTGACCTCCCTGGTCTCCTGATTTAACTCCACTGGACTTTTTTTATGGGGTTACTTAAAACAGCAGGTTTATCAGCGAGATAGAATAGAATAGATGTTTGTTTATGGATTTTCCTATATCTAAAATAAATAATTATTATGCATTCATTACGTATTTAAATTGCAAGATTGTTCAAAAACATTAACAAATGGAAAGGTCATCATATTTTTTTACAGATAAGAGAGATACATTCAGTATTGGAATTTACAACAACAAATAGTTTATAATGTAAAATGTAAATAATCACCAAACTTTAATTTTTATGCTAAATTGCTGTAATTGCATATTTGAATATAACTTGTAATTCAAAATAACTGATGATTGCATTTTTTCACAAAACCAATAATAAAAAAAAATCCATATAGTTCCTACTTAAGGGGTAAAACCAGGATTTTTTTTCTTCGCTCTAACGATACTTCATCATAAAAATAATATGCCATTTGAATTATAGTGGAAAAAGAATGTTAAAAGGTTTAATTATCGAAGTTATCACGGCATTCCTGCAGACGCTGCAAACCTACGACCTCGCATTCGGAGAAGCGCGCCGTGACCATGAATCCTATAGGATCAGCATTTTAGCATTGTATATAATCTAAGCGTTCGTTCAATAGCTTTAAGTTTACATTAATATTCGTAACTGTACGTTTCAATCTGTGTGTAGTAAATAAAATTGTTTTTAAAAAACCCGTTTACCGTAAAGTAAACATATTTGGCGCAGTCGGTAGGATCCCTGTTACACGATAACGAAATTTCGTGATTGTTTTTAAACAATTTAAATAACAGAAGAACCTTTTGAAAAAACAATCAACTACAAATTCCTGGACGCCAGAAAATTCGAGGAAGGCTCACTGAGAATCCAAGAACCGACAAAGTCACTACAAAGGAATTACAGAAAAAACTGAAACTGGTAAAACACCGATCCAAGGAAGGCTCACTGAGAATCCACGGTTCGAAAACCCGAAAAAGGAATCCACTACGGAGAAAATAAATCAAGAAACCGACTTCACTTCAGAAGTCCAATGTTCTTGATACTCATGTAAGTGCATTCACAATTTTTTGAACGCTTCATGATACTGATTGCAATATTTTTGTATTCTTCACATTCATTTTGTACGAAAAACAAAACTTTTCCATAGTATAAAAACTATAATTTTACGTGTAATGAAACACGAATATTGAATTAAATAATAAAATATAATTTTATGTGTAACGAAACACAATATATTAACCTGAATAATAAAACTAAACTAAATAATAAAATATAATACTTTGAATTAAACCGAATAATAATTTTGTGTAAAACACAACTTAATAAAATTTGTATAAAACAATAATAATATAACATGGCAACTCCAGTCATTCAGCCAGAGGTGCTACAAGCCCCGAATGTCCCAAATGTACCAGCCCTAAAGAAAGACTATTTCGATATGATCTCTGAATATAAAGGTGAACTAGAATACTACCCCGTTTTATATCAACGTGCGAAGCTTTGATAGACAGATTTTATGATCGCGTAAATTTAAATAATTTCCAAAACTTGTATTTAGTAAATGGTATAATATCCAAAATTAAAGGCGATGCCGCCATATCAGTCGAACGAAAACCTTTTCAACCTCAATTTCGAGTTAGAGAAGAACTACATACCCTAGAACCAGAAAATCCAACAAAACAATTAGAAACAATCGAATTCGGATCAAACGAAGACCATCTTAATTACGACCAAGATTTCCCTTATTTCGAAGAAGAAATAAGCAATGACCAAGATATTGACCAAAATTCAGTATATTTCCATTCCATAGTTATTTCGATATGTTAATAAGTAACGACCATCTAAAGTTTCTTCAAGCAGAAATTAAATATGAGGAAAACTCAATTAAATTAGCAAACACAATTCACCCTCTCAAACAATCTAATACCGAGTAAATGAATAATATATCTGTTAATTGTATAGAAAATAACATAAATAAATATATATAAATATCCGATTAAATAATCTAAACACAGAAGAATGATTAAGTAATGCACAGTTAGATTCAATTAAACAAGGCAAAATTCTTACAAAAAGAAGTTAAATATTTAGTACACGTAATCATTCCTAATGGCCTATTACCAAACCCTGATAAAATTACTGCAATAAAAAATTCAAAAATACCCACTACAGCAAAACAAATAAAGTCACTTTTAGGATTGCCCGGTTATTATAGAAAATTTATAAAAGATTTTGCTAAAATTACAAAACCAATGACACAGTGTCTAAAGAAAGGACAGACGATTGGTATAAAAAAATACCGAATATATCAAAAGTTTTGAATTATGTAAAAATATCTTAACTAATGAACCAATTCTATAATATCCCGATTTTACAAAAACATTCAATTTAACAACCGATGCATCCGACGTAGCATTAGGTGCCGTTCTATCACAAGGCATAATAGGTAAAGATTTACCAAACCCCTATGCAAGTCGTACACTAAACGAGCATGAAAAAATTACTCCACAATTGAAAAGGAATTACTAGCAATTGTGTGGGCTTGTAAATACTTCAAACCTTATTTATTTGGAAGACATTTTAAAATTATAACTGATCACAGACCCCTTACATGGCTCATGTCTGTTAAAGAACCCAATTCTAAAAGTTTAAAAAAACTAAAATTCAAACTTAAGTACGGTGCGATAGATAAATTAAAAAACCAAAACAAAAACGCTATAAAAGTTCCATTTATTATGTCGAATCAACGATACATTTATTATCTAGTCACAAAAGAATTATTTCATGATAAACCATCATATAAAAATATTTTCAAAACTTTATTGAATCTAATGCAATTGTTAATATTACACAAAGTAAAGAAATTAGCCATACCAAAAATATGTTGTGGTTTAGATAAGAAAAATTGGTTAAAAGTAAAAAGAATTATACAACACATATTTTCTGAGCCAGAAATAGAAATTAAAAATAAAAAGAAGCAAACCCCAATTTTCGATTATATGAAAGAATTTAACTAAAATATAGATAAAAACGAATCAACAAATCGACCCAAACGAACAAAAAAACACCAATAACACAACACACAAGTGTAGAAAACCCAAATCTTACTATACAAATCACAGACGAATGTTTGAACAAAGCGAAAAACCAAATAATAATATCCCTAGTAGAACATTCGCCATCGAAACCCAAAATTAATACATTGTTCGATACAAAACAAAGGCTTGATGTTCAATTTAGCAAATACGAAATGGAACAAGAAGTAATTAAATTTGTAAAAGAATTTATAACACCAAAAGTACTATATACTCTATAGTTCAAATATTTAGCCGAATAATGCAGACACATTTTAAGTACTCGGAAATAAATATCAGAATGACTAATGTACTATTAAAAGACGTATTAACCAAAGACGAGCAAATAACTCTAATAGAAACATATCATACTAGCAAAACTAATCATCGCGGTATACAAGAAACAGAATCTAAATTACAAAGAGAATATTATTGGCCCAATATGAGACAGAGTATCACAGATTATATTAATGATTGCGAAATCTGTAATATCGCACAGTACGAAAGGAACCCCAAATTTTAATAAAAATCTAAAAGATCCAATCCCTGAACTTCTCGTACTCGTAAAAAATAGACAGTATGGAAAAAATAAAAACAAATATCAAAGAGAACAGATATTAAAGCGAAATTTAGACCAAAAACATATTATAACTGAATCTAACAAGAAAATACATATTGACAATGTTCGAAAACCTAAAGTTAAAAGCAAATTGTCCTCTTTACAGATCCCTGGTACTAGTAGCTCATGGAACTAAAATAAGAAACATTACATATCCGGACTACTACCAATAAGATTAGGTACCGCAAGTAGAACCCTTAAATTATGAATTTAATAAAATAAATGATCATTATAATAAACTGTACGAGACTATCAAGAATAATACGATCGTGCTACAAAATGTTAATAACTATGACAATTTCCTAAGAGCATTACAAATCCAAATACATGGAAAACTTGAACATGTATTGGTATATCAAAACAAAACTCATATCAGAAATAAGCGAGAAGTAATAAAATTTATCACAGGTAATCTAGATAACAACGACGAAGAAAGGATTAACAAAGTTCTAACAAAATTAGAATCTAATCAAAAACTATTGCAAGACCAAATAAAAGACCAATACTCTATTAGTACCGAATTACTGAACGAATTTAATGACACGGTAAACAGAATTTGAAGTAACGAAATCCTTTTGAAAAGTAGAATTTTACAGCTAAACGCAATGTTAAATAAAGAAATGGATTTTATCAATTTATTAATATACAAGGAAATATATAAGCAATTAATCTTGTTATTACAACAAATTCTAAACGTGTTAAACGATTTAGAAAATTCATTAACTTTTTGTCAAAAACGTATTATGCACCCAAGCATCATAAATTCATATGATCTATTTAACGAGCTAACTAAAATCCAAAATTATTATAAAAACAAACTACCCTTTAAAGTCAAGTATGAGAATATAATGTTATATGAACGCACAATCGAAATCGATTGTATATTAAAAAACAATCAAATAATATATTTTCTGCACGTTCCGATAGAACAAAAAACACATTATACTCTCTTCAAACTACAACCATTACCTACCTTGAATAATCATAATGACTTAAAGACTTATTACACATTAATCCCTAAAAGTTATTACCTACTGCAATCAAAACATGAAATTGTGCCGCTAAAGAGTGAATGTCACAAACAAAATATATATCATTGTCGTAGCCAATTAATTCTACCCATTTCGACACCTTGTGGAATGAATATCATTCTTAATAAACCCTTAAAAAACTGAACGTACACGGAAATCTATGAAGCGACGAATCAAATCTCTTATATTGAATCAACAAATCAATAATTGATTTTCTTTAATACAAAAGATACTTTCACTACAAACTGTTCTTCAATTCAAGAACAAGAGAATCTACAAGGCATATACTTAAAGGAATCGCAACAATGCTCTATAATATATAACGATCAAGCGTTAGAAGTTAATGGGAACCCCGATAGTTTATGATATAAATCATCCTATGGAAAAACTCCGACGGAATAATATGAGTATCCCATTGGAATCCTTATATTTAAAAGAAATACTGCGATCGCCAATAATCCCAATAAACACAACAATGGTTGTCCATCGGGACGGTAAACTTTTACCGGGTGTTTTAAAAAATGAACAATGTGAGCGAATAGCTATTGCTATTTCATATGGCGAAAAGGAACAGCTGCTGGGAGTTCCTGTAACAGCAAACAGCTCTGGAGAGGAGCAAGCCGTAGCTGTATATGAATGCTTAAATGAATGGGGTCTTCCCAACACCGTCAAGGCGATGTGCTTCGACATTACAGCATCCAACACGGGAAGACTAAAAGGAGCATGCGTCATATTGGAGCAAATGTTAGGAAGAGAATTGTTATAGCTAGCTTGTCACCATATCTTAGAAATTCTGTTAACAGGTATCAGTGACAATCTAATACAAAAGCAAATTAACTGAGAGCCACCCCAGAGATGACTACAAGGAGCTATTGCAAGTTGGTTCTCGTATTTGTTGGAAAACTAGACGGTAATGTTGTGGGTTTTAGAACTCCAGGAGCCATTCATCACGCTAGGTGGGTGGCAAAGGCTATTTACTGCTTAAAAATGTTCATTTTTCGTCGTCAATTTAAGATGTCTAAAGAAGAAGAAAGTTCTGTGCGTGCCATTTCTGTTTTCCTACTTAAAATGTATTGTAAAGCGTGGTTCAATGCTCCAAAAGCTTGCACCAAAGCAAGATTTAGGTATTTTGCGTAGTCTGTTAGACTATAAATAATGTGACAACAATATTGCAGAAATAGCCCTGACCAAATTTTCGAACCATTTGTGGTATTTGAATGCAGAGTTGGTGGGATTATCTTTTTTTGATCCCACCATCACATACGATGAAAAGTTGTTAATGGCTAATAAATTGCTCAATATCACAGATGAACCATCAGAGCACGCTAGGGCTGCAAATCCTAAAGTTAGGAAAGAAAAATTAAAAGAGGTAGTTGATGGAGGATTCGTAAATTTACTTACCAAAGAAACGTTTACGTTCTTTGACCGATTTAATATAAAAACAGATTTCCTAAGACAACATCCAAATACCTGGCCTCAAAATAATGACTTTCAAGAAGGAGTGAAAATTGTCAAAACATTAAATGTAGTTAATGATATGGCTGAGCGTGGTGTTAAATTAATAACCGACTTTAACAACCTTCTGACAAAAGATGAAGGCCAAAACCAATATGTCCTGCAAGTTGTATGCAAATGCCGAGCATTATATCCTGACGTTTCAAAAACTAGTTTAACAAAAGCTCTAGAATAGATTAGATAACTATGTAAAATTATCAACTCACGTAGGTACTACGTCTGTATCTATTTTGTATGTTTTATACACCTGATATATATATTTTAAAATAAAAAATGTCATTAGACTTATCAGTATTACTTGTTTTTTTTTATTATATTTATACTTTAAACTCAAAAATATACCAAAAAAGCAAAATTTATCACAACACAACAACAAAATATGCGAAGTATGCTCGTAGTGACCACGTCACGTTTTTGGGGCTAAAGGCTGTTGTAACTCTGTTTGACTTAAAATAACAACAATTATATATAGAATATAAATTTTGAAGAACAACATTAGCTTTCTTTTGAAATATTAAGCGTCTTTGTATTATTTACCGTTCTGGAGTTATGGCTCCATATGTCAGCTTTTTCGCAAAATTTGGATTTTTTTAAACTTTGACCGACGAGCGGCACGGGTTAACGTCGTTTAATCGAGCTCAAATTTCGGCTATCTCAATATCTGGAAAGGGCAATCGTTTTGTGGTGTCCAGACGAACAAAATTCCGACATTCCCCCCCCCCCCCCCTCTATTAGATCCGGTCACGCTAGTACTCATAGACACTTCATGAAATACTGTATAAAAAAAATTCGACAAGATTTTCACCGTACTTCTGTAAAAAAAATCCTAAAATTGTCCTTTCATTTTGACGCGCATGGTGGCCTTACCCCTTAAGCTAAAGCTTAACAGTAATCCTAGTTCAATGACATATATGCGTATTTATTTCTCCGCTGTATTAAGCGGCATTTATTTCGAGTTTAAGGTACACTAAACTCGATGTACGGTTCATTAAGTAAAGCTTCACTTACTTCGCGAGGATTCCTGTGCGCATGTGCAGTGACATGATCATAAAGAAAAATGTAACGTGTAAAAACCTGTTTTGTTTGGTTTATAGTTTGTACTGGTTCTCTTTAATTTCCGTAAATTGAGCAATGGATAATTTTACATCAGATTATGGCAGCGACGATGAAGAAGTGATTGCGTTGGTTGAACGATTAGGTAGACCGAGAACGCAAAGGGTGTATCGAAATCGAACGGATCATTTGAATATGTTGGACCATATTGAATTCCATCACCGATTTCTTTTATCTAAGAGTGATGAACAATTTGTTGAATTTGATTGGAGATGACATTAAGTCGCCAACATAATGGTAATACTTAAATAAGTAGATAAGTACTTGTAACTGATATTTAAGGAATCGAGCAGTTACACCTATCCAAATGATATCAACAATTCGTTTCCTGCCTTCTGGAGGCATGCTGATTTGTGTAGGAGACTTCATTGGAATTCATAAGACATCAGGAACAGGAAAATGCATTTGGCTAGTGCTACAAGCCATTTGCAGATTGAAGAATAGTTTTTAAAAATTTCCGAATAACATTGAAGGACATCCAAAGTATTCAAACATTTTTTTTTTGAAATTGCAATATGTCCGACAGTTATAGGAGCTCTAGACTGCACGCATATAAGAATTCCATCACCCGTTAAAAGGTAAATAATAATAATGCAATATTATATAACTGTACTTTATTTTCAGGTGGTGATGAATGCGGAAACGTATAGAAACCGAAATGCAAGTCTTTTCTATCAATGTACAAGCCACGTATAGAATTGCAATTTTTGAATAGTAGCACGTTGGCCAGGATCTGCGCATGAGTCTCGAATATACCAAAATTCAAGGATTCAGGAAGGTATTGAAAATGACAATTTTGGTGATGGTGTACTTGTCGCTGATAGTGGATATGCCTTAACAAAACCTTGCATTACTCCCATGTATGACCCACATACTCGGGATGAAAATTTATTCAATGAATCAATTATACGAACGAGAAATGTCATTGAAAGGGCGTTTGGAGTGTGGAAGCGTCGTTTTCCAATTCTGGTGACCGAAATTAATTTAGATTCCAGAAAACACAGTGCTGCATTGTTGCTGCCGCCACCTCTTACGGAAGAATTGGAAGCAGCTGTTATTTTTGTTAATACCGTGCGGAGGGAGGGAGGGATAGTATTCTAAGTAGTACTAATATGGATGGATTCTAAGATTAAACGTTTTGATAAATTATGTTGTCTATCTATTATTTTAGGATTGAGAAAATCAAAAGTGTGTTTATATTTAAGCGCATGTGAACATATGAACACATCCGATTTCTTTGGATGTTATTTATTATTTACCAACTTACCACATGAATTGATACTCACTACGATACAAGAAGAATGGAACAACATACAACCATACACATTAATTGACTTACCCACTTTCATAAGAATTCTCCGTTTCTTATTTAATACTAGTTATTTTGCCCAAGGTGATTCTTTCTTTTATCAAAATTGTGGTCCCCCTATGGGTCACCCATGTTCACCTGTTAGCGTCATTAGTTATGAACAAACTATTAAACTCCATAATTCCTACATTACCTTTCGTCCCTCCTTTTATATATATTTATGTTGACGATATTTGTATGTCCATTCCCCAATCACAAGTGGATAGTATTCTAAATGTGTTTAATGGTTGTCATACACAACTTCAATTTATCTTGGAAATAGAAAATAGCAATCAACTGAATTTCCTGGATGTCACTATCATTAGGAATAATGATAAATCACTTTCTACGAAATGGTACTCAAAACCTACGAGTTCTGGTAGAACATTGAATTTCTTATCACAACATCCTATTAGACAAAAAAATGAATACCATATTGGCTTTATACAATAGAATGAATAAATTAAGTTGTAGTAAATTTCAATCAGATAATAAAAGAATTATCCATGACATATGAATAGCTAATAATTACCCCAAAATTTATCAATAAATTTTTTTATTCTTTGATTTATCCCTCTGTTTCTAAATCTAACATTCAAACATCACTCTCAAAAAAATTCTTCTCTTTCCCTTATATTTTTGGTTTGTCAGAACAATTGAAAAAAAAATTAACTATTGATTTTGACAGTTTGACGTTCTATAATACCAAGGTAGTTGGGAGATTGTACGCAAAATTAAAAACAAAAACACCGACTTTATTGGAGTCTAACTTGGTTTATAGTTTCCAATGCAATGACTGCAAAGTTTTCTATATAGGTCAAACTAAACAATATTTAAAAAAGGATTCAAAACCATAGACAAGATTGTAAAAGTATAATAAATAAGGAAAAAAAATCGGATGTTACAGCGTTATGTTCACATGCGTTTAAATATAAACACACTTTTGATTTTCTCAATCCTAAAATAATAGATATACAACATAATTTATCAAAACGTTTAATCTTAGAATCCATCCATATTAGTACTACTAAGAATACATGTAACATTAAAAATGATAATTCATTGATGTCCACCACGTATAATAATTTATTAAATTAACTGTTCACGCAGTCGGTTGGTCCCACCTGTGTTTTCGTATTTTTACTTATATTTTGCTCAATCCTTATCGCGGTTTGTAGCCTTGTCATAGCGTTTAGTCGGTTCCCGTTATTTGCATTTAAGGAAAATATTTTCTTTTCCGTCTGTACGCACATTGAGAAAGTTATTGACAAAGATTCCATTTTTGCCAGGAATTAATCGTGCAGTATTCGATAAATTAAAAGAAAGTGTAGCTTCTTTACCGGTAAAAGATAGGTATTGCACTATAATATTTGACGAGATGTCAATACAGCAGGGACTACACTGCGATAAATCCAAAAACTGTGTTTTTCAATCGTTTGGAAAGGATCGGTCATGTAAATTTGCAGATAATGCTTATAGTTTCTCATTCAAGGGTTATATCGTAAATGGAAGCAGCCACTAGCGTTTGGACTTTGTGAAGGAAGCACGTCAACTTTTCAGTTAATGGCTTTTATTAAAGAAATTATTCAATGTGTAAAATCCTGCGATTTAATACCCCTAAAACTGTTTGCGACCAAGGTGCATCCAATAGATCTGTAATAAACATGTTGCTTAAAGAAACTCTCGAACTCTATAGGAATGCAAATTATTTGGATTCGAAATAGACGGCACAGAAATAGTTCCTCTTTTTGATAATTCACATTTATTGAAATGCATTAGGAACAATCTTCTAACAAAAGACCTGTTGTACGTGCAGAATGTATTACATAAAAAAGCTCCATGGTAACCATGTACAACTGGGGTAAACCTACACAGTATTTTAATATATTTACAAAATTATCTGACTACCAGTGTTCCGGATTTCATTGAATTAGTTTAGTTAGCAACAGTCGCCTGGCGAGTTCGCACTAATTTGTTAATCATACATTCATTTTGGGTTGTCAACGAAAATAAAACGAGTTTTGTTTTTTGGTTTTACTCGAAAACTGTGTTTCAATTTCCTCCGGAGAAACCTTACTACTAATACAAGACAACCAGGGAAAATTAGTAGAATGAAAGTAAAATGTTGTACGCAAGTCTTCAGTCAGCCTGTTGGGAAGGTCATGCAATTTTTGATTGATTCTGGTGAGTATTTGATAAACACTAAAAGAAAATCATAAATTGACTGTAGTAATAGCATATATTCACTTCACATTTCAGGATGGCCCATTCTTCCTAAAGAAGCCTCGATAAACTCTTTTGACAGTTGCAATGGCACCAGAAAATTTCCACAACAAGGTCATGAATTACGTTCCAGAATTAGTGCAAATTCCCCACATCACGACTTCTGGAATGAATCGAAAATTGTATTGAGAAGCATGACATTTAAATGCAAAGACAGCCAGAAAATGTCAAAACCACCATCGTTAGCAAATTTGATTCATATCATTACTGGACTGAACTATTTATGGAAAAAATTAATTGAATTTTTTTTCTGTTGTATTCGTATTTGTATGCCATGATATGCGGAACATAAATTCGACATGTAATGGATTTATAAATTCTTTTAAAACGCTAACAATAAACAACTTTATGTCGTATACATCAAAATTGTCCAATTGTGAAGATGGCTGCTCAGATGGTATCCTGGATAATCTTCACCGTTTTATCACAAGTGATACCTATTCTGAGCAATTATCAACTAGCAATATTATTCTTGGTATCACTATAATACCAACACGGATTCCGATATTTGGAGGCTTATATTGCTGGGTATATTAGTCGAAAGTTATTTGCGGAAGTAGGACAATGTGATGTATGCCTAAACAACTTGACTACTTCTACCGAACAGGAACATCACATAATGATCCGTGCAAGACAGTATACCACCAAGAGGGCTGCTGCTACCATCGACAAAATGTATGCACATTTTTCACAGCTGCAGTAAAGAAATCGCAGAACTGCTACCGAAATTTTCCTTAAGGGGGGAAACCAGTTTAGACGGGTCAAAAAATCGACATTTTTTTATTTCATAAATTGTTAGTAAAACTATTCAAGAATATCTCGCAAAAATTTCAAAGAAAAATTCCGACTAGTTCCGATGCTATGGGCACTTAAGTGACCGCCAGTCGCTCGGCGGTGAAGCGCGCGGTAATTAGCATGTATACCCTTATTCAGTGCCTTGCTCAATACCCCTGTACTACGGGATAATAAAATTCGACCGTTTAGTGATTGGCTCTAAAGCAACTACATGCTGGCCTGAAAATAGTTGAGATTTCAGTATTCTTGGCTACTGCGTTATTTAATGAAGGAAATTCAGCCCTTCTAATGCGAATGGATGAATCAAAACTCGTAGTTGGTTCGCAGAGCTTCAATTTTGCCGGGAACATGGAACATGCCGAGGAGCAGCGCGTGAAAAGACTGAATAGGCGCAGCTCGTGGGAGACCAAGGAAGCTCAGAAAGCTCGTCAAGACGAGATGCAAGCCCGATATGATGCGTTTGAAGAAGAGGGGTTGCTATATGGTGCTGAAATAGCTGATTAACCGGTGATCAGTTTATATAATTAATTACTACCTTAAATTTATCGTGTTCGCTACATTTGTTTTTAAACGCGTTTTTCTCGAAACTAGTATTTTTCAGTTGTAGCTCAAAAAGTTATTGATCAATCGTTCTGAAAATTTGTGTGGATATTCTTTATTCAATTACAATCTATATGAACCTAACTCTGGGATGATATTATTATTAGAAATATTTTTTTTAGTGCAAAAAAGGTGAAAAAACATGGTATAAAAACATGACATCTTGTTCAAACACCTCAAATACATGCAATTTTCAACATTTTTGATCATATTTAGGTTCATATTCTTAGGAAATATGTCGTTAACGAAGAAAAAAAATTGTAATGATGGCAGATAAAAAATGTGACTTTAGGAATGCCCACCAGCAAAACACGCGGATGGCGATTGTCCATGAACAGCAGCTTCTAACTCCATTGTTTCCGGCGGAAATGATTTGAAAAAATCCGCGGTGGTCCGCACGAAACTTACTTATACTTGGTTATACTACGTTTTTCGAAAAAACTTTTCAAGTGAAAGTTGTTTAAAATATCAATATCTATAATTTATGTAAGAATATTTTTTTCCGTAACGTGTAGCGTTTTCGAGATATGGAAAAATGTGATAAGAGTAAACCATCACTTCCGGTTGAGTGATTGCGTTCAAAATAGGACGTTTTCCTCCTTGCTACATACAAATGTTAAATTTAAAGTTTCAGAGCTCTAGCTATAATCGTTTGGACGCTAGAGCGCGCACAGACACACACAGAGACACACACACAGACGTCATTCCGAAAATAGTCAGAAACGATTCAGGGGACCTCAAAACGCGAAAAACAACAATTTCGGCCTCCTAAACTGGTTTCCCCCCTTAAGTGATAATAATAGTCAGGTCATTTTACAAAATGTGCCTGACAGTACAAATTTCCATGATTTGGCTTGCAAAGATCACCCAAATTTACAAAAAAGGTTTCTTGCGCCGATAATAAACCTGATGGTATGGACAAAATATATAAATAAAATATTAAATGGTTCTTATAGACGGTTTAAACCAGTTGCTTAAACAGATTTCATCAATAAATAAATGTGTATGCACTTGGGAATATATGTAATTAGTTTTTCAGTCAAACTTCCCTACCAACACACAAACGCCTCACAAACGATTTCTGAATGAATACTGGTTGCGGCGGTATCATCCGTTCGGTTCTCTAACGGCGCGAACGGATCGTGTTGCTCTTGAAAGTCCGAAAACGCTCCGGAACCGTTGGGAGGCGGTTCGGGTCGACGGAGCGAGCAGCAGCCGGCCGGCGCACTACAAACTACTAGCGATGGGAATACCAGTTCCTCTTCTGGAGCGTTAGGCCTACTGTCCACTAAGGCGTCATTTGACGAATGCATGCCAACTACAAATGACGACAGGCGTAATTTGCATCTTAGATCAACAAAATTGGCCGCCATTTTTTACAAAAAGCCATGTTTACGGCTGGCAATACGCTTTTGTAGTGGCAGGCTGCCGCACGAGCTTCATGACGAACGCATGACGATACGCAAATGCGACGATGACGCCTCGTGGACACAGTTTCGTCGCTTTCTACCTAAAATGCAAGCAAGCGTAAAATGACTGTGTCGTGCGTATAACGTGCGGCTACGTGGACAGTAGGCCTTACATTCGCGACCGCTCCTGAAAAATACCGCTCCAAAGTAACGTTACATTGGAACGAAATGAATGTCGCAGAGGAGCGGCCAGCTAGGCAACTTGCACAAACACATGCCATAAGAGTTGTATCCGTACTCGGGCACAGATCTTATGTAAATAACAACTCGTGTATATATTTACGTATTTACTAATATTTTGTGGCAAACTTTGTCTGATCGGAGACCCAGATGACAGTACATTGATGATGATACAGTTGTGTTAACATTTCACACAGTTGTTTTTCCGTATCAGAAGTTATACCGTCAATTAAATTAGTATCAAAATCGTGTACATTTTTAAATATAAAATTGTTTTCTATTCAATAATGTATTATATTTAAAATTTCTTCCTATTAGTATGGTTGTTTCCATATTTGGATCATTGCTCACTAAAATTTTTAGTATTTTAGCATCTCCAATTTCTACGATATATTCACATATTCTTGTAATTCTTTAATAGGTACGTAGATTAAATTTATTTAATAAATATCTTTTATTAGAGAAGACTCAATTCCCGTGTCGACGAAAGCTTTGCATTTGTTGTTATTTAAGTATCTTTGTAAAATTTTAAAGCACGGTTCTGTTGGATCATTTTTACGTAGTCTCGTCATTATTGATTGATTTCGCTTGAAATATTTTTTAAAACAGTTAAATCTATATGTCAAATTGCCCGACAAAAATTGCAGTATTTATTACGATGTTTCCCTTTTTTTATGATTGGATTCGCCGTACAAAATAATTTTTTTGCGGTAGATATTTTTGTTCATTTGCGAAGGCTTATTATTTACGTTGTAAGTGCACCCCGGTGATTCACGATTTCCAGATTTGTACTTTTTATTTCGTATGTATGTGGCAAACACATATGGATTATTTATGCCAGATGCTCCCACAGCCGATGCGATTTGCGGTCTTTGTTCTAGATACGCGTGTCTGGGGGTGTTTACCATCCCCATTACTCATTGCGTGCCAGCACTAGTTTACTACTTTAGTTGTGAATTGGAATTCGGAATTAAGATTTAAATCTGTGTGTATAAAATTATTATAACTTGTGTAGTGCCATGGCCCCAAAGAAATCAGTAAAATCTTCTTTTATTTGGATTTATTTTCGAGAGAAATCAAAATCCGATAAAATAGCTATTCGTAATTTATGCAAACAAGAGTTAAGCTATAAATCAACATCTAATAATTTAAAAAAACACATGAATAGAAAGCACCCGTTGGTTAAATTGGACGTAAATAGAATGGAAAGCAGCACATTAACACATCCAGTAGATGAAAATATCGAAGTTGTAAGTCCAGTAGAAGAAATTTCATCTGAACCTCAACCATCTACATCTCGATAGAACCCCAACCAAGATGCGAAAACTGTCAAAAGATCAAATCCTAGTATGACACAAAGCACGGTTTATTCGTTTTTGCAGACCAAAATGGGAATTAGTGCTAGACAAAAAATTGATAACAATTTAATGTTACTATTCACACACGATTATCAACCATTTTCCGTAGTAGAAGACTACGGTTTCAAAAATTTTGTAGCTGCATTGAATCCGTCCTATCAGTTGCCATCTAGAAAGACAATAACGAATACCTTACTGCCTGCAGAATTCGAAGAAGTTTCCAACAACACAAGAAGCATAGTAAGTGAAATTAAATCTGTTACTCTGACTACTGATTGTTGGACGTCACGTAACACCGAAAATTATTTACCGGTCACTGCACATTTTATAACCAGTGACTTTAAAATGAAAAACATAATGTTAGATTGTGTGTTGTTTGGAGAGCACCATACAAGTTGTTTTTGGTGGCCCTGCAATTAAAATTTGAGGAATTATCTACTTCAGTCAAAAGTTTCGCTGAATCGCGCGATAGCCCCCTTTACGTCCGTCTAACCACTAAATTAGGCTGTGCATTAAGGCGAGCCAATCGCATGCTAGCCGCTGAACCCGAGCAAAGCGCTCAACGCACGGAAATATTGTTAGCCATTACTAATTGTGCGTCCCAGCTCGAATCTAAAGCCAAGAAAGCTAGTCGTCAAGGCTCAACCACCTGCCTAGCGCGCAGCACCCGAACTGACCACAGCTGACAAACTTAGCACATCCGATTCCGACGGATCTGATATTCCTTACCTCCTCTGCATTCGACCGCCCGTCAATTTTTTCCGCCGCAAGCATCAACTAGCGCCGGCTATGCCAAGCCAATTCCAACATCAGCCTGGAATTTGAAATTCTCGGGAGATAAAAGGGACCGTTAATGCTTTTCTAGAACGAGTCGAGGAGATATATCGTATGCTCAACTTTTTCAAACTGCTTTAGACCTGTTTTCTGGAAAAGCCCTAATTTGGTACCCTGCTAATCGCAAACGCTTGTCCTCTTGGACTGATTTAGTCACCGCATTGAGGGAAGAATTTCTTCCGTATGACTACGACGAAAAATTGCGCGATGAAATTAAGCATCGAACTCAAGGACCATACGAGTCCATGGGAATCTATACGGCCATTATGACCAGTATGTTCGGTCGCCTCTCTAATATCCCCCCAGAGTCCGAACAATTAAGGATTATTTTTCGTAACGTAACGCCTTTCTACCAACAACATCTCGCCCTTCAGAAAGTTAGGGACATTGACCATCTAGTTAAACATGGTAGACAATTGGAAGCTAAACGGGCTAACATCGAAGCCTTCGAGCCTCCCCGTCGTCGTAATGATACCTTGGAACCTGATCTTGCCTGTGTTTGGTACAATACCACCCCGTGTATCACTTGCAACAATATCACCTCGCGCACGAATGCAAACACGTCCGTCGACCGTACAGAATTCTCGGCCCGTACGTGGACTGTGTTGGAATTGCCAACAACCCAATCACCGCGCTGCTAACTGCCCGCAGCCGAAAACTCGAACGTTTTGCTACCGATGTGGTAACCCTGGAGTCACGTTCCGCTTATGCCCAAGGTGCAATTATCCAAAAAACTCACATGCGAGGCGTCTATCACCTCTTGAGAAAAAATCGACCTCAAGTGTCCCGATTTTAGACTTTATCTTAGCCCACGCTCAGGACGATGAACGTCCTTATCTGTCTGTTACCATTTATGACCAGGAGATAGTCGGTCTATTAGACTCTGGTGCGTCCAGAACCATTCTTGGAGGACCAGGTTGGAACCTGATCAAGTGTCATGGCCTGAAGCCCGAAGGAACTCCCGTCTCGTGTACCGTTGCCGATGGCACTAGAGTTCCAAGTATTGGAGATCTACTCCTGCACATCTCCGTACAAGGCAAGACCGCATTCATCCGTGTCCTAGTCATACCCTCTCTTCCTAACGCCCTTATCTTAGGGGCAGACTTTTGGATGAAAGTTGGGATCGTTCCAGACCTTCGTCAAGGTCTATGGAAATTTTCGAAATCCCCTGAATTCAGTTGCCTAGCGGTAAACGTTCATTCCAGTGTTGATCTGTCATTGGAAGATCAAACTGCCCTCGACGACTTGGTTAATGAGGTATTTTCCAAAATGGGAAATCAATTAGGCTGCACCCATCTAGTGGAACACGTCACCACCACCTATGCCCCCGCAGTAAAACGACGCTATTATCCCGTGTCTCCGATTGTGCAAAAGCACATCGACCTTGAGTTACGTTCCATGCTGGAACAAGGCATTGTCGAAAGATCAAACAGTGATTGGTCGTCCCCGATCCTCCTTCTCAAAAAGAAGGATGGAAGTTATCGCTTTTGTGTCGATTATCGACAATTGAATAAGGTCACCCGTCGTGACGCTTATCCCCTCCCTTATGTGTCTAATACCCTAGATAAACTCCGTGACGCCCGTTATCTCACCTCCCTGGATATAAAGTACGCGTACTGGCAAATCCCCGTGGCGGAATCGTCTCGCCAGTTTACCGCTTTTACCGTGGACTTTTCCAATTTAGACGCATGCCGTTCGGCCTGCATAACGCCCCTGCCACTTGGAAGCGATTCATGGACAAAGTCATTGGCGCTGATCTTGAGCCTTTTATTTTTGTATACTTGGACGATGTAGTTATCGTGACTCAAACGTTTGGAGACCATATTCGTGTCGTAAAGGAAGTCTTCAAGAGACTTATGGAGGCTGGTCCGACATTGAATCGCGAGAAATGTCAATTCTGCAGACCCGAATTGAAGTACCTTGGTTATGTTGTTGATAAAGCCGGTCTACACGTAGACCCTGATAAGGTCGCCGCCATAATGCGCTTACCTGCGCCGACCAACGTTTCTGAAGTCCGCCGTGTCGTTGGAACCATATCGTGGTACCGCCGATTTGTCCCAAATTTTTTCATCGTCGCACCTCTTACTGCGCTGTTGTGTAAACGTAAGCCGTTTACGTGGACTGAGGATTGCGAAGAATCATTCGCGAAAATAAAACAGGTCTTGATTACCGCCCCTGTCTTAAGTTGCCCGAATTTCGATTTACCATTTTCTGTGCAAACCGACGCTTCTCAGTATGGAATTGGCGCCGTACTAGCCCAATACCACCCTGAGAAAAAGTTGTCTGTTACCTCAGCCGCTCACTCTCCCGTGCTGAGAGAAATTACTCGACTACGGAACGCGAATGTTTAGCTGTCCTTTTGGGTAGTGGAAAAGCTGCGCCCATATATAGAAGGAGCCAAATTTAAGGTCATCACTGACCACCATTCGTTAGTGTGGCTCCGCGAACTCAAAGAACCAACTGGTCGTCTAGTCCGTTGGCCTGTACGAATACAGCAATTTGATTTCGTCATTGAACACCGTAAAGGCAAGGATCACGTAGTCCCAGACGCTCTTTCCCGTGATGTTCCCATCATCGACTGTCTCAAAGCGCAAAACGAAATTCGTGATAAGTGGTACACCAACCTGCTTACCGCTGTACCACAGAATCCTCAAAAGTACCCCCAGTTCCAGGTGATGGAAGGTCGCCTGTATAAATCAGTAAGACCCCAGTACCCTCTTCTCGCTTCGCCTATCATTGGAAACGTGTCGTCTCCAAAGACGTACGCCCCGAAGTTCTGCACCGCTTTCACGACGAACCACTCTCAGCACACGGGAGTGTACAAGACTTTCCACCGAATTCGTGAACATTTTTATTGGCCCGCTATGCGTGCAGACATAGGCAAATATATCCGAGAATGCCCAAGGTGTCTACGTCATAAGCCGCTTCAAAAACGCCCTGTTGGCTTTATGATGGGTCGTCCAAATATTTCGCGACCCTAGGAAACCATAAGTACTGATTCAATGGGACCGCTACCCCGTATCTCTGGAGGCCACGCTTATATCCTAGTGATATGCGACTTGTTTAGCAAATTTTCGGTTCCCGCTTCGAACAGCTACTGCCAGCGCAGTCGGCAGACTTATTGATGAGAACGTATTCTTACTATTCGGAGTTCCTCGCCGCATCATCTGCGATAACAGTGTACAGTTCCGTAGTCATATATTCCGGAAATTGGCCCAACAATACTCGGTAGAAATATCCTACACCGCGAACTACCACCCGCAAGCGAATCCCACCGAACGCGTGAATCGCGTTATTAAAACTATGTTGGCATCTTACGTCTCGGACAACCATAGGTTGTGGGACAAATTACTCCCCAAAGTGGCATGCTGTATTCGAACGTCTGTTCACGAATCGACGAAACTAACTCATTTCGTCAACTTTGGCCGTGAAATGTGTTTATCTGGCAGTGCGCCAGTCCGCCCCGCGAAGAATGAAGAAGAGATGAATGAATCTCAGGAAGACCCCGTTTGTCGAGCGAAAGGCTTGACGCAGGTACACGACGATGTGCGCGTTAGGCTCAGGAAAGCCTATGAGAAAGGGAAAAAGTACTATGACCGCAGACGGAGACACGAAGAATATGTTCCCCACCAACCCGTAGGCCGGAGGAATTATGTTTCCTCCGACGTCGCTAAATATTATACGGCTAAGCTGGCGCCGAAATATATCGGACCTTACTTGATTAATCGTCGTATTTCACCTTGGACTTATTGCGACACCCTAAGACTCATAAAGTTCTCGGAATTTGGCATGCCAAGGATTTAAAACTTCACCCTGATAGGTGCTTAACTCTCCTGAGCCCTTCCCTATGACGTCCGTGCCTGTGCCCGTCCCCGTAACGCCTTGCTTGGGAGACCCTTAGAATCCTTAAGCCGCCATCCGTCGTGGGGTAAGAGTCCCCTAATAGGTGTCTTTCTCTACTCTTCCAATTATCTTCTTTCCGTGTCACCCAGTGCCATGGGGTTAAACGAATTCCGGCACCGTTACTCAACGGAGGGTTCGAGTCCCTAGAATGAGTCGCTCCTAAATCTATCCTTTCCGTTTTGTCCTGTGGTTGAGGGCGAGGAATTTCACCACCGTTAATCTACGAGGAGTACAAGTCTCCTAAAAGATTCGTTCCACAATTTCTTCTCTTTCTATTCACTTCAACTATCTCGACCTCACTGTGTGAATGCTTCTTCGAATGAATGAATTTTTCCGCATCACTGGTGACCCTTTGGTTGTGTGCGTCCGACTTCGTTATGGTGTCCGGTGTGTAGACTTAGGATTTTTGGATCTTGTGGGAACTCCTGGCGGACCCGATCGCGTGACGGTCCAAAAGCCCTCTTGAATCCAAAAGACAATGCCACTCCGCGATACGGTTTCTTGGCCGTGCGGACAGATCCCGTCACAACTCTAAAGTCACTCTGACCCTTGCTACGCTTTCAACCCCAACTTCGGCTAACTCCCGGATACTCTCAGCTTGCTGCCAATGCATATAAGGGGAAGGGATCTGCCGGCCTCTCTGTTTCGGAACGGACCGCCGGGCAGTTTGGTGTCGTGGCGACCTGTGAACCTTGCGGGCAAGCTGGGAGCCCAAACCGTGTATGCCGGTCCAACCCCACCTTCCAAACCTAATCCGTGTCCTTCCAGACCACTAGCCCCAACTGTACCGCGTTCTTTGTGTTGTCCTTTGTTTTCTTTTGTTCCTTGTGGAGGAAGTATTTGCTTAGGCAAATTTTTCGGACAAAATGCGAAGGCCTTGAGACTTCCTTACTGGTAACGTCCCGCTATGATCGTTCGATTGCGCTGGGATGCGACTCTCCCTGCCTTCAGGTTTCTTCTTTTCTATCCTACCCGGGAAAGGGAGGTATTTATTATGCTCCGAGAATGCGGCGGCGCAATCGAGGCCAATTTTTATAGAGAGCTGGCGCTCGAGTATTGCACAGCGTAGGCAACCAGGCGCGCCAATCAATATTATCGATCGATTTGCGAAACCACCTTGCGAATTATACCGTTCGCCAATAGGGACCGCTAGGTCAACGCCGTATCGGCCGCGAAATCAACAATGCTTCTAGATCGTTCTCTTTTACGTCCAACCGTCACGGAAGATAGCCATAGACCGTTACCGCGTATCTGTGAATAATTGTCAGACATTGGGCCGAAGTGATTTTCATACCTTTACGAAGGGATTTCTTGCGTGTAATCTGGTATTGTAAAGTAGCCGCAGGGCAACTTTACCCGCGTTTAAGCGGGATTTATTTGGATACATCTTCGTGACGCCACGTGCGTCGAGACCATTGGCTTCGCTCAAGGTAACTATTGAATGGTGTTGGATCGCTCTTATTTAGAATTGTCGTTTATTGTGTATCGCGATTGGAAGGCCGTCCCTAATAGTACGTTTCGATGGGGTTTTTTTGGTCGTGGTCGAAATTACGATCCGTTCAGCGAGCCCCGCCGGATCTGCGTCGTTAGAGATTACCTGCTTCGGACTGCGACGTCGGCCGCCCGCTTCTAGTAAATTCGGCGACGTTGGATAGGCCGAGACGTACACGCGTCGCACCAATTCGCAACGACGCAATTAATTGTGTGCAGAGTCACCCGTTAACTACCCCGTCAATTGTTTTGTGTGGCTAGCAATCCAGACGACGCACACTGGGGCAAGGAGCCTCAAAAGTTGGCATTTAATTAAACAATGAAATAGGTATTTTTCAATAAAGTTCGTATTGTTCAGAAAGTACATACCCCAGCGCGTCAGGTAGCAACACTATTTCTGCCCCATCCCCCTCCGACGCTGTAAGAACCCTTTCAGTCTCAGTGCGTTATCAGTGGCGACAAGGCGTGTGATATCTTCCCGTAACTTAAGTCTGTGTTTTGTGTAGTGACTGAGAGTTAATTAATAAACAATTAGTAAACTTGGTGATGCAGGCTTCAACTTCAGGTATGTAAAATTAATTATTGCAAGATAAATTGCATTTTATTATGAAACGAACTCAATGTGAAGAAGAACAATTCAAGGAAATTCGAAAAATAATATCACGTTTTAAGGCAGAATATAAGTCACGCTGGTCAAAAGCGTGTAGAATAGAACATAGTTTTCAAGTTAAGAATAAAGACTGGCTAGATGTAGCAATCTCGTTTCACCAAAGATCCGAAACTAGGCGTGGTCGCCCGGAGGTAGACTTCGACTGTAGCTCTGAACGAAAGCGATTAAAAACAAAGGGATTAAGGGACTCTATATCGGCGTCTGTGCTAACGTACGCCACACAAATGAGTTTAAGGTCAGAAGGACAAACAGACGCATCGAAGATACTTAAGGAAATAACATGTACGACCCCAAAACGTGCTTCTAAAGAGAGATGCTTATAAAAAGTCCTTGGAATTACAACCGCAGTGCATGTCGGGTGAAGCCGCCCTTGCTGTTCTTATTGCCGAAAGTTATCTAGACACCAGTATGATGTAGTAAGAACTAGTGCTCCGGATAGATTTCCTTCCTATAAGATCGCAGCCAAAATGCTCTGCTACCCCAACAAAATCAATATTACAGAAACTTCAGGAAACGTTCCTTTGCAGGACATACTCGATCATACCGTGCAGCGTTTAATTAAAACTATCGAAAATGTAATTCAAACACATGTTGGCGATGATGAACTAAATAAATTATACTATTTGATGGCTCCTCTGGGCACAGCTCTTATAAACAAGCATTTCATGGTCCAGAAGCAAGTGATTCGGCCGTGTTCATTACATGTATTGTTCCTGTTCGTCTGGTTTGTGACACAAAGGTAATTTGGCAAAAACCAAGTCCAGCTTCAACAGTTTATTGTAGGCCTTTAAAAATTGAATTCGCTAGGGAGTCCACACAACTTAGCATTGCAGAAAAAAACAGGGTTGACAATGAAATAAATGCAATCCATAGCTCCTCTACAACAGTTGCGGACAAATGTGTTCAAGTAAGCCACAAATTAGTCTTCACCATGGTAGATGGCAAGGTACGTAATGCCATTACCATTAGCATTCAAAAGGAGTTTAAGGAAAGGTGTGGATTAATCGTCGATACACCTAAACCAGGATTCGGTAACACGAATGACGGTAACACCGCTAGAAGATTTTTCAAGAACGCAGATTTATCAGCGGAAATAACGAAGATTGACGTGGAACTTATAAAAAAAACTTCACACAGTGATGATAGTGGTTGCTAGTGGTTACGAAAGAAATGTAGACAAATTTCGCGTTTTTGCTCACGACACTACCAGGTACTTCGTTAAAAAAATATCCCTGGTACAGCATGCCGACCACTGTGCACAGGTATTTGATACATGGCCCTGAAATAATATCATCGGCACTACTTCCCATTGGACAGTTAAGCGAGGAAGCGCAATAAGCCTGTAACAAAGAGTTTAAAATGTATAGGGAGCATAATTCACGAAAATGCAGCCGCTCAAAAACACTTTTTTCTCATCAACAGTGATCACGAGCTTACGTAAAATAAAAAGGAGAAAATGTGAACACTTCCCGGAGGAACTAGTTGGTATGTTGAAAGCCCCAAAGATACAAACTGCCACCGACAGTGATCCTGGCAGTGACAGTGGAGACCTCGACAACTCTTCTGACGATTCAGATGAATAACCTGACAGGTCATAATAGTGTTTTGCGTTAATATTGGATTTAAAAAAAGGTACATTATTTAACATGAACTTTCTATATAAATATAGTATTAAATATTGTATATGTCTTTTATTTCTCACCAACAGCACATATTTAGTGTTACAGCGTCATTTAGATTCAAAACCAGAAAGGAAATATGTATTGCCAGCTTTTTACATTCCTTGCCCCACTGTGCGACGTCCCACACCTCCACGGGAATATAGTTTACGTTTGATTGATTTATTTTCACCGGTTAAAAATTTATTTGAACTTTGTTAATTATTTGTCTTTGTACGTTGCATCATGTTATTACTTATTTACGCCGCACAGATATGTCACCTCCCCTCTCATTAACTTCCTACAGGTGTTTGGGCCATCGGAATTAGCTAATCTCCGACCAGACAAATAAGGTAAGAGTGTTTACATATTTTCTCTCACCGGATGTGTGACTCTTCGTGTCGCGGTTTAAATTTTGAGAATATCGCTCGTGGACGCGTCACGTCCCGAGCCGCTGTGTCTTTCATTTGTGAATTATCGATTGAGCCGATCGATTGTAATATTTTTGCTCCGCTGAATGGTTTTTATTCGAACTCCGGCATATTATGCAATAAAGTTGTCGTTCATTTTTAATAGCGTGTTTGATTATTTCGTGGTTATCCCGCTCCGGCTCGGTACGCGACCGTATTTCGGCAAGGGCTGTAGAAAGTTAAGCCGGATGGCGCCTTAAAAATTCAAGAACCCACCTCTTTCTCCACTGTCAGTCTAGTCCGAGGTGTTACGCCGAAATACAGTCGCTAGGCTTTAATCAGGAACTAGCCAACTAGGAGGGAACCTGCTCCCTAACATAGCCCGCCTTTTATTCGTACACGGTTTAAATTTGGCACCCCTACATTTTAGGGGCGAGCCAGGGAAAAATTAGCGTCCATCTTTTGGGGCCAGCGCACGTGTACGTAATAATGAACCGTTTTCGACCGATTCAGGTAATGATTTCAATTTCAACCATGATGTAGTTGATTTAGAAGATAGTAGTACGGCAGTAAGAGTGTTGTTAGTGTTACGAAGCCAGTCTACACCAAAGAAAAACGTAAACGTTCAAAAGCTAAAGACTTTACTGAAAGTTTAAATCCTTCCAATAACGATGATGTTGATATTCAGCTGAAGATAGTAATAATAAAAAATAGAGCTGAACTAGAGTATCTGAGGTATATAAGTGATATGCGAAATAATTTAAATATGCTCCATGACTAACCAACTATAAAGAAAATGTTTATGAAATATAATACACCATTTATACATATCTTCTGCATCCGTAGAGAGATTATTTTCATTTGCTACAATTATTAACAGTCCAAAGAGGCATGCTTTATCGGATAGTAATTTTGACAGTTTTTTAGGTTTATTTTCTTCTCTTATTTAAAATAGAAAAGTGTTTTTTTTTTATAATTTGAGTACCTATAATTTAGTTTCCCAAAAATATGTTCAAGAGTTTAATAAACAATTATTAAAATAATACATAATTCATTTAAAATTCCTTATTCTTATTTTTATGGTTTACTTTTAGTTATAAACAAAAAAACATAGTTTTGCGAAAGTACTAGTACTCTATACTAGTGCTTTCACGATTACTACCCGTAATCGTACGCCTGTCTTTACAAAAGTACTTACAAGTAAGTACTCTAGAGTAATTTTTCTGAATAATCGTACTTAAAATTTGTACGGGTATGTTTTTAGTACTCGTGCCCAGCTCCGGTATCACAAGAGGTTGTGTTACCGTATTGGCTTTTGGCAGCGAAATCAATCAATGTTTCAGATAGAAAATTAGAAATTTTGTCTTCCTTATTGTTTTTCAGAACTGTATTTCTACGTAGCTGAATTTCGACAGTCATGTTATCAGGTATACATATTATATATGTTATTTTGTATATATATGTAACCTGGTGGTATTATTCAGAGTTTTAGGCCTGTGGACATATTCTTGCTTGAAACAGACAAATACGGAGACTTGCTCAGGCACAGACCGAGGAGATTTTTTCTGGCTTGGATGATAATATAAATATGCTTTTTGATGAGAGGGCATTCCATTAAGAGGATTCTGTAATGAATGTAAGTGATGTGTGTTCTGTGGGTGCCGCGGATTCTATATCTGGTAGCCATGTTGCATTCGAGGAAGAAGCACTTTCAGACCATGCAGATGAACTGATTTATGTCAGAAGGGATGTTCTTAAGAGAAGTTTTTATGTAGAGACCATAAGGAAGTGAAATTTAAAACACAATGTAACAGTGGATTGTTGTAGGGATCTTCTATCAATTTTGAAAGAATTCCATCCAGATCTCCATCGGGATCCCCGAACTTTAAATGTAACTCCTAGAGAGACCCCAGTGCAAAATTTAAACAACGGTTCCTATGTTCATGTAGGGTTAAGAGTGGGACTAGAAAGGCGTTTAGCTGAGTCAGGTGTCAAGAATCGAACAGTGAGAAGGATAGGCTTAGATATAAACTGTGATGGTATCCCTTTAACAAAAAGTAGTCAGTCAGACCTTTGCAGGTTTTCATTCTGGTGACAATCATTTTGAGCTATTCATTCGGTGTTTTATTTGTGATGCACCGGATAGACAATTCTTAAAGCGCATTGTCTCACACGTCTCTTACGATGGATGTGAGAGGTGTCTGCAACCTGGGAATTACGCGTTTAATAGGGTCTGCTATTCAACTCATGCTTATCAATTACGGACTGATGATGACTTCATCAGACAGAGCGATCATAATAGTGGGGTTTCACCGTTACTGGAGTTGAATATTGACATGGTGTCGCAGTTTGCACTGGATCCGTTTCATCTTATCTATGAGGGAGTAATGAAACGCTTTTTAAAATTTGTAATGAAAGGGATGAGCCCCAGCATGCGTCTGTCAGCTCTTCAAATGTCTCAAATTTCAAACCGGCTGGAGACACTACGGGCACATATTCCGGTGGAGTTTGATCGTAAACCAAGAAGTTTGGCACATATTGTCAGGTGGAAGGGAACAGAGTGGAGATTGTTTCTGCACTATACTGGGTGCTGTGCATTTAAAGATATCCTTCACAACACACTTTATAGCATTTTCGTAATGTTCCAAATAGCCATGCTGATATTATCTACAGAGCGGTTTCTTCAAGAGGAATGTTATGTTAAATTTGCTCAAGATCTTTTAGAAAAATTTGTGTCTATGTGTTCTGACAAAGGTGTATTTGATGAAAAATTTTGTGTGTATAATGTTCATAGCCTCCTCCACTTAAGTGGTGATGCTAAGAAATTTGGAACCATTGATAGTTTTTGTGCATTTCCTTTTGAGAGCCTGTTAGGTCAGCTGAAGCGAATGGTTCGTTCAGCAACTCCAGCAGTTAAGTAGAAGATTAGCTGAGCAAGATTACCAGCACAGTTACACTGAGGGGCCAGCTGGCTTTAAAGCAGTTCACCAGATACCTTATAGCGCAGAGTTTCTAACACTTAAGTGTGATGCCTTCATGCTGAGCTCTCATCATAAGAAAGACAGTTACTTTCAGTACCAGGATGGTATTGCCTCTGTAAAGTCGATATCTAAATTTGAAAATGGTGACATCAGTATTATAGCTGATGTATGTGACTCAAAAACTGATTTTTTTGGATATCCTTTCCCATCTAGCGGTTTTGGTATTTACCACGTTGCTAACATGACATGGACAAGGAGAAACATCACTGTTCCCCTCTCTGAAATCAAGACCAAGTATGTGGTACACCCATGCAAAGATTACATGGTCGCTTTGCCAATGCTGCAGAAGATGTGAAGGTGAAGTATAGCGATGTTTACCAAATGTCGGTTATAGTGCTTTGTTTCACCACTTTGTTTTATTCAAAAATGTACTCGTTTCAGTTGTAAAGTAGCTGTGGTGTTGGCGTTTCTTTGGTTGTGGACATCTTTCACATGTATTCATCTTCATACATTCTCTTTAATATGACTTCCATTAGGAAATGTGTTTTGATTTACCACAGATAAGAAATATGCCATAGCTGATTTGGAATCGGAGGTCAATGGAGAAATTATCACAGAAGTAACCATAGTTGCACACAACTGGATTTCGGAAGATAGAAAACTGTGTTTTTATCACACACACTTAGCTATCCGAAAGCAGAGTGATGCAATCAAGGCTTGTGCTGTTCCCACACCCGAGTATACATCATATCCAGCTACAGTCAGATTCTGGTTTGGTGAGTTTTCCTGTGTTATTTAACTGTCGATGTACTATGTAGTATTGGATTATCTCCAAGTTGTTTTGCTTTAAGAGAAAAGTTTATTTTTCATGAGCCTTATTTTATTCTTAAGCAACTTATGAGGAAGCAAGACGAAATGTTGAAAAGGCCACTGAGAAGACAGATATTGAATCTGGCCGAGAGGAAAAAGAGTCGAGGGCTGCCAGGAAAAGGTGCATCAGAGACGATATTTTAACAGATGATGAAGATCCCACTACTATACCAGGCTACAAGGAGAAAAGAAAAAAATTACTCACGCACCACCATCAGAATTTCCCACAGTTGCATTTCCTGTGATTATAGGTAATTAACTATGATAAGAATTCCTGCCAACTATTTGTGTACTGTTCATATATGTAATACGAGCTTTCTTTTTCTTTTGTTGGAAACAGCTCCCCAGCTCCAAAACCAGCCAGCAACGCCACAGTCAGATAAACACACCTTTCTACAGGTGGAGAACAGGAGCTCTCAGCACTTGTAACGAACCGACAGTCGTTACAGATTTGCTATTGATCTACAAAGTACAGAGATCGCGTTGAAAATATTTAAAGCGAAATCTGTGCGATTAATAGCAAATCTGGCGTACGTGACCGAAACGCCTGACGTCACCGCGGCAGTTTTGTTTATAAGGCGTTCGGGCGCACCGTGCAATTCATTCCGTCCGAGGCATCCGAAGCGCTCACTTCGCCCGCTGCATCCGAAGCAGTCACTTCGTCCGAGCATCCGAGCCGTAAAATCCCATCCCTTAATCCACCACCCCGTAGCACATTGTCTGCCACTACCAACATTGGAGTGGTGGGTAGCTGCATCCCTTAATCCGCCACCCCGTAGTACATTGTCTGCCACTACCAACATTGGAGTGGTGGGTAGCTGCAAATCCCGTAGTCCGATCCCCGAACGCGACCGTCGCGCACAAAGACCATCCGTCCCAACGTCCGAGCCGCACCGACGACCGAAAATAATTATTTCGCGCCGGCAATAATATTTCATTTTCCGTTTATTTAGAGTTTTCACTGTTTATTTTCTTCGTTATCCGGTTATAAATATAAATATTGTGTTCGTTTCGGTTATTTAGAGTTTCTTATTATTTCACGGTTATTATTTTGTTATTTATTATTATTAAATAAAAATCAATAAACCAGAGTGCCGTCTTTAAATCGGAAACACGAGAAACGTAGCCGTTTACCTGGAATCTCCACTGCAAGCTACCAAGGAACAAAAAAAGGGTCACTGGCCGAGCCGGCTGTTTGAACACGTAAAAACATTTCGGCACAGAGACCCGTTATAGTAACGCGAATAAAACCCACCCGCCGTCCGTCCGTCGGCAAGGGAAGCGCGTTACATAACTGGCGCCCGAGCAGGGACCGAAAAATAATTAAACCCGTAAAACGACCGTCCGAAATTTATTGTAAATAATTTAACCGACTTCCGATAGGATTAAAAATTTAACGAACACATCGCGTTATGATTAAATATTCCGGTCCTAAGTCAACATGTCCGTAGAAGATTTAACCGCGCCGGCGGGGACTAGTTGGGTCAATTCCGTAAAAAAGGATGATCTCGTTAAAATTGCGGGTAAATTAGGAGTATCCGCGAGGGGAACGCTTGACGAGCTCCGGAGGAGCGTCGTCGAATGCTTAAGGCAACTGACGCCCGCTCCTGAGCAACCCGGAACCTCACAGCGGATTCAAGAAGTATCACCGATCGCCGGGACATGTGAACGCGTGCGGAAATGGGGTTTGCATTTTGCCGGAGATAGCGACGCAATTTCATTCCTCGAGCGGATGGCCGAATTGCGCGAATGCCATCCAATTCCCGACGGAGAAATGCTGGCCGCGTTACCAGAGGTGTTCCGAGGGCGGACACTTCTTTGGTACCGGAATTGTAAAGACGCATGGAACGCCTTTGACGACTTTTTAAACGATTTTAAAAGGCAATATTTACCGCCGCGGTACCAGTCCCGGATCGAGGAAGAAATCCGGAACAGGACTCAAGGTCCGCAGGAACCGGTTCGCGAATACGCCTTGTCCCTGATCACGTTGATTAGGCGCTGCGGCGGATTCTCTGAAGAAGCTCGGCTTGACCGCATTTACGATAATATGCGACCCGAAATCGGCATATAAAAAGAAGGCGCACGAGTGCCATGAAGTGGGGCCGCTACCACCGACACCACAACGGAGCAGCCACAATGCTGGACATTTCACGAAGGCGCCAGGGAATCGTCGCGAGTCGGTAACTGACAAGAACAGTACACCCACGCCTGGGTCAATAATGTGTTGGCGATGTGGACAACACGGACACTTCCGGTCAAACTGCCGCAATCAGCCGAGGGTATTCTGTTCTAGGTGCGGAAAAGACGGCGTAATGTCGCGAGAGTGCCACTGCCAGGGAAACAACAACAGGGTCGGCTTCCAGGGCTAAACCGACCCCCGCCAAGGATGCAAACAATGCCCAGAACCCGTTCACCGAGTCCGGAGGTGCGGAAAATAGAAATGGTCCCAAACCGCGATAATCGGTTTTGGGTCAACGTTTTCTTGTTCGGGAGAACTTTCCTAGCACTATTGGATACCGGGGCAACAAGCTCGTTCGTCAGCGAACAAGTCGCCGCACATGCCTACAAAAACGGTGTCCCGGAAGGAAAAGGACGACTCAAGAAAGTTAGGATGGCCGATGGATCCAGGGGAAATCTCCGAGACCGAATCAACCTAAACCTCGGTATGGGAGGGGCTCAGGAAATCGAGTCACCATTCTGGGTGATTGAGAACGCCACCGCAGACGCCATTATCGGGATGGACGTCCTGGGGAAACTGAATTTGACCCTCAACACTGGCAACCGGGAAGTCAAAGAGAATATCGTGGCCGATGCGCTCTCCCGTTCGCCCTTAGAGGCGAAAGGACCACAACCAGAAGATGACGTCGCCGTCATCTTCGACAACACACCATGCAAGTGGTACCAAGCCGTCCGAACCAAGCTTCTCCAGGCGCCGGATCCAACCAGCAACTTTGCCATTAGGGAAGGGAATCTCTACCGGTTCTTCCCTAGCATCTCGACAGATGTAGAAGTCGACCCGGATCATGGATGGAAGCTGTGTATTCCGCAGCCGGAACGAGAGAAAATTTTGGAAGAGATTCACGACACACCCGAGACTGGTCACCTGGGGATCACCAAAAGCATTGCGAGAGCAGCCGACCGGTACTATTGGCCGGGAATGTTCCGAGACGTTCGAAACTACGTTCGAAAATGCGAATCCTGCCACCGATTTAAGTTCGACCAGCGAAAGCCGCTGGGTGAGATGCACTTCACACGAGTGAGTCGCCCATGGGAATCCGTATCCGCCGACCTGATAGGCCCGTTTCCTAGATCAAAACGGGGATATAAATACATGCTGGTATTCCAGGATCGGTTCACGAAATGGGTAGAGTGCCAAGCTCTTAGGAAAGCCACCGCAAGAACCGTCATCGAATCCTTAAAGGAGATGATAATATTCCGTTTTGGCGTGACCAGGATGTTGGTGTCCGATAACGGCCCACAATTCGCCAACCGATACTTCGCCTCCATTACCAGAGCTTTCGGCATTCGACACCGATTCACGGCACCGTACAGCCCACACGCTAACCCCGTGGAAAGAGTTAACCGCGTTATTGGACCAATGCTGGCTCAGTATATAAAAAAGGACCACCGCGAATGGGATAATTACATTCCGCAGATGATGTTCGCGATTAACACCGCCGTACACGAATCTACAGGATTCACCCCAGCGTTCCTGAACTACGGCAGGGAGCTTCTTCCGCCCAACACCGTCCGTCAGGAAGCCACCCCAGCCGTGGAAGACGAGGAGGACGGGGATCCAGGCAGGTTGACCAAGGAATTCAGCAAGATGAGAGAAGTGTACCGAATAGTACAAAGAAAGCTAGCCGAGGCCTTCCAGAAACAAAGCCACCCATACAATCTCCGCCACCGACCGTACCGACCGCAGATAGGCGAATGGGTCTTCCGACGGGAGCATTACCTCTCGAATGCCGGAAACCAATTTTCGGCCAAGCTCGCACCAAAGTTTAGCGGCCCGTATAAAGTAAGCAAAATCCTTTCCCCCGTAATTATCTCTTTGCAGGATTGCAACCGAAAAAGGGTAGGAACCGTCCACGTCAAGGACATACGCCCCGCTCCCACTCCTACCGACAGAGAAGGGCAATTAGCCGGACGCGTATAAATACGACGGCCGACAACGATATCGACCATAGTATCATGGAGCTCCCGAGGACGCCAAGTCGACCCTACACGCCGCTCGAGTTGTGCTCGCCGGAGACCACCGCCTTTCTCAAACAACAGTTCCTCGAGCTGTTCGGAGAGTCACCACTGCGGGCGTCATCACCATGGCCGCAGTCTCCAATCCCGCTGGGGCCGACCGGACTGCCGATAACGCCTGGCCGCACGATCAAGACCGTAGAACTGCCGACCTCGCCGCCCGTACTACACCTCCCGGAGGACACAGATCTCGGGATTCGCCGAGCCAACCAAGGGCCCCGTCGTCGAGCGAAGCGGCACCCCGGCCGTCCACACCACGTACCGCTAACCAACGGAAATTTCGTGACCATGACGCGGAAGGAGGCTAATGAACTCGGACTACGTATGGACCCCGCTTAGTACCGCCCGCGCCTCCCTAAAGAAAGGGGGGTATGTAACGAACCGACAGTCGTTACAGATTTGCTATTGATCTACAAAGTACACAGATCGCGTTGAAAATATTTAACACGAAATCTTTGCGATTAATAGCAAATCTGGCGTACGTGACCGAAACGCCTGACGTCACCGCGGCCGTTTTGTTTATAAGGCGTTCGGGCGCACCGTGCAATTCATTCCGTCCGAGGCATCCGAAGCGCTCACTTCGCCCGCTTGATCCGAAGCAGTCACTTCGTCCGAGCATCCGAGCCGTAAAATCCCATCCCTTAATCCACCACCCCGTAGCACATTGTCTGCCACTACCAACATTGGAGTGGTGGGTAGCTGCATCCCTTAATCCGCCACCCCGTAGCACATTGTCTGCCACTACCAACATTGGAGTGGTGGGTAGCTGCATCCCTTAATCCGCCACCCCGTAGCACATTGTCTGCCACTACCAACATTGGAGTGGTGGGTAGCTGCATCCCTTAATCCGCCACCCCGTAGCACATTGTCTGCCACTACCAACATTGGAGTGGTGGGTAGCTGCAAATCCCGTAGTCCGATCCCCGAACGCGACCGTCGCGCACAAAGACCATCCGTCCCAACGTCCGAGCCGCACCGACGACCGAAAATAATTATTTCGCGCCGGCAATAATATTTCATTTTCCGTTTATTTAGAGTTTTCACTGTTTATTTTCTTCGTTATCCGGTTATAAATATAAATATTGTGTTCGTTTCGGTTATTTAGAGTTTCTTATTATTTCACGGTTATTATTTTGTTATTTATTATTATTAAATAAAAATCAATAAACCAGAGTGCCGTCTTTAAATCGGAAACACGAGAAACGTAGCCGTTTACCTGGAATCTCCACTGCAAGCTACCAAGGAACAAAAAAGGGTCACTGGCCGAGCCGGCTGTTTGAACACGTCCGTAAAAACATTTTGGCACAGACCCGTTATAGTAACGCGAATAAAACCCACCCGCCGTCCGTCCGTCCGCAAGGGAAGCGCGTTACATAACTGGGCTCGCAACTGTCAACACTGGCAGAAACACAGCTCTGAGCATTCGCAGAAATCTAATGCATCACGTGAAAGGAGATCTCAGTAATCAGAGAATACTAGTTCACGACTAGCCGGGTTGCATGGTTCTCAAGACTTTAAGGAAGGGAACGCTGAACCACTTTCAACCAGAGACCTCAACTCACGTTCACAATGTGGTAAGAATCCTATACTCTCTTCATGTGATCTAAAACTTTTAGTTTTCTCAACTTTTGCTGTTTTGTCTTCAGAAATAATAAAAGGAAATAACAGTCCGCGGCAATAGAATAGCACACCGTCTAAATTTCGTAGTATTTTAAAAATAGAACAGAAATGAGAGAGTTCAATCCATATGCTTCTTGAGTTACTTCTTATATATCCCTCTTAGTGACTTTGACACTGCCCCTAAATTCTTAGAATCGTTGTGTTGGTAGATTTCGTGGAAACGTAATCCGACAAAATAATAGCACACTTGCTAAATTTTCACTTCTCAGTTGAACACGAGCAAAGGAAGGTGGCTATTTAGTAAGTATTTGATATATACATAGTGTGGTGAATTACTGCGGAAAACTTCTTAAAAAATGGGTCGTGGAAATAAGCTAACAGATAGTGAAATGAAAATAATTATGACACTATCTAAAAGAAATCTTTCTATTTCGAAGATTGCGAAAGTAATTCATAGAAGCCGGAAGGTTGTCATGAATTATTTGAAAAACCCTGAGAAATACGGTAATACAAAACGTCCTGGACGACCTGCGCCTCTATCACCACGAGAGAAACGTGCTGTTCTAAGGGCAGCATCGAATGCACCAATGACTGCCAGGCAGATTTCTGAAGCAGCAGGTGTGCAAACAAACGTCAGAAATGTGCAACGTGTCCTGCAAAGATCTAAGCACCTACATCGAAAGAAGCTTAAAAAACCGCCTCTAACAGAAGCACATAAGAGGCACGGCTGCAGTTCGTAGAGCAGCATGCTCACTGGAAGAAGAAGTGGAGAAAAGTCATGTTCACCGACGAAAAGAAGTTTAATCTAGATGGACCTGACGGGTGGAGTTATTATTACCATGACTTACGTAAAGAAAAATGTTTTTTATCCGGCGCCAGATGGGTGGCGGAGGAGTCATGGTGTGGGCCGGTATCGGCTACCATGGAAAGACGAATATTAATTTTATCAGTGGCAAAATGAATAGCATGAAATAAGTTAATCCGTGAACAAATAACCACACACGCAACGAGAATTTCCCGGGAAACACCCATATTCCTACTTTGAACACTATAAAAATACAACTCGTAGACTCAGTGCAGTCTAAGAAATACACAATGACTCATCACAAGCTGCGCCAACAAAACTAGGCGGAGGTGAAGGGGCAATATTAAGCCGGGGGCGTTTATTTAAATATGGAATATTATTGAAAATAAATGTTTGTAAAAGTAGTTGGCAGTAATAGGGAGTAAAATAAATGTAAGTTATCTGTTAATAGTGTCTATTCTGTAAGCGAAACGTTAAATTTTAGCGTACGTTAAAATTTCTGTTTTTAACCCGTATCCGTATTCTGTATATGGGAATTTAACGCTACCTTTAAATGAAAATATTTTAACGCCAACGTTAAAATGATCGCGAATGTTCGGTTCAAGTCGGTCGAATGCGGCAATTTTAGGCGTAATGTACCATTTGTCCCACATGGTCCGGCTACATAACCTCAGATATTGAGTTTATTTTGCCACACCTGCACGTGTTAGCAACGTACATTTAGAAAAATCGACCGATTTATTAATTTCTTTGTTATTGTTAGTTATTATTGTGAATTGTTATCGTTTTATTATTTGTTATTGGTGAGTACCCAAAATTTATTATAGTTAGATTAATGTAGAAGCATGTGCATGCTTCTTATTCTGCTAATATAATAATAATATGCCTTACTCTGTACATTACTAAGTATATACTTGGTACTTGTAGTGAACCCATCAAATTTATATGATTTTATTGCTTAAGTTATCATTAAAACGCTAATCTTATTTGTGTTAACTTTGCTTTGTTATCGTTTAGTGTTTACCTGCATTTGGAAAATGTCGGGCCCAAAAAGATCATGTCGAATGGCAAAAAATCAAAAAGACCTTTTGGTTAACCGGCTCCAAGCGGAGAAGTTTCTGCTACAACAGGACAAGCTAAAACCAGCTGAACTGCAAAAGTTCACGTACGGTTGGCAGAAATTGGCCGACGAACTAAACCGAGAGCCGGGAGCCAAGAAGACGGTATCGCAGTGGAAAGAAGTAAGTTTATCCTGTATACAATCGGAAGATACATAACAAGGTTATCTTGCACTTTTATATAATTTTCATTTTCTCCATTAGGCTTGGAATGAGCTGAAAATAAACACCAAACGCAAAGCACGGTTGTTGTATGAGGAGACAACGGGGACCGGGGGTGGCCCAAAAAAGTTAAAAGACCTGACAGACCTAGAAGAGAGAATTATGCAGCTTTTAGCTAAAATAGTACTAACAGGTGCTAATGAAATTCCGGAAGCTGGTGTGCCATCAACGAGCCAGAATTGTGGTAATGCTAGCGTTACTGTAAGCAAATATTTATTTTTTTCTCTATACGCTTTCTGTATGTGTGTCATCTGTTTAGACTATGGAGTATAGCCCTGATGAATTTAACATCCTGACCCAACCCATATGTACATTTACATTTGATGCTCCCGTTGACGATGAGGTGAGTGAACATCGATCAATATACTTCAATATTTACATCTTTTTTTTAGAATAATCCATCTGCGATGCCAGGCAGTTCCACAACACCACTACAACATGTTACGGAAAATGCCAGTCAAAATGTAATACTTGCTGTTTTGTCTTCAGAAATAATAAAAGGAAATAACAGTCCGCGGCAATAGAATAGCACACCGTCTAAATTTCGTAGTATTTTAAAAATAGAACAGAAATGAGAGAGTTCAATCCATATGCTTCTTGAGTTACTTCTTATATATCCCTCTTAGTGACTTTGACACTGCCCCTAAATTCTTAGAATCGTTGTGTTGGTAGATTTCGTGGAAACGTAATCCGACAAAATAATAGCACACTTGCTAAATTTTCACTTCTCAGTTGAACACGAGCAAAGGAAGGTGGCTATTTAGTAAGTATTTGATATATACATAGTGTGGTGAATTACTGCGGAAAACTTCTTAAAAAATGGGTCGTGGAAATAAGCTAACAGATAGTGAAATGAAAATAATTATGACACTATCTAAAAGAAATCTTTCTATTTCGAAGATTGCGAAAGTAATTCATAGAAGCCGGAAGGTTGTCATGAATTATTTGAAAAACCCTGAGAAATACGGTAATACAAAACGTCCTGGACGACCTGCGCCTCTATCACCACGAGAGAAACGTGCTGTTCTAAGGGCAGCATCGAATGCACCAATGACTGCCAGGCAGATTTCTGAAGCAGCAGGTGTGCAAACAAACGTCAGAAATGTGCAACGTGTCCTGCAAAGATCTAAGCACCTACATCGAAAGAAGCTTAAAAAACCGCCTCTAACAGAAGCACATAAGAGGCACGGCTGCAGTTCGTAGAGCAGCATGCTCACTGGAAGAAGAAGTGGAGAAAAGTCATGTTCACCGACGAAAAGAAGTTTAATCTAGATGGACCTGACGGGTGGAGTTATTATTACCATGACTTACGTAAAGAAAAATGTTTTTTATCCGGCGCCAGATGGGTGGCGGAGGAGTCATGGTGTGGGCCGGTATCGGCTACCATGGAAAGACGAATATTAATTTTATCAGTGGCAAAATGAATAGCATGAAATAAGTTAATCCGTGAACAAATAACCACACACGCAACGAGAATTTCCCGGGAAACACCCATATTCCTACTTTGAACACTATAAAAATACAACTCGTAGACTCAGTGCAGTCTAAGAAATACACAATGACTCATCACAAGCTGCGCCAACAAAACTAGGCGGAGGTGAAGGGGCAATATTAAGCCGGGGGCGTTTATTTAAATATGGAATATTATTGAAAATAAATGTTTGTAAAAGTAGTTGGCAGTAATAGGGAGTAAAATAAATGTAAGTTATCTGTTAATAGTGTCTATTCTGTAAGCGAAACGTTAAATTTTAGCGTACGTTAAAATTTCTGTTTTTAACCCGTATCCGTATTCTGTATATGGGAATTTAACGCTACCTTTAAATGAAAATATTTTAACGCCAACGTTAAAATGATCGCGAATGTTCGGTTCAAGTCGGTCGAATGCGGCAATTTTAGGCGTAATGTACCATTTGTCCCACATGGTCCGGCTACATAACCTCAGATATTGAGTTTATTTTGCCACACCTGCACGTGTTAGCAACGTACATTTAGAAAAATCGACCGATTTATTAATTTCTTTGTTATTGTTAGTTATTATTGTGAATTGTTATCGTTTTATTATTTGTTATTGGTGAGTACCCAAAATTTATTATAGTTAGATTAATGTAGAAGCATGTGCATGCTTCTTATTCTGCTAATATAATAATAATATGCCTTACTCTGTACATTACTAAGTATATACTTGGTACTTGTAGTGAACCCATCAAATTTATATGATTTTATTGCTTAAGTTATCATTAAAACGCTAATCTTATTTGTGTTAACTTTGCTTTGTTATCGTTTAGTGTTTACCTGCATTTGGAAAATGTCGGGCCCAAAAAGATCATGTCGAATGGCAAAAAATCAAAAAGACCTTTTGGTTAACCGGCTCCAAGCGGAGAAGTTTCTGCTACAACAGGACAAGCTAAAACCAGCTGAACTGCAAAAGTTCACGTACGGTTGGCAGAAATTGGCCGACGAACTAAACCGAGAGCCGGGAGCCAAGAAGACGGTATCGCAGTGGAAAGAAGTAAGTTTATCCTGTATACAATCGGAAGATACATAACAAGGTTATCTTGCACTTTTATATAATTTTCATTTTCTCCATTAGGCTTGGAATGAGCTGAAAATAAACACCAAACGCAAAGCACGGTTGTTGTATGAGGAGACAACGGGGACCGGGGGTGGCCCAAAAAAGTTAAAAGACCTGACAGACCTAGAAGAGAGAATTATGCAGCTTTTAGCTAAAATAGTACTAACAGGTGCTAATGAAATTCCGGAAGCTGGTGTGCCATCAACGAGCCAGAATTGTGGTAATGCTAGCGTTACTGTAAGCAAATATTTATTTTTTTCTCTATACGCTTTCTGTATGTGTGTCATCTGTTTAGACTATGGAGTATAGCCCTGATGAATTTAACATCCTGACCCAACCCATATGTACATTTACATTTGATGCTCCCGTTGACGATGAGGTGAGTGAACATCGATCAATATACTTCAATATTTACATCTTTTTTTTAGAATAATCCATCTGCGATGCCAGGCAGTTCCACAACACCACTACAACATGTTACGGAAAATGCCAGTCAAAATGTAATACTTGCAGTTGTCAATGTGTATCGTTTGTTAATAAATTTTTGTTTTCAGGAAACACCGACCGTGAACAGACAAAGAAGGAGGCCTCGAGACATATCATCCGTCGAGCAGCTGGCACAAGATCACAGGAAGTGCCTCGAAACCTTGGCTGCGTCAAACTACGCTTTGGCACAAGCGACACTTTCAATGGCGCGGTCCGCGAAAAAAAAAAGCAGGCCTGAAAGTGCCGCATTGAGGTTAAGATTTTAGGACAAAATAAATATACATAATATATATATATATGTGTTTTATTAATTTCATTACATAAAATGTGTTTGAAGAATATTATATCGCTTTTGTACCCCTTGTTGGAACCAGTCGTGATCATTCAACCTATTGTTTCCTTGGATTATGGGTCTCACAGGCTGTAGAGGTGCATCATTGTCAGGCAATGGTACATTATATTTTCTGCACATGTTGTGCAAAACGGCACACGAATAGATGATTTTTGCGGCTCGTATTGGGTTGTAATGCAACGCCCTATGGCCATGTAAGCATCGAAAACGACCTTTCAACATGCCATTCGTGTGTTCAATAATTATTCTAATATGTGAAAGGGCAGTATTAAATCTGGACTCTGGTGTGCCTTCTGCCGGATTATTGAAAGGCACCAGCAGCCAAGGTTCTAGTGGATACCCTCTGTCACCGAGCAAATAATCTTCCAATCCATTTTGGACGTAACTTTGCCGCAGAATTCTTCTGACACCTGACGATGTCCAAATTGCAGAGTCATGCACTGAACCCGGAAACCGTGCATTAATGTTCACAATAATTCTGTTTGCATCACAAATTATTTGTGTATTTATTGCATAGAATTTTTTCCTGCAATAATACACACCTCCTGGGTGAACTGGGTGGTTGGCTGCTGGTGCTATAATCCGAATATGTGTGCAATCAATTACTCCCACAACGTGTGAAAATTCATTCCCAATTTGATTAAAATCCCTTTTCTTTGCATCCCTTTCTTCAGCATTGTTAGGAAATTTTATCCATTCGTTTAACATGTGATTGGTGATGCAGTCTGTTACTTCAGCTATACATCGGCTTACTGTTGGTTGGCTTTCTGTTGTTGAATAGCCATGACCAATATCAAGTTGATAACTGCCTTGGCCAAAAAAATGTAGTGCTGTCAAAATTCTGAGATGAATCGGTATTCTTGTTAATCTTTGCGACTGTTCCATCAACGGGGAAAGAGTATCAATTAATCCTTGAGCACACTGTTTGTCCAGTCGGAATAATTTCAGAAATATTGCGTTGGGAAGTGTGAAAGGATTGCTTGCATCTCTTAATTCTTTTTGAAGTATTCTAACCTCCCTTCTGAAATAGTCATAAATATAAATACAAAATGAATTTATAACTCAAAAGTATGTGAACTTACTGTTGTCGTCCGTTTTCAGCTTGGTCAGCTATTATTAAGTGAATTAGTCCATCGAAAGCCATACTGTCAATTCTAACATGTACTTGAAGAGTAGCCGCTAAAATTTATGAATTAACGGTTCCATTTAACGGTAGCGCTAAAAATTTAACGTGTCGGCCATGTTACAGAATGCCAATATTATATTAACCTACCGCTAAAATTTAGCACCCGTTAAAATTTAACGCTTCGCTTACAGAATAGACACTAATATATACTTATACACATAAATATATGCGATGTATTCACTGCACGCGCTATTACGAGCAACTGTCACGCCACTGTGATTAGCGCCTCCCCCGTTATTAGTCATAATGAACTCGCTCGACCGATTTTCGTGTTCTGCGCATTTTAATTGATGTGTATTTCTTACACTGAAACATCTATACACAAGATGCTTGGCAGGAAATTGGAATTATACTAGAACGTAATGTTGAAGAAGTAAAAAAAGAAGATGGACTCGCTTCTTGTATCTTACCGCCGAAAAGGGCAAAAAACAATGAGTACGAAATCAGGCAGCGGTGCTGACTGCAGCTATAATTCGAAATGGTTTGCATTTGAAAGTATGCACCTTTTGATGGATAAATAGAAACCGAGGAAAACATTTGATTTCGACACTAACCTAAATAAATACATGGTAAGTAGGTACTTATGTTTATTATACTAAATGGTAAGTAAATTTATAACAATTGCAGAAAAAGTGTTCATAGAAACTAGTTATGCAATTATGCAATATCGGTTTGTCATGGCAAAATAGTGTGAAAATTCTTGCCATATATTTTCACATTGTAAAGTATGTCTTCGTCCAGTGTTGGTTAATGCAAGAAATGAGGATAAACGATCCACATTTCTCCACTGGCCTGGAGTAACGACGCCATCGTCAATTCTGGCCAACATGCCCGGTAGATCATATAGCTTCCTAGAAGCTTTCCTTTTCATCAAATAATTATGTAGATTTACGCAGCCCATAATGATGAGAGATGCTTATCTGGTTGTAGGTTTTCGCAATACACAAAAACTGCTGAAAGTATGCCAAACGCATTTTATACTATTCGCCTTGCTCTTGACAAACGATAGTTGTAAATGCGATTTTCGAATCCCCCGGCATGAGTACCAGGATACGGCTTCATGATGTGTCTTTGTAATGGGAATTCGTCATCTGCTACAATTACGCTGGAACGCTTTGTGATCATTAAGCTAATTTAATTCATTATTTTGTAGTTTCTGATAGAAAGTAGTGATTCTGAAAACTCCGCCATCTGATATTCTTCCCTGATAACCAACATCGGCGAATGTAAAATTGTAGTTTGCGTCTACAATGGCCATTAAAACCACACTCAATGTGGATTTATAAAATTTAAAAAGTCAAGCTTTTGGATACATGTAGCTTCACTACATCTTGAATATTCAAAACGGACGAAAGCATATGTTGAACATTATATAAATAATATACTGTTATACGCTGATTTAGGGAAATTTGAGTTTCAGCCAATTGTAGCATCAACTCCGATATCTTCATATGCGAACAGTTCACAAAGTTCAATACTGCATTCTGTAATCACAGACCAACCACCACCCAACAACAATAATGGAAACAGTTCATAAAATGCTATAAACACAGTCCAACAATCACACATTACAGATGAAACTGAAACTGGAGAAAGTAGAGATTATTTACTGTATTACGTTAACAATTTTAAGTAACTTTTCCTTTTTCAATTTCTTTTTGTTTTTTAAAAATACTATTAAGTACCTAGGTTCTAACATTGTTTATTTTTCCAATAATGTCTCAAAAATAGTGAGTATAATAATTTTGTTTACTTACCTTAGCGTAGTCATGCAATGATGCTTCATTTATCGCAGCACATACTTCAGATATAGCATTACATATTGTGAATTTAGATATTTTAGTAAAATACATAAGGCTTTCCATAGGTATCTACAATTGCCAAAAATCTTAAAGTCATTGCTAGTCTTTCATATGCAGGAATCGAGTCTCTAAAATTCGTACTTGATTTCCGAATTTTGTCGCCGATCAGAGATAATAAGTGGTCAGAATCCTCTGACGCCATTCTACAGAAATTTTGGAATGGACCACTTCTTGTTCTTGCATATGCGTCATCGTTTCACGTACATTATCCAGTATCCTTCGCTGCATTAAATTTGTCACCCGCCAACGTCTCTTCCTTCTTTTCTTTTTGACTTTTTGAGAGAGAATAAAAAATGTAGCACTTGCAATTTATAACATTGCTGTCAGAGTCGGGCATAACGAAGCACCTAGATAATACGACACAAAAATGTAATTCATTTGGATTTTTGGTTTCAGATGATCACCGCCGAAGGCTTTTTTTGAACAGTGGCCAGGATATATATATATATATATATATATATATATATATATATATATATATATATATATATATATATATATATATATATATATATATATATATTGAAAATGTGTCTTGTCAAATATGACAGAAAAATGTAAAATTTACACGAAAGATGGTCTAATCTTACACCTCAATGGTGTAGTGAACATTAATTAAAACAGGTCCATGAAGACTAACTGGTGGATCGCTAGACAATATTGTTTCTGGGTTATTACCCTTCGTCAGTAGCGATTACCAAGAACCTTAGTTGTTGAAATACCTTTACATGTAGTGGCCATCAAAACTTCTTGGCGCGAGCCAATCACTCCTAATGAACCACTGACAACAGAACACTGACAAGACCATCTTTCGTGTAAATTTTACATTTTTCTGTCATATTTGACAAGACACATTTTCAATTTGAATTGTTTTTGAACTTAATTGCAGCAATCCTTTTATATGTTGACACTGGACAACAGAACACTGACAAGACGATACCTTGTCTAACACCTCGCGGCGAGTAAACAAGACGACTGTCAAATGTCCAGTGTCAACATATAAAAGGATTACTGCAATTAAGTTCAAAAACAATTCAAATTGAAAATGTGTCTTGTCAAATATGACAGAAAAATGTAAAATTTACACGAAAGATGGTCTAATCTTACACCTCAATGGTGTAGTGAACATTAATTAAAACAGGTCCATGAAGACTAACTGGTGGATCGCTAGACAATATTGTTTCTGGGTTATTACCCTTCGTCAGTAGCGATTACCAAGAACCTTAGTTGTTGAAATACCTTAACATGTAGTGGCCATCAAAACTTCTTGGCGCGAGCCAATCACTCCTAATGAACCACTGACAACAGAACACTGACAAGACGATCCCTTTTCTAACACCTCGCGGCGAGTAAACAAGACGACTGTCAAATGTCCAGTGTCAACATATAAAAGGATTGCAACATATAAAAGGATTATATATATATATATATATATATATATATATATATATATATATATAATCTTATTTGATATAATGGTACTTTGGTTATATGATTTAAAAAACAAATGTAAATTTTTTTTACATTTTATTAATCGTTACGTTTCGCAACTCTTCAGTTTGCTTCATCAGACGCTGTTGGATAAGAATGCAACTAAATAACTTAACAGAGCAATAGTTCGTTATACACTTACGTTTTGTCATATACTTATGCAAGTTGACATATTTTGCCGATACAAAATTGTTTGTAAACATCTTAAAAGAAAAATGGCATGAGATCCAGTACTATACGGATCTAACGTTTGAAGATTTCACCGATGCGGTCAAGTTCTGCCTTGACACCACTTTCTTTATATACAAAGATATTTTTTATCAAACGTTCGGCTGCGCAATGGGTACACCGATTTCAGCTGTAGTAGCCAACTTAGTAATGGAAACTTTAGAAGATGAATGTTTAAAAAAACTAGGGATCAATCCTTCGTTCTACTATAGATATGTAGATGCCATCATCACCACATACAATAAGGACAAACTAGATGGCCTGTTAAAGGTTTTCAACAGCTTTCATCCAAAACTAGTATTCACTGTTGAAAAGGAAAGTGAAAATAAAATAGCCTTTCTTAATACACTGGTAATTAGACAACAAGACTATACCCTTAAACTAGATTGGTTCCAAAAACCAACCATGAGTTGGAGATACCCTAATTTTTAATTCCAACCACCCTTTTAACCAAAAAGCAAATGTTCTGACAAACACTATAGAAAAGGCACTTAGAATCTCTGATCATATGTTTTGGAAAGATAACATCAAAAAAATCGAAACAGCCTTTGTCAAAAATAATTACCCCATAAATCTTATTCTTAGAAAAACCAGAACTGTAATCCAAAAACTTAATAATGAATCCCCTATGTCCACGTCTCCCGAAAACGGTAAAACTACAAAGTATGTCTCAATTCCATATTCCAACCCACGTTCCAACATTTTCAAAAAAACGTTGAAAAAATACGATTTACAGCCAGGTTTCAGTACTAATAACAAGGGAATTACACTTATGACGGTCACAAAAACAAAATTCGAAAAAACTTCTAAAAGTAATGTTGTGTATAAAATAAATTGTGAGAATTGTATAGGGGCATATATTGGCACTACATCGCAGCCACTAAAAAAAGAATAACTCAACATAAATAGGACGTTATACATAAACCAAACAGCACTGCCCTTGCGAAACATACTGTAGATATGCATCACAAGTTTGACTATGAAAAAGTAATAATACTTGATGTAGAAACAAACGAAAGGAAACGGCTCACATCTGAAATGCTCCATATTAAGATTGAGAAAGATTCCATAAACAGCAAAAGGGACGTAGGGAATCTCCCAAAAGAGTATGACAACATACTATCCAAATTCAAAAAGAAATAGGTAGATAGTTAATATTGCATTCGCTTTTATTTGTCTGGCTTTGTTCGTTATATCAAGACTAAAATTAACGCGATTCATCTTTGACACCCAGATCAACAGGTGGGGAGGGCAGAGTAGCTGACTCTTAAATCTGTTTTGTTAATGTATTAGTTATAATAATTAATGTAGACACGTAGTAGAGAAATATCGAAGTGGGATATTCTAACAATGTCACAATTTTGTATCGGCAAAATATGTCAACTTGCATAAGTATATCACAAAACGTAAGTGTATAACGAACTATTGCTCTGTTAAGTTATTTAGTTGCATTCTTATCCAACAGCGTCTGATGAAGCAAACTGAAGAGTTGCGAAACGTAACGATTACATTTGTTTTTTAAAATCATACCTGACGTAAAGTACCATTATATCTTATAAAAATGGAAAAAAAAATTGTTTTACATTAATTAATTCACCACCAATTTTGCTTATTGCCTATGATTACTATTTTCGATTTAGGGATACGTATTACCACTATTATTAACACACCACAATCTAAGTTTTACGAACGGAATTATGTCTATGTAATGTTTTGACGTAATGCATCTGAATGTAATTGACATGGCCATCTCTCCTAAAATAACACATTTTAAATATTGCAAATGAATTTTCAAACATCCTAGTATGCTACAATACAACGAAATCAAAGGCGCTACATGTAAATGTAAACAAATATGACGCATTTAAATTACGTTTGAATTGTTAAACATCCAAGTTTAATACATTGCTTCAAAACGATATAAAATCTTATATTATTTCTGATGAAGGTAACAGCAGTACCGAAACGTTAAATATAACAGCATAAGAAATACAGTTTTTTAATAACCAATTATACCCACAATTGGCAATACTGCCAAAATCAATCATACTTCGACAAAAATTGGTAGAAAGTTCAACGAACTCAACGCATTGAATAATATATATATATATATATATATATATATATATATATATATATATATATATATAACCACTCTGTAATTGTTCGATAGCACCGAAAGTATCCAAGATAGGAGGAAAACGTTCAGACATGAATTATTGGAAAACAAATGTTTCATAGAGATGTGTCTTCCGGGTGTTGCCGTGTTTTGCTCAGTCTCTTGGAAATTGGCACTGAAAGGACCATCGAAGACGCGGAAAGAACCATCGACCACGCAGCCAGGACCACCAAGGGCGAATCCAGGAGACGCATCGGGCACGTATCAGCGGACGATAACGGATCCGGATCAACGGAACGTAACGGATACACATCAACGAAGCGCAGCAACGACAGGATATATAACGCGGAGAAAAAGATATCAACACCAATCTTTAGAAACCTTCTGAAGAAGCTGACAGTATGGTCAGCGAAACGTCAAGTTTACTTAAAAAAACACGGCAACACCCGGAAGACACATCTCTTTGGAACGATGGCCGTGAAAGCCTACATTCGATTAAATGTTTCATAACCTAAAATTATTTTCAAATATATAGGCCAGTGGTTCTTAACCTCGGGTCGCGACCCAAATTCGGGTCGCCGGCGGTATTGGGATGGGTCGCGGGAATTTGCCCCAAATGACATTATAAGAAATGATAAATTTAATTTTTCAACACATTTTTAATATTGAATATTTTTAGATCGATTGATGTCACTTTACTAGTATTATTGTCTCATTCATTACTACTATTGGCTATGCGGGCGGTAGGGTGTGATCAAGCCGTTGTGTCTCGCTTAGTCATCAGTGACTCAGTGTTCCAGCATGTTTTGTTTCGAATGCACGCTATTTTCACACCATTTCAAGCGAATCACGTTTAAGTATCTAACTATGTACCTATATTTACTACAATACACTCTTTGTTGATAACTACACATACAGAGGACTGCAAAATTGTGTTTACTGTACTTTTGTATTATAGTGCATTCTTTGCTGTGCTCAAAAAAAGGTAAAACATTTTTGTAATAAATTTAGTAGGTGATAAATAAAATAGGTATTAATTAAATTGTCGAGTTGTTAAAATTCAAGTTTATAATTTGTCGAGTTGTTCCGCGAATCTTTCAATGATAAAATATTGTTTATAAAAAGTTCGTAATATATGAAATAGGTATTCAATTTTCGAGTTGTTAAAATTAAAGTTAATAATTTGTCGTTTTGTTTCTGCGAATCTTTCAGTGGTAAAATATTGATCCTACAAAGTAGATAATAAATAAAATAAGTATGCAATATTCCAGACGTTGTTAAAATTAATGTTTATATTTAGAATTTGTCATTTTGTTTCAGCGAATCTTTAAATTGGTGGACAGCGTGTTCCCTCGCCCACCAGTCATGGCGAAACGAATGTTATCTTATAAACAAGAATTTTTAGCATTAGGATTTATTGAAATAAAAGATCGCTCAGGTGTCCCGCGTCCACAATGCGTGGTCTGTATGCAACTTCTTTCAAATGAATCGCTAAAACTCAACAAATTAAACAGACATCTTGAAAAAGTCCATCCGACTTACGTAAATAAACCGCTTACATTTTGGAAAGAAAAAGAAAGACAAACGAAGCGTATGATTTGATGACTTGATGCACCATCAAGTTCGGCAACAGTTTCGTTAGAAAAAACTACCTATGCTTCTTTCCAAGTAGCTTTAAAAGTTGCTCAATGTAAAAAACCCCATAGTATTGCTGAGGAGTTGATTAAACCAGCTGCGATAGCCATGGCGAGAACTGTCTGTGGAGATGAAATAGCGAAGAAGCTGGAAATGGTGCCAATTTCAAACGATACCGTAAAAAAAGAATAGATTTAATGTCATTCGATATTTTAGAACAATTAATAACAGATCTCAAAATAGCAATCAAATTTTCAATTCAAATCGACGAATCAGTAGATATTGAAGACTTTCCACAGCTGTTAGTGTATGTAAGATACAGAACTCCTCAAAATTTTAATGAAGAATTTCTTTTTTGTGAAAAGCTCTCTGTAACCTCAACTGGGGCTGACATATTTCTTTTAATTGACAAGTTTTTTGAGAATCACCAATTACAGTGGCAAAATTGTGTGGCAGTGTGTACGGATGGGGCACCAGCAATGATAGGAAGTCGCATAGTGTTTTGTGCCAAAGTCAAGGAAAAAAATCCAGAAGTTGTTACTATATACTGCTTTTTACATCGAGAAAACTTGGCTACACGGGACATGCAGCCAGATCTACACCGGGTATTAAGGGACGTAATCCAAATTATAAACTTCATAAAGGGGCGCGCTTTGAACTCCCGGATATTTCGATCGATGTGCGAAGAAATAGGTTCGGATCACCAACATTTATTGTACCATTCAGATATCCGTTGGCTATCCCGCGGAAAGATTCTAGCTAGAGTTCTATCTCTTAAAACAGAAATAGAAATATTTTTGACAGATAAAAAACACGAATGTGCTGATCGCTTCGTTGACAACAAGTGGATGGCCAAATTGGCATATTTAAGCGATATTTTCCACCACTTAAATCAGCTGAACACAGAAATGCAAGGTCAAAACCGCACCGTAGTAGACATATATGAAAAAATTTCTGTTTTTAAAAATAAAACAAAACTTTGGCAAGAAAAATTGCTAATTGTCAATTAGCAGCGTTTCCCACATTAAACTTGTTTTTAGAAGATCTTAATGACAACCAAATTTTTCTAGAGACCATGCCTATTTTTTTAGAACATTTGAGAAAACTTGAAAATGAAATGGAAAGATATATTCCACAAAATGTCAATATTGAGAAATACAGTTGGATAAGAAATCCATTTGAAGTAGATATAATGGGGGTTGAAAATAATACAGCTGGATTACAAAAAGAATTGCTTAAATTGCAGGGTGATAGAGTATTAAAAGAAAGATTTGGTAGAATGAGTCTCACGAAATTTTGGGCAGAATTATCTGGGAAGCCTATTCTGAGCAATGAAGCTGAAAAAGCCCTGCTACCATTTCCAACTAGTTATTTGTGTGAAGCAGGATTTTCGTGTCTTGCTGTCTTAAAAAATAAGTACAGAAATAGACTGGATCCTCAGCATGACATGCGGTGTGCACTTTCCATAAACTTAACTCCACGTATAAATCTTCTTTGCTCAAAAATACAACATCCGGGTAGTCACTAATTTCCCTCATGATATATATTTTTTGTTTTACTTTCTTGATGAAAAAATGAAAAACGTTTTTCTACTATAAATGCCGATATTGCCGACGTATGCTTGTTTAACTTTGATTTGAATAAAGACAAATTTAAAAATGTTGTTTTTTTTAATATTTTATAATGATATCAATTTAAGCAAGCCACGGTCTTTTAGTTAATCCTATAATTTTATTATCATTGGAGATAAATAAAACACCCTAGCGGGCTTCAAATAAATTTATACTTTGCGTCGCCAGCCAAAAAGATTAAGAACCGCTGATATAGGCTGTTCCATATGACCGTGGCCGCAACTTACTTTGTTATTTTAAATAGAACACCCTATATATTGTTGCATTTTAAAATTCTACGTGAAATTCTAATTAACATTCGTATAAACTACTATAGCTCTAATGAGCATGCTTTTGTAGTTCCTCAATTATGTAAAAAAATGACATCTGAAGATGAATTTTCAAAAATCTGTATTTTATCATGCTGTAGTGTAAAATTTTGGGACCGCGATCTACAAATAGTCATACAGGGTGTGTGTAAAATGGGGCTCATTTCATGTACCTTAGAATTAAAATAGCTCAACATTTTCAAATGCAACACCCTATATATTATTTAATTTTTGAGTTCGGCATTAAATTTCTTATAAAAAAATCATATTTATGCTATCGGCTTAAAATTTATAATTTTTGAGTTATTGATAATTTAAAAAAAATTTACAGAAATTCACAAAAAAAATCACCAACCGCAAGTATTTAGACATATTTCATTGTGAATTTGTTATATTATTCACACATAGTATTAGAAGAAAATTTCATTTGAAATTTGTTATACAGCGTCACCCCGATTAATTTGTCTAGGTGGTAAATTAAAATCTTGCGGGGTGTGCCATGATAATTGTTCTATTATCACTGTCAAATTGGTTTTGACACTTCAACAATCTTCTGTTCTCCTTTTTTGTACGTCAAAACATTTAAACAGTAATTGTTCAAATAAAAAAAAATGAATTATTCTGAAAATGAACTTGCCGATATGGTCCTTATTATGGGTGAGTGTTTAAAAAATAGTCTTTAGCGTCGCGTGTGTATAAGGAGAGATACCCACAGAGACGAGCTCCACAACCGAGTGCTTTTGTTAGACTGCTTGAAAGATTTTCGACTACCAAGTGTGTTAAGTATAAGAAAATTGTCAAACCTAAGCCTATTTTAACGGAATATAATGATTTGCAAATTATGGCTGCAGTCGTGGAAAACCTGCGCAGAAGTTTAAAAGATTTAAGCTCGATAGTGAACATCAGTGAGACATCGGTGAGGAGAGTATTAAAAAAATATAAATTTCATCCCTATCGTATACAACTGCATTAACATTTAAATGCAGATGACTTTCAAATAAGAAGAAATTTTTGTGCGTGGGCCGTGGAAAGAATAGATGCGAATCCATTTTTTTTTAATATGGTGTTGTTTTCCGACGAATCGACATTTCATAAAAGTGGACATGTGAATCGACATAATATGCATTACTATTCGGACGAAAACCCACATATCATGAGACAAGTAGATGCACAACATCGGTGGAGCGTCAATGTATGGGGTGGTATATTAGGCGAAAGAATTATTGGCCCATATTTCTTCGAAGGTTCATTGACTGGTGTCATGTATCTAAATTTCCTACAAAATTATTTGCAAGAACTATTGGAGAATGTGCCATTGCATACGAGGAGAATTCTCTTGATTCAACAAGACGGTGCCCCTCCCCATTGCTGTGTACCTGTCAGAGATTTTTTAAATCAGCATTATCCCAATAGGTGGATTGGTCGTGGAGGGCCCATTCCACACCGCCAACGACCAGAGAAGATATGATGGCTAGAATAAGAGAGGCATTCACAATGATAACAGTAGAAATGTGAACAGGTGTTTTCACGATCGCGCCCTATTATGTATAGAGCAGAATGGTCGTCATTTTGAACATTTAATTAATTATAAGTTCTATAATTATTAAGTATTTTTTTTATAAATTTATTTATTATAAATTATTCATATTATCATTATGCAGTATTATTTAAAAATAAATAAAATAAACTTAAAAAAATAATCCAATTTATTCAAAAAGAAAAGTTTTAGTTTACAAAATAAGGAAGTTGATAGTTAAAATTACTATTCCATTCTAAAGTTTTGTAAAGTTGTCGCCGTTTAACGAACGTCAAATGAAATTTTCTTCTAATACTATTTGCGAATAATATAAAAATTTCACAGTAAAATATGTCTAAATACTTACGGCTGGTGTTTTCTGAATTCCAGTCAATTTTTCTTTTAATTACCAATAACTCAAAAACTATAAATTTTAAGCCGATAGCATAAATATGATTTTTTATAAGGAATTTAATGCCTAACTCAAAAATTAAATAATATATAGGGTGTCGCATTTGAAAATTTTGAGCTATTTTAATTCTGTACATGAAATGAGCCCCATTTTACACACACCCTCTATGATGTTTTTTTTTTCTTTTCGGCCATCATAATATAAAGGAATATTTGTAGATCGCGGACTCCAAAATTTTACACTCCAGCATGATAAAATACCACTGATATAGATTTTTCTAAATTCATCTTCAGATGTCATTTTCTTACATAATTGCGGATAACTACAAAACCGTGCGCATTAGAGCTATAGTAGTTTATACGAATGTTAATTAGAATTTTACGTAGAATTTGAAAATGCGACAATATATAGGATGTTCTATTTAAAATAACAAAGTAAGTTGCGGCCAGGGTCATATGGAACACCCTATATATTTGAAAATAATTTTAGGTTATGAAACAATTGTTTTCCAAGAATTCATGTCTGAACTTTTTTCGGCTATCTTGGATAATTTCAGCGCTATTGAACAATTACAGAGTGATGGCGGACCTGTATACATATATATATATATATATATATATATATATATATATATATATATATATATATATATACTCAGTGACATATAAACTGCACCACCTAGAAGGGGTGGGAATTTGGCGATTAATTGCTGCAATTAAGTTCAAGAAGTTTTGATGGCCACTACATGTAAAGGTATTTCAGCAACTAAGGTTCTTGGTTATCGCTACTGACGAAGGGTAAGAAACAATATTGTCTAGCGATCCACCAGTAAGTCTTCATGGACCTGTTTTAATTAATGTTCACTGCACCATTGAGGTGTAAGATTCGACCATCTATCATGTAAATTTTACATAAGACACATTTCAATTTGTATGTATATATATATATATATATATATATATATGAACTGAACGATGAACTGTTCATCGTCGCACCTCATGCAATGCACATATTTTACTGATGAAGACATGATAAAATTGTCGAAACGTTAAAATTGATAATGACCAAATAAAAATTGTACATTATCACACTTGATTTTTTTTTAAATAATGCCATCTAATACCCAAAAAATATATATAAATATATATTTCTCAACAAAATATAAAATAAATTTGGCAAAAGTATAAAACAAATAAAAACTAATCTCTAACAACATATATATATATATATATATATATATATATATATATATATATATATATATATATATATATAATTTAATAAAATTCTTGGGGATGACGATCAACAGGCTTCCACTTATTAAAAGAAACTCATTTGTTTTAATTCAATATTTCGCAATGTTATTTATTGCTTCTTCAGGAATAACTAAAAAGTGACATCTGACATACATGTAACAATTAAAAAAGATACTTACAACTAGAGGAATAAAACAAGGTCGAAAACAAATTATAAAGATAAGGTGCTAAGGCTCTGAATATTAATCGAAATAAATATAAATTTTGATGGTAAATGACAATTTTTAAAAATTTCGACGTGAACGATGTCTAAATATGAAAACTGAAACCTTAGAAACGAGTACAACGTAAAAATGTTACTGTTCGTATTGTATAACGAACTCATATATCCTTTCATATATATATATATATATATATATATATATATATATATATATATATATATATGAAAGGAAAGATTCTTGGGCATACACCCGCATGGAAACACGCAACCGCCGACACGTGTTTCTGACTTATTAGTCGTCATCAGGACGGTATAGCCAAATTAAAAACGTGGACAAAATTTGGAGATAAAACAATCGGTGTCAACAACAAGCAGCCGACCTCCACATGTGTGATAACACGTCAAAATACCCACATATTGTGTGGGAACATTCAACATAACCGCGCGGGAGGACATAGCCACCTGCGTGAACAACCGAGCCCAGGATATAATAATGAAAAAAAAAAGGTTTTTACCGCGGGAACAAAGATATATGAAAGGAAAGATTCTTGGGCATACACCCGCATGGAAACACGCAACCGCCGACACGTGTTTCTGACTTATTAGTCGTCATCAGGACGGTATAGCCAAATTAAAAAGGTGGACAAAATTTGGAGATAAAACAATCGGTGTCAACATTTTGACGTGTAATCACACATGTGGAGGTCGGCTGCTTGTTGTTGACACCGATTGTTTTATCTCCAAATTTTGTCCGCCTTTTTAATTTGGCTATACCGTCCTGATGACGACTAATAAGTCAGAAACACGTGTCGGCGGTTGCGTGTTTCCATGCGGGTGTATGCCCAAGAATCTTTCCTTTCATATATCTTTGTTCCCGCGGTAAAAACTTTTTTTTTCATTATATATATATATATATATATATATATATATATATATTTTGTTGAGAAATATATATTTATATATATTTTTTGGGTATTAGATGGCATTATTTTTAAAAAAATCAAGTGTGATAATGTACAATTTTTATTTGGTCATTATCAATTTTAACGTTTCGACAATTTTATCATGTCTTCATCAGTAAAATATGTGCATTGCATGAGGTGCGACGATGAACTCAGTTCAGTTCATCGTCGCACCTCATGCAATGCACATATTTTACTGATGAAGACATGATAAAATTGTCGAAACGTTAAAATTGATAATGACCATCCAATACCCAAAAAATATATATAAATAAATATATATTTCTCAACAAAATATAAAATAAATTTGGCAAAAGTATAAAACAAATAAAAACTAATCTCTAACAACATATATATATATATATATATATATATATATATATATATATATATATATATATATATATATATATATTATATCTGCTACATTTGTGAACTTTTTACAATAAAAAAAATTAGTAAAAATATAGTATTAACTACGAAAAATCTGCTGTGGTCCGCACCGAAGTTTCTTATACTTGCTTATGATACATTTTTAGAAAAATGCTTTCAAATAGAAGTTATTTAAAATTGCAATATGTTTAACTTTTATAGGAACAATTTTGCGATAACTCGTACCGTTTTCAAAATATGGAAAATGTGATAAGAGTAAACCATTATTTCTGCTTTCAAAATACGATGTTTTTTCCTTTCTATATTCGCATCTAAAGTCTCATAAATTAAACGCTAGACTGCGCAGAGACACACATACTTTTAGCCACCCGATCGCAATAGTATAAAATCTGCGGTGGTCCGCACCGAACGTTCTTATACTTAGTTATACCACATTAATCGAACAAACTTTTCAAATGAAAGTTGTTTAAAATATCAATATCAATAACTTTTGTAAGAATCTTTTTTTCGATTACATGCACCGTTTTCGAGATACGGAAAAAGGTTATAAGAGTAAACCAACACTTCCCGTTGAGATATTGCGTTCAAATAATTATAAAAATAGCCAGGATCGATTCTGGGGACCTCAAAACGTGTATATCCGTTGAAATCTCGAGTTCGAAAATTTTCATGATTGCTATACTTACTTATACTTATATAAGATATAAGGAAGTAAAAATCTGCAGTGGTCCGCACTGAACTATAAAAAGTATAAGAATTTACTATCGGTGTTTGAAGACCTATATCAAAGAAACTGCCAATTGTAGTTTTTTGTGATCTCCGTTACAAGATATCGCACGATAGCGGAATTTATTTCTAAGGAAACATCGACTTGTACCTATCTCGGAACACGTATTGAAATTTAATTGTACCCGTTATTTAATATTTTTAAAGTGAAATGACGTTTGCGTAATTTTTGGCGACCGCGCAATCTCTTATCACTTATTTACTGCCGGGACCGGACTCTACGCTTCTCGACCAACACAATTATTAAATTTGTGAATAAGCGTGAAAGTAATATTGACATATAAGAAAATCTACGGCTCTATTAGTGCAATTATTAATGTTTATTGTTTTTTTTCGTTTCTTCAAATATACGCCTTCAAAAACAGTCGATTATTATTTTTGCACCGATAGTAAACAAATGCGGATTCGACTGTTGATTGGAAACACGTTTAATAACATGATAATGAATAGACATCTGGTAAATAATGATAACAGGTTCATATAAAAGCATGAAATATTATTTATTTGCCAGTTATCTTGATTTATAAACAATGTACTATTATTTCTGCAAAAATGCCGAAGCATTGTACTAAAGTCAAACAGGACAGTTTTTACAGACTAAAAAGATAACAATGGACCAACTATTGATCTGAAGAAAGTCGTGGAAATAACGGGTAAAGCTGTTGAAGTCACCACAAGAACTGATATTTAATGAATGCGAAAGTGAAGATAGAGTAAATCATTTTACACAAAAAACTGGTAGAAAGAGAATAGAATGTGACGAATATTTGCAAGAGGTAATAAGAAGAAAGGTATTCAACTTTTATATGGAACGGAAATTTCCGACTGTAAAAGAATTGTACTCTGAAATTACAAGTTAGAGATTTACCCGAATTTTCGCAGAGAACATTGCACCGATGGTTAAAAAACATGAAAATCTGATATTAAACCAGTGTTAATGGAATAAATAACCTCACATAACTGCTTGAGAGCTAATTTCTTGGGAAATCTACGCGGACGAAACCTGGTATGGTGCAAATCATGCTCGACAGTTCGGATGGGTTGAAAAAGTAAACGCGGCTAATGAGGATACTTTTGATAATTATCGAGGTGGAGTTCAATAAGTAAACGGTTATAAAGGCGGTATAAAGCGACCATCTGGTGCAGGTCAAAGGGTAATTATTTTGTGTATTGGTAGCGAGAATGGATCATTGGAAGGATGCCGTAAATGCTTTGTAGGCGAAAAAAGCCGACTAGCATCACGAAATGAATGAACAATATTATGAGGAATGGTACGGGCACGTGCTGTCGGTAATACCAGCAAAACCAATAATAATGATGGATCAAGCCCCTTATAATACAATGCTAGATCCTGATTTTAGGAACCCTAAATTGTCCTGGAGGAAATGAAATGACATGAGTGCTTGGTTACTGAAAAACAAGGTGGCACTTCCGGGAATTACTACTTTTTCAAAACAGACTAAACCACAGTACTACTATTAGAAACTATTGCAAAGCAAGTAAGAGGGGGCGATGTGAAATTATTGTGGTTATCTGAAGCTCATTGCGAATTTAATGCTATTGAATTAATTTGGGAATACGTGAAAAATGAAGTTGCAACGAGAAATAATACTTTTAAAATTAAGGATGTATTGAATTTATATCAGGAAGCTTTGAAAGACGTTTCAACGGAGATATGGAAGAATTGTGTTGAGCATTGTGAGAAAATTGACATATTGTACATAAATACAGAACACCTTATAGACGAAATTATGGAACCATTTATAATTAACTTAGGAGAAGGTGACGATGATGATGAATTGCCGGACGAATCAAATGAAAGTTATGATGACGATCAATGCAATGATGAAATTGATACAAAAGATGCTTTATTTCATCATTGCATCATAGAGGATGTTACACGAGGTAAGTCGTACTGCTAACAATTCCGATATGGCCGAGTCGTCTGCCATAAGCAACTCTGCTCAATTAGTGGGTAACATAATAGGCGCAATTCAAATGTTTACGCAAAATACTAATCTGACTATAGGACTAGGGACTATAGGACCAATCCAAACAACCACTTCGTTCAGAGACTTTATACCGAAATAATACTACTATTAATAACATTATGAATATGCCGATTTCCTTCGTTCGTATTTATAATGGACCACCTCGACGATAATGAATATACATTGAGGTAAATAATAATAATAAATGCAGTACAAGAAACATGAACAAGTCAGAATGTTTTGCGAAAAGCATTCGCTTGATTGTACTTGTGTATAGACAAAAGGAGTAATTTTAATTTTAACTATGATGTATCACACGACGTGTGAAAACACTGTAGTACTTGTATTTATTATTTATAACATATATACTTGTGAAATTATTTTATTGTTTTTATTATACGATCTTAATATATGAACATATCATTATTATTATTTACACGAAAGATGGTCTAATCTTACACCTCAATGGTGTAGTGAACATTAATTAAAACAGGTCCATGAAGACCTGGTAATCGCTACTGACGAAGAGTAATAACCCAGAAACAATATTGTCTAGCGATCCACCAGTTAGTCTTCATGGACCTGTTTTAATTAATGTTCACTACACCATTGAGGTGTAACATTAGACCATATTTCGTGTAAATTTTACATTTTTCTGTCATATTTGACAAGACACATTTTCAATTATTATTATTATAATTATTTTCATTCGTCAAGTACAGGACACATTGAGCTGTTGTAGTATTTTTTACTATATATGTAACCGTCCATTATTTCTATTTTCTACAATAAATATTACATTACCGTTATGACTAATTATTATTTACGCGGTTAAAAAATAAAATAACTGAGGTCTGAAAATAATCCAAAAATACCGTACCGGGGGGGGGCTATCGGCGAACTTTATTGGAATACGTATCTCGCTCCCAATAATCAAATAATGGGTACAATTAAATTTCAATACGTGTTCCGACATAGGTACAAGTTGATGTTTCCTTAGAAATAAATTCCGCTATCGTGCGATATCTTGTAACGGAGATAACAGAGATCACAAAAACTACAATTTGCGGCTAAACTATTTATAATGTTGAAAAAATTAAAATTCCCCTCCGCGCTAAACATATCAGATTACGTCCAGTTGAAGTTTCAATTTTTTTTGTGGAACGGTTAAGTAGAAAAAAAAATTGTAAAATCGGCTATCCGTTAGATATCGCAAAAATCAGATGCTTTTTTGCACTTCCCTAATGATTACTTCCAAACGTAGGGGCAGAAAACATACAGCATGTTGCGTAGAAATGATTGCTGGTTGTAACAATGATTATATTGATTTTTTTGCCAAGCGGTCTCTTTGATATACGTCTTCAAACACAGGGGACTATTACTTTGGCACCGATATCAATATCAATTACTTTTGTAAGAATATTTTTATATAGCACGGTTTTCGAGATATGAAAAAAAGGTGATAAGAGTAAACCATCACTTCCGGTTGAGATATTATGTTTAAAATAGGAAATGTTAAGTTTGAAATTTCAGAGCTCTAGCTTTAATCGTTTCGGCCGTAAAGCGCGCACAGATAAAAAGACATAATTCCAAAAATAGTCAGGTTGAAATCTCGAGTTCGAAAATTTTCATGATCCCTATACAAATTAGGCAGATGTCAATACTTATATATATATTACTTATAAATATCCGCTTGCAGGGCTCCAACATTAGTGAGGCTTGTATAGATAGTCGATAGACAATCATCGACAGAGTTCCGTCGATATGTAGTAAAAAATATTAATATGTTTGCCAAGCTTAACGACAATGTTCGACGTCAGGTCAGTAGGTCAGTAACCACTCGGCGACGCTGCGAAACCGAACGACGTTGCAAACGACGCAATTATGTAGAGTTTCAATAAATACATACATCACAACTACCGACGAGTATCATTTTACTGCAAGCACCAACTAGTAATATTTCACTAACAAACGACCCCATTCTCTAATATCCCGATTTTTCAAAAATATTTAACTTAACCACAGATGCTAGTGATGTTTCAATCGGTGCAGTATTGTCACAAGGACAAATAAATAATGATCTACCCATAGCTTATGCTAACCGAATGCTAAATGAATACGAAAATAATTATTCAACCATAGAAAAACAATTATTAGCCATCGTATGTGCATGTAAATATATCAGACCATATCATACCATACCACTGGCTTATGTCAATTGAAGAACCGAATTCAAAATCAAAATTAATTCGTTGGCGCTTAAGTATGGCGGGTCGTATCGTTGGAGCAGTAATACAGTTCCTAAACGGTGAGGGTAACACCTCTGTTCAAATTTATCGGAGAATGCAAGATGTTTATAATGAACAGTGTTCTTCGAAAACCACAGTCGTGGAATGGTGTCGGAAGTTCAGTAATGGACGACAGTCGACAGCGGGCTTGCCAAAGTCGGGCAACATCCATCGTCTCCAAAGCACCATAAATTAAAAACTCAACCTGCCGCTGGCAAGGTTATGCTTACCTGCTTTTTCGATCACATTGGACCATTATTTCTTGAATATAAAGACCCTCATGTTAACATCAATGCTGCCCGATGCAGTGAAACTTTGACTCGTATGCACACAGCCATACATAAAGAACAAACGTCCTGGGATGCTTACGGAAGGCATTCCCCATTTCACAGCAAAATTCCGACTAGTTCCGATGCTATGAGCACTTAAATAACCGCCCGTCGGTTCGGCATCGAAGCGCGCGGTAGTTAGAACGAAATGGTCGCGCACGTAGTCCATTATTCAGTTGCCTGGCTCAATACCCCTGTACTACGGAATAATAGAGAAGGGGGGATTTAGGCAGATGTTCTTATTTGGCCTTGGGTAGAAGGTACTCGAACCATTGGAATATTTCGACAGAGCATCAGGTTTGATCAATTTAGCTCCGGCTTTTCTACCTAATGTTAGAAGTAAACATGTCAGCGTATCCGAAATATTATTGTGAGTGCAGCGAACGACGTGGTAGCCCACGTAAGAGATCCTTCCAAGGAAATCAACATACCATGAGTGAGTCAAGCGTTAGCGAAGATGGAAGTGCCAACGCAAAGAAAACTTTCGACTGCTACCAGTGAGAATATGGCTGTAAATCCTGTACATTGTTATAGGCTTACAGGCTCATCCAATTTGTCATCGTATTCACTGGTTTGTCGGAAATTCGTGTTTGTCAAAATTGCAATCAGAATGTGAAATTTCAAGAATCTGGAAAACGTGGCCTCGGTTTCAAGCTTGTTGTCGATAACTATTATCGAGTACGCCGGTCATTTTAAATACACCACCCATTAAGAACTAGACTACAATTTTGAAACTGCGGTAAAATATCGCTTTATTATCAACTAAAAAAACGATGAAAGTTTTAGCTGAAAAAACTCAACTGTTATGTTTCCGGTACCATTGTTACCTCCAACTTTCAATATTTTCTTCCTAGCTCTTAATGAATTCTGTCAGTTTATTTTATTGTCAAACTGTCAAATAGACGCCTTGTAATGCCCCCAGTGCGACGTCGTCAAGATTTTGCCCATATCAATGACTTTGATAGGGGGCCAATTATCGATATGAAAGAGGCGGGTCCCTCATTCCGAGAGATTGGGAGAAGGCTTTCGGACCATCGGGACCACACTACAATTGCTCGGATATGGTCTTTATGGTCCGAAAATGGTATTCAGAGGCACCGTCCTGCTGGAAGACCCACCCGAAGAAGCAACGCACTTGAAGACCGACTGCTTAGGTGGATAGCTACCAGAGATCGATTTCAAACAAGGTCGATTGCTGTGGATTGGACGAGAGCTTTGAACCGACACTTGTCGATGGCAACTGTTTACAGAAGAATTTCTTCCTTTGGGCTTCATTCATACTGTCCTTACCTTCAGCTTCCATTAACACCTCCACATAAAGCCGCCAGACTTGCATGGTGTCAAGAACTGCAAGGGTGGGTTCATCAATGGAATGACATCGTCTTCAGTGATAAATCAAGGTTTTGGTTATGGGTGAATGATGGTCGTAGAAGGGTGTGGCAACATCGCGGTGAAAGACGGAACTTGGAGTTCGTTCAAAGACGACACGCAGCACCTGGGGTTATGGTTTGAGGGGCGATATGTGCTAGACGAAGGTCACCCTTTACGTTCATTCCAGGCACATTAAACGCACGTCGTTACACCGACAACGTTCTGGAACCGGTGTTATTACCTTCCATGCAGCAGTTGCAGAATGCCACTTTCCAACAGGATAATGCAAGACCCCATACTGCTGTGGTTACAAGAAGGTTCCTGGAGCAGGTTGGAGTGCAGATTTTGCCCTGGGCTGCACGGTCGCCGATTAAACATGTCTGGGATATGATGCGTCGGCGACTAAGATACGATACGATATAAGTACCCAGGCCTCCTGATAATCTGGATGAACTTCGACACCACCTGGTGGTGTGGGGTTGCATGGAACGAGATACCCCAGGAGGACATCGACCACTTAATAGACAGCATGGTTAGAAGAGTTGATGCATGCATAGCTGCGCGTGAGGATGCAACCCACTAGTAGCTTTTCCTTTCAAATGCTAATTTTTGTTTTGTTTTCTAGTTCATAATAAAGCATTATTTTACCGAAGTTTCAAAATTGTAGTCTAATTCTTATTGGGTCGTGTATTTCATATGAAAGTGAGCATATATTGTGTAAAATACGGCAATTATATCAGTGATTGAGATTCGAAAACGTTCACAGCAGTTGTAAATTTCATCCTTACGGTGATGAACTGACAGTTGTCAAAAGTGAATGCATAGTATTACCAGCCCATCGAAATAATACGATCGCGTCTCACTTGATCGACGACGATAGGTCACCCACGCGCCGACGAAGACACGTGCGCTCGACAAATATGTTTACTAAGTCGCACCATAGCATATATAACAGACGGAAAAATCAGAAAGATCATCAATTCTCTTAGGCGCTCACAGTCCCGAGGAGCTACCAGTAATTACCGCGGCGCTTAGTATTGTGCATTTTGTTAGTGTTATGCATTGTGTGATATTAATGCCATTCCTCGTCCGAAATCGACAGAAAACCGCACCTGGTGACAATTGACTCCCTGGAACGTGGGGCTTCGTCCAAAAGAAAGTTGGGGAAGAAGGAAATCGGCGACGGACATCGTCGACGGACCAACGACAATCCGACTGAGCGGGCCAAATCTACAGGTGTCTCAACTACGCACCACCAATGTATATACAGGATGCCCCAACTAGACAGCACACCATATATGCAGGTGTCCTAACTAGACAGCACACTATATATACAGATGTCCCAACTAGACAGCATACCATATATACAGCGTGTCCCAACAAAAAAAAACTGACGTTCTCTTCGTCGTCACAATGCTTGCTCGGAAGACTAGGTAGACGACAAACTTAGAGTACTCTCCAATGGCACCCAACACAAAAACCACCAACATAACGATGACACACGAGCAGTTCCAACAGCTGCTCCAAACAATTACCAAACCGGAAAGAAAATAAAACTGTCGGAATACCATTGTCTCTCGACGGAAGACTCACATGCCTTCATCAACGGTATGGCGACGCACTTCCTAGACCAACAGACAGACCAAGAGGAACGAGTGACCCTGGCTGGCAGACAGCTGTCCGGAGTTGCAAGGGAATGGTTCCGACCACTAGCCCACCGGCGGCTCACAAACAAGGTTGGTGTACATCAGGTTATTCACCGAATATTAGAACAATTTGGGGCTTTGCAATTATATTTTACTTCTGCATTTGCTGAAGGGGATGTCTCAGCTGCAGAAACTATTCCATTAAATAAACTTTATTTCTTATTTCTTGACTATGTTCTATCATTTTTTAATAACTTAAACGGCGAAATGTAATCTGAAGCCCCGAAATTACATCTACTGTACACTAATATTTGTAATACGTTAAGAACTCTCAGCGATTGTTTCTTGAAACGCGAATATGTTACTACAACACCCTTGGACAATATTGATTTTAAAAATCCCGCAATTGTTTTACAGTTGGATGATATATACTTGGGATCAAGTGTTGCTTTATATTTGCAAGAATCGAATCTAAATAGTGAACAAATTCATTTTTTTAAATTCGTTATTTAGATTTCTATATTGAAAGTTGCCAACAAATCATTTTACGATTCCCATTAAAAATAACCCAATTATGATGAGGAATGTTGTAACGAAACAAGGATTCCGTCACTACCATTTGCTTTTCCGTTACGTTGTCACCTTTAATTAATAATTAATTAAAGGAAATGATGACAGGAAAAGCAAATTCATCTCGCCGACTGAGATACCAAATTACCGAGACGCCTGTGCGATAGAGAAGAAACGCTCCGATGTCGACAACACGTGCGTGTGACGTACGCCGCGCCGGGGTATATAGCCGACCCACCACTTCTACAGAAGAGATCCGATCCGACCGTCGAATGCGTATTATCGACGCCGAATACGCACTACCAAGAAATCACCCGCCGAAATAATTCACATCCGTTCCGACCAGTGCTGCCAACCCTAACGAAATTTCGGTATTTCTACCGATATTTGAACTTTTCTACCGATCTACCGATATCAATGTAAATCTACCGAAATTTTAAATATACCGAAAATTTTCTTTTACAAATTACGATTCATAGAAATCATGAATAAAAACCTTAAAAATAATCAGCTGAGATTCCTACCCATTTTTCCCTCATTGCCTGCCTATATTCTGCCCTCTATGAACTGGTAGTTGTTTTATTAATTGCTACTACAAACACTTTTAAATATTTTATAACCAACAGCGTCCACAAAAACAGAGTACTGTTTAATGTCTATGTTCAAAGAGTATTTTATTTAATTGCTCGTTTGAAATTATGTATTTCCCCTAAGAAATTAGATCACCCAAGGCTATAAAGGGAAGGAGAGCAGTGATTGCGTCAGTTCTTAATTAGCGCGCTTGATGTTCAAACTTTCACGCGATATTTGACAAAAATCCATTTTTCTGTAAAATATTTGAAATACCGAGACGATGAGCAGTACTAGTGACAGTGGGAGTGAAAAAGCAAGTACTTCGAAAGTAAAAAAAGCAAAATATTCCCAGTCGTATAAAGCAGAATGGGAAAAACCTGTAATAAAGACATTGTGGTGAAAAGTGGAAAGGATTCCCTTTTAAAGCACCGTGCTTCTAAATCCCATAAAGAAAAAATCAAAACCATTGTGACGCAACCATCAATAACGTCATTTACTACCGCTGGATCTTCAGAAAGGAGAAATTTAGATGACAGTATTAAAAGAGGTGTGTAATAGTTCCAATAATATATATTGACATTACCTACTTATTTTTGATTTCAAGAACGAAATTTTTTATTTTAATTTGTTTTTTTTTCACAGGTGAAATACGAGTGGCTGCATTTGTGGCTGAACACAATCTTGCGTTCACCATCACAGATCACTTGGTCAAGCTGATATCAGCCGTCTGTTACGACTCAAAAGTTGGAAAAGGTCTTACATGTGGTCGCACCAAAGCCAATGGAATAGTAAGAAATGTCATCGGAGCTGAAAATTTCGAAGTGGTATGTGATAATTTAAGACGAAAAAAGTTTTCACTGATTGTTGACGAATCCACCGATTTGAGTAGTCTTAAGCATTTATGTTTAGTAGTTAGGTATGCAAATGATGACGATGCAGTCCAAGATCATTTCTTCTGTCTTATAAAGTTGTCTGGTGCAGACGCTACAACATTGTACAATGAAATTGTGAAAAAATTTACGGAATTTAATATTCCATATAAAAGTAATTTGATTGGATTTGCTTCGGATGGGGCAAATGTAATGATGGGAGCTCATCATTCTTTGATGGTTCTGCTAAAGAATGACGTACCTTCATTGTACGTAATGAAATGTATATGTCATTCCTTTTATTTGTGCGCGTCATATGCTTGCCAAAAATTGCCGCGTTTCGTAGAGGACCTCACTAGAGACATATACAATTATTTTAGCTCCAGTCCAAAAAGACAGATTGAGCTACAAGATTTCCAAAAATTCTGTAATATTAAAATTCATAAAATCCTACACCCATCGCAAACAAGGTGGTTGTCAGTACACATGGTAGTCTCTAGAATTTTGGAACAATACAATGCTTTGAAATTATTTTTTACTGATGCAGTCGCAAATAAGGATATTTTAGCTGCAGAAACTATTTTATTAAAGTTAAATGACAATGTTACAAAACTGTTTTTACAATTTCTCGACTTCATTCTACCAATCTTCAACAATCTAAATAAGGAGATGCAATCTGAAGCTCCTAAGTTGCATGTGTTGTACAAAAATGTTTGCAATGCGTTACACACTCTTTATGATTGCTTTTTGAAAAGGGAATATATTTCAAGCACCCCAATAGAAGATATCGATTTCAGGAACCCCCAAAATTATTTACCAATCGAAAATTGTTATTTCGGGGCCTCTGTCAGCATAACTATTGCTGATCAAAATATATCTGGAGAACAATTGCATTTCTTTAGACTAAGGTGTATGGAATTTTACATTGAAGCGTGTATTCAAATAACAACTAGATTTCCACTAAAAAACAATCCATTAAAATTATTAATTTTTTTGGATCCAACTGAAATAAAACGTGGAAATATTGCTTCCATCGCCGATGTTGTGGCTTTATTTCCACATTTAATTGAAACAAAAAAAAGCAAGAGGTTGACACGCAGTGGAGAATGTTACGCAATTTACGGGAAATTCAAGCGTTTTCAGATGAATTGCAGTTATTTTGGCAAGAAGTGAAAAACATTACGTCTGGAGATGGATCATTCACGTTTTCCACCTTAACCACATTTGCTTTTGACATATTATGCCTTCCACATTCATCCGCCAATGTAGAACGCATATTTTCTGCCGTTAATTTAATGAAAACAAAACAGCGCAATGCTCTTAATACAGAGACAATTACCGGATTGCTACATTGCAAAGAATACATGAAATTTGATAATTGTTACGATTTTCCTATTGTATCGCATTTGGTATCTAAAATGCAAAAAGACACCATATATAAGACCGGTGAGGCCTAAAAAATTTAAATATTGTACTATTTATATTTACTTTGCGTTCGAATAAGTTAAGTTTGCAATAATTATTGTTTTTTTTTTATTTGTATTTTTGTCATAATTATATTGTTATGGATTTTGAATAAAAAATATTTTTTTGTTAGCGTTTTATTTTATTTTTCATCATATCTATAATTCTACCGAAATTCAGAGACATCTACCGAAATTTTGTCCGACAAAATACCGATTTTACCTCTCAGCAGGTTGGCAGCGCTGGTTCCGACTGTCTAACTGACAACACCGATCCCGTCCTAACAATTATCGAGTACGCCGGTCCGTATGGTCGGAGATCTTGCATTGTTCATTAACCGTCCCGAAACTGTGTGATAATAAATTGTATACGCTAACGCGCTTCTATATTAGCACACATTTCGACCTACATTCATCAAACCAATTCAAGATCCTCACCGGACAAATTATTTGTTTATTCCGAGAATGTAATTATTATTTGTTTATTTCGTTCATTTATTTATTACATTGGTTATTCCGTTTATTTACTTTGAGGATTTAATTATTATTTCGTTGTTATTTGAGCTTTACATTGGTTAAATTATTTAACAAAATATATTCCGTCCAAATCTGTTTCCACGAGTTTGTTTATATGCCGAATATCTTACGCGGAGATAAATACACATGGATACAAAAAAACTCCGAATCGAGCAAAATCCGACAGGCTGAAAAAACACGCGCGCATCGTCCGATAAGTACGGGTTGCCGTGCCCGAACGGTAGTACATTCCTACGGGCTCGTTCGCCACGATAAAGCTGCGTCCACACTGGGACGCGCCCATTCCAAATCGCATTAACAAAGAAAAGTCCAACGGAATGGATACCGGGTTACAATGTCTGATATTTAGTGACGATGTAATGAATTTTGGACAAATGTAAAACAAGTAAATCGAGGTGATAGTACATATATGTTTCCCGTCTTAAGTAGATTTGTGGAAATTTTGTTATGTCTTCCACATTCTTCTGCAAATGTGGAAAGAATTTTTTCTGCGATTAATTTAATGAAGACAAAACAAAGAAACCAGTACAGAATCAATCACAGGTCTTTTGCATACAAAAACTTCCCGCGAACTGTGAGGTGCGCGCAGTAATAAGATTTTTATTTGCAAAAAACTATAAACCGATAGAAATCTATAGGCAGCTTTCTGAAGTGCATGGGGACAACATTATCACTGAAAGTGGGGTGCGTCAATAGCCTGCCATACACGAGCGGACTTTTTGGCGGACCAGGTCCGTGGGACTTGATCCGCCGAAACTGATCCGACAGACTCGGTCCGTCGGCGTGCCCACTAACGTAAAATTGAAATTGTAAGAATCCGACGGATTCAATTTACTGCCGCTAGTTAGTGGGAGGAAATCCGTCACATTTGGAGGACCCGGTCCGCCAAACCTGATCCGCTGGTCCTTTATGCATGTTTGAAATCACTGGTGCTGAGTGAGCGGGCATCGCATTATGTCGAAGAAAACCTTTGCCATTGCAGCAATCGGAATTTATGCATAATTCGATAATAAAAGCGACTGCGATATAAAAGAAAAAATCGTGAAAACCTGCATTGCTAAGAGAGATATTTTGATAATGATAAAATTTCATTATAGTCTTCCGATTTAACATTCCACAACCACGGTTCAAGTTTATCAATTTCATTAAATTGTCTGATTTCATAAATAGGTCTTTCCCCGAGCGCACGTGTCGTCGTTGCCGCGTGTGTGAAATACCGTCGTCGGTCAAGTGGTAACAAATCGCCGTATAATTAGTGGGCAACAACGGATTAGGTCCGTCGGATCGGTTCCGCCGCTTAAATCCGGTTAACTTTGACCCAACACGACAACGTCCATTAATAGCCTGCCATACACGAGCGGACTTATCCGCCGGACCAGGTCCGTGGGAACTTATCTGTTCCGACGGACTCGGTCCGTCGGCGTGCCCACTAACGTAAAATTGAAATTTTAAGAATCCGACGGATTAAATTCACTGCCGGACTAGGTCCGCTAGTTAGTGTGGAGGATATTCGTCACATTTGACGGACCCGGTCCGCCGAAACCTGGTCCGCTAGTCCATTATACATGCTTGAAATCACCGGCGGATCTGAATACAGTGCTAAGTAACCGAGAGACGCAATATGTCAAAGGTCAAATGTCTTTCCCCGAGCGCCCGTGTCGTCGTCTGGGCGTGCGATAGTGGGGAACAACGGATTAGGTTCGTCGGATCGGGCCCGCTGCTTACACCCGGTGAACTTTGACCCAACACGGCAACGTCCATTAACAAGCAAAATGTCCGCTCGTGTATGGCAGCCTATTAGGTGGACTTTTTGGCGGATCTAGTCCGCAGCGGACTAGATCCGCCAAAAAGTCCGCTCGTGCATGGCAGGTGCATTCCATTTAAAAATGGTCGAACAAATGTTCACGATGAAGAGCGAAGTCGAAGACCCAGCATAGTGACTGCCAAACTTGCTGAAAAAGTCGATGCAAAAGTCCGAGAAAATCGAAGATTCACAATATCGGAACTATGCTTAGTTTTCCAGAAATTTCGCGAAGTTTGTTGCACGAAATCATACCTTATAATCTCGGTTACCACAAGTTTTGTGCAAGATGGATACCAAAAATCTTGACAGAAACCCATAAAAATCAGCGTATGGCTGCAGCGTTAACGTTTTTAGACACTTACCGCAAAGATGGTGATTCGCTACTCGATCGCATCGTAACTGGTGATGAAACATGGGTCAAACATGTGAATTGTGAGACGAAAGTGCACTCAATGCAGTGCAGACTATGTTGAAAAGTAGTATTGAAGGGTGGCTTTCAATTGCATATGATAAATATTTTTTCCTATACTTTGTTTATTTTAATTCCATAATTAACGTAATTTACTGTCGCCCTCGTATAATTACGGCCTTTATTAATTGTACAAAACAAGGTATAATAAAGAAGTTAACTGAAAAGCCAATAACACTACACTTTACAAAAACATTGCACTGCAACCAACTGGGTACATGTTGAGTCTTACGGCAGTTACATGATCATGTAAACCACTTCTGTGGGGTCGCGGTTGGTCATCCAGAGGAATCGATTAATCTTGCTTTAGACAAATGTCTGCATTAGTGCACACGTTATGCAACATCGACTTTAATTAAAAGCTTTATAAATATTGAATTCATTTATAAGGCCTTTTTTGTTCTATTCAAATAATTGAAAATAGTATTTAAAGTATATTCAGAAGTTTGTAGTGAGAAAATATTTTCTTTTTTCATATTATTTTCAATACAAAAAAAGGATTTTGGAAAGAACAGCCTGTTTAAAATTAGGATTACTATGAAATTATTACATTAATTTTTAACTCTGTACACAAAAATTGCTTGGAACACAAATTTATTAAACCAGAATATATGTGGTACATTACACAGCGATGTGCTTACGCGGCACATTAAATATCCAAAAAAAGGAATGAAAAGTTACAACACACCCTAGACACAAACGTTAGTCGTTACTATTATCTTTAGCACTTTCTCAAGTACATTAATACTCCTCCTAGAAAATTATTATTATTTCTTCGGTTTCTCCTCTTTTTTGAGGGTATTACATTGTACAACGGCCATAGTGTTGCAAGTATGTACAGTATTATTCTATTGTAGTGTGTTGACTTCTAGACACAAACGTAGAACATGGATAATATTCATGTCTATAATTTTTAATCGACCTCTTTTCTTCGAGATGTTCGGCAACTTGTTCTCTTACATGGTGACCACTTCATGATGTGGCGATTGATCATCCAGAGGAATCAATTGATCCTGCTGTACAATAATGCGTGCATTTATGAACATATTATGTAAAATAATAGCCGTTACTATTATCTTTAGCACTTTCATAGTAGTACATTAATACTCCTACAACATTATTATTATTTCTTCGGTTTCTCCTCTTTTTTGAGGGTGTTAAATTGTACAACGGCCATAGTGTGGCATGTATGTACAGTATTATTCTATTGTAGTGTGTTGACTTTTAGTTGTTTAAGACTTTTCTAACTATATATATATTATATGTGCTCAGTATGGTAGCCTTTTGCATTTGAATAAACAGTTTCCGTGGTAGACCCAATCCACATAAAGGCTGATGGAGTGTCATTGGGATTTCGACTGATAATGGGCACAGCTTCTATTGATTCCAAGCCCCACAGTTGATTCATTTCAGCAGCCAGCGCTGAATACGTCGATATCTTATCAGCATGCTTCTGGTGTAGGTTTGTATCAGCTGGAATTGCCACATGAATTAGATATCCTCTCTTCTCATGCTTTCGCACGAGTGTTATATCCTGTCTATTGTACGGCATATGGTAGTTTAATTAATGATTTAATTTCTCGCGCTAGCCAGGAGTGGATTATTTTGGCGACATTATTATGTCCCACGTAATCTTTTGGGCCCCGTGTAGGACATCCACTTATGAGATGGTATATGTTTTCAGTTTTTTCGCCGGATGTTATGGCCATTAAGAAGCCTTCGGTTCCAGAGATCAGATAGCCGGAGTGTAGCCATTCGCAAGAGGCGTTAAAATCAACATGGCCTGCCTGTATTGTAGCTATGCATCTGCTATGCAGTTGTTGCATGTTGCGTGGTTGTTTTAAAATGTTTTTAAAGAAACTAGTTGTACTTTTGTCAAAATTTAAGGCCAAAGATCGTATAATTTTGACTGGTGATTTTAGTATCGACTATGTGGGAAACTCTTCTAATCTCTCATTGAGGGAGTTGTTTGAACTAAAAGAAATATTATAATCTTAAAATGCACAAGAATAACGAAATCAGCCAAATCAATAATTGACTGTTTGCTCTAACTTAGGGAGAAAATTTATTTCGGCTAACCCCATTGCGGTCGGGTTTTCTGACCATGAGGGTATTCTTTGTGAAATTGAAACTACGCCCTCCACTATTGAATGCTCATTCAGATTTGGACGTAATTATAAAAGGCGCAATTTTGACAATTTTACAAATAATTTTGAAAATGAAATTTGGTATACCATTAATAAAGCGATCGATAAGAAATTTGATATATTCTTCGACACCTTGGGGAAGATCTTTGATAAATCCTATCCGATTAAAAAAATTAAAATTAAAAAACAGAAATACTGGCTTACTAACGGAATCAGAACGTCCATTAAAAACAAACGTGCTTTGCACCACATAAAAAACATTTTGTGGCGACCTGGTTTCAAAAGTATTATAAACTATATAAAAAATACCTAAGGAAAATTATACGATTGTCAAAAATGGCAATATCAATCAGGCTACGAAACTCCAGTAATATTGCCAAGGAAACTTGGAAACTTGTCCACGAAATGTGATTTACCGAACGTAAATCTGGAAATCAAGTATTAATAACTGATAACAGTAAAACGATAGTGGATCCATATATTGTTGGAAATAAACTCAATAATTTCTTTTGTTCAGTTGCGGAAACGTTTACCTAGATCCAATGTCATTTGTTAAACATACAAACAAAAATATTTTTTTTTGCGACCAACTCATATACATGAAGTAATAACTGTTTTAAAAAATAAACACTCGTCCGGCGTTGACGGTTTTTCTGTTATGATTATTAGAGCTTTACCTCTAAATACTATTAAATATATTACATATTTGATAAATGAATCTTTCTTCAGTGGGCTATTTCCAACCCGATTAAAACTATCAAAAGATTTAGAGCAAATACTAACACGAGCGACGCCATATATAATTATCTGGATGAAGTCTATAGCAACTTAAACATTAAGGAAATAGTAGCTACAATTTTCTATGATTTACGGGAAGGTTTTGACTGCGTTAACCATACTATTCTCTTAAACAAATTACAAAAATATTGTTTTCGTGACAAAGCGATTGGATGGTTCCGGTCATATCTTACGGATCGTAAACAATTTGTTCAGATTGCTGATGCTGATGAAACATATGTAGATTCGGATATAGAGAATGTCACTTGTGGTGTCCCACAGGGTTCCATTCTTGGCCCGATACTGTTCTTGGTGTTCATAAACAATCTAGCCCAATTAAATTTAAAATGTAAAATTTCTTTGTTTGCTGATGACACATCTTTAACCTGGCACAGTAAAAATCTCGAAACATTAGAAGGAAATATAAACATGGAGATAGCAATAATAAAGTCATGGTTCGACGCAAATAAAATCAGTATAAATCTGGAAAAAACCAGTTTATTAACATTTAAACACAAACAAGCACAATTGAATTTCAATATATTCCTTAATAGTCAGGCTGTGGCAAAAGTAGATCACATGAAGTTCCTGGGTCTTTCAATTGACAACGAGCTAGGCTGGTCGGAACATGTGCAGCGCTTGATACATAAACTGTCTTCCACGTGTTTCGCAATCAGAACAGTTCTCTCACACCTGGACAAGCAAACTGCTAGACAGACAGGTATACTTTTCACTTTTTGAATCCCGTCTAAAATATTGTATCTGCATCTGAGGTTTTACAATGAAAGAAAACCTAAATCGTATATTCATGATACAAAAGAGAGCAATTCGACTCCTGCATGGAAAGTCAGGCAGGGTTCATTGCAGAAATCTCTTTGTACGCAGCAAAATACTAACCATATACTCGCTTTTCATTCTAGAGATACTGACGATAGGAATCGTAATAAAACTCCCGTGAGAGGAAATCAACACCCTTATAATACAAGGCAAATTAGAGATCTTCATGTACTTAAACCTACTTTCTTGTTATGTAGGAATTCACCCTTCTACATGAGTCTCATATATTTTAATAAATTACCAATTGTATTCGGGAAAGTGCAAATATTCAAATTTTTCGCAGACAAATAAAGTGAATTCTACTTGAAGCCGTCTTTTACACGTTGAACTAGTTTCTCATTTATAAATTTTAGCGTATAATCTTATTGAATTTTAATGATAAATTTACTGCAATTTTAATAATTAATACATATTTGACTGTGATGTTATTACCATGATATACTAATATTTTATACGTATTGCTGTGTTTCCGATGGTACAATAATAATAATAAAAAAATTAAATTGAGAAAAATAATATTTTAGTTTATAATTTATTGCTAAATTAATACTTTAAGCGAATATGATTTTTATTTACGGAGAACATTAGTTTTAATTTCGTGTACATTTCGTTTACATGTCATGGGGGAAATGGCAATGAGTTGAGTAGGGAAAATTAAGTGGGGTTAGAGAAGTGGGAAACGATAAAAATATATAAACGACTGCGGACGAGAAATTAGGACAGTTCCACGACAGTTCCTGAAGAGTTCCCGGACATCACAGAAGGAGAAGGAAGCAGTCGGAGAACCACGGAGCCAGAGTCCAACAACAGGACAGGTATGCAGAGACTTAATTTGTAATTAATTTGTAACCAGGTTTATGTTCAGGGAAAATTAATTAACACTTATATTTATTGAAGGTGTATATGTAGCGTATAAAAATCTAATTTTATTAAATGTTTTAACACTTGTGTATGTGTTAATAGTATTATTATTATAAAGATTTGATTAATGTAGATTAAGATTGATGCTCGTGTAAGCGTCAATAGGAAATAAAGAGAAATAACATTTAAGAAACATTTCATTTAATGCTTATGTACGCTTTAAATGGATAGAAATTTAGGACCGATGCTTATGTAAGCGTCGACAGGAAATTAAGAGAAATAACATTTAAGAAACATTTCATTTAATGCTCATGTACGCTTTAAATGGATAGAAATGTAAGACCGATGCTTATGTAAGCGTCGATAGGCAATTAAGAAAAATAACAATTAAGAAACATTTCATTTAATGCTTATGTACGCTTTAAATGAATAGAAAATTAAGATTGGTGCTTCAGGGATGACTCAAGGTTTTGTTTATGGATGAAAGATGGTCGTAGAAGGCTGGGGCGACATCGAGGGGAAAGACGGAATTTGGAGTTCGTTCAAAGACCACACACATTCTTAATACCTAGGGTTATGGTTTGGGGGGGGGGGGGGCAATATGTGCTGGACGAAGGTCACCCCTTATGTTCATTCCAGGCACATTAAACGCACATCGTTACATCGACAACGTTCTGGAACCGGTGTTAGTACCTTTCATGCAGACGTGGCAGAATGCCACTTTCCAACAGGATAATGCAAGACCCCATACTGCTGTGGTTGCAAGAAGATTCCTGGAGCAGGTTGGATTGCAGATTTTGTCCTGGCCTGCACGGTCACCGGACTTGTCGCCGATTGAACATGTCTGAGATGATGGGTCGGCGACTAAGACAAGTACCCAGGCCTCCTGAGAATCTGGATGAACTTCAACACCATCTAGAGGTTGCATGGAACGAGATACCGCAGGAGGACATCGAGAGGACATAGTGAGCATGGTTAGAAGAGGTAATGCAAGCATAGCTGCGCGTGCGGATGCAACCCACTACTAGCTTTTATATTGAAAAATGTTAATTTTTGTTTTGTTTTTTTTTACCGAAGTTTCAAAATTGTAGTCTAATTCTTAATGGGTTGTGTATTTCATATGAAAGTGAGCATATTTCATGGTTTGCCATTTCCCACAGAATTGTAACTGAATTCAATATATTGATGGTCGGGCAGTTTTGGATTCTTGACCAGGCGCTGAGGATGATTAGAAAGCATCACGATTATGCTCGCAGATACACAGTGGAGCTGCTACGAATGGACGAGAATACCCACACCAATCGATTCAGTTGCCAACAAGCCAAACTCGAGGAGTATTCAATGGAAATCGTTGTTTTTATTATGTATTCTTGCAGAATCACCATCACCGGCAATCCGGAATGGGACGAGATAACGTCGAACTTCCTTCCCCACACAAAATGGCAAGATATGGCTCTGTAGTATTAATGAAATAAAATTAAAAATCAAATCAGGGGACGGTTAGCTGTTCGGACCGATGATCGTGATGACTTACCATGTCGAATTTCAGAAACGTGGAACGCCACACATTTACGTGAAATGTGCATCGATCAACCATGACGGAACAGTACATTTCGATATCGTGCGGGCGAATGATGTCGAACGGGCATTTTACGCGACGAAGAAGAAATGTTTTGTTGACAAGGAAAACGTAAGTAGTTGATTTCAGAGTCATCGTGCATCATATTGCCTAAACACAAGTACTGTTATTACAGCCGATGGTCGAACCAGTACCTCGTTCCCTACTCGTCACATCTTCTGGCGAAATACAAGGCGTACATCAACCTCGTGGTGGTGTCGAAAGTTGGTGTAGTCAGGTGCATTTATAAGTACATCTTTAAGGTAAGTCGCACGATCAATTGCAGACGAAGGCACTGATCTACTTTCATCGAGATAGCGTCGATGGTCTATGGCTCCGCAATGGGCCTACCGACGTCGAAGGACGTACACGGCACGACCTCCGGCGTAGCAATCGACACCAAGACCATGGGGAAGATCTCGGAGGATTAATGTAGATGAAAAAGGTCGTTTACCACCGTTCCACAATGGGGCAAAATCCCGAAAAGATGACCAAAAGTCGAAAAATAGAGTTTAAGTTCTGGTGATTTCTACACTTCGAAGCAAAATTAACGCATCATCATTTTGACTACAACTTTTTAATGCGGCCATCATTTGATCTGAAATTTTTAAATAAATGTTTTTATACCAATTATTGATATTTTTACAAATATGCTGAAAACATTAATTTATTTTGAAGAAAAACATTAAAATGAGGTAAATGTTTGGTTACGATCATACTTTGTTGGTGAAACGTTGCCAGGTTAACATAATCTAGTTGTCTGTTTTTACCTGTCAATTATCATTCAGAGATGAATCGAGATACAACAAATCTGTCAGAACAAGAAGCAATCAAAGCAGTTACTCTAGCTGGTGAAGGCCGAAGTCACAGATTTATTGCTCAACGCTTTGGAGTAGCTCAGTCGACGAATTCCCGTTAGTTAGTTAGTTAGTTAGTTATTTGAGTGGGGCGTTTATCGCCCCTCCACTGCGACCGCAACGGTCTATTGTGGCTCACAACTAATTATAGTTCACCCTCCATACCCATTCTCTTTAAATAGAGTAGGATTTTAGTGGGTGAGATTTTGTCAAGTTCTCGCAGCTCCAGTTTTATCTTACCAAAGACTGTGAACCTGATTTTGTCCCCGGCGGGGCAGGCACACATCACGTGCTCTGTTGTTTCTTCCGTTTCACAGCATAGTCTGCACTCAGTGGCCTCAGCCACTCCCAGGATATGCATGTGATGCCGTAGTCGGCTATGCCCAGTAACCACGGCTGTCACGAGTTTCCTGCTCAAACCTAACAGTATCCTGGTTCGTGCCGCAGATGGGCCCTTTAGTACTAACTTGGAATGTCTCATTCCCTTGCATTCCTGCCAGTTTTTCAGTACCTTGTGCTCCATTCAGATCTTATTCGAGCTTCTGGCCAGTGCTCTTGTAATCCCAAGAGCCGGTTCTGGACCAATAAATTTTCGGCTAGCCCCGCTCTTTGCCAGGGAATCGGCGGCTTCGTTTCCCTCTATTCCAGCGTGTCCGGGTATCCAGACCAGGCTAACCTTGAGAGAGAGCACTGCGCGGCAGTCCCTGACCGACATCAATGTACACTGATTGTCGGCAAGGACTGGCAGTGCTGTTCTGCTGTCAGAAAAAAATTTATCGTCCTGTGCTGCCGAGGGCTTTTTAATAGCTCTCTTGCGCACATTTCAATGGCATAGACTTCTGCCTGTTGGATCGATGCATGCTTACCAAGACTGAACTCTAATCCAGTTCTTGGTTTGCGGCAGAACACTCCAGCTCCTGCTCCTTCAGTTGTCCTGGAGCCATCCGTAAACCAGCTCGAATTTGCCTGTAACAGGGCGACTTGATTACGCTCCCATTCGTCACGAAAGGGAACTATGACTTTGTAGGGCAGTCCGAAGCTGTATGTTGTAGACATTGTATCAGCCCTCATCCCCAGGATGTCATCCGCTTCAATGTCGGGCGACAGCCTGTTCCGCATGAAGGCCAATGTCTGCGGCCTTTGAATCCCCGCATTATGAAATCGATGTGTTGCCTTCCTGGCCTCACTTTGCAGCAAAATATGCAAAGGAGGAAGATCCAGTAGCACTTCCATGGCAGCTGACGGCGTGGTGCTTAACGCCCCAGTTACCGATATGCTGGGCATTCTCTGCAGGCTTGCCAGTTTTACTCTGGCTGTCCTTCGTGAGGAGACAGTCCACCAGACAATACAGCCATACGTAATGATTGGTCTAATAACCACCACGTATAGCCAGTACATTTGCTTGGGGACCAATCCCCACGTTTTTCCACAAATTCTTCGGCACATTCAAAGTGCTTGTCTAGCCTTTTGTGTCATTTTTTTCCATATGGGAGTTCCAGTTGAGCTTTCTATCTAGTGTCACCCCTAGATATTTTGCCTCCTCTACCAATGGTTTCGTTTCACCTTTCAGTATGGGTTGTTTGAGACTCTCAAGCTTCCTCCTGTTGGTGAATGGAACAATAACTGTTTTACGAGACTTTATAGCTAATTGCTTCCCTCGCACCAGCATTGCGTGACATTTAGCGCTTCTTGCAGTATTGATGATTGCTTCATCGCTGCCTCTTACAAGAATAACAATATCATGAGCAAAGGCCTGTATGTCGACCTCCAAACTGCTGACAATGGCAAGTAGGTCGTCCACCAGAAGAGTCCACAGTAGAGGGGAGACAACCCCTCCCTGTGGGCAGCCTCTTACTGTTTCTCCACACAATGATGTGGTCATTGTTCTGGACTTGAGCATAGCTCCTATCCAGTCAGCCACCATAGGCGCCACCCCTCTCGCTGCAACAGCTTTACAGAGGGATAAAGGTAGTGCTGCGTTGAACGCTCCTTCTATGTCAAGGAAGGCAGCTACCGCAATTCCCTTGCACTCTAGGGATTGGGTGATCTTCCCGACAAGGTTGTTCAGCGCCAGGTCTGTTGATTTGCCCTTTTGATAGCCATACTGATGTACATTCAGGGGGTTAGTCGCTAGTACCTCGCTCCGTATATGCCCATCAACCACCTTTTCTAAGGTCTTCAAAATGAAGGACATCAGGCTAATGGGTCTGAAGGATTTTGGGTGTGGGTCTACTCGTCCCACCTTTGGTATGTATACCACCCTCACCTCCGTCCAGCTGGATGGAATGTAATTCCATGCTAGACTAGCTCTGAATAATCTAGCAAGGTGCGGGATCAATGTCTCCCGTCCTTGTTGCAGTAGTACCGGTAGGATACCATCTCCTCCCGGTGACTTGAACGGTTGGAAGGACTTAACCGCCCAGCTAACCGTTTCATATGAGACGACTTTTTTCAGCGTCGCCCAGACCTCTTTTTTCGTCGGTTGTCTCGACGTATATGGGCCGGGCTGACTTTTACTTCATTGCTCAGAAGCAGGAAATCAGGGAAGTGAGTTTGGGTTGGGTTGGGTTGAATGCCACACAGACATGAGGTTTAGGTAGCTCAGCACCCGTACCGTTTTGATCTCAGCGCCCTCCCACGGCTTGAGATTAATAATTATACCTTCAAGCCAGGTGGCACTTTGCTCGTCAGCACATGTCATCAGGAGCCATCCAGGCCGAAAAGAACAGCCTTGAAACCGCACCTGCAGATCCTCCCTGGTCAGCGACTCCATAGTGTTCAGAATCGCTTTCCGAAGGGTTCTGAGCTGCTCATTTGTCATATTGCCTCGGGGAGAGCCGGAGAGGATTACTCCCACCCTTACGCCCTCCGCCGCTGCACTATATGACTTTTTTGCAGCTTCAGCATCATCCTCCCTGCAGTGCTTTTTAGCCTGCTGTTCGGGTGTGCTGTCGTCCGAATGGAGCCGCTTAGATGATGCAAGGGCTTCTGTGGAGGTCTGATCCCCTCTTCCACCCTCTTCACCACCCGTCGCTCCAGCACTGTACTCAGGGCAGTTTGGTAATCCATCCCGCCCTTAAGTAGACGACTGAGGCGTTTCCTTGCGGCTCCGCACAATCTATTGTGGGTCCGTGCCTCTACGCCCCCTTTCAGGGTTGTTTCGGCACTCGAGCTCTCCACCACCTTCTCCACAATTTCCACGGGCAATGGCGCCCCCTGGTCATGTACAGGGGTTGTTGGTGGAGGTACAGGAGTGGGTTCAATCCTAGAGGATTGAGGCTTATACCCGCATCGTTTGGGTTACAAAAATGCTCATCGGCCATAAGAGTCCCACGAGTAGCAAGGGAAGAAAAGGTCCATCATAGCAGAGCCCCGCATGCCATGATAAGGCTAATACTCCGGAAGGTCGCCCGGTATTCCGGAGTTGGAACCAGTGGGAACTGGACTTCTAACCAGCCATGCATCCCTTCAGCCTGGCCCCCCACCTTAGGATTTAGGATTTTTATTGAGGTTAACTCCTCTTGGCCAAGACGGTTAAGTCATGACCCCCCGCACTGCCTTTCCGCCTAGGCTTCCAGGAAATGCCTGGTTTAACGGCGAAGCTGGCAAGATGCAGTCCTCCGCCGGCATTGTTTTATCCTTGTGCAGGCCCTTGGCCACGACACGACAGCCGGGCAGGACCGTACGTTACAACGATATCAACAAGATCGTTTACGCGAAGGACAGGGTCTCAAAAGAATTACAACACCGGGATAAGACCGATTTTTAAGGCTACAAGCTCTGAGAACAAGGTTTGTCACTAGCACCAGCCTACAAACCAGACTTTTAGACACCTATAACATAAGAATTAGCCAAGACACCATACGAAGACGACTTCGTGAAACCGTCGGTATGTACCATCGCGCTCAAAAGTATCTGGGACAGCAAAATTTGGGCTGTGTGCATTGGTTTAGGTGCACATAAGAATTTAAAATAGTAAGCTATGAAAAAGTAATGTCAAAGTGACAATTTTCTAAAAACGTCAGTTTTTTTAAATGCCGCGCCTTAATAATATGCAAAGGCAGTAATAACAACTCGTTTAAGAGATGGAATCAGCATTCGGGCAATTGCTAATGAATTAAGTATTAGCAAAAATACAGTTTTAGTTGCACAATTTGGGTCTATTGTGCAAAGACCTAGTTCGGGACGCCGCAAGATTTCAACCGAAGCACAAAATAATGATTTAATAAATTATCTTCGTGAACGTCCTTTTAAGAATGCGGTATATGCCAGAATTGAAACAAATTTTCCAGGCTCTATTCAGACTGCTCGTAGAAGGATTAAAGCAAGTGAAATCAAAAATCGTTGCGTAGTTAATAAAATATTCTTATCTGACGTGAATAAGCGACGAAGGGTTGAATATGCTCATGAATATTTAAATAGAAATGATCTGTGGGAAAATGTTATCTTCTCGGATGAGAAATCATTTCAGTCCACTAACAACGGACACATTCGCGTTTATAGACCTGTCGGAACAAGATATGATTCACGATATACACATAAAGTTAACCGAAGTGGCCACTTTTCTGTAAATGTTTGGGGTCGGATCAGTATTAGAGGCCCAGGTATTTGTTGTGTCATAGAAGAGAGAGTCAATGCTCCAGTATATCGCAGTATAATTGAAGAAGTTATGTTACCCTCAGTTGTACCCTTGTTTGGTGACATTTTCACATTTCAGAATGTAAGATTTTTAAATTGTAATACCAGCCATAATTTTAAATCATTTAACCCTACAGGATTGAGATTGCCCTGGTCATGAAAAAGTCCGGATCTAAATCCCATCGAGCATGTTTGGGCAGAAATGGTGAAATTTATTAAGAAGCAGAATTTTATACTGCAAAACCAAGCAGAGCTTAGACAAACTAATAGTAGACGCATGGCAACAAATTACCCCTCAATATTGTAGGAAATTAGTATTATCTATGCCTCGGCGATTGCAAGAAGTTATTGATCGTAACGGTGAACTGACTAATTTTTTTCTAATTTATTTAAGATCTTTGTTTATTTAATTTGTAAAATAGAAAAAATAAAATTTACTTCAATGTTTATCATATTTTGTAAATCATCGTAGTACCTACGTCATCAAAGCTTTCGGCCTGCAATACGATGCCGGTGGTATTTACGCGCAAATGTCAGTTTGACACATAATTTCAAATAATCCAATTTACACAACTAAGTGGAAGTGTCTAGGGGAACGTTTTAATTTTGAAAGTGTCTACAGACACATGCTGTCCCAGATACTTTTGAGCACGATAGTACCAGCTAGGAGACCACTGTTGACTCATAGAAGAGCGCGTCTAGAGTTTGCCAGCGAACATGTCGATTTGGATGCTGCTATGTGGGGCCGTTATTTGTTTTGCGCGCAAGCAATTGCATGGAAGAATTGACGTATGCGACTAAAATGAGCCTTCGATCGTCTGGGAAATCAGATGCTGGGAAAATTATCCGTAATGTGGGATTGGGGAGCCCATCTAAAGCTAAGGAGTCCATAGATAGGATTCGAAAAACGACTTTAACATTATAGAAATCACAATATTAGGGGCTTCGAAATAGAAGCAAAGAGAACAATAAAAATAAATTAAATAAATTGCCATATCAAGCCAAGCTCAAATGATATCTGCCTAAGGGCCAGTTTTTCAATAATGATTTATCTGTAGGATCAAGTGAACGTCTTCAATAATTGAACCAGGTTCAACTTGGCTTGCGTTGCTCAATTTAATTCTTATGCTAGTTCAATTGAACGCCGTTTATCTGCTAGTCGTGTTCCCAACCACATTGCGAGCCTCACTTCACGTTGAAGAAAAACAGTTTTCATGCTAAAAAGGTTGGCAGGCGTACATACATGCATGCCTCATAGTTAGCAAGTGGTGAATGTTTATGTGCGGTTTGTTTAAAGTTAAGTTTCATAGTTACTATTACTATTATTAGTTATTTATATTATTATTTTACATATATCTTTTCATATAGTTATAGTTATAGTTATAGTTATAGTAGTAGTCAAAATAAGAATAATGGACAAAGTGAAACGTGCACCTAATTTTATATCAGATGAGGAACAAAATTTGGTAAGTAACAAGGGAGCCATTAACCCTGCTACTACGTTAGGGTCTTTTGATGACCCAAATCGTATTTAACATTACCGTATTTCTAACTGGAGGAATATATTTGAAAGTTCTTACTACTCAGTGCATCGATTGTTGAAATATACTTAACACAAAAAGTGTTTGCGAAGCTTTGTGTTTATATAATAATCTTCATTTAGCTGTGTCAGCATTCGCCGCGGACCTTATCTCGCTGCACGTGTTAACTATATATTGAATTCAATTAGTTTTATCACCATTTTAGGCTTAGACAATTTTTTATTGCAAGTGTTTACACATATCATGTTCGGGTGATTTTATGACCCTCTATCATTTTTGTAAAACGAATAATAAATATATAATATAATATGTCTATAATATATGTTTTTTGCATTTGTCTTTCACCTCTTTGGTGTTTTACATGACAACAAAACAAACAAAATAAGAATGACCCGACAAAACGCCCAAAAAAATAATGGTTGTAGAAAGAAAGTCAACAAAAACCCTTAGTGCAGAGTCATCGTCTGTGACACCTCTCTGTTGCGAATGCACTGGAATGCGTTTACAGTTATAATTTTTGTATTCAATAACAACGAAGCCAAATACTTGCTATTGTAAATCTAAGTTTATAGACGATAGATTTTGATAAAACATGGAATCTAGACATACTGTGAGTATATATAATCTTAATTTTTTTCTAAATTCATACTAGTATTTATACGATACAATTCATTTTTGCATTTACTTGGCCATAATGTCAGCGTGGACAAATGACTGAGCATGGCATTGGTGCATTCTTGAGTGACCTTGAAGACGATGCAAGTGATGATGGTGATGTTAATTTTGTACTTGAGGAAGACGAATGTTTATCTTCAAAACAATCCATTTCCATTCAGTGGCACAGAAGCCTTCAGTTCATTGACCGTAACTAATGGCACATAATTTTTTGATAAAGATCGGATGATAAAGTGGACAACAATACCTTCTTTGCAATGTCTAAGTCGTGCAGCAAGTGAAAATATTCTTCACGCAAAACCTGGAGTGACTTCTTATGCTATTCATCGTATTTCGAAAATTCGTGATCACTACAGCAATTTGCAAGGAAGTGCTGTTTTCGAAAATTTTCAAGCTATAGATGCTATTGAGTTCGATGCTTACCTTCTTATACTTATTGGTATTTATTTACAATATATTTTTTCTATTATAATTGTATAACGGACATGTTATTCTTTTAGGAGTCTACCGGTCATACGGTGAGTCTTAACTCCCTGTGGGACGAGTTTCATGGACGTCCTTTTTTGAGAGCATCATGTCTGGAGCGATTTAGCAATATTTCTCGTGTACTAGCATTTGACGATAGGCAAAGAAGATCAGAACAAAGAGGAGATAAACTTGCTCCTATTCGCACATTTTATGAGCAATGGACTCAAAACTTGCAACTGCTTTACGTTCCAAGTGCTAATATTAACGATTGACGAACAGCTTATTCCGTTCCGAGGTAGATGTCCCTTCAAAGTATACATTCCAAGTAAACCTGGGAAATATGTCATGAAAGCGTGGATAGCAGCGGATTCTGACACCGCGTTTTGCTTACAGTTCCAAATATACTTGGGCAAAGTGGGAGACAATGCTGAAAGGAACCAAGGCGAACGGGTTGTTCTAGACTTAGTGCCTTCATACCGTGGACGAAATGTGATTAGCTTGCATTAGAACTGCTAAAGCAAAAAATTACTATTGTTGGCACAGTGAGGAAAAACAAACGTTGTTTGCCCGTTCATGCAACAACACAAGAATTGCGTAAGCTTCCAATACACTCAAGTAATTTTTTTTCATGAGAAAGAAACTGTAGTTTTGTATATGCCTAAATACAGAATGGTTTATTTGCTTAGCACTCTTCATCATAACAGCAACATTTTGGAAGATCATCCAAAAAAAATTCCGCAAATAATTGAATACTACAACACGACAAAAGGCGGAGTCGACACGTTGGACCAAATGGTTCGTACATATTCGTGCAAAAGAAAAACCAATCGGTGGCCAGTTGCCCTGTTCTCTAATTTATTAGATATTTCTGCTCTCAACGTTTTTATAATATGGACCGAAATATATCCTGAATGGCAAAAAATAAACTGCACAAAAGGCGCCTATTTTTAGAGCAACTCGGTGAAGTTTTAGCTCAAGAACATATCAAGAGGCGTAGTCGGCTTCCTCGCACAGAAGCCTGTGCATCATTGGAACGAAGAACGTGAACGGAAAGGGTGCAAATTTTGCCCGTCGAAAAAGGAAAAAAAAGACCTTTACTGAGTGCATAACTTGCAAAAAACCTGTTTGTCCGACACACAATCACTCTAACGACGACATATTGCATTGATCACAAGCCTTAAAAATATTTTTGAAATGTACAAATTTGAATTTTCTCAATAAAAAAATGTGGGGTCAAAATATGACATTGTATAACATAACATGTGTATTTTTTTCTAACATAGTAGCAGGGTTAAAATTGTAAGGTAACTGTACTGAATCGTAACATTACACAGTACATTTTTAGCTCATTCATTTGGAACTCAATTCTGAGAATTGGACATGAAAGTAGCGCTAAAAAATAAGAACTTCTGCATCATTCGTTTTGTCAGTTGGCTGCATTAATAATTTAATGGCTGTGGAATACACAATCTTTTGTTTAGAGTGAATGACATTTTAAAATCAGAAGAACATTGAATATTAGCGTATTTTCATTATTTTGATGAAACAGATTTAAGTGGTGATTTTACGCCGAACACAGTGTGCAAAAGTTGTTATAATACCATTACAATGTGCATGCATGGAAAAGGTTTTCTTTTATGAAGCCAGTTATTTGGGTGCAAGACATGATGAATCCTGGTGCTACGCATGCATAAATTCCTGTTATGGATTGAACAGAAAAAAAATTGAAAAGAAAAGTATACCTTCCCGCTTTTACTGCGACACTACCAGTACCAGTACAACGCGCTGCTGTTACCGATCCACCTAAACCTCCGAGTCCGGATACTGTGTCCCTGCAAGCCGAAACCGTTTTCACCAATCCGACCAATGTGAATGATGCAGATTGGACACCCGATATTGAAAATAATGCACCACAACCGATAACACAAATCGAAATGGATTACATTGTGGCTAAGATGGGACTATCACAAAAAAATTCAGAATTTTTGACATCATTTTTGAAGCGTAAAAAACTCATAGAGCAAAATGTCAGCGCAACATCATACCGAAAACGGCAAGCTGATTTTCAGAAACTTTATTCCGTTGACGAAGCAAATATGTTCACTTACTGCCATGATATCCCAGGTTTAGTGAAAAATATGGGAATGGATTTTATCGCTGGCGACTTCAGTTTCAAGTTTGAAGGCTGTGCTGTGGCACAAAACAAACAAATGACTATGAAGGAAATGTATGAAACATTGGGCGAAATTGTGGAGAAAATCAAATACAATGTACATAAATGGAAGATTGTTGTTGTGATCTAAAGGTTGTCAACATAATACAAGGCATTATATTAAAGGGCGGTTTTCCAAAATACTTTCTTTGTAATTGGGATTCGCGATACACAGGGAATCAATATCAATGTAAAGATTGAAAAGCAAGAACTCAGCTTGAGAAACAATTAAAATTACGCAATGAACGTTTGATAAAGGATGTAGATGATATTTTGTTGCCATGGCTCCACATGAAATTAGGAATAGCTGGGAAATTCGTTGAAATGGTAGTCAAAGATATTGAGGATAGTGATGGGAATAATCGAGATATTTCAATAATCGATTATTAGTAATCGATATAATTTAATAATCGACTAATATTAGTAGTTAAAATTAGTAGTAGTAGTACTAGTACTAATTAATGCAACGTACAACATTAACGTTCTAATACCACTCGCAGTGTGTTTTTTAAAGCCGGGCAACTTATAAATTTACGTCGAACCAGACTATCGTCTAAAAATTTAGATCAAATTATATTCCTTAATACCACATTGGAGTTGTTATGAATAGTTTGCATTTTATTCTGTTAATTATTTTGACTAATAAGATGGTACCTACTTCGTATACATTTGTTTTATTAATTTTAATTAATTAATTTAATTTTTATTAATATTGTTTAATCGCACATTATTAAGTTATTATATACAGTGTGTTTCACTTAAGGGTGTAACACCATCATATCTTTTTTATTTTTATTTCAATTTGTAGTATTTTTTTCCCCAAATTGTCTTCTTACAATTGGTTTTTTGGGAGCAAAGCAACCTGCGATGGCAAAATAAATGGAAAAAATCAAGAAATCACTTTAGGGATTTTTTTATCGAAAAATTTTACTAGTAATAATTGTTCAGTATTGCCCAAAACCCTAAATCCAAAATTTCATGAAAATTAAAAATGGTAAAATTTTCTTCAAAAGTAATTCCAATTCGGTAAATATTATTTGCACAGGTGGCTGCGCCTAAACAACAACAACTTTAAACAACTTTGACGGTTCAGAGTTTATTTCAAACAAAATTTTCTCAGCATCCTTTTTTCGGCGTAACTAATAATAAGTATTTACGGACTTTTACGGGAAATTTTAACATTTTGAATTTTCATGAATTTTTGGATTTAGGGTTTTTGGGCAATTTTGATCAATTCTAACTAGTAAAATGTTTCTATAAAAAAAATCCCTAAAGTGATTTCTTGATTTTAGCCATTTATTTTGCCATCGCAGGTTGCTTTGCATTTAAAGAAGACAATTGTTTTTTTGGGCGTAAATAGAGGAATAAGTATTCTACGTTTGGAAAAAAATACTAAAATTGGACTAAAAATAAAAAAGATATGATGGTGTTACACTCTTAAGTGAAACACACTGTAGGTATCTTTGTTTTTATTGAGAATTATACTATTGTTGTTATTTGCTCATATTGCGGCTATGGCTTCGCGTACAACTAATATTAGTTGCCATAATCGAATGAGTAATGTTAAAATAAAATATCTCGAACCTCCAACTAGTACTAATATTGTGGTGGGAATATCTCGAGATATCGAGGTTCTCGGTGCTCGGTTCCGCTCGCACACAACTAATTTAGTATTACTAATTTTCGGAGTGCAGTCGAACCCGAGATTCTCGGTGCCGCTCCACACATTCCGTGACCGACGTTCAACTACTAATTAGTAGTACTAATTTTCGGAGTGCATAGTCGATTATCTCGAGAGATTTTAATAATCGACTAATTCGTATATCGCATCTCGATTATTCCCATCACTAATTGAGGACGCCTATGACTGTTTGAAATCCATCTTTCCAAAACTCAGTGAAGCTGAAATTAGATAAGGTACGTATCGTTGTCTGTATTTAAATATTGTCATAACTAAATTTGTTCACTTCGATATATTCGCATTACCAATATTGTTTTCGCAAATCTTTTTTTTTAATTTCAAACAGGTACTCTGAATGGACCGGATATACGGAAATTAATGAAAAGTGAATGTTTCACAAATATGCTTTCGAACCATTATAACCACATTTGTGCATGGGACGCATTGAAAGGTGTTTTAGGAAAGAACCGTGTACAGCGAGATGACATACAGACACGAGTGGACAAGTTGCTGCATTATTTTGAAACAATCAATGCATCCATGACGTTAAAATTACATTTTTTTACAGGCGTGAAAATTTTTTGACATTTTTACATTGATATTAGTGCAATTACATTATTAGCCACTTCAGTAATATCAAACGATATATCTTCTTCCATTTTCGTAATTTAAAAATAGGTTTTCTAAAAATGACGCCGACCAAACTTGTTTAGGAAAAGATATCTGACAAAAGTCAATATTTGTAAAATTTTGTTTCCATAGTAACAAAGAAACTAAATACGATAGAATAAATCTTTGTTTGAATTTCATTAAAATTTTACTTAATTATTTCCGTTATTTCAGTAAGTCTGTAGAAAAATATTGTATGCAACTCGTGCGCGAAATTTCTTTGGTGCTTTCGTATAATTTTTTGTCTCGGATGCCGCCTCGACAAAAATATCATTCTCAACACCAAAGTATAATTTCGCGTACTAGTTACATAAATAACCATTCATGCATTTCCACTTTGATACCTTTTTGGCAGAATTACATCAAGAATCCGATGAACAAGGAGAGAGGTTCCACCAGGTGACCATGCCAATGGAAAAGCGATTCAAAGGCAAAACATTAGATGCATTGCTTGCGCAGGTTTGTTGGTGAAGTTCTAAAATTATGCAGTTTGAAGATGAAAGCGCCGAAGATGAAGATGATACTGAAATTGGTGAACACACTGAAGAAAACATGCCCTTGAATATTATGTCTAACTCGGATGATGATGCAGACTCAGAACATGAATATGAACAACCTACGAAGAAAACAAGATCATCAGAACCACGAGCGTCAACTTCAACGAGGATGGTGTAAGAATAGCTGTAACATGAATCGGAATTTATATTTTCATGCAAAATAATAAAGTTTATAAAGAAAAAAATCCGCGGTGGTCCGCACGAAACTTACTTATACTTAGTTATACTACGGTTTTCGAAAAAACTTTTCAAATGAGAGTTGTTTATAATTTCAATCTCTTTAACTTATTTTAGAACATTTTTTTGATAGCTTGTACCGTTTTCGAGATAATGAAAATTGTGATAAGAGTAAACGATCACTTCCGGTTGAGCTATTGCGGTCAAAATAGGACGTTTTCCTCCGTGCTACATACAAATGTTAAATTCAAAGTTTCAGAGCTTTAGCTATAATCGTATTGACGCTACAGCGCGCACGGACACTTTCATGCTGTTAGCGGCGCGCGATGTCAATAGAAAAAATCCGCGGTCGTCCGCACGAAACTTACTTATACTTAGTTATACTACATTTTTCGAAAAAACTTTTCAAATGAAAGTTGTTTAAAATATAAATATCTATAATTTATGTAAGAATATTTTTTCCGTAACGTGAACCGTTTTCGAGATATGGAAAAAAGTGATAAGAGTAAACCATCACTTCCGGTTGAGAGATTGCGTCCAAAATAGGACGTTTTCCTCCTTGCTACATACAAATGTTAAGTTTAAAGTTTCAGAGCTCTAGCTATAATCACACAGGCGTCATTCCGAAAATAGTCAGAAACGATTCAGGGGACCTCAAAACGCGTATATCCGTTAAAATCTCGAGGTCGAAATTTTTCATGATTCCTATACTTACTTATACATAAAGTATAAGTAAGTAAAAACAGCATAGTTACTTTCTTATGCTTTATGTATAAGGAAGTATAGTAATCATGAAAATTTTCGACCTCGAGATTTTAATGGATATACGTCGTTCGTAGGTCTTGCAACCCAGTAGGATATTATTTATGGCAAAGAAAAAATTAGAAAAGTCTTGTATTGCTAGTTTAAATATGTCTTCGCAAAACTAAAAGAACGGACGGAGTTTCGGTCGCTAACGCATTAGATACTAACTTCATTAACAATTTAGCCAAATTGAAGGGTATACAATTTTAAAACAAATTCATTCCTCACCGTCGTACTGGGAATCTAAAAAAAGAATTAATGACAATGATAAGGCAACTCGGGAAGCCACTATATTTTTAACTCTATCAGCAGGGGAGAAAATTTGGCCAGAACTAATTAAAACTCTAGTAAAAGTAAATAAACGTGAAAATATATCGTTGGAAGCGGCTTTAAATTTAGACGATTTTGAAAAAACTGAATTGATCAAAAATAAACTTGTACTAGATACTTTGATTATAAGGCCAATAAATTTATGAGGTATTTGAAACAAGCTGGTGGTTTATTTGGGGAATATTTAGTTGAAGATAGTTACGCAAGACTAGAATTCCAAATGAGAGGTTCGCCACATGAGCATGTTTCTGTGGCTAAAAGATGCCCCTGTCTACGATATTTCTAAACCGGAAAGTGTAAACCAGTGCGTGCAATTTATAGATAGGTTCATCTCTTGTAAGTACGACGAAAATGATCCGTACACGATGGTGCACACCGACACACTAACACTTGTTATAAGGGCAAAAAGAATAAAACTAAATGTAGATTTAACTATCCATTTCCTGTAATGCCTAGGACTATGATATTGGAACGGTTGAGTGATCAAGATGAAAGTACTAAGAATAACGTGCTCGAAATTAGGACACTTATGAATGATTTGGTAAAGAAACGCGAATAGTGGGATTAAAGATAAATTTGGGAAAATTACAAACGTTTTTTTTGAATAGCAATTTAATGTCAGCACAGGAAGCTTCATATTATGTTTTGTCTTTGTCGTTATCTAAAAGTAGTAGACAACCAATTTTTATTAACACAAGTCCTATAAATGAACGTGCACTGATGTTAAAATCAAATATAGACTTGCGTAAATTAGATGAAAACTCGACAGAAATTTACATGGAAAATATTATGATAAAATATAGTGGGCGACCGGCAACCATGGAAAAATATTTGTTTAGCCGACTTCGCGTCTTGTTATAGTAAACGATTAGTTAATATTGATGAAAACGATGATGAATTAGAAGTAGAATAAAGAAGTAGGCAAAAATCAGCCATTATTAGATACCGACGATATAAACTTGTGCAGGATCCAGTCAATTATTATAGGGAGCAAGTTTTATTGTTTCTTCCATGGAAGAATGAAATGCACGATGTTGAAAGTGAAAATTGTAAAAATATTTATGATAACAATATTGACATTATTGAGGGTAATAGAATAAAATATTCACTGATCGCCCATGAAGTCTTAGATACAGCCTTAGAAGGCGTTCAAAATGAAATAGAAGGTATAGGGAAGAGGAAGTAGATGACTTCATTGCAGATAAATTGTCGCGAGAACAAGAAGTGGATATTTTAGAACAAGATGGCAAAGTCATTCCGAAAAAAAAAAAATTAATAAATTTACGTGCCCAAAACGAGTGTCTGATGTTGATTTGCTGAAACTAATGTATAAATTAAATTCATCACAACGTGAATTTGTAATGCATGTTTTAAACAGTTTCAAAATGAATAATGTAATCAGTTAATAGCTCATAACTTCGACAATATTCCTGGTGCTAATAAGGATAAGTTGGTTGTTTTATTGTGCGCCCCATCAGGAAAGCTGCGTTCTTAATAAATTTTCTTCCAGAATCTCAGTTCGGTGGTAATATGCCGGAATTGTCAACAGATTTAGCAAACAGTATTCGCGAAAAGTTGATCGCTATAAAATTACTAATTATTGATGGAATTTCGAAGGGGGGTAGTACACTTTTGTGCAGGGTAGACACTAGGTTAAGGCAAATTATAGGAATGAATGCATCATTTGGCGGGATATCTGTAATAATTGTTGGAGATTTGCACCAGTTACCTCCAGTTATGGACGCTGCAATTTTTAAAGTAGCTAAAAATAATGCAATGGGCGTATTTTTCTACACAAATCCATTGTGGGGGGGAGTTTAATTTTTACGAGTTAACCGAAATAATGAGGCAAAAAGATGAAATAGGATTTATTCAGCCTCTAAATAACTTAGCAATCGGACAAATGACTGACTACTAAAAAGTAGAAAAGTTGACGAATCAGCTGTACCTGATAGTGCAATTAGGTTCTTTGCCGAAAATGCTAGCGTTGATTTATTTAATTGCGGCAAAATCTCAAAATTTCCCGCTACTGAATATCAATCTGAGGCTAGTGACGTCATAGTGTGTGTCTGATAAAATCAATATAGACGTCCTAAAAATTTGTAGTCCTGTAATAATACCTTATTTGACTAATATCATAAATAGTTGTATTCTTCAATCAATATTTCCCTCTCAATGGAAGCATGCTTTGGTAATTCCTGTACCAAAGATATCATCTCCATGTACTCTTAATGATCTCCGCCCCATAAGTATTAATCCTACTGTATCAAAAATCCTTGAAAAAATAATGTTTAATCAAATGACAGAATTTATCTCTTCTAATAACTTATTACCTGAAGTACAGTCTGGTTTTAGAAAAAATTATAGTTGTGACACTGCCCTCTTAAAAATCTCCAATGACATACTTACAGCTTCAGACAAAGGAGAAGTAACTATATTAGTTTTGCTCGACTTCTCTAAAGCTTTTGACTGTCTCGATCATTCCATTTTTCTCAAAATCCTCACATACATGGGTTTCTCAAACAGTTCCCTTGATTTAATATCATCATATCTATCCAACAGAAAACAAAGCGTTAAGCTGAACAATAATATATCTGAACATGTCTCAGTTAATATCGGCGTTCCCCAAGGTACGTCCCTTGGGCCACTTTTCTTTTCGTTATATACATCCAAATTTCCTTATGTGGTTAAGTATTGTCTGAATCATATGTACGCGGATGATATGCAATTATATTTATCTTTTAAACCAGGCAACCTTTCGGATGCATTAATAATGATTAATGAAGACTTAAACAGTATTTGTTCCATTTCGCAAAATCACGGCTTAGTCTTAAATTCCAGTAAGACTCAGGTTTTGTTGTTGGGGAACAACAATTATTGCAATAGCATTAGGCACTTAGTGGATATTAATATAAATGGAATTCCGATTGCGGTTTCTGACACAGCAAAAAACTTGGGTCTGCTGATTGACAATTCATGGCGTTACCGAGGTCATATTACTAGGATTATTAGCCGTTCCTATAACAGATTAAGATGCTTGTTTCCACACCGCAATTACTTAAATATAAAAACAAAAAAAAATTTATGTGATGCCCTAGTTCTGTCTAACTTCACATTTTGTTCGCCAGTATATCACGCTGCGCTTGATGTGACCTCAGTGTATAGAATACAGAAGGTTCAGAATGCTTGTATGAGATTTATTTTTGGAATTAGGAAATTTGAGCACATTTCTCATAAATTAAAAGAACTTAATTGGCTCAATATGAAACAGAGAAGAGTACTACAATGTGTCTGTTTGTATCACAAAATAATTACATTCAAAGCGCCTACCTACTTATATAACCTAATACAATTCAGATCTGACGTCCATAACCTTAATGTTAGATTTAAGGGCCTCTTAACGCCTCCGATACATAGAACTTCATTGTTTCAACGATCATTCTCATTCCAAGTTGTAAAAATGTATAATAGCGTGCCTCCCGCTCTTAAAAGAAATCTTTCTCTTATATCATTCAAAAAGCATTATAAGATGTTGTTGCTCCAGGACTAATTATCTAATGTTCAAAAGGCGATACGTAGTACCTCGCTGTTAGGGCGAGTCTAACGCTTGTTACTGTGGTCTCTATCAGATTTGTTATACTCGTTAAGTTCATAAAAGCTTCATATCGTATCACATCACTGAATACTTTAGGTTAAGTTACTTTTAGGAATGCGTTTATTTTGGATTATCAAATTAATTAAGGTTTAGGTGGTAGAACAGCTATGCTGAAACCTCGCCTTATGGTTTCCTATCCTTTACTAATTATACACATTTAGTAATTACTTAATTTTGTTACTCTGTAAATGGAAAAGGAAATAAAGATTATTATTATTATTATTATTATTATTATTATTATTATTATATTATGAAAAGTTAGCAATAGAACACAATGTAAATATTTAGAAAGTTTAAAGAAGAAAAAAACTAGCGAAGTAAACGGCCTACCATATTTAAACTAAAAGTAGGAATAAAATATATGATAACTACAAATACAGATGTTGAAATGGCTTAGTGAATGGTGCTTGTGGTACATTGAAATTAATTACTTTTGAACCAAATTCCACACAACCAAATAAATTATGGTTAGATTTTAACTCGAAACTTGTTGGTAATAAAGCTAGGTTATCAAAAGTAACATTGTATTAAATGTATCCAACAAATTGCAGTACCAAACTATACGGAAACAGTTTCCTGTTGTTCCTGCCGAGGCCATAACAATTCATAAAAGTCCAGGTCAGAGTTATGAACAAATTTGCATTGATTTTAATCGTTCACACCGAATAAGTCGAGCAATGATATACGTAGCTTTAAGTAGAGTAACAACCCTATCAGGATTATATATTTTAGGAGAATTCCGGCCACCCAAATTAACAAAAAAAGATAACCCTATATTGTCAGAGATGAATAGATTAAGAACAGAACGGCAAATTACTTTATCATATGATACATTGAAAGAAAGCAATGGAATCAAAATTATTTATCATGAAATTGTCAACAAAACATCCTTTTTACGCAGCGAACTCGTAGTAATGGGATATTTTAACTTTAACATGAGATGTAGTAATAATTATTCCCGTTTTGAACAAATTTTAGGCAGATATAATCTTTCATCATCATTGCCGGTAGATGTTGTCACAACCGATTATAATACACTAATAGATGTCATATTTTCTACAGTAAACGACATCAAATCAGGAGTTTATGAAACGTATTTTTCATATCACAAACCGATATTTGTTATACTCAATTATAAAGTAATAAGCGAAAAAAGCAATACACCAGACTTAAAGAAAACAGTTGCAAATAATGTAGAATTACTTTCAAAAAGCCATTCAAGTACTAATAACAGTAAAATAGAAGACGAATACCGGAGAGATGTAATAACAATTGACAACAGTATAAATTTATTAAAATCAGAGAAAAAATTGAGTTACCAAAGTGAAGACAATCCAGTTACGAATTTAGGAACGCCCGACTTTATGTCTGATACATTATTACCTCATGAGTTAAATACAGTTCTCAATTAAAGACAATATTTAGAGGACTTACATATTGATTTATTCGGAAGGATTGTCGCAGCAAAAACAAATATGAAGCCGGAATACACTGCATATTTACAAGTTCCGGAACGTATTCAACCTATTCCGAGAGGGTCTCCAAACTTACAGATTTTATTTAGCGGAAGTGATTGCGAAATGGGTCATTGGATTTGCACGTATTATGATGATAGCGTTAATCATATTTACGACAGTTTAAATAGTAACTCATTACATGTAGATCATCTTCGATATTTAAGCAGGCTTTACGGTAACACTGTGGATCACGTGCATCATCGCGTACAACAACAGACAAACGAGTATGATTGTGGTGTATTTGCTATAGCTTTCGCAACTTCGCTGTGTTTAGGAAGAAACCCCGAAATTGAAAAATATGACATCAAGTTAATGAGAAAGCATGCTGCAAAAATTTTAACAAGCAAATCGTTGACACTCTTTCCATTGCAGTAGTTAATATTATTCATATAATTATAAATACAAAATACTTATTTTCAATTGAAAATCAAAATAATGTTATTATAAAATCAAATGCATTTTAGTCATTATTAACTGGACGCGAAAAAGAATATTAAAATATATTATATATGTATATATAATATTTTGAATTATTACTTAGATTCGTTATATTCAGTTCTTTTGATTAATTTTTTCATTTGGAATTTTATTTTAAAATTGAATTTAGTGTTTATTTGAAGTATTTTATTAACACATCATTAAATTGTTTGCATGTATTTCGTTTTTAAATTTTATTATATTTGATCAAGGAACAATCTTTATATTTGTGAGATTTATATTATTGTCAATATTTAATAACATTAATAAATGATGTCGTCAGCACACAAACACTTTTACATTGGCCGTCAAGAGATGACGTTGGAAAGTTGTTAGATGTCTTACGTACAGGAAAACAAAAAAACAATTAATTAAAACGATCACAACGAGGGAGAAATAAATGATCTAGTCAGCACACTAACACTTTTACATTGGCCGTCAAGAGATGGCGTTGGAAAGTTGTTATAGTGCCAGTGGATTAGACCTATCGGGGAAACCACTTTAAAAAAAATACGCTATGTGTCCTATCTATATGGTGGTGTGGAAATGGTCACATGAACTAAACTAAAAAACATATCAAAAGTCGACAGAAACATAACGAAGTAATTATATACCCATACCCCCCCCCACATATCATCCCATTGGTAATGTTCTAAAATACAAAAAGAAGAAAAGTTTTCATTTCATTTATTTTAGCACCCCCCAGTCCCACCGGGCAATGATGCTGGCCGGGCACACTAATGCATAAATAAAGGTTTTTTTCCAAAAAGTTGTGTGTAAGTCAGTATAAGAAAGTTTAGGGCGGACCACCGCAGATCACCCGCATATAACCAAACGATAAGGAAAAATTCAGATACAGCAAAAGTACACCGGGAGCTACGACCGTTTTCGGCTGTGCGACGAATTTCGCGGGTTTTATTGGCGGACGGGAAAAATGCGCGAAGCGCATTGGTTCGAGTTTGCGCGCCGAAGGTTCAAATTCCGCCGGAGACCCGACGAAAAACCTGGTTGACGAGGTTTAAGCGGCCGAACGCGCGACGCCCATTGGTCCGCGATTACGCGGGCCGAGGGTCAAATTCCGGCCGCACGCCGCGGCTGTGTTAGAATCGGCGACAAAATTCGAACATTGCGACGTTTTCGAGTTTCATTCAAGGGCATTTACAAATGCGTATTCGAGCCCGATGCGCGGAAATTTAAGATCCCGTGTCTCAGGGTAGTGTCAAAGATGCAAATATCGGTATACTATAAATCTATCATGCAGTGTAGGCTTCCCGCAAGTCACGTTGTGAACTTGCAACTGTCAAACGAGCCGGTTCGTCGACGATGTATTGTGCATCATTATTGTGCATTTCGTTAACAGTGAGTGATTTAAGTTTGTGGATGTATATTTGGTCTCGACAATCACACCGTGCCGCAAGTCGACGTTTTAAAGTGCGTTCGGTTAATATTTATGCAGGCACGAAACGTAGATTTTCCAATTTGCGAAGATTTAGTGTAAACTGCCGAGTCAATTGGATACAAGAAGCAAGAAACTGACAATCGTCGTTATAAATTGCGTGTTTTGTTGCTTATTTGGCAAGTAAAACTTTATCAGTTGATGAATTAGGTTGTAGAAAATTACATGTAGTTTTAATAGATTCGCGGCCATTTAGGCCACAGAGACCCCGCCCGCAGTGCTGATATGGTGCAAATGTCAAATGTGTTCGACGATACATTACAAATTACAAGAAGTGTTTGTTCAATAGACTGAGAATATACACATCTGGATTCGATCAGGTACGGTTTTATGGCATATACGTCTCTTCGGTATACAAAACTGGATGGAATTCTGTACGTGTATGAGCTATGACATTTCAAATGTCAAACGACGCATTGAGCGCCCTGCTTAAAGAGCATCTTCTTTATAGTTTGGGCAGTTTTTATTTATGGATGTTTATTTGCACTCGATCAGGTACAAGGTAACGTCTTTCTGTACACTTCAAATTCATCGGACAGACCGTTTAATTGATTCAGGCCGCCTTCGGACAACGATCAGGTAAACGTCACGTTCTAAATTCGTGCACGTTTTTGAATTAGCCAAGAATTTATGGAAACAGCTACACAAGTGCAGCGAGAGCGGCGGAAAACGGACATATAAAACTGATATACTTAAACTTTGTCAAAATCATTTTACAACGGCTTGGGGAGAAAATTGCTTACGAACTTCACGTCGGATATGGTGGCAATACCATCCGTTTGACAGCACATAACCTTGACGCGAACATGACAGATTTTCGCCAATTACGTTCTTGTTTTCCTACAAAATTTTTAAGAACAAATATCCCTAACAAGTTACAAATCATTACTTAACCTTAAATGATTGTCAATCGAATCGTAATAAAATTAATTGTCAGAACGGTAATAGCATATTACGTAACAAGAGTTGTAAATAGCATTTTACGTACGAGTGGAAATAGTTACATACGAGCGACGAAGGAGCGAGTATGTAATTCCACGAGTACTTAATTGCGTTACAACTCGAGTCACGTACTATACTTTACCTACGACCAGCTTCAACCACTAAAACAACCTCTATACAAAACCTCCTTTAACATCTTTTTTATTGTTTAATTACATACTATTTTATTTTATAACAAATTTTCTTATATTTATGATATAAGTAATTATTGCTTTTTAATGGTAACATTGCAGTTATTAAATATTGGACAACTATCTTTTTCTAACATTATTCTTATTTCTCCAGTCCATGAATTTTCTATATACGATCTCGTATCTTTCACGTGTCTTCGCCGTTAACAAATTGTTCATTGCTAACCTGGCATTTTCAATAATCTTCGGAGGAGTGTATCTGCCACTGTCGTTGTCACACATTTTAATAACAATAAATTATGATTGATTCATAATAAAACTGTTGTGGGCAATGGAATAATATTGACAGCTTACTGACAATTGGATAAATTCCATCAATGCATTTCGGTAACTAAGCAACTTCAACCTGTGCGATTACTTTACGACCGTGCGTTTAGTTTACGGCCGTGCGTAATGACTTATTTACATGGTCTGTGTGTAGTGCAAAAAAGGGCACTTTCAACAGTGGTCGTAGGTAAACACTTTAAATATCACGGTTGGCATTCACGGACGTTTTTCATGTTGCAAGATTTTGCTTAATCTGCCAACGGCAAAAAACTAATAATGGCCAAGTATTATTTGCAAATTTCAATCTATGTCAGCGTTCCGAGATAATTTTGTACTTGCAAATTACATGATTTGTGATTAATTTGGTGAAAAAATTGGATTAATTATAACAAATTGGGTCGTCGAACTTAGTTTCAATCAGCTGGAGCTTTGATTGATAACAATTAATTCAAATAATGTTCTTTTTACAATAATTGAACGTATCAAGTTATGAATAAGCGTGTGTGTACTAAATGAGCCACGAAGTTGACTGAAAATAGCAAAAGTAATGGTAACAAAACGCAAATATAGCTATCACACTGTCATTTGATGCAAGCTTGAAAATTCACACATGTCTAAAAAAGAAAAACTTCAAATTAATATAGTTTCCAATTGTTAAGAGTGTAATATGTTTGAAATAAAATTCAATTACTGATAAAAAAAAACTGCCACAGATGTGACAACTTAAAACTTAATTCAATTAATTAATTAGGATGTATTTGGGGTGCAGGAAACCATGGCGTATTTCAACAGGCGTCTATTGAAAGTTGGAGTATGGATTGCAGTATCCAGTAGAAAATTATTGGGCCAATTTTCTTCACCGATATCGTTAATGCCGAACGTTATCGTAATATGTTGCAAATTTTTATAGAGCAACTATACTATGATGAGCTACTGCGGAGCTGGGTTATTTTCAAGATGATATCATCACTGCCCAAACATGTCGTTTCATTGAAGCAGGATCGCCAGATCTTACTACTGTGGATGATTTTCTATTGGGTTATTTTAAAGATACAATTCATCACAATCGATTATACACACTGGATGGAATAAAAGACGCGATAGAAGGTGCTGCGCAAACAATAACGGAAGAACAGCTACAAGCAATCTTTGAAAACATTGAACAAAGAATCGATGCATGTATAGCCAATGGTGGTGCACATTCAAACTTATTTCAAATTAATAATAGTTTAAAATTGTTTGCTTAATGTGAATTACGTTTGGCAAACTATTAAATGCGTTTGGTTAATATTTATTTATAGTCGTTGTTAAATGTTAAAACACGATCAAATATATAATCTGTAGAATTATTGCACTGGAAATAATGTACTCTGTAGAATCTGTACTTTGATAACCTTGTAGAAATAATACTTTTCATAAAATAGGTATATTTTAATTTTATATGTACAATCGGTAGACATATAAAACACATATACATACATTTTGTCAAAAACATATTTTACAACGCTTGAGCGAAATGCTTACGAACTTCATGTCACAGATATATAGGCAATTCATTGCCATCCGCTTGACACCACAAAACTTTAACGTGAACAAAACAGATTTCCACTAAATAAATTATTGTTTTCCCACGATATTTTTTGAGTTTCATAGTTATATGGACCGATTATACAATCAGTTGGCAAATGGTACAAATGGTAGAAAACTGTAAAAAAAACAATAATGTTCGCGTCAAGCTTATGTGCTATGTCAAATGGATGACATTTAGTTGCCAATAAACTTGTACTTTTGACGACAAGAAGTTGGTCGACAATTAGTGACATCTCCTGAAGCCGTTGTAAAATATTTATGACGTTTCAAACGTCAAGGCGCGACGTCAAACAAATTCATTAATCTGGTCGATCGATTAGTTCGCGCGCCGCGTCACTAACGCGGCGACAAGATTTAGCCAACCGGAAAAAAACTAATAATGGCTAACTGCAAATTTCAACCAGTTAAGTCATTATCAGCATTCCAAGATCATTTAATACTTGCAAATTGCGTATTTTGTGATTAATTAGGTGAGACGGCTTTAATCAATTATTAAATTACGTTATAGAATGAATCACACGTAGCTTTGATAGATAAAAATTAATTTATAAACCAAAGTTCAACTAGACCGCTCTTTAGAATAATTGTCAAATGTGCATTTCATCCAAAATTTTAAATTGTCAAATTGACAACTTTAATTCGTGCAAACAAAATTTAAAAATACCTTTAACACTATTGGAAAAACTTGAGGCGAGAATATCCCTAATTGCTGAAAAACTTCATGTCCCAAAAAACACAGTTTATTGACAATTTCATATCATCTGGCTTGAGGAGTGAATTGCTGACAAACTGTATGTCCCTAAAAATACATTTTTATTGGCAATTCAATGTCATCCGTTAGACACAATATTTTTTGACAATTTTATAGGTGAACATACAGTAGGTAGAAAACTGTAAAAATTACGGGAAAACAATAATTTATTTAAGGTTATGTTCTATGTCAAGTTGATGAATAGATCTGCAATAACTTACGTTGTCATTGTAAAATATGTTGTTGCAATTATATTAAAGGTATATTATAATTTTGTTTTCACGAATTAACATTGTCAATTTGACAATTAAGAAGCTTGATTCACATTGCGGTATTCTCTCTCAGAAACACACGCTTCGCTTACGCTAAAATTTAGTGTATTTTTTTTATTGACATAGTGGGAACGTTGAACAATAATCTATGACAAAACGCACGTCATCTTGACATAAGATGGCGCCACTCTATCTCGAGAACGCGTGAACCTTACAAGTTGAAATTTTGCACATACAAAACTGACACAATTACTTCCATCATTGGAAAAAAACCGCCGCCAACGAACCACCCTTTCACAAACTTAGTTGCCTAATGTGTCTAATACATTAGCCAATGGCAACGCTTAGTTAAAAATTGAAATCATTGGAACTTCATATTTATTACAGTTTCAAATTGTTGACTTGTTGCGACACATTAGCAGATGTTAAAACTTAGTTCATATTGTAGCCAAAACTGTAAACAACGGTATTTTTTTGAAAACCATAGATAAATTCAAATGTAAAAAGCGAAAATGAATATAAATCTAATTGAATTATAACAAAACGTTACCTAAAGCAGTTGTCATGTCTTTGATTGGAACATGCAAATGTCCACTCATTAACTTAGTTCCAGAATATTGCAGTATTCTCTCTCAGAAACACGTGCTTCGCTTAGGTTACAATTTAGTGTATTTTTTTATTCACATAGTGGGAACACTGGACAATAAACGATGACAAAATGCATGTCATCTTGAAACAAGATCTCTTGCAATAATCCATCTCGAGAACGCGTCGCGAAGCAATCAAGTTGAAATTTTGCACATACAAAACTGACACAATTAGTTGCATCATTGGAAAAAACTACCACAAACGGACTACCCTTTCACAAACTTAGTTACCTAGTCGCCTCTATATACAGTGCGTTTTATTTAAGTATGGCCATAGGGATTTACATGGTAAAAATTTTACCCCATGTTAACTTTAGTTGTACAAATTTGAAACATTTTTTTGTTTTTAACAATAAATCAACCATTTTTCTACAAAATGTACATTATTTGAAGGGCATAAGCGTGTTAGAATTCTTCATTTTCGCTTTCAAAGTTGAAATTAATGATACAAATAATTAAGACAAAAGCGCAACTTGACGTAAATGTCATAATGCTTATTGGCAAGGTTATAAGATCACCGCAAAGACTGATTTTTAAAGAAAAACATTTGGGAATTGTTACGGCTTAAGTGTGGAGCGTTTTCCTTTAATAATAATTATGGCCATAGGGATTGACGTGTGTTGTAAATTTTATCACGTTTTAACAAATGACTAAGTTAGTTGAGTTTTAAAAACCTTCATGAACATGTTTAGTCGATGTTTTTTTTTTATTTACTGAAGAAATAAAACTAAAAAATAAGCAAACACTATTTAAACAAAAAACTATTTATTACATAATTGTTCAAAATGGTTTCCTTCCATTGCTAAACAATAACCCAACCGATCGTAAAACTCTCTTCAAATGTTTTGAAACTCTCTCACTGTGATGGAGTCTCAAACTTCTATTATTCTTATCTTTAACTCCTGTAGATTTTCGGGCGTATCTCGGCCATTGTCATACACTTTATTGGATAAATATGCCCACAAAAAAAATCTAGAGGAATAAGGTCTGGGCTTCGGGTGGACCATTTAAATGGTCCAAATTGGCCTAACCAACTATTTGGAAAAGTTTTATTCAAAAATGTGGTAACACTATGATCTGGGCCTCCATCCTGTTCAAAAATAATTTGCCCATTAGTTCCTAAATCGTCTAAGTTAGGGCCCACTTCCATTTGAAGCAGATCCAAATATTTCCTTTGATCTAACTTCCCGTGAATAAAAAATGGCCCCAAGATGTAGTTACCGAAAATTCCAACCGAGACATTAACTTTTTCAGGCCATTGTGTGCGAGTCTCTTGAATTTTATAAGGATTTTCGTTTGCCCGGATGCGTCGATTTTGTTTATTTACTGTCCCATTTAACATAAACGTACTCTCACCGGAAAATAGTATTTTGTTTAAAACGTTGGGATCATTATTAATTTTTCCCATCCACAATTCACAAAATTCCATTCTTGTCAAGTAATCTTGTAGTAATAATTTATGCACAGTTTTTATTTTATACGATTTATACTTTTCCATTTTTAGCGTCCTAAATCAACTAGTTTTCGAAAGATTAAATTGATCCGCAAGTTGATTCAAGGTTGTTGAGCCCTCTTCCTCTATCGCCATACACAGATTCGTTTTCATCTCTTCCGTAAGAACCGGAGAATTTCACGCGTTTTACATGCGTAAAATTCACACAACTTGTGCGAAAATGTTCGTACAATTTAAGCACTGTTGTCTGGCTAGGAATATGACGATTTGGATGTGCCGCAGCGAAGTTATCCACAATTTCACGGTTTGACATGCCTTTTATGTATGCAGATACAATTTCCACTCGATCTTCAATATTATAAACAGACACTTTCTTCAAAAATTCACATTAACAAACTTTCGTGCGATTTTATAACATTTAGTTGTCAATAAGCATTATGACATTTACGCCAAGTTGATCTTTTGTCTTAATTATTTGTGTCATTAAGTTCAACTTTGAAAGCGAAAATAAAGAATTCTAACACGCATATGTTTTTCAAATAATGTACATTTTGTAGAAAAATGTTCGATTTATTGATAAAAACAAAAAATTGTTTCACATTTGAACGGCAACAAAAGTTAACGTGGGATACAATTTTTACCATGAAAATCCCTATGGCCATACTTAAATAAAACGCACGGTATAGGAATGATAGCGTCTTTTTTGACAGTGAAAATAAGTGGAGTTCGGCCATGCGATTGGTCACGGTGCGATTTTCGCGTTTCGGAACGCGGCGGTCCGTCAGATCGACGTCAGGTTCGAAAATTTGACGTAAATGGGCGTTCGCGCGCCGGCCCGCGACGGCGGCGTTCCGGGACTTCGCGCAGGCCGTTTGCGATGGGCGATGGGTGTCCGCGGTCGATTGCGGTTCGTTTCGTCACGTCCGACGTGGTAAATCGCCACCGTCAATGAACCGAAAGTCGGCACTTTCGAACGATTTCGCGAAGCAAATAAGAGGCGGGGCATGTACGCATATGCGCCGATCCATGGTAACGCGGTATGTGTTTGGCGATGGTCGTGTCGTGACATTTCAAACGTCAAACTTGCGTTCCGCCAAAGATTCATTGAGCGCAGCGTCGAAAGTGCACATTCTTCGCAGTTTTTGACAAATTTTCTTTATGGATGTGTATTTGCACTCGAACAGGCGCGATTTCACGCGTGCATAAGGTAACGACTTTATGTACAGTTCAAATTCATTGGTTCACCGCTTTCAGACAATGCTGTTAAACGTCACGTTCGAAATTTGCCGACGTTAAACGTAAGTTTTTTAATTTGCTAGGGATTTATTGAAACCGTGCAGAGAAAGCAGCAAAAAACGAGCGACCATCAAGTGTTGTTGGCAGATTAAGTACAGGTTTAGCCTTGTCGACGTTTCATAGTGATAATGTGCCAGTTCCATATGACTTACAAATACACTAGCATAGCACAATAGCTTGAGTTCTTTGTATCCTCGATACATTAATGAACATAGTTTTCAATCGTGAAAAAGTACAAGTTGTGTACGTGACATTTTAAACGTCAAACGCGTATATCATATGCAAAAGTGGATATTGACTCCAGTTTTGGAATATGTAGTGGTCTCGATTAGCTACGATTTATTGCCCCTGGCAGCAATCGGTACAATCGGTGGATATGGATTATGAAAAACACAATCGCCAATAAAACTATGCTTTTGCCGTCATACAGTTCGTCAGCAATTAACGATCCTACTATGTTATGGCATATTCGTGACTTTGGAACACAAGATTGGACTGAATTTTGCACGTGTATATTGAATAATTTATAACAATATTTCACTGACTAAATCTACTTGTTTTCTGTGTAAGTATACAATACAGTTAATATGACGTTTCACCCAGCAAACACGTTCTTTGATCGGTTTAAACTGGAATCGGAAACACGTTTTCTCATAATTTCGTTCTATATATTTTTTGTCGACATTCAAGTTCACAGTTTTCAAGTGTTATTTTGTCATGTCATACATATCAAATTAAACACAAAAACAAGTCTCCATGAATACGCTTTATTTTAAAAAATGCGTTTTATTATTGGGCACATTTATTGTAACTTGACTTACTTTCCGCAGCGCAGCGGATTGCGAATTGAAAATGTCAAATTAGATACACTCAGCAATCGACGGACCCACGATCATTTTATCGAAACGTACAGATAAGACAAATGGTACATTGGCATAGAATAACTGAAAGGTTTCAAACTGTATGTGATATCGTGAAGTATTGCAAATCTACCGTTCATGTCGCTGTTGTCGATGTCTACAAATATTAACAAATTGTTCAATGAATCATCTCGTTTCGTACATCATGTAATAAGTGAAAATTAACACTTAACTTCCACACAAATCCTAACGAAAAATCCTGAAAAATTAATTGCATAAAAAGTCGCAGATCGTTTGTTGTATTGTTTTATAACCTCGATCAAAATACGAATTTGCACAGGAGAAAATCAAGAGCTTCTGGGCTGCTTTTTATTTCCATGCATGTGTTTCGGAATCCCATGAAACAATTTGCATAGAACTGCAGCATGCAATTTTAGTAATAGTGTAATGCAATAGTGTTCAATTTGCTTACAAGCAGCAGTTTACACATTTCCAACGCTTGCTTCAATTTTTACATTTTTAATTCACGTTATTAAATGTGTAAAACTTGCAGGCACATAATACCTTATTTACAATTATGATTATTAACATAACCTTAAAAACCAATCACGCCATAACGACATTGTCAGTTACTCAGTTATGCTAATCGACTAAATTTTAACGAATGCTGTCGCTGGCACAGTTGCCATTGCGTTTTCATACCCTATTGAAAAAGTCTTCTTTTGCACAGCAGCAAAAATACAAAGCCCGTATTACTTGATTTTTAGTGTATGTGAATTTTTTACAAGGCAATTATATCCACTGAAATTTTTCAATTGAGCACCGAAAGTTATCCAAAGGAACTGAACGAGTACTGCCAATTGACAATAATGAAACTAATTGTAATAAAATGCAAATACAGCAATTGAGTTCTTAGCTCGAAGGTGAAAATTGCTAAAATTGCAAAAAACAATTAATGGTAATTTCAAATTGTTGACGTAATATGGCGCATTTGAACTAAAACATAATTCAAAAATTCAATGATGGGAAAAAATGTTTCTATTTTTGAGAAATTGTTAGAACAGTGCTCAGGTCAAATGCATAAGAGCGTCGATTGTAAAATATAAATATCTAAAAAAAAAACTTCTGTCAGTTACGTTCGGCAAATTGTTAAATATGTTTGGTTAATATTTATTTAGATTCTTAGTTTTTAAATGTAAAACAAATATTATAATGTGTAGAATTATTGCACTGCACTGTATTCTATACAAACATGAACACTTTGATAACCTTGGAGAAGTAATACTATCCATAAAATAGATATATTTTAATTTTATATGTACGATCGGTTGACATATAAAGCAGATATACTTCAATTTTATCAAACACATATTTTACAACAGCTTGAGGAGAGAATTACATACGAATTCATGCCTCCAGTCGTCTTGACAATTTAATGTCATCCGTTTGACAGCACATCACCTTGACGCGAACAAGACATTTTTACGCTAAATGAATTATTGAGTTTTCACAACTTCTTTTTACAGTTTCCTATGTGCACTGATTGTATAATCAGTTGACAAATAACTGGTAGAAAGCTGTAAAAAATGCGGGAAAACAATAACTTATTTTTTCTACGACAACATCGAAAAATGTTCATATCAAGAGTGTAAATTGAATCATAAGAAGCTACATTTTGCACTGAATTTCATTTTACATCGGTCGCTAGGCAAGTTGCTAGGCAACAAATGCAATATGAAATCTTTCATGTCCGGTCAAGAACTAAGGTGGCTTACAGAATATAACGTCAAACGACAAATGTTATCAGTTTGTGCATTACAAATAATTTCGTAGTTATTTCCAAGAAATCAGATAATTAATATGGAAAGTGATAGTGATAGTGACTTGAAATTGACACCTCCAAATATAACAGAAGCAAAGAATTTAATAACACTGAATTTATTGCAACAAATTCTCCAAAAATGATTTTCAATAATTGCACATTTACCTTTAATAAATAAAATATATACTTAGGTAGGAAGTTATTTCATAGTTCTTCTACTCCATTGGTTGGGCACAGCTGTCCAGGCTCTGCTAATGATTAAGTAAATTTTCTACCCTTACTTTTAGTTTTAATACAGTCAACAAGAATATGTTCTTTAAATATCAAGAGAATTTTGTCAACTGTAAATTTTGCTCTAATGAATTATAAGTGGAGACAAACAAAAACAAATATAATAATAAATTTTGCAACAGAACTGTTGAACGTTGACTGTGAAGCACATAATTTAGTGTATATATATATAATATATATAATTTAGTGTATTTTGAATACAATAGATTTCTGCGCGCGTGTGCCATATGACGACATGATAATTATGATTTAATTAGATGATTTTAATGAATAAAACTTAGTTCAAATTAACAATAGTTTAAAATTGTCGCCAACAACTGCAAAAAAATATATTTTTTTTCTAAAACCATCAGCATAATGTATATAAATCTAATTGAATTATAACAAAACGTTACATAAAACAGTTCTCATGTCTTTGATTGGAACATGCAAATGTCTACTCATTAACTTAGTTCAACAATATTGCAGTATTCTCCCTCAGAAACATGTACTTCGCTTAGGCTAAAATTTAGTGTATCTTTTTATTCACATAGTGGGAACATTGGACAATAAAATATGACAAAATGACTGTCATTTTGACCGAAAATGGCGGCACTGCCTCCGATACGCGTGAACCTATGAAGTTGAAATTTTGCACAGACACAGCTGATGGAAATGAAAAGAACCATTGGTAAAAACTGCCGCAAACGTACTACGCTTTCACAAAAACTTAGTTTCCTAGTCTACTGTATATATAGGAATGATAAGCCAGCACGAAAAGTGAGATTCGGCCTGCGGTTGGTTCCCGAGCGAGTTTCGCGTTTCGGAACGCGTCGGTTCGACGGGTAAACGTCACCTGCGAAAATTTGACGTGAAACGGGCGTTCGCGTGGGGTCCCGCCGCGCCGCGAAGGCGGCGTTTCGGGGCTCCGCGCCGGCCATTTTCGACGGGCGATGGTGGTCCGCGGTCGAGTGTGGTTCGTTTCGCCACGTACAACGTGCTAAATCGGCACCGCCAATGATCCAAAAGTCGGCACTTTCGAACGATTTCGCGAAGCGAAAAAATAGGCGGGGCATGTACGCATATGCGGCGATCCATGGTAACGCGGTGTCTGTTTGCCGATGATAGCGTCGTGACATTTTAAACATCAAACGTGCGATCGGCCAAAGATGCATTGAGCGCAGCGTCTAAAGTGCGTCTTCTTTACAGTTTGGGCAATTTTTCTTTACGGATCTGTATTTGCACTCCATCAGGTACGCGCGCACAAGGCAAACGTCTTTTTGTACAGTTCAAATTCGTCGACCCGGCCGTTTGATTGGTACTCGCCAGAAAACGCTGTTAAACGTCATGCTTGAAATTCGTGAACGTTCAAAATACGTTTTTGAATTTGATTTACGGAGACATATCAGAGAAAGCAGCAAACAACGAAAGACCGTCAAGTATCGTTGGCAGGTTTAGTACAGGTTCAGCCTTGTTGACGTTACATAATCATCAATGTACGAGTTCCATATGACAAATACACAGACTGCGCATTTTAAATATTCGATGATTCGATAATTATGTAGTAGAGCTTAGTTTGAGTTCATTTTTGTATCTTCTATACGTTAACAAACAGAGTTTTCAAGAGAGAAAAAGTACAAGTCGTGTACGTTTAAATGTCAAATTTTGGAATGTGTAATGGACTCGATTAGCGATTTATTAGATGCTCCTGGCAACAATCGGGGGATATGTAAAGCTGGCACAAAACCGTCAAAAACAATTCGCCAATAAAACTGTGCTTTTACGGACATGCAGTTTGTCAGCAATTAACGATATCCTACGACGTTATGGCATATCCGTAACTTTGGGATACAAAACTGGACTGCATTTTGTACGTGTATATTGCTTAATTTATAACAATATTTGTCTGAGTAAGTCTACTTGTTACCTGTGTAATTACACAAAACCGTTTATATGACGTTTCACCAAACAAACACGATCTTTTATCGATCTTCTATCGGCATATACTTGACTCGAAATCACGTTTTCGCATAATATAATTCTATATATTTTTTTGTTGGCATTCAAGTTCACAGTTTTCAAATTTTATTTCGACATGTAATAGTTCGCGTTTCGGAACGCGGCGGTCCGTCAGATAAACGTCACGTTCGAAAAATATTCGGTGAGAATGTTTCTTTGAGGCAGTTTCTTTCCGTTGCAATAATAAACTACTAATTGTTCTATATATGAACTTTAATTCAAAATGAAAAATAATAACATATATTTGCTCTTGAGTAAATAGATGCGAAATAAAATAAATATAATTTGTGTTTTTTTGAATAGGAACTTTTTCGTCTGTTGTTGAGAACAAATATCCCTGAAAAGTTACAAATCATTACTTAACCTTAAAGGCTTATGTCAAACACATAAGAAACTCAATTGTCACAATCGTAAATCTTAAAATAAAATAAAACACTGCAACCAGTTAATAAACGTCACGGTTGGTACTCGCGGACGCCAGGTAGCATGATTGTATGGAAACTGCAACGACAAAAACTAATTGTTTGGTTAATATTTATTTAAAGGCATAGCTTTTAAAAGCATTACATTTAAATGTTAAACACTATTCAAATATTGTATTCTGTAGAATAAATGCACTACAAATAGTGCACTCCGTAGAACAGACAACATTGTACAAGTAATTTCATTAAATGCACAATCGGTGGATATATAAAGCTAATATACTTAAATTTTGTCAAAAACGTATTTTACAACGGCTTGGGGAGAGCATTGCTTACGAACTTCATGCCTACAGAGAATTTGTTGGCAATTTAATATCAGCTGTTTGACAGCACAGTTTCCTATGTGCACCGATTGTACAATCAGTTGACATATAACCGGTAGAAAACTGTATTTAAAATGAGGGAAAACAATAACTTATTTAATGTTCGCGCCAAGGTTATGTGCTATGTCCAATACATGCCATTGAATTGCCAAAAAACTCTGCTCTTATAACATGCAGTTCTACACCAATTAAGGACATTGTCGTTGAAAAATATGTTTTTGTAAATCTGTTAGGGTTCTTAAATTTTGTTTTCACAAATTAAAATTGTCCACTTGACCATTTAAAATTTATTTTCATTGACCATTGAGAAGCTTAATTCAGATTGTTTATTTTATGCCTACCAGTTATTTAGTTTCACAGAGCACAGGCGCATTCATTTATTTTTATCTTTAGTAGAACAATCTGTCTAATACAGAAATAAACTGAAAAATTATAAGTTCAACAAAACTTTGAGTTTCAATATAGTCAATAAAAATATGTTCTTCAAATATCATGAGAATTTTGCCAAATGTAAATTTTGCACTAATAAATTATAAGTACAGACGGATTGCCAAAACAAAAGAAACAAGAGATAAAAAATTTCAAGAATTCAATTCTAACCAAAAATATTAAAAAAGTAAAAGGTGCAAAAATATTAAAATGGACTTTAAGGCATGGACCATTCGCAGCACAAATATTTAACGATTTTCACAGTTGCATATAATTTAGCGGTGTATTTTATATAAAACTGATTTCTGCGAGTGTGCTACAGTCGAATGCAAAAAAAGTAGACACAAAATTTTCGGCTGGTTGAACAAACTTGACATTAGCAATGTCATGTAAACATCAGTATTGTAATTTCAGTGATCTTTTAATGAACTGGTGAGCCGTAAGCGTACCCCGAACTAGAGCCCCGAACCACCGTTACTGAATAAATAAGTCAAATATCACGTGGATTAAGAAAACTAACTGAGGAAAGCCATATTTATACAACAACAATTTGAGGAAAATCAATTGCAGAAAACTGTTTTTGTCTACTTTTTTGCATTCAACTGTATATGCTGTCACAAAACATGTTAATTAGGTGATTTTAATGAATAAAACTTATTTCAAATTAATAAAAGTTTAAAATTGGTTGCTTAATGTGACTCAACAATTCATAAAACTTAGTTCAAAATTTCAATCATTGAGAGTTCAAATTTCTTACAGTTTCAAACTGTTAACGTGTTGCGACACATTAGCAGATGTTAAAACTATCTTCATATTGTAGGCAAAACTGTAAATAATTTTAATTTTTTAAAAAACCACTAACTGGAACATTCAAATGTAAAATTCGAATATATATATATATATATATATATATATATATATATATATATATATATATATATATATAATCTAATTGAATCAGTAATTGAATTAGGACAAAATGTTACATAAAGCAGTTCTCATGTCTTTGATTGCAACATGCAAATGTCTACTCATTAACTTAGTTCAATAATGTTGTGCTATTCTCTCAGAAACACGTGCGTTGCTTAGGCTAAAATTTGGCTGTCATCTTGAAACAAAACGGCGACATTCCATCTCGGGAACGCGTGAACCTGTCAAGTTGAAATTTCCACATGCACAACTGACACAATTAATTGCATCATTGGAAAAAAAACTGCAGCAAACGGAGTACCCTTTCACAAACTTAGTTACCTAGTTTTACTTTATGTATAAGTAAGTATAGGAATCATGAAAAATTTCGACCTCGAGATTTAACGGATATACGCGTTTTGAGGTCCCCTGAATCGATCCTGACTATTTTTGGAATGCCGTCGCGCGTTTGTGTTTGTGCGCGCGCGCGCGCGCGCGGGTGTGTGTGTGTGTGTGTGTGTGTGTGTGTGTGTGCGCGCGCGCGCGCGGGTGCGTGTGTGTGTGTGTGTGTGTGGGCGCGCGCTCTAGCGTCGAAAGGATTATAGCTAGAGCTATGAAACTTTAAACTTAAGATTTGTATATAGCTGGAAAGAAAACGTCCTATTTTGAACACAATAGCTCAACCGGAAGTGATCGTTTACTCTTATCACCATTTTCATTATCTCGAAAACGAGCTATCAAAAAAATGTTCTTATATAAGTTAATTTGAAAAGTTTTTTCGAAAAACGTAGTATAACTAAGTATAAGAAAGTTTCATGCGGGCCACCGCGGATTTTTGTGGATTTGTAATGCACTTATTGAGCAAAAAAGGTGAAAAATGGGGAAAAAACGTTTTTTTCTCATATTCAATATCTACAATTTTGCTTCAGACCCGTACGGTATACCGTGATATAACCGTTTTAAAATATAGAAAAAGTGATAAAAATCCACCTTGAGCAAAAAAATTCGTGTGGCCATTAAATCATTAATGCAGCCAACTTGACAAAACGAATGATGCAGAAGTTCTTATTTTTGGGGCTACTTTAACGTGCAATTCTCAGAATTGAGTCCCAAAATCATGTGTTGTACTATGTTATACATTGATACCGATTTCCTTGGTGATGACGAGGAAGGACATATTACAATGCAACAACATCGAACACGAAGGCAGAGCAGTGGAAACTTCTTTTCGAAGAGTTCAATTAAAATAATGGAAGCTATAGGGACAAAATTACTTTGTGCCGCAAGTATGACAATATCAAGAAACTGTCAAAACAAAATTATGCGGAGCAGAAACTCCACCGCCAAGGCACGGGAGGTGGGCCGCAGTCCGATATTGTTGTAACAAGTATTGACGATGCGGTCAGGGACATGCTTGGTAGCCAAGTAACTGGACTGATGGCCGAATTTGGCGGTGATGCTGATCCCAGTAACGTAGAAGGTACAGTATTGCAATAAAATGCAATAGCCATGTAAGCGATTGCTTAAGGGGTTATATACCTTTTTTTCAGAAAATCGAAACGTTTTTGGTTGTTTATCTGAAAGTAAAACTCCTTGAGAACATTGTTCTAAATTTTCATAGAGATCCGAGCAATAGATCGAAAGGTGCAGTGTTTTGAAGCGCGCCTCGTCACGGCCGCAAGGCTGAGCAGACGGAGCTTGCGACGCTGTTTTCCGGGCGCGTTACGACCTGTGCACCGTCTCCGTCTTTCGGGAGACAGATGGGAGTGATCGCGACGCTTATATCGTTTAGGGGCGCGGGGGAATTATTCTCGCTGTTTCGACTGCTTATTGAGAACAGCGCGACCAAGCTAGCTAGTGGGAGGAGGATGTCGCAGTTGCACGACAAGCCAGAGTCGGGACTGATGGTCTGTCCACCGAAACAACTAAGAAAGAAGTTTAAAACAAACACAAAAAAAGTATATTACCGAAGGGTGGCTTGACCGAAAGTATAACGGATACAATTACTGATATCAAAATAAGAAAAAGGAGAACTAAAAAAAAAAGAAACCCACCGGAAAGTAAAATCGTATATTGGTGTTGGCTTAATTTCCCTTTACAATATATAAAAACTGAAATACAATAAGCACAATCGAAACGGGTATGTCGCCCGTCGAATCGGCGACTCTCTCAACTATATAAAGTGCGTCGGGTGGTCCGCGCTTATATAACTTACAGCCAAAAAAAATGAAAATGAAAAGGGCTCCCCAGCGCGGTGACGGGGAACTGATAAAGCGATGTCGGGTAAGTTATATTGCACGTCCACATAAATGGGTTAGTAAAACATTAGTTCTTACTATATTAATATTCGAATATGCAATGTGACTCGATGATTTTTATTTTGGTCTTATATAATCCTTCCAATAACAAGTTTAATTTATAACACACCTTAAAATTATTACGTTGGTACAAAAAACGTTCGGCATCTTGCAAATATCAGCCGACTCGAATATCCGTTTGGGTGGTTAATATAAAAAAAATAAAACAAGATTACAGACCTCCGTTATACTTCGCGGGTAAATAGTTGGGGACCAAGCTTCTAGAAGTGCCTATCCGAACTTGCGCACGGCGCCTCAAGGTCCATACGATAACCGGGACCGAATGAATTGCACCGGCCTCCCCACAAGGCTCCAGAAGAATTAAACGATCCTGAGGGAAGTAATCTCGACGATCGGGCACAATATTTTCCAAATAGTCGACGTTAACAAATCCAAATCATAACATGTAGGTTGCCGGAATCATACTTCGAGCGTATTGCACGTGGATACGATTAATGGTTTCCACCAGCCAGTCGACCGACCACGAGGAGTTCCATATATCCGAATAAATCGACGTTAGTGCCTTTTCCAATCAAATTCCACACCAGATTCACCCAAAGGACACTAACTTTTCTTGTAAGTCCCAATGAATCCGATAAATCAAACGGCACAAATCAAGACGGGACGAAACAAAACGGTCTTCCTCGATGCCAATCGTACACTGCCCGTTTTCGGAAAAACACCATTGTTCCGACTAACTGACCGTGCCACAAAAAAAAACAACCAAACCACGCGTTTCACGAATAACACTTGAATCGCATCTTAAATGTATCGACAAATCGATCGTATGGAGAAAAGTAAATCTAATATAAGCATTGTTGCTATAAGCAACCTGCGTACAAAGAGCCCATTATGATGTAGCTCAATCGTACCGAGATATGTAGGCGTGAGGGGTAATAGTAAATTCAAAATGTTCTATATAACAGATGCTTCGCTTGCATACGAGACGTATTTATAAATGTGTATTTTGTTGTAGGAGGTTTTTCTTTCAAATTTGCATGTATATTTTTCTTAACGTGTATGAATGTGCGATCGTTACGTTATAAGGTTTAAACATTTTATTTCAATTTTCCGATAGATTTGTAATATATGATTCCCTAAATAGTATTCAACACGGGGCGAACGACGAAGACAGAAACGAGAGGGAAAAGGACAACCTACATTCTGTCGTTCGTTCGAGCGGTGCGATTATTTCTTGTTATCGTCATATTTATCGAGGATGAAACAAATTAGTTTTGTAATTTCGCTTATATAACTTTAAAGGATTAATAGAGTGGGGTCAGAAAATTAATTTTAACCTGTAGCGTGTAACGTCTACATGAATAAGGTATTTTGTGTTTGTTTATAAATGGAGTAAAAGAATCAATAAAATGCGGTGACAAGGCCGTCTTTCTACAAACTTACTGTGAAAACTAGGGAAAGCCTTGTTACGGTATTCGACAAATATTTAGTTCAATACAATTCAAAAAAAGCATAAAAAAGTTCCCTCAAATGGAAAGTCGTTTGTCAAAAATTATATTGTAAAGAATTTACATTTACAACTGTACACACACGAATTAGAAACTTCATTAATAATAACTTTTTATGTGTTTTTAAGGCTGTGCTATTATTAGAGTACAGTGAAAGCTCTCTTTGCGGACAGCTCTTATAAGCGGACATCTCTCATTAATGGACAATTTTTCTGGAACCAACATTTTGGGTATTAATATCCTATGTTAAACACGCTCCTACAAACGGACGCTCTGTCGGATGGACGCGGACAGAACAATTTACCCCATCAGGCTCGAAACGATCTCATGAGCGGACAAATCGCAGAGCTGCCGTATTCTTCAGCAATTGATATAGGGTATTCCTACATCTATATCTCGTTGCGGCTCTCAAATTGGGAAATTGGGAATAATTGGGAAAGCTGCTCGACCACGAGCATTGAAAAATGTGCCAGTTGCCCCCCAATATGGACTTTCAACAAAAAAGCCTGGCTGACAATAACTATAATGACTGACTGGATACTTCACATGGACAAAAGAATCCGATTTCAAAAACGAAAAATTTTCCGAAAAATTGGATTATGCTGGGTCACACCCAAAGGAACCGAACTTGAAAAATATTAAAATAATTTTTCTACCTGCTAACTCAATTCTTATTAGTTAGTTATTTATTGCATCGTTATTTATGTTTCTCTTTGTTATGGAGTTTATTTATTATTCCATTATATAAAGATCTTATTCATTCAAAGTGTAAGGTAATATTTTTTATTAATGTTTACTTTGCTTTTATTTACTTACTTTTATTATTATGTGACGATATTCTAAGATTTTATTTATTAATATGGAATTTTTACATTTTTATTTATTGTATTGTTATTAAGGTTATTGCCGTATTTATTGTGTTTGAACGTTTTATTTAATAAAGGTGTAGGGTAATAATTTGTAATTGTAGTAGGTAATGGGACGGTTTGGCCTGGGAACCAAATCCTGGCTCCTGATTGGTCGAACCGGCTTGGCGGGGAATTCAAAATTCCGGAAGTGGTCCGATGTGTCGGGAAATTAAAAATTCCGGGAGTGGTCCGATGTGGCGGGAAATTCGAAATTCTAGGCGTTTGTCGAATGTAAAAATCGTCCGTAGGTAGGATTTGAACCCTAATTGTGATGACAGACCGCGCGCTAGCGCCGACTGCTCTAGCGATCGAGCCACCACTGTATTTGTTTTGGAGGTCGAATTCATTTGGAATATTTTTAAAGATATATCTGAGTTATTTTTTTATAATTTACGATGAATTGAACATTGGTCATTCTAGTACTTTTGTGTTAATAGTCTGCTTAGCTAGATTATTCAGAATGAGTGTTTTGTGGCGTTAACATTAATTTGTAATATTGAGTTCTTTTAATATTGAATTTATGTTAAGACTCACAAAATTCCAAGAGTCCAATATTTAATTCTTTACAATGCAATTTTTGACAAACGACTTTCCATTTGAGGGAACTTTTTTATGCTTTTTTTGAATTGTATTGTAGTGAACTAAATATTGCTCGAATACCGTAACAAGGTTTTCCCTAGTTTTCACAGTAAGTTTGTAGAAAGACGGCATTGTCACCGCAATAGGTTTTATTTAATGGTATTTGTCATATTAATGTTCATTGCTTGAAAAATTGATTATTTTACTCCATTTATAAACAAACACAAATTCCCTTATTCATGTAGACGTTACACGCTACAGGTTAAAATTAATTTTCAGACACAACTCTATTAATCCTTTAAATTTATATAAGCGAAATTACAAAACTAATTTGTTTCATCCTCGATAAATATGACGATAACAAGAAATAATCGCACCGCTCGAACGAACGACAGAATGTAGGTTGTCCTTTTCCCTCTCGTTTCTGTCTTCGTCGTTCGCCCTGTATTGAAGACTATTTAGATAATCATATATTACAAATCTATCGGAAAATTTAACTAAAATGCTTAAACCTTATAACGTAACGATCGCACATTCATGCACGTTAAGAAAAATATATATGCAAATTTTAAAGAAAAACCTCCTACAACAAACTACACATTTATAAATACGTCTCGTATGCAAGCGAAGCATCTGTTATATCGAACATTTCGAATTTCACCCCCCACACCTACATATCTCGGTACGATTCAGCTACATCATAATGGGCTCTTTAATAATAATAATAATAATAATAATATACCTTTATTGAATTTAAAGTCAATACATATCATTAGTACACTATACATACATAGCAAGAACAGTAAACAATAAGCACCAATAAAGTAGAACCGCCTGAAATTGCCTAACCGACCGAAACAGCTGGCCCGACAATCAACCGGAATACCACTGAACTGTAAAACAGTCGTGTGTGGTCTTTCATAAATTAAACAAACTAGCAGATTGATGGTGACACGTATCAACAAGTAACATTTAAGCTAGGTATGCTCAACATTGTATCCAATACATTTCCCTGCTTACGACTGGTGAGCATAGATATCGTCGACTTGGACTGGAGTCAATGATTTAACCCATTCCTTAATCTTGTAGTTATTATTTGTTTTATTAATATTATTACCATGCAGACGAACATAAGTGTTAAAACAATTATACACTTTCGATACATGGTAAGTAAAATGTTGCTGAACCTTTGTTTTGCGCATCATAGGAGTCACTGCGCTACTGACAACATTCAATCTAGTATTATAAGAGTGCATACTCCTGATTTTGTTTATATATGTATTTGGCAACCGCAATTGTGTAAAGTTGTTTAATTGTTAAAAGTTGGGAATCAGTATAAACTAAATGTGTGGGATATCTTAGCGACTTCGTCAACATGATCTTAATTATGGATTAATTTCGTAATATAGTTGCTCGACGCCGATCCCCAGTTTAAAATAGCGTAAGTCAGGAGGGATTCAACCAAGGCATAATAAAATATCTTCAGTGTTTGTGAATCCAAGACGTGCCTGAGTGTTTTAAATATATAAATTGTTTTTCGTAATCGGCTGACATTCTGAACAATGTACTTATCCCACCTAAGATGGGGATCAATTATCACTCCTAGGTATTTAATATTGTTACTAAATAATATCTCAGTTTGACAACTACAATCCAGATACGTACAGAGTTCATTGTGAACATTTAACTTCGATATCAAATTTGTATTTACTTTACGCAATGTAAACGTTGTGAAAAATGATTTTTTATCATTTAATGTCAAAATATTTGAATTTAGCCATATCTTTATTGACTGGAGGTCCCGTTCTATGTGTTCCCGTACATTTTGCCAATTCCCCCCCTCCACAAATAAAACAGTATCATCCGCGTATGCTATTATATGTCCATTCAACTTCAAATTATCGCAGCATATCGTTAATATATATTAAAAATAGCAATGGCCCTAAAACTGTTCCTTGCGGTACCCCACACTTAATATTTCTCTGCTTACTTACAGAAGTACCTATCTTGACCAGCTGTTTTCTGTTATCCAGATAGCTCTTCAATAACTTCCATGCCACGCCTCTGACACCATAAATGTCCATCTTTTTCAATAAAATTTCATGATTAACGGTGTCGAAAGCCTTAGCAAGATCTAAAAATACCGCTAATGATGCCTTAGACCGATTGAATGCACTATTAATCTGAGTCGTAAGTTCAGCTATTGCATCATTAGTCGACTTCCCATTGACAAATCCGAATTGCTTTAATGACAATATTTTATATTTATTTAAGAAAGACGTAAGTCTGCACTTAATTATCTTTTCAAAGATCTTGGCAATATTGCTTATTAGAGAAATTGGTCTATAATTGGATAACGAATCCTTGGCACCAGATTTAAAGACGGGAATTACAATTGCAGTTTTAAAAAAGTCAGGAAAGTATCCGTCATTCATACATTTATTAAAAAGCTTTGCGAAGCAAGGAGCAAGTATAGTCTTCAATTCTTTTAAAATAGTCACACTGATACCGTCAGGACCGGACGATTTAATATTACGTAGTTCGTTTATAATATTTAAAACTTCGTTTGTGTCTGTGTGCAACAGGAAAAATGAGTTATTATTTTTAGTAATTTTTTTAACATAACATTTGTAGAAGACAAGTTTTGCAGGATATTATTACTAAGATTCTCTGCTGCATCAGTAAAATATGAATTAAATAAATCCGCAATACGTGCATTATTAGTAATTATTTCATCATTTATTTTAATTTGAGATACAACTTCTTTTGTATTTTTTTTTGTTTAATACATCACCCGATATTTTCCAGAGTTTTCTCCCGTTTTTTTTATTATTAGAGATTTCATTGCGAAAATAAGCACTTTTAACGGAAGTTATAAGCCTGCGTACAGTAGCGCTCATTGAAATCGCGACAAACAGTTTTTTTCGCGATATTATCCTTAAAAAGGAAAGTTGATGTTTCGCGAATTTTTTATACATTTCCATATGATAAATGGATATTGTGCACACAAATTTGTATGCGTGCAATTTTTTTTAAATTTTTTATGATTTTTTTCAGTTTTTGGGCTATTTTCGGTGTTTTGCGTGGCTATATGAAAAAGAGTTTTCTCGTTTAGTCTTTTCAAATTCCATACCAAATAAATTTCTTATGTTTTCCAGATATGTCTCCATCAATTGGGTGAAAAAAATTGAAACTTCAAGAGATAACTGCTCTAATCAACGGTGCCAGACAGGGCGTCTCCATCGAGAACCTGGCGCAGCAGTTCAACGTCCACAGAAGTACCGTATATCGAGCAATCCAGCGGAATCGAGGTAAACGTATCCCTACCGTTGGTGTGCACCCAGGAAAATGTAGGATGACTGAAAAACATATCGATACGAAGATTCTGAGGTTGTCCCGGGAAGATCCACGACGTACTGCAGTCGACATAGCGCGGGAAATAGCTGTGCCTGGCCAGAGAAACCCGTCCGTTTCAACAATAAAACGTCGCCTACAAGCAGCTGGACTGAACGGACGTCGACCGGCTAAGAAGCCAATGATTTCTCGCAAGAATCGTTTGGCTAGGCTGAAGTGGGCCAGGGAGCATGTCAGCTGGACTCCTCAGCAGTGGCGTAACATTCTCTGGTCAGACGAGACCAAGTTTGTTCTGTTTGGTAGTGACGGAATACGTTATGTTCGTCGCCCAAAAGGCAAAAGGTATGATCCAAAGTACCAATTGCCCACAATTAAGCATGGTGGCGGAACCGTCCTTATGTGGGGGTGCTTCTCCGGCCACGGCGTTGGTCCCCTTCGTCGAATCAACGGTATCATGGATGCTGCCGTCTTCGAGGACATTCTCCAGAACACGGTGAGGCCACACATGCGTAGTTTGGGACGTAGGGTCGTTCTTCAGATGGACAACGACCCCAAACACTGTGCTCGTCGGATCAAGACGTGGTTGCGGAATCACCGATTGGACGTCATGGAATGGCCCAGCCAGTCTTGAACCCTATCGAGCATCTGTGGGAGGAACTAGATAGAAGGACGAGGAACATCAAACCGAAGAATGCCGATGAGAAATTCGCAATTCTGGAGAACGCGTGGAGCCAGATACCGCAGCAGACGATCGACAAGTTGCTGGACAGCATGCCGAAGCGATGCCGAGCTGTAATTCGTGCCAATGGATATTCTACAAAATATTAATTGTATCTTATTTGAGTTTTAGCCTAGTTTTTATATTTGCATAGATTTTTTCCTAATTTTGTGATGTTGCCTTTTACGTTCTGATACTGATAAAATCAATAAATCGTTATTTTTTTAAGAATTTGTGTATATATAGTCTACAAACGTTATCAACGTATGGAAATACCTAATTTCAGTAAATCCTGAAAATTTGAAAGTTTTTCATACACAATAAACAAAGTTATCCTCACAAAACCGTTTGTCGCGATTTCAATGAGCGCTACTGTATATAATCCACATAATATTTGTAGGTGGCCTGTAAGTTAAAATTTTGTGGGTCAAGCAGTGTTTGCCGGTACAACCTGTCTCTAGTATTTATGGATGTTACTATACCAGAGGTAATCCACGGTTTGCGTTTTCTTCTTTTAGAGTTGATTCGTTTACTAAACGTAGCTTGTTTAATTTCATTATTTAGAATATCTATTACTCTGCGAAAACTCGAGTCAACTTCTTCATCCGTGTGCACATGCAAATCACGACGTGCAATATTACGTTTTAATGCCACATAGTCAATCACTTTCGTATAATTAAGTTTATTATTCCGCGGATTATTTCCATTTTGTGACAATACAAGTTTAACAAATGTAGGACTGTGATCAGTAATCTTAGAATGTGAAACGATTGGGAGGATCATTCGATTTTCCAAATCACTTTTTATAAAAATGTGATCTAAACAACTTTTACAATTACCACAAATTCGCGTGTATGTATTTATACAACATTTGAAACCATTGTGAGCGAGGATATTTAAATAATCGTAAGTTGTGGATTTTAATGCTTTTTCCGGTGATATGTCTATATTGAAATCACCGGCTAGAATTTCAAAAGGGTACTTACAGTAGTCACGGATATATCTATCCAAAGTTTCTATAAAACGGTTAGTGTCAAATGGAGGAGATTTATAAATTCCCGTAACACTTATTTCAATATTGTTTATCATAGTACAGAAACGCAAGAATTTAAAATTATCAACATCAATAATATCGACATTATAACTTAAATCTTCACTCACCAGTATAATGACGCCATCATTCTGATTGAAAGAACTTTGATTGTAATAAGAATTAAATCCCTGTATGTTGACCAAACTCAGATCTACCAGCTGTCTCGTTTCGGTTAGTATTATAACATCAAATGTAATACCAATAATGTCGATCATAGTTTCTAATTTGTCAATATTAGCCAACACACCTCGTATATTAAATTCAACAAACTAAAATTAATAGAATGCTCTGAAAATTCATGAACTAAAGAATTGAAATTAGATAAATCATAAACAATTCTAGTATTTATCCTATCCGAGTCTATAATTTCAGCAAGATCACTCATCACTGTGAAGAGCAATAAATTTTGGAAAAAGAAGAAACAATGTAATTCAAATAACACTATAAATTAACGGGATCCTTTCTTGTGTCCAATTTCATTTTCGTTTCTATATCCGCTTCCGAGAAGATTCTGATAGCTTGCCCTGCTTCATTTCTTTTTACGAATAATTTGTTATTGCGGAACCACACGAATTGGAATCCTGTTGATTGCGCCCGTATTTTTGCTAGCCGCATTAAGTTTTTATAGAACGGAGTTAAATGTTCATTAAGATAATTTTTTCGCCAACCTTCGTACCAAGTATATTTGTGTTTGTTATAACTAGACGTCTTTTTTTGATTATTGCGTCCCTTTTCTGCCGGGTAGTAAACTGGGCAATAATGGGTCTGGACATATTCGGTTTATTAGAAGGTATGCGGTGAGCAATATCAATGTCATCACGCTGAAGTTGCAGATTTAGCTCCTTAGCAATCTGTACAACCAACTGAGCGCCCTCAGTCCTCATTGGTTGTTTCCCTAACGCCAATAATTTCTACATTGCGGTTTCTGGTATATTGAGCCAAATCATTGAATGACGACTGCAATAGCGTTATCTGTTCTGTTTTACTAGCCTCCGACGTTTGGACTGCTTTGAGTTGAGTCTTCAGATTTACAATCTCCAACTTCTGGTCTTTCAATTCACTTGTGACTTTATCGTATTGATCGGACATAAATTGGACTGACGATTTTAGTTCCGATATATCAGTGACAATACTACTCATTCTATTTTCTATGGATACTAGCATAATATAGAGATCCTTATTAGTAATTTCACTATCGGTGCCCGCGGGCAGTGCAGCGTCCACCTTGGCAGGACGCGAAACTACTTTAGCTTCCACTGCACTATCGGCGGCGGCAGCCTTCATTGACCGTGAGATCGCTCCTCCCGCGCATTGTATGCACTTCCAAGATTTATTGGTTTTATTTATCCTCTTGTAAGTCGACGCATTTACAGCACATCCATAATGAAATAAGCCCTCGCAAACGGCACACTGTGCATTTTCTGATCCCAATGCATCATTACACTTTTTGCACTTTCCCATGTATCTGTGTACGATTACAATTTCCAAAAAAGAATTTCTTTTTAGGTGCAAAAACTACACACAGCGAGAGACACGCTGAACGGATTAATTCGAGTTCAAACAATAAGCGACTTTAAGAGCACGTATAAATCCGAGCACTCACATAACTAGGGCCACAATTTCACAACAATTGTTAAGTAACCCAAGAGTTAAATAGATGTATATATTATACGTATCCACGCGAAAACGCAAATTAATTCTGCCAAAAGAACTTGATTTAATTTCGATTAATATACCGCGGTCAAATACACGTGCAACACCTTTACCTGCTGCATTTACAACTGAACGCAGGTTGCTTAAAGGCGTTTTCGTTCCGTTACTAAATTCCCTGACTGTACCGTCGACCGCATTTCGGTGTAACCCCCAAACTGTGGACAAGAGTAGCTTCAGTGCGTCTCGTAAGAAATTGAAATTCAAGGACGATATTCATGCCGGTTGATCATTCGGTGGAATATCGATTCATCAATTTTTTCAAGTTTTTACAGCTCTTCTCAGTATGTAAAATGCAATACATGTGACGGTTCCGTGCAATTCGCGCCTATAGAAATGCGAGGACTTGGATTTAAAATCGCGGTGACATGTGACAACTGTGACCAGAGTAAAATAAATGCGAGCGCTGTTATTGATGGTGCATATGAAATGAATAGATGTTTCATAATGACAATGCGATTGCTCGGTTTGGGGGCAGTGGGATGTGCCAAATTTTGTGGACTGATGGACATGCCACAGTTTCTGAAAAAAAATCTTACGATGTCATGTCGAAACACATTTTGACTACCGTAAAAACAGTGTTCGATCGGTTTATTAGTTTTGCTGTGCATGATGAAATCGAAGGGCAGATTAAAAACCATTTGACCGTATCTGAGGATGGAACTTGGACGAAACGTGGATTCACTTCCTTGGTGGGGTATTACACGGGGAAAATCATTGACATTGTTGTGTAAATTGTGCCAAACGTGGGAGAAGAAAAAGGATACTGCCGAGTATGCAGAATGGATTGAAACTCATGAACCTCACATCTAATCATTCGGGATCAGCCGGCAATATGGAGGTAGACGCTATGCTTGAAATGTTCGGACGACTGAGAAACGCTAAAAAACACAATAAAGGGCTGGGTGGTAGAGGAAAATTAACTGCAAAATGGTGGACAACTTGACCGTTTACTACGGGGTAGCGATTCGCCGAAATTCGAATTCAGTGGAGAAAATGAAAAATGATATTTGGGCAACGTTTTACCACTACAGCTCAACCGACGCGAATCCTCAACACGAGAAATGTTCCGGCGGTGATGAGTCGTGGTGCGAGTGACAGAGAGCTCTTGCTGCGCTACCTAAGAATCGGAAAAAGGGAAACCGGATCCCCGGATTTGTCCACTCTTACCAACCCCTGCCCGATGATGTTTTGAAAATTATGAAGCCGATTTACGAAGACCTATTTAAAGACGAATTGCTCGAAAGATGCCTAGGTGAATTCACGCAGAATAACAACGAGTGCTATAACCAACTGATCTGGAAACTGACCATTACGACGGCCGAGCTGCGGGCGAAAGAAGCGACGAGGGTGGGACGAATGGCCAGCAGACAACACCAAATGGATATTTTGGAGGCTGCATTGAGTGCAGATGACACGCTACATGGTCCCGGAATCGACGATGATTTGTAAGTTCACCTGATCGACTTCATATTTACATAAACTAAACTTGAAACTAAACTCGATTATCTCGAAATAGTGGTTTTCCAAAAGTGCCTTTGCCGTGATCGCGATTGCCAAGAAACTATTCGACCGATCTTCTTCATTTTTTTTTCAATCGTTCGTGATTAATGTTGTCAGTACTTGAACGATTCTTTTTTTATGCATACAATTTTATTTCGCAGATAAGATTTTTTTTTAATAAAATTTTTAGAGTTAGAAAATTGAGGTTTCTGGAAAAACGGTATTCAGAAAAAACCAGAATATTCATTCAAATAATCGTTCAAGTACTAGGAATGTCCCTATACTAATGACATTTTTTGGATTTTATGATTTCAGTTGACCTGCTGGACTTCCATCGTGATCACCGCAAACCTCATCAGAAAAAGAGGGTTTCGGGGAAATGGCCATAACTCCGCCAATTATTAATATTTTTCTATAAATCAATGCTTGTTTTCTTCATTAAAAAATGTACTATCAAAACATTATAACTTTGATGTGATGAAATCATTGCTACATACCTTCAAAACTTTCCTCAATTTTTCCTTTTTTACAAAAAGGTATATAACCCCTTAACTAACTCTTTTTTAGAAACGCCCCAGGAACCTGTGCTGGTTACGATCAGGGATGATGACGAGAACCGTAAATATATGAATTAACTAATTTAAATAATGTTTGTTTATAAAATATTTATCTAGCAACCAACACAGGCATAACTGGCGATGAAGCCACTCCCTTTTTAAGTTATTCCATGTATATGTGTATTAATGGTTTTGGCAGGTAACCTTTTCTTGCAAGGGGCAATAAATGAACACTTAGTACATAAAAACAATTCGCAACTTAAGGGGACCTTCTCCTGATTTTTTTTTCAAAAAAATCGAGTTTTACATAAAATGAAAGCTACATATGTGTAGAATATATGTGCCAAAGGATATTTCGATACGACACGTATTTCTCGAGTTAAAGCATCTCGAACGTACCCATGTCACGCGCCTGCTCGTGCGAAAGGCGCCAGTTATTGTCGCAGAACGTTTACGAAATAAACCGGCGACTTGTTTACTTTTAGCGTTCTGGGGTGCGGTTTAGAGAGTGTGAGGATTTGCTCCCTCCTGGGCATCAAAAAATCATTTAGCAACAAAATTTACTACAATTCCTGGACAAATTGCACGTTGCATCGAAGACCGTATTCGAAATGGTTCAAAGGAAGGCCGTGCGCGAGGAAATTGAAGCCAACTCTGCAGCTGGTAACGAGCCGACGCACTTGTCTGTTTCTGGTGATGGGTCGTGGAAAAAGCGAGGTTTATCATCGCTGTTTGATCTCGTCTCACTTATTGGCAAGGACACCGTTAAAATTCTGGATGTGCGAGTATGGGGCGAGAACCAAGTCGATGACTGCACCGCTAATCACACCGGAACTGCGGACAAAATGGAGGTGTGTGATCAGAAAATCTTCTCAGGGTCAAGTACAAAAATTACATCGGAGACGGGGACACGAAAATCTTCAAGGCTCTCGTTGACTTGAATCCATATGCAGACTGCCTATCGAACAAGGAATGCGTGGGCCACGTCCAGAAGCGAATGGTCGACTTCGAAAGTTAAAGAAGGACACAAAGGGGCTTGGTGGAAAGGGGTCTGGTAAATTGACAGACACAGTTATAGCGGACTTGACCCTGTATTACGGCTTGGTGATTATACGTTATCCAAATTCCGTTGATGATATGAACAATGCTATCTGGGCAACTTATTTCCACAAATGCTCAACGGATAAAAATCCGCAACACTATTTATGCCCGGAAGGAAGTGACAGCTGGTGCAAGTGGCGAGTTGCGGAGAGAGAAGGAAGGCTGGCGACCTTCAACCCCCCTCCTCCTCCTCCCGCCGATAATGTTGCGAAACCATCAACCCCATCTACGAGGCCCTTTCTACCCCGGAGCTGCTGAAACGTTGCGTTTGAAGGAATACGCAAAACTCCAACGAGTCTTTCAACGCAACAGTGTGGAGATTGGCGCCAAAACACTTGCACTGCAGAATGCAAGTTATCGAAATATCTGCATTCATTGCTGCGTGCCTGTTCAACGAGGGGAGAGCAACTTTACTGCGGATTATGGACGCGATGGAAATGAGCGTTGGCACAGAGGCCTGTCGATACTCCGCCACAGCCGACGCCGAGAGGGCCACGAGCACCGAACGTAGAATATCGCTCGAAACTCGGAACGCCCGCCTTGCGCATCGTCTGCAGGAGCAGGCCAACCAGCAGAACTTCGAAGAAGGAATTTTGTATGGCCCCGGAATAAGCGACTGATGTGAGTATGTTTTGACAACAAATTGACAAAAAATTCACGTTCCGCGATTGCAAAAACCTATAATTTGAAATTTTCTTTAGAATTTGTTGTTGTTGTTGTTCCAAATATTACATGTTGTATATTTTTATATGGAAAAAGTAATGATAAATTCATATTCTGCGTCCGCAAAAACCTTTCAATAGACATTCCACTAGAAATTGGCAAATGCAACATTTTTTTAATCCGCCATATTGTGCCGCCATTTTGAATTTTGTAAATTTGACCTCAGATTCGTAATCAGTCTGGCTTATACCTAAAATTTTTATTTATATTTTTTAAACGAGATTACAGGTAAAAAGGGAAAAATTTAACTTTTTTTCTTCAACGTCCTTAAAATTGTTTTTTTTTTAATCAAAATTTATTGAAATTAGCTATAAGCCATAGGAAATTTTATCAATTTTAATAAATTTTATCTATTTCTCATTTCAGTTCACTACAAGCGGCCCTACACTTGACAAAGCAGGACTATGTTTCGCGCGCAGAGGCCGACGAGATACGCCATTTTGGAGCCGCCGTTTTGAATTTTTCAAAAATAAAAATCATTTTGTTATTGCCAATGAATAGCGAATGAAAGATCAAAAGCAGAAGTTCGTATGTCTTTTCATTTTTCCATAAAAAATTCTCAAACTTTGCTTGATTTTCGGACGAATCCAGGAGAAGCCCCCCCCCCTTAAACACGATATATTTTGATTATAATTTTAAAAAAATTTCAAACTAAAAACACTATAGTTTTTATGAACAGCAATTATATATGATAAGAACACATTCATCTTGTCAAACAATTTTATTAAACCAACCTCTGAAAATAATTACGTATTAGGCTATTTCGGGTGATGTTATTTATAACCACATTGTTGTGTTGACTATTGTCATTAACATTATTGACAAATACCACTGCCGTCTCAATGTCTTCATTTTTCGGAGGCTCCTTTTCCGGCATATCACCCGCTATGTTATGCAGCCGTTGCTCCCAGCAGCAGTCCTATTGTTAGTTGGGCAGCAAGTACAGAAAGCTCCAGCGATTTAAAAGTTGAATCAACTGATTGTGAAACAAATTATTCTTGATAACGATGCACGAACTTTAAATCAACCAATTTTATGTTTTACAGTATTGTACAACATATGGATTGATTGCGTATTTTCTCTATAAAAGTTATTCAAATCCGCCATTTTGTTTTTATTTCTGATTCATAATCAGCGACCTCGAAAACCCCCGAGTACTGACTTTCAGCCAAATTTATAACGTTTTCGACTTTTGGGCAGCTTTTTGGGATTTGGCCCCACTGTGCGTCCTCACGAATTGTATCACATTTTGCTGAATGTGGCCGTTTGCAGATGGGCGTGAAGGAGAAGGGAAAGAACGTCGTGGCATTCGACAAAGCCATCATCACCGAGTGTTTAAGGCCGATGGCCGCCAACGAGGCTACCTGGAAGATTCGGGGATATCTTCTTTCTGGAAGTTCCCATACCATTAGTTCGAATTTTTGGACTTAAAACACTATTAATTCTTGACAATTGCAGGTCAAGAGCTTGCTTCCAGAGGAACACACTGGGTACGATTTAAGTTTAACCTTATTAATTCCTTACAGGCGCCGAACGTGGATTACAAATCGCAGTTCAAGGGATGGTTCTAGGTTGTGCGCAGTCTTCCGAAGCAACAACAGCACGCCAAGACTCTGACCTACCTAGACTACCTAGAGGTGAGTAAACTGATTAAAATATCTTTTAACTGATTACAGGGTAAGTATTCATGAAAACATATATATTCGAAACGATGCTTTGCAGGTGGATCTGGATCTCGCACTGGCACAGTTCAGGAAGAATCCGGAGCAGCAGCGCACTTTCGGCGTCATCGCGGCGGCCATGAAAGATCGCTCGAGGGGACCTGCTTCTTCCTGGAAGAATCCGGCGGATGCAGGTGATCTACACGTAAGCTCCTCGACAAACAATATTGTTTTTACAGGGCTCTGTATCACTACCTGCGCGCACAAGATGAAAACGTGCAAATGATCGCAACTACGGGCATCACCGGCACGCTGCTGGCTCATCGCTTCTTCTGTTCGGCGAAAAAATTATGCTTTTCGGTTTGTTTTTCATTCGAACATTCTAAACTTATTTCACGCACGTCAATTGTATTCTTTCAGGCAGCGATTGGAAGCAGCTGCTGCCGGTATTGACCGGTGAATCGAACGAGGCGAGAGTGCGGCACACTCTAAAAGCGGACGAGGGTCTGTGGGATGAATTCCAGGTACGCCCTACGTGGTAATCCTTGTGATCGTTCATCGTAACGACAAATTTGTCGTTTTCAGATTCAGTCCCTCACAAAGAACGTCCGAGCAGCGACGGACGTCAGATACGCTTGGTTCTTGGAGAATATCGGCAATACATGACATGATGGAAACCGGCATGCTTCCGCATCTGCTGCGATTAAAGTTTCGCCTGAAATTTCATTTCTCTTTCGGGCGGTACACTTACTATACAAGTTTAATAACTTCCCGGTGGGCGCCTTCGTCATTCCCTGCGGAACTTGAACATCCATCGCGGAATGTGCAAGGGAATGGGAATGGAGGTATGACATTTACTCATTTGTGGAAACATGCATGTAACGATCAATCGCGTTTCAGGTCGTCGAGATGCACGAGCACTACCTCGTGTGCCACCTCCTCACGACGAAGTAACCTTGACATCGTATTTAGGGCAATTCGTTCACAATTAAATGTCTGTCAACATCTACGGGTTTACCGGAAAGACTGCGTGGATCGCTAAGGAGAAAATGACGCCGCCGAACAACTCACGTACACGATGAGCACTCAATATTCCGCGGAGTTACAACTCGCATACTATAGATTAATCAATTATCTGATGAAATTGACAAGAATCAGCTGCCTAAATCTGCCTATTCTCTTGTATAATGAATTTTTCCCCGGGCTCGTGCATCCCAAATACCCTATCACAAGATTGTGTCGCCGCAGCGTGCGGATCGGCAGGCTTCAGAACTCAGTTTCTTATGCAACACGCTTACGATATTTGACTATTTTCTGTAATTAATTTGTTGCTAATGTTAATGTAATATTTTTCACACAGGTTCTGGTGAAGAATACGTGAAATTCACCCGGCAAGAAATATTCTATATCATTAAACACCGATTGAATGATGGCCTACCTGACTTAATCCTTTACCTGGAGGAACAATTGTCCGAGAAAATTGGTCGACCGTTCCAGGTAGCGCAGGACACGAAAGCCTCCCTGTCCTTATTGTTTGTGAAAATAAGAACAATGTGGCACAAGGCTAACAGGACAGAGGCCCCACTTTTGAAACAAAACAATGAATGGTTCAATGCACCAGTTTTATTTTTCGGCACCTATTGTTAGTGGCAATAATCAAACTGACTGTGATCTGCCATCCACCAGTAAATGCAGTGGGCGTCCTTCTGGAGATTTTCCGTCGTTGAGCGAGAGGGCGAAACGCAGAAGAACCCAATCACTTCGTGAAACCTGGACGCCACAAGAGTTAGCTTATGCTACTCAAATGAGTCTGCGCGCTGCAGGTCAATTAGCTGCTTCAAAGGTTGTTTATGAGACAAGTCCATCGACAGCTTCCAAGTATCGACAGGCTCTTGAAACAACCGCGAAAAGCGAGAAAACTTTGTCCACTGAAGCCGCACTTTCAATATACGTTGAATACAAATTCACAAAGAGTCAGTATCAGGGATTGAGAACGACAAGTAAGGAGAATAACTGTAAGCTGTATCCTTCATATAAGAAATTGGCAGAAGCAAAAAAACATTATTATCCACCGAACACTGCTATCACCATCACGGAAAACATGGCTGAAGTTCAACTACAAGCTTCACTAGATCATACAACGGACCGTATGCCACATGCAATTCATTTTTAAATCGGGTTGTGATGGAAGTTCTGGACAAAGTGAATATAAGCAAACATTTGAGGATGAACGCGTATCAGATGCGAATGTATTTTTCACATCGATAGTACCATTACAACTCATTTCTGTGGATCCACAATCTGAGGCAGCAGTGGTGATTTGGAAGAATACTAGACCTTCGTCTCCTCGAATTTGTAGACTAGTGAGACAATTTTTGCACGAAAGCACGGAATCTACGGGCAATGAGGTTCAATATATCGAAAATCAGATAAAGTCACTTGTTCCATTTGAAAATATAATGTATGGAAAAGATCTTGGTTTCGTACAATATGGCGTTCACAATGATCGATGGGAAAGTATGCAACGCAGTCACATCCACAAAGTCTACGCAACGATGCTATTTATGTGGAAGTACAAGTAAAGATTTCAATAACATCGATGAACTTTTACAAAAAGAGGTCAACGAAGAAAATCTCAAGTTTGGACTATCAACATTACACGCATGGATAAGGTTTTTCGAATGCTGCTTACATTTGTCATACAAACTTGTGATTAAAAATGGCAAGCACGCAGTGCCGAAGAAAAAGAGATGGTGGAAACGCGCAAGAAGATAATCCAAAAGGGATTCAGCTCGAAATTGGGACTTATTGTCGATCGTCCGAAACCTGGCTATGGAAGTACCAACGATGCAAATACAGATCGACGCTTTTTCGAAAAATCGAAAACATCTGCTCTAATAACATCATTGGATATAGATTTGATAGAACGGTTTCACGTGATCTTACAAGTAATTTCGAGTGGACATGAAATCAATGAACGTAAGTTCCACAACTATACGCTGGCAACTGCGAGAAAATTCGTCGAGCTGTATCTATGGTATTATATGCCCACCTCGATGCATAAGCTATTGATTCACGGTCCACAAATAATAGCTCACGCATTGCTACCAATCGGTCAATTATCGGAAGAAGCACAAGAAGCGGGGAACAAAGACATTAAAAGTTATCACGAAGACTTTTCCAGAAAGTGTTCGCGAGTAAAAACAATGGAAGACGTTTTCAATCAGCTTCTGGTAATTTCCGATCCGTACATTTCCAGTGTTAGAAAACTGCCACAAAAAAAAATGAAAAGTTTGTCGAAGGAGGCAATAAAGCTACTACATCCAATCACATCACGACTGACCGTGGAACATTCTGATGTGGATTCTGACTCTGAGGACTTCGAGAGCGATACTGATTCGGATGTATAGGTATGAAACCAATAAAATAATTTTGTATTCAGCAGATTAACCTTATTCATATTTCAAATTGAATACGATGTTCTTACGATTGGGTATAAAGTTAATCAAATTACGTTTTGAATCGCGCAATCTACCATCCCTCGTCAAGATGTCGCCTTCCACCGTGTAGGCAAAGAAGAGAAAGAAGGATGTTGTCGCTCGTTAGTATATAATCTCAATGTGAGAAAAATTTCAGGTCACGGGTGTTAAACCTACGGCGGTTGCCGGATCGCCCGGTGATCCCTACCGCCGCACCGCCAAGGAATGGAGTGCTTCGTTGCCACGACGCGAAATTGTTGCGATTGGAACAGAGAGGGATCTCTCGCCGGAGAAGATGGAACCTTAGACTTACGGGCAACATCTCGGAATTTGTAGATGACGTCATTTCGAATCGTTCAGAAGTGCACGACCTCTTTCGTCGAGCGAACGACGTACACTTGCGGCGCAGAGCGGCACTCTCGCACCGTGATTGCAGATGATAGCGGAAAGTCGAATGATGCACCTGGGCATCACGGCGGCGCTCAAGGATACGCTGGTGGACTTTCACAGCTCGTCACCAATTCCGAGGTGAACGTGTCTATTATGTTCATCGTTCACGAATGCAAACTTTAGGAAGTGTATCGACGTTGTCCCGAGTGCCAGGAACGAGTGATAACCACCTTTGCGCACACGTCGCCGTAACGCACACTAGCAACCATTACCTTGCCACACACGTCGCAATCGACACCGGTCGCGACTTGAGAATGGGGTATCACCTCGCATCGATGGACCGGATCGAGCGTATAACGCCGTATGTTTTCAGAATGCAAGAGGAAGGTGGTGGGATTCGCCGAATACCATCATGACACCAGCATGGACACGAAGCCCGACAGGAGACAGATGGGTCCACCATAACGAGGGCCGGGTGCCGCCCGCACAGTGCGTGCCGTTCTTCACCGCCGGCGGGTCACGTACTCCACGATTGGAGGATAGTCGATCGACATGCACGATGTCCCTGCCCTTTTCCTCGAAAGGATTGACTAAGAAGCTTGACAGGCCGTGCAGTTATTCAGAAAAAATTAATTGAATTCTTTTATTCGATAAGTATACATACCGCACCAGGTATGTTAATAATAACTAATGTTAGCATTTGTAATCACTAATTACACTTCTCTTTCTGGTTTCCCGAGTGCACATCTATATAAGCACATCGTCCGCAATAATTCCGTGAATACTTATTGGACGCGGGTAGCTGGCAAGGGCGCGATTGCATTGGACGTAGATAAACAAAATGCAGACACAATCTGAAGTGTACTGAAGACACCCGGCATATTAATAATTAAGATCTGTATTTAATGTTACTAATTACTCTATTTCCTTTTTGATTTTCCGAATGCATGCCTATATATGCGAATCTTTCTGTAAATACACCTCGTATGAACATACATTTGATAATGCCAAAAGATGCAAGTACATCGACCTTAGGTGAAGAAAATAGAATCCGAAGAATGCTGAAAGACCCGGTATGTAATTAATTCTAATTTATTAAAATCCGTATTTATAGTTACTAATTAATATAATAGGCTGGCAACTAAGTAATTTCGGTAGTCACTCATAGATACTGTTGGTTTATTTTTTTGAATGACTTGTGTTAGTGATGCATGTGCTTTTTGTCATTCGATATCAGTCACATTGATGTTACTTTAGAAGCAAGTGGTACGTGATTACGTGACTATTTTGTTGCTGTTAGTTGTGAAACAATTTTAAAATGGAGGGAAGAAACGAACATTTTTGGCATATTTTACTTTTTTATTTCCTTAAAGGAAAGAAAGCTGCTGATGCTCACAAAGAGATATCTGGTTTAACAAATTTCGTTCCGGAGATTTTTCCCTCAAAGATGAGCAACGTTCCGGTTGGTCCACTGAAGTTGATGATGACCAAATCGACGCCATAATTGGACAGGATACTACTGTTCGAGAGATTGCAGAAAGGTTAAATGTATCGCACACAACAACAGCAAAACATTCAAAATACATAGAAGATCCACTGTTTGCAGGCACGAAAGAGTCGGAGCTTCTTCGACGATCAAGAAAACACGAATCTTTGGACATCATTTTTAACCTACCGCAGAACGGGTAGGTGTATGTCTCACATACACCTGCCCAAATGCATATTTTTTGCCCGCAAGTTTCATCGATAGCGCCTTGTGAGGTAGCCATCCGTCTAGCTTCTTCAAATGCATTGTTGCATTGGGTGGTGTAGCTTTCAGTCTGATTTGAATCGCGATAACGTCCAGACAAGTGCTGTGCGTCTGACAGACACTACCCGTTCGTTTGTCATATAAAATTTTTCTTGTTTGCCAGGTAAGTCTTATTGACATTCTGTAAAGATTTTAAATTTGGATTTATTAGTTACTAATACTAATATATACATAGCACAAATAATTTTAGAAGTATTTAGTGCCACAATGGCATATCGAAGGATTAAGTTTTTGCTGAATTGTCTCCGTCTTGACATTACAACACACCAAGAGAGAAAGACAACTTAGCACCTGTACGTCAATTGTGGGAAATGTTTGTATCCAAATCAAATTATTCACCTGGCGAATACGTTACACTGGACGAAATACTTTTCAGCTTTAGAGAAAGATGTTCATTTAAAGTTTACAACAAAGTGGAAGATCTGGTAATACGGATTTATCAACCAATTTTAAGAACAGGACGTAACTTAACATTTGATAATTGACTTACCTCTAATGACGAGGCTTTTGGAAGAACATAGAATTAATGTTGTTGCCACGATAAAGAAGAACAAGAAAGAACTTCCACCAGACCTTTTAAATCCAACAGGTCGATTTTTGGTTTTCAAAAAAACAACACACTTCATACGTCCCAAAAAATGTAAAGTTGTTTTGGCGGTGTCATCTCTCCACAACAGTGACACCATTGACGAATCAACGGGAGATAAAAGTAAACCCGAATTGATAACTTTCTATATCACTAAAGGAGGGGTCGTCAGTGTAGATAAAAAATCAGCGGGTTGCAATACTAGTAGAAACACTAGAAGGTGGCCAATGACCATATTTTACAACATTCTAAACATTACGGAGAACAATGGTTATGTCATTCATGAAGCAAACAATCCTGGTACTGAACTTAGTAGAAGACTGTATTTAAAAAATGTTGGCCTATCCCAAGTTCAAGATAATATGAAGCTGCGTGCTCAGGGGTAACTGACAATATTAGGATAGCAACCGAAGGTATACAGCACAGACGTTGCTACTACTGTCCAAAGCGGAAAACCCGATATTTTTGTCAAAACTGCCGAAAATGGCTTTGCTTGGAACATTCTCAGAACGTTTGCCAAGACTGCTACGAAAACTACAGCGAAAGGTAGTTTTTATACATTTTTTTCATACATATGTCTAATTTGTTATGTTGTTATGTTATGTAATTGAAATTCAGATCGTGACACATTCCGCCCTCTGTGGATGCGGTATTAACGCTAAGTCTAGAAGGCGCGCGCAGTACCTGTCCGTTTTGGGGCGTCAAAAACGCCAAAATCGTGGTTGTAGGTAGAAGTCAATTTTTGTGCTAACGTAAAAGGAGTTAAAAGTTAACCGTTGTGTGTCAGCGCGGGGTTCCGCCCGATCAGAACCACACCCGACGTCCATTTTGTCAGGATATAAATCCCGTTTCAACCGGCAAGGTTTACCGGAAGGTTTTCATTGGTCAAGTCGCCAAAATCTTCACGGCGTCCACGAAGTAGCCGTGCATCTTGTTGAAGCCTTACGCAACTGAACCGTGTGCGCGTATCGAGTTATTTGTACTTATTTATCGGTGTTTCGGCCGAACGTGGCCTAATCAGATTGTTCAATAAATTGTACTGTAGTCAATTTGGTTGGGAACTATGTACAAACATCGTACAGTTGCAAGAAATTATCGCAGACGAAGACCAATGTGATAACTCAGAATCAGTTTTGATAGAGTGAGGAAGACATCACTCGAGTGTCGAGATGTCACTGACAACGACATAGACGACATCAATATGCCTGATCCATCGAGGAAGAAGTCAAAACTTTCTTAAAGTATCATAAGTTCATGGAATAAGCATTAACTCAGGTAATATTCAAGTTATCACCAAATCATTTATACAAAAATTATTGAGAATTGAGATACACAAGACGCCAAGGACAAGGAAGAAAACGAATAACAACATGCCAGCAGGATAGATTTTTGATGATGCAGTCTCTGCGGAATCGAGCACTAACTGCTCCTGCCTTAGAAAGAATATTCGAAGAAAGATACAACAATCGAATAAGTGATGATACAATTAGACGAAGATTAGCAGAACGCGAATTAGTACCTAGAATTTCAGCAAGGGGGCCATTACTGACTGCAGAGCACCGTAGAAATAGACTTGAGTTTGCCCGAAACCATATAAATTGGTTAGTTGAGGATTGGCAACGCGTTTTATTTTCTGATGAGTCCAGATTTTGTCTGCACTCCAGTGATAGACGAGTGAGAGTATATCGACGGCCTGGAGAACGATACTCCCAATGCAACATCATTCCTGACATACGTTTCGGTGGCGGATCAGTTATGGTTTGGGCAGGCATTTCGTTGGAAGCTCGTACTGAACTAGTCGTACTTCCTCGTGGCAACATAAATGCAGATTCGTATATAAGGAGCTGTTTGGAACCTCATGTTGTTCCATACCAACCTTTTATTGGGGACAATTTCCTCTTTATGCAAGATAATGCGCATCAGCACATTGCCAGAATCGTACGACAGTACCTAGATACTGTTGAAATTCAGACACTACTGTGGCCACCTCGAAGTCCTGACCTCAATCCCATTGAACATCTATCGGATCAGATGGGAAAACGTTTAAGGACCAGCCCTAATCGACCTGCTGATATAAATGCTCTCTCCATCCGCCTCAACCAGATATGGGCAGAATTTAATCAAGAGACCATTCAAGGCTTAATTTCAAGTATGCCACGCCGTTGCGAGGCTGTTATTAGGGCTCGTGGGGGAAACACGCGTTACTAAATCATTTTTTTTTTGTGTAAGAATTACAACCCTTTAATTTTTAGTTTTTAATTATTCTTGTAATTCTTCAATTAACTTACGATTTGTAAGAGAATAATTAGAATTGTGCACTAGTTTTGAGTACAGTGACTTAATACAAGACAGTGATGACAACAGATGGTCTTTCTGTTGATTGGCTGTACAAATCTCGTGACCCGAGCCACCATGATGAGGCAAACATGTTGATTGTCATATTGATTGTTTACATTGTCTAACATACAAATTTTGTGTTTTCGAGTGATTTTCTCTGACTTTGTGAATCAGTGTTTTGATTTTGAAAAGTGGAAACATTAGTTAATGCTGTTTGTGTATAGTGTACAGTCTAGAGGTGTTCCTGGATTGTTTCATCTCGTTTTTGTCACCAGTCGGCCCATTGCGTGTGTAAGTAATCTCTTAATTTATAATTATTTAATCAATTTATCAGCTTTTACATTAGTACTTACCCACTGTTAAATGTAAAAATATGTTTCTAATACTGGAAATAATAAATTAACTGTTTACTAAAAGTAGGTATTGGATTTCTAGGTTATAAAATGCCTGGATGTGCTGCAGTAAGTTGCAGCAATTCGGCCAAAAAGGGATTTTTAATGAAACGATTTCCAAGAGATCGGGTGAGGAGGAAAGAATGGCTTATTAAAATGAAGAGAGATAAATGGACACCTACAGATACTTCGTGTCTGTGTGAGGTATGTGTGTTATAAGATTGATTATTGAATATTTTTATTTATTATATGATATAATTATCTGTAAATTACACGAACTTGGGATGATAGTGTAAATTTATTACTAATTTATGTCTTGTTTTAAATTAGGTACATTTCTCTTCTGAAATGTGGGAAAAAAGCCGAGAAGATGGTTCACGAAAGTTGAAGATCAATGCTGTACCAACAATGTTTTCATTTTCTCTACCTGAAAGAAAAAGAACACTTCCAGCAAAAAGAGTACCCTTGCCTCCACGAAAGACACGAAAGGTTTCAAATGAATCAGGTACATGTTACTTTTTTATATAAAATATAAATTATCTAATCCTGATCAATAGTAATAGGTGATGGCGTTGTGCAAGTCTTGCCTGAGGATGCAGAACTCAATATTCTAGGACCACAGCAATCTACTTCTGGTGTTGAGGTTTTTACTGATGAGTCTTCATCGTCATTAAGTCAGCAAGATGAAAATAATGCTCCTTTATCACCTCCTGCATTTGAATCTGATTTAATGGACAAATTAAATAAATACGAGAAAATGTATTTCAATGAAAGAAAACTGAGTAGAAAGTACAAGAAGCTTTTGAGAAATACCAAAAGAAAACTTAAGAACATCGAGAACAGATTAGAATCCAAAAAAGAAGAGTCTGTTTTGTTGAAACAGGTTTTTAACGAAGACCAAATTATAGGGCTTGAAAGAAGGTCACAGAAGAAAACCACGAAGCTTATGAAATGGACAAATCCAACTATAACAAAAGCTTTGAAACTAAAAATTAGCTGTGGAAATAATGGTTACAACGAATTGTTGAAGCAAGGCCTACCTTTACCCTCAATACGGACCTTACAGAGAAGATTACAGAATCTCAAATTTGATTGTGGCATTTTGAATGAAGTTTTTCAATTTATGAAAATTAAAGTCCAGTCCTTTGAACCTCATGAAAAAGATTGTGCCCTTGTATTAGATGAGATGGTCATTACTCCAGGAAATAATTATGACACTTCAATGTGTAAATATTTTGGAGATGTGACACTACCTGAACACACAGGTATAGCAACTCAGGTTTTAGTATTCATGCTGGGTGGTGCAAACACACGTTGGAAACAAATAGTAGCTTACTATTTCACATCTGTCTCGGTTAATGGGTCTGTGTTTTCACAGATAATACAGTCTCTGTTTGAAAAAGCTCAAGATATCGGTTTAAACATTTTAAGTGTTACATCCGATATGGGACCAAGCAATCAAGCGCTGTGGAGGACCTGGGGTGTAACCGCTGGAAGACATACTCCGATAAAAAACAAGATACCTCACCCCTTGCACTCTAATGATTTGGTGTACGTTTTTGCAGACATTCCACATCTGTTTAAAAACATTAAAGCGATGTTGATTACAAACAAGATTATTGAAATACCTGACGATATTGTGAGGAAACATAACCTACCCACCAATCAAGTTTTATCAGTTCACATTTCTGAACTTGTGACCCACCAAAGTGGCCACACGTTTCGTCTGGCACCAAAACTTACAGAAGAGGACTTACTTCCAACACATTTTTCTAAAATTAAAGTTTCAACTTCGACAAATGTAGTGAATCATTCTGTAAGCAGTGCTCTTAAGTTTCTTGCAGAGGAACTTGGAAAGCCTGAGTACATAACGACAGCTTAGTTTTTGGATCAACTAGAAAAATGGTTCTACTTGATGACGTCCAGACATCCATCTTGTGCACTGAGCAAATTTAATTTACACGTGTATGATAAGACAATAGAATTTTTTAAAGATTTTATGGATCTTTTCCATAATATGGCGGTAGGAGCCAAAAAAATTTCGAAGCCATCGCAAACCGGTGTCCTAATTTCAACGCAGTCAATGTTGGAAATGCAAGATCATTTGTTGAACACCCTAAAATACAATTTTATATTGATTAGCCGGTTTTCCCAAGATTGTTTGGAGAATCTCTTTAGTGTCTTGAGATCAAAACAAATTATTCCAAATGCACTACAAGTGAAGAACAATTTGAAATTAATATGTGTGTCACAATATTTGACAAATTCGGGAAAAAGCAGTTATGAAGAGGATGATAGAGAATTCTTGTCCGGTTTTTTAGAGACTTTGACAAAAGGAGAAACCCAATATGAAGAAGTTCATCTTCCAGCAGAAATAAGTGACCCTCTAATGAATTTAAATTATAGCGAATTAAATTCCCTATATAATATCAGCGGTTACATACTACGTAGTATAACAAAAACTACCAAAACATGTTCAACTTGCATAAGTGGGGCCGGGTCTACAACGCCCATCTACAAAAGTTTTAGTAGATTTACAAATATTAAGCGTTTTAGAAAAAACACGCTTTTTTTCTGTTCCGAAGACCTTTTTTATTTTTTTCTGGAAATGGAAACAATTTTTAGTAAGTTTTTTCACATTGTTTCACAGCAAAATATAAATATAAAAAAATTTTACTGTGGAGAAATGAGTAAATTAGAAATTGATTTACCCAACTGCCACAATCTTAAACAAAATATTATCGTAAGATTCGTCACCCTCCGATTAAAAATTAGCTCGAAAAAATGTAAAAAAAAATGCAAAAAGACATGCAAGCAAATCTGTGGCCGGTCATCTAATTTGATTTATTGTAATATATGTAACTGAATAAACTGATACCATAATGCGTAACATTAATTTGTTGTTTTTTTCCAGTATTTTACCAAGAAAATCTTGACTTTCCAAAAAAATGCTATATGCTACAATACATTTTCTTATTTGAAATTGTCACAACATGGCGGATGGGCGGGGCTTCGGTTCTATTGTCATCACTGTCTCCTATTAAGTCACTGTAGTTTTGAGTAGTCTAGAATTATTTCTAATAAAATACTTCAGTTAAATCGTTGGCAACGCAGTTTATTGAAATATTTAATAGTGATAATTTTGCGGGCCACTGTAGTTCCACCCTAAATATTGAACCAATGAACATGTTATTTATTAACAATTATTAACATCAGCATTAAGATACAGTCAGACATTACATATTACATTAAGATCATTCGATTGAATATAATCAGACATTGATATATTCAGAGTACGATTATTATATTAATATTATTTATCGTTAATATTATTAAATAGTTTGAAGTTTGTAAGGTCTTTTATTCCTGCAACAAAGTGAATTCGAGCGAGTTAATTACTGGTGCCTAAGTAAGATTGCTCGATCATAACAAAATTCGCGGAATTCTGAGAAAAGAAGGATACAGAAATATTTTAGAAAACAATATGGTGCCATTGGGATTGCGACTTGTCGGTGAAAACTTCACATTTCAGCATGACAATGACCCGAAACACACAGCTAAGATGTGCCGCGATTACTTACAAGAAAAACAAGAGGAGGGTACCCTTACAGTTATGAAATGCTGGTTTTTCCTTTGCAACACATTATTTTATGCACATTATGATTAAACTAACATTCAAATAAGATGGAAACTTCTGTCGTTCTGTTTAAGAATGGCGCTCAACCGGGCGAGGATCCGACAAGTCTGACCAGCTAGGAACCAACTGACTGATCGGCAAAGAGTCCAGCCAAGGACATAACATCACATTCATCTTTAGGACAGAAATCAACTCCATAATCTCTCAAATCAAAATTCGTGCACGTGACTCAAAGTAACTTGTAATAAGTGCAGGTTTTAGATATGGTAACGCTTTGATGGAATAATGGGTAACACCTCAAGGAACAAAGTCCCTAGGAGTCCTCGCATTATTATCTGCACACACTACTGTTGCAGCATTACCACACTTAGTGAATGTTTCTTTGCACATTTTATGTGCAAATGTGTTCATAAATTAAATACAAGAGATGAGAAGCAACATCAAACTGAAACCGACTTTCACCGAACGAAATCTCTTCAAGCAATACAGTGAAATGAAAATACACTTCAACCAGTGAATAGGCACACTGCAGCAATAATGCGTTGAGGAAAGCCATTTGACCAACGCGGATAAGATGAGAAGATATTTCGTTCACATTATCTTCAAACTACGCATGTCCAGATTTAACACCCATTTAAAGGGGTAATTTATTACCTTTGCAGGCTGCATTCTTTGCAAAATAATAACATTGATTGTGTTTCGTTACGTACTTGCGTCACTTGCTCAATCCATAATGGCTCACCGTCAATATAGAATTATCTCTTCACCTACAGATTCAATCATTGTAAATATTGTTCTTCCCAGTAAACAACAGTGTTTTTGTTATAAGACTACAGTAAACATCAGCAAACTGCCTGTTGATTTTATATATCTGCTTTTATAATCATAATTTGCTCTTAACCTGCAATCGGTTGAGGGTCGGTAACCACCCTGTAGTAACAAAACAAGTCTTCTAATGACATGGCTTATGGTATGATGTTCATGATCGACTGGCCAGATAGCGTTCGTTCTCAAGAAATCTGAAAATAATACGGACATATTATTCCTTTTTGCATAAAACATAACATAACATTATTGTTATATACACATACCCACAAATTTAATATGTACTTTAATTAATCTTGTATCAAGTTACTAGTTATCAAGCATTGTATAAACATCCTTTAATGCCATGGAAAAATTGTCAACTGTAACATCTCGATCTTAATGAAAATTACTCATTACTCATTTAAAGGCAGCAATAGCATAAACTTCAATTTCCTCGAAAACTTTTCTGGGTGGATCAAATACAGCATTACAGTTGTTTTGAATATTGATGCCGACATTCATTTACAAAATCTTCAAAATAGGGAATAAAATGTATCCCAAGTTAAAGGAATTGTAAACAAAAGTAAGCATTTAAGTCTTTCCTAGCAGAAAAGCACCCAGAAGGGCCGATCGTACGAACTTGAAATTTTGGTGGTATATACATCTCAAATGAAGGAATAATTGATTAAAATTTCATCATGACCAGCGAACTTTTTGTTTATTTTTTGTCTCGTGTAAATTTTTTTAAGGTACATTTAATGATTAGTGACAGTTTAGACGTTGATTTACCTTACTTGTACTTGTGTGTCAATGCGGAGATGCAAAGGCCGCAGACATTGGCCTTCATGCGGAACAGGCTGTGGACCGACATTGAAGCGGATGACATTCATTCTGGTTTAACACCGGGTGTTATGGTTTGGGATGCAATATAATTTGGAAGCCGGTCAATTCTACTCTTCATTCAAGGTCTGAATGCGGCCCGCTACATCAACGAAGTTTTGGAGCCAGCTTTGTTGACATACCTTCAAAGACATCGCAACAGTGTTTTCCAGCAAGACAACGCTATGCCACACATTGCAAGAGTAACACAGAGGGTTTTTTATGACAATGTCAATTTACTGCAATGGCCTGCAAGATCTCCAGATTTATCGCCGATTGAACATGTATGGGACATGATCAGCAAAAGAGTGGAAGATTTTCCAGTGCCCATAGACACATTGGCTGAACTTAAATTCAAAGAGCTTGGGATGAAATACCGCAAGCAGAAATTGATCATTTAATTTTAAGTATGCTCCGGCGCTTAAATGAATGCATTCGTTTTCGAGGAGATACCACGCATTATCAATTTTATTAACATTGTTCTTAAATACAGATTTTCTTGAAATTGTTATCATTCATTGTTTTACTGAATTTCAAATTGTCACCAAAATTTCAAGTTCGTAGGATCGTCCCTTCTGGGTGCTCTGCTTTTTTTGGCGATCAGTGTATATTGGCAATAATATGTGTTAATTGAAATTAGTATTGTAATTACTGTAATAAATCTAATCGTCAAGAATTACAGAACATGTGATAAAAATCGATGAAAAATACAATTACGAGACATAATTTTTTATAACATATATATGCCTTGGGTTCTTAATACCGGTGATTGATCAAAATAATAAAATGTAGTATATGTAACACATTTGTTTGTCTCGACATACTAATTAAAAAAAACAATTATAGATTATTAAATTATTTTTTACCAATAAATATATTAATTACATTAAATAATAAATGAATTCTACAATATATTTTTATTTAATAGATGGAGATAGGTTCAATTAGTCTCTATCTATTAAACAAAAATTTATTGTAGATTCATTTATTATTTAATATAATTAATATATTTATTATTTATTTATTTATTATTTATTTGTAAAAAATAATTTAATAATCTATAATTGTTTTTTGTTTAATTAGTATGTCGAGACAAAAAATGTGTTATATATACTACATTTTATTATTTTGATCAATCATCGGTATTAAGAACCCAAGGCATATATATATATATGTTATAAAAAATTATGTCTCGTAATTGTATTTTTCATCGATTTTTATCACATGTTCTGTAATTCTTGACGATGTATTTATTACATTAATTACAACTCCAACACCAAGTAGCACTGCAACAACTAACTACCTTATTACAACGAGAATATAATTCACGTCTCACATGGTACATTTTTCATTAATATGATTGGTTAAAATACAAAAACAAAGATCACAGAAGAGGCTATCAAAACGATCATAATACTATCACCGTTTAATGAATGAAATTGTTTACTGGCAAAGTGACAGAAAGTTTCAACGGACGCATCAAAGTCAGGAAATTGTGCTATTAACCAGAAAATGTTTCAACAAGTAAATCACTGGATGGGGAGATGCTAGCGAAGAAGAGATTAGAAAGTTAATTGAGAAGAAATCCCCAAAAAACACTAACATTAATAAGGAATCTCAGTTGAAGCAATTCAATTTATTTTCTATTAACGTTCATTATATTCTCTCACCAAATATAACACGTGTTATGATTAATCATTGATGATACCACTCTTTAAAACCTATAGAAAATTGAACTCGTGCTCCGCACTCGGTCAATTTTCATCGGTTTTAACTCGAGCTATCACCGATGGTAATCATAACACTAGTTATATCATCCCTGATAATAAAATCTATCTTTTATCTTCACAGCAGATATGGTGCACCTTATATTTGATGGTGTTTTACCAGATTAAAGAGTAGCACCCGAGAAGCTGCGTATATTCAAACAAAATTTCGCGAACATGAGTTTTTTGTTTTATAATCGGTGGCTTCTTACAAGTGACGTAATACCGTAATTATCGCCAAACTTTCGCAATTGATTGGACTTACAGGATATCTTCAAAGAAGCAGTAAAAATATAAAGTACTATAATTACCTTTGACGGGATCTTATCTTTTGGAAGTGAACTTCTCTTGTCCTTGGACTGGGTAGACTCCCTTGAAACTGCATTATAATAATTAGATAAAATGTAAACGTCGATAGATATTGAAAAAACCGAAACAATGTCGGCTTCGGAAATGCACAGTAGTCCATTGCTGCCAACTTTCACAGCAAATCAAAATTTTCCTAGATTGCTCCGTGTATACTCCGTTTAACGAACAGATGTAAGAAAAGGCGTGGTCTCCGACGTTATGGGCGTTAACAGCCAGTTTTACATAAATAATATAATTACAGAAATCTCTGAACTAATGATCAATTAAATGCTTAAGGTGACATTACCAATGCAGTTACAAGTCCACTGTAACGTTTGTGTCTAATTATATAATAGCTAGTTTCATTTTAGATCAGTATCAGTTTTTGGACAAGTAAGTCTTCATTAGACCTGTGGAACACGAATAATAACAATGTCAACATGTTCCAAGACTTGATATTGACTTTAAATTTCAAACCTTCAAATAATCTACCAAAGAGAATATCATCAATTTTTAAATCAGTAATCTATATATTTAAAAATGAATTTGCCAAATGTTTGACGGGGCATCACTTGAGAACGGCTCGACCGATTTGGCTGATTTCTCTTTTGTTGTGTTCGTAATTATCAGGAGAAGGTTTGTTTGAAAGAAAATTTTTGGAAAATCCACGGAAAATGGAAATTTAAAAAAATCTACGGATCGGCGTGAGCTGTTCGAGCCCGTGTATGTCCATGAGTCACAACTGTCAGTGTCAGTCAGTTTCTGTAAAAATCCGGCGATATAATTTTCGAATTCGTACTATCTGGATCGAATTCTTTTCGCTAGATCATCGAGTTTATGTGCATCGTTGCGAAAAAATCCGAACAATTCGGCCAAGAACAACGATTTCATATTGTTGATGAACACGACGATTTAGCGAAAATAATTCGATCCAGATAGCATTAAAAAAATAGAAATGTGACATTTTGATTTCAATATATGAATATGAATATTGTGTCATCGGTGGTGTGTTGAGAAGATTATTTTGGTGCTTTTCGAAAAATGCCGCCAATAAGGCGGCAAAATATCGATCGGCGTACGCGCAACGCAAGAGAATTACATGATCGTCGAGTCAATGAGACCAATGAAGAGCGTAGACAGCGTTTGGAGGAAACTCTAATACGAATATCTCAATTACGATCAATTATCACTCCGGAACAACGCATACAGTCCAGTTAATTTCGCTCAGTTGGAGATAACGGACAAAATAATTTGGAACAAGACAGACGACCAAATGTCACAATTCGACATGAACGTTCGGCGTTCAGATCAGTGATCTCATATTCGAACCGCCGCTGGCGCCTTCTCCTCAAGTCGCTGGCCAAAAGTGGTAAAAGTGGGGACGGCGTCGGGCTGCGCGGCGGGGTTCGCCTCGCGAAACGGGAAACTTGCTTTCGGCCCAGCTCGACTGCCGTCCCCACTTTTACCACTTTTTTGAGGGGAAGTGCTGGCGGCGGTTCGAATATGGGACCACTGGTTCAGATACGACCCAACAATCGATTACGCCGCGGATGAATCGGTCGACTTCGGAACCATGCGCACTGTTTGTCAGCATTGCTATGCTTTGAGATTTCGACATGAACCACCAGGATTATGTTGTGCAAGCGGAAAGGTGAAATTACCGCAATTGATACCGCCACCAGAGCCACTAGCATCATTGCTTTCTGGCCAAGAACCTCGGTCGAAACATTTTTTTGCAAAATATACAAAAATACAACAGTGCCTTCCAAATGACATCATTTGGAGCGAATATAACTGAAGAACGAGGTTTTAACCCAACTTTTAAGGTAAATTCATTTTCGACTGCAACACACATCATATACACAAAAACACAAACAAACATCAACAATTCACAACGTTTCAGTGAAGAGTTTATTTTCAATTTTATAGATTCAAGGACAAATTCACCATCGTACAGGAGCATTGTTGCCACCAGTAAATAATGATCACAAATTTCTTCCAGCCAGATTCATCATTGGGGTCTAAGCCGTTAGTCGGACTAACTCGGTTTGCGCCTGTGCAAAGCTATTCATGAAACATACGCCTTTCTTTACGCCCCTATTTACGCCAATATTTGCGCGAAAAGTTAGACCTGCTTGTTGGGGTGTGTAAGTCGTGGCGTAACTGTTGCGGTGTGCTCATTTTGTTAATTTACGCGAATTTCTCTTAACGAAAAGTACTTTTCAGTGCTATACAACATTTTCAGAGTAATCAAAGTAAGTATTAAATCACATTTTACAAATATGTTTGAGTGTAAAAATTTTTTCGTCTACTAATAAGTTGCAATTAGAACTATTTTATTTCATCAAGTTTCCGCACCTGAGTATTATTCTACATTTATAACGTTATAGTAAACATTGTACCGGGTCCAGGGAAGAATATGCTTGCTCTGGAGGAGGAATATGGCCAAGGTTAGGAGCCAGGGCAAGATGTGACTGGGCAACTGCCATTGACAAATATATGAAGTGATTGTTTCACGATCGATTAGACCCACTACAAGTGCCCGAGGTGAGTAAACACTTCTCAATATGACTAATCAAATTTAAATATTACTGCAATATTATTGTAGGTACTATAGTTTGCCACGGCATATGATTATACGAGCTAATACCACAGCTGGAACACCCTACAATAAGAGAAGTTCTTTATCCGTGATGCTACAAGTACTCATTGGCTTAAGATGTGTAGCATCGGATGGCTTCCAAAGCTTAATTGCAGACATTGTTCATGTGAGCCAGTCGACATGTAGTCGAGTACTGACACTTTACTGTGCACCTATTGTACAGTGCGTTTTATTTAAGTATGGCCATAGGGATTTACATGGTAAACATTTTACCCCGTGTTAACTTTTGTTGTCGTACAAATTTAAAACAAATTTTTGTTTTTATCTATAAATCAAACATTTTTCTACAAAATGTACATTATTTGCAGGACATGTGCGTGTTAGAATTCTTCATTTTCGCTTTCAAAGTTGAAATTAATGACAAATAATTAAGACAAAAGATCAACTTGGCGTAAATGTCATAATGCATATTAACAACTAAAGGAGGAATAGGACAATTTGGATGTGCCGCAGCGAAGTTATCCACAATTTCGCGGCTTGACACGACTTTTATGTATGCAGTTACAATTTCCACTCGTTCTTTAATATTATAAACAGACATTTTCTTAAAAAAATCACATTAACAAACTTTCGTGCGATTTTATAACCATTAGTTGTCAATAATCATTATGCCATTTACGCCAAGTTGATCTTTTGTCTTAATTATTTGTGTCATTAATTTCAACTTTGAAAGCGAAAATAAAGAATTCTAACACGCTTATGTCTTTCAAATAATGTACATTTTGTAGAAAAATGTTTGATTTATTGATAAAAACAAAAAATTGTTTCAAATTTGAACAGCAACAAAAGTTAACGTGGGGTACAATTTTTACCATGTAAATCCCTATGGCCATACTTAAATAAAACGCACGGTATAAATGATCCTGGTTATATAATCGGTGTTAAGAAAGTATGTACATGGAATAGATAATATACCAAATGTGATAGTAGCCATAGATTGCAGTCCTGTATTGTCGTTGATGCCTCCAAAAGAAGATACACCCAACCATATAAACAGTAAATGCCAAACATCTTTAAATGTACAGGTGTATGTAATGCACAGCTCCAGATTTTTAATTTGGTTAGATGGCTTGGTTACATGGTTTTGCATAATGTGCATTAATGCAAACATTAGTCTAGAGCAGGATCAATTGATTCCTCTGGATGATCAACCGAAGAGGTCGATTACAAATTATATTCACCGTTTTAAATTTGTGTCTAGAGCGTGTGTTGTAATACGTTCTAACATGCATTCCTTTTTTTTGTATATTTATTTGTACGCATCAGCATTATAAATTATTAGCAGCATTATGTGCTGCGAAAGCGCAACGTGTAATCTACCGAATATGTTTTTATTCTGATTTAATAAATTTGTATTCCTAGCAAGTTTTATTATTTTGTATACAAGCTAAGTTTTCAAAAAATTTATTTAATACTTTTGTATTAATCTTAATTTTAAATAGACCTTCCAAAATCATGTTTTTTTGTAAAGAAAATATTAAAAAAAAACATTGAGTATAATTTAAATAAAATTTTTAATTATTTCAATAGAACTAAAAAAGACCACTATAAGTGAATTAAATGTTTAGAAAAAAGCTTCCAAATAAACTTGATAATGTTGACATTTGTCCAGAGCAGGATTAATCGATCCTTTGGATGATCAACCGCCATCCCATGAAGTGGTTTATATAAACCTCTCACTGGCGTAAGACTCAACCTGTACCCCGTTGATTGCAGTGCAATGCTATTGGTTTACTTATTATTATAGTATTGTCTTTTGTGCAATTAATAACGGCAGTAATTATAGCTTGTGAAACTTATTTTTATAGTTTGAAATAATCCTTACGTCTGTTACGAGATAAAAAGATACAATCAAATATTTTTTATTTATATTCATTTATTTTATTTATGAAGCCAAACTAATTGCTACTTAAAAATTCGTATCGCCTGCCTCTGCGCCCCAACTCGAGAATGGCGCCCTCACACAATTGTCAAGGTTAGACGAATTTTGTCTGGTTCATAATGCGAAACGATGACGTCGTGTATGTCGTCAGAGATTAATTTGCGCCCGGTCTACGCGATTTTCATGAATAGGCCTACACCGTTTATTTAGACCTGTGCAAGGCGGGCGTAAATTTTTGGCGCAAATAGCGTTAGTCCGACTAACGTTACGCCTCGTTGATGAATCCCTGGGTTCAGGTTTATTTCCTAGGAAATTCTGATGATGAAATCAGTCAGCGTTGTTCCATCAGTCGTGCGGTAAAGCGAGAGATTATTGCACAACTGCAACAACTCTTACATGAACACAATGAATTGGTTACATTGTTCAAGACTGCAATAGAAATGATGCCTTCCGATGATCACAAAATTGTGATCAAAGCAGACAAAACACCAGCAGGCGAACATGAAAGGCGCTTCAATGCACCGACGTTGAATGAAGTTGCCATTGTTGTTGTTGGCGAGAATTTAGAGTCTCGTGATATTGTGATTCGACTACGAAACTAGATGCTTCCATAGGTGACATTGCTACAAATTCCGGCTGTAGCCCCATTCTACGAAGTGTAAGGTGCGCTGCACATACTTTGCAGCTTGCCGTGGATGATGCGTTAAAGTTAAAAGAAGACTGTATTTCAGCGATAATAGGTAGAGCTAGAAGGGTGACTAAAAGATTAAGAACAATAAATGTTTTAACTATAATTAAAACAATGAAACTTAAGAAACCTATTATAGATTGTGCGACACGATGGCACAGCACCCATGATATTTTGGAAAGACTCTTATTATTGAAAGACTTTTGTAGAGACATGGTCGGAAGCATTGAGGAGCTATATTTAAGCGAAAATGATTGGTCAGATATACAAGACATCTGTAACGCTTTTAATCCTGCGAAAAAAACAGCAAAATTATTCCCAACAAAGCATTTGTTGGCTGGAGATTTTTATTCTGCCTGGCTGAAGTGTAAAATGGAAACAAGTAAAATTTGTAGCAGATTTTCAACAAATTTAGTGGAATCCCTAAACGAAAGGGAAAAAGCACTATTTAATCAAGATGTGATTATGTCAGCAATATTTCTTGATCCAAGATTCAAAGTAGTTTTATCTACTTCACAAATTGACATAGCTAAAAACTACATCTCATATGTATGGAATGCTCTAATAGCTATTAAGGCAACTAGAGTTTTATAGACAGTTTAAAAATCGAGGTCGTAGTTTCAATTCGAGCGACCGCAGGGAGCGAGAATTTAATAGACCAAGATTTTTATCCTATAAAGCTCGTGTTGTCTTCAAGATTGTTTTAACTATAAAATACGTCGTCATTGACGACGTTACTTTAAGAGGGGAAGACATTTTAACAACAAAATAATTAGTAAGCTCAAATGTACCATAGAAACAGTATAAGATATTAGGGTTAGAAAAAAAATATAAATGAAGGTAACAACTTCGTTGAAGAGTCATCTCTAGAGTCAACTTCAACAGAAGAAGATGAAATAAAGCAATTTTTAAAACAAAAAGAAAATATTTCTTCAAAATCTCATAATACAGCGTGCGTCTTAAAATATTGAGCAGCAAAAGAAACGTCATCAAATGAATTGTATAACGTTGCAAAACAAATTATTGGTTTACCTATGACACAAGTGAGTGTTGAACGAGCATTTTCAGCACTGAAATATATTTTAAATTGTCAAAGGACGATTTTAAAAGAAAATTTATTGGAAGATGTCTTGCTTCTTAGATTAAATAGTTACAATTAATTTTTATATAAATATATTCATATATACTAAAATTAATAATTATCCTGTGATTTACTTTAGAATATATCTTTAGTTTAATTAACTAAAATTTTTATTTATTTTGGAATGCTGAATTATTTATATATATTTTTACTATAAAATAAATATGTTAACAATTTTTTTCTCTTATTTTTAATAATAATAATAACTTTATTTACAAATAACCAAAAATTAACCATGACACAAAATTTTTAAATAAGTAAAAGTTAATTGAAATAAAGCAAGATCAGAGAGAAAAGAAACAAATATTATTATTTAAAATATAAAGCAAAAAAAACAAAAAAAAATGTCACTGGCATACCACTAAACTGCATAGCAGTTTGTGCGTGGTTTTCAAGTAACTAAATTTAATGGGAATAAATGAAAGACACTAAAACAGATTCGTGCCTCTCCAATACAGAAACGGTCCCAAACAATTCATTCTAAATTTTATTTTTAATATTTATAAAGAGCAAAAATGCCATCACCACTTAAAATGCAGTTGATTGAAATTTTTAACATTAAAATTTTTAAAAGCATAAATTTTATGTTAGTAATTTTTGCCAGCTATGATTAAAATTATGACAAGTGACTTATTTGTCAAATATAAAAAAAATTAAAAAAAAGCATGTTGACATACTTTTAGAAAAGTAGTAAAAGGCCGGTTTTAACCGTTATTTCATTTCGGTTCACGAAAACGAAAACGATATTTTTTGGGTGTGAACGAAACGGAAACGAACAAAATACTTTTCGTTTTTAGTCCCTGGTTGTCTGTCGAGGACGCCCTGAGCGTTTGGATCATAATAATAATAAGTGGCATAAAATGTCGAATTTGCAATCTCACATTCTAAAAACAAAAAAGTTTTTTTAACGACTGGATACATACATAATGTTGAAATTCTAACAATGCCCATAATATTAAGTTTGATAAATCTTCCTTCCCGGTGTTCTTTTACTTTTCTCACTCAGTATGCTTTAATATTTCTTCGCAATTTTTGTTTTCTGTAATGCATAATACATCATCTACATAACGAATCCATTTAATGATCTTGGAACTTGTTCTGGGTTTTTTAAACTTCGGAGCGTATACCTCATATTGGGGGTGCCATGTTGAAATTTCTGAGTTTTCACTTTATTCACTTGTCAACTTTGTCTTACTTTTTGCAACCGGTATTATCGTAAACCAACGATTCTTGAGCTATCGCGTTTTTAGTAGATTAGATTTTTCAAATAAAAAATTCATGCAAATTGCCTATTAACTTATCAATACTAAATTATCATTACCAAATCAAACATAGGCAATTAAATGAACATCATTGCTATCTGTTAGCTCATCAAGACTTCCCAAGGTGTACATATCCATTGTTTCTACAGTCTCAACTGCAGCTGACAGAATAAGCGTTTCACCAATGGAGTGAGGTTTTTTACATCTGGCTATTTTATATCAAACTTTGTAAGAAATGTTTGAGACAAATCGGAACTTCTCAAGAAGCCACGAGAATGTCTTTTTATCGAAAGAAGGCAGTAGCCCGAAGCATGTCCATGAGTGGCAGTGTATGGAAAAAATAGCCTGTCCTATTTCAAAGTCAAATATTGATGGAAGCAGTGGGACATGGAATCCATTCATGACGACCCAATGTGTGGGAGACCTGTGCAAGCACAAACTGATCAAATCATAAAAAAGTTGAAGATTTGGCGTTAATTGGCCGCCGAGTAAAAGTTTGACTTATTGTTAGAGAAATAAGAATATCTGAAACGACTGTTTTTTAAATTCTACGTGAAGATTTGGGAATGCTTCTGCACGACCTCGCTGTACATAATCTCTTTCCAAAACTCAAAACAGATTTAAGAGAGCATCGCTTTTTATCGAATGAAGACTTGAAAAACACTGTGGAGTCGTATTTTGTAAAGGTTCCAAAAGAATTATTTTCTAAAGCATAGCGTTATTATGTAGGAAAAAAAATGTTTTCATAGGCAGGTAGATATTAAATCATGTTCCACACGGTTGAAAGTCTTTGCAAGATTACTGTAAATAACATAGTAGTGAGAATACAAAGCCTATAATAGATATAATTTATTTCTTATGCTTCAACCTTTATGTTTTCTTCTTCCTTGACAATAATCTCAGTATTCAATGATTTCCACGAATCGAAAATTCCTGATAAATTTAGTTTGTCTTCTATCTTGGTGGCAACATTTACAGCTGTTGATGGTTCTTCATCTAATATATCTGTAAACATTAAGTTATTAATTTGGCAATTAATCACTTAACAAGCAGACTGAAAGGCGCATAGCTAAGAGGGGCGTATTTAATTAATTTGTCCTTTGATAGAAAACAGAAAGGCACAGCGCTAAAGAAATTTAACCTGAGAACATCACATCCCGATCAACAAACAATTAAATACTTTCCTATTTGTTGGGAAAAAAATATAAACATCTCATGTAAAAATACTCAAGAAACTAAGCGATGGTATGGTCTTCTTACCATTATCAATCTCCAAATTTTCATTTTTTATAGATGTAGCGATCTCTTTATATGAAAATCTTCGTATTGGCTCTTTCTTGGTGTTTTCTTCGTGGTGTGGTTTCTCGCATTTCAAAAATAAACAACTTTTTCGATTGTGTATTTTCATATGCCTCGTGAGATTTTTTCTTGAGCTGAACCATTTACTGCAAATTTTACACTTGCAATTATTTTCACCAGTGTGCACCTTCACGTGTTTGGACAGATCACCTTTGCTTGCGAAACATTTACTGCAAATTTCACACTTGTAATTTCTTTCACCGGTGTGTACCTTCATGTGAATAGACAGATTGCTTTTATTTGAGAACCATTTGCTGCAAATTTCACACTTGCAATTGCCTTCACCGGTGTGTATCTTCATGTGAGTTGACAAATTGCTTTTACTTGTTAAGCATTTACTGCAAATTACACACTTGTAATTTCTTTCACCGATGTGTATCTTCATGTGAGTTGACAAATTGCTTTTACTTGTGAAGCATTTCCCGCAAATTTCGCACCTATAATTTCTTTTACTGGTGTGTATCGTCATGTGACTGGACAGATTGCTTTTATTTGTGGAGCATTTGCCGCAAACATCGCACTTGTAATTTCGTATGCCAGTGTGTACCTTCATGTGACTTGACAGATTGCTTTTATTTGTGAAGCATTTCGTGCAAATTTCACACTTGTAATTTCTTTCATCAGTGTGTATAAGCACATGCCTTGACAGATCACCTTTCCTTGCGAAGTATTTGATGCAAATTCCACATTTGTAATTTCTTTCACCAGTGTGTGTCACCATGTGAATTGACAAAACGCTTTTTGATGAGAAGCATTTGCTGCAAATTTCACAATTGTAATTTCTTACACCGGTGTGTACGTTCATGTGACTTGTCAAATTGCTTTTTGTTTTGAAGCATTTGGAACAAACTTTGCATCTATTGTTGCTCTTCAATTCAAGCGGTGCTACAACAAATAATTTATTGCGAATTTTATCTGCGTTTGTTTTTGATGTTTCAAAACCACTTTCACTTGAATCTTGTTGTTTAATAGCTTCGATGATGGAACAGGAAGAGTTCACGAAATCATAAACGTCCAACTTAATTTTGATGTCTTCACTTGCAACTCCAGTGTTTGAAACTTCTTGTGTGTCACCAGTGACATGAAGATTGAATTCTGTTATTTGTGTTGGTTCGGGCTTGACTTCGTCGATTGCGAAAATCGAATCGTGCAAGTGCGTCGTCGCCATTATAACAACTGCAACAATGATAAATAAACGATAATTACAACCACTACTAGAGCAGAAGTAAACTAGAGATTTAAAATATATTTACGTTCAGGACATGTATTTTATTATTGCAATAGAACTTTGCCAAATAACTAAAACGAAATGCTGTCGAAATGAATACGTTCTGTAATGCTGCCAAATGGTTAGCACTGAAATTCCCTATGCAGAACGCGGACAGTGTTGCCAGACGCGTTGGAACGAATTTCGGTAGATCTGGTTGTAACTTTTCAGTAATTCTGCGGAAATTCGAGATTTAATTTTTTTTGCTATTTTACCAATAAAGCACTCACTTTTATTTTATGTATATAATGTTTATTAAACCAACAAATAAGTGTTTTTTTGAGTACAAATTATGGAAACTCATATTTGTACAAGTTTTTCTTTCCACCACAAAGTCATAACAATTATCACCGATATAACTTTTCGTATACAATAACGCCGAAATATTTTCATTTGTCTAATTTATTTCTTTGTTTAGTTTTCAATAAATATATCTGGGAATGGAATTGTAGAGGTTGAAAAAATAATTATTGTATTCGTTAACACTTTCCGATGCTGCTTGGATGAAGTATACTACTATCGGTGCCAAAGTAATAGTCCCCTGTGTTTGAAGAAGTATATCAACGAAACCGCTTGGCGGAAAAAAAATAAATATACATTGTTACAACCGCCAATCATTTCTACGTAACATACTGTAAGTAAGATTTTTCTGCCCCTGCGTTTAGCAGTAATCATTAGGGAAGTGCAAAAAAGCATCCGATTTTTGCGATATCTAACCCATAGCCGACTTTAGAATTTTTTTCTAGTTAACCGTTCAACAAAAAAAAATGAAACTTCGACTGGACGTAATCTGATATGGTGTGTACAGAGGGGAATTTTATTTTTTTCAACATTATAAATAGTTTAGCCGCAAATTGTAGTTTTTGTGATCTCTGTTATCTCCGTTACAAGATATCGCACGAAAGCGGAATTTATTTCTAAGGAAACATCAACTTGTACCTATATCGGACACGTAATGAAATTTAATTGTACCCAATATTTGATTATTGGGAGCGAGATACGTATTCCAATAAAGTTCGCGCATAGTTCCCCCCCCCCCCCCCCCCGAAGGGAGCGGTGTCGGTCTAGCGCTGTGTAATCTGCCAGGGCGGTACTCCAAACATTTTTGGATTATTTTCAGACCTCAATTATTTTATTTTTTAACAGCCTAAATAACAATTAGTCATAACGGTAATGTAATATTTATTGTAGAAAATAGTTATAATGGACGCTTACATACATAATAAAAAATACTACAACATATCAATGTGTCCTGCTTGACGAATGAAAATAAATATAAGAATAATAATGATAATATGTCCATAGATTAAGATCGTATAGTAAAAACACTAAAATAATTATACAAATATTTACAAATATTTTTGTCTATACTCAAATACAATCAAGCGAATGCTTTTCGGTGACTTGTTTACGTTTCTTGCACTGCATTTATTCTCATTATTTAACTCAATGTATACTCATTATCGTCTAAGTGAATGTGCAATTAAAATGTGTCATGACTGCGGTCCAGTATAAGAACGAAGGAATTCTTGACAAATCGGCATATTCATATTGTTGTTAATAGTCGTATTATTTCGGTATAAAGTCTTGGAACGAAGTGGTTGTTTGGATTGGTTCTGGTCCTATCATCATCATCATCATCACTTGACTAGTCCGACAAATCATCATCGTCACTTTCTCCTACGTTAATAAAAAATTGTTCCATAATTTCGTCTATAAGGTGTTTTTTTTCTATGTACGATATCTCAATTTTCTTACAATGCTCAACACAATTCTTCCATATCTCCGTTGAAAGGTCGTTCAAAGCTTCCTGACATAAATTCAATACATCCTTTATTGTAAAAGTATTATTTCTTGTTGCAACTTTATATTTCACGTATGCCCAAATTAATTCAATAGCATTAAATTCGCAATGAGCTACAGGTAACCACGATAATTTCACATCGTCTCCTCTTACTTGCTTTGCAATAGTTTCTAATAGTATTAAGTAAATAGTAGACAATAGCAACAGCTGTGGTTTAGTCAATTTTGAAAAATTAGTAATGCCCTCCGGAAGTGCCACCTTGTTTTTCTGCAACCAAGCAATCATGTCATCTTTCCTCCAGGATAATGTAGGGTTCCTAAAATCAGGATCTGGCATTGTATGATCTATTATAATTATTGATTATGCTGGTATTACCGATAGTACATGCCGGTACCATTCCTCATAATGTTGCTTATTCATTTCGTGATGATAATCGGCTTTTGCTTTCTTTTTTCGCCTATAAAGCATTTACTGCTTCCTTCCAAAAATCCATTCTTGCTACCATTATGCAAAATAATTACCCTTTGACCTGCTCCAGATGGTCGCTTTATACCGCCTCTGTAACCGTTTACTTGCTGAACTCCACCTCAATAATGGTCAAAAGTATCCTTATTATCCGGGTTTACTTTTTCAATCCATCCGAACTGTTGAGCATGATTTGCACCACACCAGGTTTCGCCCGTGTAGATTTCCCATCCCTGATATCTATACCTTTGAAGAGATGTCAAGAAATTAGCTCTCTGAGCAGTTATGTGAGGGTGTTCCATTAACACTGGTTTATTATATAATTTTCTAAATGAAAATTACATGTTTTTTAACCATCGGTACAATATTCTCTGCGAAAATTCGGGTAAATTTGGAACTTCAGTTGTAAGTTCAGAGTACAATTACTGTCGGAAATTTCCGTTCCATATAAAAGTTGAATACCTTTCTCCTTATTACCCCTTGCAAAAATTCGTCACATTCGATTTTTTTCTACCAGTTTTTGGTATAAAATAATTTACTCTATCTTCACTTTTGAATTAATTACTTACCCTTTTAACTGTTCTTGTGGTGACCCCAACAGCTTTAGCCGTTCTTTCCACGACGTTCTTCACATCTATAGCTGGTCCATTCTTATCCTTTTCGTCTTGAAAAAACTGTCTTACATTTATTATAACTTATTTGTCTTCTCTAGTGCAATGCTTCGACATTTTGCATAGATAATAGTACATTGATTATAAATAAAGATATTCAGTAACTGGCAAATAAATAACATTTCGTGCTTTTACATGAATTAGTTATCATTATTTACCACATGGATATTCATTATCATGTTATTAAAAGTGACCGCATTTGTTTACTACCGGTGCAAAAATACTAATCGACTGAAGGCCTATATTCAAAGAAACGGTTTGGCAGAAAAAATGTAAACTTTAATAATTGCACTAACAGAGCCGTGGATTTTGTTATATATAAATAATACCTTCACGCTTATTCACAAATTTAATAATTTCATTTTAATATTTACATATTTCATAAGTGTTTGAAATTTTGAATTTAATTCCTATACAAATGTTGCATATCGTAGTGTTGGTCACGAAGCGTAGAGTCCGGTCCCGGCAGTAAATATGCGATAAGAGATTGCGCAGTCGCCAAAAATTACGCAGACTTCATTTCACTTTAAAAATATTAAATAACGGGTACAATTAAATTTCATTTCGTGTTCCGAGATAGATACAAGTTGATGTTCCCTTAGAAATAAATTCCGCTTTCATGCGATATCTTGTAACGAAGATAACAGAGATCACAAAAACTACAATTTGTGGCTAAACTATTTATAATGTTGAAAAAATTAAAATCCTCCTCTGTGCACAACATATCAGATTACGTCCAGTCGAAGTTTCAATTTTTTTTGTTGAACGGTTAAGTAGAAAAAAAATTGTAAAGTCGGCTATCGGTTACATATCGCAAAAATGGGATGCTTTTTTGCACTTCCCTAATGATAACTTCTAAACGCAGGGGCACAAAAATCTGAACTTACAATATGTTACGTAGAAATGATTGCCGGTTGTAACAATGTATATTTTTTCCGCCAAGCGGTTTCTTTGATATAGGTCTTCAAACACAGGGGACTATTACTTTGGCACCGATAGTAGTTCATTTCTGTTTTCGAGTCTTTGATTTAATAGCTTCGTTCTATTGGCCATTAATCCCCATACGTTTTCTATTATATTCAATCGGGACTTGTTGAAGGAAAATCCAACACATTAAAATTATTTTATTATTAATTATTTTATTAAAACCATGTTTTGACTGTATTAGCTGTATGAATTGGACAGTTCTCTTGTTGAAATACGAAATTTCGATTCGGAAATATTATGTCCGCCGAAGGTAAAAATACATCATTCAAAATGTTAATGTAAGAAAATGCCTGTTCCATGAATTGAGATCTAGCCCCAAAAATTAACTCTGAAATTTTGTGGATTTAAATGATCAATAAAGTTTTCACCAAATCTCCCTCTGGGACGGTATACATGAATCGGTCCTTCTTTTTTATTTGGAACAATTTATCATCCGAAAAATCACTGTTTCCCAAAAATCTATGTTATGTGCCAAGTTTTGAAGTGCGTACCGTACCAGATTTTCCTTGTGGGTCGCAGTTAAAGAAAAATGTTTAACTGGTTTATAACACCTCAAATTACTGTCCCTAATTCTACGACGAGCGGTGAACACTGATCCAGGAAAGTTACTAATATTAGCCACATCTACAGCTGAACAAAATGGATTTTCTCTTACTAAATTTATGAAGTGCTGGTCTTGCTCAGATGTCGATATTCTTCGTCGACCTGAAAAGAAAACGTCCTATTTTGAAAACAATTGCTCAACCGGAAGTGAAGAATTACTCTTATCACCTTTTTCCATATCTCTAAAACGGTACGATTTATCAAAAAAATATTCTTATATAAGTTAAAGATATTAAAATTTTAAACAACTTTTATTTGAATTTTTTTTCGAAAAATGTAGTATAACTGAGTATAAGAATGTTCAGTGAGAACCACTATTGCGATCGGGCCGCTAAAAATACGTGTGGCTGTGCGCGCTCCAGCGCCTAACTATTGAAGGTCACACTATGACCCTTTAAGCTTAGAATTAGTATATAGCGTGGAAAAAACATCACATTTTGAAAGCAATATCTCAAATTGATGGTTTAATCAAATCAACGTTTTCTATATCTCGAAAACGGTTCGCGTTATAGCAAAAATTGTTCGAATAAAGTTTATATACTGAAATTATAAAAAAAAAACATTTGTTTGTAAAGTTTTTTCAGAAATAAAGTATAAGAAAGTTTCGTGCGGACCACCGCGGATTTTTTAAATAGTAGTGGAGAAAATCGTCTCATATTTTCATTTACTTTTATACTTTTTGGTTATATTTTTATTACTTTCATTATATTTTCTATAGCTCCTTTCGTTTTTGAAAAGCTTTGGTATTCTGTGGATGTGTGCCTTTATGTGTGTGTTATACTTTTATGTATTTTGTTGATGGCATCAACATCAATATACAGCAATAATGCCAGAGGAATTGAGATACAGAAATGTACTAATGAACCCACAAGCACCAAAAAACTACACATACAAGACACACCAATAAGACCAATACTAAACTTCACCACAGCCCCAACACACATAATATCGAAGACCGTAGGCAAAATACTTGAAACTAAAACCTGGAATACAAGTACACCATAAAGAAAAACATCTAATCAATATTCCCGCAATGTGCGGTAGTCTAGCATTATTATGCATAAAAATAAAGTCAATAAATGGTTGCAATATCTTTCTAAAGTCATAACTCGAAAAGCAGAAGCAGAGTCCTGTAACTCAACAACTGCAAGAGCACAAAATGATCTTGTTGAGCTGGTGTTAATCATCTGCATCATGCATCTTCTGGAGTATTTTCCTGTCTCACAGAATTGACACAAAACTTTAGATATGACCAGTGCTGATCAAAACGATTTGCAAAGCCTTGTTGATTAATACAGTCTTCAGCAAGTACAATAATTTATACACATTGTGATTGTATGCCAACTTAAACATCTGTAGTTTTGTTACTAAACAAAAGAAATGCGATAAACCAAAATATTCAGCATAAAGAAACCACAGAAGTAAAATACTTTTAACACGTGGTCATTTTGGCGGGCAATGTAGTTTGTTTTTAGTTTTTATGATCGTTATATCCGAGTATTTAATTTTGTTTTTCTTGTTTATTTTGTTTATATATTTGAATATTTCATCGAACTTTTTGTAATGCTTAAGGCACTAGACCACGGTGAAAAATAATTATTTTCCTTATTTTTTTTTCTTCATTTTCTGAAAGATGCATTTGTCAAGAATGCTCTCACCGAATATTTTACAGAAATTCGTCAAATTGATGGAGATACAGCATTTTATGTGAACCGTTGCTAGCGTACGACCGCGCCGAGCGGCAGTCGTACGATTCGTATATATAATATCATTCGATTTGTTCTGTCCCACATATGTATATATTAACAATTAATTAAGTTTGTTTAGATATGCGCAATCCAGTGCATAATATTCGCTACAATTATTTCGTTTCGACTCTCAGAATATTTTGCATACAAAATTAGTCCCAAATTCACGGTTGTCCAGGTACAGATGGTTCGACAGATGCGCCAGCTAACGGTCGGTTCGATTGTTTACATTTATTACTCATTTTTACAAATTAAAAACCCAAAAACTCTTGTACGGTCACGAACAAGACGTTATCTATTTGAATACAATTGCGGCCCGATATTAAGCGCTGAATTCCCCGTTTTACATAAGCCGTCGCGAAACTGCCGCTAATATTGCATCAATACTTCTTAACAATGGTCACATTGGCCTCAGAAATGTATTGGAGATATTAGACATCAAAATTGGTGACGCGCTCTACCAATATTGTCAAAACATCGACGAGAAACGAATATGCGAAGCCGAGCACGAAGCCGAAAAAAGCACGCATGAGGGTCGTCTTCGTGCAAAACATGGAAAAAATAATTATTCTCTGGACGCTGAGGAGCTGTTGTATGGTCCAGGAATAGCTGACTAAACGTAAGAAACAAGAAAAAATAGACCGAGAAAATAGTTAGTTTGTATGTTGAATTATGCTTCAGCAAAACTTTGAACGCGTTTTTCTCGAAAACTACTTTTTCAACCTGGTTGACAGCATATTAGAAAAACTGTACATCCGATTTGCATGCACCAAGTCTTAAACTGTTCGAAAATGTAGTCTCTATGGCACCACGTAGGGGTTTTTTTATAATAAATCTCCTTCTATTTTTTTTTCATATGAACGATGAAAATTTTTCATAAAAATTGAAAATAAAATTCGCTGGTCCGTCATTTCTTTTTTTCTTCTAGATATCAAAATTCCCCTACGTGATGCCATAGACACATATGTCTAGTTTCTAAATATATTTTTATTTTATTTTTTTGATCAGCCGTATGGCTTAATCGCTGTCAACCACCGCGCGCGTAGTCTCCTCTAAGGAGCGGCGTACACCGTAAACTATACTTTAGATTCAAGTATAAAAATTTGTATACAGTCTTCTATATGCATATATTGACAATAAACATTGATGAAATGAATTGCATTCATCATTCGCTTGAAAATAATTATGAAAGATACACCCTCGTACCGCGCACGCACCGTGGTCTGGTGCCTTAATACATCATCAATGTAACGAATCCATATAATGATCTTGAACTTGTTTTTTCTTCATTAACTCTTTTTCGAATTTCTATAGGTAAACTTCGGAGAGTATACATGGCATTGGGCTTTCCTTTGCTATCCTATCCTATCCTGTGTTTTGTCAGTAGTATTCTTCGTTAAATCTGAAATAGTTTTAATTTAATATTATTTTTATTATTTCTGTTAAATGTTTTGCATATTTTTTTTTAGTAGCTAGTGTATTGGTTATTGTTTTTAATGTTTCTTATATGGGTATATTTGTATATCAGGTGATAATATCGTGCGTTCAAGAAAAATCCTAATTTAGGAGGGCTCTGAAATTCAATTGGTGTTTAAAGCTACTTTAGCCACAACCAAAAGAAACTACAATAATGACAGTATTGACAGATGCTATTCTAACCTCAAAAAAATCATTATATATTCTTCATGGAAGTCTGTAAAGCTCTCAGGAATGGAATAATGCCAAATACTATCAATTTCTTGCCCTATTCCAAAATAGCATTCCAATAATTTTACTTTCTGCTCTGTTGTGATAATCATTTTTAATTAGTAAAGCAGTTTTCACTTTTCACGTCTTGTCAAAATTAAAGTGACATTTTGGTTGTGGCTAAAGCATCTTTAAATACCAATTGAATTTCAAAGCCCTCCTAAATTAAGATTTTTCTTGAACGCACGTTATGAAAAACAAAACAAAATCAAAAAACTAACAGCCAGTCCAGAAGCTAATAAAACCAAAGAAAGATGATTACCATAGGTTCCACAAGATCAGAAAGTACAATTTATGTATTTATGCATGTAAATAAATGTAAAGGTATTCATAAAAAATATGGTTTAATTTTGTCGTGGTTAGAAAGAAGTGCAAATTCACGTGTCACATGATACATTTTGCAATAATATCACTGGTTAAAATAAACAAACAAAGCCACAGAACAGACTATCAAAACAATTATAATTCTATCACCGCATGTTAACTATCACTATCATTAATGAATGAAATTGTTTACTGTCAAAGTGACAGAAAGTTTCAATGGACGCATCAAAGTCAGGAAATACTGTTATTAACTAGAAAATGTTTCAACCATATGCAATCCACATGACATTCTGAAATAGTAAATAAGATGAGAGGGTAATAAATAAATAATTGCTGTGTTGAGTATCCTGTAACTGTAATTATTTACTGTCAAACTACCAGATTGTTTAAAATGTTTGACTTTTAAACATTTATTTTCTATTAACGTTCATTATATTCTCTCACCAAATGTAACACGTGTTATGATTAATCAACGATGATACCACTTGTTAAAACTTATAGAAAACTGAACTCGTGCTTCGCACTCGGTCAATTTTCATCAATTTTAACTCTGGCTATCACCGATGATAATCATAACAGTAGTTATATTATCCCCAATAATATTTTTCTATATTTTCAAGCTTAAAAGCAAGGTTTTTCACCTTTTTATGCATACTTGCGATTTCTTAGAGTATATTTCCCAATCATAAGAGATATATGAGTAGTTTATTTGTTAGACGGTAACCTTTATGTTTACTTCTTCTTCCTTGATTATAATCTCACTATTGAATGTTTTCCATTCATTGAAAATGTCTGTTAATTTTAGTTTCTCCTCTATCTTGGACGCAACGTTTGCAGCTGCTGACGGTTCTTCATCTATTAATTCTGTAAACAAACAAACATTAATTTAGCAAATTCATTTCTTTGTCATCTGAAACAAAAATATAAAAAGTGGAGATAGAAACAGTGCTTGGGTGATGTTCAATTTAATTGAAATATATTTTTCAAAAGATTTTGGTTAGTGGTTGCAAGGAAACCACTTTTAAGAATCTAATAGCTTACTCCACATTTACCCCACATAATCAGGCTGTTTGCATATCCAAGAATCAAGAATCAAGAATTAACATCGCACCTAATCGACAAACTAAGTTTAATTATGCGCATATTTTGAGTATTTTGCTGCAAAGTGAGGCCAGGAAGGCAACACATCGTTTTCAGAACACGAAGATGTAAAGGAATTGAAACATCTAAAGGCCACAGACATTGGCCTTCATACGGAACTGGCTGTCGACCGACATTGAAGCGGATGACATTCTGGGTATGAGGGCTGATACAATGTCTACATATACAGCTTCGGACTACCCTACAAAGTCATAGTTCCTACTTGAGACGAATGGGAGCATAATCAAGTCGCCCTGTTACAGGCAGATTCGCGCTAGTTTACAGATGGCTCTAGGACAACTGCAGGAGCAGGGGCTGGAGTGTTCTGTCGCAAACCAAGGACTGAATTAAAATACAGCCTTGGCAAGTATGCATCAATTCAACAGGCAGAAGTCTATGCCATTGCCCAAATGTGCGAGAGAGAGCTATTAAAAAGCCCCCGGCAGTACAGGACAATAAAAAAAATTTCCGAAAGCAGAACAGCATTGCAAGTCCTTGCTGACAATCAATGTACGTTGATGTCAACCAGAGACTGCCGCTTAGTGCTCTCTCAATTAGGGACAGTCAACAAGGTTAGCTTGGTCTGGATACCCAGACATTCTGGAATAGAGGGAAATGAAGCAGCCAATGAAGCTGAGGAGGCAGCAGAGCACGTCATGTGTGCCTGCCCCGCCGGGGACAAAATCAGGGTCACAGTCTTTGGTGAGACAAAACTGGAGCTGGGCGAACTTGACAAAATCTCACACCCTAAAGAATCCTCCTTTATTTAAAGTGAATTGAGGGTGAACTATAAATAGTTGTGAGCCACAATAGATCCTTGCGGTCGCAGTAGAGGGGCGATTAAACGCCCCACTCATTGTGACTAACTAACTAATCACATTTATGAATATATTTTGTTAAGTAAACAACCTACATGACGCACATTAAAAACCAGAATCAACAAAAAGGACATCGTTTTTCACAACAAAAGTTGTTAGTTTAGCAATATCTACTATGGGTGCAAAAGTGTTTATAAATAATAAATTCAGGTTATATTTTACGGTTTTTTCATACATCAGGTGATGGTGGTAGAGGCACGAGTATATTATTGTAGTAACCACACAATCATGTCATCATCCCTAACGCATTTTATGATAAGGGGCTTGATCTATCATAATTGATTTTGCTGCTATTACTGACAACATGTAGCGGCACCGTTCCCCAAAATGTTGTTTATTCATTTCATGATGGTAATCGTCTTTCGTTTTCTTTTTTTCACGTATGAAGCATTTACAACAATTACCTTTGACCCACACCCAATGGCTGCTTCAACTTTATAACCGTTAACTTATAAACTCCACCTCGACAATGGTCAAAATTATCTTTATTATCCAGGTTTACTTTATAACACGTCCTGTCGAGCATGATTTGCAACACATCAGGTTGCGTCTGTATAGAAGATTTCCCATCCCTGATTTTTGTACCTTTGAAGATATGTTAAGAAATTAGCTCTCTGGACAGCTATGTGAGGGTATTCTATTAACACCAATTTATTATTTAATTATCTAAATGACAATTTCATGTTTTTTAACCATCCATACAATGTTCTGGTAAATATGGAACGATCGTAATTTCAGAGTACAATTCTTTTACAGATGGAAATTCCCTGTCTATACAAAAGTTAAATATTTTTCTCCTTATTACCCCTTGCGAAAATTCATCACATTTGATGATTTTTTTGCCTGTTTTCGGTTTAACATGATACTCATCTTCACTTTTGAATTCTTTACTTACTTTCTCAACAGTTCTAGTGGTGACTCCAATAGCTTTGGTGTTATTTCCACGACTTCTTATCTTTTTATTTATAGCATCACCCCTACTAGTATAGGTAGTAGTATTATATTTAACAGCAAACAGATCTCGAACTCATCGCAAACTAGAGCCATTAAAAGTTTTCACCATAAAAACTTTTTCGTTGTCGTGTATAATTATTCATTATCCACAAATAAACCTCAACTCAAGCCTATACATCGAATTTTTACTAACAAATAAACAACCAGTAAAACATAAATTTACTGACGCCAACTAATTGCAAAATAATGTGACATGTGTATTTTTAATAGTCTATTAGTATACTTTTACTACAATCACTATATTGTGAGCGTGTTTGGAAATAAAGAGAGATATATTTTTAAAAAAATCCAAACTCCACTTTTTCAACAGACAAACCACTTGTTTCGATTTATTAATTAGTTTCCACACGAACTGCTGTTTGAGACAATGTATGAACCCTCAAAGTTAGGGTACCTTTTGTTGCCCGCAAAGAAGAAATAAGAATCGTAAAACAACATTAAGAAAAATTAATAAGTGTGTAGTTCTTACCACTGCCAATCTCGAACTCTTCTTTTTCACATGTAGCGATCTCGTTATATGGAAACTTTCCGGCAGGGTCTTCCCTGATGTTTTCTTTGAAGTGTGGTTTCTTAGATTCCAAAAATACACTTCCCTTACCAGTGTGTATTGTCATATGTTTCATGACATTTTCTCTCGATTTGAACCATTCACTGCAAGTTTCACACTTGTAATTATTTCTATTGGTGTGTACCTTCATGTGACTTGACAGATCGTCTATTCTTGTGAAACATTTGCTGGAAATTTCACATGTGTGTACTTTCATGTGTGTTGACAGATCGTCTTTCCTTTTGTAGCATTTGCTGCAAATTTCACACTTGCAATTTTTTTCATCGGTGTGTATCTTCATGTGACGTGACAGATACTGCTTCATTATGAAATGTTTGCTGCAAATTTCACACTTGTAATTTTTTTCAGCAATGTGTACTTTCATGTGACGTGACAGATCGCCTTTCCTTGCGCAGCATTTGCTGCAAATTTCACACTTATAATGTTTTTCACTGGTGTGTATTATCATATGACGTGACAGAATGATTTTTGTCGTGAAACTTTTTATGCAAGTTTCACACTTGTAATTTCTTTCACCAGTGTGTAGCTTCATGTGACTTAACAAACTGTATTTCCTTATGAAACATTTGCTGCAAATTTTACACTTGTGATTCTTTTCACCAGTGTGTACCTTCATGTGCAATGTCAGATCGTCTATCCTTGTGAAACACTTACTGCAAGTATCACACATATAATTTCTTTCACCAGTGTGTAGCTTCATGTGACGTGACAGAGCCTCTTTTGTTGTGAAACATTTGATGCAAATTTCACACTTGTAATTTTTTTCACCAGTGTGTATTATCATGTGACGCAATAGCCTGTGTTTTGTTGCGGAAAATTTGCCGCAGATTTCACACTTGTATTTTTTTTCACCAGTGTGTACCTTCATGTGATTTGGCAAATCCCCTTTTCTTGTAAAACGTTTGCTGCAAATTTCACATTTGTAGTTCTTTTCACCGGTGTGTACCTTCATGTGACTTGACAGATTGCCTTTCCTTGTGAAACATTTGCTGCAAATTTCACACTTATGATTACTTTCACCTGTGTGTATCGTCATGTGACATGACAGATCACATTTCCTTCTAAAACATTTTATGCAAATTTCACATTTGTATTTTTTTTTACCAGTGTGTATCAACATATGACTGCGTAATACCTTTTCGTTTTAAAACTTTTGGTACAGATTTTGCATTTGTAATTGCTCTCCAATTGAATTGGCATTACAACATGTGATTCCTTGTGTATGTTATCTACATTTATATTTGATGCTTCGAAACCACTTTCACTTACATCTTGTTCTTCAACAACTTGGATGATGGTACACAAAGAGTTCACGAAATCATCGTTCTCACTTAGCTCCAGCTTAATTTTGATGTCGTTTCTTGCAAGTTCAGCGTTTGAAATATCCAGTTTGACACCAATGACATTACGATCTATTTCTGCCATTTGCGTTGGTTCCGGTTTTACTTCGTCGATTGTGAAATTCGAATCGTGTATGTGCATCGCCATTATAAGTTAAGGCAGAAAAAGGTAAACAAGCAATGTTTATAACCATTTGTAGAGCAGAAGGCTACTGGAAGTAAAATTCATATTACAAACCCAATGACATTCTGCTCATATCATTCTGTTCATATATATTATTATTATAGAATTTTTAAATAGACTTACTGAAAGTTTTTTTTAGCAAAGACAATCAAAACGATAACTTGTTTTGAAGGGAGAGAACGTACACAATGCATGTCTAACTTTTTAACACTGAAATCCCCCATGTGAAACTCGGATACTCAAAATTCCCTATTTAAATAATTTTAGTACAAAAAAATCTGCAGTGGTCCGCACCGTTTTCGAAATACGGAAAAAGGTGATAAGAATACCATTATTTCCGGTTGAGATATTGGGCGCGTTCAGCCCAAAAAAGCGGCTTTTCGCTGTCTAAAAGCGCTTTTGGGCAGCGCTTGTTTGGGCTGAACGGTATCATTGCCATCTTAACTATACAGGCCGATATGTTGAAAATCGTGACGTCACAGTAAGAGTCTAACCTGTTACAAACAGTTTCGTCGATTTTTCTAAAAAAAGGGTTGTTCTCGTATTTATAGTTATTTTGTGTGTTCGTTGTTTCATTAGTTTTTATTTGTAGTTGTATGGACAGTCATTAGTTTAGGGTTTGTTGTGTTCATGTTATTATAAAATAGTTTTCAAATAATCTAGGTTAGGTCGTTAATTTTTTAAAAGTACTTTTTTCCGTGTTTTAGCATTTTTTTTTAGGCAAAGTAGTAAGTGATGACAATAATGATGTTTGCTAAATGTATTTTTTTTTAACTAAACGCCTTTATTTAATTATTAGAAAATGCCCAATAAATATTGTATACCGAACTGCAAGTCCAACCTGAAAAATGGTCCCTATATCCCAATGTTTTCGTTTCCCAAACACAATCATCACCTCTCCCTATGGCTAAAGAAAATTCCAAGAGCGAACTTAAAAGTGACCGAAACTACACGTGTGTGTGTCGAACATTTTAGAGAAGATTTTGTTGTACGAAACCATGAAGTTACAAACAAAGACGGTAAAGATACTTTACTTTTCCCATATACTCTATCCTATCCCTATCCCCCAATTAATATTTTACAGGTGTAAAATTCTGTGTACCCCGAGAGAAACTGATGCTTACGACTGACGCGTATCCTTTTGTCTTCCCGAATCTTCCTTCATACCTGTCCGAAGCTCCCCTGATTAAACGAAAAGATCCCAGTTCTCGTTCTAATAATGACGAAAACGCCCCCCCCCCAGATTTTTAATGTCAATCATACACGAAGGGTGATTCTTCATTTGTGCAAAGAACGGAAGTGGTTTCTGCAAATAAAAATTGCTAAATAGGATTTTCGAATTGTAAAAATTAGAAGCTGATATTTCGGAAATTTACCTTCCCATTAGTTTGTGCGTTGCTGTATATAATCCTTACACATGTTACCGTTCATTATCACAAAAATTCGAGCTTATTTTTAAGTAGTTGATCGTTTTTTTCGTTTTTAAAATCCTCGTTGTAAACATAACCTTGTAACTGTCCACAACCAAAATGTTCATTTCATGATTATTTATTCCTGTTTGTGCAATAAATTTACACTTTTGAAATATTCTTCTGTTGTTTCTTATACAAAATAAGTAAAATAATATAAATGTAAGTAATTCAGCGCTGTTTTAATTTATCAAATTAAACTAAGGTTATGTTGGGTGCGACTCTTACTGTGACGTCACGATTTCAACATAGCGGCCTGTATAGATTAAGACGGCAATGGTGCGACTCTTACTGTGACGTCACGATTTCAACATAACGGCCTGTATAGATTAAGACGGCAATGACGGTATCATAGCTAATTTCTGCCGACGCATGCGCAACACGTCGTTAATAGACGACAGTACGGTTATAACTTTGCCAATAAGTGTATCCTTGTTATTACTATATATACATTTTATTGTAGGTATATTTACAAACAATCCGTCTACATAATTTGAAATGATGAGGGCAATAAATTATTTATTGTTATTTTACACCCTACTTACCTCAGATGAATAACGCAAACTTGTTTCAGCTTACGTTAATCACAAAAGTATCTTTATATCACAATTCTAGTAAATAATTCAATTAATTCCGTATCTTAAGTTTGAATTTGAAAACTATCCGCCAACCCTTCCACTCCGCTTATCACAAAAGCGGTGAAATTTATCGCTGAAAATATGGTGACCGCTTTCTGATAGCGCTGTCGGAAAGCGGTGATTTCGCTATCGCTAACGGACAGCGCCGGCCGGCGCTGCCGTGGGCTGAACGGGCCCATTGCTTTCAAAATAGAAAATCTTAAGTTTAAAGTTTCATAGCTCTAACTTCAATCGCTTAGCGATAGAGCGCACACAGACATACGTCATTTGGACAATAGTCCGAATTGGTTTAGGGGACCACAAAAGGTACAGTCGAATGCAAAAAAAGTAGACACGAAATTTTCGGCTGCTCGAACAAACTTGATATAGCAATGTCATGTAAACGTTAGTATTGTCATTTCAGTGATATTTTAATGAACTAGTGAGCCGTAAGCGTAGATACCCCGAACTAGAGCTCCGAACGACCGTTACTGAAGAAATAAGTAAAATATCACGTGGATTAAGAAAACTTACTGAGAAAAGCCACATTTATACAACAACAATTTGAGGAAAATCAATTACAGGACACTGTTTTTGTCTACTTTTTTTGCATTCGACTGTATATATCCGTTAAAATCTCGAGTTCGAAAATTTTTATCATCACTACACTTACTTATACATACAGTATAAGAAAGTAACATGCGTTCAAGAAAAACCTTAATTTAGAAGGGCTCTGAAATTCAATTGGTGTTTAAAGATACTTTAACCAAAATGTCAATTTAATTGTAACAAGACGTCAAAGTGAAAACTGCTTTACTAGTTAAAAATGGTTATTACAACAGACCAGAAAGCAACATTATTGGAATGTTATTTTCGAATAGGGCAGAACGTTCATGGTGTTTGGCTTTATTCCATTCCTGAGAGTTTTAAAGATTTCCATGAAGAATATATAATGTGTTTTGAGGTTAGAATCTCATCTGTCAATACTGCCATTATTGTATACCGCGTTTACCCATTAGATGCATATCCACACAAGTGCGCAAAGTTTGAATAGAAGTTTTCTATTGGTGGAATTTCTCAATCGCAAAACACGCAACTACAAAATTCGGTAATCGTGATTGCGTTTCGGTGTTTTTTAATTTATATGCAGTGTGTGAAACTGGCTGTTGACGCCGAGACCACGCCTTTTCTGCATCTGGTCGTTAAACGGACCATAGTTTCTTTTGGTTGTGCCAAAGTACTTTATACACCAATTGAATTTCAGAACCCTCCTAAATTAGGATTTTTCTTGAACACACGTTATAAAGGGCATTCAAAATGTTTTGTTATAAACTGTTGAACTATCAATCAAAATTACAAACTGTCAATGTTAACACAGCTGTCAGTTCCGTCATGATTGTTCAAATTTCGCAATAATTTTATTTACATCTTGCAATGTAGACAAACGTTTACTCAGTAAGTATATCCCAATCTATGGGTTTACTTCATACGCCGTATTTGATCCGAAAGTACCAATAAACAAAAAGTTTCTAAATTTAATGAATGACAATTCTTGTAAGATGCGATAGTTATCAACATATGAAAAATAGACCAGACTCTTCCCAATGTATAGTCCATCAGTGTTCGCATGAACACCGGTTGATCATAAACATCTTCAAGATCCATTGTTAATCCAGTCACGTAACTACGAGGTAATGGATCAAATTGCGCCAAAGCTTCGCGAATTACAGAGGCCTCCAGTTGCTGCTCCAATACCTCCTTAAACTCCTCCGGGCTCACACTAGCATCAGTACCTAACGAAGTTGGATTACTAGGTTCCGTGATATACGAATTAACCAGCTGAACTTGTAATACCCCCTCGTCACGCAGGAATGAGATTGGACGCACTGTTGGCTTCTTAGAGGTGGAAGTTCAATGACACTTGAATCTTTTAAGTTTAAGCAAATGTTTATCATGTATATGCTCAGACGTGTTTGCTTCATCAGGAACATTATCCACGTCAGAGAACATCGAAGAATGTTGAATACTCTCTCTGATAGGTTTTCGGATGAATAGGTGTCTTGGCTTCTAATAAATTTATTATATATTATACAATCAACCTTAAATCACAATGTACTCATCAAACCCTTTCCGATAACGACCGTTACGACTAAATATCGATTCATTCCTTAAAAAGTGCACAACTTCCACAAAAATTGATAAAAAAGAAAACCCCTATGTACTTCCATAGTCCAATCTACATAGATTATATATTTGTTTACTTTTTTGCTCCAGGACTCATAAGCTGAGAAATCCATCTACCCGTTTCGGTGTTTTTAAAACAGGTGTTCTTGACAACGGGCTCTATGGCCGCAATTTGTAATGAAAATGACAATAAAAAATTGCATTTTGTACTTCAATATGTGCTCTGAAAAGAATTTCTATTTTGCTTGTCATACTCCCACAATAAATTGATAAATTTAGCTCTTTTTACCTGCCTCTAGAGTGATTTTACCCCTTAACCAAAGAGGGATATTACTAATAAGGTAGATTAAAAACAACTGAGGAATTACGTATTACTTGTTTATGATATATACGTACAGTTCAAGTCCAATACATATTGGCTGCAAAAAATATTAATAATTAATTAATTAATAATTATAAAAATTCCTGTGACATATCCAGTCACTAATTCGACAGTATAGTCAACCCCTTCTATATAGCGATGATTCACATATACTGTAGCATATGTTTATTGGAAGTTACAGTAAAAACGTTCTAAATTCTACATTCCGACTGATTAACATTAAAACTATCTATATCTATCTATATGACTATTGTTATTATTATACCTAAAGTTAAAGAATAAAAACCAATAAATAATATATGACTACAGCTTAAACTTAATTACTAGGATACAATAATATATATGAAGATTAAACAGATGTGCAAGAAGAAACCCAATATATGAGTGAGAGATGTATAGATGCTACCGTGTAAGTTTATCCATTCAAACATTCACTGATAAATACTGCACTAAACCAAAATATTGCACTAAACCATTCAGACCACATCCATGTCTGAAGTTGTTGCATCAAACAATTCGCTTTCATTAACAACACAAACAAACACAAGCAGATGTTCTGCATTTCCGTATTTGTGGTGGGCCATTACGTGTGCACGCTCTTTTTTAATACATTCTCATTCATTCTCAGTGCCATATGTAGGTGTCAATTACATCTACGACATATTTTACCGAATTTACTCTCATAGTACAAAAAACTTACGAGAAAGCATCTATGATTAGGGACACGTGCTTGGAACGTCCAATCATGTGGGATGCTGTGGAAAATAGTATTATAGTATTAAATAGTATCGAAATAACATTTGCTTCCTGAAACTTTCCATGGGAGGTAGACCATCTTCCACCCATATGGATTGTGAAACATACCAAATAATTGGAAGCACGCACTTAATTTGCCCCCAGCAGTGTCAGTCCACCGATTTATTAAATTTAGTAGAAGTGCGATCGGGATTACTCCTACTAAATTTAATACAAATAGCTTATTAGCGATGGTGAAATTAACACCTCCTAGCGACAGGCTCTTCAGATTTTCCATTGAAACAAAAAACAAAGAAAATAAAATTTATAAATGTTTGCAATAAGCTAAGATAAATGCAAGAGAAGTGCCTCCACCTCAACGATTGACGGCGTTAGTGCAGCTACAGCATTAGCACATTCCTCCGAGCCGTAGAATTTTTTAAACACTTGGTATTATTTTAAGAAATTTTGAAAAGTCTAATTTTCGTTCTAAAGTTATGCAAAAGGTATTTCTACCATCATTAATCTTTCGCTTTGCCTCATGAACTGCAGCATAAATTATTGCCTCACTCCTCGTATCCATATTGTTTAAAAAATTCACGTTCAGCAGAGAGAATGTCAACGTCAAAGATGTGTCAGCATACATATTAACTGACAACACCTTTGGCATTAAAGGTTGAATTAGATGGGACTTGACGTCAATGTTCATGTTTGTGGATTGAACCACAGAAGTGCAAGGTCCGACCACACTGCACACGGAGGGGGCTCGTACATCAACGGTGACGTTCTTAGGATCTCTAATAATAATAGAGTGTTATATTTCACGGGTTTGATGCAAACGTTAAATAATATTTTAACTTTTTCCTTCAATGCCACGATAGCCTGGGTCTCGCTCATCTGTGAAACAGTCATCATTCCCAACGAGGAATTGTATGCGTACCTTAAATGTTGTTCATCCAATACCTCTTGGGAAATGGTGACTGTCTTTGTTGACTCCTCAATAATGTGTAATTCGGATGATGTTCGTATCATATCACGTTGTTGAAAAGTCTGTCGTTTTCGGCTTGAGCCGGATAGCGAACATATATCATCAACTGCCATGGCGATTTCGGTGAAATCGTCCTCAGTGGGGTTCCACACTGGCCAGCTGAATTTTTTCTCGTCGTTGTGGATCATCGAGTGACTCGACAAATTGCCTTTCGTTGCGAAGCACTTGGTGCAGAATGCACAAGTGTAGTTTCTTTCACCAGTGTGCAGAGTCATGTGGCATGAAACATTCCTTTTCGATGTGTAGTTATTGGGGCAGAATTCACACTTGTATTGTCTACCTTTCTGTCTGCTTGTATGTGTATTTTTTGAAAGCTTTGTGTACAAAATAATAAAACTTGCTAGGAATACAAATTTATTAAATCAGAATAAAAACATATTCGGTAGATTACACGTTGCGCTTTCGCAGCACATAATGCTGCTAATAATTTATAATGCTGATGCGTACAAATAAATATACAAAAAATTGGAATGCATGTTAGAACGTATTACAACACACGCTCTAGACACAAATTTAAAACGGTGAATATTCATGTCTATAATTTGTAATCGACCTCTTCGGTTGATCATCCAGAGGAATCAATTGATCCTGCTCTAGACTAATGTCTGCATTAATGCACATTATGCAAAACCATGTAACCAAGCCATCTAACCAAATTAAAAATCTGGACATAATACTACACATCTTAAGCCAATGAGTACTTGTAGCATCACGGATAAAGAACTTCACTTATTGTAGGGTGTTCCAGCTGTGGTATTAGCTCGTATAATCATATGCCGTGGCAAACTATAGTACCTACAATAATATTGCAGTAATATTTAAATTATTAGTCATATTGAAAAGTGTTTACTCACCTCGGACACTTGTAGTGGGTCTAATCGATCGTGAAACAATGTGACACTTCATACATTTGTCAATGGCAGTTGCCCAGTCATATCTTGCCCTGGCTCCTAACCTTGGCCATATTCCTCCTCCAGAGCAAGCATATTCTTCCCTGGACCCGGTACCATGTTTACTATAACGTTATAAATGTAGAATAATACTCAGGTGCGGAAACTTGATGAAATAAAATAGTTCTAATTGCAACTTATTAGTAGCCGAAAAAAATTTTACACTCAAACATATTTGTAAAATGTGATTTAATACTTACTTTGATTACTCTGAAAATGTTGTATAGCACTGAAAAGTACTTTTCGTTAAGAGAAATTCGCGTAAATTAACAAAATGAGCACACCGCAACAGTTACGCCACGACTTACACACCCCAACAAACAGGTCTAACTTTTCGCGCAAATATTGGCGTAAAAAAAGCGTATGTTTCATGAATAGCTTTGCACAGGCGCAAACCGAGTTAGTCCGACTAACGGCTTAGACCCCAATGATGAATCTGGCTGTAACAGCCAGATTCATCATTATAGAGTTAACTGGCGTCAATGTGTTTGGTGTATGTCGTCAGAGATTAATTTGCGCCCGGTCTACGCGATTTTCATGGCTTACACCGTTTATTTAGACCTGTGCAAGATGTGCGTAAATTTTTGGCGCAACTAGCGTTAGTCCGACTAACGTTACGCCTCGTTGATGAATCCCTGGGTAAAGCGGCACAATAATCAAATGAAATTAAAAGTGTTTTTTTGCGACTGATCTGATAGACACACAAAAAATGTGATCTTTTTGACATTTCTAGAAAAATAATATTAAAAAGGTATTATTTTAGTGTCTGGTAGGGGATTTTAATCTTAAGGAGTTCCCAACAAAAATTTTCACTTCCATTTTCTGTCATTCTTACATTCACTTAAGTCAATTTCGTCATTCTATTACATGTTTCAATGTGTTTTTAATCTCATTTGCTTCTATTAAATTTCGGCTGTAGTAAGTTTGACTTGTTTTTTTACAGTTAACATGGAACTTCGTTTACAATTATTATAAATAAAAAATGGAGATGCACATATGTGGTGGTTTGAATATCCCGATCGACGATAAACAGAACCAACGGATAATGTGTCGTTAATCCCGAACTACAATCTCACTACTGGCATTGTCATGTTAAAATTAAACAGGAAAGTGTTCTTACGGTAAGGAAAGTGGAATGTGGAAAGTGCTTCTTTATGGATGGCTGAAACTTGAAACTTAATGTGACTCAGAATATTTCACAAGCTGAAATCGCACGTGAAGACATCGAAATAAAGTTGAATGATAGTGGTGACATTGATGTAAAGTGTGCAGGACAAGATAACGTCTAAAAATGTTAGACGAATATAAAATTTGCAAAAAATCAGTTGATGAAACATGTAAAATTTGCGCTGAAAGCTTTAAAATGAAACAACAGCTGTTGAACCACATGAAGATACACATCGGTGAAAGAAAATACAAATGTGAAATTTGCTTCAAATGCTTCACAAGAAAAAGCAACCTGTTAGGTCACATGCTACTACACAACGGCGAAGAGAAGTACAAGTGTGAAATTTGCGCGAAATGCTGTATCACGAAACCCAGTCTATTGAGACACATCATGACACACACAGGTGAAAAAAAATACAAGTGTGAAATCTGCGCAAAATATTATACAACGAAAAATAATCTATTGACTCACATGATAATACACACAGGTGATAAAAAATACAAGTGTGAAATTTGCTCCAAATGCTTCAGAAGAAAAAGTGACCTGGCGAGTCACATGCTAATACACAACGGTGAAGAGAACCACAAGTGTGAAATTTGTGCAAAATGCTTCACAGTGAAAGCCAGTCTATCGAGACACATGATGATACACACAGATGAAAAAAAATACAAGTGTGAAATTTGCGAAAAATGCTGTAGGACGAAAAGTAATCTATTGAGTCACATGATAATACATGTAAGTGTAAAAAAAATCAAGTGTGAAATTTGTTCCAAATGTTTCAGAAGAAAAAACGACCTGTTGGGTCACATGATACTACACAGCGGTGACGAAACATACAAGTGTGAAATTTGCTCTAAATGCTTCACAAGAAAAAGCCACATGTTGAGTCACATGATACTACACAACGGTGATAAAAAATACAAGTGTGAAACTTGTGCAAAATGCTGTACAACGAAAAGCAATCTGTTGAGGCACATGAAGGTGCACTCTGATGAAAGAAACTACAATTGCGAAATTTGTGGTAAATGCTGTACAACAAAAATCAATTTATCAAGCCACATCAGGACACATACCACTGAAAGGAACAACAAATGTGAAATTTGCAGCAAATGTTTCAAAAGAAGAGGAAATCTCACAAAGCACATGAAAAAACACAATGGAAAACGAAGTTTATTTGTGGAATGTAAGAAATCATATTTTGAAGAGGAAGACGATGTACGAAAATTTTCATATGAAGAAATCGCTACATCCATAAAAAAAGAAGAAAATATTGACAATAGTAAGAACTACACACTTAATATTAAATTTAAAACAATCTGTTCATGTATGAAATTGAAACAAATAGCCAATTACCGTTTTTGGACGCTTATTAGAAATTACCTGAAATATGTTTATTAAATTTAGATTTGAAAATTAATTAAAAGATATTAAATTTATTTATTATTATTGGAATCTAGACATGCTATAAGTTTAAATAATTTACGAATATTAAAATATGTATCTTGTATCAATCAAGTAAATTCAATTGAAAGCATTTTTATTTTTTGAAACAGGTTTAAGTTATTAAATTCAGATTAAAGGCGGATACCAAGTTCGCCAATCTATGCCCATAGTAATGGCATATAATTTTTAGTATTTAATAGTGTTAATGTTGATTTCTATATCTATGCATTATTATAATTATTATTGGAATTTCATATTTTGGGGTTCCCCTCTGCTTGGTCTGAAACTTATTTTTAGTTTACTTTCGATTTTTTTAAATCAAGTAGGCTTTTACAGTTTTGCAAACACTATTTTAGTTCTAGGTTAACTACCTTTTCCGTTCATAGTACGTCAAAGTTATGGTGTTATGCAAATTTTCAGAAAAAAATTTAAGAAATCTTTAATTAAATTATTAAAACAAAAAGCAACTATTATGTTATTCTATTAACCCACCACCTTCGTAGATGCATAATTCAATCTGCTGTCACAGTTCCTTAACTAACGGTAACTTTTTCCACGTCCCTAACACTATACTAAATATATTTTCTGTTCTAACGTTAACATTTATTTGTAAAAACATTGTCATTACTTCGCAATGAAAATGAGTTTTTCCGACGACCATTATGAAATGTATTGAATTGTGCACCGTTTTTTGTTACTGAAAGTGGGATATTGTACCAGTGTAAAATATAAAATCGATCAATTTGATTGGCTGTCAGCGGTGTTGAAAATAAAATTTTCAACACTGGTAGTGCATTGTGGTTACCAATGAAATTTGACATTTAACATGTGTCATTTGTGAATTCTGAAACTGACGAATATATTCAAGTAAAACATTGTTATGGTGGTCGTCGGAAAAGTATCGTGTAAAACACGTGTTTGAAAGTCAATTTCACACTCGTTTGCTTATCCTGCAAACTTGTGTGAAATCTTGCCTTTCCAACACTTGTTGTACAATGTACTATTGTGATATTACTTTAACGATTTGAAATATAACGACATCTGTCATACTACAATAAATACTTGACATGTAATCGATCGTTTTTGTTTTTGTAATTATTAAGCCACCTCATGTTATCATTGCTGTTTCAATTGCAATAGTGACCAATACTGGATTTTATCAAAGTAGGGCGATCATTGTGCATAACGTCATAACTTTACATTCTGAACAACTTTTCTTAGTAACACTTTGGCGTACAGTGAATGGAAACGGTAGTTTACCTAGAACTAAAATAGTGTTTGCCTAACTGTAATCGCCTACTTGATTTAAAAAAATCGAAAATATACTAAAAATAAGTTTCAGACCAAGCAGGGCGGAATTCCAAAACATGAAATTCCAATTTGAAAATTTTTGGTCAATCATACCTATTGCAAACTCAATCCGGGGACATACCGTATATTATTTTCGAAATTAAATTTTTATGTCAGTATGATAACAAAATTTAATGTGAATAGTTGGAAAAGGACGTTTGATAATGCATCGGGTTCCTTAGAATGTCATCTTTTGGAATTATTTTTTTTGTAACTTAAGCCAATAAATAATATCGTAACATTTCAAGGTGTAAAGCTAATTCAACCTATTTGGTACGATTATTTAATTTGTTAACATTAATTTTTGTCTGCTTACAGACACAACAGTGAGAGAACCAACTGCTGCAAATGACGCTGCCAAGATACAAGAGGATTTAAAATCAACAGACATTTTCAATACATGGAAAACATTTAATAGCGAGATTACAATCAAGGAAGAAAAAAACATAATAGCCATCATATAATAAATAAACACATTCTTATACAGATTGTGTATTCTCAGTAGCAAGTACACCTGATTTACACCGATTTCACATTAGACGATGCTGTTATCATTTTTTTTCAAAATCGTATAATTGTCAGTGTTTACAGAAATATTATTTGTTTCATATTGTATACTAAGCGACATAGAAATTCCGAACACCAAGAAGGAGTTGGAATTTTTTAATCAAACCTCGCATATATAGTAACCATAGATAAGATAAGATAGAAAATGATGAGATTTTGATAGTGCTGGAACGAAGGTTTCTTTTGCTGTGCAGGTGGCTTTGGTCAATGTAGGGAAAACAATATCATCGTATTGCGGCCTTATTTTGTGACATTGTCAGTCAATTTGTCGTGGAATTCGGTAGTCTCTTTCAATATGTCTCCAATACATCGCCGTGGTAATTACAGGCAATTGAGTGAATTTGATAGGGGCAGAATTGTAGGCTTACGAGAAGCGGGAAAATCGTTTCGGGAAATTGCAGCTATACTACATCGAAGTGTTAGTACTGTTATGAATTGCTGGAATACATGGGCAGAAGAGGGTAGAGAACGACGAGCCCTGGGCACAGGTCCTCAACGCCGGAGTACAGAGCGTCATGATCGGCGTCTGCGTCTGCTAGCTCTTCGAGACCGCTTTGCCACTTCACGAGTTTTTGGCTGAAACGGGACGCCCAATGACAATGCGGACAATCTACAGGTGAATACGTTCGTTTGGTTTGTTGTCCTACCGCACACATTTTGTGCTTCCACTCACTACTGCTCATCGTCGGGAGAGGTTACTTTGGTGCAGAGAATGACGACTGTGGGATGTTGAATGGAATAGTGTTGAATTTAGTGACGAGTCTTGGTTTTGCTTAGCCATGCGTGATGGTCGGGCAAGGGTCAGAAGGCGAAGAGAAGAACGCCGCAACCTGGAGTTTGCGATAGAACGGCATGTGCATCGCACTGTTGGGGTAATGGTATGGGGTGCATTGCCTCTAGTCTTTGTTAGAGGCAATATGAATGCTCAGCGCTATATCCATGACATTGTAGAGCGCCATCTGCTACCCTATCTTGCGACCATGCCAAATCCCATATTCCAGCAAGATAACGCCCGTCCTCACGTAGCTCGTGTCAGTCTAGACTTCTCTCACCAATTGAGCTTGTTTGGGCGACTCACCAATTTAGCCAATTCTTCACAGACGTTAAATGCTCTGAAACATGAGGTACAAGTAGCTTGGGATGAGGTGCCTCAAGCAGATATCGACCACCTGATTAGATACATGCCTAGACGGCTCAATGAGTGTACGCGGCTTCGAGGTGGTCAACACACTATTAATAAAAACTCGTCTTTTGTTTTTTAAACTTGAATTCTTGATCGATTGTTCCTCTATAGTAGCCGACTATGTGGTGTTAAAATTATTAAAAAATTCCAACTCCTTGGTGTTCGGATTTCTATCTCGCTTAGTATATTTATTTTCTATAATGTAATTTATAATAAAGAAGTTAAACTTATATATTAGGTTTTTTCTTTAAAGGTTTTAATGCATACAGCATTGATCATGGCAATATTTATGTCAAAAGAACAAAATAGGAATGTAATAAATCATTCATATAAGGAGTTGGTAAAAATTCACATAATGTCAACAATAATTAGAACATTAGTGACATACATTTTTTTTGTATATCTTAATTGACTTCAATTACAAAAGTCATTCACCAATTAGTATGCTTTTTCCACCAGAAACTTTTAAATAGTTTATGGTTTAGTGTCGCATATATATTTGGTATTTTCTTATAAATTTATCATTTGATGCATCACTTTTCGTTGGACCTTGGTCAGAGATGTTTGAGGTGTTGTGAGAAAGACACACTTCGTAATCCTCGAAGAGCTCATAGTTGTTACAAAATTCCCACATTCAAGAAATGTACCATTCTTGAATGTGGGAATTTTGTAAGGTTTATTATACACTTCGTTTTTAATTCTTCTCTGCACGAATATACTATGTGACTGCTCAGAGTTTCCCCAAAAGATAGTCATATATTGAATGTGGGTATTTGTACGAGTAATAAGAACGTAACCTAGTTTCAGTATCTACTGATGAAGAGATCTTTCCAATTGAGTATCTTTAGTTACACACCGTGAAAGTGGGTTCCATTAATCGAAGTAAGTGCCAATATATTTTCATCTATTTTCAAATTTTCGACTTGTTTTTTCCCAAACGTTGCAAATATAATTGTCTTCAGGAAGATCATTTACATATAGTAAAAATAGGATGAGGCCTAATATAGAACATTGAGGAAACCTTTTTTTCATATTTCCCACATCATAATGCCAGTAGTTCTATTGTTTGTAAAAATGCATTGTTTTCTGTTAGAAAGCTATGATTTAAATATTTTTTCACCAGCATTTATTGCATAGATAAATTCTGTCACGGCTTGGTAAATGCTGTGGCTCGTCATTTGGAGCAGCCATTTTGCATTTTATTTAAAATTTGCAGGCAACGCAAACATTTTAAATACATTTGATGTTTTTATTGGTCTATAGTTTCTATTAGCGATTTACTTCTTATTTTATCTATTGGAAGTCTCCTTGAATGCTTCTGAGTACTCCTTTGTTACAAATCTAAAAAATTATTATGCTTTGATGGAGCTGGTGTCCTAGTGTTTTTCCTTGATTGAATTATATACATAATTAGTTGGTAGAAATAAATTTAAATTGTAATTAAATTACCAATGCTCATGAAGCTGTCTCGACGACATCAACAGTTTGTACGGAAAATTATTGCCCTTCATTAACACATAGAATGTCTGATTTTTATTCAAACAAAACATCTATTTTGTATCAGCGAAGGATAGAATTCAGGTAGCTGAAAGAAAAACTCAAACGTAATATTTGTTTTTAAACAGCATAGAATCTCTGTACCAATTTGGAAGAGAAACTACCATTTTGTAATGAGTATTTGTTTACTGCATTAAATCTTACTTTAAAATTAATTAAAACGTTAAGAATTGATAAAATTGTTGAAGTACTCAGAATGCAAACTCCATTTGAAAGTATGCCTCCGAGTTCTACCAAGGTCATTGAAGTTTTGTTTCTCAAAAACTTAAATATAAACAATTATTGTTTCAAATTATATTATTATTCACATTATATTATTATTCACATTTTCAGGTTCACCTAAGCAAAAAACATAAAAAAAATTGGAGAAAAATAAATTGGAAATCACAGTATTAATCACAGTAATATGTGTACCTCTGTACCTAAAATCATTGATAATATAAATAAGGAAAGCTAATTATGCCCAACAGTGATCCTTTGTGTCCATTTGTTATCGGAATTTATGTCGTGTGTATTACAACATTTTTTTCAATAAAGGACTTCAGTTCAAAGGTAAATTTAAATTTTTACCTTAGTGCTTTATTGACTCTAAATGTACTTTTTGACAACTACGTCATACCTTGAGCAGAAATAAAATGTTATCATTTCATTTATTGAAAGCGAATTGACCAAGGGTTTTAACTAGTGATGGGAATAATCGAGATGCGATACACGAATTAGTCGATTATTAAAATCTCTCGAGATAATCGACTATGCACTCTGAAAATTAGTACTACTAAATTAGTAGTTGAACGGCGGTGCCGAGAAGCTGAGTATCTCGGAATCGACTGCACTCCGAAAATTTGTACAACTAAATTAGTTGTCGGACGTGATCACGGAATGTATGCGTGCGGGACCGAGCGACCGAGTTCGATATCTCGATATATTTTAACCTCACCACTAAATATTAATAGTAGTTCCAGGTTCGAGATATTTTATTTTAACATGGGACTCATTCGATTATGACAACTAATTAGTCGTATCGATCGTCATTGTCGGATTGAAGAATACAATAATTTAAATAAGTACAGTCGTGTTGATATTCCGTTAGTAAATAAAACGCTTCAAAATTTACAATAATATTTATAAACTGCCACAATAGTATATAAAAAATATGAGCAAATAACAACAAAGGTATAATTCTCAATAAAAACAAAGGTACCTGTATAATAAATTAATAACTCTATTTTAAACAATAATAATAAAAAATAATAAAAACAAATTTATAAGAAGTAGGTACCAACAGTCAAAATAATTAACAGAATAAATAGCAAACTATTCATAACAACTTCAAAGTGGCATTAAGGAATATAATTTGATCTAAATTTTTAGACGATAGTTTGTTTCGATGTAAATTTGTAAGTTGCACGGCTTTAGAAAACACACTGTTAGTGGTATTAGAACGTTTATATTGTACGTTGCATTAATTAGTATTAGTACTACTACTACTAATTTTAACTACTAATATTAGTCGATTATTAAATTATATCGATTACTAATAATCGATTATTGAAATATCTCGATTATGCCCATCACTAGTTTTAACCACGTTGCACAGTGGGGCCCAATCCCTAAAACGTGGTCAAAACCGCAAGAAGACATTTAATTCAGACAAAACTCATCACTCGGGGGTTTTTGAGGTCGCTGATTACGAATATGAAGTTAAAAGGAAAAATTCATTATACAAGAGAATAGGCAGATTTAGGCAGCTGATTATTGTCAATTGAAAATGTAAGTTCGGATAATCATGCTATTTTCGTACAAGCATCGAAAAAGGAATAATATAAATAGGATAACCATGATATTTAGACTTTATTAGTGTATGAATATTTTCTACATACAGTGGTGGCCAATGAACAATGAATTTTTGTTTTTTTGACGATAACTTTTTTCCTAGTGTACCAATCTTCACCAAACTTTCACCAAGTATGTATGACGGTCTTACACACTTGATCCCGTAACCCAATTTGACTATTTCACCGGTAGTTATGGCTCAATTTGTAAAAATTACCAAATCACCACTTTTTCGCTTTTGTATTTTCGAGTTAAAAACCAATGTTCTCTCTTGTTTTCCCTCCTTTATTGTTCTCAATATGGATAGATAACAACATTAATAACAATTTAACCTAAAATTTGTATCTCTCACCGGTCAACCGAGTTCATTAGTAGAGGGGCCAATAACAACGTGTAGGGTAACCGAACAACTTGTATAAAAACAAACGTAACGCTCGACTAGAGGCTCAGTACTTGGTCGGATAGCCCTTGGCAGCGATGACTGCTTCCAGGCGACGGGGCATACTCTCCAGAAGGTTCGTAATCACACTCATCGGCATGCTCTCCCACTCTCTCTTCAACACTCGGAACTTCTCGTCCGCGTTCCTCACCCGAATGTGGCGCGTACGTCGGTTCAGCTCCTCCCACATGTACTCGATCGGGTTGATATCCGGGCTCTGGGACGGTCACTTGAAGATCAGGTTCCATTTGTTGCGCGCGAAGAAGTCCTGAAGGAGAGAAACCGGATTAAAGTGACTCCATGTATTGACCAGTTCCCCCATACCCTATGCACCCCCCAAATACCTTGATATAGTTGCTCTTGTGCCTAGGCTGGTGTTTTAAGGCGATTGTGTGCGACTAGACGCTTGTTAATTAAACTATTGTGTTGTGATTGTTCCCCAGACATCGATAGTGACGATAGTAGTTTTTAGTTTAGTGTTAGTGCCCCCCTGCTAAGGAAAACTCACCCCTGTGATACCAGAACTTTATTAAGACTGGCCCCGCCCGCAAAAGGCGTCACCAAGGCGCCAAAGCGTAAGACACGCGCCACCGGAGACGTCCGCTCCAGGATGCCCGAAACTGTCCGCGAGGAACAGGAGCTTGTAATTAATTTAACACCAGTGGAAGCACTCGCTACGCCTGTGCAAAACACCGTGCAAGTTTTCGGACCAATAAATCCGGAAACTACAAATACGGCAACAGGACTGGGCGGAGTCATGGATGTGGAACCGCCCATTAACGAAAGACACGAGATACAAAGCCTGATAACCCAAACTTTGCAAATGAGAAAAGAAATCAAGATCGCGAGTAGCAACTCCGACACGCAACCGTCGACATCTGTCGAAACGACTAACCGATATGCCGTCCTAGAGAGCCTGCCAACGGAGACAGGCCCCGCCCCCTCAGAAAACGAGACTACGACAACGCCGGTAAAGGCAAAACAACCGCCGCCGGTCTTAATACATACGCTCCCCACGAATCATGGGGAGTTTGTCAGATCAATTGCTGCCACGTTGGGCAGCAATAATTTCTACCTGAAATACGCCGGAAATAGGGTGTGTGTACACACGCACACAAAGGCCGATTACAATAAACTAATCGACAATCTCTCGTCCGCTGAGTATCATACATACACACCAGCGGGCGAGAAACTAAGGACGCACGTCCTCAGGGGACTGTCGGCTGATACGAACCCGGACGACATAAAACAAGAACTCGCGCAAAACTACAAACTGGACATTAAGCGCGTCAGGAAGATGAGGAAAACGTATAGCCCGCTGTTCATCATCACCATGGATGATAAGGCCATCACTGACCAGGTCAATAACAATTACAAATATGTACTCTATACTAGAGTGAAATGGGAACGATATGAAAGCAATCGTAAGGCTGTGCAATGTCATAGGTGCCAGGAGTGGGGACACGCCACATCGAATTGCAACGCTAAGTTTAGATGTCTCAAGTGCGGCGAGGGACACCCCACTCCCAAATGCGAGAAACCGCGAACTGAAAAAGCTTTCTGTTGTAACTGCAAGGGGGACCACCCCGCGAATTCAATAGACTGTCCGGTGTATAAAAATATAATTGCAAGGAGGCAAAACCAAGCAACTTTAACAAGAAAGAAATACCCCCCGCAACAAACGTATGTTGCTGCACCGGCGCCAAAAACGAAGCGACTGGTGAAAATCACCGACTATCGCACGGCGGACTGGCCTTTGTTCCGACGACTCGTGGACAGCTGGGTAGTAATAAACCGGGATCTGGACACGCCTGACAAACTAGAACAAGCAGTCACCGAGCTGACGAAGGCAATAAAATACGCACGTAATCGTACGATTAAAACTCGTACGATTGACCCACACAGACCAGACATCCTTCCTGATCACATACTCCAGGACATACGGGACCGAAACAGACAACGGAAAATCTGGCAAAGGACCAAACTAGACGCCGACCGACTCAGAATGAACGAACTGACGAGACAAAATATGGACGCACCGTAACAAGAGGTGGACCGACAAACTAACGAGACTGACCGCCAGCGACGGATCCCTCTGACGCATAACGGCGCGGATGAGGAAGAAATTTCAACCCGTGCCGCCGCTCGTGCACGGAGGGGTCACACACATGACAGACGAGGAGAAAGCGGAGACGCTCGCTAACTGCTTCGAAACGATTCACGACATCGGACTCGACGTACTGACAAACAAACAACTGGGCGTGGTCGAGTTGTTACCGACCGCTCCTGAGGAGTCTTTTACGCGCAACTCATTTTCTTTCTTTTTTTTATTCATGTATGTTTTCTTTGTTGTTAAATTTTAAATAAACCACCATACGCCGTAATAAGGTCACCCATCCATCAACCGAACTCAATGCGCCTTGCTGCACTCACGCACAACTGCAGCGTGCACGCAAGCCATTGGTCGTCAACATTCCGCCGCATAGGCTCCTCCCCGAACGCGACGCGGCCAACTACCGCGTCGCTCCTTGCACCGGCACCGGGATCGCTCAGGTATAAATATCTGACGATTTCTAGGACCGGTAGATCCGCTCTGTTCCCGATAACCAGCTCCCAATGTGCTCCGGCATATCGAGCCATCCTCACCCGCTCCCAATGTGCCCCGGCATATCGAGCCTACTCCTCTAGCTCCCAATGTGCCCCGGCATATCGAGCCACGACCTTACCTTAACCCACCTTATTACCGGCAATACATTGTTTGTACAAAGTTGTGTTTTATTCTCTATCATAATCACCCAAACCGTTTACGCCACCCTCGCAAGTCCACCACGGACTTCGATCGTGACAGAGTTCGTAAGAACACATATAAACCACGCGGACCGGGAGCGAAACTCACGAATTGTTACCAGCCAATCGCCTTACGATCGCGACTCAACTTGACCGTCGAATACAGGTCACACACGCGCCAACGACGACACGTGCGCTCGGTCAAAACATATTTTCATAAACACACACGTGCCCACGGGGAAAAAATTATGAAAAATATGTTTACGACACCGCAAAACGCACGCGCAACTACGGAAAACGGCCTATATAACGGCACCGAAAATGAGTAATAAATCAGTTCTCTCCGAGCAGTCAGTTCTCTCCGATCTAACAGTTCTCTCCGATCTAACAGTTCGAGAAGCTCATTTATTACAGATCAACGCTTCGACTAAGAATCCAGCCCTTGCACTCCGCAAGCATCTTATAAGAACACATCTGTACAGAAACCTCTTCGTCGACACGAAGCCAGACCCCCAGGTCTCACCGCAACGAACCCCTTTCGTGTGGCATAAATCGTGGTGGCTCGTAAGTTTAATTCTACGACTTTTATTTTCGAGTGTAACAGAATTAAGTTAGCGAGCCCACGAGAAATTTTCGCCGTGATCAAGCGGCAAGGCCCGCTGAAAGCCCCGGGACCCGACAATATCCAAAATAAGATCCTAAGAAAAGGACTCGTTCAACTGACGTACCTAATTAACGCGACGATGTCCCTGCAGCACTTTCCAAGCCACTGGAAGAGTGCTGTAGTAATCCCTACTCACAAATCTGGTAAACAACGAGACAAACCGGACAGCTACAGACCTATTAGCCTCCTCAGCAGCCTTTCGAAGGTGACTGAGACAATAATAAACAAACGGTTGAGGGATCAAGCCGAAAGGCGAGATCTCCTCAGAAACGAGCAATTTGGTTTCCGACCCGAACATGACACCGTACAACAAGTGGCGCGACTTGTGACCGACATACGGAAAACGTTTAATCGGAACCAAGTTGTGGCAATGACGCTACTGGACCTGCATAAAGCATTTGATACGGTATGGATAGATGGACTAATATATAAATTAATCAAATACGGACTAGACATGTCATTAATCAGACTGATCTATTCATACCTAAAGGACAGACCATTCAAAATCAGACTTAATCATAACATGTTAGCGCCTCATCTCATAAGGGCAGGAGTGCCCCAAGGCTCAGTCTTGGGTCCACAACTGTTCTCATTATACATTAATGACATACGGACTAACGATTACACATCAATCGCCCTCTTCGCCGACGATACAGCCATATACACATCATCCAGCTCAGAATGCATTGCACACGCGAAAATAGACAGCCACATGAGGGAACTCGAACGGTACTTCAGTGACTGGAAATTGACGGTGAATCCGACTATATATATATATAATGTATATATACAGGTTGTCCCAACGATCTGACAAAGTTCCCTTACGGCGTTATGTTTGCGAATTCGAGAAAAGTAAGCATCTACATGTTTAGACGGTCCCTAGGTTCATATTCTAAAAATATTTTGAGCCGATGGGCGGTTGGTCAGCGGGGGGCGACATAAATTTTACTTTGTTTAAATGGAACACCTGTATATTTTAACATTTTTGAATTCTATGAAGAATTGTGAATACATCCATGTACAAGTTGTTTGTCAAAACTCAACAGAACTGGTGATTTTCAATTTTTTTAGTGAAATTTTAGACATGCAGACTATGCTTCAAAAAATCATGTAACTGACAGGGTAGTTGGTGGAAGGGTAATTTTTTATCCGTGGACTAAGGGATCATCAATGTAAGTATTAATGCACCCAAGGATCCCCTTTTGTATACAGGGTGTTGGCAGTGTATTTTCAATCTCGCGCAACTTTAAGAGGCAAAATATCATTTTTTTCAAATGACACCTACTATCAAATTTACCAACACTCGATTCAAAATCAAATTCTGCGTCGATTGATGCTACATATTCCTATACCTATTACTTCAGGTTTTCGAGTAATTTCAGTAAAATACTTTATTTGGTCTCAAAATCAATCGCATTACAATTTTCGTAATATTAAACATAGTAGTCTAGTGTCACTTCAGTAAATTGGATAACACAAAACTACAAATTGCATCGAACAATTAAAGTCATATTTTAAAAAGTCACATCAGATTAATTAATTTAAAGCAACAAGGGCTTCTTAGCTAAGGCGGCCCACTTCATCAGAGCCCACTTACCATCGAGTGAGCTGATTGTTGCTAAAAATAATGAAATGTACTCTATACAAGCAAAACCAACTTTAATTCTGACAAATGACAAGTAATAATTAAATGTAAAAAACGATAAAATAACATTTATATACAAAAAACAAAATTTATTTTACAAAAGGTGTTCAAATATGTTTCCATTTTGTTGAACACAAATATCCAGTCGATGTCTAAAACTAGTTCTGACACGTTGTAAGACTTCAGGAGTAATATTATTAAAATATTCTTGAATCCTAACTTTCATATTTTCTCTTGTGGTAGGAGCCTCAAGGTAGACTTGAAATTTTATAAAACCCCAGAGAAAATAGTCGTACGGGGTCAGTCAGGTGATCGGGCAGGCCACAACACTGGACCACCTCTCCCAATCCATCTGTTTGGCATCCAACGATCTAAATATCGTCGTACCCTTCTATGGAAATGAGGTGGAGCTCCGTCCTGTTGGAACCACATATCCCGCAACGTTTGCAAATCCACATCTTCCAATAAAGTATGCAGTACATTTCGCAAAAACCGGTAATAATCGGTACCAGTAAGATGGTTTTCAAAAAAATAGGGACTGATTATATAGTTACCCAATAAACCGCCCCAAACATTAAGAGACCACTGGTGTTGGTGATCAACTTGTCTCACCCAATGAGGGTTTTCGGTGGCATAATAATGGACATTATGCCTGTTTACCACACCATTGCTGTGAAACGTTGCCTCATCCGTAAAAAGAATATTATTGATAAATGCCGGATCTTCCTCGATACGTTCCATCATTAAATTGGCAAAATTAATTCGATTATCGAAGTCGTTCCCGTTTAATGCTTGATGCAATTCTAGGTGGTATGGGTGGAATTTGTGGTTTTGAATTATCCGATGTACTGAAGATCTGCTTAGATTCAAACTTGAACTGATTGCCCGCACACTTCCATGTGGGTTCTCTTGGAGTTCCAATAAAACGTTTAAGTCATTGTTATCGTTAATAATAGCACGATTAATTACCCTCCTACTCTCGTATGCCACGTTCCCGGTGCGTTCGAAGCGATCAACTAGCTTCTGCAGACATCTAACATTTGGTTGTCATAAATCAGGGTACTTCTGCCTATAGAGCCTCATTGCTAAAAGGCAATTCTTGTCTGCTTCACCCACTGTGTAAATCATATTTACCATTTCTTCCTTTGAAAAATTCATCATTCAAAAACAAGCTTACAAATAAAGTATTTTACTGAAATTACTCGAAAACCTGAAGTGATAGGTATAGGAATATGTAGCATCAGTCGACGCAGAATTTGATTTTGAATCGAGTGTTGGTAAATTTGATAGTAGGTGTTATTTGAAAAAAATGATATTTTGCCTCTTAAAGTTGCGCGAGATTGAAAATTCACTGCCAACACCCTGTATACAAAAGGGGATCCTTGGGTGCATTAATACTCACATTGATGATCCCTTAGTCCACGGATAAAATATTACCCTTCCACCAACTACCCTGTCAGTTACATGATTTTTTGAAGCATAGTCTGCATATCTAAAATTTCACTAAAAAAATTGAAAATCACCAGTTGTGTTGAGTTTTGTCAAACAAATTATACACGGATGTATTCACAATTCTTCATAGAATTCAAAAATGTTAAAATATACAGGTTGTTCCATTTAAACAAAGTAAAATTTATGTCGCCCCCCGCTGACGAACCGCTCATGTCGGCTCAAAATATTTTTAGAATATGAACCTAGGGACCGTCTAAACATGTAGATACTTACTTTTTTCGAATTCGCAAACATAACGCCGTAAGGGAACTTTGTCAGATCGTTGGGACAACCTGTATATATATATATATATATATATATATATATATATATATATATATATATATACACGAAAGATGGTTGAATCTTACACCTCAATGGTGCAGTGAACATTAATTAAAACAGGTCCATGAAGACTAACTGGTGGATCGCTAGACAATATTGTTTCTGGGTTATTACCCAGAAACAATATTGCAGCAATCCTTTTATATGTTGACACTGGACGTTTGACAGTCGTCTCTTGTTTAGTCTCCGCAAGGTGTTAGACAAGGTATCGTCTCGTCAGTGTTCTGTTGTCAGTGGTTCGTTAGGAGTGATTGGCTCGCGCCAATAAGTTTTGATGGCCACTACATGTAAAGGTATTTCAACAACTAAGGTTCTTGGTAATCGCTACTGACGAAGGGTAATAACCCAGAAACAATATTGTCTAGCGATCCACCAGTTAGTCTTCATGGACCTGTTTTAATTAATGTTCACTGCACCATTGAGGTGTAAGATTCAACCATCTTTCGTGTAAATTTTACATTTTGCTGTCAGATTTGACAAGATACATTTTTAATATATATATATATATATATTGAAAATGTGTCTTGTCAAATATGACAGAAAAATGTAAAATTTACACGAAAGATGGTCTAATCTTACACCTCAATGGTGTAGTGAACATTAATTAAAACAGGTAAATTTTACATTTTTCTGTCATATTTGACAAGACACATTTTCAATATATATATAAATATATATATATATATATATATATATATATATATATATATATATACATATATATATATGTATGTAATACCTCTAACAACGACAGTGAGATATCTAGGGGTCACATTAGACACAAAGACAACGTTTGGTGCACATATACAACACGCGAACAGAATGGGGCACGCTGCTGTGAGATCGGTGTACGCACTGGTCTCAAAAAGCAGCAGACTTACGACAGACAACAAACTTTTACTCTACAAGGTAATTATAAGACCAACGATGACATACGCGTCACCTGTATGGTACGGAGCAGCTCCCACCAACTTGCGTAAGCTGCAGGTAGCGCAGAACAAGTGTCTCAGGTTCGCCCTGGGCACCGACCGATACGCACGTATACGTGACCTACATACAGACGCGGACATGCCGCTACTACATAACGACGTACATAAAGGAGATGGCGGAACGCTTTTACCGGCGGACCGCCACTCATGACAACCCACTTATACGAGACATCACGGAACAGAGACACGTGGCGGGACATAGGCACGCTCACAAATTACCTTATGAAACGCTGGACCTATACTACGAGGACAGGACGGACTAACATAAAATTGCAAAAGTAACGAACAAAAAAACAGGACATACGGGGCGGGTTTTTGAGAGTTTCCCGTCGACTACACGAAATAGAAGTAACGGACGTACGGACAACACGACCTTGACAAATCGAGGGAGGCAACAGAACTGATAATAAATGTTAGTGTGAGATATCTTAGGACCTCCTAATAAGCGCTCGCGTAGGAGTATGGGATTTTAATTATGTGTTGTATGTGTATTTTTATTGTTAATATCTATTCTATTGATTTTAAATAAAAAACTTTGACTTTGACTTTATGCAGTCCGAAACAGGAAATACGCAACGCGGCGCGAATACATGTTCTACGTCCTCGAACAGCACAGAAGATGCTAGGACCAGTTCCATCATGTTAGTTATATTTTATTGTTTGCCGTTCTTCATAAAATTGTAACTGGAAACGTGAATTGTTGGTGTTCAATATATTGATGGCCGGGCAGTGGATTGTTGACCAGGCGCTGAGGATGATTCGGCGGCATTACGATTGTGCCCGTAAATACACAGCGGAGCTGCGCGGAACGAACGAGAATACCGTGCGCACCAATCGATTCCGTTACGAGTAAGCCTAACTCGAGAAGATGGCTATGAATGAGTTTTCCATTGAAATCATTGTTACTAAAAAAAAAAAAAAAACCTTTATTGGCATATCTGTTTTCCTACATCTTGTTTTCTACCTAGTATACCATGTTATTTTCTCCCGGCTCTTCTTCCAGCTGCTCATCTCTCTTCCTAGGTGTCGTCTCCTGCCTGCATTTCCCTCACCATCCTTCTCCTGTTCTCCTTCAATTCCCTTAACTTTGTCAAGAATCTGACCCCCTCTCCGTTCTCCCCCATGCTTCTTTTCCAATCTCCTCCATTCCGCTTCTCCACTTCCTCCATCTTCACTTCTTTGCAGCCTCTCATCCAGTGCTCCCATTTATCATCACCTTCCCCACAGAATTCGCATTTCCTGTACTCCTCATTCATCCAATATTTGTTAGATTTTTCCTCGTTCCCACACCTGTACCTTGCCATGATTCTTTCTTCTTCCGGCGTCCTCCTCTCCCTCAAATATCTTGGTTTTCCGCCGTCCACTTTTATTTCTCTGTATTTTGTATTATACTTTGACTTCCTTATTTTGCTCTCTCTTTCTTGCGCGTCTACTTGCCTCCATCTATCTATTATTTCTCTTTCCACTTGTTTCCCCTCTCCCCTTCTCCTCTCTACTTCTTCCTCTGATATTCCTGCCTTTTCCAGTAGATTTCTCCTTCCATCTTCCCACTTAGATATTTCCCTTCTTCTATCTTCTCTGCTTCTTACTTCCTCTATTGCCATCCTTACCAAACTTTGCTCCGTCCCTTCTCTCTTTGTCAACTCATACCTCAACGCCCTACCCCCTGCTTCGACTGCCAATCTGTCGCTCCCAGTCTCATGCCTTACGATATACTCAGGCGTTGATTTCTCCAATGAGAGTGTTCTTTTTAGATGTCTTTGTTACTATTATGCAATCTTACAGAACTTATGTTCCGCGTCTCGCCGACGGTGCCCGGTTCGGTGGACGCTATGGCTGTCGTTTAAAAGGTGGGGTTTTCAATTATGTTCACGCATATACGACGCAATAAATCGTTCCAGGAAGGTAAGCCCGACTTATTCATCACCATCACAGGCAATCTGGAGTGGGATGAAATAGAGTCGAACCTCCTTCCCCACACGAAATGGCAACTACGTCTTCTTCGTCAAGAGCCAACAAATCCTGAGGGACATCATGTAATTTTTTTTAATTTGTTAGTTGTATTTATGAAATAAAATTCAAAATCAAATCAGGCACGGCCAGCTGTTCGAGCCGCGATGACCTACAGCGTGGAATGACACACATGTACGTGCTCGCTACTTTAGAGGTAAATGCAGTGCCTTTTGAAGTTATCAATTTCGCTAAAATATACGTGAAATATGTAAATTTTCCAGAAGAGGCACAAGTTGGACTCACCGGACAAAATAGACAGTGTCGTGTGGGCGAGCCCTTGCCCTTGCCCGGTCCACTTTTTTACTTCCACACATTTCGCAGGAGACGACACTGCCTATTGCAACAAACGAAAGCACTCCAACAGGACATACATCCGCTGCACGAAGTACTTCCCGAAGTCGTTCGGCGAACATTACAGGACGGAAATGTACATTTCGATAACGCGTGGGAGTAATTATGACGTCTGCGGTCTTTTCTCAGGTGGACTGCTATCGGCCGGACGACGGCGAGTGCGCATTTTACTCGACAAAGAAGAAGGGTACGTCGTTCCCTACTCGCCGCATCTTCTAGCGAAGAACTGGACGCACATCAACGTCGAGGTGGTGCCGAAATTTTGGTGTGGTCAAGTATATTTGCATGTACATCTTCGCACTATAAATTGCAGGCATACGACAAGACGCTGACGCTGGTTCAGTTTGTCGAGATGGAGTCGATGGACGACGGCTCCGCAGCGGGCCTAACGACGTCGAAGGACGTAGACGGCGCCGTACCCTACAGCGTAGCAATCGACGGCAAAAGCTTGGAGAAGATCTCGGGGAGGATCCAAACAGAGATGAAAAGGGTCGTTTGTGACCGTTGTGGCGTTCGACGAAGCCATCACCGAGTGTTTCCGGCAGATGACCGCCAACAAGGCTACCTGGAGGATTCAGGGATATCCTCTTTCTGAAAGTTCCCATATCGTTAGTTTTAACATTTTCGGCAAAACACTATTAATTCTTGACAAATGCATGTCGAGAGCTTGCCCATGCTTGAACCGTATTGCAACTTCGTCTGCTTCCGAAGGAACACGCTGAACACGACGATGTAGAAGCCGGGTTTGTAGCACGATAAAAACCTTGAACCTTATTAATTCCAAGTGCCGAGCGAGGACTACAAGTCGCGCAGCTCAAGGGATGGTTCATGGTTGTGTTGACGAACGCAATCTTCTGGAGCAGCAACAGCTCGCAAACATTGTGGCCTACCCAGAGGGGGAAAACTGATATATCGTTTAATAGTTTCCTGGTTACTGACTTCAATTGTAGCTCGGACTTTACTACTGCTAAGTCGCGTCAACCGGAACCTGGTGCGAGTACATGAACCCACGGCAGATGAAGAACTTGGCCGCGATTGCTCGCGATGCACTAGAGCGCACGTTGCATGCCATTCGAAAGTCTGCGGATGGTTGACGGCACAGTCTATGAGACTTTTGGGGAGGTCGCCAGGATGCTGGAGGCAGGAGACCTCTGACGTGGAGTTCCGAATCGCCATGCAGTTCCGTTCATCGTATCACTCTTTTGTTTTCACCAGATCGTCATGTTTCGCGTGTACACAGGAAGCCGCGGCCAAGGATTCGCCGAAGCAACTGCGCCGCCTTTTCGCGGATATCTTGACCCACGACGCGCCGAGGGACCCGTTCGGATGCAGGGAAGAGTTCCAGGCCGAGCTTGTAGATCAAAGGTACATGGGCAATCTGCGGCGTTGTATCACCTCAAATGGTATTCTACCACTGGAAGGAGTGGGAGGATTTTCATCTGTCGGACCTCTCGTCATGGCTGGAGGCAGCGGACAAGGCGCAGATCGAGATAAGTATTCATGAAAATATATATATTCGAAATGATGCTTTACAGGTGAATCTGTATCTCGTACTGGTGCAGTTGGGAAAGAACCCAGAGCAGCAGTGCGCCTTCGACGTCATCGCGGCGTTCGCGAAGGATCGCTCGAGGGGGAACTGCTTCTTCCTGGAGGGATCCAGCGGATGCGGAAAGACATTCGTCTACATGTAAGCTCCTCGACGTTTAAGACGTGATTGACACGGTCAATGACAATATTATGACTATATTATTTTAACAGGGCTCTGTATCACTACCAGAGCACGCGCGAGAGATCAGCGTGCAAATGAACGCGACTACGGGCATCGCCGCCACACTGCTGGAACCACAGCTTATCGCTTCTTTATGCCCCCTCTCAATATGACGGAGAAGAGGTAAATTTACTTTGGTTCATGAAGGTAGATTACGATTCTAATATATGTACGTTCAGATTGTTACCGGGGGGTGCGTTTGAACGGTAAATGAGGTTTGTATTTCGATGGGGAAAATTATTACTACACTAATAAATAAAACAAAAACAAATACGATTCACTATTTATTATCGGCATCGTGAATGGGGAAGCGCGAAGTTTATTTCCCGTAAAGTTTATATTAATCTCTATACTACATCTAATTAATTAATTACAATAGAAAAAAGGCTTAACTAAAATATGAAACGGGAGAATGTGATGTCTGTTTATGTTATCGCGTCTATCGAGTCTAAGGAATGTGCGGCGATAGCCGATGACTCACGCGGGTGACAGGGTTGTTTAGCCCTTGGAACAAAGGAGATCGCGCACACTAACTTTGTCGCGGTTGCGTGTCGCTTTTCGAGCGATCGAGACCCCTAACGGGCCTCGATCGAGAATGTACCGAGACTGAGACGATACTGAATATTTTTAGGGTGCGTCTTGACTTATAACGATCGATGATCGATCCGTGAAGGGGGTTGACCGAGACGGGACCGTACAAAAAAGTAATTACGGTAACACCACCCTCCTTCGTTTAGGTCGCGACTCAGTGGCGGTGTTTTGCTTGCCCCTTTTTAGCACCTAACTAACGGTATATATTATTGACTATCCTGATACCAACTATAACAATAACTAACTAAATTACTAGCACAAACAACAAAGCGGTAATGAGGGAGGAAAAAAACTGGTGAATCGTCGGCGGTCGTCTTCTTTCTTCATTCTGGTCTTGACTGGCTTCGTGGTTGAATCCGAATCGGAACTGGCGTTAGCATGTCTATCTTCCAGGACGTGTCTGGTGAGTGCGTCAGGTGTTGCAGCGGTTGCATGGCCACCTCAGTCACTGCGACGGCCAGGTAGGGTATCGGGTCGATGCGTCAGATCGGTGGTGCGAGTACCGCTACGGCTGGGCGGCGTCGGCTCGAAGTGCGGCGACGGCATGTGGACGGCTGCATAGTATTCCACACTTGCACGGCTGGCGTCTGGAAGCGTTCCATCGTGGGCCGGCTTCGATGGTGTTTAGCGGATTCGTTGTGCCTGCTCAGTCAAGGTGTCCGTGGAGTCCGCGCCGGCGTTGTTGCGATGGCGGATGATCCATGGGATTTGTTGGGCGCCATTGGAGTTGTTTCCAAAATGTTGTGTATTGCGTCGAGAAGTAATGGTTGGGACAGCCTGTATATATGGGTACAGGTGGGCAGGTGCACGGCGTGTAACCGCACGAGAACACCTGTAGTCGTTCATGGTCCAATTACCCCTGTACATTCTCTCGCAGGCGCATACTGGTTGGGACACTCTGTATGTGACCGCTAGCTCGGTCGGTCGGTCGGTCGCTGGTTCGTTGGCGATGTCCATCGCCAATCATCCTCGCCTGACTTTTCTCAGACGAAGCTCCTCGTTCTAGGGAGCCATTTGTTACCGGGGGGTGCGTTTGAACGGTAAATGAGGTTTGTATTTCGATGGGGAAAATTATTACTACACTAATAAATAAAAACAAAAACAAATACGATTCATTATTTATTATCGGCATCGTGAATGGGGAAGCGCGAAGAAGTTTATTTCCCGTAAAGTTTATATTAATCTCTATACTACATCTAAGTAATTAATTACAATAAAAAAAGGCTTAACTAAAATATGAAACGGGAGAATGTGATGTCCGTTTATGTCATCGCGTCTATCGAGTCTAAGGAATGTGCGGCGATAGCCGATGACTCACGCGGGTGGCAGGGTTGTTTAGCCCTTGGAACAAAGGAGATCGCGCACATTAACTTTGTCGCGGTTGCGTGTCGCTTTTCGAGCGATCGAGACCCCGAACGGGCCTCGATCGAGAATGTACCGAGACTGAGACGATACTGAATATTTTTAGGGTGCGTCTTGACTTATAACGATCGATGATCAATCCGTGAAGGGGGTTGACCGAGGCGCGACCGTACAAAAAAGTAATTACGGCAACAAGATGAAGCTGTCTCTGGGACGTCATAATTTTGGACGAAGGGACCATGGCTAGCCGTCTCGGTTAGTTTTTCATTCGAACATTCTAAACTTATTTCACGCACGTCAATTATGTTCTTGTAGGCGGTGATGGGAACCAACTGCTGCCGGTAGTGACCAGTGAAGCGAGCGAGGCATTTGTAAAGGAACACGAACGGGATTGACGCTAACAAGGGTAATGAAAGTATTCGACGGCACAAAAATACTATGGGCAGCAAAGTTTGGAGTAATCAATGATTTTCCAACTCCATCGAAGGACAGCATGGTTGAAGCAAGAAGTAGACCAACGGAATGAACCATGCAGATATAAATTTAGATCGTTGTATCCAATAAAGTGCGGCACACTCCAAAAGCGGGCGAGGACCTGTGGGCCGAATTCCATGTCCCACGTCCTAATCCTTGTTATCGTTAATAGTACCGCCATACTTGTGTCCTGGAGAATGTCGGCGACGGTCGCGACAAAGGCATCATGCGAGTGAATCTCTGCGATCGCAAGCGGCTGTCAAGGTCGTGTGTGCGGAGGCGACCGAATTCAATGAATAGGTAGGACGCCACATTTCCGCATGACAAATTTTACAAAACTCATATTGAATGGGAATGCAGATGCCGCTGAAATACTATCACATGATGAAAAATGACATGCCTCCGCCTCTGCTGTGACTGAAGGTTTTGATTTTTCTTTCCGACGATACGCTTACGACACAAATTTAATAAATTCCGGGTGCTCGCCGTTACCATTCTCCTGCAAAACTTGAACATCCCCGGGGAATATGCAACGGAACGCTAATGTAGGTATGACATTTTCTCATTATTTGTGGATACGTTCATGTAACGATCAACCGCGTTTCAGGTCGACGAGATACACGAACACTAGTACCTCGTGTGCCGCTTGCTCACGACGAAGTAAGCTAGACATCGTATTTACGGCAATTCGTTGGCAATTAAAGGTCCTATCAAATTCTAAAGGTTTGCCGGAAACACGGCGTGGATCGCCAACGCCAAGATGACGCCACATAATGACAATCCGAAGCGCAGCATTCTTCGGTCACCGGCCAACTGGACGTCGCTCGGCCGCGCGCTCGCGAATCGTCGATGGTGCGCGAGTATTCTGTAACCGCCGGAGGACCGTTGAAGGGCACCGAAGGAAAGATGGCCATCCTAAAAAACAAGGTCCATCAAGAAGTACTGGAACGACTTAGGTGGATCCATCGACATTATAATGGTATTTTAGACTGTTTGTCTGAAGCAAGCGGAAATTGATCAGAAATATTAAAAAAAATATGATAGCCGATACAACGAAAATATTGAGTTTGTTATTGATGAGGAGCACGTAAGTAGTAGGGATTTGCCAATTCATAAACCTCCTCCTGAAACAATGGATTTGCCAATTCATAAACCTCCTCCTGGAACAATGTAGGTCAAGGTCCAGGTCACACTGCGTGCCCGTGACTTTGACCCTTGACTTTGCCCTACATTGTTCCAGGAGGAGGTTTATGAATTGGCAAATCAAGGTCGAGGTCGAGGTCGAGGTCAAAGCATATGAATAGCAAAACCGGATCAATTCGAAGGTCGATGTCAGTTCTGTGGTCAAGGTCATTGTCATTATTTTTTCCGATGTTAGTTTGACGCTAACTACCAATATAGGCCGTGACCTTGTCCGCGAATAGCCTTGGTTCAGTTTAAGGATAACTACTAATCAAGGTCAACCCTACCCTTGAGCTTGTCGGAGGAGGGATCCACTATAAAGGAACTGCGAGACAAATTTCGTCATGCAGTGAGCAGTTGTGAAGTGTAGTAGTGAACTGAAAATGTTGACTTGCGACCATTGTGGACAACACTTCACCCGTTCGGATAATCTCCGAAGACATCAACAAACGAGCTGCATCGGCAAACAACAGAAAATTGACGAGGCACATTCGTCAAATGCCACATTGTGTTCCATATGTAACGAGTATGTAAACAAGAAGTGCTATTCGGCTCATCTACGCAGCAACAACCACAAGCGTAACGCCTTTGTTATTATTGACGATGGAGTGGAAAAAATAGGTAGCGCATTTGGTGATAGAATCACAAGTTATCATTAAGTGGACATTGTTGAATATACGAGTGCAATAAGATAAAAAGTCGTTGCTCTATTGTTGTCAGTGCTACATATGCATGGCAGTATGAAAGTAAATTTAGAATGTTTCGGCATATATTTTTTACACACTAAGGACGACTCCGAAATAAAATCTTTCAACACCAGAAACAAAATATCATCGTTAATATTTTGTTTAGTCAGACTTGTACCAAATTTATGAAGAATTTATCGAGGAAATCAAAACGAAAATGTGGGAATTTCAAGAAAGGGATTCAGGTTAAAAAAAATAACAATAATAAACAAACAGAGAAGTGATTATCTAAATGTTACAGGATGGGCGCTAGTCGAAATTTTGTATATGGAGGTGAACTGCAACAAATATAATCCTACGAAGGCATCCAGTTATATAGAGTTACCAGGTTGCATAAAAGCAAAGAAAGCGTAATCAACATACAAAATCAGGATAATTGCTGTTTCGCTTGGGCGGTGACATCCGCCATGTACCAACCCACCGGTCTACCACATCGGACATCGTCGTACCCCCATTTTTCAACGACTCAATTTCGACAATATGGAATTTTCCGTAAGTATCAGAAACATGCCCAAATTGGAGGAACAGAATAATATATCGATAAACGTATACGGATTGAACTCATGGTTCAACGGGGAAAAAATGATCCATGACAATACATATCTGTCAACGGAAAGGGCTCCGAGATGTGAATTTGTTATTAATAACGGATAATAGTGTCTATTATGTAAGCGAAACGTTAAATTTTAGCGCACGTTAAAATTTCTGTTTTTAACCTGTATCCGTATTCTGTATATCGGAATTTAACGCTACCTTTAAATGAAAATATTTTAACGCCGACGTTAAAATGATCGCGAATGTTCGGTTCAAGTCGGTCGAATGCGGCAATTTTAGGCGTAATGTACCATTGTTGTTAGTTATTATTGTGAATATAGTTTTATTATTTGTTATTGGTGAGTACCCAACATTTATTATAGTTAGATTAATGTAGAAACATGTGCATGCTTCTTATTCTGCTAATATAATAATAATATGCCTTACTCTGTACATTACTAAGTATATACTTAGTACTTGTATTGAACCCATCAAATTAATATCATTTTATTACTTAAGTTATCATTAAAACGCTAATCTTATTTGTGTTAACTTTGCTTTGTTATCGTTTAGTGTTTACCTGCATTTGGAAAATGTCGGGCCCAAAAAGAGCAGACCGAATGTCGAAAAATCAAAAAGACCTTTTGGTTAAACGGCTGCAAGCGGAGAAGTTTCTGCTACAACAGGAGAAGCTAAAACCAGCTGAAATACAAAAGTTCACTTACGGTTGGCAGAAATTGACCGACGACCTAAACAGAGAGCCGGGAGCCAAGAAGACGGTCTCGCAGTGGAAAGAAGTAAGTTTATCCTGTATACAATCGGAAGATACATATCAAGGTTATCTTGTATTTTTATATAATTTTATAATTTATAATTTTCATTTTCTCCATTAGGCTTGGAATGAGCTGAAAGTCAACACAAAACGCAAGGCACGGTTGTTGTATGAGGAGGCAACGGGGACCGGGGGTGGCCCAAAAAATTAAAAGAGCTTTCAGACTTAGAAGAAAGAATTATGCTGCTTTTAGCTAAAACAGGTGCTGTTGAAATTCCGGAAGCTGGTGTCCAATCAACGAGCCACAATTGTGGTAATACTAGCGCTACTGTAAGCAAATATTTATTTTTTCCTCTATACGTATACGCTTTCTGTATGTGTGTAATCTTTTTAGAGTATGGAGTATAGCCCCGATGAAAAATTTAACATCATCGAGCAACCCATCTGTACATTTACATTTGATGCTCCAGTTGACGATGAGGTGAGTGAACATCGATCAATGTACTTCAATATTTAATTTTTTTTTTAGAATAATCAATCTGCGATGGCAGGCACTTACACAACACCACGGCATGTTACGGAAAGCGCCAGTCAAAATATAATACTTGCAGTTGTCAACGTGTATCGTTTGTTAATAAATTTTTGTTTTCAGGAAACACCGACCATGAATAGACAAAGAAGGCGGCCTCGAGACATATCATCCGTCGAGCAGCTGGCAGAAGATCACAGAAAGTGCCTCGAAACCTTGGCTGCGTCCAACTACGCTTTGGCACAAGCGACACTTTTAATGGCGCCGTCCGCGAAAAAAAGAAACAGGCCTGAAAGTGCCGCATTGAGATTAACATTTTAGGAAAAAATAAATATACATAATATATACATATATGTTTTATTAATTTCATTACATAAAATGTGTTTGAAGAATATTATATCGCTTTTATACCCCTTGGTGGAACCAGTCGTGATCATTCAACCTATTGTTTCCTTGGATGATGGGTCTCACAGGCTGTAGAGGTGCATCATTGTCAGGCAATGGTACATTATATTTTCTGCACATGTTGTGCAAAACGGCACACGAATAGATGATTTTGGCCGCTCGTGGGTTGTAATGCAACGCCCCTATGGCCATGTAAGCATCGACCTTTCAACATGCCATTCGTGTGTTCAATAATTATTCGAATATGTGAAAGAGCAGTATTAAATCTGGACTCTGGTGTGCCTTCTACCGGATTATTGAAAGGCACCAACAGCCAAGGTTCTAGTGGATACCCTCTGTCACCGAACAAATAATCTTCCAATCCAAATTTGGACGTAACTTTGCCGCAGAATTCTTCTGACACCTGACGATGTCCAAATTGCAGAGTCATGCACTGAACCCAGAAACCGTACGTTAATGTTCACAATAATTCTGTTTAACAAGTGATTGGTGATACAGTCTGTTACTTCAGCTATAGTTTATACTCATGTAAACTTAAACTCTTTTGTCATGCAGGGAAGTCTGCATAGTACAAACTCTAGGCAGACTGCAAATATAAGAGTTAAATTTGCTGGCCTAAATAGCAGCAAAACTGGTTGGCGGTACTATGGACCGAAGTTTTATAACCTACTACCAGCCCGAGTCAGATGTCTTCCGCTAGGGTGTTATACACGAGTATTAAAGTCTTTCCTGACCCAGCAGGCGTTTTATGGTGTATCTGAGTTTGTAAATTGCGACATTTCAAACTTGTTATAAATCGTAATCATATCTGTAGTCGTTTAGAGTGTATTGTTTGTATAATTTGTGCAAATGTATTACATGTCGGCTCTTTCCGGTTTTAATATGTTTAATATGTTATATTGTATTTTGACTAGTATCTGATAGATACATATTAAGTTTATGTGTGTACGTGTGTAGGTATATATATATATATATATATATATATATATATATATATATATATATATATATATATAATTCAATTATTGTACAAATTCTCGACTGTAAATCACTTAAAATGGTACTTATCTTGTATCATGAGCAGTCAGTCGTTGAATAAAACACTTTTAGCAATATTAAAGTTTATTGCGACACCTTTTTTTGCAATAAGGTGTTTCGGAAACCCTTGTCAAGCAATAAACATTAATATGACAAATGACATTAAATAAAACCTATCGCGGTAACAAGGCCGACTTTCTATTACCCCAGTATTTACTGCAAGAACTAGGGAAAACCTTGTAAAAACCTAGTTAGGGTATTCGACCAACATTTAATTCACTACAATACAATTTAAAATCACAACGATAAAAAAAAATATATATGATAAGATAAAAATAAATCCCGCAATTGTAATAATAATGATCAAAAAATTGTATTGTAATGAATGAAATATTGGACACTTGGAATTTTGTGACAATATTAATTCAATATTAATAAATCAAAATTAATATTAGAAATTAATATTAAAGCCACAAAACTCCCATTGTGAAAAGGCTAGCTAAGAGAACTATTAATAAAAATCTACTAGAATGACCAATGTTTAATTCATTTTAATTGCGTTAGTAAATAAAACGCTTCAAAATTTACAATAACATTTATAAACTGCCACAATAATATATAAAAAATATGAGCAAATAACAACAAAAGCATAATTTTCAATAAAAACAAAGGTACCTATATAATAACTCTAGATTAACCAATAATAATAAAAATTAATAAAAACAAATTTATAAGAATGTGGCATTAAGGAATATAATTTGATCTAAATTTTTAGACGATAGTTTGTTTCGATGTAAATTTGTAAGTTGCACGGCTTTAGAAAACACACTGTTAGTGGTATTAGAACGTTTATGTTGTACGTTGCATTAATTAGTATTAGTACGACTACTACTAATTTTAACTACTAATATTAGTCGATTATTAAATTATATCGATTACTAATAATCGATTATTGAAATATCTCGATTATGCCCATCACTAATATATATATATATATATATATATATATATATATATATATATATATATATATATATATATATATATATATATATGTTGATACGTAGATTCTCGCGGGTAAACTCTGTTCTGCTTTTTTCTCGGGTAATGAACCGCGTTGTAGAATTATCCCTGTAAGGGTTGTTCCGACGTTTCGGCAATGTCACAATTGCCATCTTCAGGTTGGTCTTCTCGGTCTAAGCGATCTAGAAGAACTGACGTTAGAAGTTACTGCTCCGTCTTTATATGCTGTGGTTTCGTTCCGGGTCGATGTGCATGCTTGGTTTCTACTCTGGCTTCGGGTCAGTGGGCCGTGTCGTTCTTGTAGCTCAGTGGGTGGTGATATTTTCTTTTTGTCTGTCACGGACTTGTTATTTGTCCGGCCAGCAAGTGCTGGTCTCCATGTTCTTGGAAGTCTTTGAGCATCATCCCGTTTGTTCATATTTTGTGGCTGCTTTTCTATTTCAATAGCTTCCCGTATTATCCGTGTCGAGAAGTGTGGTATGTTAGCTATGGTTTTCGTGTTCTCAAAATCTATGTTGTGCCCCGTGTCTAATATGTGCTTCACTAGAGATGATGATGTATCCTTTTGTTTCACTGCTCTTATGTGTTCTTTCTTTCGGATATCAATTCTTCTGTTAGACTGCCCAATGTACTTGCTGTCACAGTCTTTGCATGGAATTTCATACACACCTTGTTCCTCTAAGGGAATTTTACTTTTCGGATTCCTCAATAGCGCTTCTATCTTCAGGTGTGGTTTAAATACCGTGTCGATATTTTCCTTGCGCAAGATTCGACTAATTTTGTCCGTAGTTCCCTTGACATACGGCAAGAAAGCTGTTGCTATAGGCTTCCTGTCTGCATCTTCAGTTTTTTTCCGTCTTGGTTTAGTTGCTCTTTGTATTTCTCGTTTGGTGTAGCCATTTGCTTCTAATGCCTGGTGTATATTCTTCATTTCTTCGGCCTTGTTGGTGTCGTCTGCAATCCTTTCCGATCTTGTAATGAGCGTCTTTATCACCGAGTGGAGTTGTCCTGGATGGTGGTGTGATTCGGCGTTGAGATATCGGTTGGTGTGGGTCTTCTTTCGGTACACAGTATGGCTCAGGCGATGGTCTTCTGTCTTCGTAAGTAGGACGTCTAGGAACGGCAGCTGATTGTATTCCTCCACATCCATTGTGAATTTAATTTGGTCGTGTTGTTCATTTAGATGGTTGAGGAAAGTAGCTAGTTCTGTTTTTCCGTGTGACCATATTACGAAAGTATCGTCAACATATCTTAGCCATAGATCAGGTTTGAGTTTCGCAGTGTGCAATGCTGTGGTTTCCAGGTGATCCATGAATAAATTTGCAATTACTGGTGACAGCGGTGATCCCATTGGTGCTCCTTCCATCTGTTTGTACCGTTGGTCTTCGTACATGAAATAAGTATTCTTCAAACAGTGTTCTGCTAAATCCATTATATGTTTAGCTGGTTTGTGCGTCTGTTTGATTATCTCTATGGCTTCTTTGACCGGTATTTGAGTAAAGAGTGACACGACGTCAAAACTTACTAACAGTTGGTCTGGCCGTACTACCTGGTTCTTCAACAGTTCAATCAAATGATCTGCATTTTTTTACATATGACTTTGATTGTTCAGCGTACGGTTGGAGTACGGGGAGGAGATTTTTCACCAATCGAGGACGTTCGAGAAGTTACGAACAAAGAAGGAACGATCATTGTGCAACTTATCATTTCTAAAAAGATGTCGAGATGGAAATATTATTCCTAAGTGCATGGCACTCTCACACCACAGCAAGACACCGACTACGACGAGGATTTTACGAAGAGCCAGTTCGGCATTAGTGCGAGAAGCAATACATAGAACAAGACACCAACTGGATGACATCAGCACAAATTTACTCAAGTTACGCTTGAACCTCAGCAACACCATCCATCCTTTCCTGTGGCTGAAAATCGACAACTTGGCAGAATTTCGTGCAGAAACCGAATATCGTCTATCAACAGAAAAACACAAGAATAAATTCGACAAATTAAAAGAAGACCAGAAACCAATAGTGAATATTCGTGAAAACACTACTGTGAAAACGAAAGTGGTGTACAACCTCTCGGATCTCCGGCTGGATGAAGTTTCCACGAACATTTTAGCCAAAGGTTTCAATTTTGCGGTAGCGCCACATCAGATTCCGGTGGAAGAGATTATTAGCAATGTGGAAGCAGCCTCACAAAAACTGAGCAAGGACACAGCTGAGATAATTCGTCAAGAGGTATCACGAGTCCTACGGTACAGCACACCTCCAAAAAGAAACATCACAAGAGAGGAATATCTTGCCTTAAAAAGTCTACGAGGAAACAAAGACATCATCATTCTTCGGGCTGACAAAGGCAACGCTACGGTCGTCATGAATACCGACGAATACAAGAAGAATATGAAGACAATATTAGAAGATCCTGCATATAAACCGACACCAACAGATCCTACAACATATTTAGAGAAGACCACCAAGGACAAAATTGCAGCATCACCAATCGACCCAGAGACGAAGAAGCTACTTATACCAAGAGAAAAAGCATCAAGATGCCCGAAACTATACGGACTACCCAAAATCCACAAACAGGATGTACCATTACGGCCAATTGTGAGTTCCAAAGGATCACCAACTCAACCACTAGCAAGATATCTTGCAAAACAACTCCAACCGTACGCTGAACAATCAAAGTCATATGTAAAAAATGCAGATCATTTGATTGAACTGTTGAAGAACCAGGTAGTACGGCCAGACCAACTGTTAGTAAGTTTTGACGTCGTGTCACTCTTTACTCAAATACCGGTCAAAGAAGCCATAGAGATAATCAAACAGACGCACAAACCAGCTAAACATATAATGGATTTAGCAGAACACTGTTTGAAGAATACTTATTTCATGTACGAAGACCAACGGTACAAACAGATGGAAGGAGCACCAATGGGATCACCGCTGTCACCAGTAATTGCAAATTTATTCATGGATCACCTGGAAACCACAGCATTGCACACTGCGAAACTCAAACCTGATCTATGGCTAAGATATGTTGACGATACTTTCGTAATATGGTCACACGGAAGAACAGAACTAGCTACTTTCCTCAACCATCTAAATGAACAACACGACCAAATTAAATTCACAATGGATGTGGAGGAATACAATCAGCTGCTGTTCCTAGACGTCCTACTTACGAAGACAGAAGACCATCGCCTGAGCCATACTGTGTACCGAAAGAAGACCCACACCAACCGATATCTCAACGCCGAATCACACCACCATCCAGGACAACTCCACTCGGTGATAAAGACGCTCATTACAAGATCGGAAAGGATTGCAGACGACACCAACAAGGCCGAAGAAATGAAGAATATACACCAGGCATTAGAAGCAAATGGCTACACCAAACGAGAAATACAAAGAGCAACTAAACCAAGACGGAAAAAAAACTGAAGATGCAGACAGGAAGCCTATAGCAACAGCTTTCTTGCCGTATGTCAAGGGAACTACGGACAAAATTAGTCGAATCTTGCGCAAGGAAAATATCGACACGGTATTTAAACCACACCTGAAGATAGAAGCGCTATTGAGGAATCCGAAAAGTAAAATTCCCTTAGAGGAACAAGGTGTGTATGAAATTCCATGCAAAGACTGTGACAGCAAGTACATTGGGCAGTCTAACAGAAGAATTGATATCCGAAAGAAAGAACACATAAGAGCAGTGAAACAAAAGGATACATCATCATCTCTAGTGAAGCACATATTAGACACGGGCACAACATAGATTTTGAGAACACGAAAACCATAGCTAACATACCACACTTCTCGACACGGATAATACGGGAAGCTATTGAAATAGAAAAGCAGCCACAAAATATGAACAAACGGGATGATGCTCAAAGACTTCCAAGAACATGGAGACCAGCACTTGCTGGCCGGACAAATAACAAGTCCGTGACAGACAAAAAGAAAATATCACCACCCACTGAGCTACAAGAACGACACGGCCCACTGACCCGAAGCCAGAGTAGAAACCAAGCATGCACATCGACCCGGAACGAAACCACAGCATATAAAGACGGAGCAGTAACTTCTAACGTCAGTTCTTCTAGATCGCTTAGACCGAGAAGACCAACCTGAAGATGGCAATTGTGACATTGCCGAAACGTCGGAACAACCCTTACAGGGATAATTCTACAACGCGGTTCATTACCCGAGAAAAAAGCAGAACATATATATATATATATATATATATATATATATATATGTTTTGACTTGTGCAATACATTTAATGTCAAAGAACTAATAAAGTTTGATTTGATTTGATTTGATTTGATTCGATATACATCGGCTTACTGTTGGTTAGCTTTCTGTTGTTGAATAGCCATGACCAATGTCAAGTTGATAACTGCCTTGGCCAAAAAAATGTAGTGCCGTGAAAATTCTGAGGTGAATCGGTATTCTTGTTAATCTTTGCGACTGTTCCATCAACGGGGAAAGAGTATCAATTAATCGTTTAATCGTTGAGCACACTGTTCGTCCAGTCAGAATAATTTCAGAAATATTGCGTTGGGAAGTGTGAAAGGATTGCTTGCATCTCTTAATTCTTTTTGAAGTATTCTAACCTCCCTTCTGAAATATAAATACAAAATGAATTTATAACTCAAAAATATGTATATAAACTTACTGTTGTCGTCCGTTTTCAGCTTGGTCAGCTATTATTAAGTGAATTAGTCCGTCGAAAGCCATACTGTCAATTCTAACATGTACTTGAAGACTAGCCGCTAAAATTTATGAATTAACGGTTCCATTTAAAGGTAGCGCTAAAAATTTAACGTGTCGGCCATGTTACAGAATGCCAATATTATATTAACCTACCGCTAAAATTTAGCACCCGTTAAAATTTAACGCTTCGCTTACAGAATAGACACTAACATAGGCAATAGTCATTACTGCTGGATCAAAAATTTATCACGGCTTGTCAATTCGCAAGCGTCCCATAATGGACACGAAAGATTTATTTGAGACGGGTCTTTGGTGTATTTTACGTCAGAACATAAGTTGATACGTCACCAAAGCGACGATTGTACTAAAGTAAAGGCCAGTGTACCGACCACTGATTTAAAAATTAATAAATAGGGAAACGTCGAGAAGGCAAACATTTTGCAATTTGAAAATTTCGGAAAACAAATGAAATTACCTTTCGTAATTTATGCCGATTTTGAGGCACTGTTAAAGCCTGTAAACAGGGAAGAAAGAGTACGCAACAAAAATGTGTCATATACTGAGAAATGTTTTGAACATGAGCCATACGCATTCGCATATTTTATTAAATGCACATACGATGATGCCCTTTCAAAATTTCAAATTTATCGTGCACGAAACGCAGCAAACGAATTTATAACGAAATTGGAAAACGATGTGACAGAAATATATAAAAAGCATTTAAGTAGAACCAAGGAAATGATTTCGTTGGATTTTTTGGAACAATTTCTACACGATGCTACGTTGGTGTGTCATATTTGTGATAAAAGAATCACCGAGAAAAATCAGAAAGTATACGATCATGACCATCTAACGGGAGCATATCGTGGTGCAGCCCATTTAATCTGCAACGTAAATTACCAAATACCCAAGTTTATACCTATATTTTTTCACAACTTGTCGAATTATGATACTCACATGTTCGTGAAAAACATTGCATTGAATGAAGAAGAAGTTGACGTCATAGCGCAAAATAAAGAAAAGTATATAACGTTCTCCAAAAAGATGCACGTAGGGGAAACCACAAATGCAAAAGGGAAACAACGCAAAGTGTTTATGAAATTTCGATTTGTTGATTCATTCCGCCGATTTATGGCATGTTCCCTACAAAAGTTAGGATCTTTTTTGGAAGACGATCAATGTCTCGAAATTAAGAAGCAATTCGATGATCCAACAAAATGTATGCTTATGCATCAAAAGGGAGTATTTCCGTGTTCGTACTTAGATTCTTTCGAGAAGCTAAAGTATCCAATGCTGGCGGAGCATAAACACTTTTTCCATGCGGTAACCGCCAAAAATATGTCCGAAGATGATTACGCTCGCGCCAGAAGGGTGTGGGATACTTTCAGTTGTCAAACGTTGGGAGACTATGCAGATGTGTATCTAAAATCAGATGTTCTCTTGTTTGCGGCTATTTTTGAGAATTTTAGGGAGATATGTACAGTACCGGCCGAAAGTCTGTCAAGTTTGTGTTTTTTCGTTATAACTTTTTTTCTAGTGGACCGATCTACACAAATTTTTTACCAGCTATTTTTGAAAAAGTTTGAAATATAATGTCGGTATCACTTGCTCAAGAACATCTTTTCAATGGTAATTAAATAACACTTTTATTATATCTCTTAAAAGAGCGTTTTTCATTAAATGACAAGAAACAAATAATACTATATGATAATAATCTGTAATACTCTGACAAACTATATCAAAATCTTCAACATGCTCAACAATAAATCATACAATCATTTAATACTTGGTTGCGAACCCTTTGGCTGTAATGACAGCTTGACAACGACGAGGCATTGAGTCCAACAGATTGTCGATGACGCCGATGTCAATCTTCGCCCATTCCGCCTCCAATTGACGATATTTCTCATTTGCATTCGATGCTGTAGTACCCACAAGACGTCTCTCTAACTCCTCCCATAAGTGCTCGATGATGTTGAGGTCAGGGCTCTGACTAGGCCACGGAAGAAGCGGAACGCGACGACGACGGAACCAATCCTTGACATGATTGGAGGTATGTTTAGGATCATTATCCTGTTGGAAAACATACCTCCTTCCAAATGTCGCTCTGGCATAAGGGTAGAAAGTCTTCTCTAATATATCCTCATACAGAAAGCGGTCCATGTTGCCCACGATGCGACGGAGAGGGCCTACACCCTTGCTGGAGATGCACCCCCATACCATCACTGACCCACCACCGTGCTTTACGGTTGGCAGTTGGTACTGGGGGTCGAATCACTTGTTGATTGGCCTTCTAATCCATTTAATCCCATTGGAACCGAAGAGTTCGTACTTACTCTCGTCGCTCCAGACGATTTTCTGCCATTGCGACTTGGTCCAGTGAAGATTAGCTTTCGCCCATTCCACTCTCGCCTTCCTGTTCTTTGCAGAAATCGATGGCTTCTTCGCCGGTCTTCTCCCATACAATCCTCCTTCATTCAACCGCTTTCTGACAGTACGAACGGATGGTGCTTTGTCTCCTGGTTGGAATAATTCACGAACAATGTCCCCTGCTGTAAGGCGGGGATTTGAGCGGGATTTGCGGACGGTGTCCCTATCCGTTAGATGAGAGGTCACACGCGGTCTTCCCTTGATGAATTTCTTCACAAAACCTCCCTGGACCTTCCATCTTCTCAAAAATTTACAAACTCCAGATTCAGTCATCGAGAACTGCTTCGCAAGTTCGACAAGTGTCCTTCCTTGTTGACGACCTACAACAATGGCTCTCTGAGTGCGTTCATCGAGGTTGTGAGTGCCACGTCGATTACCCATTGTCTAAAAAGTAAATAATACACTTCGAAGGTTGAAATAAAAACAAAAAATTCAACGAAAAAAAAATAAAATATTAGTCATCAAAAAATCAAAGTCGCATTTTAGCATATTTTTGAAGTTTAGTAAAAGTCGACTTTTACTAAATAAATTATTATAGTGTGCATGTGCACACTATAATAATTAAACTTCGGACAGCACTTTCGAACGTGGTCCTGTAGAAGTATTGCAAGTTTCATGCAGATATCTCTACTAGAAAAAAACTTATGACCAAAAAACACAAACTTGACAGACTTTCGGCCGGTACTGTATCGAGTTCTATAAATTAGACCCGCGCCACTACTTTAGTGCGCCTGGCTTTGGTTGGGACGCTCTATTGCGAATGACGCGTGTCAAACTGGAGCTGTTGACAGATATTGATATGCTACATTTTTTCAAGAAGGGAATTAGAGGCGGACTTAGTATGTGCTCGAAGCGATCAGCTGTAGCAAATAATAAATTTCTCGAAGACTATGATGATGAAAAACCATCGAAATACATTTTATATTTAGATACTACCAATCTATACGGCTATGCGATGCGATATAAATTGCCAACTGGTGACTTCATGTGGCTAACGGAAGCTGAAATAAATGCTATAGATATGGACAATATAGATGATAAAGAAATTGGATATGTATTTGAGGTGGATCTCGAATATCCTGAAAATGTGCACGACGAGCACAATGATTTACCGTTCTGTCCCGAAAGTACATGTGTCGGTAATTCAAAACAATCAAAATTAATAGCAAATTTAAATGACAAATTATATAATTCATTATGCAAATTTAAAACAATGCCTACAAAATGGTTTGCGGGTTAAGAAAATACATAGAGCTTTAAAATTTAGACATTCAGAGTGGATGAAAGAATATGTAGATTTTAATTCGGCAAAACGTCAAAATGCTCAGAACGAGTTCGAAAAAAACCATTATAAAGCGATGAATAATATAGTCTTCGGGAAAACAATGTCGAAAATAGGGTCGAAATTAGATTGGTAACACATTGGGAAAGTCGTTTTAGAAGGCCTGGTGTGGAAGCGTTAATAGCCAAACCGATCTTTTGCGAGAATCTGGCAGCTATTGAAATGAAAGTCGTGGAAGTAAAATATACAAAGCCACTATACGTTGGATTTTGCGTGTTAGAATGATCAAAAATAGTAATTTATGATTTATAAATTTTTAAAAAAGAAGTACGGGCCGAACATGTCCCTGTTATACACTGACACCGATTCCTTAATTTTGGAAATTTGCACCGATAAGGTATACGAGGATATAAAAGAAAACATCGACATGTTCGATACTTCAAATTATACCGTTCCGAATGTGCACAACATCCCTCGGGGATATCCGTCGTCGGAAAAATGAAAGACGAATATCCGGACACTATACTAACATCTTTTTTATGGAACTGGAGCCAAGGCGTATTGTGTGACATCGCTAAATGGAACGACCAAGAAAGCTAAAGGCGTCAAACGATATGTTATTGAGAAAGATTTAAGCGTAACGGATTACATACGAGTGGTTGAAGTTGATGGGTTGGTATTTAAACAAATGTATGTGTTTCGATCTTCCTTTCACACACTGTACACCGAATTGAAAAACAGGGTGGCCCTATCAGCGAAGGATGACAAACGATTCATAATGAATGACGGTTGTCATACGTTGGCGTGGGGTCATAAGACGATCGCTGATGTACGTCAAGAAGAACGGCTGGATAATTTACTACAACTGTTCCAAGCAGTGGCTGAAGATGTATAAAGAGTGTTATGTCATAACAAATTTTATACTTATTGTATTGGATTTAATAGTTCTTGAAAATGTTGTAACACGTAATTGTTAACATTAATGGTAATTCATTTAAGATAAGAAGTATGTAATTGTTGCAAATATCACAGTTTACGATTTTTAGCAGAACACTGTATTGTTACACGGGGGTGACAACGGATTTGAAAATGTTTATATTTTTGTGGGGAAATTTGGTATTATTTATAAATAAAAACACACACACACGATTCATTGTTTATTATGGGCATCGTAAATAAGGAAGTGCGATTCAGTTTATATTAATATCTACACTATCTAATTAATTAATTACAATAAATATATTTTAACTAAAATATGAAAGGGGAGAATGTGAAGAAATGTTTGTTTATGTTATCGCGTCTATCGAGTTTCAGGAATGTTGAGGGTTCTACGCGACGGTGGTACACCGATGACTCACGCGGGTGACAAGGTTGTATCCCTTGGGAACAAAGGAGATCGCGCACATTAACTTTGTCGCGGTTGTAATTAGATAAGTCGCGTGGCGATGGTTTAAACAAAACGTCACTTATAATACCGTCACTTAGTTACTTGCGTTACTTAAGTTTACTGTAAGTTTATTTAATCTAAGTCACGAGGCCCCGGTCGGGCCTCGATCGAAACTCTCGATACCGTGACGAGACTGCCCCGATACTGAATAGACTAATATTTTTGGGGTGCGTCTTGACTTATAAGCAGGAACGGGGGTGACCGAGACGCGGCCGTACCAAAAAAAGTTGATTGCGGTAACAGTATCACTACACACAAATGTATAGCTTATGTAACTATTATCATTGTACATGGTTATGAAATAAAAAAATGTTTATAAGGATAAAAGTATGTTTATTGACGTTAATCAAATATCACAATACGTTGTTTTTATGAAGCCATTGTTATGTAAGTTCGAGGGTATGTATTTTGAACGATCGCGATGGTAAATATTTCATTGGACCAATTGGGTGTGTAGTTCTTCGTAAAAGCGTGACGATGTTTACTAATTCGAACGTGTTGTCCTATTGCGAATTTGGGCATGGCGGGATCGACAATTTTAAGTGAAGTGAACATTGTTTTCAAAAGAGCTGAAAGGTTTCGTCGGTTCACAGAAATTGGTTTCATACGTATTGTCCTATGCACAGTATTATTGTAATTATCAGTGTAGGTAGTAACTCCAACCATTGATAATTCCCCTGCATGCTGAATTCCTTCCACATTTTCTCCTTAAAAGTTCTGTTGAACCGTTCGATAATAGAACTTTTTAACGTGGAATAAGTACTGTAGTGATTAATGCCGTATTGTAACATCACTTTTTTAAAGTCGGTATTGTAAAATTCTTTACCATGATCCGTTTGCAAATTTTTAGGTGTATTGTGTATCTTATCCAACAAAATTTTCTTGATCGCCTTCGTCACCTCTTTACCAGTTTTGTTTTTGAGAGGAACTGCCCACGCGTATTTAGAGAAAGCGTTAATGACTGTGAGAATGTACTTGTTGTTGTCATTCTCGTTAGCGTATGAAATCATTTCTACAAGATCTGCTTGGAACAAATCATTTAACCCTTTAATTATTACTCTTCGCCTCCTGAAATATCTCCTGGCAGGAGCATGAAGTTCATTGACAACGTCCCGCTTAACATTTTTCATCACAGGTATTCTAGTAACAATTCAACAATTATTATTTTTGGATACTTATTCTTACATCGAATGATGTGACCTCGTGTCAGTATATTCCCCGTGACTGTCTTCAGTTGTCTGGACTTTACAAACATTTGAACATTATCCGTCATTCTCATCTCATCTTTTATTCGACCTTCGTAGAAGTAGTTCCAGTATTCACTTGTTCACTTGTATCCACACCTAATATTCATATTCTTTAATAGCACCAGGCACCACAAGCTTTTCTAAAACTCCACCGACATGTGTAGGGTTAGGCCAATATCTCGCCCAATGCACCACCGGTTTCTTATTTTGCAAAATCGGATTAACAATTTCTGTGAATTTTGTATTTTCGTAGTCCTCAGCTATTTCATTTTCATTTCATCATCTGCATGCGTTCGTCTTAAAATTTCCCTATAATCGTGCATGTCTTGAAGTGAAAATTTGCTTGGTGCTTGTTTGAATAGGAGTTCATACAAGCCCAGGGATCCATCGTAGGTGAATCCACCAATTATTATTTTCTTACCATCGAATTGGACCGGACTGTCCCCCATGTATAATCCGTTTGTGGTCGCACGAATGCCGTCCTGTTGATCATATGCATCTTCAAAATCCATCGTTAATCCTGTCAAATTGCGCCAAAGCATCGCGAATTACGGTGGCATCCAGCTGCTTTTCCATTGCCAGCTTAACCTCCTCTGGACTCACACAAGCGTTAGTATCTAACAAGGTTGTATGGCTAGGTTCCGCGACATGCGAATCGTGTTGACCGGCTAGACCCCGTCCCGCAGGAATGAGACTGGGCGCACTGTACTTCTTTGGGCTGGAAGTTCGACGACGCTTGAATCTTTTAAGTTTCGGCGAACGTTTATCATCTATATGCTCAGACGTGTTTGCTTCATCGGGAACATTGTCCATGTCGTAGAATGTAGAAGAAACGATTTTTGAGTACTCTTTCTGATCGGGTTTCGGATGAACAGATGACAATATCACCCTTTAACGGACGAATCTTCCGTTGCACGTCCGCGCATTATTCATAATGAGTCACCACGTTGGTGGATCGAACGACACTGTTAAGACAACGACAACGTTAAGGTAACGCAAATCAGCAGATGCAGTTAATAGTGATAACATGACATTGGTTTTTCCCGACCCAGATGCACTTACTATCAAACAACGCTTAGAATTCCCTCCGAATAGTGCACTATGACTTTTGAAAGATGTATCATCCTTACCGTACGCAACGTTTTGAATTTGCAAGGATATAGGTTGTGTGATAATTGTGAGGTCTTCCATTACGTTACCCAAAGATGGATATTGTCAATATGGTGGGTTAAAAACAACTGAAGTTGACGAATGACATCTTTATTATTTATCTACATATATTTACACATTGCACGTTTACACATCGCACGTTCCCATCATGAAACGACAAACAAACGCACGATATTATATTATAGGTCGGCTTCAAAACATTCGATGTAAAGTCAACACCATTACACGAATAACGTATATATATAACAAGTTGTAACATATGCAGTTGAAAGTACAACTACTGTACATATATTTCGAACTCTTTCGCGAACATAAGGCTAGTGTACATATGTAGTAAAATATGTGTATTCGACCTTCTCGTCAAAAACATGAAACGTCAACATTTATACGTCTGGTTTGGCACAATCTTACACGTAATTACTATGCTACAATCAATAATATAAATATATGTATAATTAATCTATAATCAATGATATAAACAGATATGTACAACTTAATCTAGAACTTAAAATTTAACCGATGGGGTAAAATGAAAGTAATAGGTAAAGAGAAGATGAATATACCGTGTAAGTTTCTGTGGGAACACACTAACTCATAATGACTACAAATCCTAAATATTGCACTGCCTCATTCATTTACATCATGTCTGAAGTGGTTGCGTCAAACACTTCCCTTTCATCCAGAACATGCACTGTAAATAAAGCTCTGCGTACACACATGGCACACCAGCGACATTTGTTTAAAACAATGGTGAGTAGTTTCCGTATCTGATGGTTCTCGCGGTGTGCGACGATGCGTGTCCGCTGACATTCAAATACATTCCCAGGCTTTCGCAGTGCAATATGTAGGTGTCGATTACATCTGTCCATCATCCCAAATAATTGGGCAGCCGCATTTCTCAATCTGCCTCCAGTAGTCGTCCGTCCACCGGTGACTAACTCTAGTAGGAGTGCGATCGGTAGCACGCACACTAGCTTTAACACATAACGCTTATTAGCGATGGTGGAATTAATAACTCCTAGCGACAGACTTCTCAGATTTTCCACTGAAACAAAAAAAATGAACATGAAACGACAGCGTGACAACTAAAGGATAAACTTTGCCAGAAGCTAAGACAAGTTTGAAAGAATCGCCTCCACCTCAGCAATCTTAGCAGTTAAAGCCTTAGTTGAAGCTGGATTCTCTACCGAGCGACATAGTCAGCTTTCAACGTCAAAGATGTGTTAGCGTTGAGCGGTGAATGTCAACGTTCACGGTCTTAGATTCACCCCTCGACGTGCAAGGTCCGACCACAGTGGACGTCGAGAGGGTACGCCCATCAACGTTGACGTTTTGGGGGTCACGAACAACGTGTAACCTTGAAGGGGTACCAACATGTGCGTTAATGTTGGTGGATGGAGTCCCAGTCGTGGAAGGCTTGAAAACCTTCGACGTCGAGGGAGCACACACGTCAACTTTAACGCTGTTTGGTGGTACTCTCGGTGTTACATGTTGTACAAAGGGTGACATTGTCGGAGGTTTCCCAACGTTAAGGTGTACCTTTGATGTACAATTACGAACAAAAATAATGTCCCTGTAGTAAACCAAGCGAACAGTTCGATCTATCTCCTTTAAAAACCAGGTACCGGTCATAAAATGCAAATATGTATTACGGTCGCATCTACCCGGGATTTGGCATTGCGTTTAACAAACTACTTAGATTTTCTTTAATGAAAAACCGTAAATATGTGTTTGTATTAAAAATGTGCTTTGATTTATTTATTATTTTTGAAATCATTTCATCTATTACATAAATACAAATATAGTTACATATGATAATTCCGTGAAACCTTTCAGATGTTAGGTAAATTTACTCACCATGGAAATATACAAAATATATGTCTCGCACACTTTTTTAATTAATTTCATTTGTCCTTTTGTGAACAATGATAAAAGTATTTCGATCACCTAGTACGGTGATTTAAGTGGTTTAAGCTGTAGCCAATTAGTACATTGGCTATAGTTTAAAATGTTGCTGTTCTTAAGCATACAGTGATTCACATCAAAGTAAAACATGAACGTAAATTGCACATTAGTTTGCATTTAAAATATATCTTGTACTCCTAATATTTGTTTTTCTGATTGGATAATGTCATCACTTTGCATTCGTATATAACATAGATACTGAATATAGTTTTTTCTTGTCGTAAAATCACGATGTTTCTTAGATAAAGAATATTCTTCACAATAACGACGGTAGGAAATCGGGGTTGATCAGTATACACACTTACCTAGATCAAAATATAAAAGCCAGTTACTTGTTATGAAATACGAATTTGAGAGATTGAAAAAACGTTAACATTCTGTTGAGAGTCACATACTATATTAATAAATACTAATTAGATATTCCTTTAATGAAGATTTCTAATAAACGCAAATAGGATCAGTTTTTGTTTAAAACTACTTCTTCCAATTATTAACTTCTCCTTCTTCTGATATCATTCCAACAGTTAAAAAAATCGTAATTGGATATTCAAAATATAGAAATATGTATATTTTAAATATTCCTTTGAATTATTTATTTATTCTAATTTCATATATCGCAAGTAAGTTTAATTATATTATTAAGTTATTCTTCATTGTAATACAATATACACATAACAAACCGTACGGAAGTACACAAATTGAATAAAATCTTAAATAGTTTACATATTGTTCACTTGGCGCCTAATTATGAATAATAAAACGATGCATTTTCTATATACACGGGAACTTTACAGTATTCGTACAATATTTAATTCCTAATAATTAAACTTTGTCCAATGGATATTTTTATTGGAAATGTTTGACAAGATTTCTAAAAATGTATCTGAAATATATCTCAGAAGTACACACGTAGAAAATCTACTCTTGATGTGTTCGGATAGAGCGACAAAAAGCAACTCAATGCAATATTAAGCGCCTGAGTTATAAAACATTAGGTTCCGAAATGATTTAGAACGACATTGCGTGGTGTGGAATCGAGCGCTGCTGCACATAAAAATGCATTTTTTTTATTAAACCGTGACATATATTTTTCTCAAAACATAATATTATCGGCAACATATACAAAACAGGAAACTTAAATGTAGATTCTAGGTCTAAAAACTAAACATTGATTAATATTTTGTATAATAGCCATTGCTTCCAATGCATACGGTTAGGCGATTTCTCATTGATCGAACGGTGTTGCTGCAAAATGCTGTGCCTCGGAGTCTCTCCCATACCGTGATAACATGATTTGTCAGCTGTTCTATTGTTCTTTCCCTGACACCGAATCCAGGCACATCCTCCCAAGACCTCACCATTGCCGCCCACATTTGCTCTATGGGGTTCAAATCCGGAGATTTTGCCTGTCAATCCAACAATTCGATATCGTTTTGTCATCGAACCAATTCCTAACTGCTGCCGATGTATGTATCGGACAGTTGTCCTGTACAAAAGTGATCACCTCCATTTCATCTTCTGGGTAGACAATTCTCACTGAAGGGATCACAATATCTTCAAGTATTTCAATGTATCGCTGAGAATTGAAACGTGGGGGCGAAACAGGTATTATTTCACCGGGGTCGGCCGCTGATATCCACCCCCAAAATCCGGCCGTTATGCGACCGCTTGTTGCATTTGGCCTTACATGTTCCCGCATATATTGGGTGTTGTTCTTTCGCCATAACACTACAGGAGAATCTTGCGAAGATGAAAAAGTTTTTTCATCCGTAAAAATCGCACACTGCCTATCCCTGTCGATATTCGCTTCGCAAAAGCGAACCCTAGCTGCAGCATGTGCCTCGGACAATTCAATTTTCCGGGCAGGCTGTCTGGCATAGTACCCACTTTCTCGCAGGCGTCTCCTTACTGTCATTGTGGAGTAATTCAAATTTAATTCCTCCCTGATTCTGACACTTGTAATGAATGGGCGCCCTCACGATGGCACCATCTTCAAGTGGTGTCGTTATGCGGCGGACACTGGTTCTGATGGTCTCCAAAGGCCGATCACAAACGTTTTGTCCCCGTTGCACGCAACGACGAACTTGTTTTACCTGTACATTATTAATCTTTGTAACATTTGCATATTCGTTCAGCGTAAAACAATCATTGTCAAGTAAATAACTACATATTCGTTCACTGCAGGGTAACACAACACTGTTTTGCAGTGTAGAATTTTTACTTAGTAATAAATATTTATTATTTGTGCACTAACCAGAAGCAAACTAAGAATCATTAACGAAATAGGCGGTGGTCAATATTTCAAGATATTTACTTAACGAATTCAATGTGGGAATATCATCTACGACGATTTGCTCCTGTCCAGCGAAACACTTATAAACGAAAAAGTTTCCAGCAGTAAGCAAAAATGTTTTAAATCACAATCTTGAGTTGGTTTTTATAATGTGGAATATTTTCCATTTTAAAAACAAGCCGAATGAATTTGTTTTCAACAAACCATCTACTGGTTAGAAAAGGTACGCGCGCCAATACCAATACCAATAAGATAATTGTATTTGAAAGAAAACGAGTAATTGTAATAAAATGGGGTGAAAGCAATTAAAACAAGTAGTGAGTACACTATATTCTATGTAGACTAATATTTTGACATGAATAGTTTATTGGCATAAAGTACTCACACTTAAACCAACTACTTCAGCAATCTCTTGCTAAGGCATACCCGCGGCCGCCAATCCACAAATATAACCCGTCTGTTCCATTGTAGATTCGCGCTGACCTAATCTCCTCCCCATTGTCAAAGTAAGCTGAGTGAACACTGCAAAATAAACTATGCACTGACTAATCGATTAAATATTCACACCTGAATAAATGTATCAAAACTGTACACTAACCTTAAATGTATTTACAAGAATTTAACGTTCGAAATCAAAAACTGTCACGTTGAAGCAGATGAATTATTTAAGGAGTACTATTTGTAGGTTTAAACTTGGATGCATCTAGAACAAGACTAAAGCAATGCTAATATTGTTTAGCTTAACTAACCATCTCCACCATTTTTCTGTACTCGTTACGAAAAACCCACAAATGTTATTAAAAGATTAGGACAATGGACATAAAATTCTTGGAACTGTTCTTAAAAACACCGACATAAAAATGCTTCAAAATGATTTTTGCACTAAAAGCGCGCTCCCATGTCACTTGCAATCAAATGATATTAGTGTTACTATATCGTTTTTATACACTGCATTCATATGGAGCGTATAAAAATTACTATATTCTAGTTTTCAATGCCAGCTGGAGATTAATTGCTTAATGGGATATGGGAGTTTTTCTTTTAGTGCGAAAATTAATAATTGTTTCCCTAATCCTTATTCACATGCGACAGCTCAAACGTAATCTCATTTTGCGGCATTTTCAGGTCGGTATCTTTAAGAACAGTTCCAAGAATTTTATGTTCATTGTCCTAATCTTTTAATAACATTTGTGGGTTTTTCGTAATGACATTTAATATACATCTTTAAATGTTATATAACACTTAAAAGTGTATCTCTACAAAAATGTATTTGTAAGATTTCATATATTAGTAAGGATTTGTTGTAAATCAACATAGCATCGAAATATTTGTATTTGCATAATTGATTCAATGCTTTCGGAAATAATAAATATTTTTAAATGCAGACTAATATATATTTACGTTTATAGAAATATCTAAATTGTTATTTTTAATGCGATCGCAGTTGGGGTAGTAGCGTATTTGCATTTTATGATGTCTGTTCTTTAAACGGGATAGTTCGAACTGTTCGCTTATTTTATTACAGGGACATCTTCTCTGATCGTAATTGTACATACAAAAAAAAATATTTAAATGAAATTAAGGAACAGAAAATTATATTTGTTCCCATAAACTTGAGCGTACATACAAAATTATTATTTAAATGAAATTGAGGAACACAAAATTACTACCAATATAAATTAATCGATATAAAATTGTTTTTGAAATTAACGAAAGTTCATATTCACCAGTGTTGGACCGAACGTAGTCTTCGCCATTGCCACATGGCCGGACGGAGAACGATTTGCGATTTCTTACTTCACAAAAAATCCAGGACGAAGATACGGACAGCCACGAGACTTGCAACACCCGGAAATAAATAATAAAACATCAAATAATACCAAAATACGGCCAGCATCCAAACTTCGAATAAACGAAAAATACCAAAATACGGCCAACTTGAATAACGGCGTGCGACTTTCTTGCGGTGGACGTCGATCGTAGATCCGGAGAAATTTCCGATCGGATCCTCGCTTTTCAATAACAAAATGCTAACAATCAGCCAACACTCGAGGAATCCAATTATCCTGCACAACCCAAGATCCGCCTACAGCGAAATCGATCACACACAACACGTGGTCACAATTTTTGGAGGGAATGTACAACTTGCGATCTCCACGCACTACCGCTAAGTGACCGGATATTCTTATTAGAATTTGCCTGACATGCGTAAAACTTTGACTAGCGAAAAAGATCTTTAATGACATGGTAATGACAATAAACGCTACTTAAGATTGTTAGGTTGAAATGACATAAACCAGATAAGTGTTAAATTAAAAGGAAATGAATAATAAAGAACGGTACCCATTTGCTCCTTTTTTAAATTTAGTTAAAAGAAAATACCACAGATAATCATAATTACACGAAATGTTGCCAATGATAGCGACGAAAATAACTAACAACGTTACAATCGAACTCAAATGAACTATACTCTATTCCTAATCGTACCTTGGCAAACAATAAACCTAAACTCTACTTTAAAATTGGAAGTTGAAGAATAGGAAATGGAAAATAAAGTTCGTTATTCCAACGAATCAAACAAAATCAAATAAAAATTACGAGGGTCAAAAAAAAACGTAACAACATCCATGTCTGAAGTGGTTGCGTCAAACACTTCCCTTTCATCCAGAACATGCACTGTAAATAAAGCTCTGCGTACACATATAGCACACCAGCGACCTTTGTTTAAAACAATGGTGAGTAGTTTCCGTATTTGATGTTTGTCGCGGTGTGCTACGATGCGTGTCCGCTGACATTTAAATACATTCCCAGGCTTTCGCAGTGCAATATGTAGGTGTCGATTACATCTGCGACATAAATTACCAAATTCACTTTCATAGTAGAAGAAACTTACAAGATAATATGTACCTTCAGGGAAACGTGCCCCGAACGCCCAATCATTTGGGATGCCGTGGAAAATTTTCGCGATCGTGCGATGTGACATTTTCTTACCGAAATTTTCCACAGGCGGTAAGACATCTGTCACCAGTAGGGGTTGCCCATCATCCCAAATAATTGGGCAGCCGCATTTCTCAATCTTCCTCCAGCAGTCGTCCGTCCACCGGTGTACTAACTCTAGTAGGAGTGCGATCGGTAGCACGCCCACTAGCTTTAACACATAACGCTTATTAGCGATGGTGGAATTAAAAACTCCTAGCCACAGACTTCTCAGATTTTCCACTGAAACAAAAAATAAACATGAACCGACAGCGTGACAACTAAAGGAAAAACTTAAAACTTTGTCGGAAGCTAAAACAAGTTTGAAAGAATCGCCTCCACCTCAGCAATCTTAGCAGTTAAGGCCTTAGTCGAAGCTGGATTCTCTACCGAGCGACATAGTTTTTTAAACGTTTGATATTCTGTTAAACAATTTTGTAAAGAAGCTAATTTTTGTTGTAAAGTGTTCCGAATGGTAGCTACAGCATCAGCAATTACGTCAGCGATGCCATCGTCACTATGCCTATCCAAATATTTTAAAAGAGTATTGCTCGGTAGAGGGAGCGGGTCAGCTTTCAACGTCAACGATGTATTAGCGCTCATATTCGCTATTGCCACCGGTGACGTTGAGCGGTGAACGTCAACGTTCACGGTCTTAGATTCACCCCTCGACGTGCAAGGTCCTACCACAGTGGACGTCGAGAGGGTATGCCCATCAACGTTGACGTTTTGAGGGTCACGAACAACGTGTAACCTCGAAGGGGCACCAACATGTGCGTTAATGTTGGTGGATGGAGTCCCAGACGTGGAAGGTTTGAAAACCTTCGACGTCGAGGGAGCACACACGTCAACTTTAACGCTGTTTGGTGGTACCCTCGATGTTACATGTTGTACAAAGGGTGACATTGTCGCAGGTTTCCCAACGTTAAGGTGTACCTTTGATGTACATCTTGACGTGGATGGCGGAAGAGCTGGGTAAGGTGTGTGAAGCGTTTCATTTCGCGGTGTCGTTAGTAAAGCCCGTGAAAGTTTGCAAGAAGAGAGTGGTGCGGGTTTAATACAAACGTTAGATAAAATTTTGACTTTTTCCTTAGCTGCCACGACAGTTTGCGTATCACTACTCTGCGAAGCGGTCATCATCTCCAAAGAAGTATTGGATTCGCAACGTTGTTCGGTCAATACCTCTTGGGATATGCTGACGGTCTTCTTAAAAACGTACACGGCACCGGACAATTTTCGTTTCGCAGCACGTTGTTGAGAAGACAAAGGCTTGCAGCTTGCGCGGGAGCTCGAACGTAAAGTTGGACTTCGGCGGTCAACACATAAATCAGCTGATGTAGATCATTCAGCCACACCCTGTGGTGATGTACATGTTGACCGCGGAGATGCTTCAATTTTATGTTCGACCTCCTGTTCGTTATTTTTTATTTTGGAAACATCTGGCGCGGGCATATTCGCAAACACAAATTGTTCCAACGCGTCCAAATCGAGGGCGTCGAAATCATCCTCGGCGGTGACATGCCATTCGAACGGTGGGGAGAAGATAGAGGATGATTTCTGCGACATCTTTATCACAAACAATTCATAATGGAATTAGTTAGGTTATTGTGACTCAAAGTTAAACTTACTTTTGCGTTGCTGTAGCTTCAGCAGTGGACGATGGGTGGCGAAACTGGGAAAAAATCTGCGGTCCAACGACTGTTAGCACTAAGTTGCTGCAGAATACTAAAGTCATATTTCACATAATATTCCCAAAGCAATAACTACACTGACACGCAGACAAATTCTCACTCAGATATAAACGCTCTACAATATCTACAAATATAAAGTCACTCATACATACAATTTCTACAATTATATAAACGCACTCATATAAAAGACACAAACGGTCACTTACTACTTACCTTGGTGCTACGTGAGCGACGAAAACTGAAGAAATCTGCAAATCGATTAACAACTGTTAGCACTTAGAACAATATTACACATAATAATTCTAAAGCAACGGCTACACTGGCACGCAGAAATATTCTCACTCACAGAAAATATCGAAAAAAATCAAAACTCACTCATATGCAATATCCACAAAATATATAAACTACTTCATTACAATATATGAACGGTGTCAGTTACTAATTAAGTTCGTCAACGACTAAGATTGAATGACGTTTATGTCCCGGTGGGGTCGTCAATCTTCTACCAAATGGAAAAATCAACTTGTGACAATTACCAACACCAGGACACTGCAACGGAGAAGCTGTAATCCAAGATCGCACAAGTCGTACATTCAATAAGGGACATGTGAGAAACGTAGAAATAGTTAGAACAACGCACCTTCGATAAATAATTATCGCGCACACTCTGGAGTTCAATCTACACTCGATGTACACCGGCCGCAGGCTACTGTACATAAGATGACACGATGCACATCGGATTACTGTTGCAATTGTTCTGCCGCATAAGTGAAGGAAGTGTGTTTATATATGGGAGTACTTGTGGTCTCTGTATGCTCACGGTCCCCGTGCGTCAGGTGACTGTCCAGTCAAACATTCATAGCCATACATTTCCCACGATTTCCGAGGAGGATTTGAATGATCGGTCACGGTCTCTCTGTACTGTCACGGTCTACGTGCGTCGTGTGAGTGTCCGGTCAAAGATTCATGCTCATACACTTCCCACGACTTCCAAGTATGAGTTGAATGATCACGGCCGAAATGATTGCTAGAGCCAAGTTTCTGCAGCTTAAAGTCAAGGCCATTTGAAGAATCAAAGACTTAACAATGCAAGTTCTGAGGGCCATTTGTCCCCCCCCCCCCCGGCAAGGGTCTTTGACAAGGCCACTGCTGAAGATGACAACTTAGTTGTCGAAATACACATCTAGTGTGAATAAAATATTGTGTAGAAAGGGTAAGTTTTTTCAATTCAGAAATAACATTTAATTAAAAAATTATTGCATTATTACAGTCACGTACTACTCATTAGAACTTATTTCTTCTCTTTAATTTTGCTCTATAAACACAACTTTTCATAACACTACATTTATTAAAACAGCGATTTTAAAAAGGACGTGACAATATGGAATTAATCATTATAGCACATATTCTACTTATACGTATGAAGTCAAGTGCAGTCTACCGGGGGAGCGGTTATACTCTATTGAACACAAGGTTCAATTCAATAACAAATTAGGTCCTGTCACTCCAAAATTTAAAATATGGTAACACGTCTGAATAGTAAATATCGTCACGTTTTCTCCAAGAGCTACATCACTAACTTAATAATTTAAATCTACAATTAATTTGAATTAAATATTATTCATTAATCCTGTTTTGTGACGTCATATAGCATGCACAGAGTTGAGTGCGCTTCAGTCAATTTACTACTCATCGAAAATATAATTACACACCATGCAAATAAGTTTTTAATTTAAAATCAATTTTATTAAACAGTAAACAGTAATACTATGAATGCATGACTAATGTAAACTTAAATTTATAATACCTCGCATTTTGATATGCCTTCGATAACTAGTCGATTGAGAAATTAAGATATGTAATTACGAATATAGTTGAAATAAATTCATTGACACCTTCTGTATTTATTCGCAATACAATTTGTAATTAAATGTTATATATATATATATATATATATATAGAGGTAGTTTTTCAATAATTTAAATCAACAATTAATATAAACAAACAAGTTTTTAATTTAAAACCAATTTTATTAAACAATAAACAATAAACAGTAATAATATGAATTCAAGACTAATGTAAACTTAAATTTATAATAGCTTACATTTGTTTATATATATATATATATATATATATTGTTGTAAATTGTTTTTATTTTAATTAGTTTATCGTTGAGATTCTAATGAAAGTTTTGTATGGTTGGTTGCTTTCTTTTTATGTGAGCACCTTAAAAGATCTCTTTATCTCAGGGAATGCCGTGGGGTGTAGAAGGATGCGTATTGGTTGGAGTGTATTTAAAAACTTATTTGCAAACGATAACACAATATTTATTACTTTCTAAATGATTCCAAATATTAAACTCTGAGTGCAGACAATTAGGCAACTTCTTATACTATGCGTATAACGCGTCATAGAAGGTTAGGTTTCGGTAGTTATTATTTATTCTCGCGGACTCTTCGATGGCGGTTTTAAGTGTGATCTCTAGAGATTTTATTTAAACTAGGTGAAGGTGCTGTGGTATTGGAGTAGGTGCTGGATAACAGGAAATTATATGTGTTGCAAGTATAAGTGTGCAATCTTATAATCTAATCTAACCTTTATTTCTAATCGTCTACTTGGAGACGCTTACAAAATGGCGGTCGGTGGCGTGGGTTTCGCCGTGATTTCAAAAACAGGATTCCGGACCTTTTTGAGGCTGGGGAGCCGTCAGGACTTCGATCAGGATCGTTGATATGGTAGCAGGAATAGGATTAGGGCCTCGGCTTCTTCAATTCGACAATTTTGTTGCTACTTCATTTTTACGCAACAGGTACTTCTTCTTGGTATTATGGTAAGTTTATTTACTTTCTACACTCTTTTACTAATTTTTAATTTATTTTCTTAGGTACTTCCTCGCGAAAACTGAATTTATCTGGACACAATTTCGAAAATCGTCACGACGCTATCTGTACACCACTAAGTTCCAATTTTTATCTCCTTGTTGATTTCTACTTTTGTTCTTGTTACCATTGGATCTTAATGTTGATTGGTGCATATGCAAAACACTTGTTGTCATGCACAGTGGCGCCGTTTTTGAAAGTTCCTCAAACACATTGTAATTTAGTTCGTTACCGAGGTAATTTTAACCTAATTTATAATTTTTATCTATAATTAAATTATATAAGTTCCTAATTTAGTTATTATTTACATTATTTTATGTTATACGTCTTAATATAAGCTTCCTCCTTTAAACCTTGTATACCTAACACGGCATTCGCTATTTATGCATCCCGACGACTGCGGAAAGGCTTATCTAGCATATATATATATATATATATATATTAGGGCGGGTCAAATTGTATGGAACGATTTTTTTTTGAGGAAGCGTATAGCAAAAACGTAATCTATAGGTGATTCTGAGAAATTTTGCTCAAGAGACCATAGCTCTAAGTCGGATTTGGAGCCCCCCAAAATTTCAAAATAGAAATTTTTCCATATATACATAGAACAATTTAATTAAATTCGTCAAAAAATCGGATAGAATTATAGTAGATTTCTCAATCTGGGCTTGTTTGAAAGGTATTTTTATCACCTTTCAGAATCTGTATTGATACCTGTAGAATAAGTCGTCAATGGCAGCATTGTTCAATTGAACAACTTTGTAACACTGAATAATGACGTTATGGATAATCAAGAACCATCAACATCGTCTGCGGTGTCTTCGCAAATGGAAGCAACAACATCAACAAGTTTTGACTCTAGATTGACTAACATGCCTCATCAAGATATTGTTGTTTTTGGTTTATCAAGTGATTTAAATGATCTTAGTTTGCCTTCTAAATGTGACATTTTAAAATATTATTTTTTTTAAGTGATCGTGCTAAATTTGAAAACAAAATGTTCTCGTATAAAACTTTTACTCCTCACGTAACAGATAAATTGATCCAAATTTGGTGTAAATTAAATATTGAAATCATTAATAGAAAGAGTGTTTTAAAAAAATTAACTGGATTGCTTGATAATACCAGAAACATGTACAACATAGAAACAAAATAAATGAATTTAAAGCATTTGTTGATTCAATAAACGAATTATTTTATATTGGCAAATGTAATTGCAAATTAAAAACAACAGAATGCTCGTGTGGATTGATTCCAGAACATCTTAAAGAATTTATGATGGACCAGCATAATGATAGAAAATTCACAATACCTGAATATACGGAAGACGTTGAAGAAGTAGCTACAACAATACCAACACTTACAATTGGTACCGATGATCCAAGTTACGAACCACCTGAATTACACATGGATGAAGATGAAAATGAAGCAACAACAGAAGTTCCAGAAGCAACTGTTCAAATTAGACAAGGTCATTATACTCAAAGATACGATGCCTTAAATTTTGCTATGATGTGTGATAGATTCGGTGTTTCATATAGAGTCGCTTCATGTTTAGCAACAGCTTTATTCGAAGATATAAATTTTAGAGATGTTCATGGTAATCTTGTTATTATGGATAAATCAAAAGTGGCTAGAGAAAAAGTTAAATCTAGAGATGCAGTGCTTCGTACACGACATACAAATTCTTCCATAACTGCATTCTCTTTCGATGGTAGAAAAAATGGCTCATTAACTACAGAGAAAATTAATGACAAATTTCATACCACTATGGTAAAAGAACCGCATTTAGTTGTTCTGAAAGAGCCCTATAATGAGTTACTTGGATATGTAAATTTGGGTAGTCAAGAAGATGCAAAAACCAAACACAGAAAACTGAATGAATTTTTCAACAATAAAACATTAACAGTTGATCAATTAATTGGCATATGCAGTGATGGTGAGCCAGCAAATACTGGAACAGAAAATGGTGGTTTACGATTATTTGAAAAACAGTTAAATAGACCAATTCACTGGTTTATATGTCTGCTATTTATATGTTTATATTTCAATGAACTGCCATTTCGTCATTTATATGAAGCATTGGACAAAACAGTCACCAGTGGACCACGAGCAGCAAGTGGAAAGTTATTCAAAGCTATTCAAGAATGTGAGAAATTGCAGGTATGTAACACTTTATTTTATTTAATATCATCATTTATTATCATTATTTATTGTCATTATTTTACTTTTTCGATTGGGATAAAGTTAAAATAAAATAATTGCATTTTAATTGATCTAAACATTTCATTTTTCAGGTAGTAGCTGATTTTGATCCAATACCACTGGAGAATATGCCTGCAATGATGGATCATGAACATGAGCTCGAACTATCAACAGATGTTAAATATTTATATCAAATAGCTAAAGCAATTTCGAATGGTGTTGTTCCAGTTGATTTAGCTAACATTAAACCAGGACCAATTGCACCATAGACCAATTTAAAAACTTTGGCAGTTTATATTATTACAGTTTATGTGCCAATGTACTTCAATGTGAAGTTTTATAACTCTGTTGTGTACGGCAGTGCACTTTTATTAAAATTTATACGTTGGACTCGAAAAAAATCGAAGAAAATTCAGAATTTATTAGTTAAAAGTTCATTTTAGGCTATTTTTCGACAAAACATTCCTAATATCTCTACTAAAAATAAAAAAAATATTCGTATCAATAGAGATTCTGAAAGGTGATAAAAATACCTTTCAAACAAGCCCAGATTGAGAAATCTACTATAATGCTATCCGATTTTATGACGAATTTAATTAAATTATTCTATGTATATATGGAAAAATATATATTTTGAAATTTTGGGGGGCTCCAAATCCCACTTAGAGCTATGGTCTCTTGAGTAAAATTTCTCAGAATCACCTATAGATTACGTTTTTGCTATACGCTTCATCAAAAAAAAAAATTAACCCGCCCTAATATATATATATATATATATATATATATATATATATATATATATATATATATATATATATATATATAAAGATTTGGTTACGAAGTTTTATTACTGTATATTAAAAACAGAATTCGGGGTGTTGAACGATTAGGAATATAAATCACTTCAATGTTTTCTGGCTAACGTTTCGCCTCATTTATTGAGGCCTTATCAAAGCCTATAAGGTAACAATAAAGAAAAATAATTTTAATGTAAAAACAAATTTCTAGTAAGTACTTACACGAAAATTTTAGAAGATTAAAGAAAGATTGAAACATTGCAGAAGCTCCCATACAGAGCGACGAGTGACAGGATCGAAAGTTATGATATAAAACACAGCACTACATAATTATAATTAGTTTAAACAAGTTAAAAGTTTGTAACGTCTAAGACGTAAAAGTCGTTGCAGCCATTGAAACTGACGAAGGTCAAGTTGTGCCAATCTGAACATTGGTAACAACATGTGATCCAACGCGAAAAAATAAAAGTTACTAAGAAATTTTTTTTTAATAAAATTGACAATTATTTAGGTATAGTTAAAATTTGAAGGAAACAATTTAATTAATTTAATTGGAAATAACCAAAACACAAAGAATCCGACAAGACCAACCGCAAAAGAACCTACTAATAACCTAGGAGAAAAGACAAGGATTGAAAAGGGAAAAAGAGACACAGGTTATGAGTCGTCGGAAGACTACTTTCCCACCCAAGTGCAAAACTGTTAAGGACAAAGAAAAGTTATTAATGAAAGAAAATTAATGTGAAGCAAGGTGTGAACATTTACTCATGAGGCCCGTGTAAATAGAGCTGAGATTGTCTTTGTCTTTTTTAAAATTCATGGCATTATTAGAGTTAACAATGTAACACATTTCCATAAAGAGCCTCTGATTTAATTTGTTGTTATGTGCCAGTACCGTGACTTCATCATAATTAATATGATGGCCTTCATCCTTTGTATGGGATGCCAATGCACAATACGTAGGTTTCAGACGAGCATCGCTCTTATGTTGTGTTACACGTTGTTTCAGCCTTTGCACTGTTTGACCAATGTAAATACGGTCACACTCGCCACATGGTATTTTATAAATGATATTACTAAGTGATAAAAGAGGAGTTTTGTCCTTAAGAGCTGTAAAGAACCTTGCAATGGGGTTGATGATTCGATCGGCGACAACAATACCTGTATCATGGAAAAGTTTTTTTATGGAAGGAGATAGTTGTTGGATGTATGATAAGCTGTGGTATATCTTTTCGGCTGGCTGTATGACATGTTGTTGTTGTGGTGGAGGGCGTTGATTGGAAAAAAGCAATTTTTTTAAAAGTAAGGAAGGATAGTTATTATTTAGAAGTATATTATAAAGTAAGTTTAAATTGACTTTATGAAAATCAGGATGAGCAATATGTAAAATTCTGTGCTTAAGGCCAAGGACTACATTAAGTTTGTGTTGTATAGGACTGTAGGAGTCAAAATGCAAATATCTACCCGAGTTGGTAGGTTTTTGATACCAATTTAGTTTGATGACATCATCCTCGGTTCTCATCAATAAAGTGTCTAAGAAGGGGATTTTGTTATCGGTTTCCATTTCAATGGTGAATTGAAGGCGTTCATGGAAGGAATTGAAAGCCTGTAGAACTTCTTCCTTGGAGTTAACCGGAATGGTGCAGATGATATCATCAACATATTGATGCAGAAAAGGAAATTGAAAAGATAATTTATTAATGGCAAATTTAATCAAAGTATTCATAACAATTTCAGCAATTATGGGGGAAAGAGATGAACCCATAGGAGTTCCGAAAATTTGTGTATAGAATTGATTGTTAAATGAAAAGTAAGTTGATTTGAAGATGAATTTAATTGTAGTGAGAAAGGTTGAAAGTGGCAAACAACTATGTGGTTGGATGAGATCCCAATTGTCAGTGATTATGTCACAAAATAAATCCATGGGAATGTTCGTGAAAAGGGAGACTACGTCTAGAGAAGCAAGTACATAACCTTCAGGGATGTGAAAGTTGTTAATGATTTCAGAGAACGTGAAACTATCTTTGATACGATAACAATTAAAATCTTGAAAAGATAGTGAAAGAATATTAGCAATAAATTTAGAAATAAATTTTGTAGGACCTTGTATTGAGGATACAATAGGCCTAAGGGGGATGTCAGGTTTGTGAATTTTAGGAAGTCCATAAAGTTTAGGAGCGAAGGAATTATGAATAATTAATGTTTTATAAGTACGGTCATCAATCAAGGCCCTCTTTTTAAAAGAAGCAATTAATTCATTGTTTGATTTTTCATAAGTCAACGTAGGGTCCTTGGCGATTGGTCTATTTTGTCAATTTTATTAAAAAAATTTTTCTTAGTAACTTTTATTTTTTCGCGTTGGATCACATGTTGTTACCAATGTTCAGATTGGCACAACTTGACCTTCGTCAGTTTCAATGGCTGCAACGACTTTTACGTCTTAGACGTTACAAACTTTTAACTTGTTTAAACTAATTATAATTATGTAGTGCTGTGTTTTATATCATAACTTTCGATCCTGTCACTCGTCGCTCTGTATGGGAGCTTCTGCAATGTTTCAATCTTTCTTTAATCTTCTAAAATTTTCGTGTAAGTACTTACTAGAAATTTGTTTTTACATTAAAATTATTTTTCTTTATTGTTACCTTATAGGCTTTGATAAGGCCTCAATAAATGAGGCGAAACGTTAGCCAGAAAACATTGAAGTGATTTATATTCCTAATCGTTCAACACCCCGAATTCTGTTTTTAATATACAGTAATAAAACTTCGTAACCAAATCTTTAACTATAACGATTGTTATACGTGGGACTTTCCATTGTAGCTACAAATATGGGGTACTTCCAAGATATTAGACGTCAATATGGTGACAATACAACATCAACTTTAAAATCATGGACAAACGTAGCCATGAAGTTGGCCTCCTTCAGAAACCGACTGATATTTTTAAATGAATGCAGAAGATTCTCACTTACGCCACCACACATACAGGACAGGATACGTTGCCTAGACATGCTAACAACTGGACATGACCGAAGATCTACTCGTCAAGCTGAACATATTAACAACAGGTTAAAGATTCGCTTACTTACATTTGAAATCAATTCTACTAACTCGATGCTGCGTCAGCTGGGCAGGTCATTGACCTCATATATGAGTCGAGCCAGAGGTTTGTTGCCTCGAGAGGTTTTCTTAGATTTCAATTATCATCAAATCAATCGTTATAACTTCTTCTTTCATAAAATTAAACTTTCTAATATTAATAAATTATATAAATTAAAACAAAAATTAATACTTTCAAATATTAAGAAAAATGAAATTTATAATAAATGGTTCAAAAATTTAACTAATACTGATATACCTCTTGAAGTAAAGAATTTTCTTGCTTTGGGCCCCAAATTTTCTTTACCTGTACACATAAAATATATTTCTATGTACAAATTACTAGCTGAGGTGGAAGACCTCCTCAGTAGCGTAGAATCGAGTAGACGAGATTTATTTAGGGCTGAAATCACTTATTGTATTACTGACTTTATGCACAAAACGTCCAACAGTGCTGAGGGTCTCGGAACAACTCAGAAATCTTGTACTAGGTTCCTTAGAAACAATCCCAACATCTTAATACTAAAAGCAGACAAAGGTAATGTCACGGTAGCCCTTAACAAAAACGAATACCTGGACAAGATGACTGAATTGCTCCGAGATCCTCACACTTATAGACCAATCGCCAAGGACCCTACGTTGACTTATGAAAAATCAAACAATGAATTAATTGCTTCTTTTAAAAAGAGGGCCTTGATTGATGACCGTACTTATAAAACATTAATTATTCATAATTCCTTCGCTCCTAAACTTTATGGACTTCCTAAAATTCACAAACCTGACATCCCCCTTAGGCCTATTGTATCCTCAATACAAGGTCCTACAAAATTTATTTCTAAATTTATTGCTAATATTCCTTCACTATCTTTTCAAGATTTTAATTGTTATCGTATCAAAGATAGTTTCACGTTCTCTGAAATCATTAACAACTTTCACATCCCTGAAGGTTATGTACTTGCTTCTCTAGACGTAGTCTCCCTTTTCACGAACATTCCCATGGATTTATTTTGTGACATAATCACTGACAATTGGGATCTCATCCAACCACATAGTTGTTTGCCACTTTCAACCTTTCTCACTACAATTAAATTCATCTTCAAATCAACTTACTTTTCATTTAACAATCAATTCTATACACAAATTTTCGGAACTCCTATGGGTTCATCTCTTTCCCCCATAATTGCTGAAATTGTTATGAATACTTTGATTAAATTTGCCATTAATAAATTATCTTTTCAATTTCCTTTTCTGCATCAATATGTTGATGATATCATCTGCACCATTCCGGTTAACTCCAAGGAAGAAGTTCTACAGGCTTTCAATTCCTTCCATGAACGCCTTCAATTCACCATTGAAATGGAAACCGATAACAAAATCCCCTTCTTAGACACTTTATTGATGAGAACCGAGGATGATGTCATCAAACTAAATTGGTATCAAAAACCTACCAACTCGGGTAGATATTTGCATTTTGACTCCTACAGTCCTATACAACACAAACTTAATGTAGTCCTTGGCCTTAAGCACAGAATTTTACATATTGCTCATCCTGATTTTCATAAAGTCAATTTAAACTTACTTTATAATATACTTCTAAATAATAACTATCCTTCCTTACTTTTAAAAAAATTGCTTTTTTCCAATCAACGCCCTCCACCACAACAACAACATGTCATACAGCCAGCCGAAAAGATATACCACAGCTTATCATACATCCAACAACTATCTCCTTCCATAAAAAAACTTTTCCATGATACAGGTATTGTTGTCGCCGATCGAATCATCAACCCCATTGCAAGGTTCTTTACAGCTCTTAAGGACAAAACTCCTCTTTTATCACTTAGTAATATCATTTATAAAATACCATGTGGCGAGTGTGACCGTATTTACATTGGTCAAACAGTGCAAAGGCTGAAACAACGTGTAACACAACATAAGAGCGATGCTCGTCTGAAACCTACGTATTGTGCATTGGCATCCCATACAAAGGATGAAGGCCATCATATTAATTATGATGAAGTCACGGTACTGGCACATAACAACAAATTAAATCAGAGGCTCTTTATGGAAATGTGTTACATTGTTAACTCTAATAATGCCATGAATTTTAAAAAAGACAAAGACAATCTCAGCTCTATTTACACGGGCCTCATGAGTAAATGTTCACACCTTGCTTCACATTAATTTTCTTTCATTAATAACTTTTCTTTGTCCTTAACAGTTTTGCACTTGGGTGGGAAAGTAGTCTTCCGACGACTCATAACCTGTGTCTCTTTTTCCCTTTTCAATCCTTGTCTTTTCTCCTAGGTTATTAGTAGGTTCTTTTGCGGTTGGTCTTGTCGGATTCTTTGTGTTTTGGTTATTTCCAATTAAATTAATTAAATTGTTTCCTTCAAATTTTAACTATACCTAAATAATTGTCAATTTTATTAAAAAAATTTTTCTTAGTAACTTTTATTTTTTCGCGTTGGATCACATGTTGTTACCAATGTTCAGATTGGCACAACTTGACCTTCGTCAGTTTCAATGGCTGCAACGACTTTTACGTCTTAGACGTTACAAACTTTTAACTTGTTTAAACTAATTATAATTATGTAGTGCTGTGTTTTATATCATAACTTTCGATCCTGTCACTCGTCGCTCTGTATGGGAGCTTCTGCAATGTTTCAATCTTTCTTTAATCTTCTAAAATTTTCGTGTAAGTACTTACTAGAAATTTGTTTTTACATTAAAATTATTTTTCTTTATTGTTACCTTATAGGCTTTGATAAGGCCTCAATAAATGAGGCGAAACGTTAGCCAGAAAACATTGAAGTGATTTATATTCCTAATCGTTCAACACCCCGAATTCTGTTTTTAATATACAGTAATAAAACTTCGTAACCAAATCTTTAACTATAACGATTGTTATACGTGGGACTTTCCATTATATATATATATATATATATATATATATATATATATATATATATATATATATATATATATATATATATAGAACTGTACGTTGCCGCTAGAAGGCTTATATGTCTTCGATAACTAGTTGATTGAGAAATTAAGATATGTAATTGCGAATATAGTTGAAATAAATTCATCGACACCTTTTGAATTTTATTATAACTTCCATTCGTTAATTATGTTTTCAAGGCATTGCTGAAACCTTGAAACGTTTATTTGTCTGTATCGCAGCGGAATGTCAATGCCGCGCAATTGACTGCAATGGCATTGGCAATGTATATGCATAATGTGTTAACTTTGTATAGATGTTTCAGTGTAAGAAATACACATCAATTAAAATGCGCAGAACACGAAAATCGGTCAAGCGAGTCCATTATGACTAATAACGGGGGAGGCGCTAATCACAGTGGCGTGACAATTGCTCGTAATAGGGTGTGCAGTGAATACATCGCATATCTTTATGTGTATAAGTATATATTAACAGATAACTTACATTTATTTTACTCCCTATTACTGCCAACTACTTTTACAAACACTTATTTTCAATAATATTCCATATTTAAATAAACGCCCCCGGCTTAATATTGCCCCTTCACCTCCGCCTAGTTGTGTTGGCGCAACTTGTGATGAGTCATTGTGTATGCCTTAGACTGCACGGAGTCTACGCGGAACCAGCTATCGATGCAAGTTACGGTAACGGGCGAGCGTAGTCCGCCAAACAGAGTAGTATTTTGTGTACCAAGGCCAAAAAGTACTGTTTTTTCGTCCGAGTTTTCTTTACGACCGAGGCGTAGCCGAGATCGGAAAGAAAACGAGGACGAAAAAACACTTTTTGGCCGTGGTGCACACAAAATTTTTTAGGCGACCCTCATATAATTTTCAAATTTGTTGCAACATTTACTTATAATTTATTGACACAGTCATTTATGACAACTGAACAATTGTACATATTTGTGACACCTTCAGACATGTTTATGTTTTCTTTGTCTACATTCGAAGTTATTTCGGCTTTATAAACAATAATTACCCAATAATCAGTTAAAAAGTCTATCACCAACACGTATTTACTAATGTAAACAAGATGTACAGTTTGACACTGACGGCAATGTGGTTATTTTTATACAATTTCGGTAACTGTCGGTAGATGGCGCCACCCTATTGCGGACGAAAAATGAAAGCGGACGAAAAACGATTACTTTTCGTCCGCGTTTGACGACTGAAATTTCTCGTGTCGGTCGCCTAAAAACGTTTATTTGCCCGTTGTTGCAGTGATTGCACTGGCCTAGTTGACCTTGAATGTACTCTCGTGTATACCTGACTGCTTATTATTCAATTCGACTCGTAAGCGTGTTCCAACGACGCGCAAATGCGCCACCACTAGTTGGTCCTAAATAGTCGATTAAGCTACGGTTTCCTAGGAGAGCGGTGCCGTAAGGTAGCGGCCGTAATGTGACGGAGAATGACGTCACAAAAAACGTTTCCATATAACTTAATGGATGCGTATGTTACGGTGAACAGTACGGTGACGAACAGTTCTTGCAACGTTTTATTACGAAGCGGTGGTAAAGACGGGTGAAAAGCGTTATAATAATAATGTCATCAAATATGAATTGGACCATGGAACAAGACGAAATATTAATAGATTTTGTCAAAAACCACGAGGCGATTTACAATGTCACTTGTAATGAGTATAAGAAGACTCAAATGAAGCAAAATTTTTGGCGAGAAATTGGCGGGATTCTGATTAATAAAACAGGTTTGTATGATATTTTTTTAAATTTATGTGTATTTGTAGTACATAGTATAGGTATCTCTTTTATTCAAGAAAAGCTTAAAAATAAAATTAAAAAAAGAAAAATCGTGCATTATTGTCAGTGTTGCGTGTAATAATTATTCTGCCAATCGACTGCACCCGGTCCATTAAAATAGTGTTTAAATATTTCACGAATTTCTGTTGCTGAATTTGTACAACGAACATTGTTTTCTGTGAGAGGAAATAAATTCTCTGTCGGTAATGGCAGAAAATCTTCAAAATTTATTATATTGATTATATTGATTAGGAGCAAGAATTTTTGCCTCTCGCAAGATATTGTATAAAATGTAAGCACTTGTAATTAACTTGTCTGTAGTTTTCGGAGCTGTAGCAATTGGCTGGAAAATTCTAAAATAGCCACATAATATACCAAAGGTATTCTCGGTAGTCCTTCTTGCTCGAGAAAGTCTATAGTCATATATAGCTTTAGATGATTCATTTAACGACTGCCTTCTCGGATAAGGTTTCATCAAATTTAAATGTAAAGCAAACGCCTCATCTCCAAGAATGACATGTGGTACAACTTGATCTGTTCCGGGTAGTGCGGCGGAGGACTATTAAAAGTGTTATTTCGAATGTTTTGGCCTAATGTACTTTTCAAATAAATTCCTGCATCCCCTTCTCTACCGCTACAAATTTGTAGTCTGCATCCACAACTGCTAGAATAACTATGGAATAAAACTCCTTGTAGTTGAAGAACATCGATCCACTGTTTTTGGGCGCTTTTATCCTTATATGTTTTCCGTCGATAGCTCCTACACAGTATGGATAATTCCATGTCGACATATGTGTATTTGAAATCCTTCGTAGCTGCTCCATTGTTGGTGATGGTATTATAACATTAAGCATTCTTTCTACGATGCTAACAGCGACTTGGTTTACGATGAAACTAATCCAAGAATGACAAATTCGAAATTGGAAAGCCAACGATCTAAACGACTCCCCAGTGGCCAGATGCCTAAAAAATTGTTTTCCTTAAATTGTTGAATATTAGGAATTATTATAATACATTAGTATAATATTTTTTTAATTAATTAGTATAATATATATTATTGCAGATGTCGACTGCAGTAAAAGGTGGTTGTACATAAGAGACTACTATATTCTAGTGGCGAGGCAGCCAAAAAGAGATCTCATTTACTCTCGTTTTTGGATAGCTGCTCTTCCACAAAAAGAAGGTTTGTTGAGCCACTGTTCATCATTTTCATAGGTAGCTTACCAGTATTTAATCAATTTTAGCTCTATAGCAAGTGTTGCCTCCATTGACGACAATAATGAAGAAGATATCAGTGTACCAGAAGAGGACGTTGCTAAAGAGGATACTGTGGATGTAGCAGATAACTCTACGCCAATAATGAAAAAACGTTGTTCGCAACCTTCAAAAAAAATTAAAACGTCCACACATTCCGAGGAACGAATTGAATTGCTTAGAGCAATAACTCACCGGCAACCACAACCTGAAGAGAAGGATGAGACCGATTTATTCTTTAACGCCATGTCCCTAATAGTAAAGAAGCTATCCCAATATGAACGGGCGCAGCTAAGGATGCAAATAACAACACTGGTTAGCAATGCAGAACTGCGACAGTTGGCTAGTCGTGGAGAATATCCGACTAGTTAGTAGTTACAATAACTATAACGAATGTTTGGGAGGAATATTTTCACCTGGCTCGTCCGAAAGTATTGGACCTGCATCAACTGTTATATTATTATTAATAATAAATATATATATAATATATATATATATTATATTATATTATATATATATATATAATAATAATAATAATATAACTATTATTGTTAAATAGTAATTCTAATACCAATAATAATATTAATTAAAATACAAAACTTTTTTCAATAGTTGTTTCTTTATAAATTACGGACCTCAAAAATACACAGAGTTTTTGCTCAGGCGAAATTGGCTTTCTATTTCTGTTACATGGTGTCAATGTTATGTCATCTTTTATGTAACTGAGCACATAGTCAAACAGCACGGGAGTCAGACGAAAATATTCTCTGAATTTCTTGTCATTCGATTGCAGATGACGGCATATTAAAATTTCATATGCACCTTCTGTTGCACGATTTTTAAACAGGTCACCCTCCTTCGAACGTTCTGGCCGTTCATCTTCTGATGACTCTTCATCTTCCAGATATATTATTAAGGCCAAGTCGAGATCATCTATTATTATATATTAGGACAATAAAGGATAATAAAAGCATTGTCTCTGGAGACATCGTCACATTTTCTCTAGCTTTACAACAAGTACACACCGTCACAGCGGCCGTAATTTCCCGTCAACGTTACGTGACGTCACAACAGTATCTTACGTCCGCTACCTGACGGCACCGCTTTCCTAGGAAACCGTAGCTTTACCAGCTATCGATGCAAGTTGCGACACCTACCGAGCGTGGTCCGCCAAACAGAACGTGCGAAACTCGGAATTCACATCGCGCGGCGCGTGACATTAAGTTTTATTTTGGCGACATCAAGTGAATTATTTGTCGGTAATATAATAATTTTAGTCAGTTACACAGCAACATTTATCGCGTGCACATGTGCAATACAATTTGCAATTAAATGTTATATACATATATATTTATGTTGGCGAGATAGTTTTTCAGTAATGATTACATCTTTCTTTGCTTTTTTGCTACCGGGTAACTCAATATAACTGGATGCTGCCCTCGTTGGTTTATATTTGTTGCAGTTCACCTCCATATACAGAATTACGACTACCGCCCATCCTGTTTCCGACATTTTCGTTTTGATTTCATTGATAAATTCTAGTGATGGGAATAATCGAGATGCGTCGTGGTCGAGAAGCTCCGTGTATCGGGATCGACTGTACTCCGAAAATTAGTACTACTAAATTAGTTATCGGACGTCGATCACGGAATGTGTGCGAGCGGGACCGAGCTCGATATCTTGATATATTTTAACCCCACCACTAAATATTAATAGTAGTTCCAGGGTCGAGATATTTTATTTAAACATTGGACTCGATTATGACAACTAACGTTACGCGAAGCCATGGCCGATTCTCTTTCAATTATTTTTTGTAATCTCTATCTATCTTCATTGTCGGATTGAAGAAAACAATAATTTAAATAAGTACAATCGTGTTGATGATATTACGTTAGTAAATAAAACGCTTCAAAATTTACAATAATATTTATAAAAAATATGAGCAAATAACAACAAAGGTATAATTCTCAATAAAAAAGGTACCTGTATAATAAATTAATAACTCTATTTTAAACAATATTAATAATTAATAAAAAAAATTATAAGAAGTAGGTATCAACAGTCAAAATAATTAACAGAATAAAAGGCAAACTATTCATAACAACTCCAAAGTGGTATTAAGGAACATAATTTGATCTAAATTTTTAGACGACAGTTTGTTTCTATGTAAATTTGTAAGTTGCACGGCTTTAGAAAACACACTGTTAGTGGTATTAGAACGTTTATGTTGTACGTTACATTAATTAGTATTACTACTACTACTACTAATTTTAACTACTAATATTAGTCGATTATTAAATTATATCGATTACTAATAATCGATTATTGAAATATCTCGATTATGCCCATCACTAATAAAGTCCTCATAAATTTGGCACAAGTCTGACGTCATCGTTACTATTTTATTTCTCGTGTTAAATGATTTTATTTCAAAGTCGTCCTAAGCCTGTCGATTATTAAATTATATCGATTACTAATAATCGATTATTGAAATATTTCGATTGTGCCCATCACTAATAAATTCCTCATAAATTTGGTACAAGTCTGACGTCATCGTTATTATTTTATTTCTCGTGTTAAAGTATTTTATTTCGAAGTCGTCCTAAGCCTGTCGATTATTAAATTATATCGATTACTAATAATCGATTATTGAAATATCTCGATTATGCCCATCACTAATAAATTCCTCATAAATTTGGTACAAGTATGACGTCATTGTTACTATTTTATTTCTCGTGTTAAATGATTTTATTTCGAGGTCGTCCTAAGCCTCCTCCTAAAACGATTTAGGTCATGTTCCATCGTCGACAATGTCTTTAATCGGGGTCAAAGCATATAACTAGGCAAAACCGGATCAATTCGAAGGTCGAGGTCAGCTCTGTGTTCAAGGTCAGAACAAGGTCAGGGACACGGTCGCCCAGTGTGACCTGGACATTGACCTACATTGTTCCAGGAGGAGGTTTATGAATTGGCAAATACCCACTACTCTGTTACGCTGTTACAAAATTATTATTTCAGTTTTTAGATTTTGTATTTCCTCTTTTTACTAATCTTAACAAAGAAATGCAGTCGGAAAGTCCAAAACTCCATATTGTGTACAGAAATGTTTGTAATACATTAAAAACTATATTTGATTGTTTCATAGATAGAAATTACCTGCAAAATAGAGATATAAAGCATGTAAATTTTAAAAATTCGCGTAATTATTTAACTCTAGAAACAATATATTTTGGTGCCAATGTAGCTACAACGATAAGTGAATGCGAGTTTACTGATGAGCAGCTAAATTTCTTTAGGTTGCGATGCTTAGACTTTTACATAGAAAGTTGCAGTCAAATTTTACAGCGTTTTCCTCTGGACAATAATATTTTGGAAAGTTTTAATTTTCTAGATCCGAAAATTGTAAAAGAGGGATGTATTGCATCAATTTCAAACATTGTTAATGCATTTTCACACTTGATTTTGACTGATTTGCAACATGTCGATACAGAATGGCGCTTGTTACGAAACTGCGACAACATTAAAACCTTTTCTGACGAAATTCAGTCATTTTGGCAACAAGTAAATGAAATAACATATGGAGATGGGACGCCAATGTTCATTTCACTTTCAAGTTTTCTATTTAATTTTGTTTGCCACACTCCTCTGCCAATGTTGAAAGAATTTTTTCATCAATGAATTTAATGAAAACAAAGCAGAAATAAACTGTCAACTGACACTATTTCTGGGTTGTTGTATACTAAAGAATATTTGGGTCGCCAAAATTGTTTTGATTTTAATATTAATAAAAAAATTATTGATAATATAAAGAAGGCCAATTTATATGAATCTAAACCCAAGAAAACTGATTTTTTTTACTAAAATACTGTATTAAAATCTATACGTATTATTAATATTATTAAATACATTTTTATATTATATATTATATTTATATTTTTGTTATCTTTTTTTTACTTCTTTGAATTATGTCTTGCTTTCGTTGTTTGTTATAATTTATAATAATTTTGTAATAAATATGTTTGAAATGTACCATCATTTTCTTCTTCCCAATTTCTTTCTACTTTCGATATTTATGGTGTTTTACATCAACATTCAAATTAAAAGTTTGAACATTTAAAACTACCGAATTCTGTCGTAATTTACCGAAAAGTCACGAATACATCTACCGACAAAATGCTGAATGAAGTTCACAACACTGGGCGGCATGCCTCCAGCCGATGTGTTTTTATTGAGAAAAGTCTCTAGTTAATACGGACTGCGCTAGGGTTTGTATCGGTTCCGTGCGTCAAATGCAGCAGTTTGGGAGGCTGAATTTAGTTTGCCTCCGGCCGGCAAAATTTCACAATATTTTCGCGCTATAAGATCTTGGAATGTTTGAAAATTGTAATTTCTACTACTACAACTATTTACTAAAATACGCGTTTTTAATATAAAAAAACAACACTCATGTATAGAAAAAAATAAATTACAAAAAAAGTCATACAAAATGATTAAGGGAGGCATTGCCTCTGTTGCCTCCTCTGACAAGCAGCCACTGTCGGTGATTCCGATGACGATGATGATGATGATGTTTGAAGTGATGAAGAAAATGGCTCGTCAACGGAAGAGAGTGATAGTGGATAAACTACATAATTCAGATTACAAATTTATGTTGTTATTGTATCGTGTTATTTAATAGTATTTTGTGTATCTAGGCCAAAAAGTACTGTTTTTTCGTCCGAGTTTTCTTTACGACCGAGGCGTAGCCGAGGTCGGAAAGCAAACGAGGACGAAAAAACACTTTTTGGCCGTGGTGCACACAAAATTTTTTAGGCGACCCTCATAAAATTTATTGCAACATTTACTTATAATATATTGACATAGTCATTTATAACAACTGAACAATTGTACATACTTGTGACACCTTCAGACATGTTTATGTTTTCTTTGTCTACATTCGAAGTTATTTCGGCTTTATAAACAATAATTACCCAATAATCAGTTAAAAAGTCTATCACCAACACGTATTTACTAATGTAAACAAGATGTACAGTTTGACACTGACGGCAATGTGGTTATTTTTATACAATTTCGGTAACTGTCGGTAGATGGCGCCACCCTATTGCGGACGAAAAATGAAAGCGGACGAAAAACGATTACTTTTCGTCCGCGTTTGACGACTGAAATTTCAATTTTTCGTGTCGGTCGCCTAAAAAAATCTTTATTTACTTTTTTTATTAGGTATATTTATTTGCTCTTTTTCTTGTTATAGCTTTTGCATAAGAATAAAAACAAACTATTTTATTTCATCAAACATGTTACTTAGTTGAAGTTGGCCTATTATATGAGTATTTACTGATGAGTCATATATTCACAGGTCACACCGTCAATCTAAGTGTTTGGCAGGTGAAACATTGCATTCTTAAAAAAAAACGATTTCAAAAGGTTCACCACTTATAATGATACAAGCAGGTGAAAAAAATAGTTTCATTAATTGCTTGGTTCAGATACTTTTAATTAATTAATTGTTTTAATTCTATACATTAAAACAATGTAAAATGTGTTTTAAAATAAATCATTTGTAAAACTTTTTGTTGTAATCGTTAAGTCTGATTTTTTTAAAAATACTAAATATGAAATTATGGAGATTTGCACTTTGCTAAAGCGGGCTACTCACACACCTGCCGCAGAGGCAATCTAGGGCGCACGGCGGCAGGGGCAATACAGTTCTTGTCCCTACACACATGCCTGCTATTCAGTGTTCGGTTAGAAGTTGAGGTAACACACGCGTTGAAATAGTTGCCAACGAACTGAGAAATTGCCCCGATCGCGCTACAGACGGGGCAACCATGCAGGCGGCAGGGGCAATCTAGGGACCAAGGATGGTCTCGCGCCCCTGCCGCAGGGGCCCTGCTTACCTATACACATCACAATTAAGGAGGCAATCAACGGTCATCCCCACTTTTATACCCTTGATTGCCCCTGCGGCAGGTGTGTGAGTAGCCCACTTTATGAAAGCTGGTGATTTGTTACAATTTTCGTAAACCGCACTGAATTTTCAGATTTTAGTTCATAATGGATTGCAAGGACATTATTTTAGGCTATTGTTTAACAGCTTAATTTACTTCATGACATACATGGGCAACATGACAGCAAACATGGCAGCAAATTTTCCTGTTCGCCTTTTGAATTGGCCCAAAGAAGAAGCAACAAAGTGAGGTGAAGCAAAAAATGACAATCAACAGCACCCGTCTCGAATCCAAATTTGTGCACGTGACTGAAAGTTACTTGGTGAAATACAATCAACTGTATTTCACAACAATGTAAAGCATTCAATATTTTAAGAATAAGTGCTGGTTTTAAATATGGTAACGCTTTGATGGAAACTAATGGGTAACACCTCAAGGAGCAAAGTCCCTAGGAGTCCTCGCATTATTATCAGCACACACGACTGTCGCAGCATTACCTTACTTAAACAGGAATTTTTCTATGCACATTTTATATATGCAATACATGCACTTGATAAACTAAAATACAAGAGATTCAACCGGCTGAAAATGACGAGCAACATCAAACTGAAACCGACATTCACCGAACGAAATCTCTTCAAACGATACAGTGAAATGAACTCATATTTCAACCAGTAAATAGGCACAGTGCAGCAATAATGCGTTGAGGAAAGTCATTTGACCGATTCGGATAAGTTGACAAGATATTTCATTCACATTATCTTCAGACTTTGCACTACATCCAGATTTAGCGCCCATTAAAAGGAGTAATTTATTAAATTTGCAGTCTGTATTCTTTGCAGAATACAAACATAGGTTGCATTTTGCTCCATAGTTGCGCCACTTGCTTAATCCATAATTGCTCACCATCAATAATATATAAAAGAATTATTTCTTCAGCTACAGATTGAATCATTGTCAATACCGCTCTTCCCAGTAAACAGCAGTGGACATAACTTCCATTTCGTTTTCATATTTGTTATGAGGCCACAGTCATCATCAGCTGACTGGTTATCAATTTCATACATTAGTTTTTATAATTGTAATTTTCTCTTAACCTTCCATCGGTTGTGATGGTCGGAAACCATCATTTGCTCTGAGCATTAAGAAATTAAATTCAATGCTTTACCGAAACTACAACAGCTTCGCAAATTCCACAAATTTCAAAAAAGCGAGGATGACCCCAAGAGCAGCCCAACGTTGTTACAAAAGAGCATGACTGGTGCCACGTTAAAACTTGCAATTTTTGATAAATTATTTCGTCATTATTTATAGAACTCTTTTTCTTAATGGAGAAACGAAGAGCCTTCTTATGATGGCATGGAAACCTGAAAATAAAACCTACATATTATTCTTTTTGGCACAAAACATAACAGAACATTATTGTTTTATATATACATACATGCAAATTTGATATGTATTTTAATAAATCTTATTCCAAGTTGCTACTTATCAAGCGTTGTATAATCATGGTTGAATGCAATGAAAAATTTATAAATTGTAACATCTCAATAGAACCCATTAAATGAAAATTACACATTTATTTATATAGACAGCAATAGCATAAACTTCAATTGTTTGGCAAATTTTTCTAGGTGGATCAATTACAGGTTTACAGTGGTTTAAATATTGACGCCAACAATTACGATACAAAATCTTCAAAATAAGAAATAAAAACCCCAAATAGAGAAATTGTAGATAAAAAGTAAGTATCTCAATCCTTCCTGCCAGCAAATCACTTTTAAGTGGCAATATAATATACATTACTTGAAATTGTTTAAATAGTCTATCTATTAAACAAATTTATTATGGGATTCATTAATTATATAATTATGTAATTTATTTATTGGTAAAAAATAATTTAATGCTCAGAAATTATCAATTTTTGTGAATTGGTGAAACATTTGTAATTATATTGGTGTTGATAAAATTATTTAATAGAGATATTTCTGAATATATTTAATTTAAAATGAAATTTAGCAATAAAAAAATGTCTTCAAAATTCGAAAACGCACGTTCTTATTCCGTATACCGGTCAAACCTGGTAGCAAGTCCCAGCCACCATCACAATGACGTCACAAGTAGCATATATTGTATCAACCAGGATGTGAGGAGGGGGTGATGATGATCGATGACGATTTTCCACTGACGCTACCGCCTTCTCTACCTTTGCCGACAAAACATATTCCACTGGCCGATGAATCACCTGACAATTGAACAGGGACTCTATGTGTGGATGCAAGGCTTGAAAATACTCTTCAACTTACGTTGCTACGGTAAATATCGATTACTTATATTTTTGCAATTTACTACAAATGTGATATACATTTCTCGGACGGAACACCTGCATTTGTTTGTAGCAAATGCGTAGACTCGAACGGCTCGTACTTACACTTAAAAGACGTATTTGAATTCATAGAGACAGAACTTAGTTTCATTGTACATGGCGTTTCACCATATGCATTACACACAATAACTAATACAAAGTGCATTTTCTGCCATCAATACATATTGAATATCACTGACACGGTCAGATGCGGCTGCTGAGACAATGAAAATAATGACTAACAAAGAAAAACAGGTGGAGGGTTACTTTGGTGCTTGGTATATTTTTATTATATTTGGTGATTGTTAATTATATTATACTCTCTTAAATTAAAATCACATTCTACCAATGTCTGACCACGAAAACACCGTACATTTGCTGACTTTAGCATCTACATTATGGATCACACCTATGCTTTTTATAACGACAATGATGAAATTTACTGTCGCACAAGACAATAAATAATTTTTAAGAAGTCGCAAATTCCATCAATATTGTGAAATTGATACATTAGTAATTCTTCCAAGCGCAGCGTATTTTCATCTCGTGGATAATATTCATGGAAAATGACACCGGTAACGGATGCTAAGATAGGTGTAGAGTTGCGATACAAGTCAGACAAAAATGTCGCAACATTGTTTGAATATGTCGTTGCTGCGGCCTATGAATACAAACAGGAAAGCGTGCCATTGTTGTGTTTTAACGATACTTAATATGGGCGATGTCGGTTGTTGGAAAAAGAATTGATTTATCTGCGATTTTTTATTTCTGCCTTTTCCTCCTGATCTCCTGTTCCACCTGGGTGACTAGTTACAAGTGCCAGATCCGCACGGCGATTCTGTGGTATCGCTTGGATCGTGAATTCCAGTTCCTGTGTTTCAAATTGGATTAGTTTATGTGTACTAATTGTAAAATTAAGTACCTTGGTCACATGCATCCAATACTGAGTCGGTTCGATCGGCAGCTGTCGCATGCAACGTAGAAGAGAAGATTTTGTCGTGGCTGTTTGTGGAAATAGTTTGCGATATTAGCCCACCAGTCCAGTGTACATTCGTCAGAAAGTTTGAATGTGGTGGGAGATTGTCGCTTAGTAGGAATGCCATGGAGTATGGTGCAGCGGCACCACCGTCCGCCGTAGGTGCAATCGTGGAGGATATGGAGATGGTCCCACCCTTCGATGCGATGCCAATAAAGCCAGAAAATCCGTCTGTTGAATCCCCACTTGTGTGAATCGGAATAATAATAATAAACAAACGATTCCAGAAACGTCGTTAGTTCCTCGTTTGTCAACGATGTCTTGAAGGATGTATCATCTATCCAAGAGATGTCTTTGTCTTCTGTGTTACTGAGGAAGTTGGTTTGAAATTCAAGGCAACGGTGATGGAAGTCCATAAGGTCCTTGTATGTCGGTATTGCCTTGTGTGATAGTAAATATTTCATCAGTGTCATCATAAAAATCATAGGCGTGATCCGTAATGTAGATGCTAAAGTCAGTAAATGTACGGCGTTGTCGTGGTCAGACATTGGTACAATGTGATTCTATGAGAATCTATGGGAATATAATATAATTCATAATTCATCATCGAATATAATAAAAATATACCAATCAGCAAATATAAAACAAAAATATACCACCAAAGTAACCCTTCACCTATTTTCTTTTGTTATACAGTCATTATTTTCATTGTCAGTCATATTCAATATGTATTGATGGCAGAACATGCACTTTGTATTAGTTATTGTGTGTAATGCATACAGGGAAACGCCATGCACAATGAAAGTAAGTTCTGTCTCCATGAATTCAAATATGTCTTTCAAGTGTAAGTACGAGCCATATGAGTCTACATATTTGCTGTTCCGCCCAACGAATCCGCTAAACACCATCGAAGCCGGCATACCATAGAACGCTTCCAGACGCCAGCCGTGCAAGTGCGCACTTCGAGCCGACGCCGCCCAGCCGTAGCGGTACTCGCACCACCGATCTGACGCATCGACCCGATACCCTACCTGGCCGTCGTAGTGACTGAGGTGGCCATGCAACCGCTGCAACGTCTGACGCACTCACCAGACACGTCCTGGAACATCGACATGGTAACACCAGCTCCGTTTCGGATTCAACCACGAAGCCAGTCAAGAACAAGATGAAGAAAGAAGACGACCGTCAACCATTCACCAGTTTTTTTTTCTCTTCATTACCTCTTTGTTGTTTATGTTAGTAGTTTAGTTCTTTTTCTAGTTAGTATTAAGATAGTTAGTATTTTGTCTTGCAAACAAGCACTGCCACCGAGTCGCGACCTAAACGAAGGAGGGTGGTGTTACCGTAATCACTTTTTTGTACGGTCGCGCCTCGGTCACCCCCTTCACGGATCGACCATAGATCGATATAAATCAAGACGCACCCTAAAAATAGGCAGTCTGGTCCCAGTCTAGTAACAGTATCGATATAGTCCCGATCGGGGTATGGCTCGGCCAGCGACTCTTACGCAGTTACGCCGAGCCCGTGACTGAGAATATTCGCAAGTAACTAAGTGACGTTTTGTTAATCCATTGCTTCGCGTTTTAATTATTTCAAAACCGCGAATAGTTAAAATACGCCCTAGGCCGTACTATACGCGCATTCCTTTGTTCCCAACGGATAATTTGTCAACCGCGTGAGTCATCGATGCACCCTTAGTTCGACGACCACAAACCTGAGTTCGTTAACGTAAACATACTTAAATTCCACACGATGCGTCTTCTCACTTTCAAAATTTTAGATAAGATATTTTTCTTTTATTGTAATTAATTAATTAGGTATAGTAAACATATTAACCCTTAGCGCTCTCCTATTCGCAACAATAATAAAAAATCCGCGGTGGTCCGCACGAAACAAACTTATACTTAGTTATACTACGGTTTTCGAAAAAACTTTTCAAATGAAAGTTGTTTATAATTTCAATCTCTTTAACTTATATACGAACATTTTTTTGATAGCTCGTACCGTTTTCGAGATAATGAAAATGGTGATAAGAGCAAACGGGCACTTCCGGTTGAGCTATTGCGTTCAAAATAGGACGTTTTCCTCCGTGCTACATACAAATGTTAAATTTAAAATTTCATAGCTCTAGCTATAATCATATGGACGCTAGAGCGCGCACAGACACTTTTATGCTGTTAGCGGCGCGCGATGTCAATAGAAAAAATCCGCGGTCGTCCGCACGAAACTTACTTATACGTAGTTATACTACATTTTTCGAAAATACTTTTCAAATGAAAGTTATTTAAAATATCAATATCTATAATTTATGTAAGAATATTTTTTTCCGTAACGTGAACCGTTTTCGAGATATGGAAAAAAGTGATAAGAGTAAACCATCACTTCCGGTTGAGAGATTGCGTCCAAAATAGGACGTTTTCCTCCTTGCTACATACGAATGTTAAGTTTAATGTTTCAGAGCTCTAGCTATAATCGTTTGGACGCTAGAGCGCGCACAGACACACACACACAGAGACACACACAGAGACACACACACACACAGACGTCATTCCGAAAATAGTCAGAAACGATTCAGGGGACCTCAAAACGCGTATATCCGTTGAAATCTCGAGGTCGAAATTTTTCATGATTACTATACTTATACATAAAGTATAAGTAAGTGATAGTGAATCGTGTTTGTGTTTTTATTTATTAGTGTAGTAATAATTTTACCCACCGAAATACAAAACCTCATTTACCGTTCAACCCCCCCCCCCGTAACAATATGAATGCAAGAACAGGAAGATTGGAAAATGTGGCGGGTTGGAGAGAGAGAGGGGAGAGAAGATAGATGGTCAAAAGACGAAATAATAAATGCGGAGGGAAAAAGAGATAGGAGAATTTAGAGTGGAGGAAACGATAGAATCGGATCACATGCCACTGGAGGTAGTAGTAGGAAAAGGAGTGACGAAGAGAGAGAAGGAAGGGGAAGATAAGGAAAAAAATAGGAGACTAAGAAATGTGTGTGTGTGGGGGGGGGAATCAAGTATGCATAAGGTATGCACAAGGTATATTAAAACAGATAGACTGGAAGGAAATTTTCAGGATAGAATTAATAGTGAAATTAATGAGGAAGACGATAACAAAGAAGATGAGAGGAAGAGGAGATAGAAACACATGGTTTGATGAAGAAGGCAGAAGAGGGAAAAAGGAGGTTAGGAAACAAATGGGGGAGGCGATGGGTGGGGTAAAGAGTTGAGAGGAATGCGGAGAGGAGAAGAGAAAACAGAAAACGTTATGGGAGATGAAAATAAGGAAACAACAGGTGAAGGACATACAAGAGGTAAGGGGACTACATGGGGAGAAGGAGATTTGGAGATATATGAGAAAAAAAAGAGGAACGAGGGGGGGTAGAATTAGAGAAATGGAAGAGGCATTAGATGAAGATGCTAGGAAGAACAGATGAGGGGTGGGGAAACGAGAGAACAGTATATTGTAATGCTAGTCGCAGAAGACATTCGATTGTCGCAAGAATGGGTTTGCAGCGCGAGGAGCGCAACGACGAGTGCTCCAAAGGAATAAGTGGGACAAGATGTCTTGCATAACGAGTGTTACATGCTATTTTTTCTATTTCGCTTTCATTAATATATTTAATTTAATATTAAGATATAAAAAACCCATTCAGTGAGTTTTAATCTCTGACTGACATCCATAATAGTTTGACATTTTAGTTTCAAAATACCGAATTTTCAGATTTTCGTTTTAAATATTCAAGTTCGCACCATGGAATAACTAGACCACAATGTTAACGCCTTTTACTTACTTATACTTTATGTATAAGTAAGTATAGGAATCATGAAAAATTTAGACCTCGAGATTTTAACGGACATACGCGTTTTGAGGTCCCCTGAATCGTTTCTGACTATTTTCGGAATGACGTCTGTGTGTCTGTGTGTCTGTGCGCGCTCTAGCATCCAAACGATTATAGCTAGAGCTCTGAAACTTTAAATTTAACATTTGTATGTAGCAAGGAGGAAAACGTCCTATTTTGAACGCAATCACTCAACCGGAAGTGATGGTTTACTCTTATCACCTTTTTCCATATCTCGAAAACGGTACACGTTACGGAAAAAAATATTCTTACATAAATTATAGATATTGATATTTTAAACAACTTTCACTTGAAAAGTTTTTTCGAAAAACGTAGTATAACTAAGTATAAGTAAGTTTCGTGCGGACCACCGCGGATTTTTTACTTTGCCAACATGAGATTTCTCAGGTGATCGGTCCCATTAGTCTATTACCGACTAATGTCAACAACCCGCAACCTCACCGGAAAAGGAACTAAAAGCGATTGCACAAAGTTTAATTTTGTTTAACTACTTTTTTGTGTCACAAAATCGTCATATCGAAATAGAAATATAGACAAGAGATAGGAAATACGGACAGGGAAAGAGAACAATTTACATGGGAACAAATAATGAAAGGTAGGAATAAGCTAAATAAGGGGAAGGCACCAGGAGAACGTGTCCGTCCAAAAACCCTAATTTTGGACGGACGCCCAAATGATACCAGGATGTACATTGAAGAGCCGAACTCGCTTTCGACTGCCGTCCCCACTTTTACCACTTTTTTGAGGGGAAGTGCTGGCGGCGGTTCGAATATGGGATCACTGGCTGTTGGTGGTTTGCAAACTTTTAACTTATACTTAGGTGTAATGTGAGTGTGGTGGACAATTTTTCGTGATCTTTGGGGTAAGTAAAAATACGTGTATTGGGATTTAAATCTACCTTTCTACGTAATCGATAGGTGGTCGATAAAGCTCCGTCCAGTGACGTATTAGTCAACGAGTCTCCGATGTGAATTCTTCGATGAGTTTTGTTCCCCGGTAAGTTTAATATATTTTTACGAATACGGTTATTTAGTTTGACTTTGATTTTTAGGTTTTTACTGGGTTGTTTACAATTTTAAATCTTCGCGACACAGAAGCTGCTTACTTGGTGGTTAAGGACGCTCTGAATTTAAATGAATTGCGTTGTTATGCGGCCGATCTGACATTTCGATGCATATAAATGAACATTTTACATTTCCTAGTTTTAAACCGGGTTTTCGTGTAGCTTAATGTATGTTAATGTAATTTAAATTTATTGTGCTTTCGATTTGTACTGTATGGGCCTGTATTTAGATTCTAAAATTATGTTTGAAGTCAAACCTTCCGGAGTCCTCGTTAGCTCTTTTAAATTGCCAAATTGTGTGTTTTATTCACCATAATCAATTTTTAATCATTACATTTCTGCCCCCCACTCGGTTAAAAAAAATTAGAATCCACGGATGAGATTTTTTTTCCTTTTTGTACTTTCTTCTGTTTAAATTCTATGGTTATTCCTTATTTGTTGATTATCGGGGTCAACCAATTCATATGTTGCAATGCCAAACTTTGCTTTAATGATGTATGGCCCAGAATAGGTTTTTAATAATTTTGCTATCTTCTTATGCTTTTTGTCAGTCACTCGCACGTTTTTCACAATCACTTAATATCCCAATTCAAATTCTGTACACTGTAATTTTGATTCGTGTTGTTGATGCTTTTTGTTCTTTTGTAGGTTCTCGATCTGGACTTTGCGAATAGATTCTGCCAATTTTGAAGTATCGGGGTTATTCCATGGTCGATCTGGGTGTTTTCCAGTCATCAGATATAACGGAGCCAATTGATGTGTTAGGTTGGGTATATTATTCAACATTTGTTCGATCTTAGGAATTTTCGAGGCCCTTATATGGTGATTTTCTTGTAATAGAATGCGTAAGTATTTAACTATCTCCTTGATCATTCGTTCACTCGGGTTGGCACATGGGTGTCGTATACTGGTGTAGTACGTTTTAATATTATAATTTTGAAAATGATTTCGATATCTTTCGTTGGCGAAATATGTTGCGTTTTCTGATAAAATAATCGTTGGTGGTGTCTGTGTCACAGTTTTTCGTGGGAGTCAGCTGAACGTATTTTGTAAATATATCATAGATAACGAACACGTTTCGATAACCTTTATAGGATCTAGCTAAATTTGTGAGGTAGTCAATAGCGACAATATGTAATTTTTCCTTTGCTATAATATATCCTGGTTTATATTGTATAATGGTATAATTTTTCTCCTTACTCATTTGGCAATTGTGACATTTTTGTAAAATATGTTTGATGAGTGTATAATCATTTTTGCAGTAGAATGCTTCCCTAAATATTATCCATACTTTTCTAGTCCCGATATGACCGAAATATGTGTGCAACCAAGTAATTATCTCCTCGGCATGTTCCTTTGTTGTTACAAACACTTCTTGCTCTCCTATTCGTTTCTTTAACAACCCCTCCTCTAAATAATATGTTTTATACTTCTCTCCCTCTGCTAATTTCTTTTTAATGTTGAGAATTTCAGAATGTTGTTGTGCCTTGTGGACCTTAAATTTTGAGCATATTCCCCGATTGTTCAATTGAATGTTAGATATTAAAATATCCTTTTGGGTCTTAAATTCGTTTCGTCGGCTCAGGATGTCGGCCACGATTAGTTGCTTCCCTGGTTTAAATTTAATTGTAAATTGATATTCATTTAACAGGAGACTCCACCTGTGAATTCTATGATTGTTTATTGTTTGGTTATTTAAAGTTATAAGGGCTATGTGATCCGTTTCGATTGTAAAATGTCTTCCAAGCAGATAATAACGTAACTTGTCCACGCTGTAAATGACACTCAACATTTCTTTTTCAGATATGCTGTATCGTAGTTCGCTGGCTTTTAATGTCCGGGATACAAAGTGAATGGGTATTTCGACGTCATTTTGATACTGTACGAGCTCAGCAGCTATAGCAAAATTAGAAGCGTCGGTTCGAAGGATAAACTCGGCATTGAAGTCTGGATGGTATAATTGAAGTGTTTAGACGAAATCATTTTTCAAATGTTGGAAAGCGTGTTACTGTTCTTCGTTCCAAGACCATTTGGAATTTTTCTTCAGCAGATTTAGAAGTGCTATTGTTTTGGAAGCATACTTCGGAATGAACCGATGATAATAATTTAAGATGCCTAAAAAGGATCTAACATCTTTTACTTTGCGTGGTGTTGGAAAATTCTTAATTTCTTGTAACCTTTCTGTATTCAAGGTAATGCCAAATAATCTATTTTTGTTTTTGCGAATTGACATTTTTCTAAATTTATTTTCATACCTATGTTATTTAATTGTTGTACAACTGTATATATGTGTTGTAAATGCGTTCGTATATTGTTAGAGAAGATTATAATACCGTCGAAATAATGATTGCAAAATTGTTCATAGGGATCTAAAATTCGATGTAAAAATCTTATTAGTGTGCTTGGACTGGATATTAATCCGAAAGGTACAACTTTAAATTGGTAAATGTTACCGTTAATACTGAATGCACAATATTTTTTTGATTCCTCATGTAATGGAATAAGCCAAAAGGCATGTTTCAAATCGATTCTGGTAAAATATTCACAACCCTTAAATTTTGTCAGTAGAACGTTTATATTCAGTGGCATTTCGTAACCTGGTTTTATTCTCTTATTTAAATTTCTCGCATCTAAACATATACGTAGGCTATTATCTTTTTTCTTTACAATTACTACTGGATTAATGAAATATGAGTTTGATCGCTCTATTATTCCTTGGTTCAGGAGTTTTTTTTTTTATTTCAATATTGACTTGCTGTTGGTATCGTTGGGGTATTGGATAGTTTCTGCAACCTAAAGGTTCGTCATTGTTAATTTCGAGTTGATTTACATAGTCCCTAGCAAATCTTGTCTTATTATTGTAAATATCTTCGTTGTTCCTCAGAATGTCCTTCACTGCGTTTTTAATTGTTTCATTTAAATAAGTTTCCCCTATTATATTATTCAGTATTTCTTCATTACTTATTTCTTTATTCGTATATTCTACTTCTTCGTCATATCTCCCTCAATTAACTCCTCAGTGTCTCCGTTCTCCGGTCCATTCTGCGTTTTCAATATTCGATTCTATGTAATTAATACAGACATTATTATTGCTAGAGTTACTATTTAGTTCCACTCGATTTCCCTTTATTTCTAGAATGTTGTCCTCTAAGTTTATAATCATTTCATATTTTTTTAGGTTATCGATCCCCAAAATACATGGCTGAGTCATTTGTTCGAAAAAGTAGTATTCAAAAATGTAAGTTTGGTTATTCAGCGTGGTTTCTATATTTAATTTTTGATTGATATAGCCTATTTTCTTTTTATTTGCTGCGATATGGTTTTGTTTATTGATGCCAATAACATAATTTTGGTAATTTTTGATTTTGTGTACTACTGACGTTCTTACAAGTGATATTTCTGCCGCTGTGTCGATGATTGCATTTATTTTTATATTTTGTATGGTTAAAATTACGGTAGGTATAACATTATAATTTTGAATTTGATTTTCTTCCGTAATATCTATAAATTTATTAGGGTGTTCGTAAAAGTTTGCGTGTTGTCTCTCTCGGATTAAATTCCCTATTTGTGTGTCATATCTTACTGATTGTGGGTGTCTGTTGGTTGTGTCGAAATTGGCGTTTTTTTTTGTTCCTCGTCTTCATGATGACCACTGTTATCGTAATTTGGCTTTTGTGGATTATTTTGATATTGGTTTGGTTGCCATCGGTTTCTGGGGTGATACTGACCCCTGTTATTGTTGTAATTATTATACGGAGGTGAATTATAATTATAACTTCCTGGTTAGGTTGGTTTTGTCCGTAATAATTATTTCCGCGGTTATAATAGTTTGGTGTGTTGGGCGGTTGGTTATTCGCAGATATCCGCTGGCTTCGTTTAACCTCCTCGTAGTCATCTAGTTTCCTTAGTAGTTCCATAAGGTCCTCCATCCCCTGTACTTCTTTATTTAGGACAACTTGTCCATCGGTAACGACGAAATAATTTAAAAGGTGTCTAGCTATCTCCATTTCGGTCATGTGGGATATATATTTACATTTATTATATAAATCACAAGCGTAATTTTCCCTCGTTGCTAAACCTTCCTTAAATCTTCCAGTTAGTAACTGGATTTTTAGACGATTCTGTCTGTCTTGGTTCCAGAATTGTTGTCGGAACTCGCGTTCGAAATCTTCCATTGAGTGGCACCTTTCTGAGATCATCTCAAACCATTCTGTAGCTCTTTCTTCTAAGGACACTCGAATGACATGCATGTATACGTGCTACTCTTTGATGTCTTTTGTCAATCGTAGAATATTCTTTAGATAAGTCATAGGGTACACGATCACTGTAACCTTTGAATTTAATATCGGATTATTGCAAAAGTTTTTGATCGGATCGTAACTTAAGTGATGATCACGCTGTACGTTTCGGTCAATTTTCTTTATCGTTTCTAATTCTTCTTGCACGTTTAGTTGCCAGGATTCTTGTTTTTCTTGTATAAGTTCTATATTTTCTTTATTTTTATCTACTTTTTGATTTATTTCTACTATATCTCTTCCCACTTGTCCATTGATATCTGCTTGTTCGTTTTTAGCCGAGTTTATGTATGTAATTTGTTTTTGATTATCGTTAACCTGTTGTATCAGCTCTGCTCTCACCGTCTGTAATTTAGTCTCGACCTCGGTCACAAGTTGTACGGTCTTTTCCTCCTTTTCTAGGATTGTTTTATTTAATTTTTCTTCGAGTTTTTGAAGATTCGTCTGCATATTTACTTGTAAATTTATAATACTATCGTTGATTTCATTTCGCATATCTTTTTGCCCCTTTTCGAACTCTTTCTGTCCCTTTTCTAATTTCGTTTCTAATTCTTTTTGAGCATTTTCTAGTTTTGTTTCTAATTCTTTCTGCCCCTTTTCTATTTTTTTTAGCATCGTTAAGATTTGCAGGCCCTGTTCTTCAGCAGTCTTTGTTTCTATTTCGCCTTTATCTCCCTCGTCCCCTGATTTCGTTGGTGTCTGTCGTGTTCTAGGCATTTTCGTTTGTCCTGTATGTATTTATTTCCCTATATGTAATTTACTATCGAGCCTCCACGTTGTATGCGCCAAAATTGTTACGAGGTATTTATTTAATTTTTATTTTCTTTTATTTTAATTGCTCTTATTGTATTTGAATTGCTCGTATGTATTTATATGACTCTCTCTCAGGGCTAGTCAATGGGTTTAACGTAAATCCATATATTCCAGTACATTACAGGACAAACACGTTTTGTTTTTAGTTGTAATAACGACTTAATTTATTTTAATTCAACAAAACAAAAACCGACTTACTATATAAAAACTCCAAGGAATACAATTTCGCGGGCTTACTTCCGCTATTAGACGCCTGGGTGTAGCGATCTTGGAAGGGTAACAGTACGGCTTTTTGTTCATACGACGAATCGCGATGGCCTTCCAAGAGGGCTGTTGCCTGTTGGTGGTTTGCAAACTTTTAACTTATACTTAGGTGTAATGTGAGTATGTGTTATGTGGTGGACAATTTTTCGTGATCTTTGGGGTAAGTAAAAATACGTGTATTGGGATTTAAATCTACCTTTCTACGTAATCGATAGGTGGTCGATAAAGCTCCGTCCAGTGACGTATTAGTCAACTAGTCTCCCTCCACGGCGTGGTCTTGAGGTTATATTTTTCGTCCAAAATTTGGTCCTCCGATGTGAATTTTTCGATGAGTTTTGTTCCCCGGTAAGTTTAATATATTTTTACGAATACGGTTATTTAGTTTGACTTTGATTTTTAGGTTTTTACTGGGTTGTTTACAATTTTAGACCGGACTTAATCATAAACTCATTAACTAACCGTCTCACTGGACCACTAGGTAACTAACTCACTTCCACTCTCAGTATCTCACTCAATCACTCGTACCTTCTTCACCCACTATTATTTATTCACACTCGCTGATTCACTCACATTCACTTATATGCCTATACTCAATCACACTTACTTATTCATTCTCTCACTAGCATTTACTCAAACTCACTGATTCACTCATACTCATTTACTCTTGTTTCATTCGTCAATCCACCATTCATTCACATACGCACGTACTTCTCAGTCAGTTATATCCATTTACTCTTGTTTCATTCGGCAATCCTCGCACGCACGCACGCGCGCGCGCGCGCACACACACACACACACACACTTATCAGCTTTTGTCACCGAACACAATTTACCATTTTTAGTGATGGAACAGTTAGTTAAATTGATAGTAGCCATTTGTCATGATTCAAAAATTGCGGAAGGTTTAACCTGTGGAAGGAAGAAAACTACAGCAATCGTTCAAAACGTCTTAGGTCGAGAGCGAATGGATACGCTCTGTACTCATCTACGAGGCACCAAATTTTCGTTAATAGTAGATAAATGTACAGACAGAAGCACAGCCAAACATCTGTGCTTGGTGGTGAGAACAATCTGGAACAATAACGTTTCTGACGACTTCTTAGGTTTAATTAAACTCTCTGAAGCAAACGCAATCACTTTGTATAACCATATTATTGCTTTATTTAACGAAAGAGAAATTCCATATAAAGAAAATTTGATTGGCTTTGCTTCAGATGGGGCTAATGTAATGATGGGACAACACCATTCATTAATGACTTTACTAAAAACCGATGTTCCATCATTATTTGTTATGAAGTGTATTTGTTACTCGTTTCACTTATGCGCATCCTATGCATGTCATAAGTTACCCCGCTACATAGAAGACTTAACTAGAGACATTTATAATTATTTTGGTTGCAATCCCAAAAGAATCTCAGAATTTCAAGACTTTCAAAATTTTTGTAACGTTAAAATCCACAAAATTTTACACACTGCTCAAACACGGTGGCTATCCGTACTCAGTGTGGTATCAAGAATACTAGAACAATATAGTCCATTATGTTTATATTTTACCGATGCCGTAAGCCGCAATGACATACTTGCAGCAGAAAACATTTTGTCAAAATTACCCTGTTACAAAATTATTATTTCAGTTTTTAGATTTTGTATTGCCTCTTTTTACTAATCTTAACAAAGAAATGCAGTCGGAAAGTCCAAAACTCCATATTGTGTACAGAAATGTTTGTAATACATTAAAAACTATATTTGATTGTTTCATAGATAGAAATTACCTGCAAAATAGAGATATAAAGCATGTAAATTTTAAAAATCCGCGTAATTATTTAACTCTAGAAACAATATTAATTTATATATAATTAACAATTTTCAAACATTGTTAATGCATTTTCACACTTTATTTTGACTGATTTGCAACATGTCGATACAGAATGGCACTTGTTACGAAACTGCAACATTAAAACCTTTTCTGACGAAATTCAGGCATTTTGGCAACAAGTATATATAAACAAGGCCAATTTATATGAATCTAAACCAGATTCCCAAGAAAGCTGATTTTTTTTTTTACTAAAATACTGTATTAAAATCTATACGTATTATTAATATTATTAAATATATTTTTATATTATATATTATATTTATATTTTTGTTATCTTTTTTTTTTTACTTCTTTGAATTATGCCTTGCTTTCGTTGTTTGTTATAATTTATAATAATTTTGTAATAAATATGTTTGAAATATACCATCATTTTCTTCTTCCCAATTTCTTTCTACTTTCGATATTTATGGTGTTTTACATCAACATTCAAATTAAAAGTTTGAAAATTCAAAACTACCGAATTCTGTCGTAATCTACCGAAAAGTCACGAAGACATCTACCGACAAAATGATGAATGAAGTTCACAACACTGCATTGCATATCGCATTCGCTCTTCCAGTATCTCACTTCGGTGGTAATATTGCCAAAAGATTTAGCAAACAGTATTCGCGAAAACTTGATCGATATAAAGTTACTAATTGTTGATGAAATTTCGATTGTGGGGAGTACAGTTTAGCGCGTATTTTGGGCGTATTTTTCGACAAAATTCCATTGTAGGGTGAGTTTAATTTTTATGAGTTAGGAATAGGATTTATTCAGTCTCTAAATAACTTAGCCATCGAACAAGTGACTGTTGAAAATATAAATCTAACAAATCGTAGAAAAGTTGACGAAGTAGCTGATTAACAATGCAATTAACTTATTTGCTGAAAATGCTAGCGCTGATTTATTTAAGGGGGGATCCTGCTTTAGGAGGACTTAAAATATCGTTTTTGGGGGAATTTTTTTAGGACAGAAAAAAATGAGCGAGTCTAGTGAACTTTTTAGAGCATTTTATTACATATTTGAGCATTAAAGAAAAAATATTTCGAGAGAAAAATATTTAAACGGAACCGATTTTTATGCACATTTGTGCAACACCTTTCAATTGCAGTCTACAATCGGTGGGAAAGATGTAGCTCGTAATTTTTGTCTGAAACAAAAAAAACCAAAGAAAATTGTAATTCTCATATATTTTCTTCTATGTGAACTAAAAAAAAAAAACCAAAAATTTTGAAATTCAAGATTTTTTTCTGGTTTGAAAATAAATGTGCTCTTTGCAGGACGAGACAATCATTTCAACTTGCTAAAAAAGTTGTTTAGAATTTTTTTTCATTGATGTTTTTAGTTCACATCGAAGAGAATGCTACTAAAGCTAAGAAAAGTTTTGTTTCGTTTTGATTGCTTGTCTAGTTTTCTCGCAATCACGCCCACCAGTTTAGAAAAATCGTAAAAACGAAAACTCGAAAAAACGCGCTCTAAAGTTTACGATCAGGAAAAATGTTAATTATCGATTACTTACGGAATATCTCGTTATAATCCTACTATAGCTCTTACGAATTCAAAATATTATTGTTTCGAACGACCGATTGAACTTTTTTCAGTACATAGTTCGGTGCTATGTGTCTGGGGGAAGGGGGGCGCACTTCGTTTGTCCGAGCGTTCATGCGTTCGTATATTTTTTTCTCGACACCTCACTGTGTTTAGTGCTGTATCTTTCAAAATATTGCGAATTAGCCGCTATAACTTTTTATACATATTCTTAGATATATTAGGCATAGATTTGAGCAATAAAATTTTTTGAGCCTTCTAAAGCAGGATCCCCCCTTAATTACGAGAAAATAGCAAATTCCCTGGTACTGAATATCAATCTGATGCTAGTGACACCATTTTATGAAAAGTTGATAACTGTACAAGATGAAAATGTTTAGGAACTTTAAAGACCAAAAAAACAGCCAAGTAAACGGCCTACCATATTTAATTAAACTATAAGTAGGAATAAAATATATGATAACTACTAATATAGATGTTGAAGATGGCTTAGTGAATGATACCTATGGTACTTTGAAATTAATTACTTTTAAACCAAATTCCACACAACCAAATAAATTATGGTTATATTTTAACTATAACCTTGTTGGTAATAACGTTAAAATAATGTTAAAAATAATGTTTCAGTTAACAAAATTAACTGTGCAAAACATATTAATCGTCCCTGTCTCATCGAATTTATTAGTTTCCAGGTTGAAACTACAGTATTATTGCAGGTTATAAATTGCCGTCTACATCTCACGCGATGTTTGAAAAACTTTTCAGGGGACCTCAAAACGTTTATATCCGTTCGAAAATGTTCATGTTTCCTATAGGGTAATTCAGGGAGAGATGGCCCACCGGGTGAGATGACCCAACTGAATATCTTCGCTATTTTTTTTTTAATTTCCCGCATATTGTTCACCAGTCAATGCCAGTAATTCGTTACATCGTAAAAAGAGTTGAGTTATGAATATGTGAGTTATAAATTATTTGAATATTGCAAGGTCCTTGAAATTTTGTTTGATCATTTGTATGAAATTCAATCTTTTAAGCCTGCTAGTGATGCGTAACTGATCAACGATGTTTCTAAGGTTATGCTAAATGTGGCTTCGTCCATTGTATTCATTTGTGGAAAGGAAGTGGGCCATTGGCCGCGTACTTTTGGGTGTGAGGGCTTGATTTTATATGGGATAGATGGTCCAAAATCACAACAATAATTATCTGCTGATTATTTCCCCAGCTATGCCTACAAAATATAAAAGCAAATCAGCATGCCAAAAAGGAGCATTGACAAAGAAGCAGCTCATACAAACTGCATAAGCAGTACATACACAGTATGGGAGTGAACCAAGCTGCAAGAAACTTTAACATTCCACGTCCTACGCTAAGACGACGTATGAAAAACAATGAGTTTGAAAAGAAGGGTTTTAGGACCATCTTCGTGTTTGGATGAAGAAATTGCAAAAGAAGCTGTCATCACATAAAAAAACTCGCGAGGCTGTCAGATCTATGATCTTTAATTTGGCTGGACATTTGAACATTAAAAACCGTTTTAACAAAGAGAAGAGATTAGCTGGTTACGACTGGTTGCACATATTCCTTAAACGACATGCAAATCTTAGCAGACATTAGAAAATCGGAAGGAGTTTCTTTGACAAGGAATGAACCGAGCTGAAGTAACGTCTTATTTTCAACTTCTTGAAAAAACACTTACTGAAAATGATTTAATGAACCGGGAAATTTTGGGTTTCGCCAAGTGAAACTACTTTTTAAAAATAATAAACTTTGTTCGAAAAGGGACTCTTTATCACAAACTCGTCGCAATGTTACAATAAGAATGATTAATTTTGTGCGTGCACATATACTTATAAACTAATTGTGCTTAGTATACAGTTTAGTAATGCGGCGCGCATTTGCGATGTATCTTATCGTTGCAGGTGTACGTATGATATCTAACTGGGACGAATATTTAATATGGATGAAAGTGGTCTGCAGTTGAATAACAAACCTGGATATGTTGTCGCAGAAGAAGGCTCATAAATGTAGAAGCGGTTACGTCAGGTGAAAGAAGCGAGGCTATAACAGTCATTTCATGTTGCAACGCCGAAGGTTGCTTCATACCACCAATATGCATTTTTAAGGGTAAAAACAAGAAATCTGACTTTGAGGCGAAATGCCTCAGGGTTCTGCGGTGTACATGAACGAGAAATCTGCGTACATTAACACCAATTTGTTTTTTACGTGGTTAAGGACACACATTTTACGCCGAAAACCTACTGGAAAAGTAATTCTAATCTTCATTCAACACACTGTAATTCGGTTGAAATGTTAGAATTTGCTGAGGAGCATGACAAAATACTATTATGCCTCCCTAGTCACGCAACGCAATTTCTCCAACCGTTGGACAGATCATTTTTAAAAAGTCTAAAATCCAATGTTAATATAGTGTGTAACATTTGTTAGAGCAAATGCAACCAGAAGGATAACAAGATTGCATTTTGAAAATTTATAATAATTTTGTAATAAATATGTTTGAAATATACCATCATTTTCTTCTTCCCAATTTCTTTCTACTTTCGATATTTATGGTGTTTTACATCAACATTCAAATTAAAAGTTTGAAAATTCAAAACTACCGAATTCTGTCGTAATCTACCGAAAAGTCACGAAGACATCTACCGACAAAATGATGAATGAAGTTCACAACACTGCATTGCATATCGCATTCGCTCTTCCAGTATCTCACTTCGGTGGTAATATTGCCAAAAGATTTAGCAAACAGTATTCGCGAAAACTTGATCGATATAAAGTTACTAATTGTTGATGAAATTTCGATTGTGGGGAGTACAGTTTAGCGCGTATTTTGGGCGTATTTTTCGACAAAATTCCATTGTAGGGTGAGTTTAATTTTTATGAGTTAGGAATAGGATTTATTCAGTCTCTAAATAACTTAGCCATCGAACAAGTGACTGTTGAAAATATAAATCTAACAAATCGTAGAAAAGTTGACGAAGTAGCTGATTAACAATGCAATTAACTTATTTGCTGAAAATGCTAGCGCTGATTTATTTAAGGGGGGATCCTGCTTTAGGAGGACTTAAAATATCGTTTTTGGGGGAATTTTTTTAGGACAGAAAAAAATGAGCGAGTCTAGTGAACTTTTTAGAGCATTTTATTACATATTTGAGCATTAAAGAAAAAATATTTCGAGAGAAAAATATTTAAACGGAACCGATTTTTATGCACATTTGTGCAACACCTTTCAATTGCAGTCTACAATCGGTGGGAAAGATGTAGCTCGTAATTTTTGTCTGAAACAAAAAAAACCAAAGAAAATTGTAATTCTCATATATTTTCTTCTATGTGAACTAAAAAAAAAAAACCAAAAATTTTGAAATTCAAGATTTTTTTCTGGTTTGAAAATAAATGTGCTCTTTGCAGGACGAGACAATCATTTCAACTTGCTAAAAAAGTTGTTTAGAATTTTTTTTCATTGATGTTTTTAGTTCACATCGAAGAGAATGCTACTAAAGCTAAGAAAAGTTTTGTTTCGTTTTGATTGCTTGTCTAGTTTTCTCGCAATCACGCCCACCAGTTTAGAAAAATCGTAAAAACGAAAACTCGAAAAAACGCGCTCTAAAGTTTACGATCAGGAAAAATGTTAATTATCGATTACTTACGGAATATCTCGTTATAATCCTACTATAGCTCTTACGAATTCAAAATATTATTGTTTCGAACGACCGATTGAACTTTTTTCAGTACATAGTTCGGTGCTATGTGTCTGGGGGAAGGGGGGCGCACTTCGTTTGTCCGAGCGTTCATGCGTTCGTATATTTTTTTCTCGACACCTCACTGAACACAGTGCTGTAAAACATAGTGCTGTATCTTTCAAAATATTGCGAATTAGCCGCTATAACTTTTTATACATATTCTTAGATATATTAGGCATAGATTTGAGCAATAAAATTTTTTGAGCCTTCTAAAGCAGGATCCCCCCTTAATTACGAGAAAATAGCAAATTCCCTGGTACTGAATATCAATCTGATGCTAGTGACACCATTTTATGAAAAGTTGATAACTGTACAAGATGAAAATGTTTAGGAACTTTAAAGACCAAAAAACCAGCCAAGTAAACGGCCTACCATATTTAATTAAACTATAAGTAGGAATAAAATATATGATAACTACTAATATAGATGTTGAAGATGGCTTAGTGAATGATACCTATGGTACTTTGAAATTAATTACTTTTAAACCAAATTCCACACAACCAAATAAATTATGGTTATATTTTAACTATAACCTTGTTGGTAATAACGTTAAAATAATGTTAAAAATAATGTTTCAGTTAACAAAATTAACTGTGCAAAACATATTAATCGTCCCTGTCTCATCGAATTTATTAGTTTCCAGGTTGAAACTACAGTATTATTGCAGGTTATAAATTGCCGTCTACATCTCACGCGATGTTTGAAAAACTTTTCAGGGGACCTCAAAACGTTTATATCCGTTCGAAAATGTTCATGTTTCCTATAGGGTAATTCAGGGAGAGATGGCCCACCGGGTGAGATGACCCAACTGAATATCTTCGCTATTTTTTTTTAATTTCCCGCATATTGTTCACCAGTCAATGCCAGTAATTCGTTACATCGTAAAAAGAGTTGAGTTATGAATACGTGAGTTATAAATTATTTGAATATTGCAAGGTCCTTGAAATTTTGTTTGATCATTTGTATGAAATTCAATCTTTTAAGCCTGCTAGTGATGCGTAACTGATCAACGATGTTTCTAAGGTTATGCTAAATGTGGCTTCGTCCATTGTATTCATTTGTGGAAAGGAAGTGGGCCATTGGCCGCGTACTTTTGGGTGTGAGGGCTTGATTTTATATGGGATAGATGGTCCAAAATCACAACAATAATTATCTGCTGATTATTTCCCCAGCTATGCCTACAAAATATAAAAGCAAATCAGCATGCCAAAAAGGAGCATTGACAAAGAAGCAGCTCATACAAACTGCATAAGCAGTACATACACAGTATGGGAGTGAACCAAGCTGCAAGAAACTTTAACATTCCACGTCCTACGCTAAGACGACGTATGAAAAACAATGAGTTTGAAAAGAAGGGTTTTAGGACCATCTTCGTGTTTGGATGAAGAAATTGCAAAAGAAGCTGTCATCACATAAAAAAACTCGTGAGGCTGTCAGATCTATGATCTTTAATTTGGCTGGACATTTGAACATTAAAAACCGTTTTAACAAAGAGAAGACATTAGCTGGTTACGACTGGTTGCACATATTCCTTAAACGACATGCAAATCTTAGCAGACATTAGAAAATCGGAAGGAGTTTCTTTGACAAGGAATGAACCGAGCTGAAGTAACGTCTTATTTTCAACTTCTTGAAAAAACACTTACTGAAAATGATTTAATGAACCGGGAAATTTGGGGTTTCGCCAAGTGAAACTACTTTTTAAAAATAATAAACTTTGTTCGAAAAGGGACTCTTTATCACAAACTCGTCGCAATGTTACAATAAGAATGATTAATTTTGTGCGTGCACATATACTTATAAACTAATTGTGCTTAGTATACAGTTTAGTAATGCGGCGCGCATTTGCGATGTATCTTATCGTTGCAGGTGTACGTATGATATCTAACTGGGACGAATATTTAATATGGATGAAAGTGGTCTGCAGTTGAATAACAAACCTGGATATGTTGTCGCAGAAGAAGGCTCATAAATGTAGAAGCGGTTACGTCAGGTGAAAGAAGCGAGGCTATAACAGTCATTTCATGTTGCAACGCCGAAGGTTGCTTCATACCACCAATATGCATTTTTAAGGGTAAAAACAAGAAATCTGACTTTGAGGCGAAATGCCTCAGGGTTCTGCGGTGTACATGAACGAGAAATCTGCGTACATTAACACCAATTTGTTTTTTACGTGGTTAAGGACACACATTTTACGCCGAAAACCTACTGGAAAAGTAATTTTAATCTTCATTCAACACACTGTAATTCGGTTGAAATGTTAGAATTTGCTGAGGAGCATGACAAAATACTATTATGCCTCCCTAGTCACGCAACGCAATTTCTCCAACCGTTGGACAGATCATTTTTAAAAAGTCTAAAATCCAATGTTAATATAGTGTGTAACATTTGTTAGAGCAAATGCAACCAGAAGGATAACAAGATTGCATTTTGAAAACTTGTTGTCAGAGCACTGGTGTTGATTTGCTACCGTAAAAAAATTAGTTTCAGCATTTAGAGCTAGGAAATTTGCCTCTTTAATCCAGGCGCAATTCCAGATTATGCCTTCTTGACCGATGACCCTCACAATGAACAAAATCAAAAAAAAAAATACCCCAAAATCAGAACGCGTCAATAGAAGAAGTAGATAAACAAATTGAAATGGAGATTGACTCAGAGCCAGATTTCAACCTTCCGAGTTGTTTACAAATTACTAATGGATACAAACAGGAAACACCTGGAACTATGCTAAATAAAATAAATCCAGTAAAATTGAGTTAGTTGAAGTCATGGGCCATCTCACCGAGACTGCGGTTTAGATGGCACGAAACCATTTTTTTTTGTTTTTTTTTTAAATTTTAGAATAATTAACGTTATCAAAGTGACAGCCTAGTTTTTAGGAACGCTAGATTCTTTACCTGACATATTATTACCACACAAGTTAAATACAGTTCTCAATTCAGGACAATATTTAAAACATTTTTATATTGACTTATTCGGAAGGATTGTTGCAACGCAAAGTAATTTAAAACCACAATGTGCTGCATACTTACAAGTTCCGGAATGTATCCAACCCATTCTTCAAACAGACAGATTTTATTTAGCGAAAGTCAATGCAAAATATGACATTGGCTTTGCACATATGATGGTTATGTTAGTCATATTTACGATAGTTTAAATAAGAAATCATTAGATGTACGTTATTTAAACGTACTGCTATATAATGACGCATGATATTTTTAATTACAATCGGGCGTAACATTTTTGTATAACTTTAATTTTTTAATATTTAAGGTACTACATAGACATATTTATTTATTGTAGAGAACAGATATCGGGTGGACACGTTGAAATAAAAAGTTTTCTAAATTCTTTACCTAACATTTATTTTCTGAAATTAACAAAAAACTTGCGTATTTTAATTAATACAATTCGGTATTTCGGTCTTGACTCGGTCCCCTGGCGTGGCCTTCGTCGCTGCCAAACGGTTTCGCCCGTCGTGTCGTCGATGCCGAGCGTCCGATCGTCGAGCCTATTAAGAAAATAAAAACGCGGTATTTTCCTTGATGCGCTCGTGTTTATTAAATGTTAACTAATACTTTTCTGTCCATTTGATGCGTACACAAGCATTAAATGGAATTTTTCTTAAAATGTTACTTGCTTAATTTCCTATTTGTTGATGCGTACATAAGCACTAATCTTAATTTTCTATTCATTTAAAGCGTACATAAGCATTAAATGAAATGTTTCTTAATTGTTATTTTTCTTAATTGCCTATCGACGCTTACATAAGCATCGGTCTTAAATTTCTATCCATTTAAAGCGTACATAAGCATTAAATGAAATGTTTCTTAAATGTTATTTCTCTTAATTTCCTATTGACGCTTACACGAGCATCAATCTTAATCTACATTAATCAAACCTTTATAATAATAATACTATTAACACGTACACAAGTGTTAAAACATTTAGTAAAATTAGATTTTTATACGCTACATATACACCTTTAATAAATATAAGTGTTAATTATTTTTCCCTGAACATAAACCTGGTTACAAATTAATTTCAAATTAAGTTTCTGCATACCTGTCCTGTTGTTGGACTCTGGCTCCGTGGTTCTCCGACTGCTTCCTTCTTCTTCTGTGATGTCCGGGAACTCTTCAGGAACTGTCCTCTGGAACTGTCTTGGAACTGTCGTGGAACTCTTCGGGAACTGCTCTGGAACTGTCCTAATTTCTCGTCCGCAGTCGTTTATATATTGTTATCGTTTCCCACTTCTCTAACCCCACTTAATTTCCCCCATGACATGTAAACGAAATGTACACGAAATTAAAACTAATGTTCTCCGTAAATAAAAATCATATTCGCTTAAAGTATTAATTTAGCAATAAATTATAAACTAAAATATTATTTTTCTCAATTTAAATTTTTTTTTTATTATTACCGTACCTTCGGAAACACAGCAGTACGTTATTTAAACAGGCTTTATGGTAAGGTGACCAACTATACTCATTTACTGAGTTTTGTACTCTTTTTTCGCAAACCGCACTCTTTTCAAATCCTGTACTCTGAAAGTACTCATTTGTATAATTTTATACTCATTTGTATTTCTAAAACATTTTTTTAGATTATTTTATTTCAATTTTATTAATTAAATATTTAAAATTATTTTGACAGTGATTTGAATTTCACGCGCACATATAGCTACCGTTTCCGGCACAATTGAGAGGCCGTATTATGTACCTGGAGAGATAGATAGATACGACAGACCTGTTTTTCTAACGTCAAAATTACATTTGTGAAAAGAGATGGATATATCTATCTCTCCAATATTTGTGTACGTAATCCCCAGGCTGATCTTTGATGTGCAGTATGTACGGCATGCTTGACAGTCTTGACGCATGCGTAGTATGTACGGTAAAGTTTTATGGGAATTCCCTTTCTGTTTAATTAATTTGAGGTTAGAGAAAACCAACAATTTCGTACTTTTTGTTCAAGTTAACAAGATTTGAGGTGTACAAAATAAAATAAAATTTTATTTTATTTATCTAGTGAAGGTGAAGTTGCATGTAAGTATTAATATTATAGTTTCATTTACATTTTACTTAAGTAATATCAGATTATAATATTTATTTAAAATCAAAATAAAAAATATATTACTAATATAATTTTTAGATTATTAATTCAAATATGAGCGATAACAAAAGAAGGAAAAATCGTTTAAACGAAAATTAAAAAAAAGTGTTTCCGTTTATTGTAGTTAAAAATGGAAATGATGACTCCTTGGTTAAATGCACAATCTGCAATAGGGAATTTTCAATTGCAGTTCATGGACGTAGTGCAATAACGGCACACATTGAAACTAAAGTACATAAAGTACATACGTCTCATGACACAGCAGCGTCAACATCCAAACTGACAACATTTTTTAAAGGGAATACTTTTGGAACTAATGAAAAAAAAATGGCAGTTATGGAGGGTACTTTCGCTTTTCACACAATAATCCATAATCAAAGTTTTCGCAGCATGGACTGCACTACTAAATTATTAAAAAAAATTTGTGACGAAAAATTTTCTTGTGCGCGAACAAAATGTGAGTCTATCGTAACCAGCGTATTTAATGAATACTGCAAGAAAATGCTATCAGAAAATCTGGATTCTGTATCATATATATCTATTCTATCAGACGCATCGAATCACAATGAAATAAAACTTTATCCAATTTTAGCAAGGTATTTCGATATTAAGAACGGTATTCAAATTAAGATTTTAAATTTGGAATCGATCGAAGGGGAAACATCAGACATTTTGTCTAATCACTTATTTCGAATTATAACAGACAACAATTTGAATAAGAAAATTTTGGCGCTCTCGGCTGATAACACAAATACTAATTTTGGAGGACGCACCCGTAAAGGTGTCAATAATGTGTACACAAAATTCTGATCTTCTGAAACGAAATATTTTGGGAATTGGTTGTAATGCTCACATTATATCAAATGCCATCAATACAGCATCAAGTTCAATGTCAATAGATGTGGAAGTAATTATTACAAATATATATATATATTGAAAATGTGTCTTGTCAAATATGACAGAAAAATGTAAAATTTACACGAAAGATGGTCTAATCTTACACCTCAATGGTGTAGTGAACATTAATTAAAACAGGTCCATGAAGACTAACTGGTGGATCGCTAGACAATATTGTTTCTGGGTTATTACCCTTCGTCAGTAGCGATTACCAAGAACCTTAGTTGTTGAAATACCTTTACATGTAGTGGCCATCAAAACTTCTTGGCGCGAGCCAATCACTCCTAATGAACCACTGACAACAGAACACTGACAAGACGATACCTTGTCTAACACCTCGCGGCGAGTAAACAAGACGACTGTCAAATGTCCAGTGTCAACATATAAAAGGATTGCTGCAATTAAGTTCAAAAACAATTCAAATTGAAAATGTGTCTTGTCAAATATGACAGAAAAATGTAAAATTTACACGAAAGATGGTCTAATCTTACACCTCAATTAATCAGTGGTTCCTTAGGAGTGATTGGCTCGCGCCAAGAAGTTTTGATGGCCACTACATGTAAAGGTATTTCAACAACTAAGGTTCTTGGTAATCGCTACTGACGAAGGGTAATAACCCAGAAACAATATTGTCTAGCGATCCACCAGTTAGTCTTCATGGACCTGTTTTAATTAATGTTCACTACACCATTGAGGTGTAAGATTAGACCATCTTTCGTATATATATATATATATATATATATATATATATATATATATATATATTAGGGCGGGTTAATTTTTTTTTTGATGAAGCGTATAGCAAAAACGTAATCTATAGGTGATTCTGAGAAATTTTGCTCAAGAGACCATAACTCTAAGTCGGATTTGGAGCCCCCCAAAATTTCAAAATATATATTTTTCCATATATACATAGAATAATTTAATTAAATTCGTCATAAAATCGGATAGCATTATAGTAGATTTCTCAATCTGGGCTTGTTTGAAAGGTATTTTTATCACCTTTCAGAATCTCTATTGATACGAATATTTTTTTTATTTTTAGTAGAGATATTAGGAATGTTTTGTCGAAAAATAGCCTAAAATGAACTTTTAACTAATAAATTCTGAATTTTCTTCGATTTTTTTCGAGTCCAACGTATAAATTTTAATAAAAGTGCACTGCCGTACACAACAGAGTTATAAAACTTCACATTGAAGTACATTGGCACATAAACTGTAATAATATAAACTGCCAAAGTTTTTAAATTGGTCTATGGTGCAATTGGTCCTGGTTTAATGTTAGCTAAATCAACTGGAACAACACCATTCGAAATTGCTTTAGCTATTTGATATAAATATTTAACATCTGTTGATAGTTCGAGCTCATGTTCATGATCCATCATTGCAGGCATATTCTCCAGTGGTATTGGATCAAAATCAGCTACTACCTGAAAAATGAAATGTTTAGATCAATTAAAATGCAATTATTTTATTTTAACTTTATCCCAATCGAAAAAGTAAAATAATGACAATAAATAATGATAATAAATGATGATATTAAATAAAATAAAGTGTTACATACCTGCAATTTCTCACATTCTTGAATAGCTTTGAATAACTTTCCACTTGCTGCTCGTGGTCCACTGGTGACTGTTTTGTCCAATGCTTCATATAAATGACGAAATGGCAGTTCATTGAAATGAAGCAGACATATAAACCAGTGAATTGGTCTATTTAACTGTTTTTCAAATAATCGTAAAACACCATTTTCTGTTCCAGTATTTGCTGGCTCACCATCACTGCATATGCCAATTAATTGATCAACTGTTAATGTTTTATTGTTGAAAAATTCATTCAGTTTTCTGTGTTTGGTTTTTGCATCTTCTTGACTACCCAAATTTACATATCCAAGTAACTCATTATAGGGCTCTTTCAGAACAACTAAATGCGGTTCTTTTACCATAGTGGTATGAAATTTGTCATTAATTTTCTCTGTGGTCATGAGTCATTTTTTTTACCATCGAAAGAGAATGCAGTTATGGAAGAATTTGTATGTCGTGTACGAAGCACTGCATCTCTAGATTTAACTTTTTATCTAGCCACTTTTGATTTATGCATAATAACAAGATTACCATGAATATCTCTAAAATTTATATCTTCGAATAAAGCTGTAGCTAAACATGAAGCGACTCTATATGAAACACCGAATCTATCACACATCATAGCAAAATTTAAGGCATCGTATCTTTGAGTATAATGACCTCGTCTCATTTGAACAGTTGCTTCTGGAACTTCTGTTGTTGCTTCATTTTCATCTTCATCCATGTGTAATTCAGGTGATTCGTAACTTGGATCATCGGTACCAGTTGTAAGTGTTGGTATTGTTGTAGCTACTTCTTCAACGTCTTCCGTATATTCAGGTATTGTGAATTTTCTATCATTATGCTGGTCCATCATAAATTCTTTTAGATGTTCTGGAATCAATCCACACGAGCATTCTGTTGTTTTTAATTTGCAATTACATTTGCCAATATAAAATAATTCGTTTATTGAATCAACAAATGCTTTAAATTCATCTCTTTTGTTTCTATGTTGTACATGTTTCTGGTATTCATCAAGCAAACCAGTTAATTTTTTTAAAACACTCTTTCTATTAATGATTTCAATATTTAATTTACACAAAATTTGGATCAATTTATCTGTTACGTGAGGAGTAAAAGTTTTATACGAGAACATTTTGTTTTCAAATTTAACACGATCACTTAAAAAAAATAATTTTTTAAAATGTCACATTTAGAAGGCAAACTAAGATCATTTAAATCACTTGATAAACCAAAAACAACAATATCTTGATGAGGCATGTTAGTCAATCTAGAGTCAAAACTTGTTGATGTTGTTGCTTCCATTTGTGAAGACACATCAGACGATGTTGATGGTTCTTGATTATCCATAATAACTTTGATATTATCACTGCACTCTTTGATTGTGTCACACTAAATCTTAAAATAAAAAAAATATTGGTATTGTGATTACCGAGTTTTTATTTAAGTATTTTGGCAAACTGCGTGCGCATTGCATGGTGAACGATTAAGGAAGAAGGAAAAGCAAGCTTGGCAACGTTTAGTGTAGGTAAAAGTCATTATTTTGTAACGTCATTATTCAGTGTTACAAAGTTGTTCAATTGAACAATGCTGCCATTGACGACTTATTCTACAGGTATCAATACAGCTTCTGAAAGGTGATAAAAATACCTTTCAAACAAGCCCAGATTCAGAAATCTACTATAATTCTATCCGGTTTTTTGACGAATTTAATTAAATTGTTCTAGGTATATATGGAAAAATTGCTATTTTGAAATTTTGGGGGGCTCCAAATCCGACTTAGAGCTATGGCCTCTTGAGCAAAATTTCTCAGAACCACCTATAGATTACGTTTTTGCTATACGCTTCATAAAAAAAAATCGTTCCATACAATTTGACCCGCCCTAATATATATATATATATATATGTTGTTAGAGATTAGTTTTTATTTGTTTTATACTTTTGCCAAATTTATTTTATATTTTGTTGAGAAATATATATTTATATATATTTTTAGGGTATTAGATGGCATTATTTTTAAAAAAATCAGCAAAATTTGTACATTATCACACTTGATTTTTTTAAAAATAATGCCATCTAATACCCAAAAAATATATATAAATATATATTTCTCAACAAAATATATATATATATATATATATATATATATATATAATTTAATAAAATTCTTGGGGATGACGATCAACAGGCTTCTACTAATTAAAAGAAACTCATTTGTTTTAATTCAATATTTCGCAATATTATTCATTGCTTCTTCAGGAATAACTAAAAAATGACATCTGACATACATGTAACAATTAAAAAAGATACTTACAACTAGAGGAATAAAACAAGGTCGAAAACAAATTATAAAGATAAGGTGCTAAGGCTCTGAATATTAATGGAAATAAATATAAATTTTGATGGTAAATGACAATTTTTAAAAGTTTCGACGTGAACGATGTCTAAATATGAAAACTGAAACCTTAGAAACGAGTACAACGTAAAAATGTTACTGTTCGTGTTGTATAACGAACTCACTAAATAAATTAAATTCATAACTCAATCAAAAACGATAGGAAAACCAACTAAATAGACTACAAATATCTACAAACTCAAAATGTAAGAATAAATGGTACTGAGTTTCTGAATATCTGAACGAGAATTTATAGAATTTATATTTGTATTGATATGAACCATCTCTAAAAACATCCTGCTATTATAATTTTTCTCTTCGGCCAAAGTAGTACTATTAAAGTCAAATTGATGCTTGAAATTAAAACAATGTTGAGATAAAGCACAATTTAACTTCGCTATCCTAACGTCACTCTTATGTTGTATTAAACGAGAGTTTAACCACTGACTAGTCTGGCCAATATAACATTTATCACAATCTATATATATATGGAATTTTATATATAACATTAGACTTTTGGAGAAGAGGAATTTTGTCTTTCAGTTTTGAAAATAGTCTATCTAAAGATATGATATTGTATTGTCCTATTTTGATGTTATCATTTTTACAAATACTGATAATTCTATTTGTTAAATCTTTTATGTGCGGTAATTTCTTATAAATGATTACATTTTCTGTAGAGATGGGAACAACTTGTGAAGAAGAATTATAAATTAATTTGTTAGAAACTGATCGCTCTGTTCCTTTTTTAGACACCAAAATTATAAGAAATAGTGATAACAAAATTATGATTGATTGGTATCAAAAGCCTACTTCTTCGGGAAGATATATAAATTTTTATTCTAATCATTCTATTCATCAGAAAGTTAATATTGTTAAGGCGATGAAGAATAGAGTGGTTAGAATTAGTGATCCCATATTTCTTAATAAAAATTAAAAAATTCTCTCTGATATTTTTATCAATAACGGTTACCCTAAATCATTTGTTAACAAATTAATTTATAATTCTTCTTCACAAGTTGTTCCCATCTCTACAGAAAATGTAATCATTTATAAGAAATTACCGCACATAAAAGATTTAACAAATAGAATTATCAGTATTTGTAAAAATGATAACATCAAAATAGGACAATACAATATCATATCTTTAGATAGACTATTTTCAAAACTGAAAGACAAAATTCCTCTTCTCCAAAAGTCTAATGTTATATATAAAATTCCATGTATAGATTGTGATAAATGTTATATTGGCCAGACTAGTCAGTGGTTAAACTCTCGTTTAATACAACATAAGAGTCACGTTAGGATAGCGAAGTTAAATTGTGCTTTATCTCAACATTGTTTTAATTTCAAGCATCAATTTGACTTTAATAGTACTACTGTTTTGGCCGAAGAGAAAAATTATAATAGCAGGATGTTTTTAGAGATGGTTCATATCAATACAAATATAAATTCTATAAATTCTCGTTCAGATATTCAGAAACTTAGTACCATTTATTCTTACATTTTGAGTTTGTAGATATTTGTAGTCTATTTAGTTGGTTTTCCTATCGTTTTTGATTGAGTTATGAATTTAATTTATTTAGTGAGTTCGTTATACAACACGAACAGTAACATTTTTACGTTGTACTCGTTTCTAAGGTTTCAGTTTTCATATTTAGACATCGTTCACGTCGAAACTTTTAAAAATTGTCATTTACCATCAAAATTTATATTTATTTCCATTAATATTCAGAGCCTTAGCACCTTATCTTTATAATTTGTTTTCGACCTTGTTTTATTCCTCTAGTTGTAAGTATCTTTTTTAATTGTTACATGTATGTCAGATGTCATTTTTTTAGTTATTCCTGAAGAAGCAATAAATAATATTGCGAAATATTGAATTAAAACAAATGAGTTTCTTTTAATAAGTAGAAGCCTGTTGATCGTCATCCCCAAGAATTTTATTAAATTATCTAATTTTACGATCGCTACGTTCTCACAAGTTATATATATATATATATATATATATATATATATATATATATATAATCGGTTTACAGTACGGGTAGCAAGTTTGAAAGAATTTTGTGAAGAGGCTGGTGTTCAATACAAAAAACTGCTTGCTTATTCCAAAGTCAGATGGCTTGCTTTAACTCCAGCATTAGAGCGCGTTTTGCAGTTATATGATCCAATACGTTCATATTTTTTAAGCCTTGACAAATGTCCTACAATTTTGAAGAAATTCTTTCAAAACGATATGTCAGAACCTATGCTTTATTTTATTCACAGTCAGGCGTCGTTGTTTCATAAAATTACTCTACAAATTGAAGGAGATAAAATTAGAGCAGCAGAAATTTGTATTATATTAAACGATTTCATACTGCAATGTAAATCAAGATTTAATGATGGATTTTTACCACTAATTCTAAAGAATAATCTGACCGTTTTGGAAGATTCCAATCCCGGAATAAAAAATGAATTTTTAAAAGAAGTTAAAAATTTTTATAAAATTTGCTATGAATATATCGAAGAATGGATAGTGAACTTTAGATCATTAAATTGTTTCAAATGGACCCTTCTAAATAGTAAAATTGAATGGAAAGAAGTTTCTTCAGCAGTCGAATTTGTAATGAGGGAAGTAAAAGATATTGTTATTAACGACAATTTTCTCTTTGAAGAAATTCGAAGAGTAAATTTATATTTAAATGAAGAAAAATTGAAGAAATGGAACGATGAGAAAATAGAACTTGACAAAAGATGGGTAGAAATCTTTCGGCATTTTAGAGTAGAACATATGCCACATGAAAATTTAAAAGTTTTAATAGAAATTTCCTTATGTTGTCCAGGCACTAATGCTGCTGTTGAAAGGGTATTTTCACTAGGGAATGATTATTGGAGCAGTGAGAAGTCGCAACTTTCTGTAAAAACATTATCTGCCGTCTTAACAGTCAAATTTAATATGCAAAATGAAAGTTGTTCGGATGTGGCTACATTATTAGACGAACATCCTCATTTAGCAAAAAAAATCCACTCCGAAGAAAAATATGTTTTTAAAAGAAAATAAAGTTTTTATCGTTTTTTCTTCTTTTTTTTTCACCTATGAAATACTTGCAAAGTGTACTCTTTTTGAACAAAAAATAGTTGGTCACCTTATTTATGGTGAAAATGTGGATCACGTGTAGGGGAGAGGGGGGCACATTGGGACTTGGGGCACAATGGGACATTTCAAATTGTGGCGCCATTACTTGCTGTTCTTGCTTTTAATAGAGTGTACCAGATGGCAATCCCTTGCTTCACGTCCACTAAGAGTTTCGCTCCGTTTTCTGATATACGGAAGTTTTTTTCCATGTTAAGTTATAGATGTTCCGATCCGTGTTGCGAGTAATTCATCTTCCTTAATTGGTGATAATCTTTCTGATTACTGTTTAGTACATTGTACTATCAACATTACCAGTATCAAAAACCTACCGCAGCTTGGCAACTTCAAATATGATGAATTCATATCAGATATGTACAAATTTCCATGGTATGCATTGCACAATATTGACAATGTTAATGACAAGGTATCGTTTTTGAATTATAATATTAATGTAATATAAAGGATGGTTGAGACCTTTACTATATGGTTGTCCATATTCATGATGAAATAAAACAAAACGTTTATACCACAAATAATTTATTGTTAAAAATATACATTATAGTAATATATATTTTTAACAAAAAGTTATTTGTGGTATAAACGTTGTCATTTGTTTTATTTCATGCTCACAGGAACTATTACAAAATGTCACGAAACTGCACATCTGTGGCAATTAAGGCGGAAAAACGAGCTTATCTTGAACACAGTTTTAAACATTCTGGCAAAGGTGTTTCAGGAGGAATATTAAGTAACTTAACCCTTTCACTGAGGGTGCCGGATATGTCCGCAAAATGATTCTGCTGTTGTGATTCGGGACGCAAAACGATCTCTGCTACACACTGCGGGAATCATAGATATTCGTCCTTTCAAAGCGTTTGTTATACTATTCTTTCACACATACTTGGTTGCCTACAGCTTAGCTCACACTTTGTGCATTTTTGGCTTCGCTGCGGGAGCCGTACGCATCCGCTCACTGTCCTCAGATTCGTACTTTCAGTTTTACGCCGTAATAAAGAAATTTAGATTTTTTTAACCCTTTATAGCCCGACGGGACTTTCAAGTCCCATCAAATTGAAAGGTCATAAGAATTATATTGCAAGCGTTTATTTGAATTGCTGCCTGACGGGACACATCAGTCTAAATGTCTATCTTTTTTCTCTAGATGGCAGCGCCAATATGAGTAATTTTGAAATTATCGCTCATTATATGTCTTATGCCCGTATTCATAGTCATTCCTTGAGATTTACCTCAAGACTTCCTTACCCAAGGACTCCTTGACGCGATATCGCATTTACGTATTATAGTCCACCCTTCGGGTATTCTCGGCTGAGTGGGACAATTGAACTACTGGACGCTTCCAAGTTAGGCAATTTTATGTTCTAGCGGTGTAAACTGCCCGTGTGTGATGCACATCAGTTGCTATTTTGTGTAACAGGACTGATCATTTTATTTTACACTGACGTGCAAAATTAACCGGACACTTGAACTTTGCTTTATTTGCTTAGTAACACGTTCTTGAGTAATTGTTGTTTTTGAAAAGTCAAAACAAGAAAGACTCATGGGTCCTGAACAAGTTGCTCAAGCTGTTGCTTTAAACAATGACGGACGAAGTGTGCGTTACATCGCAAACACTCTAGGAATTCCACGAAGTACCGTCTTAGATGCACTATAAAAGTTTCGGGAAACAGGAGTGTACACAAGAAGGCCCGGACAAGGTAGACGGAGAGCAACGAATCATATCCAGGATCGGTTTCTTCGAATGCAGGCGTTACGTGATCGCAAGGTGACAGCATCTGCTGATCGACGTCCATAACAACAGAGTGTCAGTATATACAGTTCGCAGACGCTTAAATGAAGGTGGGTTGAGGTCCAGAAGGCTTGCAGCAGGTCCTCTTTTAACTGTAGAGCATCGGCGACAGTGTTTGGAATTTGCACGGGAATATGCTGATTGGGGTCTTGAAGATTGGTCCGCTGTGCTCTTTACAGATGAGTTCAGATTCCTCTATACAAATCAGATGGTCGCGATAGAGTGTGGACGCGGACTGGCGAGCGTTTTGCTGAAGCCTGTTTGTCAACAAAAGGGCCACTCGGTGGAGGTGGTGTAATGATGTGGGCGGGCATTTCGTTGACTGCTAATACAGAGCTTGTGAGAATCCGGGATGGAACCATTACTGCCGACCGTTACATTCAACAATGTTTAGAGGAACATGTAATGCCTTTTGCGCCATTTCTGTCGAAAATTTTCGTTTAATGCAAGATAATGCCCGCCCACACATTGCACGGATCACGCGGGCTTATTTACAAGAAGTTGTTATTACGTTGTTGCAATGCCCCAGCACGAAGTCCTGACTTGAACCCCACGGGACATGTTGGGACGAAGTATTCGCCGCAACCATGAGGAGTTTCCGACGTTGGACATGTTAGCAGAAGCTCTAACTGCGGAATGGAATCAAATTTATTAAGAGGACTTTGAACTTTGATCAGAGTAATTAGAGCTCGTGGTGGGCATACACGCTACTGAATAATTTTTTTTTAATTTTAACATCATAAAATTAACATTTGGTCATTTCCAATTTATAGCAGTTTTACTCTCTTTTTCCAAAATTGTTTATTTATTTTTTCTTTTGGCTTAGAATTTGCTGTTTTATAATGGATTTTACTTGTAAGGTATTAGTAAAAGATTCAATCAACAAACATATGGTTTTTATTTTGATAAGTCAAAAATATTTTGAAAAATTCAAGTGCCCGGTTAATTTTGCACCTCAGTATACTTGCGCCAAATTCTAAATTAAATTGTTTTAATATTAGTAAGTACCTAATTATTACATTTATATGTTTAAGTTATATACACTTTATAATATTATATTAACCTCAGCATGCTAGAAGCAACACATGAAAATATAAATCTACCTACAGTATATTTTATATTTTTAGTTGTAATGGAAAACAAGAAACTTTAGAATGATAAGGAAAGGGTGTTGTTAGCATGCCTTGTACGTGACCATGCCGGTGTTCTGGAGAACAAGCAAACGGATGGCATAACACTAAAGCAAAAGCAGGGAGCGTGGGAGGTCGTTACTGTCAATTACAATATTCAACCGGAGATTAGTAGTCCCCGAACGACTAATCAGCTGAAAAAGTTGTGGGACAACATGAAACAACGATAAAAAACAAAACAGGGTAGTGAACAAATGTCATTATAATGTGGTTTTGTGTAAGAAGCGAAAAGAAATAATCGAGCAGAAACATAATCCGTTGCTAACTGGCGGTGGATCACTGCCAGCAGTATCGACAGATCCAGTTTTGGACTTGGTGGATGTGGCGGCACCTTATGTGGATGTCACACTCGATTGCCCATGGGACAGCACTGATGTACTCGAAAGTAAGCCTTTTTATTATTATTACGCACGCTATTTGATTTCAATGCAACGTGTTCTGTTTTAGAGCTGATCGATCACATGACAACAACGAAGCTATGATAAACAAAGCTGATGAGGGAGACTCGGTCGCAACAAATAGTTGCTACGTAAGCGAACCTATGAAGATGAAGAAAAATATTGGCGCGTCCTCAAGGCAAAGGAGGCTGTCAGCAGCAGAGAGAATTCCACAAGAAGAGGATGGAGGGTGCCAATGCCGAAACAGAACTGGCACTGCTGCGATTAGCAGAGTTTAAAAAAACGAAAATTATAAAAGTTGTAAAGTAATTTAATAAAAGACAAATCGAGTATTAATAATGTTTTTTTTAATGATATGTTATAAATTGGTGACAGAATGCAAAACCCACTTCATTTTGAGCGCGGTTAACATGATCGAAGTCCAATTCGATATCGTTTTCTTCAACATCATCGTTGTTATACTGCAAAGCAATATTGTGCAGTACTGCAGTAGCACAAACAATTGCTATACTGGTGTTTATTTTTGTTCGCAAACATTGCTGCAAACAAGGAAATCTCCTTTTCCATACAGCAAAAACCCTTCCAATTAAATTTCTAGTGTTTTATGAGCTCTGTTATAATTTTGCTCCGGTTGATCTGCAGGATTGAGAAGCGGGGTTAGTAAATAGGTTCGGCAAGCATAGCCATTCTCACCTAATAATACACCACGAACATGTGCTTGCTCAAAACGCACTCTTACAGCACTCCTGTAAAATATTACACTATCATGTGAAGATCCAGGATGACGCACAACAATATCCATAATTTCCAGTTTTGGTCCTGCTACAACCTGTTGAAGAATAAATTTGTACTTATGTTACGACTAATAATATGTGATGAGCTTATAACCTGCACATTTAAGGAAAATATCCTTTGCGGTTTCGAAAAACTTCAGCGTTATCTCCACCAGGGTTTGAGATTTTTATGTCAGTGCAGTCAATGCAGCCAGCTACGCAAGGAAACCCGGCAATTGCATGGAATTGTAAAATATGCGTTGTCCATTCTGCGTTTCAGGAAATTTAATAAACTGACGGAGCTTTTCGGCCAACAGTATTAACACTGTCCTTACTATTAGAGAAACCGATGCCTGGCTAATTCCCTGTAAGTCTCCACATACAGTTTAAAATTGTAAATTGTGTTTTATTTCTAGCTACCAACAGAAGCTAAACAACACTTATTTTAAATAATTTTTACCTGAAAATTTGCCGTGGCATAAAATCGTAAGGCCACAAGTACGTTGGTTGCTGGGCTAATTGGCAACCCTCGATTTGAAGTTGTTCGCAACTGCTCTTCAACCAAGGGCAATATAATGTTTAGAACGACGACTTTGTCGAAGCTATACCAATTCCGAAATTCCGTATCGGCATAAAATTCAAACGGATTCTCGCTATCGCGTATGTAACGTTTTGGGAGTCGGTTACGTCTTCCATTTTCGATTTCTTCCTCGACATCCAAATATTCAAAATAATCGTCGAAATTATCTGCCATTATTAAAAGTGCAAAATGAAAACAATTAAAACATAACCTCTTTGACTTGTCGTCCAATTCTATACTGCGCATGTACTGAGGTCGTCCTCAACCTTAAGGTAGCCTCCTACTTACCTTAAGTGTGAGGACGCACAGTGGTGCCGAATCACCAAAACGTGGCTAAAACCCCGAAAATTAATTTTCAATTCTGGGAATTTGAAGGGGTGGGTTGGGTAGGGTACAGAGTAGTGCATCTCACCCGAAAAGGATAGGTACCCTTAAGGTAACTTCGATACCTGTCGAATTATTTCAGTTCAAAGTTCACCTTCGTTGAGAGTACACGTGACGTTGTGAAAACTAGAACAATTTACGCTTGGTTAGTGAGTGAATAATTAAATAGTGAAGTGGAGAATTTTGATTCTACAAAATGCAAACAATTGCTCAGGTATGTACAAAATATTCATACACTAATAAAGTCTAAATCTCACGGTTGTCCTATTTATATTATTCCTTTGTCGAAGCTTGTACGAAAATAGCATGATTTTCCGAACTTGCATTTTCAACTAGAGCAAAAGTAGTATATTCCGCAATATTTCGTGGAGTTACAACTCGCATACTATTGATTAATCAATAATCTGATGAAATTGACAAGAATCAGCTGCCTAAATCTGCCTATTCTCTTGTATAATGAATTTTTCCTTGGGCTCGTGCATCCGAAATATCGTATCACAAGATTGCGTCGCCGCAGCGCGGTGCGGCAGGCTTCAGAACTCTGTTTCTTATGCAACACGCTTACGATATTTGACTATTTTTCTGTAATTAATTTGTTGCTAACATTAATGTAATATTTTTCACAGGTTCTGGTGAAGAATACGTGAAATTCACCCGGCAAGAAATATTCTATATCATTAAACAACGATTGAATGATGGCCTACCTGACTTAAGCCTTTACCTGGAGGAACAATTGTCCGAGAAAATTGTCGACCGTTGCAGGTAGCGCAGGACATGCAAGCTTCCCTGTCCTTATTGTTTGTGAAAAGAAGAACAAGGTGGCAAAAAGCTAACAGGACAGAGGCCCCATCAAAACAATGAGTGGCTCAATGCACCAGTTTCATTTCCGGCACCTATTGTTAGTGGCAATAACCAAACTGACTGTGATCTGCCATCCACCAGTAAATGCAGTGGGCGTCCTTCTGGAGATTTTCCGTCGTTGAGCGAGAGGTCGAAACGCAGAAGAACCCAATCACTTCGTGAAACCGGGACACCACAAGAGTTAGCTTATGCTACTTAAATGAGTCTGCGGTCTGCAAAGCAATTAGCTACTTCAAAGGTTGTTTATGAGACAGCAACAAGTCCATCGACAGCTTCCAAGTATCGACAGGCTCTTGAATCAATCCCGAAAAGCGAGAAAATTTTGTCCGCTGAAGCCGCACTTTCAATATACGTTGAATACAAATTCACAAAGAGTCAGTATCAGGGATTGAGAACGACAAGTAAGGAGAATAACTGTAAGCTTCATATAAGAAATTGGCAGAAGAAAAAAAACATTGTTATCCACCGAACACTGCTATCACCATCACGGAAAACATGGCTGAAGTTCAACTACAAGGTTTACTGGATCATACAACCGACCGTATTTTATTATGGCAAGAGGATGTTATTCGTAGTTTAGATGCAGCGAATGTTAGCTACATGCAATTCATTTTCAAATGGGGTTCTGATGGAAGTTCTGGACAAAGTGAATATAAGCAAACATTTGAGGATGAACGCGTATCAGATGCGAATGTATTTTTCAGATCGATAGTACCATTACAACTCATTTCTGGTGGATCCACAATCTGAGGCAGCAGTGATGATTTGGAAGAATCCTAGACCTTCGTCTCCTCGATTTTGTAGAGCAGTGAGTTTGCACGAAAGCACGGAATCTACGGTCAATGAGGTTCAATATATCGAAAATCAGATAAAGTCACTTGTTCCATTTGAAAATATAATGCATGGAAAAGAAACCTTGGTTTCGTACAATATGGCGTTCACAGTGATCGATGGGAAAGTATGCAACGCAGCCACATCCACAAAGTCTACGCAACGATGCTATTTATGTGGAGGTACATACAAGTAAAGATTTCAATAACATCGATGAAGTTTTCCAAAAACAGGTCAACGAAGAAAATCTAAAGTTTGGACTATCAACATTACACGCGTGGATAAGGTTTTTCGAATGCAGCTTGCATTTGTCATACAAACTTGTGATTAAAAAATCTTACTTATACTTAGTTATACTATGTTTTTCGAAAAAACTTTTCAAATGAAAGTTGTTTATAATTTTAATGTCTTTAACTTATATATGACACATTTTTTTGATAGCTAGTACCGTTTTCTTTCCAGCTATATACAAATCTTAAATTTAAAGTTTTATAGCTCTAGCTATAATCGTATGGACGCTAGAGCGCGCACATACACACAGACAGACACACAGACGGCATTCCAAAAATAGTCAGGATCGATTCAGGGGACCTCAAAATGCGTATATCCGTTAAAATCTAGAGGTCGAAATTTTTCATGTTCCTATACTTAGTTATACATAAAGTATAAGTAAGTAAAAATCGCAAGCACGCAGTGCCGAAGAAAAAGAGATAGTGGAAACGCTCAAGAAGACCATCCAAAAGGGATTCAGCTCGAAATTGGGACTTATTGTCGATCGTCCGAAACCTGGCTATGGAAGTACCAACGATGGAAATACAGCTCGACGCTTTTTTGAAAAATCGAAAACATCTGCTCTAATAACATCATTGGATATAGATTTGATAGAACGGTTTCACGTGATCTTACAAGTAATTTCAAGTGGACATGAAATCAATACTGGTAAGTTCCACAACTATACGCTGGCAACTGCCATTGCCGTCTTAATCTATACAGGCCGCTATGTTGAAATCGTGACGTCACAGTAAGAGTCGCACCCAACTTAGTTTAATTTGATAAATTAAAACAGCGCTGAATTATTTACATTTATATTATTTTACTTATTTTGTCTAAGAAACAACAGAAGAATATTTCAAAAGTGTAAATTTATTGCACAAACAGGAATAAATAATCATCAAGTGAACATTTTGGTTGTGGATAGTTACAAGGTAATGTTTACAAGGAGGATTTTAAAAACGAAAAAACGATCAACTACTTAAACATAAGCTCGAATTTTTGTGATAATGAACGGTAACATGTGTAAGGATTATATACAGCAACGCACAAACTAATAGGAAGATAAATTTCCGAAATATCAGCTTCTAATTTTTTACAATTCGAAAATCCTATTTAGCAATTTCTATTTGCAGAAACCACTTCCGTTCTTTGCACAAATGAAGAATCACCCTTCGTGTATGATGACATTAAAATTACTTGCTTCAATGTCCCAATCAAAGTGAGTCTAGTGTGTTATTTATTGTAGATCGTTAATTTTCTAGAATTTTTGTTGCTTTTGCAGGGTTTTTGTATAATATTCGTCTTTATTTTTGAATAATTAATTAACAGAATATTTGTCCAAATTGATATACATTTCATGGACAAAATTTCAATGCTTCGTCCACAGTTGCATGGCGCATTATCTAATATGTCATCATTTCTCAACATTTCGAGCATTAAAGTGGTGAGAACAGGTTTTTGCCGTGGAACATCATTGAGAAACATGTTCTCGTATGTTTCAGATGTACAAACTGTAAAAATTTTGTATGCTAGTTCAGCTATCTGGGTGGAAAACTCTGTCGGATATTTTAGTCCACCTCGATTGAAGTTTTCCATATCGGCCAGTAAATCTGTGGAATATACAATATCCCAGGTAAGATTTTTATTGGTGATTAACAAATTTGTACAGCTTTTGCATTTACACATTGTGGACACTTTGTAAGAAACATATCCGGCAATAAAAATAAGAGTTTCTTACATGGTAAAACATGCAATACCTTTTTCGAATATTATAGCAATGGCTTGCGATCACGCTTCGGTTATGAACGCGGAGAAAGTAGCTTTCAAAGCGTTACTCCGTTCGGAGAATCCGACCGTGGTCGTAATCAGTTGTGTCGGTCATGCTCTTGAATTAATATCAAAGCATTCCTGCGAAAAAACAATTCCTAATATAGTCGAAGAGTCAATGACGTCGATCGTTGACCACCAGAATTATGCAAAGCGGTCGCAAATTTTAGCCGAGTTCGTCGATGCCTGTCAAGGCTTAGACCTGAAACTTGTTATGTATTCGAAAACGCGGTGGCTCGGGCGTCACGACGCCATCAAGAGATTACGCATCTTGATGCCGTCGTTACAGGCATGCTTCTCCGAAGCGATAATCGAAGAAGGTAATTCTAAGAAATTGGCGTCGAACAATGATGGTGAAAACGACGAAACTGTTCGTCGCATTCGCCAGCATTGTTTAAATTTTTATGTAGAGGCTGCAAATCAAATCCAACGAAGATTGTTTTATATCAATGATGAATTTTTTACTTCTTTGGTAGTTTTCGATAGCGAATTGGCCTTGAAAGACGAGGACCGGGATTGTAGATTTAAAGAAGTTTGGATTGTCGCGGAAAAATTCGGTGGATTTGATAAGGCCGCAATGAAAAAAGAGTGGCGTTTCTTGTTCGCAGAGTATAAAAACGATTCAATTAGACAAGAAATCGACATGTTATCATTCGATGACATGTGGAAAGAGATACTGCTTCGAGTACATAACAGTGGAGTATCCACAAGTAAAGCCTTTGTTAGCATTAATACGTTATTTGCCACACTCGAATGCACCGGCTGAGAGGATTTGTCCGCGTTGACAGATGTTGCGAGCCACAAGAAACGTTCACGTTTGTCAAGCGATATGAAAAAGGTCGTTTGTGATTGTTCTCGCGAATTGTATCAAATTTTGCTAAATAGCAACCGTTTACAGATGGGCGTCAAGGAGCAGGGACTTCGTCGTGGTGTTCGACGAAGCCGTCATGTGTTTCCGGCAGATGACCGCCAACAAAGCCGCCTGGAGGATTCAGGGATATCGCGTCGAACGGACGACACTCACACAGCGGTAGTAAAGTCCGAGCTGCAATTGAAATCAGTAATCAGGAAACTGCTAAACGATATTTTAATCGGTTTTCTTACCTCTGGGTAGGTCAGAGTCTTGGCGAACTGCTGCTGCTCCGGAAGATTACTTTCGTCAAGCACAACCTTGGACCATCCCTTGAGCTGCGATTTGTAGCTCTCGCTCGACGCCTGCGACGAATTAACAGAGTACAATTGTTTTTATCGTGCGACAAACCAACCTTCTGCATCATCGTGTTCAGTGTGTTCCCCCGGAAGCAGACGAAATTGCAATTGGGTTCGTGCACGGGTAAGCTCGTACCTGCAATTGTCAATCACGAATTAATAGAGTTTTAAGCCGAAAATTCGAAACTAACGGTATGGGAACTTCCAGAAAGGGGATATCCCTGAATATCGAACGACGAGGATGGCCGTGCGAGTGCGAGCCGTGAACCAGTGGCAGATGGAGAAGTTCGCTATCCGACTGCTCGCGATTCACCAGCGCGGTTGCACGTCATTCGAAAGTCAGCCAACGGTGGATGGCACGGTCTACGAGACTTTCGGGGAGGCCGCCAGGGTGCTCTGCCTTATGAACTCCGATGTTGAGTTCCGCCTCGCCATGCAGGTCCGTTGATCGTCTCCGTCTCTTGTTTCGCGCATTTACCAGATTACCTTTGCATGCACACAGCGGCCAAGGATTCGCCTAAGCAGCTGCGCCGCCTTTTCGCGGATATCCTAACGCACGGCGCCCCGAGTGACCCGTTCGGCCTCTGGGAAGAGTTCAAGGCCGAGCTTATAGATCGACGGTACGAGAAAACGCCGGTGCACAGACAAGCTGCGGCGTTGCATCAACTCCAGAAGATGGTATCCTACCACGGGAAGATGCTCGACGATATTCATCTACCCGACCTCTCGTCTTGGCTGAATATAGCGAACAAGGCGCAGATCGAGGTAATCGATGCTCTGCAGATGGATGTGGACCTCATAATGACGCAGTTGGAACTGCTTCTTCCTCGAGGGATCCGGCAGATGCGGAAAGACATTCGTCTACACGTAAGCTCATTGACGTTGCAGACGCGATTGACACCGACGATGATGACAATATTGTTTTTACAGGGCTCTGTACCACTACATGCACACGCGAGACGTCATCATTCAAATGATCACTACTGCGGGCATCGCCGCCACACTGCTGGAACCACCGCCCATCGCTTCTTCATGCTCCCGGTCAACACGACTGACAACAGACGATCTCTGGCGAATTTATTTTGGTTCATGAAGGTAGATTGCAATGCTAATAAGTGTACTTTCAGATGCAGCTGGAGAACAAGGCGTCTCGCGATCAGAAGGGTCTGGATGTCGTAATTTTGGACACAGCGACCATGGCCAGCCGATTCATCTTCCGCGCAATCGACGCGCTGCTGCGGGAAATAATGGAAACGATGCGGCCGTTCGGAGGAAAAATCATGCTTCTCGGTTAGTTTTTCATTAGAAGTTTATGTCATGCACACCAATTGTTCTTGCAGGTGGCGATTTGAACAGCTGCTGCCGGTAGTGACCGGTGAATCGAGCGAGGCGGCAGTGATGCACACACTTAAAGCGGATGAGGAATTGTCGTTTTCAGATTTTGTCCCTCACGAAGAACGTTCGAGCGGTGACGGACGTCAGATACGCTCGGTTCCTGGAGAATGTCGGCAACGGTCCCGACAAGGGAATCATGTCGACGCGAGTCATCCTCTGCACACCAGATTCGGTCGCGATGAGCGAATACGAGTTCGTCCACTTCGTTTACAACGCCACGACATTCGGCGATCGCAAGCAGCTGGCAAGATCGTGCTTGCTGACGACGCTCAACGCTGAGGCGACCGACTTCAACGAAAGGGTAGGACGCCATATTTCTGCATCGCAAGTTTTACGAAACTCACATTGAAACTTCACCGTTTAGGTGCTGGACATGGTCAAGGGGGCCGCGAGGACGTACACAAGCGTCGACACGCCGGCCGAGGGGGTCGGAATGCAGGTGCCGTCGGAATACTATCACGACATGATGGAAACCAGCATGCCTCCGCATCTGCTGCGATTAAAGGTTCACCTGAAATTTGACTTAGTTTTGGCGGCACACTATACAAATTTAATAATTTCCAGGTTGGCGCCATCGTGATTCTCCTGCGCAACTCAAACATCTACCGGGGAATGTACAACGGAACGCGAATGGAGGTATAACATTCAACCATCGACAAGGTTTGTCGTTCACGATCTGTAAACCGCGACTAAAGTGTAAATTTTCAGAGTCGTCCTCCGAAACAACGTCTACGCACACGGTGAACTGTACGCCGCTCTGTCGCGCACCCGCGGATCTTCGAAGGTGCGCGTGCACTCTGCAGCCGCCGGAGAATCAATGCAGGGCACCGAAGGGAGGATGGTCGTCCTGTACAACAAGGTCCATCAAGAAGTACTGGAACGATTCAGCCAGGTGGATACGTCGACATTATCCTATAGAATATTAGTTTAAACATTTCAGGTGACGCGCGTAAATCCGACGTCACGCCGGCCGCCTGTTGTTCCGGCGATCCCCGCCGCCGCACCGCCGGCGTCTTCTCCCCACGTGCTCTTCATCAACCACAGGACGGACTGCTTCGTCTCCACGACGCTGCAGTGTATGCGAGCCATGGGACGCTTCGTGGCGGAATTGGTGCGATCGGAACCGAGAGAGGGATCTCTCACATACGAGATCGCAAAGTACATGACGGGGCGAGGAGAGATGGAACCTGCCGATCTGCGTACGCATACTGCCTTTCTGGACAGATATGGACAACATGTCTGAATTCGCAGATTACGTCATTTCTAAAGTGCACGGCCTCTTCACTTTCGTCCAGCGAACGACGTACACTTGCTCCGCAGAGCGGCACCCTCGCACAGTGCGTTTCCCTTAGGCTATGTAAAGCTTTTAAAATAAAAACGAATGATTGTAGATGACGGCGGAAAGTCTGATGCTGCACCTGGGCATCACGGCGGTCCTCAACGATACGCTGGTGGACTTTCAACTGCTCGTCACCAATTCGGAGGTAATATTGGCAACACGTGTCTATTGCGTGTATCGTTCACAAATGCAAAAAACTTTAGGAAGTGTACCGACGTTGTCCCCAACGCCACCACCATTGCGCACACGGTCACCACCACCGTAACGCACACTGGTAACCTCTACCTTGCCATACACGTCGCAATCGACCTGCAAAGTGGGACCTGCGTCCCAATTTGCGAAGGGGATATCTCCTCGCTTCGCTGGACCGCATCGAGCTCATGGGTAACTTGGTTTCACTTTATCAGAAACTTATGTGTATAACGCCGTACGTTTTCAGAGTGCACGTGGAAGGTGGTGGCATTCGCCGAATACCAATGAATGTCCAGAAAGTAGTAGCCCGGATCGCAGGATGCGTACGCAGATCGGCAGGTTCCATCTCTCCTCGCCCCGTCATGTACTTTGCGATCTCGTATGCGAGAGATCCCTCTCTCGGTTCCGATCGCACCAATTCCGCCACGAAGCGTCCCATGGCTCGCATACACTGCAGCGTCGTGGAGACGAAGCAGTCCGTCCTGTGGTTGATGAAGAGCACGTGGGGAGAAGACGCCGGCGGTGCGGCGGCGGGGATCGCCGGAACAACAGGCGGCCTGCGTGGGGGTGCGGACTGACGTGAATGCGCAGCGTGTGTGCGCCCTAATCCGTGAAAATCGGCGTTTAACAGTTTGAATGTTGACCTCGGAACTGGGTATGAACCGTGAAACAGTCAGACAAATTTTAACCGACGATTTTGGGATGATAAAGTTGCGCGCGAAGATGGTTCCAAAGAACCTTTCTGAGGAGCAACCGCAGCATCGAATGACCGTCGCAGAAGACTGTTTGGAACAAGTGGAAAACGATCCCACGCTACTTGATCGAGTTATTACAGGCGATGAGAGCTGGTTTTTCCAATACAACCCGGAAACCAAATTTCAATGTTTTAAATTTTGATGTTTTTATGTTATAGTTTTTATAAATAATGATTTGTTCACCTCCACATTTGATGTGGTGGTGAACAGATCTGAGTGGTAGATGACGATGGAATAGGATAATTTTTTTTTAATTTTTGTACAGGATGTTTATTTATAGGTAATTGGTTACATATATTTATTTTATTATTTATGTTACGTTGAAATTGACGATTTTTTGTATGTTGTACTTGTTATAAATGAATTTAAAAAAATCCGCGGTGGTCCGCACGAAACTTACTTATACTTAGTTATACTACGTTTTTCGAAAAAACTTTTCAAGTGAAAGTTGTTTAAATATCTATAATTTATGTAAGAATATTTTTTTCCGTAACCTGTACCGAGATATGGAAAAAGGTGATAAGAGTAAACCATCACTTCTGGTTGAGTGATTGCGTTCAAAATAGGACGTTTTCCTCCTTGCTACATACAAATGTTAAATTTCAAGTTTCAGAGCTCTAGCTATAATCGTTTGGACGCTACAGCGCGCACAAACACACACACATAGACGTCATTCCGAAAATAGTCAGAAACGATTCAGGGGACCTCAAAAGGCGTATATCCGTTAAAATCTCGAGGTCTAATTTTTTCATGATTCCTATACTTACTTATACATAAAGTATAAGTAAGTAAAAATAATTGTAAGGTTACTCTTGGTTTGTTCACCTCCACATCAAATGTGGAGGTGTACAAAGCTGAGTGGCAGATGGAGGCGGAGGCAGATAAAAATGTAAAATTTTTGTACATAATATTTATTTAGGTTCATTGGTTATATATGTTTATTTCGATGTTACGTTATTTTGAATTTGGTGTTTATTGTATTTTATTGTATTTATAGTTTTATTGGTTATATATGTTGATTCCGATGTTACATTATTTTGAATTTTATGTTTATTGTATGATTTTGTTGTTTATTTTAAAATTTGATATTTTTTGTATTTTGTAGTTGATGTAAATGAATTTTAAAAATTAATTGTAAGGTTACTCTTAATTTGTTCACATACATATTTGATGTGGAGGTGAACAGTGAGTGGCAGATAGCAGTGGAGGAGTATAAAAAAATGTAAAATTTTTGTACATGATGTTTATTTATAGTTTCATTGATTATGTATGTTTATGCCGATGTTACGTTATTTTGAATTTGGTGCGTTGTATGTTGATGTTATAAATGAATTAACAAGAAATTAATTGTAAGATCACTCATGGTTTGTTCACATCACATTTGATGTGGTGAACAGACCTGAGTGACAAATAGCAGTGGACGAGTATAACATTTTTTATTCTCTACATTATCCTCCTCCAATTTTTGTTACATTTTTATTTATAGTTTCATTGGTTATATATGTTTATTTCGATGTAATGTTATTTTGAAATTGGGCATTTTTTGTATGTTGTACTTGTAAGGTCGTTCATGGTTTGTTCACAGACACAATTGATGTGGAGGTGATGTCAAAATTGAGAACTTAAAAAAAACAAAACCGCATAGCAGGCAACTAAAGAGGCTCAGTAGCAACCTCTATAAAAATTTTGGAATTTTGACAAAAAAACTAAATTGGGCGTTAATGGGTTAAGCTAAAATTTTGCATTCACATGGTGGGAACATTGGACAATAAATTATGACAAAATACCTGTAATCTTGAAAGAAACAAAATGGCGACTCTATCTCAGAACGCGTGAACCTTTCAAGTTGAAATTTTGCATATACAAAATTGACGTAATTAATTGCATCATTGGAAAAAAACTGCCGGAAACGGACTAAGCTTTCAAAAATCTTAGTTAAATTAGTATCGGCTAATATAGATATCTATAGGGAAATAATTTAACCCTTTCTGCTGAATATTACTAAATTATTGCCCGGTTTCACAAACGATTGTCAAATGGTGATTTAGTTAACGATTCGTTAAAATTGATGGTCTGTTAAAATTAGTTCGGGTTTCACAAATAAATTATCGGCTTGTTAACGGGCCATCATATGATGAACCGTTAATGCGTTGTACGGTTGGCAACAGCGCAGAAAATTACGACTCGTCAAAATTTTGACGAGTCGTTAACGATTGATTAGCGTTTGTGAAACCGGGCATATGTCTTTTATGCTGAATTAAGAATGGAGTAGAACATATGTGTGTTTGTTATCAAAATACAGTTACGTAAAAATTCAATTACTCTTTTCGGTTCAATGTTGCTAAGGAAATTTACAAAAATTTCGTTTACATTTCTTAAATATTCAAATTTATGTGCAGTACATTTATCATTTTTTATGTATACATGGTTTCACTGGTGAACTGTGCTATAAAATAGCTTAATAAATATTGAAAAAGCAAAAACAAAAACTAAACTTCAACTTACTTGCTACTTCATTTATACAAAATCATGAACTCTGTATTTTATTGAAATTGTTTTGTTTGTAGAGATTTCTCACATTCATACCTTTTATTCTAGCGTCCCTGTTAAATGAAGTTGGTGGTACTCATCCTCTTCTTTAACACCATAATGCCAAGTTTTGTATAAAAGAGCAAAATACTACAAGCGCTCAGCTGCTGCAATGAGAATGAAGAAGAATTCATTTAAACAACGCCTTCACATATTGCAACGTATGTCTCGAGAAGAAGCAGTAAATCAAGTCACAACTTCATTAAGTGGTAACAGCAAATTTTATAAAAAGTCAAATTCTATTGCAACCTAAGAGACAAAAAGGTCGAAGGTATACCTTGAACGACAAAATTATGGGTCTAATACTATATAAATAGAGTGGACGTGGATATCGCTTGCTGTCCGAGATATTTGCTTTACCATCAAGGCAAACTATGATGAGTCTTTTGCACAGGAACCTAATGAATCATTTTTTGCTAGATTGAAAGCAAATGTTGAACAATTAAATGAAACGGATCGCCATTGTGTACTCATGTTTGATGAAATGAGCATTCAACCTCATCTTCAATTTAATAAACACGCAAATGATGTTGAGGGTTTCGTAGATTTGGGCGATGAGATCATAGATCATATACATTTATGGCAAATGGTATTACTAATAAATGCAAACAACCATTGTGTTACATGTTCACACGTAGCACAATTACTGTAGATCTGGTTAGAATATTAAAAAATGTAATAAGATGTCACACAGCTGGCTTGACGGTGGTGGCCACAGTCTGTCACCAAATGTAGCAGCTATTAATTATTTTCTTCAATCTTCAGCTGAGGAAGATATGACAATGGGGAAGGATTCCGATAAACGTTGTTACGGTATGAAAACTAGCTGGTGACTATGCAATCCGCATACAGAATATTTGCGACCTCTGAAAAACCGAGTTCGGCAAACCGGCAATAGATTTCGGAACGCGAAGATGCTTTGCCTGCCTACACGTGAAAAGAAGAAGGGGAGCAGGGTGAGTCAAGCTTGGGGTGATCAACAAACAAAGGCCTGTGACAAAGAGTGGGCCGAAGATAGAGTTACAACGTAGTGAACTACGCTCTAAAACGTTTAGAGCAGTGGTTCTTAACCTCGGGTCGCGACCCAAATTCGGGTCGCGTGCGGTATTGGGATGGGTCGCGGGAATTTGCCCCAAATAACATTATAAGAAATGAGAAATTTAATTTTTCAACACATTTTTAATATTGAATATTTTTAGATCGATTGATATCACTTTACTAGTATTATTGTCTCATTCATTACTACTATTGGCTATGCGGGCGATAGGGTGTGATCAAGCCGTTGTGTCTCGCTTAGTCATCAGTGACTCAGTGTTCTAGCATGTTTTGTTTCGAATGCACGCTATTTTCACACCATTTCAAGCGAATCACGTTTAAGTATCTATGATGTACCTATATTTACTACAATACACTCTTTGTTGATAACTACACATACAGTGGACTGCAAAATTGTGTTTACTGTACTTTTGTATTATAGTGCATTATTTGCTGTGCTCAAAAAAAGGTAAAACATTTTTGTAATAAATTTAGGTGATAAATAAAATAGGTATTAATTAAATTGTCGAGTTGCTAAAATTCAAGTTTATAATTTGTCGAGTTGTTCCGCGAATCTTTCAATGATAAAATATTGTTTATAAAAAGTTCGTAATATATGAAATAGGTATTCAATTTTCGAGTTGTTAAAATTAAAGTTAATAATTTGTCGTTTTGTTTCTGCGAATCTTTCAGTGGTAAAATATTGATCCTACAAAGTAGATAATAAATAAAATAAGTATGCAATATTCCAGATGTTGTTAAAATTAATGTTTATATTTAGAATTTGTCATTTTGTTTCAGCGAATCTTTAAATTGGTGGACAGCGTGTTCCCTCGCCCACCAGTAATGGCGAAACGGATGTTATCTTATAAACAAGAATTTTTAGCATTAGGATTTATTGAAATAAAAGATCGGTCAGGTGTCCGGCATCCACAATGCGTGGTCTGTATGCAACTTCTTTCAAATGAATCGCTAAAACTCAACAAATTAAACAGACATCTTGAAAAAGTCCATCCGACTTACGTAAATAAGCCGCTTACATTTTGGAAAGAAAAAGAAAGACAAGCAAAGCGTATGAAACTTGATGCACCATCAAGTTCGGCAACAGTTTCGTTAGAAAAAACTACCTATGCTTCTTTCCAAGTAGCTTTAAAAGTTGCTCAATGTAAAAAACCCCATAGTATTGCTGAGGAGTTGATTAAACCAGCTGCGATAGCCATGGCGAGAACTGTCTGTGGAGATGAAATGGCGAAGAAGCTGGAAATGGTGCCAATTTCAAACGATACCGTAAAAAAAGAATAGATTTAATGTCATTAGATATTTTAGAACAATTAATAACAGATCTCAAAATAGCAATCAGTAGATATTGAAGACTTTCCACAGCTGTTAGTGTATGTAAGATACAGAACTCCTCAAAATTTTAATGAAGAATTTCTTTTTTGTGAAAAGCTCTCTGTAACTTCAACTGGGGCTGACATCTTTCTTTTAATTGACAAGTTTTTTGAGAATCACCAATTACAGTGGCAAAATTGTGTGGCAGTGTGTACGGATGGGGCACCAGCAATGATAGGAAGTCGCATAGGGTTTTGTGCCAAAGTCAAGGAAAAAATCCAGAAGTTGTTACTATACACTGCTTTTTACATCGAGAAAACTTGGCTACACGGGATATGCAGCCAGATCTACACCGGGTATTAAGGGACGTAATCCAAATTATAAACTTCATAAAGGGGCGCGCTTTGAACTACCGGATATTTCGATCGATGTGCGAAGAAATAGGTTCGGATCACCAGCATTTATTGTACCATTCAGATATCCGTGGGCTATCCCGCGGAAAGATTCTAGCTAGAGTTCTATCTCTTAAAACAGAAATAGAAATATTTTTGACAGATAAAAAACACGAATGTGCTGATCGCTTCGTTGACAACAAGTGGATGGCCAAATTGGCATATTTAAGCGATATTTTCCACCACTTAAATCAGCTGAACACAGAAATGCAAGGTCAAAACCGCACCGTAGTAGAAATATATGAAAAAATTTTTGTTTTTAAAAATAAAACAAAACTTTGGCAAGAAAAAATTGCTAATTGTCAATTAGCAGCGTTTCCCACATTAAACTTGTTTTTAGAAGATCTTAATGACAACCAAATTTTTCTAGAGACCATGCCTATTTTTTAGAACATTTGAGAAAACTTGAAAATGAAATGGAAAGATATATTCCACAAAATGTCAATATCGAGAAATACAGTTGGGTAAGAAATCCATTTGAAGTAGATATAATGGGGGTTGAAAATAATACAGCTGGATTACAAGAAGAATTGCAGGGTGATAGAGTATTAAAAGAAAGATTTGGTAGAATGAATCTCACGAAATTTTGGGTAGAATTATCTGGGAAGCCTATTCTGAGCAATGAAGCTGAAAAAGCCCTGCTACCATTTCCAACTAGTTATTTGTGTGAAGCAGGATTTTCGTGTCTTGCTGTCTTAAAAAATAAGTAGAGAAATAGACTGGATCCTCAGCATGACATGCGGTGTGCACTTTCCATAAACTTAACTCCACGTATAAATCTTCTTAACTCAAAAATACAACATCAGGGTAGTCACTAATTTCCCTCATGAAACATGAAACATTTTTCCCATCAATGACTTATCGTATATACCACCATCACTGTTTCGACTGTACGCACCTACGTCTATCATTATAAATCTATATTGTGCGTCAACAAGAGCAAGCAGTACGATTGAATGTTCTTGTTTATAATTATAAAAAGTTGATCCAGCATTTATTGGGCAAACTATGTTCACGTGCTTGCCATCCAATGCCCCAATGCAATTTGGAAAGTGCCAATAAGTTTCAAAGTCTTTTGCAATCTCTTTCCATTTCTCTTCTGAAGGTTGAGGCATTACAATGGGTGTAATTTTGATTTTTCCATATCGCTTCACACACTTCTTGTACTATACTTCTCACTGTAGTAAATCCCATACGATAATTGAATGCCAGTGAACGAAAAGACTTTCCAGTAGCCAAAAATCTGTAAGCAAATGTTAAATATTGTTATTTTAGTTGAAAAGTGCAAAGACAACTGGACAAAATTAAGAAATTCATTCGCCAGCGCAATAAAACGGCGAAAAAATAAAACAAGTGGACAAGCCGCATCACAAATAATAGCATGGAAATACGAAGAACAAATGAATTTTTTACTTCCACACATGGAATCTAGAAATACCAAAACTAATTTGACAGCGGCAGCACCCGAATCACCTCCAGACACGAATCCATACAGCCCTTCTGAGTTTATCAGCAATGACTCACTAAGCAGCTCTGCATCGCACCTTCCACATACTCCAGGTTCTAGTGATGGATCTCAAAGGAGCTCAGCATCGAAACGAACACTATAAGCGAACAAACCTGTCCTACAAGACATTTATGACTTGATGAAGTCATCATTTGATTTAAAAAAGCAAAGGCTACATTCTACGTTGGATTTGGATGAGACCGACTTATTTTTTTTTGAGCATGAGTAAGGCAGTAAAGGCTCTCCCAAAACTCGATCAAAGTAAAATTAAGTTAGATCTACATACAGCTGTTTCTCATGCAGAAATCCATAAACTTACTCAAACAGAACGTGTTTTTAGGACGCCGGTTAACATGCAATTATTTCGCCTGATTCTTACCAGCCGATCGAATCACCTACATTCATCCCGCCATGCAAAACTGCACTATCGTCAGCCAGGACACTGAGGACAAACTACTATCAGGAACCTATCCAATCACACACATCCATACCGCCTTGCAACAGTCCAGCCCTATCCGAGTCGATACTTGGGAGTCCCGAAATACATGATTCGAGCACACTCATGGAAGGAAACTTGGCAACTTATTACAACAGTGATAATTATGAAAATGCAAATTAATATTGATAAATGATTTATATGAACATCTTTTGTTGATTGCTTGTTATAATATTAAATTAAAACTTACCTCAAACATACAGCAAGCCTTTCTTTTGTTCCAATGGGTCTACGAAATTTGGTATGCACTTTTTTAATATCATTTTCGATCATAGAATGTATTTCCTCAAATTGAATTTTTGTCATCCTGAAATATTGATGAAATCTATCTTCATCGCTTTCTAATTCTTTCACTAGTAAATGATATTCACTTCGACTCTCTCTCAGTTCATTTACTGGATGAACCCAATATCTTCTCTTCTTTCTTTTCTTTTTATTAAGTAGATTTAACATGAGCAGATACGCAAGATTCTCTTCATCACTATCAGAGTCGGAGGAAAACATTGTAGATGGACGCGTGCTTATTCTCCGAAGGCCACCGCTGTATTGACTCGAAATAACGTCAGAGCGCGCCCCAACACGACAGAATAGTGTGCACATTCGCCGTCACGCCAGACCGGAACACAACACACCACGACACAATAATATAATTCCGGCTTAAAGCTAGTGTGCGCTCAAAACGGAGGAAAATTTGCGTGCAACAAGAAGTACCGAAGAACTGTCTTATGCGGCTCAAATGAGCCTTCGAGTAGCTGGTAGACTTGATGGCGCAAAAGAAAATCTTTGGAATTGATATCAGAAATTGTAGTTGAACTCGATATATCAAAATCTGACTATCAAAAACTTCGGAATTCCAGAGAACGGTGCTGTATGTTGTTTCCGTCGTATAATGTAATACATCAAGCGAAGCTTCAATGTTATCCACCGAAATGTGATATTCGCGTTACAGAATGTAGTGCTGAAGTTAAACTGCAGTCTTTGCTGGATCACACAATTCAGAGAATCTTGTTGATTCAAGACGAAGTTATTAAAAGCTTATGTCAAGAAAGTGTTCGGAACTTAAATTTAATTTGTAAGTGGAGTTGCGATGGCACTTCTGGCCAACATGCATATAAACAAAGATTTGACGATGATGATGGAAGTAAGCGTATTCTTCACGTCGCTTGTTCTATTGCAGTTGATATCAGTTGACCAAGAAACAAAAGATACCCTTGTTGTATGGAAAATTCCCAGGCCATCGTCTACCCGTTTTTGTCGGCCAATTAGAATTCAATTTTTGACTGAAAATAATGTGAGCCAAATGGAGTTTATTAAACAACAGGAAAGTAACCTTATCCCTTACAAGACTGTCATTCACGGAAAAGAAATAACCGTTTCTTTCAAACTTGCATTAATGGTAAAGTTTGCAATGCAATCACGAGTAATGCTTCTACTCTACGTTGCTATTTATGTCAAGCAACATCAAAAGACTTCAGCGATATAGATACGATGTTGAAAAGAAAAATCAATGAAGATTTTCTACAGTAATGTACAGTAATGTAAAAAACGAAAAGCAACTATACAAAAAGGTTTCCGCATACGATTGGGTCTCATCGTTGATGAACCAAATCCCGGATTTGGTAGCTCCAATGAGGGGTAAATGCAGATCTGATCAAACGATTTCACGTTATATTGAATTCTAGAATATCCATGAGACTGGTATAATCAGATTTCAAGATCATGCCGTGCAAACAGCTTGCAACTATATGAAGTTGCATCCGTGGTTTTATATACCGACTTCAATGCATAACATTGATAACACGATTATAAAGTCTGCAATATCACCAATTGGACAAATGTCCGAAGACACACAAGAGTACCAATAAATGTATAAAAAAGAATAGATCGGATTTTTCACGAAAATTTTCGCGAACAAAAACCATGGAAGACGGGTTTTCAGACCTACTATTAACGTCTGATCCATACATTTCTAGCCTGCGCAAATTACCTGGTAAGAAAATGAAATCGTTCCTACCAGAAGCAATCGAGTTATTAACGGCGTCGAGCGTCTCAACAAATGCAAGGAGCTCGGGCAATGCGTCGTCAGTTGAATTCACTGACTGAATCAGATTGTTCTGGTGACGATGAATAAAGTTATATGTAATCGAATGTATCACGATAACTGACCAGTTATTCGGAATGTAGAACTTTTTCCGTCAGTTACTTGTTTTTATAAGCGAATACATATTTATTAAGAAATACAATGCTAATTTCCACACTTTGTATACGTTATTTTAATCTCAATACTTTGTATCCACCTAATTTTAAGGAAAATCTTTGCGATGTGACATAAATATAACGCCTTTTCTACACAAGTCGTACATATTGAATCCGCTATTTTGTATTTCCAAATTTCAGATTCGTAATCAGCGACCCCAAAAATCCCCGAGTACGAACTTTCAGACGAATTGAAAACTTGCCAGACTTTTGGCCGTCGATGTAGGTTTCCGTCCCACTGTGCGCCGTCAACTTCGCCCGCCATCATCATAGCCATCCTCATCGCCGACGGACCTGCGGCGCCGCGCCCGAGCATTCTTCAGAGGGTAACAAGGTCGTAAGTAACTAATTTTTAATTCGGCATCATGGCGGCACAATAGTTAAATAATGCTAATCAGTCGGTCAAAAACAAAACAATTGGAAAGTAGAGCGACATTGAATGAGCATATAATATTGACAATGCCTCTGGAGATTTACAATCTATGCCTAAATTAATGCTCATGTTATTAAAGACAAAAATTAAAAAATGAAAGTTGCGAACGCTGCTGAAGGTTTTAGTTACACTGTAGCTTCTGTAATTGCTTTGTTAGCGAGATCAGGTTTGCATATATGCTATAGCATGTATGCAGTATGTCCCAAAATTCGCACCTCGATGGTACGTTATTAAATGAGGTCCAATGATTACGAGAAAAATATTCCATTGCTAATAAGTTCCAAGAAATAAATATTTAAAGTTAACACTTTTGATGTCGTTTAACTAAATTACTGGAAAACATATCAAAGATTGGTTTTAATATGGTGAATGGAATAACAATTTTGAACAATTACAACCAAGTTTGTGATTAATCACTATTTTAATTATACCATTTCCAGAAAATGATTTTACGGTAATTTTACCTGAAAAAACATATGGCAACGTTGACGTGAAGCTACACTTTTTTAACGTAAAAATTACGACAATCAAGATTGTGTATTAATGTCAACGTCACATCCTGCTTGTGTACTACCTTACTAATTTACGTTACCTTTTGGATTTTAAGTTCTTCGTTATATTTTCCATTGATTAGTTCTTCAGTGTTTGTGATAATTTTCGAATTCTGTTGGTTTGTGTTGGTTTTTTGTTTTAAATTAATGTTGAAATGTTTTCAAACGACGAATATGCAGACACGCATTTGCTGCTGGGGGAATGCGGAAACAATGCTGCTGCTACTGTCGGAGTCCATGACAAAAGGTATCCTCTGAGAAAACATCCTAGTTCTAGACGTTTAGTCCGAATAATACGAGAAACAGGAAGCGTAGCACCAACAGGTGCCTTATCGGGATAGAGGTCGTCCAAAACTGCAAGGACTCTTCAAGTAGAGGACGCCGTCTTAAATTTATTAGAAGACAATCCAACAACATCAACACGTGCAATCGCTAATATGCTAGACATTCAGTTCAGTTGGCCGAATTATTGAGGATGAGCGGTTGCACCTACAGAAAACTTCAAGCTTTAATACCTGAAGATTTTCCACGTCGTGAGAATTATTTTAACTGGTTTTTAGAACAAACACAAAGAGATCATCAATTTTGCCAAAATATCTTGTGGACGGACGAAGCTAATTTTTCACGAGATGGATTTTACAATCATCGAAATTCACATGTTTATACTTTGGAAAATCCTCACGTATTTACACCTTCTAAACATCAGCATAGATTTAGTGTAAATGTCTGGGCAGGTATTATCGGGAATCGGCCCAGTCATTATTCCTAACAGACTCGGCGGTGACAACTTTTTAGAATTCCTGGTAAATGATTTGCAAAATTTGATAGATGAACTACCATTAGCGGTAATGAATAATATGTGGTTACAAATGGATGGTGCTCCTGCTCATCATGCGGCACCTGTGAGAAACTGGTTAAATGAGCAATTTCCCGAAAGGTGGATAGGAAGAGGTGGACCGTTCCGTTGGTCAACTAGATCTGCAGATCTCACCCCTTTACACTTTTTCTTTTGGGGTCACATTAAAAAATTAGTGTATAGAATACCAGTTTTAAATGAAGCAGATTTAACTAACCGCATATTTGAAGCAGCTCGTTCAATAGATGGGGAAATGCTAGAAAGAGTGCAGGGGAACATAATTAGAAGAGCGGAGATTTGCAGAGATCAACAAGGACACAATTTTGAATATCTGTTATAAATTTATTATTATTATTTCATTTCGTTGACAATACTATTATTAGGATAAATTGAACGTGTTGCCAAATTTACTTTTAGAAAAAGGCCAGTATCTTCTAAAATAAGCAACGTGAAATTTTTTAAATATTTGTTCCGTGTAGCTTTTTCGCTACTTTAAATTATAGTGTAGAGCTGTTCCGCGAATTTTGGGACCCGTTGTATAATACTCCCTGCATTGCGGCTGCGGCTGATGGATCCCATCCACAGTCTAGAGCCAAGGAGACAAAGTGATAAAGTGTTTGACAGTGTGAATGGTATAACACTCCTCTATCCCAGACACGGAAAGAACTTAAGATGTGCTGTATCATCAATATCTCAATATATACAGTTTTGGAAAGAAGCAACATCCAGCATAAGAAATATGTATTTTCAAAAAGATTGTTCAAGGGACAAAGTGATCGCTTAAAAATTGGATTGTTTCAATAACAGGTTTTGAAGAGGTTTATAAACTTTTACGTTCGAAAATCATAAAATTTTTTTCTCCGAGAGTATTTAACAAAGACCCAATTGAGAACTTTTTTGGTCAAATAAGGCAACACGGAAACAGGAATACAAATCCCACAACAACTATGTTTAAATGTCATTTTAAGACACTGTTAATTAACAATTTTGTTCGGAAAGATTCTGTTGGAAGCAATTGTGAAATGGAAGAGTCACGAAACATTGTAACTGTTATTAAGCAATTTGTGACACAAGATGTGCCTACGGACGGAACAATGATTTCAAATCCAGTTTATTTTGATTTTGCGCAAGATGTAACATACAAATCATTTGTAGATAAAGCTTCCATAGGTTATGCTAGTGGCTTTATAGCAAAACATTTATGGAATTTTTATGAAACATATCCATCATGTAAAAATAACTTATTATGTATGGATGGTGATATAAACGAGTGGTACAACCTTATTGATGAAAAAGAATTTTGCAAAATTGTTCCTCCCAAACTAAAATATTGCACACCAGAGCTCATCAACTACGAGCTACGACATTATTAAGAAGATTTTCCCAACATGTCATAAGAAGAATTCATTTATAATATTAAAAGAAATAATGTTTTTTTAACTTCAAAACTCATTGTGAACATAATGAAGAATTGTCTGCAGCTGTATTAGCAAAATTTGCAGCATTATGCTGCTATAATTGGTGCCATGGTGTTAATAGGCTACTACATGGAAGAGACAATCGAATCAAAAAAATGACTGTGTATACAAACAAGCCTCAGAAATGTTCACAAAAAGAAGGAAATACATATATTAATATTTTATATGTTTTCAATTAGGTAATGTAAAATGTGAGCAAAATGTTGGACATTATACATTTTCAAAGTTTGATTTTGTGGATAAAAGCAACACTGGGAAATTTTTAATTTTAATATGCTATTCCGCCCTTGATAAACAATATACTATTGTTTATCAAGGGCGGAAAAATTAAGATTACAACGAGGGCAGAGTTAGCGGTACTGCACGAGTTGAAATCGTTTTACGGCAGTGGTAAACACATTATTTTTTGCACAACCCAATAATGACAAAAATTCGAAACCATTTCTTTGTATTTAATAATAATAATGAATGTTTAGCTACTAATGTCATATAATATATGAAAAAATCGATATTATAGTATATTATTCAACGCTTTTGTGTGGATAATTTTATTACACGAGGACGAACTTTGCAGCACGAGCGAAGCGAGTGCTGTAATCGTCCGAGTGTAATAATATAAACCGCAAACACGATATTTGACATTTGAAATCGTATCCATGTATACGATGAACCATGTCGTTTAGTGTCAACATAGCAAAAATTAAATCCCTTCTTTTTACTTGATCAATTTGAATTTTATTGGTCAAATTTACCCGCTCTTTTTTTCATTGGTTCCTGGAAGTATTGAATAATATTATTCAACACTTTTCTATCCAATCAAAAACTCTTTACTAACACACTATTTAATAATGAGTTTAATATCGATGTAATTTTTTCATATATTATATGACATTAGTGGATAAAACTCATTATTAAATGGTGTGTTAGTAAAGAGTTTTTGATTGGATAGAAAAGTGTTGAATAATATTATTCAATACTTCCAGGGACCAATGAAAAAAATAGCGGGTAAATTTGACCAATAAAATTCAAATTGATCAAGTAAAAAGAAGGGATTTAATTTTTGCTAGGTTGATACTAAACGATATCGTCCATCGTCTACATGGATACGATTTCAAATGTCAAATATCGTGTTTACGGTTTATATGTGTACATAAGTGTAGTGTCGCAGTTTCGGCAATTTGTGTGTCCATTTGTGAGAATGGATAATCCGTGCACTCCGCCGAAATTAGTTGATGCAGCTAAAAAAGCAACCGAGGAACTGCTGCCCAAAAAGTCGAAGGAGAAATATCAATTAACTAATTTTTTTTTTAATTGGAAGCGGAAAAGTAATGCTACATCATTTTCCGAAAATGTACTACTTTCCTACTTCACACACTTGGCTGAAAAGTATAAAGCATCGTCGTTGTGGTCGTTTCATTCAATTTTAAAAGCAAAATTGCAATTAAAAGAGAATATTGACCTCGACAAATATTCAAAGCTTCATATGTTTTAAAACGTCAAAATGAAGATTGTACACCTACAAAAGCCCCAGACAAGGAATATTTATTGACAAAAGTAAGAAATATTTTTACTCGGCATTTGTAAAATTTATTCGATATGATTTTAGGTTATTTTAATTATGGGAGTAATGGGTTATCTACGAGGTAATGAACTCCATTCCCTACAAAGAAATAACGTGGAAGATTTAAGTGAGTCTTTGAGAGTTACTATTTAAAAAAAAGCGACAAAAAGTAACAAGGCACGAACTTTCGTTGTGACAGGAGATAATTTTTACAAAATTTGCAAAATATATTAGTTTGCGTTCTTCGCATGCAACTTCTCCACATTTTTTTTACAATAGAGGAATGGAAAGTGTACTATTCAAAATGTTGGTATTAATAATATTGCCAAAACAGGAAAGGACATCGCAAAATGTTTACAACTAACAAACTGGAGCACCTATACTGGTCATTGCTTGCGTAAGTCATCGGCTAGTATTTTAATGGAATCTGATGATGCCAATATGGATGACTTGATGAGACATGGTGATTGGATGTCCAGCTCTTGTGCCAAGGGTTATGTGGTCGATTCCATTACTTATAAAACAAAAAATTCGACCAGAATTTTAAACCAGATAAATAAAAATGCAACTGTTGGAGATAATAATTATAATACTCCATCAACTTCAACTAGTTCTAATGACATGAATATTTCTTCTGTTGATGTTGATGAATTGTGATTTTTTGAATAAATATTGTTGATCAAATGTGTTATTTCGACATTAGTGGATAAAGAATTATATTCAACTTTTTGTGTGGATATTTTATTACACTTGGACGATTACAAACTTCGTCCTCGTGTAATAAAATTATCCACACAAAAGCGTTGAATAATATACTATTATATTACAATTCACTAGTAATGTCAATTCACAAAGTAGAAACTACGATACAAACCATAGCAACCGTTCCCAACATTTCAGCCCACTGTGCCGGGCGAACAAGCTCTTGTTCGCCCGCTCCGAGTTCGGAATTAGTCATTTTCCGTTAGTAACATGTGTCTAACATGGCACACTTTCGAACGAGTTGTGCATAATATACTATAGTTGTGACAAACTCAATTGAAAACTTAGAAATTGGCAGAAAATAAAAAATACACCTGCTGTGAGAAAACTATGGAAGATACAGTTCAGGAAGGTTATAGAAGAGACACAAAAGCAAAACAGTTAACATATAAACAGCGCACTGGAATTTTACCGTTTTTGCTGCAACAGAAAATCTGCATGCAATTGAAGCGAGGTGCTATTGCGAGCTGCAAACAAGTTTGGCGTTTCTCGTGTAACTGTTTCCCGAATTTGGAAGGCGTAAAGAGTACCAACAAGGAAGTTTTTGTGCCGATGTCTCTTCAAAAAAAAAACAAAATGTGGCCGAAATGCAAGAATTTCGCGGAAAATTTGAATCAAATCAGACATCCCGCTCAATCGCCGCGGTACAATTCGCAGTTTGTCTTTTGCAATTGGCATCCCAAAGTCGGAAAGATGGTGTAATAGCAATCGATTAGTAACTAAAGTCATGTTTATCGCTGCGGTGGCTTGGCCACGATTTGATTCTGCCAGAAGACAACATTTCGAAGGCAAAATAGGACTTTGGCCAACAACCTGCCCAAAGAAACAGGAAGAACCGGGCAAAAGGAACAATGGAAACCAAAAACATCCAGTCTATTAATGCAATGGACTGCAAAAGAATGATCACTGACAATGGCTTGCCAGCCATTAGATCTAAATTTCCAGTGTGTTAGTCTTGTGTGATTTTATGTCGAATTATACAAATAAAAAGGAGCGTTATTGCTTTCTTTAGCCATGGAGTCTTACGAAAAAGAGCAACAACACTTGCAAAAACTATTGCAACGAAAATAAAGATCGAGATGTTGCGTATGAAAATCATTCAGATCGAGACGAATCAGATCAGGATGAATCGGACCATGAAAAAGCAACAACTTCAAAATAGTGATGCTGAGCAAGAAATCATGGGCAAGAAGAAGACACACAACACTATATTGTCATCGGGAAAGACAAAGTTACGCGTTGGGTTAAACGTGTGTCACACCCAAAAACAGCTGGACACGGCAAGAAAATATTGTGAAACGTTTACCTCGTTCCACATTAGCCACAAAAAAATTGGCCGGACCTCTCCAGATACGGGAACATTGTTCAATGACGAGATGATCAATATCATTGTGGAATGTACCAATGAGTGCATTCAATCTGTTGCCAACAATTTTGCTCGCATGAGATATGCGATGCCAACCAATTGAATAGAGATTCGTGCTCTCTTTGGACTACTTTATATGGCTGGCGTATACCATGGAAATCGTCTAAATGGAGAAGATTTGTGGGCTACCGATGGTGTAGGAATATTCCACCTCACCATGAGCATGCGAATATTAAAATTCCTAATTCGTTGTCTAAGATTTGACAGCACAGAAACTCTAGCAATTCCAAGGGCAACAGAGAAATTGGCCCATACGTACGTATTTTTGACCAATTCGTTGCTAATTGAGCGGCTACCATCACTCAGAGTTTGTAACCGTGGAGATGTTTCCAGGATTTCGTGGAAAGTGCAGCTTTCGTCAATGTATGCCTTCAAAACCGAATAAATACGCGATCAAAATGTTAGTATTATGCAAAAATGTTCTATACAAACGCAATAGAGGTTTACGTCGGAACACAACCAGAAGGGCCCTATAGAGTTTCAAATAGTCCCTATGATGTTGTTCAACGACTTTGTGAACATATTGTTGGATCAGGTCGTAATATTACGATTGGTTCACCTCACTACCTCTCGTAAAGAAATTACTCAATGTCCATAAGCTTACAGTACATGGAACTGTCAGAAAAAATCAAAAAAAGTTGCCCATAGAATTTTCTCAGCCAGCTGTGCGACCAGAACATTCCAGCATGTTCGCTTTTTCGAAAGTGTCTCTTATATTCCCAAGAAAAGAATGTGCTGCTACTTTCTAGCATGCAGTTTGATGATGAAATCGATGTAGTATCAGGAGATGCGCAAAAACCGCGATGATTACGCCATACAACGCCACTAAAGGTGGTGTAGATGTTGTAGATGAATTGTCTGCAAGTTACAACTGTTCTAGAAACACGCACAGGTGGCCAATGGTCGTTTTTTATTCACTTTTGAATATAGCTGGTATTAATTTATACTGTTCAAACCACCCCACCATACTGTTCAAACCACATATTGGTTATTCTAAGAAGATATTATTTGAGGCAACTGTCCAATGAATTTTTTTTTTGGTTTATTTGTTAACCGATCTGTTACACCGGTGCGACTACTTCATACCTTACACTTTCGCGTGGCTACTGGAAGGTTAATAGAAGAAATACGAGAACTGGACTCGATCATAAATATAAATGAAATGTTAGAACCAGTAAGAAACCTAAATGTCGTCCTCAGAACGTGTACCAATAAATTAGAGTATTTCAAGGCGTCCCATGATTTCTGCGAGAATCTCAATGGATAGTATCAGAATCGCTACTGGAACGCTAACTCAATCACCGGAAAACTGAGGAGCTTATAAACTCCGAACGAAAACAAAAAACATACACGTCAAATGAAACGCGGGCCGAGCTGGGCCAAACGGGAACCGCGCATTGTAGTCTGAAATGCCCAAAAAGCTGGTCAAAAGTCAAAAAATAAATGTGTCCACTGCTAGATTTTTAATACGGGATTCGCTAAAGGCGGCATTTCTGCGCAAAATGCTGAAACGACAAAACAGTGTTGTACCGTCGCGAGGGTTGGTAGCACGGGAAAGACTGCCACGTGTTTGTGCAAGACGTGTTGAAACGTGAAAATATTCGCTCCGGCAAATGAGATCTCAATTTTTAGTTCAAGTGCTTGTTCTCATTGTTTCCATATGGAGCTTCTACTTTTTGCTATCCTCGTTCTAATCCATACAGTTTTTAACACTATTGCCCATGTAGCATCAAAATGGCAAAATTTAGTCGAGGCAAACAAACTGCAAATAGTAGATAACGAATAGAGACTTTTAAAAAACTCAGATTTGCGACACAATGAAACATTTTTGAATTTTGGTGCGACATTTCAAACAAAAAATAAAATACGGCGACGGCACACCTATATTTGCCAATTTAACGCAATTTATTTTTAAACTACTTATTACGACTTTGAATAGTATATTAAAAAACAAGTTACAGAAGGCACTGTTTCAGGCACGAGTCCGAAATTCAGCCACAAGCCAAAGGCGAGTGGCCTGTACGGACGAATGCCCTGAATAGCCTTATGTACGAGTATTTCATACTATTTTTCTGCTGTGCACCCTTTTTACGTGAAAAAATAAACTTTGATAAGTATTTCAACAATTAGGAATATTTGTGCGGGTTGGTAACGTTTTTGTGAAATTAAATCAGGAGGCGGAAATTGTTAAATGTCATTTGTTTGACGCAATATGAGTTGCGTAGACCTGCAATGTCCTCCACCTGAAATAGCACAAACTACGATTGGAAATTTACTTCCGAACAAGTCGCGTTCTCAATGCAACGATTATTAGTTACAACTGACATTTCGTTGAGGTTATACGCTGCCAAACCGCTACCAACATAAAGAAAAAAAAGTATACCATAATCATACTCATTTTAGCACTCGACTTTTCATTTTAACACTGTTTTAGGTGCTAAAATGAAGTTGTTATAAACGCAAAGTAGAAACAGAATGTTTTCGACTATAAATTTATTAAAAACGAAGCAACGCAACAAACTTGGTACTGACACAATTATAAGATTGTTACATAGCTAAAGGGACCACACGTCCCGATTTTGACAGTCCCGCTTTTTGGTGGAATGTCCCGTGTCCCGCCGATTTTTAAAAATGTCCCGCTTTTTAGCAAATATCTGAATTTCATATTTTAAATGTACTGTAAAAATATATTACCTATTATTTATTGAGTATATGGTGAATATAAAGAAATAAAAAATTCATAAAAAACACATAAAATGCATGCAGAGTAAACTAAATTAGGCAATGTACCGAGTTAGATTTACTAGATGGTGTTCGATCATTGTCGTTACGTCTCGACTTAATTCAGATAAGTGCAGGCAGTGCGGACTGCCGTTAGACAGAGCGGTTTCTTTTCAATGTGACGTTCGGTATGACTCATTATTTGATTTACGAAGGTAGAGCAATAGTCACCACAACGTAAGGTCAATAAGGTAAAATGTAATACTCTTTTTTAGCCTTTGTAGTAATTTTTTTATTTATTTCTAGTATTTACCCACAGAATAAAAGATGAGTAAAAAAGAGAATGCAAATGTTTATGAAGAGCTAAGCAGAGAATTTCAATTTATTAAAAAAAACAAAATAGGCTATAAGGTACGGTGTGATAAATGCAATGCTGAATTTTCGGTGTCACATGGTGGAAAAAACGATATTACTAAACATCTAGCGACAAAGAGGCACAAAAGATTTTTGAATAACGCCACTTCCTCGTCTTAAATGGAACAGTTTTTTCGCAGTGCTAGCTTTGGCAACACGGAAAAACAGCTAGCATTAGCGGAAGGGCTATTTGCTTTCCACACCATAAACCACAATCAAACTTTCAGATCAATGGATTGTATGTCGCAAATGATCAAAACATTATACGACAAAAAATTTGCATGTGCATGGACAAAAATGTAATGTTTTTTCACCATAATCGTTTTCACAATTGCAGAAAGTATTATAAAAATGCGCATTTGTATCCATATATTCTGATGCTTCCAACCACAAAGATTTAAAATTATTTCCCACAATTGTTAGATTTTTGATCCAGAAACAGCAATTAAAATTAGAATATTAGATTTTGTTTCTTTGCCGGGTAAAACTTCACAAATAATTTTTGATTCAATAAGTACTATTTTAAAAAAGAATCATTTGAACAATACAATTATTGCCTATTGCGCGGATAACACTAACGCAAATTTTGGTGGAAAAGCTAGAAGAGGTATCAATAACGTTTTTACGAAGCTTAACGAACATTTGAACCAAAAAATTATTGGAGTATTTGAAGGATTTTTGTGAAAGCGCAGAAATCGGATATAAAAGAATTCTTGGTTACAGCAAAACATGATGGCTAGCTCTTTTACCAGCTGTAGAAAATATTTAAAAAATATATGAACGATTAAAATCATACTTTTTAACACAAGATAAATGTCCAAGAATATTGCAGCTCTTTTTTGAAAATGACATCACAAATTTGGCTTCAGTTCATCCACAACCAAGCTACATTAATTCACAATGCTGTGAAAATTATTGAAGGGGACAAAATTTCAATTACGTGTCAGTGTCAAATGAAATCAATAATTTAAAAACAAAATTACGAGAAAGAATTGATAACGATTACATTCCTTTAATTATTCGAAAAGACATCACTAGGTTGGAAGAATAAGGTGCCATTAAACGACATGATTTTCTGAAACATGTCAAATTTTTTTATAATAACTGCTTGGAATATCTGAAACATGTCAAAATATAATTTGACCAATTCATGTGAAATATTTCACATTTTAATAAATGCAAATTCTATTGGAATCTATTGCAAAGTATTCACTCGGTCAAAAATATGACCGTGAAAGAAAATCATAATTTTTTTTAAATAAAAATTTTTATTTGATTAAAAATCACGATATTCAAATTATTACTTTTTACAAATATTTTTATTGTTACCAATAATTAATAATAAATACATTTTTGTACAAGTATATGAATGTATACAACAAAATATATATAACTAAATTGTAATTCTCATTTCATCTCATTTGCGGGACAATTTCATTGTCTCAATGAAAATGTGGTAACTTTATAGCAAACGTATTGTCACAGGTAACTGTCTTAATTTCAACCCAAATAACGACATGTGTCATTTAATTATCAAAGACAGTTACAAGGAAGGTTTGATTATATAGTCAGTCAGATAGCCTGATTCTATGATTAATTCCGAGTCTACAATCCTAATTCAAGAAAGTTGTACAGTCCTTCCTTAAGTCACACGAGGCCATCAAATCTGAAAATGTGCGGCTAGAATTTAACTGAATTTGTTAAAATTACCTATGGAGAATCATTGCGGTGGTATTTGAAAGTGGAATTACGTTAAATGCGCTGATATGTATATGGTATTCGGATTTTGTCATGGAAATGCCACCATGTCAAAGGAAGAATACCAAATACGGTACCTACAAAGGCGACAGCCATCTACCAACGCATTCCGTAGACTGGATCAGCGAATTCGGGAAATTGGCGCGTTTATGCCTAACCATCATAACAGCGGTAGACCTTTAGAGCGTCGAACACTTCAATTAGAAGAACAGATATTGGATGCTGTTTATGAAGATCCGACGTCCAACACAAGACAAATAGCCCGGGAACTGAACATTCCAAGTAAAACAACAGTGCATTCAGTACTATCACAAAATCTTTTACGGCCATTTTATGCAAGAAAAGTGCAACCCTTGTACTTGAATGATAATGTGCACAGAACAATGTTTTGCAATAGTATTCTAAACAGAATTCAAGAGCCGGATTTTTTATTACAAGTTTTCTGGAGCGATGAATAAATTGTTTACAAGAGATGGAGTTTTTAATAACCATAATTTTCATTTTTTTGCGGACGATAATCGTAAAGCATTTAGGAAAATGTTCCATTAAATCTGAGGCACAACATTTTATACACTGCCTTTCAAATAAAATAGACCACCCCGAACCACTGAACGTAGAATGATAAAACTTAGTGAACATATCTACTGTCGGTGCCAAAGTAATAGTCCCCTGTGTTTGAAGACCTATATCAAAGAAACCGCTTGGCGGAAAAAAATTAAATATACATTACTAGAACCGGCAATCATTTCTACGTAACATACTGTAATTTTCTGCCCTTGCATTTAGAAGTAATCATTAGGGAAGTGGAAAAAAGCATCCGATTTTTGCGATATCTAACGGGTAGCCGACTTTAAATTTATTTTTCTACTTAACCGTTCAACAAAAAAAATTGAAACTCTGACTGGACGTAATCTGATATGGTGTGCATAGAGGGGACTTTTAATTTTTTCAACATTATAAATAGTTCAGCCGCAAATTGTAGTTTTTGTGATCTCTGTTATCTCCGTTACAAGATATCGCACGAAAGCGGAATTTATTTCTAAGGAAACATCAACTTGTACCTATCTCGGAACACGAAATGAAATTTAATTGTACCCGTTATTTAATATTTTTAAAGTGAAATGAAGTCTGCGTAATTTTTGGGCGACTGCGCAATCTCTTATCGCTAATTTACTGCCGGGACCGGACTCTACGCTTCGTGACCAACACTACGATATGCAACATTTGTATAGGAATTAAATTCAAAATTTCAAACACTTATATAAATATTAAAATGAAATTATTAAATTTGTGAATAAGCGTAAAGGTATTATATATATATATATATATATATATATATATATATATATATATATATATATATATATATATATATATATATATATAAGCGTGAAGTTATGTATAACAAAATCTACTGCTCTGCTAGTGCAATTATTAAAGTTTACATTTTTTCTGCCAAACCGTTTCTTTGAATATAGGCCTTCAGTCGATTATTATTTTTGCACCGGTAGTAAACAAATGCGGTCACTTTTAATAACATGATAATGAATATCCACGTGGTAAATAATGATAACAAATTCATATAAAAGCACGAAATGTTATTTATTGGCGTTACTGAGTATTTTTATTTATAATCAATGTACTATTATTTATGCAAAAATGCCGAAGCATTGCACCAGAGAAGTCAAACTTATAATAAATGTAAGACAGTTTTTTCAAGACGAAAAAGATAAGAATGGACCAACTATTGATGTGAAGAATGTCGTGGAAAGAACGGCTAAAGCTGTTGGGGTCACCACAAGAACAGTTAAAAGAGTAAGTAATGAATTCAAAGGTGACGATAGAGTAAATCATTTTATACCAAAAACTGGTAGAAAAAAAATCGAATGTGACGAATTTTTGCAAGGGGTAATAAGGAGAAAGGTATTCAACTTTTATATGGAATGCAAATTTCCGACAGTAAAAGAATTGTACTCTGAACTTACAACTGAAGTTCCAAATTTACCCGAATTTTCGCAGAGAATATTGTACCGATGGTTAAAAACATGTAATTTTCATTTAAAAAATTAGATAATAAATCAGTGTTAATGGAACACCCTCACATAACTGCTCAGAGAGCTAATTTTTTGACATCTCGTCAAAGGTACAGGGAAATCTTCTACACGGACGAAACCTGGTGTGGTGCAAATCATGCTTGACAGTTCGGATGAGTTGAAAAAGTAAACCCGGATAATAAGGATACTTTTGACCATTATTGAAGTGGAGTTCAACAAGTAAACGGTTATAAAGGCGGTATAAAGCGACCATCTGGAGCAGGTCAAAGGGTCATTATTTTGCATATTGGTAGCGAGAATGGATTTTTGGAAGGAAGCCGTAAATGCTTTATAGGCGAAAAAAGAAAGCAAATGCCGATTATCATCACGAAATGAACAAGCAACATTATGAGGAATGGTACCGGCACGTGCTATCGGTAATACCAGCATAATCAATAATTATGATGGATCAAGCTCCTTATCATACAATGCTAGATCCTGATTTTAGGAACCCTACATTATCCTGGAGGAAAGATGACATGATTGCTTGGTTACAGAAAAACAAGCACTTCCGGAGGGCATTACTAATTTTTCAAAATTGACTAAACCACAGCTGTTGCTATTGTCTAAGCCGCATCGTTATCAAAAGGTACTACTATTAGAAACTATTGCAAAGCAAGTAAGAGGAGACGATGTGAAATTCCTGTGGTTACCTGTAGCTCATTGCGAATTTAATGCTATTGAATTAATTTGGGCATACGTGAAAAATAAAGTTGCAACAAGAAATAATACTTTTAAAATAAAGGATGTATTGAATTTATGTCAGGAAGCTTTGAACGACGTTTCAACGGAGATATGGAAGAATTGTATTGAGAATTGTAAGAAAATTGAGATATCGTACCTAGAAAAAGAACACCTTATAGACGAAATTATGAAACCATTTATAATTAACAAAGGAGAAAGTGACGATGATGAATTGTCGGACGAGTCAAGTGATGGTGATGATGGTGATGATGATGATGATGATCAATGCAATGATGAAATTGATACCGAGGATGCTCCCTTTCCTCATTGCATCATAGAGGATGTTACACAAGGGAGTCGTACTGCTAACAATTCCGTTATGACCGCGTCAGTCTGCCATAAGCAATTCTGCTCAATTCGTGGGTAATGTAATCGACGCCATTCAAAGGTTTGCGCAAAATACTAATCTAACTATAGGACCAGACCAATCCAAACAACCACTTCGTTCAAAGACTTTATACCGAAATAACACGACTATTAACAACAATATGAATATGCCGATTTGTCAAGAATTCCTTCGTTCTTATACTGGACCGCAGTCATGACACATTTTAATTGCACATTCACTTAGACGATAATGAATATACATTGAGTTAAATAATGATAATAAATGCAGTGCAAGAAACATAAACAAGTCAGAATGTTTTGCGAAAAGCATTCCCTTGATTGCATTTGAGTATAGACAAAAGGAGTAATTTTATCTACGACGTATCACACGACGTGTGAAAAAACTGTAGAACTTGTATTTATTATTTATAACATAAATATTTGTATAATTATTTTATAGTTTTTATTATACGATCTGACATATTATCATTATTATTCTTATATTTATTTTCATTCGTCAGGTACAGGACACATTGATATGTTGTAGTATTTTTTATTATGTATGTAAGCGTCCATTATAACTATTTTCTACAATAAATATTACATTACCGTTATGACTAATTATTATTTAGGCTGTTAAAAAATAAAATAAATGAGGTCTGAAAATAATCCAAAAAAGTTTGGAGTACCGCTCTGGCAGATTACACAGCGCTAGACCGACACCGCTCCCTTCGGGGGGGAACTATGCGCGAACTTTATTGGAATACGTATCTCGCTCCCAATAATCAAATAATGGGTACAATTAAATTTCATTACGTGTTCCGATATACGTACAAGTTGGTGTTTCCTTAGAAATAAATTCCGCTTTCGTGCGATATCTTGTAACGGAGATAACAGAGAAAAAAAATTGTAAAGTCGGCTAACGGTTAGATATAGCAAAAATCGGATGCTTTTTTGCACTTCCGTAATGATTACTTCTAAACGCAAGGGCAGAAAAATCTGAACTTACAATATGTTACGTAAAAATGATTGCCGGTTGTAACAATGTATATTTTTTTTCCGCCAAGCGGTTTCTTTGATATAGGTCTTCAAACACAGGGGACTATTACTTTGGCACCGATAGTAGTGCACGTAGAAAAGCAAATTACATTTTTAAGAAAAACTGATAACATTTAATGATTAAAAAGCTACTAATGAGTTACATCACCACGTACTCTTATGCACTCAGCAACCCTTCTGGCCATACTGGAAATTAGATTATTGATATCCTCTTGAGGGTACCTCATCCCAGACTACTGTAACTGTTGACGCAACTGCTCTAAGGTATTGGGAGGATGGGGTAAACGCCGCAATCTTCTTTCCATCATATCCCAGACATAGTCAATGGAGGATAAGTCTGGTGATCCTGGAGGCCAGCATATTGATGTTTTCTTCTAGGAAGGCTAACGTTACATGAGCAGTATGAGGCCGCGCATTATCTTGCTGGAAGGCTGCTCCTGGAAGGTTTTGTAGTAATGGCACAACAACTGGTTTCAACACTGAATCAATACAATGTCTGGCGTTTAGTGTGCCCGTAATGAATACCAGACGAGATCTTCTTCCATAGCATATTGCCCACCCATACCATAACCACAGGAGTTAAAGCCAACTAGCGACGTTGAACAAATTATAAATTTTGCCTCTGACCCCTAGGTCACCTAATCCTCGAACGTCTTGATTCGTCGCTCATTCTGACGACTCTATGTTCTCTTGTTAGAGCAAGACAAAAATAAGGACGAAAAGAACGTAATCTGGCCCAGACCAGGTTTTTTTCTTGATTTTCACTGGTTTGTAAAACAGAATTGCTGGGAAGAATACAGAATCGAAAAGGGACTAATCACATGGATTCGGCAATAGTTAGTTCAGGAGTCATTTGCTAACCAGATAAACGTTCAATGCATAGTTAGGGAATCCGGCGCAGTACCTTCGAGTAGAACACCGAGAGAAAGAAATGGGACGTGATGGACAATTTTGTTTTCAGATATTTGTTTTTACAAAATCACATAGTTTCATATTTAGGACAGAAAACAACTCCATAATCTCCCAAATCAAAATTCGTGCACGTGACTCACAGTAAGTTGGTGAAATTGTGAAATGCAAAGCATTGTTTTACTTCTAGCCCAATGTAGAGCATTATATATTTTAAGAATAAGTGCAGGTTTTAGACATGGCAACGCTTTGATGGAAACTAATGGGTAACACCTCAAGGAACAAAGTCTTTAGGAGTCCTCGCATTATTATCTGTACACACCACTGTCGCAGCGTTACCACGCTTAATGAATTTTTCTTTGCACATTTTATATATGCAATACATGCACTTGATAAACTAAATACAAGAGATTCAACCGGCTGGAAATGATGAGCAACATCAAACTGAAAAAGACATGCACCGAAAGAAATCTCTTCAAACGATACAGTGAAATGAAAATACACTTCAACCACTAAATAGGCACAGTGCAGCAATAATGCGTTGAGGAAAGCCATTTGACCAACGCAGATAAGATGAGAAGACATTTCGTTCACATTATCTTAAAACTTCGCATATCCATATTTAACACCCATTTAAAGGCGTAATTTATTACCTTTGCAGGCTGCATTCTTTGCAAAATAATAACATTTGCTCATTTGCATAAAAAATAAGTTTATACTTTAAGTAACAGTATTCAGTAAAAGGTAGATCTTAGGAGTATATACTGTAAGTGCAAGTATGTACTTAATTTTGTATGCATAATCTTTTACTTTTACTATCAAGTATATGCTGACAGATTTCCCAGTAAATACTAAATTTTTAAATTATAAGTCGTCTATGAAATTAAATTTGACATTTCATTAATTTGATTGCAAACATTGTGAGGCTTCTTTTAGTGGTTCTAATAGTGAATTAAAGTTTACAACTGCATACAAGGTACAAGATAAGTAACTTTCTGCATATTTTTTCTAATTTTAAAATGTAAAATTGTTTTAGAATATTCCTAAATATCAACAGGTGCGGATCAGTATGGAATCTGAAGACGAACTTTCCGTCGCTAATTCAGATATGTCTGGTAGTCCAGAAGATATTCCTAATCCGAAGGAGAATAGGCAAATGCAATTTGTCTCAATATTAAACAAATTCCCCATTGTATTAAATAAGTCGCAAACACCGTTAATTAAAAAGCAAAAGAAAGATGCTCTAAGTGCAATGTCCAGAATATGGCTTACGCAGTTTGGCGAAAATATAACAGAGAACAAAATATTAAAAAAACTAAATAACATGAAAACTGAACTCAAAAAAAAGACTGACAAGAGAGCAACAGGCAACAAAGCGATAAGGTTAAAATACTGGGAAAGAAACCTTCTTGAGTTGTTGGAAGATAAACGTGGAGAGAATCCAAGTATCCGGCAAGTACCTGGTAAATATTTTAAATCTAGATGAGTTATCAAAAATATATTATGCAATTGGTTTACAGGCGCATCATCTTCTGGAGTCGCAAAAAGTAGTTCTGTTATACATGAACATACGCCAATACAGCTGCCACGTCCTTTGCCCCCCAAGAAAATTAAATTATCCGCAGAAACTGAAGAAACCAGAAAGCTAACCAATGGAGAGTTACAAAGACTTGTTTTATTAGAACAACTTAAATTAGTAAGACTACAACAAGAACAAATCAACAATAATGTGGGTAACATTATTGTTGACGATTAAGTTAACCATTATTACAATACTTATAATAAATAAGAAATTTATGAAGCATGTTAATTGATAACTTTATAAATTAATTAAATTAATAATGAATAATTATGAAAGTGTTTTCTTATCTTAGCGCAAATAAAGTTCTTGCTAGTTCATTCTCCGTTCAATCCCGCGCATTCTTATTTGATTCTCATTTTCCTCGATTTCCTCATCATCAATAATATCAATAATATCGACAAAATCATTTTCGTCATTGAGATATTTCGCAACATTATGCAGAACGAAACAGGACGTTATAATTCTAGGAATTTTATTTAATGAGACTCGAATTTGATTCATTAAGATGGGAAATCGTTTTTTCAGCTGACCAAAACATCTTTCAATTATTACCCTGTTTCTTGCATGTTGTGCATTATAATAATTTTCAACAGGCGTTTGTGGATTTTTGTAAGGAGTCATTAACCACGGAGCAATAGCATAACCAGAACCTCCCAATAAGACTGCTTGTCCTCTGTCAAATCGTGATATAGCGGGTAATATATATCGGAATTTCATAAAACTCTGCTATCGTGGACTGATCCTGGCCAAGCAGCGTCTACACTAGTGAAGTACTCATCAGAATTACAAGTGGCCTGAACATTTATTGAAGCAAATTGCTTTCTGCAAATATATTCGTCACCATGGACAGCGGGCTTCCTGATTTTAATATGAGTACAATCGAGAGCTCCGAAAGCACATGGAAAGTTGTACTTTTCTATCCAAAGACGCTTTGCTTCTTCAACTTCTTCATGTCTTGTAGGAAATTTTATCCACTGATTAGCTTTCTCAAAGATTTTTCTACTCACATAGTCAATTGTTCTGCAGACCGTACTCTGATGAGCACCACTGTCTTCTCCCACTCCAACCTAAAAATTTTAAATGTTATTAAATTGAATTATCATTTGAGATAACAAGCATCTACCTGAAAACCTGGATCACCCATGTACCGCAAATAGATTTCCATTCGTTGTTTGGAAGATAATGCTCCTCCTCTTCTTTCCTCAGTGTTACCCAAAAATACTTCAGCTAGATACTCCACATTAATTTCCTCGAAACGGTACATTGGTTTATATATATTTGCACTAGCTGATTTTCGCGGTTTATAAATTTTGCGATGTGGGATGTGTTGAAAAAGTGCCATTATACGAAATCTTAGACAGAATTTGACAGAAGCAAAGTTCAAGTCGCTCAAACACCAGCTTGAAAAAATTGAAGTTTTTACTGTAAACTATGAGTAAATGCGTGCTTTTATGCATTTTCATTTAAGCTTTTGCTGGAAAATTAAGCAAAATCTTGACGATTGCGGATGCTACATTATTTAAGTATTTACTAATAAGTAGTTGGTGTTTATTATGCATACAATTAGAGGTAAAAACTTGGAAATTAGTAGTAAAAGCATTTACTTATTTTTATGCATTCCAGCCATTGATTGTGTTTCGTTACGTACTTGCAGCACTTGCTGAATCCAAAATAGCTCACCGTCAATATAGAATTATCTCTTCACCTACAGATTCAATCATTGTAAATATTGTACTACGTCTTCTTCTGATGACTTGGCTTTTAGTATGATGTTCAAGGTCGACTGACCACATAGGGTTCGTTCTCAAGAAATCTGAAAATAAAACGTACATATTATTTTTTTTGACACAAAACATAACATAACATTATTGTTATATACACATACTCGCAAATTTAATATGTACTTTAATTAATCTTGTATCAAGTTACTAGTTATCAAGCATTGTATAAACATTCTTTAATGCCATGGAAAAATTGTAAATTGTAACATCTCGATCTTAATGAAAATTACTCATTTATTTGAAGGCAGCAATAGCATAAATTTCAATTTCCTCGAAAACTTTTCTGGGTGGATCAAATATAGCACATATACAGTGGTTTTAAATATTGATGCAGACATTTATTTACAAAATCTTCAAAATAGGGAATAAAATTATTGTCTACATTATAAAGAAATTGTAGACAAAAAGTAAGTATTTCAGTCTTTCCTACCAGAAAATCCTTTTTAAATATCATTTTAACAGGCAATAATGTGTTAATTGAAATTGTTTATTCTCTATCTATTATACATAAATTCATTGTAGAATGCATTTATTATTTAATTATGTAATATATTTATTTGTGTCTATGCTCGCTGGAAAATCTTCAACTCTTTTGCCGATCATGTCCCATACATGTTCAATCGGCGATAAATCTGCAGGTCTTGCAGGCCATGGCAGTAAATTGACATTATTGTCATAAAAAACTGTCTGCGTTACTCTTGCAATGAAAACACTATTGCGATGTCTTTGAAGGTATGGCAACAAAACTGGCTCCAAAACTTCGTTAATGTAGCGGGCCGCATTCAGACTTCCTTGAATAAAGACTAGAGTTGACCGGCTTCCAAATTGTATTGCACCCAAACCATAACACCCGGTGTTAAACCAGAATGGCATCTAAGTGCAAATTGCATATTTACCCTTTGCCCTGTAGGGCTTCTGACACGCAACCGTCCATCAGATTGCTACAGGTAAAACCGGAATTCATCATTGAACATGATTTGATGCCATTCATCATTGAACATGATTTGATACCATTCATCGACCGAATGCTCCCTCAGCCTACGCCGCTGGAGCCTGGCAAATTGATGAATTGATGATGGGATTAAAGGAAGACAAACAATTTGCCGATATGACGCTAAGCCATATGAACAAATTCTGCGATAAATTGTTCGCATAGACACCTGTCTTTCCAAAACAGCCCTCCTAGTAGCCCCCACCGGCCGTGTTGTCTTAAACGAGTTAATTGAGGCCAGTCGCCGAAGATGCCTTTCTTGACGTTCATTCATAATTCCTGGCTTACCACTACCTCTATTTCTGAGCCTTCGTTGGACAAAGCTCTCCATGCTCAAATGATTGTAGAGTCACTTCGTCCGAATCTTCTGGCAATTTCGCAAAAGGGTAATCCGGCCTCATGCATTCCCACAATTAGACACCTTTCAAAAGGAGTTAATTGATTGTAATGTTGATTACGACGAACGCGGGGCATGACAACGACACAAATAAAGTACATCAACGTCTAAACTGTCACTAATCATTAAGTTTGCCTTACATGAAATGTACCTTAACAATTTTAACAGCAGACAAAAAACAAACAAAAAGTTCGCTAATCATGCTGAAATTTTAATCAATTATTCCTTCATTTGAGATGTATATGCCACCAAAATTTCAAGTTCGTAGGATCGTTCCTTCTGGGTGCTCTGCTTTTTTTTGCGATCAGTGTATACTATATTTTATTATTTTGATCAATCATCGGTATTAAGAACACAAGGCCCGTATATGTTATCAAAAATTATGTATCGTAATTGTATTTTTCATCGATTATTATCACGTTCCGTAATTCCTGACGATTGAATTTATTACATTAATTACAACTCCAACACCAAGTAGCACAGCAACAACTAACTACCTTATTACATTGATGATTTTATCGTATTTTGGTCACAGGAGACATGGTGCACCTTAAACTTGACAGTGTTTTACCAGATTAAAGAGTAGCACCCGAGAAGCTGCGTGTATTCAATCAAGATTTCGCGAACATGAGGTGCATTTTAATTTTTAATTTTTTTTTGTTTCTAGATGTTTTATAATCAGTGGCTTCTTACAATTGACATACACTAATTATCGTCAAACTTTGGCATTTGATTGGACTTGCAGGATATAATTACCTATAATTACCTTTGACAGGATGTTATCATTTGGAAGTGGACTTCTCTTGTCCTTAAACTCGGTGGACTCCCTTGAAACTGCATTATAATAATTAGATAATATGTAAACGTTCATAAATATCGAAAAAACCGAAACTTAACTACATGCGTTGCGAGAGCAACAATTTCGTTTCGGAAATGCACAATAGTCCATTGCCGCCAACTTTCACAGCAAGTCAAAATTTTCCTAGATTGCACTTTTATCTATACCTTGTTTTTAAACTATACCTTGTTTTTAAACTAGGTAACTAAGTTTTATGAAAGGGTAGTCCGTTTGCCGTAGTTTTTTCCAACGATGCAATTAATCGTGTCATTTTTGTGTATGCAAAATTTCAACTTGACATGTTCACGCGTTCCCGACCTAGAGTGGCGCCATCTTGTTTCAAGATGACATGCATTTTGTCATAGTTTATTGTCCAATGTTCCCACTATGTGAATAAAAATTACACTAATTTTTAGCCTAAGAGAAGCGCGTGTTTCTGAGAGAGAATGCCGCAATGTGAAACAAGCTTCTCTCTTCTTATCAAGCAAAATTTTAACTTGTGAAATTGACAATGTTAATTCGTGAAAACAAAATTAACAGAATTGCAACAACATATTTTACAGTGACAATGTAAATAATTGCATAATTTTATCCTAACTATAACAATTATATTCCTGTTTGTTGTATTTTCTTTCAGAATTATAAAAACCAGCATGCCACTGTCTTTTTAGTTTACTATTGTTAAATTGATTTTCAGAAAGACATTAATTACATTTACAAAATAAAATAATATATCGACAATATTGTCGATAAAATGCACCTTTGACAATTATGGCATTCTATTTGATTTTTTGTTTAAAATGAATTATCTATCAAAGATACATCTGATACAAACTAAGTTCTACAACTTAATTCATTAATTGATTAAAGCCTTCTGACCAAATTATTCACAAAACAAGCCATTTGCAAGTATTAAATGATCTTTGAACACTGTTATGGCTTAATCGGTTGAAATTTGCAAACAGTAGTTAGCCGTTATTAATTTTTTTGGCGGTTGGCAAAATCTTGTCGCTGCGTTAGACTCATGCGGAGCGCTAACTAATCGATCGACCAGGTTGATGAATTTGTTTGACGTTTGAAATGTCGTGCTTTGACGTTTGAAACGTCAGAAATATTTTACGACTTCAAGAGTTGTCGCTAATTGTCGACGAACTGTTGTCGTCAAAAGCACAGTTTTATTGGCAATTACATGTCATCCATTTGACATAACACATAACCTTGACGCGAAAAAGCCAAAAGTTACATTAAATAAAATATTGTTTTCCCATAATTTTTTACAGTTTTCTACCAGTTATATATGTCCACCGATTGTGCAATCGGTGCACATATAAAACTGTCAAAAATATTCTGGGAAAACAGTAATTAATTTAATGTAAATTTGTCTTGTTCTTACCAAGGCGTGGTATCAGCCGGATGACACTGAATTGCCAATAAAACTGTGTTTTTAGGGACATGCAGTTTGTCGGCAATGAAAGACATTCTCTCCTCAAGTTGTTTTACCAACCATGACGGAAACTGACGGCAGTTTTTAATTTTTTTAAATATTTACGTTTGTGACAATTGACTTTCATATGCGTTTGACATGAGCCGTTAAGGTTAAGTAATGATTTGCAACTTTTTAGGCATATTTTTTCTTAACAACTGCCGAAAATGTTCCTATTGAGGAAACAATAATTTATTTAGGGAAAATCTAACTTCATGCCAAGGTTATGTGCTGTCTAACGGATGACATTGCATTGCCAATAAAACTGCGTTTTCGGGGACATGAAGTTTGCTATTAGGAATATTCTCCCCTCAAGTTTTTTCAATTCTCTTAAAGGCATCTTTAAATTTGGTTTTCACCAATTAAAATTGTAAATATGACAATTTAAAATTTCGATTGGCAGTTGAAAAGCTTGATTCACATTGGTAAAATGTTAGGTGTACCAGTATTATGTATCCAATACTATCAAAAAATATTCTGGAAAACAATATTTATATCGATTTATTATTAGTTTTTTTACTGTTGGAAGTTTGCGTAAAATCATTGCTACCTGGAAATTATACTCATAACATCCGCAAGTACCAACCATGACGTTTAACTGCAGTTTTAAATTATTTTTAATATTTGTGTTTGCGATAATTGACGTTCATACGCGTTTTATATGAGTATTTCGGGTTATATAATATTCAGTAACATTTTGTGGATTTATGTTCTTTGCCGAAAAAAGTTCATATATACAATTAGACATTCATTATGATTACATTGAACCGAAAGAAGCTGTTGGTATTCAGGCAATACATTTATTATTAATTAGCTAAATTAAAATGTTGTTTTGACTGAAGTCTTTGGTTGAACGATTACACCCCTCGATATTATTACATATTATTAATGTTTGGAATTGCCAGCATGGCAGTATAAAAGTCACTTGCAATTAAAGAAATACAAATACTATCCTTAATTTTGTTGAATATATTAATGAGTGTACTATTGGAGATTCCATAGGTGAATGGTGTGCTATTCAGAGCTCTGAAATTTCCAGTTTAATTAGTCATTGGTGTGTTGCGTGGGTGATTGTGACTAGTATCAGCGCGGGGCCGGTGATTTTCCGCACGATTTGGGCATGGTTCCAGAGAAATCGGTACGCAGGGGTGAATAAAACTTTGAGTTTTACCGGGCGCGAGCAGTGAAAAGTAGTTTTTGTTTGGGTCGTGCACGAGAAGGATTTTATAAGGCAAAAACAATTCGCAGATTTAATTCATTTAAATTATTTACGCGGAACAATTTGAATTTGAAAGTGCCGAATACACGCGGAAAGATTAATAAGGGGGATAAAGTAATTGAGCATGGCGAGTGGGGGTGGAAAAGAAAAAGGGGAAGATTGGAAAGGTACGGACATATTTACGAGAAGCAAGAGAATCCAAAGATCGCCAGCGAGAAGCGGGGAAAAGAAAAAAGATGAAGAAATGACGCTGGAGAATTTAATGGAGATGATGAAGGACTTGATGAGGGAGGTAAAGGAGTCGAGAAAAGAGGTAGAGGAGACAAGAAAACAGATAGAAGAGATGAGAAAGGAAAGACAGGAAGATAGGGAGTGGAGAACGAAGGTGGAGCAGGAATGGGCTAAGGAAAGAACGGAGGCAGATAGAAAAACGAAAAAGCTAGAAGAGAAAGTCGAGGCGATGGAAAGAAAACACAGAAGAAAGAACATAGCAATTCGGGAACTAGAAGTGGAAAGAGGGCGGGAAAGAGAACAGGTGGCAAAATGGATAAGCGAAGAACTAAAAGTAGAGGTGGAGATAGAAGAGGCGTACAAAATGGGGGGAAATGGAAAGGAGATAATATTGGCAAAACTGGCAAAAGAAAGGGAAAAAGAGGAAGTGATGAAGAATAAAGCGAAATTAGGAGGAAAGAAAATTTATATCGATAATGACTTGACGGAAAATGAAAGGGAGATCCAAAGGGAGATCTGGAAATATGCGGTGAGGGAAAGGGAGCAAGGTAAAAGAGTCAGGATGGGATACAGGAAGTTGAGGGTAGATAACACTTGGCTGGAGTTGGAGGGAGAAACTAAGAAGCTGATAACAAAAAACTAAGGGGATCGGGGGATAAGGGGGGAGGGGAAAAGGGAGGAGCAAGGGGGGAGAAAGAAAGTGAGGGCAGGCGAAGGGAAAAGGAAAAGGAATTTAAGATATGTTTCTGGAATGTTGCGGGGTGGAAGAAATGGGTGAAAGAAGAAGGGGGTATTAACACAGACTTACAGAAATATATGATGAGGTTCGATTACATAGGTCTTACAGAGACGTGGATGGAGCTAGAAACATGGCGAGAATACAGGGGCAATATGCCAAGAGGATATAGATGGGAGTGTAGGGGAGCGAAGAGGGAGAGAAAAAGAGGTAGGGCGAAGGGAGGAATAATAACAGGGGTGAGAGATAAATGGGAGGAGGTGAAAGAGGGTCGATACGACTCGGATACGATACAAGAAGAACGATAAATGTAGACGGGGAGAAATTGGGGATATGCACTGTATATTGTAACCAGCAGATGAGAGAGGTAACGAGGGAAATGGACGAGCTGCTGGAGAGAGATGGGGAGAGCGTTATTTTTGGCGGAGACTTCAACGCAAGGGTGGGAGAAGAAGTGGACTTGAGGGGGTGGCGAGGAATGGGGGGGGGAGCAAGTCAAAGGACAAGGTAGTGAATGTAGAAGGGAAAATCATATTGGACTGGTTGGAGGAGAGAAATTGGGAAGTACTCAACGGCGAAGAGAATGGAGACGAGGAGGGAGAATACACGTATGTAGGCCCAAATGGAAGATCGGTAATAGACCTAGTGGTAACAAGTGAGGACGTGAGGGGGGAGGTGTTCGGGTTTAGGGTGGGAAATAGAGCGGAGTCGGACCACTTACCGATAGAGGTGGGCTTATGGAGAGGAGTACGGAAGACGGAAAAGCTAGGGGGAAGGAGAAGCGGTTGGTGAATTTATGGAACGAGAGAACGAGAAGCGAGTACCAGAATAAATTGAGTAGGGTGGAGTGGGGAAGAGGAAAGAGTTTAGAGGAGATTGCAGAAGTGATGAAGGAGTATTGGAAAAGAAGAAGGAAAAAGCTCATGGTTCGATGAGGATTGCAGGAGAGGGAAACGGAAGCTAAGGGAAATATTGATGGAGACGAGGCAGGGAATGAGAGGTTGGGAGGAGTACATGGAAGAAAGAGGAAGGCAGAAGGAGATGTGGGAGAGGAAAATGAAGGAGTGGAGGTTAAGAGAGGAAGAGAAAGTGCAAGGGCTAAAAGGGGAACAGGAGATATGGACGTTTCTGAGGAAGAAGAGGAGAGTGAAGGAGGGGACGGGGGGAAATATCGGGGGAAGGGAATGGAGGGAGTATTTTATGAATATGCTGGGAGGAGAAGAGGGGGAGGAAGACGATGGAGGGGAGAGCAGGGACAGAGAGATAGCGGAGGGCATGGAGGAATTCAGGTGGGGTGAAATAATGAGATTAAAAGACAGGCTAAGAAGGGGAAAGGCGGCGGGAGAAGATGGAGTGGATACTGAGGGATGGATAAACGCTCCAGATGAGGCATGGAGAGAGGCATTGAGGGAGATAAATGACATATGGAAGGGAAGGAGAGGAATGCCGGAAGGGTGGAGGACGGCAATTATAGTGCCGATATGGAAGAAGGGTGATAAAGGAAAGACAGAAAACTACAGGGGGATTTCTTTACTAGATGTGGGGTATAAGTTATATGCAGGAATGATAGGGGCACGTTTGGAAGAAGAATTGGAGGAAAAGGGAGTATTGCAGGAGAGCCAGGCGGGGTTTAGGAGAGGTAGAGGGACGAGGGACAACCTATATGTAATAAACTTTATAGTGGAGAGGGAGCTGACAAGGAAAGGGGGGACGGTGTATGTCATGTTCGTGGATTTGAAGGCCGCATTCGACATGGTAGACAGAAGGATGCTAGGGAGGATTATGGAAAAGGCGGGGATATCGGGCTAGTAAAAAGAGTAGGACAGATATACAAGGAAACATGGTGCAGGGTAAGAGCGGGAGATGAGTTGTCAGAAAGCTTCAGAACAGCGAGGGGACTGAGGCAGGGGTGCCCTTTGAGCCCTACACTATTTAACACATATATAGCCCAGCTAGAGGAAGTAATGAAGAAAGGCCAGGATGGAGGGGTAAAATTAGGGAAGAACAAGATCTGGACATTGTCATTCGCAGACGATGTGGCAATCCTCGCGGAAAAGGAGAAAGGGCTGAAAGAAATGGTGAGGAGGCTAGAGGGATTCCTAGACAGGAGGGGGCTTGAGTTAAATGTAAATAAATCGAAAGTGATGGTGTTCAGGAAAGGAGGAGGGAGATGGAAGGAAACACATGTGAAATGGAAAGGGCAGGGCATCGAGCAGGTGAGGGAGTGGACGTATCTGGGCTATGTGATGAGGGCGAACAACAGTAGAGAAGGGCAAATAAAACATACATGTAGAAAGGCGAAAAAGGCGGAAGCGGGCTTGAGAAAAATGATATGGGGAAAGAGGAAAGGGAGATTTGACGAGTCGAAGAAGATATGGGATGTCTGTATAAGAAGTATTTTGATGTATGGGGTAGAGGTATGGGGGGCCAAGGAGCACAAGATCATCGAGAGGGCGCACCTAGGGCACCTTAAAAGGGCACTGCACCTTGAAAGGTCGACGCCCGATTATATAGTGAGGCAAGAGACGGGGTGCGAGAGGCTTGCAGTAGAAACGGGGAGGAGAATGATGAAATATGAGTTGGAATTGAGAGGAGGGGGGAGGAGAGGTTGGGGAAAATGGTATTGGAGGAAGTAGACAAGAGGGAGAGGAGGGGAGAAAAGTTGTCAGAGTGGGAACTTGCAAGGATCAAACTCCATGAGAAGGCTGGGCTATCGACATGTGAGGTGGAAAGGAGGAGAAGAGATGGGAGACAGGTGGAAAGCGAGATGGTAGAGAGGTGGAAGGAGGCGGAAGCGCAGGAAAGAGAAGGAAAGATAAGGGAAGCAAGGTATAATGGGAAATACAGAACACTGCAAACATATGGAAGGAGGCCAAGGTACTTGGGGGCAGCTAAATCGACAGAGGAGGAGCAGTTAATAGCTAGATATAGATGCGAAAACGAGGAGAGGGCAAATAAATACTGGATGGGGGAAGGTTATAAAGGGTGTGAAGCATGCGGGAAGGGAAGGGATGAATGGAAGCATTGGTGGGAAGAGTGCGAAGAAATGGGGTGGAGCAAGGAGGAGGAGAATGAGGGCAGGGATTGGGAGAAAATGGGGAAGGTGTACATATATTAAAGGAGCTAAAAAGGAGAAGGGAGGAGGGTAGGAAAAGGAGGGTGGCAGAGGGACATAATTGATATGTTGCAGGAGAGAAAACAGCAGAGGGCCGGAGATGGAGGGAGCGGGCACAAGGTACAAAGAGGTGAGAGAAGGAGGAGGAGATGGAGTGAAGGAGAGAGACCAAGGAGTGGAATGTATAGAAAAATGTAAATAGGGTGAGGGGAATATGGGATTTGGAAAACAATATGGTACATGTAAGAGGCAAATGCCAAATAAAGGTTTTTTTTTTTTTTTAATGAGTGGTCCAGTTTTTTCAATGATTCAGGTTGTTGCAATTAAAGAAAAACTACAATTTGAAGTTTTAACATCTGATAATATGTCACAATAAGTTAATAATGTGCAATACATTTGAGCTAATATCTTTTTCAATGATTTATATTTTGAATTAAGTTTTATTTCAAAGGCGTCACGCTGTTATCAATTGTAAACTACAGGGTGATCAATAATGAGCGACTTGGCAGCTCTAACAAAATAGGCCTTCAGTAAATACAGTTGAATGCAAAAAAAGTAGACAAAAACAGTTTCCTGTAATTGATTTTCCTCAAATTGTTGTTGTATAAATGTGGGTTTTCTCAGTAAGTTTTCTTAATCCACGTGATATTTGACTTATTTATTCAGTAACGGTGATTCGGGGCTCTAGTTCGGGGTACCTACGCTTACGGCTCACCACTTCATTAAAATATCACTGAAATGATAATACTGACGTTTACATGACATTGCTAATATCAAGTTTGTTCAAGCAGCCGAAAATTTCGTGTCTACTTTTTTTGCATTCGACTGTATGTGCCCCCCCGGCACAGATTGGGTGTGCACTAAAGTAGCTAACTTCTCTTCTTACAAGTTTAGAACCAATTTGAAAATTATTTATAATTGTCAATTATGATAGTTTGGCAATAATTTACTACATAATATATAAAAAAAAACTATATTATAGTATTTGATTTATTTTTTTATTTGCCACCATTGGCATACATGCATTTACTTTTCTTTTCATGCTTTCAAAAAGCGCATGCAGCTGTTAGTTTCTGCACAGCACCTTCTGCCCCTTCTTTTAATTCACCCTGTGTGTAATCGATTGTGATAAATGGTGTATTTTAAATAACCAAATATAAAATAATCCCGAGGGGTAAGATCTGACGATCTTGCTGCAAAACGTTCTTTCCAGATAACTCTGTTATCATAATTGGCTTAAATGAACCGATAAGTTGCTTGTGCTGTATGTGCACTGGCGTTATCATATTGAAAATAACCCTCCCGTAGGTCACCATCGTGTAGTTTGTCTATAGAAATTTGCAACATATTACGATACCGTTTCGCATTACACATTGTAAAACTGAAGTTTGTTAACGTATCGAAGATACAACGAACTCATACTAAGCTCTACTACCTAATTAATTAATCGATTGAAAGTTTTATCACCGAATATTTACAATTTATGAGTGTATTTGTAAGTCATATGGAACTCGTACATTGATCATTATCAAACGTTGACAAGGCTAAACCTGTACTAAATCTTCCAACAATACTCCATGGTCGTTCGGTTTTTGCTGCTTTCTCTGCACTGTTTCTTGGGAAAAACAGAAGCGTACTTTTAACGTCCGCGAATTTTTAATTTTTAACATGACGTTGTCCGAAGACGGCATGAACCAATCAAACTGTCGGGGCGATGAATTTTACTGTACAGAAAGACGTATACCTTATGTATGTATGGGTGAAATCGCACCTGCCCAAATACACATCCGTAAAGAAAAATTGCCCAAACTGTAAAAAAGACGCACTTTGAGGCGGCGCTCAATGTGTATTTGGCGGAACGCACGTTTGACGTTTGAAATGTCACAACACGACTATCGGCAAATCCACATTGCATTACCATGGATTATCAAGGACGCGTAATCGGCTCCGCCTCCTATTTGCATCGCGAAATCGATCGAAAGTGCAGACTTTTGGTTCATTCACGATGCCGATGGACGGCATCGGTCGTGGTGAAACGGACCACAATCGACTGCGGACCTCCATTGGCTATAGCAAACGGCCCGCGCGAAGCCCAAAAACGCCACCATCGTGGCGCCGCGTCCCGGAAAACGAACGCCCGTTTTACGTCAAATTTTCGCACTTGACGTTTCTCCGACGCGCTGACCACGCGCTCGCGCGCCTCGACCAATCGCGAGGCCGGATTACACTTTTCTCATGAGCGAAAAATGGCTTATCATTCCTAGATATACGGTCGACTAGGTAGCTAAGTTTGTGAAAGGGTTGTCCGTTTGCGGCAGTTTTTTACCAATGATGCAAGTAATTGTGTCAGTTTTGTATGTGCAAAATTTCAACTTGTAAGGTTCACACGTTCGCGAGATAGAGTGGCGCCATCTTGCGCAAAGATGACGAGCGTTTTGTCATAGTTTATTGTTCAATGTTCTCACTATGTCAATAAAAAATTACACTAAATTTTAGCCTAAGCGAAGCATGTGATTCTGAGAGAGAATACCGCAATGTGAATTAAGCTTCTCAATGACAACGTAAGTTATTGCTGATGACCTGCACGTCGTCAAAAGCGCAGTTTTATTGGAAATTCAATGTCATCAACTTGACATAGAACATAACCTTAAATAAATTATTATTTTCCCGCCATTTTTTTTTACAGTTTTATACCTATTGTATGTTCACGTATAAAATTGGGAATATTGTGGGAATATTGTGTCTCACGGATGACATTGAATTGCCAATAAAAATGTATTTTTAGGGACATGCAGTGCATTGCACTCCTCAAGTCACAGGACATGAAATTGTCAATAGACTATGTTTTTGTGACATGAAGTTTTTCAGCAATTAGGGATATTCTCGCGTCAAGTTTTTCCAATACTGTTAAAGGTAACTTTAAATTTGCTTTGCACGAATTAAAGTTGTCATTTGACAATTAACAATTATTTAATTAACAAAAATAAATTTTTATCTATCAACGCTACGTCTGATTAATTCTATAACGTAATTGATTAAAGCCGTCTCACCTAATTAATCACAAAATATGCAATTTGCAAGTATTAAATGATCTTGGAATGCTGATAATGACTGGTTGAAATTTGCAGTTAGCCATTATTAGTTTTTTTGCGGTTGACAAAATCTTGTCGCCGCGTTAGTGACGCAGCGCGCGAACTAATCGATCGACCAGATTAATGAATTTGTTTGACGTTGGCGACGTCGCGCCTTGACGTTTGAAACGTCAGAAATATTTTACAACGGCTTCAGGAGATGTCACTAATTGCCGACCAACATCTTATCGTCAAAATTACAAGTTTATTGGCAACTAAATGTCATCCATTTGACATAGCACATAACCTTGACGCGAACATTATTGTTTTTTACAATTTTCTAACATTTATATGTGAACTGATTGTATAATCTTTCCATATAACTATGAAAAAATATCGTGGGAAAACAATAATTTATTTAGTGTAAATCTGTCTTGTTCACGTCAAAGTTTTGTGCTGTGAAGCGGATGACAATAAATTGCCTACATATCTGCGACATGAATTTCGTAAGCAATTCACTCCCCAAGCGTTGTAAAATATGTTTTTGACAAAATTTATGTATATCTATTTTATATGTCTACCGGTTGTACATATAAAATTAAAATATACCTATTTTATGAAAACTATTATTTCTACAAGGTTATCAAAGTACACATACTCTACAGAGATCATTATTTCCAGTGCAAGAATTCTACAGATTATATATTTGATCGTGTTTTACATTTAACAACGCCTATAAATAAAAGTTAACCAAACGCATTTAATAGTTTGCCAAACGTAACTGACATTAAGCAAACGATTTGAAATAAGTTTGAATGTGCACCACCACCACCATTGACTACACACGCATCGATTCTTTTTTAAATGTTGTCAAAGATTGGTTGTAGCTGTTCTTCCGTTATTGTTTGCGCAGCACCTTCTATCACGTCTTTTAATTCATCAAGTGTGTATAATCGATTGTGATGAATTGTATTTTTAAAATAACCAAATAGAAAATAATCCTGGCAATCTTGCTGGAAACATAACTTCAATGAACCGACATGTTTGAGCAGTGGGGATATCATGTTGAAAATAACCTGTTGTGCAGTAGCTCATCATAGTGTAGTTGTTCTATAAAAATTTGCAACATATTACGATAACGTTCGGCATTAACGATATCGGTGAAGAAAATTGGCTCAATAATTTTCTACTGGATACTGCAATCCATACTCCAACTTTCAATGGATGCCTGTTGAAATACGCCATGGTTTCCTGCACTCCAAATACGTCCTAATTAATTAATTGAATTAAGTTTTAAGTAGTCACATCTGTCGCAGTTTTTTATCAGTAATTTAATTTAACTTCAAAAGTGTTACATATTAACAATTGGAAACTATATTAATTTGAACTAAGTTTTTCTTTTTTAGAAATGTGTGAATTTTCAAGCTTGCATCAAATGACAGTGCGATAGCTATATTTGCGTTTTGTTACCATTACTTTTGTTATTTTCAGTCAACTTCGTGGCTCATTTAGTCCACACACGCGTATTCATAAATTGATAAATTCAATTATTGTAAAAAGAATACTATTTGAATAAATTTTTATCTATCTATCAGATGGAGTGATTGAAAGTTCGACCACCCAATTTGTTATAATTAATCAAATTTTCTTCACCAAATTAACCACAAATCATGTAATTTGCAAGTACAAAATTATCTCGGAACGCCGACATAGATTGAAATTTGCAAATAATACTTGGCCATTATTAGTTTTTTGCCGTTGGCAGATTCCGCAAAATCTTGCAACATGAAAAACGTCCGGGAATGCCAACCGTGATATTTAAAGTGTTTACCTTTGTGACAATTAATTTTATTACGATTCGATTGACATAATCATTTAAGGTTAAGTAATGAGTTGTAACTTTTTAGGGATATTTGTTCTTAAAATATTTGTAGGAAAACAATAACGTAATTGGCGAAAATCTGTCATGTTCGCGTCAAGGTTATGTGCTGTCAAACGGATGACATTGCCGCCATATCTGACGTGAAGTTCGTAAGCAATTCTCTCCCCAAGCCGTTGTAAAATGTGATTTTCACAAACTTGAAGTATATCTGTTTTATATGTCCACCAATTGTACATATTAAAATAAAATATATCTATTATATGAAAAATATTACTTCTCCAATGTTATCAAAGTGCACATGTTCTATAGAGTACGCTATTTGCAGTGCAATAATTCTACAGATTATACTATTTGATCGCGTTTTGCATTTAAAACTAAGTCTCTATGTGTCTAAATGTGCGTTTCGACATTTGACGTATACTATTTGTACGTTTCCTACTTTTCACAATTCTGTTTGTTAATGCATCGAAGATACAACGAATTCAAACTAAGCTCTATTACCTAATTAATCAATTGATCACTCTCCGAATATTTACAATGCGGAATTTGTACGTATATTTGTAAGTTATATGGAACTTGTACATAGGCAATTATGTATCTGTAACTGACAGCGTTGTCCGACGGCGGCGTAAACCAATTAAACGGCCGGTAGGTGATTCTGAACTATACAGAAAGACGTCTAATCTTACCTGATTGAGTGCACATAAACATCCATAAATAACAACTGCCGAAACTACATATAAAGATGATCTTTGAAAAAGGCGTATTGGGCAGAACACACGTTTGACATTTGAAATGTTACAACACATGCACGTACACAATTCCGTCCAATGTTTGTATTCCAAAGACAGGGATATGCCTGAAAAAACGTACCTGACCGATTCCACATGTGTATATTCTCAAACTCTAATGAACACACACTTCTTATAATCTGTTATATGTCGTCGAACTCATTTGACATTTGCACCATATCAGCACCGCGGGAGGGGTCTCTGTGGCCTAAATAGCCGCGAATCGGGCCTGAACGCCTATTGCTAAACTCGTCTTGTCCAAACTACACTCGAAAACGACGCCGACGCAAGTTTAAAGTACGAATCTTGCAGGTTACGTTTTGACGTTTAATCGAGTTTAAATATGCGTCCACAAACTTGTATCGCTCACCGTAAAGGAAATGTACTTGTAATTTCGAATGTATCATTGATGAACCGGCTCGATTCACATTTGTAATTGCCTGCGGGAAGCCGGCACTGCTGTTTCATCGACCGATATGCGTTGGCCGATAGATTGAATGTACGTACTTTGCATCTTCGATGACTTGACCGTCAGGGATCCAAGTGCGCGCGAATCGGTCCCGAACACCTATTTCTAAACGCACTTTGTTCAAACTACGCTCGAAAACGATGCAGACACGAGTTCAAGTGCGAATTTTGCAGGTTACCTTTTTGACATTTAATTTCCGGAAGTCGCCATTAGACGACTCTCTCCAACCAATCGTAGCGTTCTGCGCCGTAATTCGAACCTTTCGCGCGCAAAATCGGACCAACGCGCTTCGCGCGTTAGACCGGCGACCAATGGAATCCTCAAGTCCAGCATTTTTAACCGTCAGTTGCGTACGGATGAGAGTCGTTATCGTGTGGTTATATACAAGTTGACTAGGTAACTAAGTTGTGAAAGGGTAGTCCGTTTGAGGCAGTTTTTACCAATGATTCGTTTCATATCTTTCAGCTGTATGTGTGCAAAATTTCAACTTAATAGGTTCACACATACCGGATATAGAGTGTCTCCATTTTATTTCAAGATGACAGTAATTTTGTCATAATTTATTGCCCAATGTTCCCACTATGTGAATAAAAAAATACACTATATTTTAGCGTAAGCGACGCACGTGTTTCTGAGAGAGAATACCGCAATATACTTAAACTAAGTTAATGAGTAGACATTTGCATATTTTAATCAAAGTGTTTTATGTAACGTTTTGTTATAATTCAATTAGATTTATATAAATTTTCGATTTTTACATTTGAATTTTCCTGTTAGTGGTTTTAAAAGATTACATTTGTTTACAGTTTTGACTACGATAACTACTAAGCTTTAATATCTGTTAATATGTCGCGAAAAATTAGCAATTTGAAACTGTAAAAAATTTCTACTCTCAATGGTTTAAATTTTGAACTAAGTTTTAACATTTGCTAATGAGTCACATTAAACAAACAATTTTAAACTATTATTAATTTGAACTAAGTTTTAATGTGCATCACAATTGGCTACACATATATATTCTTTTTTTCATATGTTCATAAATTGCATGTAGCTGTTCATCCGTCATTGCACAACAACTTCGATCACTTCTTTTAATTCAGCCAGTGTTTGTAATTGATTGTGCTATTTTGTATTTTTAAAATAGCCACAGTAATCCACAGTAGTAAGATCTGGCGATCTTGCTGGAATCACAATAGGCTTCAATGAACCGACATGTTCGGGCTGTATGTGCAGTGGCGATACCATGTTGAAAATAACCCAGCTCATGATAGTGTAGTTGGTCTATAACAATTTGCAATATATTACGATAACGTTCCGCATTAATGGTATCGTTGAAAAAAATTGGTACAATAATTCTTCTTCTGGATACTGCAATCCATACTCCAACTTTCAATAGATGCAACGGTGCCTTGAAATACGCCGGGTTTTCTGCACTCCAAAATATGTCCCAATTAATTAATTGAATTGTTGAACTAAGTTTTATTTCAAAGGCGTTACACTATTAACAATTGGAAAGTGCGGTAGCTTTATTTGCGTTTTGTTGTTTTCAATCGAGATCGTGGCTCATAAAATCAACATACCCACCCTCACTCATAAATTAATACGATATTTAAGGGTTATAAGCATTGTAAAATATGTTTTTGACAAAATTTATGTATATCTATTTTATATGTCTACCGATTGTACATATAAAATTAAAATATACCTATTTTATGAAAACTATTATTTCTACAAGGTTATCAAAGTACACATATTCTACAGAGATAATTATTTCCAGTGCAAGAATTCTACAGATTATATATTTGATCGTGTTTTACATTTAACAACGCCTATAAATAAATGTTAACCAAACGCATTTAATAGTTTGCCAAACGTAACTGACATTAAGCAAACGATTTGAAATAAGTTTGAATGTGCACCACCACCATCATTGACTATACATGCATCGATTCTTTTTTCAATGTTGTCAAAGATAGCTGTTCTTCCGTTATTATTTGCGCAGCACCTTCTATCACGTCTTTTAATTCATCAAGTGTGGATAATCGATTGTGATGAATTGTATTTTTAAAATAACCAAATAGAAAATAATCCAAAGTAGTAAGATCTGGCGATCTTGCTGGAAACATAACTTCAATGAACCCACATGTTTGAGCAGTGGGGATATCATGTTGAAAATAACCTGTTGTGCAGTAGCTCATCATAGTGTAGTTGTTCTATAAAAAATTGCAACATATTACGATAACGTTCGGCATTAACGATATCGGTGAAGAAAATTGGCTCAATAATTTGCTACTGGATACTGCAATCCATACTCCAACTTTCAATGGGTGCCTGTTGAAATACGCCATGGTTTCCTGCACTCCAAATACGTCCTAATTAATTAATTGAATTAAGTTTTAAGTAGTCACATCTGTCGCAGTTTTTTATCAGTAATTTAATTTAATTTCAAAAGTGTTACATATTAACAATTGGAAACTATATTAATTTGAACTAAGTTTTTCTTTTTTAGAAATGTGTGAATTTTCAAGCTTGCATCAAATGACAGTGCGATAGCTATATTTGCGTTTTGTTACCATTACTTTTGTTATTTTCAGTAAACTTCGTGGCTCAATTAGTCCACACACGCATATTCATAAATTGATAAATTCAATTATTGTAAAAAGAATACTATTTGAATAAATTTTTATCTATCAAAGCTCCATCTGATTGAAAGTTCGACCACCCAGTTTGTTATAATTAATTTTCTTCTCCAAATTAACCACAAATCATGTAATTTGCAAGTACAAAATTATCTCGGAACGCTGACATAGATTGAAATTTGCAAATAATACTTGGCCATTATTAGTTTTTTGCTGCTGGCAGTTTCCGCAAAATCTTGCAACATGAAAAACGTCCGGGAATGTCAACCGTGATATTTAAAGTGTTTACCTTTGTGACAATTAATGTTATTACGATTCGATTGACATAATCATTTAAGGTTAAGTAATGAGTTATGACTTTTTAGGGATACTTGTTCTTAAAATATTTGTAGGAAAACAATAACGTAATTGGCGAAAATCTGTCATGTTCGCGTTAAGGTTATGTGCTGTCAAACGGATGACATTGTCACCATATCTAACGTGAAGTTCGGAAGCAATTCTCTCCCCAAGCTGGTGTAAAATGTGTTTTTGACAAACTTGAAGTATATCTGTTTTATATGTCCACCAATTGTACATATTAAAATAAAATATATCTATTATATGAAAATATTACTTCTCCAATGTTATCAAAGTGCACATGTTCTATAGAGTACGCTATTTGCAGTGCAATAATTCTACAGATTATACTATTTGATCGCGTTTTGCATTTAAAACTAAGTCTCTATGTGTCTAAATGTGCGTTTCGACATTTGACGTATACTATTTGTACGTTTCCTACTTTTCACAATTCTATTTGTTAATGCATCGAAGATACAACGAATTCAAACTAAGCTCTATTACCTAATTAATCAATTGATCACTCTCCGAATATTTACAATGCGGAATTTGTACGTATATTTGTAAGTTATATGGAACTTGTACATAGGCAATTATGTATCTGTAACTGACAGCGTTGTCCGACGGCGGCGTAAACCAATTAAACGGCCGGGTCGGTGATTCTGAACTATACAGAAATACGTCTAATCTTACCTGATTGAATGCACATAAACATCCATAAATAACAACTGCCCAAACTACATATACAGATGATCTTTGAAAAAAGCGTCTTGGGCAGAACACACGTTTGACATTTGAAATGTCGCAACACATGCACGTACACAATTCCGTCCAATGTTTGTATTCCAAAGACACGGATATGCCTGAAAAAACGTACCTGACCGATTCCACATGTGTATATTCTCAAACTCTAATGAACACACACTTCTTATAATCTGTTATATGTCGTCGAACTCATTTGACATTTGCACTATATCAGCACCGCGGGAGGGGTCTCTGTGGCCTAAATAGCCGCGAATCGGGCCTGAACGCCTATTGCTAAACTCGTCTTGTCCAAACTACACTCGAAAACGACGCCGACGCAAGTTTAAAGTACGAATCTTGCAGGTTACGTTTCGACGTTTAATCGAGTTTAAATATGCGTCCACAAACTTGTATCGCTCACCGTAAAGGAAATGTACTTGTAATTTCGAATGTATCATTGATGAACCGGCTCGTTTCACATTTGTAATTGCCTGCGGGAAGCCGGCACTGCTGTTTCATCGGCCGATATGCGTTGGCCGATAGATTGAATGTACGTACTTTGCATCTTCGATGACTTGACCGTCAGGGATCCAAGTGCGCGCGAATCGGTCCCGAACACCTATTTCTAAACGCACTTTGTTCAAACTACGCTCGAAAACGATGCAGACACGAGTTCAAGTGCGAATTTTGCAGGTTACCTTTTTGACATTTAATTTCCGGAAGTCGCCATTAGACGACTCTCTCCAACCAATCGTAGCGTTCTGCGCCGTAATTCGAACCTTTCGCGCGCAAAATCAGACCAACGCGCTTCGCGCGTTAGACCGGCGACCAATGGAATCCTCAAGTCCAGCATTTTTAACCGTCAGTTGCGTACGGATGAGAGACGTTATCGTGTGGTTATATGCAAGTTGACTAGGTAGCTAAGTTTGTGAAAGGGTTGTCCGTTTGCGGCAGTTTTTTCCAATGATGCAAGTAATTGTGTCAGTTTTGTATGTGCAAAATTTCAACTTGTAAGGTTCACACGTTCGCGAGATAGAGTGACGCCATCTTGCGCCAAGATGACGAGCGTTTTGTCATAGTTTATTGTTCAATGTTCTCACTATGTCAATAAAAAATTACACTAAATTTTAGCCTAAGCGAAGCATGTGATTCTGAGAGAGAATACCGCAATGTGAATTAAGCTTCTCAATGACAACGTTATTGCTGATGACCTGCACGTCGTCAAAAGCGCAGTTTTATTGGAAATTCAATGTCATCAACTTGACATAGAACATAACCTTAAATAAATTATTGTTTTCCCGCCATTTTTTACAGTTTTATACCTATTGTATGTTCACGTATAAAATTGGGAATATTGTGTCTCACGGATGACATTGAATTTCCAATAAAAATGTATTTTTAGGGACATGCAGTTTGTCAGTAATTCACTCCTCAAGTCACAGGACATGAAATTGTCAATAGACTATGTTTTTGTGACATGAAGTTTTTCAGAAATTAGGGATATTCTTGCGTCAAGTTTTTCCAATACTGTTAAAGGTAACTTTAAATTTGCTTTGCACGAATTAAAGTTGTCATTTGACAATTAACAATTATTTAATTAACAAAAATAAATTTTTATCTATCAACGCTACGTCTGATTAATTCTATAACGTAATTGATTAAAGCCGTTTCACCTAATTAATCACAAAATATGCAATTTGCAAGTATTAAATGATCTTGGAATGCTGATAATAACTGGTTGAAATTTGCAGTTAGCCATTATTAGTTTTTTTGCGGTTGACAAAATCTTGTCGCCGCGTTAGTGACGCGGCGCGCGAACTAATCGATGGACCAGATTAATGAATTTGTTTGACGTTCGTGACGTCGCGCCTTGACGTTTGAAACGTCAGAAATATTTTACAACGGCTTCAGGACATGTCACTAATTGCCGACCAACATCTTATCGTCAAAATTACAAGTTTATTGGCAACTAAATGTCATCCATTTGACATAGCACATAACCTTGACGCGAACATTATTGTTTTTTACAATTTTCTAACATTTATATGTGAACTGATTGTATAATCTTTCCATATACAGTCGAATGCAAAAAAACGTAGACAAAAACAGTTTCCTGTAATTGATTTTTCTCAAATTGTTGTGGTATAAATGTGGCTTTTTAAAATCCCCTTTTCCTTCAAAATTTGACAATCTTTCAAAGTTGACATTCATTTTAAAACGAAGTTTCTTTATTCCAATAAAACTTGAATTTTCTCAGTAAGTTTTCTTAATCCACGTGATATTTGATTTATTTATTCAGTAACGGTGGTTCGGGGCTCTAGTTGGGGGGTACCTACGCTTACGGCTCACCAGTTCATTAAAATGTCACTGAAATGATAATACTGACGTTTACATGACATTGCTAATATCAAGCAAGTTTGTTCAAGCAGCCGAAAATTTCGTGTCTACTTTTTTTTGCATTCGACTGTAACTATGAAACTCTCCAAAAATATCGTGGGAAAACAACAATTTATTTAGTGTAAATCTGTCTTGTTCACGTCAAAGTTTTGTGCTGTCAAGCGGATGACAATAAATTGCCTACATATCTGCGACATGAATTTCGTAAGCAATTCACTCCCCAAGCGTTGTAAAATATGTTTTTGACAAAATTTATGTATATCTATTTTATATGTCTACCGATTGTACATATAAAATTAAAATATACCTATTTTATGAAAACTATTATTTCTACAAGGTTATCAAAGTACACATATTCTACAGAGATAATTATTTCCAGTGCAAGAATTCTACAGATTATATATTTGATCGTGTTTTACATTTAACAACGCCTATAAATAAATGTTAACCAAACGCATTTAATAGTTTGCCAAACGTAACTGACATTAAGCAAACGATTTGAAATAAGTTTGAATGTGCACCACCACCACCACCATTGACTATACATGCATCGATTCTTTTTTCAATGTTGTCAAAGATTGGTTGTAGCTGTTCTTCCGTTATTGTTTGCGCAGCACCTTCTATCACGTCTTTTAATTCATCAAGTGTGTATAATCGATTGTGATGAATTGTATTTTTAAAATAACCAAATAGAAAATAATCCTGGCAATCTTGCTGGAAACATAACTTCAATGAACCGACATGTTTGAGCAGTGGGGATATCTTGTTGAAAATAACCTGTTGTGCAGTAGCTCATCATAGTGTAGTTGTTCTATAAAAATTTACAACATATTACGATAACGTTCGGCATTAACGATATCGGTGAAGAAAATTGACTCAATAATTTTCTACTGGATACTGCAATCCATACTCCAACTTTCAATGGATGCCTGTTGAAATACGCCATGGTTTCCTGCACTCCAAATACGTCCTAATTAATTAATTGAATTAAGTTTTAAGTAGTCACACCTGTCGCAGTTTTTTATCAGTAATTTAATTTAACTTCAAAAGTATTACATATTAACAATTGGAACCTATATTAATTTGAACTAAGTTTTTCTTTTTTAGAAATGTGTGAATTTTCAAGCTTGTATCAAATGACAGTGCGATTGCTATATTTGCGTTTTGTTACCATTACTTTTGTTATTTTCAGTCAACTTCGTGGCACATTTAGTCCACACACGCGTATTCATAAATTGATAAATTCAATTATTGTAAAAAGAATACTATTTGAATAAATTTTTATCTATCAAAGCTCCATCTGATTGAAAGTTCGACCACCCAATTTGTTATAATTAATCAAATTTTCTTCACCAAATTAACCACAAATCATGTAATTTGTAAGTACAAAATTATCTCGGAACGCTGACATAGATTGAAATTTGCAAATAATACTTGGACATTATTAGTTTCTTGCTGCTGGCAGTTTCCGCAAAATCTTGCAACATGAAAAACGTCCGGGAATGTCAACCGTGATATTTAAAGTGTTTACCTTTGTGACAATTAATTTTATTACGATTCGATTGACATAATCATTTAAGGTTAAGTAATGAGTTGTAACTTTTTAGGGATATTTGTTCTTAAAATATTTGTAGGAAAACAATAACGTAATTGGCGAAAATCTGTCATGTTCGCGTTAAGGTTATGTGCTGTCAAACGGATGACATTGTCACCATATCTGACGTGAAGTTCGGAAGCAATTCTCTCCCCAAGCTGGTGTAAAGTTTGTTTTTGACAAACTTGAAGTATATCTGTTTTATATGTCCACCAATTGTACATATTAAAATAAAATATATCTATTATATGAAAAATATAGCTTCTCCAATGTTATCAATGTGCACATGTTCTATAGAGTACGCTATTTGCAGTGCAATAATTCTACAGATTATACTATTTGATCGCGTTTTGCATTTAAAACTAAGTCTCTATGTGTCTAAATGTGCGTTTCGACATTTGACGTATACTATTTGTACGTTTCCTACTTTTCACAATTCTGTTTGTTAATGCATCGAAGATACAACGAATTCAAACTAAGCTCTATTACCTAATTAATCAATTGATCACTCTCCGAATATTTACAATGCGGGATTTGTACGTATATTTGTAAGTTATATGGAACTTGTACATAGGCAATTATGTATCTGTAACTGACAGCGTTGTCCGACGGCGGCGTAAACCAATTAAACGGCCGGTCGGTGATTCTGAACTATACAGAAAGACGTCTAATCTTACCTGATTGAGTGCACATAACCATCCATAAATAACAACTGCCGAAACTACATATAAAGATGATCTTTGAAAAAGGCGTCTTGGGCAGAACACACGTTTGACATTTGAAATGTCACAACACATGCAGGTACACAATTCCGTCCAATGTTTGTATTCCAAAGACACGGATATGCCTGAAAAAAACGTACCTGACCGATTCCACATGTGTATATTCTCAAACTCTAATGAAAACACACTTCTTATAACTCATTTGACATTTGCACCATATCAGCACCGCGGGAGGGGTGGGTCTCTGTGGCCTAAATGGCCGCGAATCGGGCCTGAACGCCTGTTGCTAAACTCGTCTTGTCCAAACTACACTCGAAAACGACGCCGACGCAAGTTTAAAGTACGAATCTTGCAGGTTACGTTTCGACGTTTAATCGAGTTTAAATATGCGTCCACAAACTTGTATCGCTCACCGTAAAGGAAATGTACTTGTAATTTCGAATGTATCATTGATGAACCGGCTCGTTTCACATTTGTAATTACCTGCGGGAAGCCTGCACTGCTGTTTCATCGGCCGATATGCGTTGGCCGATAGATGTACGTACTTTGCATCTTCGATGACTTCACCGTCAGGGATCCAAGTGCCCGCGAATCGGTCCAGAACACCTATTTCTAAACGCACTTTGTTTAAACTACGCTCGAAAACGATGGAGACACGTGTTCAAGTGCGAATTTTGCAGGTTACGTTTTTGACATTTAATTTCCGGAAGTCGCCATTAGACGATTCTGTCCAACCAATCGTAGCGTTCTGCGCCGTAATTCGAACCTTTCGCGCGCAAAATCGGACCAACTCGCTTCGCGCCTTAGACCGGCGACCAATGGAATCCTCAAGTCCAGCATTTTTAACCGTCAGTTGCGTACGGATGAGAGACGTTATCGTGTGGTTATATGCAAGTTGACTAGGTAGCTAAGTTTGTGAAAGGGTGGTTCGTTTGCGGCAGTTTTTTCCAATGATGCAAGTAATTGTGTCAGTTTTGTATGTGCAAAATTTCAACTTGTAAGGTTCATACGTTCGCGAGATAGAGTGGCGCCATCTTGCATCAAGATGACGAGCGTTTTATCATATTTTATTGTTCAATGTTCTCACTATGTCAATAAAAAATTACACTAAATTTTAGCCTAAGCGAAGCATGTGATTCTGAGAGAGAATACCGCAATGTGAATTAAGTTTCTCAATGACAACGTTATTGCTGATGACCTGCACGTCGTCAAAAGCGCAGTTTTATTGGAAATTCAATGTCATCAACTTGACATAGAACATAACCTTAAATAAATTATTGTTTTCCCGCCATTTTTTACAGTTTTATACCTATTGTATGTTCACGTATAAAATTGAGAATATTGTGTCTCACGGATGACATTGAATTTCCAATAAAAATGTATTTTTAGGGACATGCAGTTTGTCAGTAATTCAGTCCTCAAGTCACAGGACATGAAATTGTCAATAGACTATGTTTTTGTGACATGAAGTTTTTCAGCAATTAGGGATATCCTCGCGTCAAGTTTTTCCAATACTGTTAAAGGTAACTTCAAATTTGCTTTGCACGAATTAAAGTTGTCATTTGCCAATTAACAATTATTTAATTAACAAAAATAAATTTTTATCTATCAACGCTACGTCTGATTAATTCTATAACGTAATTTATTAATTGATTAAAGCCGTCTCACCTAATTAATCACAAAATATGCAATTTGCAAGTATTAAATGATCTTGGAATGCTGATAATGACTGGTTGAAATTTGCAGTTAGCCATTATTAGTTTTTTTGCGGTTGACAAAATCTTGTCGCCGCGTTAGTGACGCGGCGCGCGAACTAATCGATCGACCAGATTAATGAATTTGTTTGACGTTGGCGACGTCGCGCCTTGACGTTTGAAACGTCAGAAATATTTTACAACGGCTTCAGGATATGTCAGTAATTGCCGACCAACATCTTATCGTCAAAATTACAAGTTTATTGGCAACTAAATGACATAGCACATAACCTTGACGCGAACATTATTGTTTTTTACAATTTTCTGACATTTATATGTGAATTGATTGTATAATCTTTCCATATCTATGAAACTCTCCAAAAATATCGTGGGAAAACAATAATTTATTTAGTGTAAATCTGTCTTGTTCACGTCAAAGTTTTGAGCTGTCAAGCGGATGACAATAAATTGCCTACATATCTGCGACATGAATTTCGTAAGCAATTCACTCCCCAAGCGTTGTAAAATATGTTTTTGACAAAATTTATGTATATCTATTTTATATGTCTACCGATTGTACATATAAAATTAAAATATACCTATTTTATGAAAACTATTATTTCTACAAGGTTATCAAAGTACACATATTCTACAGAGATAATTATTTCCAGTGCAAGAATTCTACAGATTATATATTTGATCGTGTTTTACATTTAACAACGCCTATAAATAAATGTTAACCAAACGCATTTAATAGTTTGCCAAACGTAACTGACATTAAGCAAACGATTTGAAATAAGTTTGAATGTGCACCACCACCACCATTGACTATACATGCATCGATTCTTTTTTCAATGTTGTCAAAGATAGCTGTTCTTCCGTTATTATTTGCTCAGCACCTTATATCACGTCTTTTAATTCATCAAGTGTGTATAATCGATTGTGATGAATTGTATTTTTAAAATAACCAAATAGAAAATAATCCAAAGTAGTAAAATCTGGCGATCTTGCTGGAAACATAACTTCAATGAACCGACATGTTTGAGCAGTGGGGATATCATGTTGAAAATAACCTGTTGTGCAGTAGCTCATCATAGTGTAGTTGTTCTATAAAAATTTGCAACATATTACGATAACGTTCGGCATTAACGATATCGGTGAAGAAAATTGGCTCAATAATTTTCTACTGGATACTGCAATCCATACTCAAACTTTCAATTGATGCCTGTTGAAATACGCCATGGTTTCCTGCACTCCAAATACGTCCTAATTAATTAATTGAATTAAGTTTTAAGTAGTCACATCTGTCGCAGTTTTTTATCAGTAATTTAATTTAATTTCAAAAGTGTTACATATTAACAATTGGAAACTATATTAATTTGAACTAAGTTTTTCTTTTTTAGAAATGTGTGAATTTTCAAGCTTGCATCAAATGACAGTGCGATAGCTATATTTGCGTTTTGTTACCATTACTTTTGTTATTTTCAGTCAACTTCGTGGCTCATTTAGTCCACACACGCATATTCATAAATTGATAAATTCAATTATTGTAAAAAGAATACTATTTGAATAAATTTTTATCTATCTATCAGATGGAGTGATTGAAAGTTCGACCACCCAATTTGTTATAATTAATCAAATTTTCTTCACCAAATTAACCACAAATCATGTAATGTGCAAGTACAAAATTATCTCGGAACGCTGACATAGATTGAAATTTGCAAATAATACTTGGCAATTATTAGTTTTTTGCTGCTGGCAGTTTCCGCAAAATCTTGCAACATGAAAAACGTCCGGGAATGTCAACCGTGATATTTAAAGTGTTTACCTTTGTGACAATTAATTTTATTACGATTCGATTGACATAATCATTTAAGGTTAAGTAATGAGTTGTCACTTTTTAGGGATATTTGTTCTTAAAATATTTGTAGGAAAACAATAACGTAATTGGCGAAAATCTGTCATGTTCGCGTTAAGGTTATGTGCTGTCAAACGGATGACATTGTCACCATATCTGACGTGAAGTTCGGAAGCAATTCTCTCCCCAAGCTGGTGTAAAATGTGTTTTTGACAAACTTGAAGTATATGTGTTTTATATGTCCACCAATTGTATATATTAAAATAAAATATATCTATTATATGAAAAATATTACTTCTCAAATGTTATCAAAGTGCACATGTTCTACAGATTATACTATTTGATCGCGTTTTGCATTTAAAACTAAGTCTCTATGTGTCTAAATGTGCGTTTCCACATTTGACGTATACTATTTGTACGTTTCCTACTTTTCACAATTCTGTTTGTTAATGCATCGAAGATACAACGAATTCAAACTAAGCTCTATTACCTAATTAATCAATTGATCACTCTCCGAATATTTACAATGCGGAATTTGTACGTATATTTGTAAGTTATATGGAACTTGTATGTACCTAGGCAATTATGTATCTGTAACTGACAGCGTTGTCCGACGGCGGCGTAAACCAACTAAACGGCCGGTCGGTGATTCTGAACTATACAGAAAGACGTCTAATCTTACCTGATTGAGTGCACATAAACATCCATAAATAACAACTGCCGAAACTACATATAAAGATGATCTTTGAAAAAGGCGTCTTGGGCAGAACACACGTTTGACATTTGAAATGTCACAACACATGCACGTACACAATTCCGTCCAATGTTTGTATTCCAAAGACACGGATAAGCCTGAAAAAACGTACCTGACCGATTCCACATGTGTATATTCTCAAACTCTAATGAACACACACTTCTTATAATCTGTTATATGTCGTCGAACTCATTTGACATTTGCACCATATCAGCACCGCGGGAGGGGTATCTGTGGCCTAAATGGCCGCGAATCGGGCCTGAACGCCTATTGCTAAACTCAAGACGAGTCCAAACTACACTCGAAAACGACGCCGACGCAAGTTTAAAGTACGAATCTTGCAGGTTACGTTTTGACGTTTAATCGAGTTTAAATATGCGTCCACAAACTTGTATCGCTCACCGTAAAGGAAATGTACTTTCGAATGTATCATTGATGAACCGGCTCGTTTCACATTTGTAATTACCTGCGGGAAGCCTGCACTGCTGTTTCATCGGCCGATATGCGTTGGCCGATCCAAGTGCCCGCGAATCGGTCCCGAACACCTATTTCTAAACGCACTTTGTTCAAACTACGCTCGAAAACGATGCAGACACGAGTTCAAGTGCGAATTTTGCAGGTTACGTTTTTGACATTTAATTTCCGGAAGTCGCCATTAGACGACTCTGTCCAACCAATCGTAGCGTTCTGCTCCGTAATTCGAACCTTTCGCGCGCAAAATCGGACCAACGCGCTTCGCGCGTTAGACCGGCGACCAATGGAATCCTCAAGTCCAGCATTTTTAACCGTCAGTTGCGTACGGATGAGAGACGTTATCGTGTGGTTATATGCAAGTTGACTAGGTAGCTAAGTTTGTGAAAGGGTGGTCCGTTTGTGGCAGTTTTTTCCAATGATGCAAGTAATAGTGTCAGTTTTGTATGTGCAAAATTTCAACTTGTAAGGTTCACGTGTTCCCGAGATAGAGTGGCGCCATCTCGTGTCAAGATGACGTGCATTTGTCATAGTTTACTGTCCAATGTTCCCACTATGTGAATAAAAAATTACACTAAATTGTAGCCTACGCGACGCACGTGTTTCTGAGATATAAAACTTCACTATTGTTGAACTAAGTTAAATATTTGCATATTCCAATCCAAGACCTGAGAAGTGTTTTAAGTAACGTTTTGTTATAATTCAATTAGATTTATATACATTTTCGTTTTGTCCATTTGAATTTATCTATTAGTGGTTTAAAAAAAAATTACTGTTGTTTACAGTTTTGGCTACAATATGAACTAAGTTTTAACATCTGCTAATGTGTCGCAACAAGTTAACAATTTGAAACTGTAATAAATATGAATTAATGATTTAAATTTTGAACTAAGTGTTGTCATTTGCTAATGAGTCACAGTAAGCAAACAATTTTAAACTATTATTAATATGAAGTTTTATTTTATTTTTAATATTTTTGGTTTTGTAGAATAGTTCTTTAATTTTTTATCTTTTGTTTCTTTTGGTTTTGGCATTTTTTCTGTTGCAAAATCTATTTTTGTATTTGTTATAAAACTTATGTACTTATAATTTAATAGTACAAAATTTACAGTTACCAAGATGCTTATGATATTTGAAGTCCATATTCTTGTTGACTATATTAAAACCAAAAGTTTTGTTAACTTATACTTGACAGTTTATTTCTGTATTAGGCAAATTGTTCTACTGAAGATGAAACATTGCTTGTGAAAGTAAATAACTGATACACATAAAATTGTCAATATGAATCACGCTTCTCAACGGCCTATGAAAATGTTATATTGTCATGTGGACAATTTTAATTCGTGAAAAGAAAATTTAAAAACGCCTTTAGCAGAATTACAAAAACATATTTTACAACGACCACGTCCTTAATTGCTGTAGAACTACTTGTTGATAAAACCACAGTTTTTTTTGGCAATTGAATGTCATCAACTTAACCTTAGCGCGAACAATACAGAATTACATTAAATAAATTATTGTTTTCCTGCAATTATTTACAATTTTCTACCAATTATATGTCCACTGATTGTACAAGTATTAAATGATCTTTGAAGACTGTTATGGCTCAACCGATTGAAATTTGCAAATAGCAGTTAGCATCTTGTGCGCGAGTTATGTACAGCGAAACAATTACGTACGCAGAAATGCACCTGCACTTCGTGCCGAAAACGCCGAACCAGCGAAAACGCTCGTATAAATAGTAATCTTAAGATATTTTATAACATTACATTTACTTTTCGCGTTGTTAACGTTCACGTTCGTACGAGATTCATTTTTCGCAAGTTCTATCATAGATTCTTTGTGTTAAATCAATCATCGTTTAAATTAAGTTAGATTATTACATTTACTTCACGCGTTACTATTGTACACGTTCGTACGAGATTCATTTATTCGCAAGTTCTACCATAGATTCTTTGTGTTAAATCAATCGTCGATTAAAATAAGTTAAAGTATTAAATTCACGCGTTATAAATAAGAATCAAATTGTAAAAGTATTGTAATCACAAAAAATAAAGTTTGAAACAAAAACAAATTGTCGTAATCAAGTAAAAACAAAAGTTTTTAAAAACACGTTTCGGGAAAGCCGAAACAAAATTGGCGCAGTCGGTAGGATAGTCGAATTAATATATCGAATATTAATTTTTACATCTGTAAATTAACGGCTATCCTCGCTTCATCGAGAAGAACCACCGAAACCAAGGGACCAAGACGTCACCACTTCGCACAAATCATCCACAAACGATTAACAGAAGAAAAAGAAAAAACCGTTCAACTTTAAAAACCAGCAAGGGCACTAGAGAGAAATATAGGATTCCTTACGGTGATTCTGTAACGAATCAGAGGGCCTATATCGCTATATCTCTTGTCCTAGAAGCAAAGAAAATGTTAATCGCAACTTTATTCTACGCAATGTAAGTCACTCACAATCCTATGAGCCACTCCTCAACAAATCAATCGCTACCAGATTCAGATTTTGAATATCAGTCGCAAATAGACGACAACACTTTAAGTTACTTAGTAAACGCATTAACGAATATAATGGCACCCCCACAACTCGATTTCAAACACCTGGATATTATTCCAACGTTTGACGGAAAACAGGAAAATTTAGCGCAATTTCTGTCATCTGTAAATTTAATAATAAATAGATATTGGGTTCACAATCCAGCAGCGGACCAATTTCAAAACGAACTAATTTTAAATTGCATAAAAAATAAATTACAAGGTCGAGCAAACTACGTCGTATCAATTAAAGGTTTAGTTACATGGGACGACATAGAACGCGAATTAAAACACACATTCGGAGACCCCCGAGATGAAAACTGTCTACTTCAAGATCTCATGGACCTCAGACAGAAACCAAACGAACATCCGTTACAATTTCACGAACGATGCATGGCATTATTACACATTATATGTCAGAATATTAATTTAAATACTCCGCAAGCTTCTCAAGCAGCAAAACGAGACTTTTTTGCAAAGCAAACCCTGAGAACTTTTGTCACGAGATTAAACAAACCGTTAGGAACTTCCGTATTGATCATGAAACCAACCTCGATGGAAGAAGCATATAATTACATACAAGATTTAATTAACGCAGATTACGGTCAACAGAATTACAAAAAAGCACCACCCCAAAATATCCCACGATACACAACGAACGTTAGACCATTTCAAAACACGTTCAACGGAGCAAACTTCCAACAACAGACCTTCAGACCACAAAATCAGAATTTCCAGAGACAACAGCAATTCCAAGCTCAAAGATATAATCAATTCGGTAACAACCAACAACAACAACCGAGACAATCTTTCCCAACCGGACCAATCAATATACAACCAAGACAAAATCAACCACAAAAATTCTTTACCAATAAACAAGTTTTCGGAAAACAACCAGCGCAACTCAACGTCTGGAAACCACAGAATAAACCACCACAAAATTACCCGACTCCAATGTCAGGAATAAGCACTCAGACTACAAGAAACTACCCGCAAAATAGACAAAACTTCATGTCACAAGAAATGTTCCACATCGAAAATTTCGAAGATCAAGAAATTGAAACACCAGAAGATTCGTATTCATACCCAGAAGAACAATACGAACAACAAATAAACCACGAACAAGAAGAAAACGAAGTACCGGAAGAAAATTACGAAAATCAGGATTTTCACAAACCTCCGACATATTACAACCAGAGATAATAGAACTAAATAATTACTCCGACAAAAAAGAATTACCTTACATAACGATATCGCAACCACCATTAAAACTATTACTAGATACAGGCGCAACAAAATCATTTATAAACCCATCAGTCATAGAAAGATATTATCCCAATAATGTTTATTACGAACCGTTCATTGTTAAATCCATATTTCAAGAAAATAAAGAACAATTCTGTTCTGACATTCCAACATTTAAGGAATTTAACCAACGAAATACAATGAAATTCCATGTATTTAAATTTCACAACGTCTTTCACGGATTAATCGGACTAGATAATCTAAAACTATTAAAGGCAAAAATTGATTTAACAACAAATCAATTAACCACCGAAAATGCAGTTATCCCGATACAATATTACACCACTGGACAAAAAGAAATTTTCCAATGCACAATCGAAGCAAACACCGGAATTAAAGCTAAGATACCAGTCAGTTTAAATGGAGATATTTTTATAGAACGACAAATGATCCAAAACTGTGAAATACCAGCAACGATTACAACAGCAAACAAATGTTATGCATTAGTCGAAATATATAATAAATTCAATGAAGACAGCAAAATTAAAATTACAAAACCACTAAACGTAATCACGTATAACGAAAAAAACTACAATCAATTTAATTACCAGATACCCGAGAACAGTGAATACATATATCATTCGGAAGAACAAAATCATATAGAACACCTATTAAGAACAAATCACATGAATAATGAAGAGTACAATGCTATAACAAAAGTATGCAAAGAATATTCCGATATTTTCAAATACGAAAACGATTCACTCAGCTTCACGAACCAAGTTAAACATCAAATAAAAACTCGCGATAAAATACCAATATATACGAAATCTTACAGATATCCATTCGTACACAAAAATGAAGTACAAAATCAAGTTCAAGCTATGTTAGACCAACAAATTATAAGGCCGAGTCATTCACCATGGTCATCCCCAGTATGGATAGTACCAAAAAAAGAAGACGCATCAGGTAAAAGAAAATGGCGTATAGTAATTGACTACAGAAAAATCAATGAGAAAACAATAGACGACAAATACCCAATTCCAAATATCTGTGACGTACTCGATAAACTAGGCAAATGTCAATATTTTACCACATTAGATCTAGCAAGTGGATTTCATCAGATAGAAATGCATCCTGAAGACATAGAAAAAACCGCATTTAACGTAGAAAACGGACACTACGAGTTTAGAAGAATGCCGTTTGGATTAAAGAACGCACCATCCACATTCCAGAGAGTAATGGATAATGTATTAAGAGGATTACAGAATAAAATATGTTTAGTTTACATGGACGATATTATAATTTATTCAACGTCATTACAAGAACATGTCGCAAATTTAAGAAAAGTATTCCAACGATTAAGAGAATCCCGTCTAAAAATACAATTAGACAAATCAGAATTTTTACAAAAGGAAGTAAAATTCCTCGGACATATAGTCACCCCAAATGGAGTTAAACCCAACCCCGACAAAATTCAAGCGATAATGAACTATCCAATACCAAAAACTACGAAACAAATCAAAGGATTCCTAGGACTTATCGGATACTATAGAAAATTTATTAAAAACTTCGCAAAAATAACCAAACCCTTAACATCATGTCTAAAAAAAGACGCGAAGATAATACACGATGCCACATTTATGAAATGCTTTGAATATTGTAAGACATTACTCACAAACGACCCTATTCTACAATATCCAGATTTCAATAAACCTTTCGTATTAACGACAGATGCAAGCAACATTGCACTTGGAGCCATATTATCACAAGGACCCATCGGAAATGACAAACCAATATCGTATGCCTCAAGAACTTTAAATAATTCAGAACAAAACTATTCCACGATAGAAAAAGAGCTATTGGCAATAGTTTGGGCAACACGTTATTTTAGACCCTACCTATACGGACGCAAATTTAAAATAGTCACGGACCACAAACCACTACAGTGGCTATTCAGTTTGAAAGAACCTCAATCTCGATTAGTAAGATGGAGACTAAAATTGGAGGAATTCGATTATGAAATCGTATATAAAAAAGGAAAAGCTAACACAAATGCAGATGCACTGTCCAGAGTAGAAATTCATACAAAAGAAACAAATAAAAATTCGAAAGAAAACGAAACTATACCATTCGTAAAATATATGGCACAATTCAATATGAATTTTGACGACAAAAACGAAAATGTTGAAACAAATTCAATGATCGCAAATATTTGTCAAACAGAAGACCCAGAGGACTTAGAAACAGTACACACAAATAGGGAAAATCCCATATTAACGATACCCATATCCGAAAAACCATTAAACCACTTTTTCAATCAGATAAAGATGGAATTTGTTTACTTCACCCCGAAAGTAAGCACAGTGATAGAACACATATCACCAAAACAACAAAGAATACACGTCAGACTATCTGAAAACAACTTAGAAAAAGATTTAATAGACTTCTTTAAAAATTACGTAACACCTTCAAAAACCTATGGATTGCATATTCAGAAAGAAGAACACTTCCAGAACATATGCAGAATATTGCAACGAACATTCAAGAACGCTTCATTTAAAATTATTAAATGTCAAAAGATATTAGAAGATGTAACCAGCACAGAAAGACAAGAGGAAATAATCGAAAACTATCATCAAGGTAAAACCAACCATAGAGGAATTCTCGAAACAGAATCCAGAATAAAAAGAACTTATTACTGGTTAAACATGAAAGAATCTATTCAAAAATATATAGATTTATGTGATATTTGTAATACCGAAAAATATGATCGAAACCCAGTAAAACAACAATTCCAAATAACACCAACACCTGGACGACCACTAGAAATAATACACATAGATACATTTCAAGTAAAAGGACAAAAATATTTAACTATTATTGATGCATTTTCAAAATATGGACAAGCGTACCCACTTTTAGGAAACAATGCAGTCAGTGTAGTTAACCCATTGATAAAATTCTTCACGCACCACGGTGTCCCACTAACAATAACTATGGACAACGGATCGGAATTTAAAAATCGAATTATAACAGAATTCTTACAAATACATAAAATTAAACCACATTATATCACCCCTAACAACCCACAAAGCAATGGTTTAATAGAAAGATTTCATTCAACGATACTCGAACACATTAGAATATTAAATCAGACAAAACCACATATGGATGGATTAACTATTATGCCGTATGCAATTTTAGGATACAACAATAGCATATATTCTACGACAAAAATGAAACCAATAGAACTTATAACAGGACATTTATGTAATAACGACATTTTAGACATAAACACTGATAAAATGTATTTGGAGAACTACTCGCAGAAACATAAAGAAACGATACAACAACTTTATGAAAAGATACAAGGAAAACTACAAGAAAACAAAGAAAAAACTATCAATAAACATAACGAAAAAAGAGAAAATCCTATAACATACGAAGAAAACACAGAAGTGTACAGGAAAATATCATCCGGAAACAGAGGAAAAACAAATCCGAAATTCCAAAAAGAAATTTTAATAAAGGATAACGTAATTACATACGAAACTCCCCGAAAAATATATCACAAGCAACAATTAAAAAGACCCAAAGTTTACATAAAAAATTCTTTACAGGATGACAACGCTCAACCTGGCCCATCCTCAAGAAATTAAATTAACGTCACTCGAAGATAACCCCGGTATACTACCATATCAAGAAAACGACGCAAAAATAAAATCAGGAACACATACGTTCATACATTATTTCTATTTACAACCAATTAGACAAGAAATCGAAAACCTTAAAAGTCAATATGAATATATTAACGCAAGTGTAAAAAGAGAATATGAAGATGTTTTCTCAAACTTCGATAATGCCGCACGAATTCAATTGTCATATTGCATAAAGAAATTCGACACTCTAAAACCGACACTAACTACGAGAAGAGAAAAAAGAGGATTATTTAACGGAATCGGAACAATCTTTAAATCATTAACCGGAAATTTAGATCAAGAAGATGCAGCAAAGTATGATCAAGCGATCTACGATCTTCAAGAAAACCAGAAATCAATTACAACGACCCTCAATCAACAAATTTCGCTGACTACGAAATTAATGGACAATTTTAATAAAACTGTTTCATCGATTAAATACAATCAAGAAATAATCATAGAATCAATACAAACACTACAAACGTCGCAACAAGATTATGTTCGTGTACGAGAAATATACGATCAACTGACTTTAATATTGTCACTCATTCAGAATATACTAATGGACGTAGAAAACACAATTACATTCGCAAAATTGGGAATACCTCATCCAAGCATCATGGGACTAGAAGAATTAGAAGATATAATATCGACTTTAATCAAACACTATCCCGATGACCAATTATTCTTTCATCCAGAAGACGATCCAAGAAAATATTACGACATAATAAAAATCAAAGCCTACTATTCAGGAGACAGAATCGTATTTTTATTACAAATACCTCTTACTTATCCAGAAATATATAAAACTTATCACTTATATTCCATTCCTACTCCAAATAAAACAACAATAATACCCACTCATCCTTACCTGTTAGTGAGTGATTACACTTATCAATATATGGACAGGGAATGCGAAGACATCTATGATCGCAAATTCTGTGAAGAAACGACTTTAAGAGAAGAAGACGAAGATTGTATTTACCAACTATTAACATTAACATCGAAAATCCCAAAATGTAACCAACATTCAGTCCAAAATTCTCACACATTAGTGCAACGAATTAACGAAGCCCACTACATCGGATTATTTCCAAATCCACAAAAAATCAATTTAAAATGTATTAACAACGACTTTCGTACTCTACAAGGTACATTCTTTATTGAAGTGCCACTTGGATGTGAATTTTCCACTTCCACATATGTTTATTCAAACACGCAAAAAACCCTCATCGGACAACCCCTTGTATTACCTAATATACAAATTCAATCAAATCTTTCGTTTAAAGAAATCATATTAAAAGATATACAATTAGATGAACTCCATGAACTTCAAAAACTACAAGGTTCTATACAACCAGTATCATTGAAAACTCATGACAACAGTCATTATTACTTTCAAATCCCAATCTATCTTATTGCAATTATTTGTCTGATTGCCTTCATAATAAGAAGATTAATAAAGAAACGAAACGAAGAAAGAAATAAGAAAACTCCCGATCTAGAGATGACATCACCGAAGGAAACAAGAGACGCATGGTAGATCTCAGTTCCACCGAGTCTTCCAGCTAGGGATGGAGGAGTTATGTACAGCGAAACAATTACGTACGCAGAAATGCACCTGCACTTCGTGCCGAAAACGCCGAACCAGCGAAAACGCTCGTATAAATAGTAATCTTAAGATATTTTATAACATTACATTTACTTTTCGCGTTGTTAACGTTCACGTTCGTACGAGATTCATTTTTCGCAAGTTCTATCATAGATTCTTTGTGTTAAATCAATCATCGTTTAAATTAAGTTAGATTATTACATTTACTTCACGCGTTACTATTGTACACGTTCGTACGAGATTCATTTATTCGCAAGTTCTACCATAGATTCTTTGTGTTAAATCAATCGTCGATTAAAATAAGTTAAAGTATTAAATTCACGCGTTATAAATAAGAATCAAATTGTAAAAGTATTGTAATCACAAAAAATAAAGTTTGAAACAAAAACAAATTGTCGTAATCAAGTAAAAACAAAAGTTTTTAAAAACACGTTTCGGGAAAGCCGAAACAAAATTCGCGCGAACTAATCGATCGACCAGGATGGTGATTTGTTTGATGGTTAAAACATAACGCCTTGACGTTTGAAATGTCAAAAATATTTTACAACGGTTTCAGGAGATGTCGCTAATTGCCGACTAACTGCTTGTCGTCAAAGGCACAAGTTTATTGGCAACTAAATGTCATCCATTTGACATAGTGCATAACCTTGACCCGAACATTAAATAAATTATTGTTTTCTTTCACAGTTTTCTACTATTTATATGTCAACTGATTGTACAATCGGTGGATATATAAAACTGTCAAAAAATATTGTGGGAAAACAATAATTTATTTAGCGTAAATCTGTGTTGTTCATGGCAAGGTTATGTGCTGTCAATCGGATGACAATGAATTGCCAACATATCTGCGACATGAAGTTCGTAAGCAATTCTCTCCCCAAGCCGTTGTAAAACATGTTTCTTACAAAATTTATGTATATCTGTTTTATATGTCTACCGATTTACATATAAAATTAAAATATATCTATTTTATGAAAAAGTATTACTTCTTCAAGTTTATCAAAGTGCACATGATCTACAGAGTACAATATTTGCAGTGCATTAATTCTACAGATTATGCTATTTGATCGTGTTTTACACTTAAAAACAAAGGCTCTAAATAAATATTAACCAAACCTATTTAATAGTTTGCCAAACGTGGCTGACGGAAGTTCTATTTAAATATTTACGTTTATGACAATTGACTTTCTCTTGCTTTTGCCATGAGCCTTTAATGTTATATAATGATATGTAACTTTTTAGGGATATTTGATCTTAACAATTGCCGAAAAAGTTTCCATTAGAAAAAATTTAAAAATTATAATTATATTACATTAATTTATTTACATATAAGTAAAGGCATGTCAAAAGAAGCGTTGTCTGAATACGGCATGAACCAATTAAACTGTAGAGGAGATGTTCTTTGAACAGGGAGCTCAATGCATCGTGAACTTGAACACGCAATCACACGTTTGACATTTGTAATATTCACGTACACAATTCCGTCCAGTTTTGTATCTCATAGACACGTATATACCATAAAATCGTACCTGATCGAAACCAGATGTGTATATTCCCCAACTCCAACTTCTTATAATGGGTATTGTGTCGTCGAACACCTTTGACATTTGCAGCATATCAGCAACAAAACTCGCAGTTTGTAACGACGATTAATAATTTCTTGCTTGTTACACACACTCGATGTATCAGTTTCTGTAATAAATCGTAGCTAATCGAATCCACTACACGTTGCAAAACTGAAATCAACCTTCATTCTGCACGTCAAATGCGCGTTTGACGTTTGGCGCATACGATTGGTACTTTTCCACTTTTGAAAACTCTGTTTGTTAATCATATCGTATGTTGTATGTTGTATCGAATTCAAACTAAGCTCTACTACCTAATTAATCAATTGATTGAAAATTTACTCACAGAATATTTATAATGCGCAATTTGCATGTGTAAATCATATGGAACTCGTACATAGATCATTATGAAACGTCTACATGACTAAACCGATACTAAATTTGCCAACTATACTTGACGATAATTGATTTTTACCACTCACGCTGCACTTTTGTAGCTGTTTCAAGAAATCCTGGGATATTCAAAAACGTACACGAATTTGAATGTGACCTTTACCTGAGAACGTTGTCCTTAGGCAGCGTCAACCAATTACATGATCCGTCCGATGAGTATGAACTGTACAGAAAGACATTACCTTGTACCTGATCGTGTGCAAATAAACATCAAAGAAGATGGTCTTTGAACTGGGCGCTCAATGCATCGTTGGCAAAACACAAGTTTGACATTTGAAATGTCATAACTCATACTTGTGCACAATTCCGTTCAGTTTTGTATCCCAAAGGCACGTATATGCCATAAAATCGTACCTGATCGATTCCACTTGTGTATATTCTCAAACTAATAAACACACACTTATAATGTGTAATGTGTCGTTAAACACATTTGACATTTGCACCATATCAGACACGTGTTTAAAGTGCGAATTTTGCAGGTTACGTTTTGACGTTTAAAATCCGGAAGTCGTCCATTCGTCCTCTGCGTCGGGCCAATCGTCGGGCTCGGTACCATAATTCGAACCTTTGGCAGGCAAAAACTGACCAACGCGCTTCGCGCGTTAGACCGGCGACCAATGAAACTCGAGAACCCAACATTTTTAACCGTCAGTTGCGTACGGACGACAGACGCTAAGGTGTGTATAGAGGCGGTTTGATAGGTAGCTAAGTTTGTGAAAGGGTGGTCCGTTTGCGGCAGTTTTTTCCAATGATGCAAGTAATTGTGTCAGTTTTTTATGTTCAAAATTTCAACTTGTAAGGTTCACACGTTCGCGAGATAGAGTGGCGCCATCTTGCGTCAAGATGACGAGCGTTTTGTCATAGTTTATTGTTCAATGTTCTCACTATGTCAATAAAAAATTACACTAAATTTTAGCCTAAACGAAGCATGTGATTCTGAGAGAGAATACCGCAATGTGAATTAAGCTTCTCAATGACAACGTAAGTTATTGCTGATGACCTGCACGTCGTCAAAAGCGCAGATTTGTTGGAAATTCAATGTCATCAACTTGACATAGAACATAACCATAAATAAATTATTGTTTTCCCGCCATTTTTTACAGTTTTATACCTATTGTATGTTCACGTATAAAATTGGGAATATTGTGTCTCACGGATGACATTGAATTGCCAATACAAATGTATTTTTAGGGACATGCAGTTTGTCAGTAATTCACTCCTCAAGTCACAGGACATGAAATTGTCAATAGACTATGGTTTTGTGACATGAAGTTTTTCAGCAATTAGGGATATTCTCGCGTCAAGTTTTTCCAATACTGTTAAAGGTAACGTTAAATTTGCTTTGCACGAATTAAAGTTGTCATTTGACAATTAACAATTATTTAATTAACAAAAATAAATTTTTATCTATCAACGCTACGTCTGATTAATTCTATAACGTAATTGATTAAAGCCGTCTCACCTAATTAATCACAAAATATGCAATTTGCAAGTATTAAATGATCTTGCAATGCTGATAATGACTGGTTGAAATTTGCAGTTAGCCATTATTAGTTTTTTTGCGGTTGACAAAATCTTGTCGCCGCGTTAGTGACGCTGCGCGCGAACTAATCGATCGACCAGATTAATGAATTTGTTTGACGTTGGCGACGTAGCGCCTTGACGTTTGAAACGTCAGAAATATTTTACAACGGCTTCAGGACATGTCACTAATTGCCGACCAACATCTTATCGTCAAAATTACAAGTTTATTGGCAACTAAATGTCATCCATTTGACATAGCACATAACCTTGACGCGAACATTATTGTTTTTTACAATTTTCTAACATTTATATGTGAACTGATTGTATAATCTTTCCATATAACTATGAAACTCTCCAAAAATATCGTGGGAAAACAATAATTTATTTAGTGTAAATCTGTCTTGTTCACGTCAAAGTTTTGTGCTGTCAAGCGGATGACAATAAATTGCCTACATATCTGCGACATGAATTTCGTAAGCAATTCACTCCCAAAGCGTTGTAAAATATGTTTTTGACAAAATTTATGTATATCTATTTTATATGTCTACCGATTGTACATATAAAATTAAAATATACCTATTTTATGAAAACTATTATTTCTACAAGGTTATCAAAGTACACATACTCTACAGAGATCATTATTTCCAGTGCAAGAATTCTACAGATTATATATTTGATCGTGTTTTACATTTAACAACGCCTATAAATAAAAGTTAACCAAACGCATTTAATAGTTTGCCAAACGTAACTGACATTAAGCAAACGATTTGAAATAAGTTTGAATGTGCACCACCACCACCATTGACTATACATGCATCGATTCTTTTTTAAATGTTGTCAAAGATTGGTTGTAGCTGTTCTTCCGTTATTGTTTGCGCAGCACCTTCTATCACGTCTTTTAATTCATCAAGTGTGTATAATCGATTGTGATGAATTGTATTTTTAAAATAACCAAATAGAAAATAATCCTGGCAATCTTGCTGGAAACATAACTTCAATGAACCGACATGTTTGAGCAGTGGGGATATCATGTTGAAAATAACCTGTTGTGCAGTAGCTCATCATAGTGTAGTTGTTCTATAAAAATTTACAACATATTACGATAACGTTCGGCATTAACGATATCGGTGAAGAAAATTGGCTCAATAATTTTCTACTGGATACTGCAATCCATACTCCAACTTTCAATGGATGCCTGTTGAAATACGCCATGGTTTCCTGCACTCCAAATACGTCCTAATTAATTAATCGAATAAAGTTTTAAGTAGTCACATCTGTCGCAGTTTTTTATCAGTAATTTAATTTAACTTCAAAAGTGTTACATATTAACAATTGGAAACTATATTAATTTGAACTAAGTTTTTCTTTTTTAGAAATGTGTGAATTTTCAAGCTTGCATCAAATGACAGTGCGATAGCTATATTTGCGTTTTGTTACCATTACTTTTGTTATTTTCAGTCAACTTCGTGGCTCATTTAGTCCACACACGCGTATTCATAAATTGATAAATTCAATTATTGTAAAAAGAATACTATTTGAATAAATTTTTATCTATCTATCAGATGGAGTGATTGAAAGTTCGACCACCCAATTTGTTATAATTAATCAAATTTTCTTCACCAAATTAACCACAAATCATGTAATTTGCAAGTACAAAATTATCTCGGAACGCCGACATAGATTGAAATTTGCAAATAATACTTGGCCATTATTAGTTTTTTGCCGTTGGCAGATTCCGCAAAATCTTGCAACATGAAAAACGTCCGGGAATGCCAACCGTGATATTTAAAGTGTTTACCTTTGTGACAATTAATTTTATTACGATTCGATTGACATAATCATTTAAGGTTAAGTAATGAGTTGTAACTTTTTAGGGATATTTGTTCTTAAAATATTTGTAGGAAAACAATAACGTAATTGGCGAAAATCTGTCATGTTCGCGTCAAGGTTATGTGCTGTCAAACGGATGACATTGCCGCCATATCTGACGTGAAGTTCGTAAGCAATTCTCTCCCCAAGCCGTTGTAAAATGTGATTTTGACAAACTTGAAGTATATCTGTTTTATATGTCCACCAATTGTACATATTAAAATAAAATATATCTATTATATGAAAAATTACTTCTCCAATGTTATCAAAGTGCACATGTTTTATAGAGTACGCTATTTGCAGTGCAATAATTCTACAGATTATACTATTTGATCGCGTTTTGCATTTAAAACTAAGTCTCTATGTGTCTAAATGTGCGTTTCGACATTTGACGTATACTATTTGTACGTTTCCTACTTTTCACAATTCTATTTGTTAATGCATCGAAGATACAACGAATTCAAACTAAGCTCTATTACCTAATTAATCAATTGATCACTCTCCGAATATTTACAATGCGGAATTTGTACGTATATTTGTAAGTTATATGGAACTTGTACATAGGCAATTATGTATCTGTAACTGACAGCGTTGTCCGACGGCGGCGTAAACCAATTAAACGGCCGGTCGGTGATTCTGAACTATACAGAAAGACGTCTAATCTTACCTGATTGAGTGCACATAAACATCCATAAATAACAACTGCCGAAACTACATATAAAGATGATCTTTGAAAAAGGCGTCTTGGGCAGAACACACGTTTGACATTTGAAATGTCACAACACATGCACGTACACAATTCCGTCCAATGTTTGTATTCCAAAGACACGGATATGCCTGAAAAAACGTACCTGACCGATTCCACATGGGTATATTCTCAAACTCTAATGAACACACACTTCTTATAATCTGTTATATGTCGTCGAACTCATTTGACATTTGCACCATATCAGCACCGCGGGAGGGGTCTCTGGGGCCTAAATGGCCGTGAATCAGGCCTGAACGCCTATTGCTAAACTCGTCTTGTCCAAACTACACTCGAAAACGACGCCGACGCAAGTTTAAAGTACGAATCTTGCAGGTTACGTTTTGACGTTTAATCGAGTTTAAATATGCGTCCACAAACTTGTATCGCTCACCGTAAAGGAAATGTACTTTCGAATGTATCATTGATGAACCGGCTCGTTTCACATTTGTAATTACCTGCGGGAAGCCTGCACTGCTGTTTCATCGGCCGATATGCGTTGGCCGATAGATTGAATGTACGTACTTTGCACCTTCGATGACTTCACCGTCAGGGATCCAAGTGCCCGCGAATCGGTCCCGAACACCTATTTCTAAACGCACTTTGTTCAAACTACGCTCGAAAACGATGCAGACACGAGTTCAAGTGCGAATTTTGCAGGTTACGTTTTTGACATTTAATTTCCGGAAGTCGCCATTAGACGATTCTGTCCAACCAATCGTAGCGTTCTGCGCCGTAATTCGAACCTTTCGCGCGCAAAATCGGACCAACGCGCTTCGCGCGTTAGACCGGCGACCAATGGAATCCTCAAGTCCAGCATTTTTAACCGTCAGTTGCGTACGGATGAGAGACGTTATCGTGTGGTTATATGCAAGTTGACTAGGTAGCTAAGTTTGTGAAAGGGTGGTCCGTTTGCGGTAGTTTTTTCCAATGAAGCAACTAATTGTGTCAGTTTTGTATGTGCAAAATTTCAACTTGTAAGGTTCACGTGTTCCCGAGATAGAGTGGCGCCATCTTGTGTCAAGATGACGTGCATTTTGTCATAGTTTACTGTCCAATGTTCCCACTATGTGAATAAAAAATTACACTAAATTTTAGCCTACGCGACGCACGTGTTTCTGAAAGAGAATACTGCAATATTCTGGAACTAAGTTAATGAGTAGGCATTTGCATGTTCCAATCAAACACATGACAACTGCTTTATGTAACGTTTTGTTATAATTCAATTAGATTTATATTCATTTTCGCTTTTTACATTTGAATTTATCTATTAGTGGTTTTGAAAAAAATTACCGTAATTTACAGTTTTAGCTACAATATGAACTGAGTTTTAACATCTGCTAATGTGTCGCAACACGTTAATAATTTGAAACTGTAATAAATATGAAGTCGCAATGATTTAAATTTTGAACTAAGCGTTGTCATTTGCTAATGAGTCAAATTAAGCAAACAATTTTAAACTATTATTAATTTGAAGTTTTATTTTATTTTTAATATTTTTGGTTTTTTAGAATTGTTCTTTAACTTTTTATCTTTGGTTTTTTTTTGTTTTGGCATTTTTTCTGTTGCAAAATCTATTTTTGTATTTGTTATAAAACCGTCTGTAGTTATAATTTAATAGTGCAAAATTTACAGTTGGCAAAATGCTCATCATATTTGAAGAACATATTCTGGTTGGCTATATTAAAACTAATAGTTTTGTTAATTGTTAACTTATTATTTGACAGTTTATTTCTGTTATATGAAATATTGCTTGTGAAAGAAAATAACTGATACACGTAAAATTGTCAATATGAATCGCGCTTCTCAACGGCCTATGAAAATGTTAAATTGTCATGTGGACAATTTTAATTCGTGAAAAGAAAATTTAAAAACGTCTTTAACAGAACTACAAGAACATATTTTACAACGGCAACGTCCTTAATTGCTTTAGAACTACTTTTTGATAAAACCACATTTTTTTTTTGGCGATTCAATGTCATCAACATAACAAAGAACACAACCTTAGAGCGAACAATACAGAATTACATTAAATAAATTATTGTTTTCCTGCAATTATTTACAGTTTTCTACCAATTATATGTCGACTGATTGTACAAATGTTAAAGGATCTTTGAACAATGTTATGGCTTAATCGATTGAAATTTGCAAATAGCAGTTAGCCGTTATTAGTTCTTGTGCGGTTGGCAAAATCTTGTGCGCGCGAACTAATCGATCGACCATGTTGATGATTTGTTTGATGGTTAAAACATAACGCCTTGACGTTTGAAATGTCAAAAATATTTTTCAACGGCTTCAGGAGATGTCGCTAATTACCGACTAACTGCTTGTCGTCAAAAGTACAAGTTTATTGGCAACTAAATGTCATCCATTTGACATAGTGCATAACCTTGACGTGAACATTAAATAAATTATTTCTTCTATAGTTTTCTACTATTTATATGCCAACAGATGTACAATCGGTGGATATATGAAACTGTGAAAAAATATTGTGGGAAAACAACATTTATTTAGCGTAAATATGTCTTGTTCACGTCAAGGTTATGTGCTGTCAACCTGATGACAATGAATTGCCTGCATATTTGCGACAAGAAGTTCGTAAGCAATTCACTCCCAAGCTATTGTAAAATGTTTTTCACAAAATTTATGTATATCAGTTTTATATGTCTACCGATTGTACATATAAAATTAAATTATACCTATATTATGAAAAGTATTAAATCTTCAAAGTTCTCTTTAAATATTTACGTTGATGACAATTGTCTTTCTCATGCTTTTGACATGAGCCTTTAAGGTTAAGTAATGCTCTGTAACTTTTTAGGGATATTTGATCTTAACAATTGGCGAAAAAGTTTCTATTTAAAAATACACAAAATTATAATTATATTACATTCATTTATTTACATATTATCAAATCAATTAAACTGTAAAGGGGATGTTCTTTGAAGAGGGAGCTCAATGCATCGTGCACATGAACACGTGAACACACGTTTGCCATTTGTAATGCCATAATACATTCACGTACCCAATTCCGTCCAGTGTTGTATTCCAAATTATGGATCGAATCCAGATGTGTATAGCATACATAGATTCTTTCATGTTTTCAAAAATTACATGTAGCTGTTCTTCCGTTATTCTTTGCCCAGCATTTCTTTTAATTCATCCAGTGTGTGTATATGTAAAATAACCAAATAGAAAATAATCCATAGTAGTAAGATCTGGCGATTTTGCTTGAATCATAATTGGCTTAAATGAACCGGGCTGTATGTATGGCGATATCATGTTGAAAATAACCCTTCTCAGCTGTAGCTCTTCATAGTGTAGTTGGTCTGTAAATTTGCAATATATTACGATAACGATTTGCATTAACTGTATCGTTGAAAAAAATTGGCCCAATAATTCTTCTTCTGGATACTGAAATCCACACTCCAACCTTCAATGGATGCAACGGTGCCTCCTGAAATACGACAGAGTTTTCTGCACTCGTCCAAATTTATTAATTGAGTTAAGTTTTAAAGAGCAGTCCTTTCTGTGGCAGTTTTTTATCAGTTTATTTAATTGTTGAACTAAGTTTTATTTCAAAGGCATCACACTATTAACAATTGGAAAGTGCGATAGCTTTATTTGCGTTTTTTTACTATTACTTTTGTTGTTTTCAATCGACTTCGTGGCTAATGAAGTCAACATACACACGCCCATGTATAATGGGTCGTCGATGAAAAGCACGTTTGATGATTATTCTAACAGGATTACTATTTGAATTTTGATTCAAAAATTATTTTTTATCTATCAAAGCTCCATATGAAGTTTGACGACCTAATTAGTTATAATTAATCAAAGTTTTTTCATCAAATTAACCACGTACAAAATTATCCCGGAACGCTGACATAGGTTGAAATTTTCAAACAAGACTTGGTCATTATTAGTTTTTTGCCGCTGGCAGTTTTCGCAAAATCTTCAGAACATGAAAAACATCCGAGAATACCAACCATGATATTTAACTGACAGAAGTTTTCAATTTTTTTTAAATATTTACCTTTGCGACAATTAATTTTATTATGATGCGATTGACATAATAATTTAAGGTTAAGTAATGATTTGTAACTTTTTAGTGATATTTGTTCTTAGAAAATTTGTCGGAAAACAATAACATAATTAGCGTAAATCTGTCTTGTCGCGTCAAGGTTATGTGCTGTCAAACGGATGACATTGAATTGCCAACATATCTGACGTGAAGTTCGTAAGCAATTCTCTCCCCAAGCCGTTGTCTGTAACTTTTTAGGGATATTTGAAGTTAACAATTGCCGAAAAAGTTTCTATTAAAAAAAAACAGAAAATTATAATTATATTACATTCATTTATTTACATATAAGCAAATGTATGTCAAAAAAAACGTTGTCTGAAGAAGGCATGAACCAATTAAAGTGTAAAGGAGATGTTCTTGCAACAGGGAACACAATGCATCGGAACCAAAATTTGTCATTTGTAACGTCACAATAGATTCACGTACACAATTCCGTCCAGTTTTGTATCCCAAAGACATGTATATGCCATAAAATCGTACCTGATCGAATCCAAATGTGTATATTCTCTAACTCTAATCAACACATACTTCTTATAATGTGTAATGTGTCGTCGAACACGTTTGACATGTCCACCATATTAACAACAAAACTCGCAATTTGTTACGATGATTATTTATTTCTTGCTTGTAGCACACACTCGATGCATCAGTTTCTGTAATAAATCGTAGCTAATCGAACCCACTTCACATTGCAAATCTGAATTGAACCTCCACTTCTGTACGTCAAATGTGCCTTTCGACATTTGACGTATACGACTCGTTTGTTTTCTGCTTTGGAAAATTGTATTTGATAATGCATCGAAGATACAACGAACTCAAGCTAAGCTCTACTACCTAATTAACCAATTGATCACTCACCGAATATTTACAATGCGGAAGTTGCATGTATATTTATTTGTATGTCATATGGAACTCGTACATCGGAAATATATACGGGCTTTGAAATTATCCCTTTTTAAAAACTATTTTATTTACATAAAATAATTGTTGAACAATACAAGAAATTATAATGTACTAACTACAACGTACAAAATAAGACTTAACGCTACGAGCAGACGCAGGTGCATTTAATACGTCTGATAGTGGTCTGGAAGATAGGGTTTGCAGACTCAGCGATTGCTTTGTTCTTCTGTAGAAATGCGTATGTAATCCCTCCATCCTTAGAAAGGAACGTCATCGGGAAGATGAAGAGACGGTTCAATGACTCGGGGTCCATCTTTTTTATTTGGAATTTCTTTCTTCGTTTCTTGTCGTCGTTTCCATTTATATATTTTGTAGATTATGTATATGGATATACAACATATACACAAAATTTGAGAAGTTAGGATGAATGTCCATGTTGAATTCTTATTTTCGGTATTTATGGGAATCAGCGGTGGTCGACGGACCTCTTTTAGGTGCAGCGATTCCAAGGAGATGCTTAAATTGTTTCTTTGTAGTATTTTGGGTAAAATAGTCGCATCGTAGATAATCGGGATTCCAATTGATACTTGATTTATCCGTAATTCTTGGTTTTTGTAGATGGCTGTGCAGTGTTCTACTTCCATAAGATAAATTCCTTGCATTTTGTATTCTTCTTGGGCTGATGAACAATTTGTGGTGGATGTGTCTTCTTTTGGGAAGAATATTAGGTATTGATTTGTAGCTTCAATGAAGGAAATTTCGTTTTCTGTTTCGTGGATTCTAGTATATGTACAATTTTTACTGGGTTTGTTCAAGACAATGTTTGCTTCACATGATGTTGTGATTGGGGAGATCAATTGATCGGAGCAATGATACGTGTCCTGTTTAATGCATTTGTTTTTCATTGGGAATATGTCACGCTCTGATTGCAACAAATAGTATGTTTTGGGGATTATTGTATAAAATGGGTTTAATATTTCCGAATCAGATTCGTACATCGTAGGTAGTGGTTGTAATTGAAAAAGGGTGTATTCTATTTCTGAATATATTGGGATGTGCAGGAAATACATTATTTCTTTTTCTTTCGAAACGCAATCTATTTTGATTATTTGTTCATACTTTAACATATTATCATACTTAACATCAAATGGCAATTTATTTTTATAGTAACTTTCTAGTTTAGACAGTTCGGTAAATAAATCGTATGAATTAATGATGCTCGGATGCATAACATGCTTTTGACAAAATCTTAGCGAGTTTTCCAGGTCGTTTAAGACGTATAAGATTTGTTGCAATAACATTATCAATTGATTAAATAATTCTTTGAATATTAACAAATTTGTAAAGTTTATTTCTCTATTCATTATTTCGTTCATTTGTAAGATACGACTTTTTAATAAATTTTCGTTATTTTGGATTTTTGTTATTGTGTCGTTAAATTCCTCTAGTAGTTGAGAATTTACCGAATATTGGTTCTTTATTTGATCTTGCAATAATACTTGGTTCGATTCTAATTTCGAGAGGGCTTTAGTTATTCTTTCTTCATCATTATTATCTGGGTTTCCGGTTATGAATTTAACAAATGTTCCTAGTCCGTTAATTAATCCTCTTTTCTTTCGGATATGCGATTCATTCTGATGCAGAAGTATATGTTCTAATTTTTCGTGAACCTGTATTTGCAAACTTTGTAAAACATTATCATAATTGCTTACTTCTTTTAATATTATGGTGTTATTTTTTATCGTTGTGTATAAGTTATTATAGTGAGTATTAATTTTATTAACCTCTTCAATTATTGGTGTTATCTGGTAATAATGAATTAGGGTATGGTGCGATTTTTCTAATTTTGCGGGTCCTAGTCGAATGGGTAACAATCCCGAATTATGCGTAATATTTCGTATTTTAATCCCTGGAATGGCTAGGGCCAGGCATCTGTAAAGAAGATGATTTCTTTTTAGATTTCTGTTTTCTGATATTATCTACATGAATTTTCTTTTGTTTTTTTGTTATCACATGTTTTTTATCAAGGCGTCGTTCTTCGATTTGTTCTTTTTGATATTTATTTTTACCTTTGCCGTACTGTCTATTTTTTACATATATTTGTGTCGGTAGTTCCGTAATTTCGTCTTTCATGTTTTGATTATAATTTGATATTCGTTGTTCTTTATTTTGTGATGATCTTTCATTGATCATTTGATACAGTTTGTTCATCTTTTCCCTATGCGAGTTCATATATTCGCTTGCTAATGTTTGGTCCAATTTTGGCAATATTATATTGTTTTCTGATATATGTCCGTTTAATATTTCGAAAGGAGTTAATTTCGTTAAAGAGTGTATTGTATTATTATATGCTAATAATGCGTGTTGTACTTTTACGCGAATATTTGTATGTGCGTATTCTTGTTGACTGTTTAGCAATCTTAAATGTTCTTTGAGTGTATTGTGAAATCTTTCTACCATGCCGTTAGATTGTGGGTGTTCTATGCTGACGTAGTGAATATTTATTTTATACAATTTTAGGAAATCTTGAATTATGGAATTTTTAAATTCAGTTCCGTTATCGCAGATTATTTTAGTTGGAATTGAATGGTGATTGAAGAATTTGACTAACTTTTGGGTCACTAATAAACCTGTATTTAGTTTTAAATAGTAGCAATTCGCGTATTTCGAAAATGAATCTATTATACTAAGGAATTTTTGTCCTTCAATGGATACAGTGTCCAAATGAATAGTTTCGAAGGGTCTCAGTGGTGTAGGCGTTAAATTTAGAGGTATTTTTAGGGGATTCCTCTCGTATTTTGCAACATTACAAATTTCGCAATCATTTATAAAATTTGTGATTGTCTGTCGCATTTTAGGCCAATAGTATCTTCTTTGTAATTTCAACTCGGTTTCGTTTATTCCTCGATGGTTTGTTTTACTAACATGATAGTTTTTTACCAGGTCGAGTTGTTCATTTTCTTCTAGAACGTCTTCAAGTAGTGAATTGCTTGTTCTGAATCTTATCTCAGAGTTTTTAAAATATTTTTGCATTATCTGGCTGAATTGTTCATAAATCGGTTGTTCGAAATATATTACATACAATACATTTGGAACGATATATTCTTTTATAAAGTTCTTCATATCTTCTTCCATTCTATCTTTATTTAATTGAACCTTAATTCTTTGTTTAGTATTAAATAACGTTGTAACTTTTGTTTTTGCAGGAATGTGGTTAACTATGGATACTATAATTTGGTTTTTTGCTTTATTTAGGTTATCTTCGGTAATTGGAATTGTGAAGATAGGATTTTCGATATTCGAGTGTTGAGTGTTCAGGGTATTATCTTCCTGTGGGTCGACTTGTGCGTCTATTGATTGTGAATTTATCTCTTCATTGAATCTTTCCATATATTTGATAAAGGGGGTTTGGTCTTTCGGTTTTCTATTAATGTGGCATATTTTTATTTCAATATTTGCGTCATAAAATACATATTGAATCATTCGTTTAATCTTTATCCAATTCTTTTTGTCAAGACCTGAACATATTCGGGGGATAGCTAATTGTTTAATTTTGTGCGTTTTTAATATTTGCTTAAGGTTTACAAGGGTTTTAAAAATGTTTTTGTACGAGGGTTTATCATAATAGTTCTCCTTTGTGATCATGTAGTAGATGTGGCGTTCATTTGAAGTTATGAACGGAATTTCCGTGACATTTTTATTTTGTTGTTTTAATTTCTCAATTGATCCATATTTTTTCTTAAATTCTAGGGCTATGCCTGCGTTCATATGGATGTCTTTTGATATGCAATGTGCTAGAGCATAATTATTTGGCATCTTAAATACATCTTGGTTTATTTCTTGGATATTAGGCGTATCAAAATTTTGTTTTCTTAATTTGTATTGATCATAAGTAATATCCGTCTGATTATTTATACAATTCAATTCGATTCTAGAGAGGTAGTCGGCATTTGTATTTTGTTTGCCTTTCTTATATATTATTTCGTAATCAAACTCTTCTAGACGTAGACGCCAGCGAATTAACTTTGAATTCGGCTCTTTAATTGACATAAGCCAAGTGAGAGGTCTGTGATCGGTAATAATTTTAAACTTTCTGCCGAAAAGATATGGTCTAAAATATTTGCATGCCCATACGATGGCTAATAATTCCTTTTCGATAGTCGAATAGTTTTTCTCATGTTCGTTTAACGTTCTGCTAGCATAAGCTATTGGTCGATCGTTATTTATCTGTCCTTGCGACAATACTGCACCGAGTGCTACGTCGCTAGCATCTGTGGTTAAATTAAATATTTTTGAAAAATCAGGGTACTGAAGTATAGGGTCATTTGTAAGAATTTCTTTACATAGTTCGAAACTTTTTACGTATTCGGGTTTTTTAACATCAATTACTTGTCCTTTCTTTAGATAGTTAGTCATTGGTTTCGTTAATTTTGCGAAGTTCTGAATAAATTTACGGTAATATCCGACTAAACCGAGGAAACCTTTAATTTGTTTCGTCGTTGTGGGTAATTTGGAGTTTTTTATAATGGCAATTTTGTCTGGATTCAGTCTTACTCCTTCGGGTGTAATTATATGTCCAAGGTATTTGACTTCTTTTTGTAAAAATTCCGTTTTGTCTAGTTGTATTTTTAAATTTGCGTTCCTGAGTCTTTCGAAAACTATTTTTAAGCTTTCCAGATGTTCCTGTAGGCTAGTGGAGAAAACAATAATATCATCTAGGTACACAAGACATATTTCGTTCTGAATACCGTGTAGAACGTTGTCCATCATTTTTTGGAAGGTAGCGGGCGCGTTTTTTAGACCGAATGGCATTCGAATAAATTCGTAATGACCGTTTTCAATGTTGAAGGCTGTTTTTTCGATGTCTTTTTCATCTACTTCAATTTGGTGGAAACCGGATGCGAGGTCAATAGTCGTAAAATATTGACATCTGCCTAGTTTGTCTAACAAATCGGAAATGTTTGGAATAGGATATTTATCTGGTATGGTTTTTTCGTTTAATTTCCTGTAATCTATCACAATTCTCCATTTGCGTTTACCGGATGCGTCCATTTTTTTTGGTACAATCCAAATGGGTGCTGACCATGGTGATTGACTAGGTCTAATTATTCCTTGTTTTAATAAATTTGATATCTGTTCTTTTACCTCTTTTTTATGAATTTCCGGGTAGCGATAGCTTTTCACGTAGATGGGAAATTCGTCGCTTGTTCGAATGGTGTGTTTTATGGCGTTCGTAAAGGTCAATGTTTTCGTATCATCGTGGAAAATATCGGGGTATTGATTTAATAGTTTTATTATCTGTTTATTTTCTTCAGAGTTTAAATGATCTAGACGAATTTTTTCGGGGTTCATTATTTTTTTTGGGTCATATTGTATATTATTTAGTTCGTCTTCGCTGTATTTTTTGAATTTATAACACGTATTGGCTAACGTAATCGTATCGTTTTTATAATCGATTTGTGCATTAAGGAATTTGAGATGATCGTTGCCTATTAATGTGTCGAAGTAATTATGAAAGTGGAATATGCTAAATTTTAGTTTAAGATTTGGGATTTTTAATTCCGGGCAAGGGACTTTCACTGCGTTTTCACCGTTGGTGTGACCGTGACAGGTTTTCACAGAGAATGGGTCTGGAAAAATGTTTTCGGGGTATTTTGTATGTGCTATTCGGGGATGCATGAATGATTTGGTACTGCCGGTGTCGATTAGGCATTTTAAACCGTGAAAATTTATATGGGGTAGTCTATTGATTTGTATCTGATCTAAATTCAGGTGTTCTATCATTCTATTATGTCGGGTATCGAGGCTATTTCTTGAAAATTTTCGTAATCGAGATTTTCTTGCTCGAACGGGTCAGTGATTTGATTTTCCATATTTTCTGTTTCTTCGAGTAATTCCTCTGTTTCTGGTTCAATCGCATGTAATTCTGCGGGTGTTCGTTGAACTGGTCTTTGGAAATTCTGAAATGGCTTTCGCGTGATGGTTCGCGCTTGTTGGTGCATTACGCCAGACATTGGGGTAGGCTTGAAATTTTGTGGTCTTTGTTGATATTGGTTTTGATTTTGATTCTGCCACTGAAATTGGGGTCTTTGCGGGAATTTTTGAAAGAATGACGGCGTCTGTTTTATCTGTGTAGGATAAGGTCTTTGATGTACAGGGCTATTAATTGGTTGCGTTTGTTGTTTCATGACATAATTTGAATTATGTAAGGGTGAATTGTTTTTATACGATACATTCGGATTTTGTGTAATACCGTATTGTATTTCGTTCGTAAGAATGTTTAGAGCTGATTGGAGGGTGTCGGGATTTTTCGATCTTAATTGGGAACCGATGGGTTCTTTTAATCCAAACAAAAGAGCTTTTAAAGCCGCTTTACGAAACACTTCTTTGATGATAGGTGCTTCTTGTGGGTTATAATGTAGATTTACGTAGCTAAGTTGTAAGTTTAATAAATGAATTATTTTTTTATAATACTCAAATACAGAGTCGTTCGTTTGTTTTAACGAGCATATTTCTAGATTTAAAGTGAAACAATCTCGCTTGTCTTGGTAAGCTTCTAATAAAGCTAGTTTAATGTCCTGCCAGTTATCAATTTGGTGATTCGCAACTGCTATTGCCGCGTCACCTTTAATTTTTGCAATAATGCCATTTACTAAGTATATATTTTGAAAATTGTCAGGATCGTGCCTGTCAAAAAATCGAGTTATCAAAGATTCACACGTTGTTATGAATCGAGGTAATAGTTCGGGTTCTCCCTTATATTCCGCTATCATGTCAAGATAGTCGCGTTTTAAAACTGGTACAACCGGAGCTTGTGCTGTTGCCATTTTTATTAAGTGTAATAACTTTGTTTTAAGTTTTCATAAAATAACTTGCGAATATCGCTTATGAATTTATTATGTGTTTCGTACACATCAAAATGTAAATTATTATTTTATTTTAGATTTATGCAAATCTCTTTGCGTATTGAAGCTTATTATGATACTGTTGCAATTCTATTTGTGTACATAAACCGTTTTAGGAAAAACAAAAACACTTACAGTAGTATCAGGAGCATTTGAATGCCGGACATTTCGTCTTTTCTTGATTTCTTTTCCACTGGGGTGTTCGGTTCCTAGGTTTGGAAAGGGTGGATCCTTCGGTGAGTCTTCCAACGATTCGTTTACCAGGTTTTCGTTTCTTGCAGGTTCTTTGTAGGTTTTATCACTTAATTTGTTAAAACAAAACGAAATTTAAATTTCGGTGATTATCCGCACGACTGCGCCAAATATATACGGGCTTTGAAATTATCCCTTTTTAAAAACTATTTTATTTACATAAAATAATTGTTGAACAATACAAGAAATTATAATGTACTAACTACAACGTACAAAATAAGACTTAACGCTACGAGCAGACGCAGGTGCATTTAATACGTCTGATAGTGGTCTGGAAGATAGGGTTTGCAGACTCAGCGATTGCTTTGTTCTTCTGTAGAAATGCGTATGTAATCTCGGCAATTATGTAACTATAACTGACAGCGTTTTGCGAAGGCGGCGTGACCCAATTAAACTGCCGTGTCGGTGAATTTGAACTATACTGAAAGAAATTTTACTCGGTCAAGTGCAAATAAACATCCATAAATAAAAACTGCCCAAACTATAAAGAAGATGATCTTTGAAAAGGGCGTCTTGGGCGTTTGACATTGAAATGTCAAAACACATACACGTACAAAATTCTGTCCAGTTTTGTATCCCGAAAACACGTATATGCCATAACATCGTTAACTGATCGAATCCATATGTGTGTATTCTCAAACTCGAATGAACACACACTTCTTCGCAATGTGTCGTCGAACTCATTTGACATTTGCGCCGTATCAGCACTGCGGGCGGGTCTCGGGGTCTTAAATGCCCGCGAATCGGTCCCGAACAGTTTTTTATAAACGCGCTTTGTTCGAGCTACACTCGAAATCGACTCCGAAGCGAGTTTAAAGTGCGAATTTTGCAGGTTACATTTTGACGTTTAATCGAATTTATATATACATCCACAAACTTGTATCGCTCACCGTAAAGGAAATGTACTTGTAATTTCGAATGTATCATTGACGAACCGGCTCGTTTCACATTTGTAATGACTTGCGGGAAGCCTGCACTGCTCTCTCATCGGCCGATGTGCGTTGCGTGATGGATTTAAAGTACGTACTTTTGCATCTTCGATGACTTCACCGACAGGACCCCGGATGCCCGCGAACACCTATTTCTAAACGCAGTTTGTTCAAACTACCCTCGAAAACGACGTCGTCGCGAGTTTAAGGTGCGAATTTTGCAGGTTAATTTTTTGACGTTTAATTTCCGGAAGTCCTTTCCGTCGGGCCAATCGCAGCGTTCGACGCCGTAATTCGAACCTTTCGCGCCCAAAATCTGACCAACGACCTTCGCGCGTTAGACCGGCGACCAATGAAATCCTCAAGTCCAGCATTTTTAACCGTCAGTTGCGTACGGATGAGAGACGTTATCGTGTGGTTATATGCAAGTTGACTAGGTAACTAAGTTTGTGAAAGGGTAGTCCGTTTGCGGCAGCTTTTTTCCAATGATGCAAGTAATTGTGTCAGTTTTGTATGTGCAAAATTTCAACTTGATAGGTTCACGCGTTCTCGAGATGGATTGGCGCCATCTTGTTGCAAGATGACATGCATTTTGTCATCGTTTACTACTAAGTTAATGAGTAGACATTTGCATGTTCCAATCAAAGACATGAGAACTGCCTTAGGTAACGTTTTGTTATAATTCAATTATATTTATATACATTTTCGTTTTTTACATTTGAATTTATCTATTAATGGTTTTTAAAAAAATTACCGTTGTTTACAGTTTTAGCTACAATATGAACTAACTTTAATATCTACTAAGTTAACAATTTGAAACTGTAATTTGAACCTAGATGATTTAAATTTTGAACTAAGTGTAGTCATTTGCTAATGATTAACATTAAGCAAACAATTTTAAACTATTATTAATGTGAACTAAGTTTTATTCATTAAAATCACCTAATTATTATGTTTTGTGACGTCATATGGCGCATGCGCACAGAAATCAATTTACAATTACAATTATAAATTACACTTCTAAATTATGTGCTGTGCAAACAATCAATCAATTTTGACATTTTTGCACTTCATCCTTTTTTTAATATTTTTGTTTTTCTTAATTGTTTTTGATTTATTATTATTTGTTCTTTTGTTTTGGCAATTTGTATACGTTGTTTAGCAATTTTTGTATTTTTGTTTTTTTTTATATTGTTGCATACTTTTTTAAGTCTCTTTCTTTTTACATTTTGACGTTTGTGACAATAGACTTTCTTATACGTGTGTATTTCAGATTATATTATGATCAATCGCTTTTTGTCATATTTGTTGTTAATAATTGCTGAAACAGTTTCAACTAAAAAGAAACAATAGCAATTTATATTTATATTGTTTTGTGTTAAACGATTAATTGTTATACACCATGTTGCAGGACTGCAACATGTATCCTTTGTTGTTCGAAAATCTATTTTTATATTTGTTATACAATCGTGAGTATTTATAATTTATTAGTGCAAAATTAGCAGTTAGCAGTTATTCTTGTTGACTAAACTTTTTGTTGAACTTATTATGTCATTTGTCAGTTTATTTATGTATTAGACAGATTATGCTTTATAAGTTGTGGATGCAAACGAAAGTTTGTAAGTAAGAAACACGAACAAAAATTATTCGTAATCTTCATTTACGATCTATTTGTCCATTTATGTTGGGAATTGTAATAAAATTGTAAATGTTAAAAGTAACAACATTTTATTAATTCACATCATAACTATAAAAAAGTATAATAATCTTCATATAAAAGACATGTTTTATCCTCCACCGCCATCGTCCACTTAGGTCTGTTCACCCCCACATCAAATGTGGCTGTGAACAAACCATGAGTAACCTTATAATTTATTATTTTTTTAAATGACATCGTGCATGTCGACTGATGACTGTCCAACTTATCGCGGAGTATGTGATCCACCGGAGGTGTAGAACGGCACGCACGGTGCAGGCTGTACCTGGGCATCATTATGGTGGACCCATCCATCTCCTGACGGCTTCGTGTCCATGCTTTGTAATGCTGGATGGCATGATGGTATTCGGCGAATGCCACCACCTTCCACGTGCACTATGAAAACGTACGGCTTTATACACGCAAGTTTCAGATAATGTGAAACCAAGTTATCCATCAGCTCGATGCGGTCCAGCGAAGAGAGGTGATATCCCCTTCGCATCTCGGGACCTGCGTCGATTGCGACGTGTATGGCAAGGTAATGGTTGCCAGCGTGCGTTACGGTGGTGGTCACCGTGTGCGCAATGTGGTGGTCACTCCTCGTTCCTGGCACTCAGGACAACCTCGATACACTGTTTTGTGATAAGACGGTGTTCCATTTGTTCTTCATGTACATTTCGATAAAATGATTATGGGTCGACTGCAGAGTGTACGTCTAATTTAACATTTTAATTTCACAATCCGCTGCGCTGCGGAAAGTAAGTCATTACAATAAATGGTTGTAAATAGTAAAAGCCATTTTCTAAAATAAAATATATTCATGAAGACTTATTTTGATGTTTAATTTGATATGTATGACGTGACAAAATAAAACTTGAAAACTGTGAACTTGGATATCAACAAAAAGAAATTTGAAGGAAAGTAGATGTCGATTCAAGTATATAATGAAAAATGATTGTTTGTTGGGTAAAAAGTCATGTAACCGGTGTTCTATACTTACACAGGAAACAAATTTGTTCGTTCAAATATTGTTATGCAACATACACAGTTTTATAACCGAAAGTCATGGATATGTCATAAAATCGTAGCTGATCGAATATATAATATATATGCATATCCTCAAACTCAACGATGAACTTTTGATAGCACGTAATATGTCGTCGAACACATTTGACATTTGAAATGTCATGAATGTCTGAAAAGACAATGCAGCAACATTACACAAATAGGTTTATTCTATCAAATGTACAATTTTATTTTGTTTTTAATTTAAAAACAAAGTTAATCTATCAAAGCTACATGTAATTTTCTACAACCTAATTCATTAATTGATAAAGTTTTACTCGCCAAATAAGCAACAAAACACGCAATTTATAACGACGATTCTCAGTTTCTTGCTTCTTGTATTCAATTGACTCGGCAGTTTACGCAAAATCTTCGCAAATTGGAAAATCTACGTTTCGTGTCTGCATAAATATTAACCGAACGCATTTTGAAACGTCGACTTGCGGCACGGTATTATTGGTGCCGGAAAATCGTAGCCAGTCGTGACCAAATATACATCCACAAACTTAAATCACTCACTGTAAACGAAATTCACAATAATGATGCACAATGCATCGTCGACGAACCGGCTCGTTTGACATTTCCAACTTCACAACGTGACTTGCGGGAAGCCTACACTGCTTGATAGATTTAAAGTACACCGATATTTGCATCTTTGACAGCACCCTGAGACACAGGGTCTTAAATTTCCGCGCATCGGGCTCGAATACGCATTTGTAAATGGAAAATTCCCTTGAAACTCGAAAACGACGCAATGTCCGAATTTTTTCGTCGATTCGAACACAGCCGTCGCGTGCGGCCGGAATTTGACCCTCAGCCCGCGTAATCGCGGACCAATGGGCGTCGCGCGTTCGGCCGCTTAAACCTCGTCAATCAAGTTTTTCGTCGGGTCTCCGGCGGAATTTGAACCTTCGGCGCGCAAACTCGAACCAATGCGCTTCGCGCATTTTTCCCGCCCGCCAATAAAACCAGCAAAATTCGTAGCGCAGCCGAAAACGGTCGTAGCTCCCGGTGTACTTTTGCTGTATCTGAGTTTTTCCTTATCGTTTGGTTATATGCGGGTGACTAGGTAACTAAGTTTTCGTGAAATGGTAGTGCGTTTGCTGTACGTTTTTCCAACGATGTCAGTTTTGTATGTGCAAAATGTCAACTTGACAGGTTAACGCGTTTCCGAGCTAGAGTGTTTTGTTTCAAGAAGATATGCATTTTGTCATAACTTATTGCCCAATGTTCCCACCACGTGAATGCAAAATTTCAGCTTAATCGGAGCACACATTTCTGAAATAGATAGTCACTTTATTGAACTAAGTGGTCCGGATTTTTCAATGATGTTTTCAACGTTTCAATTAGAAGCTACAAGCTGAACTAAATTTTAACATCGGTCGTGGCGAAACGGACCACAATCGACTGCGGACCTCCATTGGCTATCGCAAACGGCCCGCGCGAAGCCCAAAAACGCCACCATCGTGGCTCCGCGTCCCGGAAAACGAACGCCCGTTTTACGTCAAATTTTCGCACTTGACGTTTCTCCGACGCGCCGACCACGCGCTCGCGCGCCTCGACCAATCGTGAGGCCAGATTACACTTTTCTCATGAGCGAAGAATGGCTTATCATTGCTAGATATACGGTCGACGTACCCACGAATATTTTGTGAAAATCAAAAAATTGAAATTTTTGAATTTTTTTCTTTTTTCTCTTTTACTATGACAGATCTTTCAGTTCAGTAACAACAAACGAACCTACGAGCACTTTGTGAAAATCAAAAAATGAAATTTTTAGAATTTCTTCTTTTTTCTATTTTACTATGACAGATCTCGAATTTCGGCACTTTGTGAAAATCAAAAATTGAAATTTTTAATTTTTTTTTCTCTTTTTTACTGTGACTGATCTTTCAGTTCTGTAACAACAAAACGTACCCACGAACATTTTGTGAAAATCAAAAAATTGAAATTTTTGAATTTTTTTTCTTTTTTCTCTTTTACTATGACAGATCTTTCAGTTCCCTAACAACAAACGAACCTACGAGCACTTTGTGAAAATTAAAAAATGAAATTTTTATAATTTCTTCTTTTTTCTATTTTACTATGACAGATCTCGCAATTCGGCACTTTGTGAAAATCAAAAATTGAAATTTTTGATTTTTTTCTCCTTTTTACTGTGACTGATCTTTCAGTTCGGTAACAACAAAACGTACCCACGAACATTTTGTGAAAATCAAAAAATTGAAATTTTTTTAATTTTTTTCTCTTTTACTATGACAGATCTTTCAGTTCAGTAACAACAAACAAACCTACGAGCACTTTGTGAAAATCAAAAAATGAAATTTTTATAATTTCTTCTTTTTTCTATTTTACTATGACAGATCTCGCAATTCGGCACTTTGTGAAAATCAAAAATTGAAATTTTTGATTTTTTTTTCTCTTTTTTACTGTGACTGATCTTTCAGTTCTGTAACAACAAAACGTACCCACGAACATTTTGTGAAAATCAAAAAAATGAAATTTTTTAAATTTTTTTCTTTTTTCTCTTTTACTATGACAGATCTTTCAGTTCAGTAACAACAAACGAACCTACGAGCACTTTGTGAAAATTAAAAAATGAAATTTTTATAATTTCTTATTTTTTCTATTTTACTATGACAGATCTCGCATTTCGGTACTTTGTGAAAATCAAAAATTGAAATTTTTTACTTTTTTTCTCTTTTTTTTAGTGTGACTAATCTTTCAGTTCGGTAACAACAAAACGTACCCACGAACATTTTGTGAAAATCAAAAAATTGAAATTTTTGATTTTTTTTACTTTTTTCTCTATTACTATGACAGATCTTTCAGTTCAGTAACAACAAACGAACCTACGAGCTCTTTGTGAAAATCAAAAAATGAAATTTTTGGAATTTCTTCTTTTTTCTATTTTACTATGACAGATCTCGCATTTCGGCACTTTGTGAAAATCAAAAATTGAAATTTTTGATTTTTTTTTCTCTTTTTTACTGTGACTGATCTTTCAGTTCGGTAACAACAAAACTTTCCCACGAACATTTTGTGAAAATCAAGAAATTGAAATTTTTGAATTCTTTTTCTTTTTTCTCTTTTACTATGACAGATCTTTCAGTTCAGTAACAACAAACGAACCTACGAGCACTTTGTGAAAATCAAAAAATGAAATTTTTAGAATTTCTTCTTTTTTCTATTTTACTATGACAGATCTCGAATTTCGGCACTTTGTGAAAATCAAAAATTGAAATTTTTAATTTTTTTTTCTCTTTTTTACTGTGACTGATCTTTCAGTTCTGTAACAACAAAACGTACCCACGAACATTTTGTGAAAATCAAAAAATTGAAATTTTTGAATTTTTTTTCTTTTTTCTCTTTTACTATGACAGATCTTTCAGTTCCCTAACAACAAACGAACCTACGAGCACTTTGTGAAAATTAAAAAATGAAATTTTTATAATTTCTTCTTTTTTCTATTTTACTATGACAGATCTCGCAATTCGGCACTTTGTGAAAATCAAAAATTGAAATTTTTGATTTTTTTCTCCTTTTTACTGTGACTGATCTTTCAGTTCGGTAACAACAAAACGTACCCACGAACATTTTGTGAAAATCAAAAAATTGAAATTTTTTTAATTTTTTTCTCTTTTACTATGACAGATCTTTCAGTTCAGTAACAACAAACAAACCTACGAGCACTTTGTGAAAATCAAAAAATGAAATTTTTATAATTTCTTCTTTTTTCTATTTTACTATGACAGATCTCGCAATTCGGCACTTTGTGAAAATCAAAAATTGAAATTTTTGATTTTTTTTTCTCTTTTTTACTGTGACTGATCTTTCAGTTCTGTAACAACAAAACGTACCCACGAACATTTTGTGAAAATCAAAAAAATGAAATTTTTTAAATTTTTTTCTTTTTTCTCTTTTACTATGACAGATCTTTCAGTTCAGTAACAACAAACGAACCTACGAGCACTTTGTGCAAATTAAAAAATGAAATTTTTATAATTTCTTATTTTTTCTATTTTACTATGACAGATCTCGCATTTCGGTACTTTGTGAAAATCAAAAATTGAAATTTTTTACTTTTTTTCTCTTTTTTTTAGTGTGACTAATCTTTCAGTTCGGTAACAACAAAACGTACCCACGAACATTTTGTGAAAATCAAAAAATTGAAATTTTTGATTTTTTTTACTTTTTTCTCTATTACTATGACAGATCTTTCAGTTCAGTAACAACAAACGAACCTACGAGCTCTTTGTGAAAATCAAAAAATGAAATTTTTGGAATTTCTTCTTTTTTCTATTTTACTATGACAGATCTCGCATTTCGGCACTTTGTGAAAATCAAAAATTGAAATTTTTGATTTTTTTTTCTCTTTTTTACTGTGACTGATCTTTCAGTTCGGTAACAACAAAACTTTCCCACGAACATTTTGTGAAAATCAAGAAATTGAAATTTTTGAATTCTTTTTCTTTTTTCTCTTTTACTATGACAGATCTTTCAGTTCAGTAACAACAAACGAACCTACGAGCACTTTGTGAAAATTAAAAAATGAAATTTTCATAATTTCTTCCTTTTTCTATTTTACTATGACAGATCTCGCATTTCGGCACTTTGTGAAAATCAAAAATTGAAATTTTTGATTTTTTTCCACTTTTTTACTGTGACTGATCTTCAGTTCGGTAATAACAAACGAACCTACGAGCACTTTGTGAAAATCAAAAAATTAAATTTTTGGAATTTCTTCTTTTTTCTATTTTACTATGACAGATCTCGCAATTCGGCACTTTGTGAAAATCAAAAATTGAAATTTTTGAATTTTTTTCTCTGTTTTACTGTGACTGATCTTTCAGTTCGGTAACAACAAAACGTACCCACGAACATTTTGTGAAAATCAAAAAATTGAAATTTTTGATTTTTTTTTCTTTTTTCTCTTTTACTATGACAGATCTTTCAGTTCAGTAACAACAAACGAACCTACGAGCACTTTGTGAAAATTAAAAAATTAATTTTTTATAATTTCTTCTTTTTTCTATTTTACTATGACAGATCTCGCATTTCGGCACTTTGTGAAAATCAAAAATTGAAATTTTTGAATTTTTTTTCTCGTTTTTACTGTGACTGTTCTTTCAGTTCGGTAACAATAAAACGTACCCACAAACATTTTGTGAAAATCAAAAAATTGAAATTTTTGAATTTTTTTTCTTTTTTCTCTTTTACTATGACAGATCTTTCAGTTCAGTAACAACAAACGAACCTACGAGCACTTTGTGAAAATTAAAAAATGAAATTTTTATAATTTCTTATTTTTTCTATTTTACTATGACATGATCTCGCAATTCGGCACTTTGTGAAAATCAAAAATTGAAATTTTTGAATTTTTTTTCTCTTTTTTACTGTACTGATCTTTCAGTTCGGTAACAACAAAACGTACCCACGAACATTTTGTGAAAATCAAAAAATTGAAATTTTTGAATTTTTTTTCTTTTTTCTCTTTTACTATGACAGCTCTTTCAGTTCAGTAACAACAAACGAACCTACGAGCACTTTGTGAAAATCAAAAAATGAAATTTTTGGAATTTCTTATTTTTCTCTTTTACTATGACAGATCTCGCATTTCGGCACTTTGTGAAAATCAAAAATTTGAAATTTTTGAATTTTTTTCTCTATTTTACTGTTACTGATCTTTCAGTTCGGTAACAACAAAACGTACCCACGAACATTTTGTGAAAATCAAAAAATTGAAATTTTTGAAATTTTTTTCTTTTTTCTCTTTTACTATGACAGCTCTCTCAGTTCAGTAACAACAAACGAACCTACGAGCACTTTGTGAAAATTAAAAAATAAAATTTTTATCATTTCTTCTTTTTTCTATTTTACTATGACAGATATCGCATTTCGGCACTTTGTGAAAATCAAAAATTGAAATTTTTGATTTTTTTTCTCTTTTTTACTGTGACTGATCTTTCAGTTCGGTAACAACAAAACGTACCCACGAATATTTTGTGAAAATCAAAAAATTGAAATTCTTGATTTTTTTTTCTTTTTTCTCTTTTACTATGACAGATCTTTCAGTTCAGTAACAACAAACGAACCTACGAGCACTTTGTGAAAACCAAAAAATGAAATTTTTGGAATTTCTTTTTTTTTCTATTTTACTAATTTTACCCACGAACATTTTGTGAAAATCAAAAAATTGAAATTTTTGAAATTTTTTTCTTTTTTCTCTTTTATTATGACAGATCTTTCAGTTCAGTAACAACAAATGAACCTACTAGCACATTGTGAAAATGAAAAATTGAAATTTTTATAATTTCTTCTTTTTTATATTTTACTATACTCTTTTTTACTGTGACTGATCTTTCAGTACGGTAACAACAAAACGTACCCACGAACATTTTGTGAAAATCAAAAAATTGAAATTTTTGAATTTTTTTTCTTTCTTCTCTTTTACTATGACAGATCTTTCAGTTCAGTAACAACAAACGAACCTACGAGCACTTTGTGAAAATCAAAAAATGAAATTTTTGGAATTTCTTATTTTTCTCTTTTACTATGACAGATCTCGCATTTCGGCACTTTGTGAAAATCAAAAATTTGAAATTTTTGAATTTTTTTCTCTATTTTACTGTTACTGATCTTTCAGTTCGGTAACAACAAAACGTACCCACGAACATTTTGTGAAAATCAAAAAATTGAAATTTTTGAAATTTTTTTCTTTCTTCTCTTTTACTATGACAGATCTTTCACTTCAGTAACAACAAACGAACCTACGAGCACTTTGTGAAAATTAAAAAATGAAATTTTTATAATTTCATTTTTTTTCTATTTTACTATGACAAGACTCGCATTTCGGCACTTTGTGAAAATCAAAAATTGAAATTTTTGATTTTTTTTTTTCTTTTTTACTGTGACTGATCTTTCAGTTCGGTAACAACAAAACGTACCCACGAACATTTTGTGAAAATCAAAAAATTGAAATTTTTGATTTTTTTTTCTTTTTTCTCTTTTACTATGACAGATCTTTCAGTTCAGTAACAACAAACGAACCTACGAGCACTTTGTGAAAATTAAAAAATTAATTTTTTATAATTTCTTCTTTTTTCTATTTTACTATGACAGATCTCGCATTTCGGCATTTTGTGAAAATCAAAAATTGAAATTTTTTAATTTTTTTTCTCGTTTTTACTGTGACTGATCTTTCAGTTCGGTAACAACAAAACGTACCCACGAACATTTTGTGAAAATCAAAAAATTGAAATTTTTGAAATTTTTTTCTTTTTTCTCTTTTACTATGACAGATCTTTCAGTTCAGTAACAACAAACGCACCTACGAGCACTTTGTGAAAATTAAAAAATGAAATTTTTATAATTTCTTCTTTTTTCTATTTTACTATGACAGATCTCGCATTTCGGCACTTTGTGAAAATCAAAAATTGAAATTTTTGAATTTTTTTTCTCGTTTTTACTGTGACTGTTCTTTCAGTTCGGTAACAATAAAACGTACCCACAAACATTTTGTGAAAATCAAAAAATTGAAATTTTTGAATTTTTTTTCTTTTTTCTCTTTTACTATGACAGATCTTTCAGTTCAGTAACAACAAACGAACCTACGAGCACTTTGTGAAAATTAAAAAATGAAATTTTTATAATTTCTTATTTTTTCTATTTTACTATGACATGATCTCGCAATTCGGCACTTTGTGAAAATCAAAAATTGAAATTTTTGAATTTTTTTTCTCTTTTTTACTGTACTGATCTTTCAGTTCGGTAACAACAAAACGTACCCACGAACATTTTGTGAAAATCAAAAAATTGAAATTTTTGAATTTTTTTTCTTTTTTCTCTTTTACTATGACAGCTCTTTCAGTTCAGTAACAACAAACGAACCTACGAGCACTTTGTGAAAATCAAAAAATGAAATTTTTGGAATTTCTTATTTTTCTCTTTTACTATGACAGATCTCGCATTTCGGCACTTTGTGAAAATCAAAAATTTGAAATTTTTGAATTTTTTTCTCTATTTTACTGTTACTGATCTTTCAGTTCGGTAACAACAAAACGTACCCACGAACATTTTGTGAAAATCAAAAAATTGAAATTTTTGAAATTTTTTTCTTTTTTCTCTTTTACTATGACAGCTCTCTCAGTTCAGTAACAACAAACGAACCTACGAGCACTTTGTGAAAATTAAAAAATAAAATTTTTATCATTTCTTCTTTTTTCTATTTTACTATGACAGATATCGCATTTCGGCACTTTGTGAAAATCAAAAATTGAAATTTTTGATTTTTTTTCTCTTTTTTACTGTGACTGATCTTTCAGTTCGGTAACAACAAAACGTACCCACGAATATTTTGTGAAAATCAAAAAATTGAAATTCTTGATTTTTTTTTCTTTTTTCTCTTTTACTATGACAGATCTTTCAGTTCAGTAACAACAAACGAACCTACGAGCACTTTGTGAAAACCAAAAAATGAAATTTTTGGAATTTCTTTTTTTTTCTATTTTACTAATTTTACCCACGAACATTTTGTGAAAATCAAAAAATTGAAATTTTTGAAATTTTTTTCTTTTTTCTCTTTTATTATGACAGATCTTTCAGTTCAGTAACAACAAATGAACCTACTAGCACATTGTGAAAATGAAAAATTGAAATTTTTATAATTTCTTCTTTTTTATATTTTACTATACTCTTTTTTACTGTGACTGATCTTTCAGTACGGTAACAACAAAACGTACCCACGAACATTTTGTGAAAATCAAAAAATTGAAATTTTTGAATTTTTTTTCTTTCTTCTCTTTTACTATGACAGATCTTTCAGTTCAGTAACAACAAACGAACCTACGAGCACTTTGTGAAAATCAAAAAATGAAATTTTTGGAATTTCTTATTTTTCTCTTTTACTATGACAGATCTCGCATTTCGGCACTTTGTGAAAATCAAAAATTTGAAATTTTTGAATTTTTTTCTCTATTTTACTGTTACTGATCTTTCAGTTCGGTAACAACAAAACGTACCCACGAACATTTTGTGAAAATCAAAAAATTGAAATTTTTGAAATTTTTTTCTTTCTTCTCTTTTACTATGACAGATCTTTCACTTCAGTAACAACAAACGAACCTACGAGCACTTTGTGAAAATTAAAAAATGAAATTTTTATAATTTCATTTTTTTTCTATTTTACTATGACAAGACTCGCATTTCGGCACTTTGTGAAAATCAAAAATTGAAATTTTTGAATTTTTTTTTTCTTTTTTACTGTGACTGATCTTTCAGTTCGGTAACAACAAAACGTACCCACGAACATTTTGTGAAAATCAAAAAATTGAAATTTTTGATTTTTTTTTCTTTTTTCTCTTTTACTATGACAGATCTTTCAGTTCAGTAACAACAAACGAACCTACGAGCACTTTGTGAAAATTAAAAAATTAATTTTTTATAATTTCTTCTTTTTTCTATTTTACTATGACAGATCTCGCATTTCGGCATTTTGTGAAAATCAAAAATTGAAATTTTTTAATTTTTTTTCTCGTTTTTACTGTGACTGATCTTTCAGTTCGGTAACAACAAAACGTACCCACGAACATTTTGTGAAAATCAAAAAATTGAAATTTTTGAAATTTTTTTCTTTTTTCTCTTTTACTATGACAGATCTTTCAGTTCAGTAACAACAAACGCACCTACGAGCACTTTGTGAAAATTAAAAAATGAAATTTTTATAATTTCTTATTTTTTCTATTTTACTATGACAGATCTCGCATTTCGGCACTTTGTGAAAATCAAAAATTGAAATTTTTGAATTTTTTTTCTCTTTTTTACTGTGACTGATCTTTCAGTTCGATAACAACAAAACGTACCCACGAACATTTTGTGAAAATCAAAAAATTGAAATTTTTGAAATTTTTTTCTTTTTTCTCTTTTACTATGACAGATCTTTCAGTTCAGTAACAACAAACGAACCTACGAGCACTTTGTGAAAATTAAAAAATGAAATTTTTATAATTTCTTATTTTTTCTATTTTACTATGACAGATCTAGCATTTCGGCACTTTGTGAAAATCAAAAATTGAAATTTTTGAATTTTTTTTCTCTTTTTTACTGTGACTGATCTTTCAGTTCGATAACAACAAAACGTACCCACGAACATTTTGTGAAAATCAAAAAATTGAAATTTTTGAATTTTTTTTCTTTTTTCTCTTTTACTATGACAGATCTTTCAGTTCAGTAACAACAAACGAACCTACGAGCACTTTGTGAAAATCAAAAAATGAAATTTTTGGAATTTCTTATTTTTTCTCTTTTACTATGACAGATCTCGCATTTCGGCACTTTGTGAAAATCAAAAATTGAAATTTTTGAATTTTTTTTCTCTTTTTTACTGTGACTGATCTTTCAGTTCGGTAACAACAAAATTTACCCACGATCATTTTGTGAAAATCAAAAAATTTAAATTTTTGAATTTTTTTTCTTTTTTCTCTTTTACTATGACAGATCTTTCAGTTCAGTAACAACAAACGAACCTACGAGCACTTTGTGAAAATCAAAAAATGAAATTTTTAGAATTTCTTCTTTTTTCTATTTTACTATGACAGATCTCGCATTTCGGCACTTTGTGAAAATCAAAAATTGAAATTTTTGAATTTTTTTCTCTTTTTTACTGTGACTGATCTTTCAGTTCGGTAACAACAAAACGTACCCACGAACATTTTGTGAAAATCAAAAAATTGACATTTTTGAATTTTTTTTCATTTTTCTCTTTTACTATGACAGATCTTTCAGTTCAGTAACAACAAACGAACCTACGAGCACTTTGTGAAAATTAAAAAATGAAATTTTTATAATTTCTTCTTTTTTCTATTTTACTATGACAGATCTCGCATTTCGGCACTTTGTGAAAATCAAAAATTGAAGTTTTTGATTTTTTTTTCTCTTTTTTACTGTGACTGATCTTTCAGTTCGGTAACAACAAAACGTACCCACGAATATTTTGTGAAAATCAAAAAATTGAAATTTTTGAAATTTTTTTCTTTTTTCTCTTTTACTATGACAGCTCTCTCAGTTCAGTAACAACAAACGAACCTACGAGCACTTTGTGAAAATTAAAAAATAAAATTTTTATCATTTCTTCTTTTTTCTATTTTACTATGACAGATCTCGCATTTCGGCACTTTGTGAAAATCAAAAATTGAAATTTTTGATTTTTTTTTCTCTTTTTTACTGTGACTGATCTTTCAGTTCGGTAACAACAAAACGTACCCACGAATATTTTGTGAAAATCAAAAAATTGAAATTCTTGATTTTTTTTTCTTTTTTCTCTTTTACTATGACAGATCTTTCAGTTCAGTAACAACAAACGAACCTACGAGCACTTTGTGAAAATCAAAAAATGAAATTTTTGGAATTTCTTCTTTTTTCTATTTTACTATGACAGATCTCGCATTTCGGCACTTTGTGAAAATCAAAAATTGAAATTTTTGAATTTTTTTTTTCTCTTTTTTACTGTGACTGATTTTTCAGTTCGGTAACAACAAAACGTACCCACGAACATTTTGTGAAAATCAAAAAATTGAAATTTTTGATTTTTTTTTCTTTTTTCTCTTTTACTATGACAGAGCTTTCAGTTCAGTAACAACAAACGAACCTACGAGCACTTTGTGAAAATCAAAAAATGAAATTTTTGGAATTTCTTATTTTTTCTCTTTTACTATGACAGATCACGCATTTCGGCACTTTGCGAAAATCAAAAATTGAAATTTTTGAATTTTTTTTCTCTTTTTTACTGTGACTGATCTTTCAGTTCGGTAACAACAAAATTTACCCACGAACATTTTGTGAAAATCAAAAAATTTAAATTTTTGAATTTTTTTTCTTTTTTCTCTTTTACTATGACAGATCTTTCAGTTCAGTAACAACAAACGAACCTACGAGAACTTTGTGAAAATCAAAAAATGAAATTTTTAGAATTTCTTCTTTTTTCTATTTTACTATGACAGATCTCGCATTTCGGCACTTTGTGAAAATCAAAAATTGAAGTTTTTGATTTTTTTTTCTCTTTTTTACTGTGACTGATCTTTCAGTTCGGTAACAACAAAACGTACCCACGAATATTTTGTGAAAATCAAAAAATTGAAATTATTGAAATTTTTTTCTTTTTTCTCTTTTACTATGACAGCTCTCTCAGTTCAGTAACAACAAACGAACCTACGAGCACTTTGTGAAAATTAAAAAATAAAATTTTTATCATTTCTTCTTTTTTCTATTTTACTATGACAGATCTCGCATTTCGGTACTTTGTGAAAATCAAAAATTGAAATTTTTTACTTTTTTTCTCTTTTTTTTAGTGTGACTAATCTTTCAGTTCGGTAACAACAAAACGTACCCACGAACATTTTGTGAAAATCAAAAAATTGAAATTTTTGATTTTTTTTACTTTTTTCTCTATTACTATGACAGATCTTTCAGTTCAGTAACAACAAACGAACCTACGAGCTCTTTGTGAAAATCAAAAAATGAAATTTTTGGAATTTCTTCTTTTTTCTATTTTACTATGACAGATCTCGCATTTCGGCACTTTGTGAAAATCAAAAATTGAAATTTTTGATTTTTTTTTCTCTTTTTTACTGTGACTGATCTTTCAGTTCGGTAACAACAAAACTTTCCCACGAACATTTTGTGAAAATCAAGAAATTGAAATTTTTGAATTCTTTTTCTTTTTTCTCTTTTACTATGACAGATCTTTCAGTTCAGTAACAACAAACGAACCTACGAGCACTTTGTGAAAATTAAAAAATGAAATTTTCATAATTTCTTCCTTTTTCTATTTTACTATGACAGATCTCGCATTTCGGCACTTTGTGAAAATCAAAAATTGAAATTTTTGATTTTTTTCCACTTTTTTACTGTGACTGATCTTCAGTTCGGTAATAACAAACGAACCTACGAGCACTTTGTGAAAATCAAAAAATTAAATTTTTGGAATTTCTTCTTTTTTCTATTTTACTACGACAGATCTCGCAATTCGGCACTTTGTGAAAATCAAAAATTGAAATTTTTGAATTTTTTTCTCTGTTTTACTGTGACTGATCTTTCAGTTCGGTAACAACAAAACGTACCCACGAACATTTTGTGAAAATCAAAAAATTGAAATTTTTGATTTTTTTTTCTTTTTTCTCTTTTACTATGACAGATCTTTCAGTTCAGTAACAACAAACGAACCTACGAGCACTTTGTGAAAATTAAAAAATTAATTTTTTATAATTTCTTCTTTTTTCTATTTTACTATGACAGATCTCGCATTTCGGCACTTTGTGAAAATCAAAAATTGAAATTTTTGAATTTTTTTCTCGTTTTTACTGTGACTGTTCTTTCAGTTCGGTAACAATAAAACGTACCCACAAACATTTTGTGAAAATCAAAAAATTGAAATTTTTGAATTTTTTTTCTTTTTTCTCTTTTACTATGACAGATCTTTCAGTTCAGTAACAACAAACGAACCTACGAGCACTTTGTGAAAATTAAAAAATGAAATTTTTATAATTTCTTATTTTTTCTATTTTACTATGACATGATCTCGCAATTCGGCACTTTGTGAAAATCAAAAATTGAAATTTTTGAATTTTTTTTCTCTTTTTTACTGTACTGATCTTTCAGTTCGGTAACAACAAAACGTACCCACGAACATTTTGTGAAAATCAAAAAATTGAAATTTTTGAATTTTTTTTCTTTTTTCTCTTTTACTATGACAGCTCTTTCAGTTCAGTAACAACAAACGAACCTACGAGCACTTTGTGAAAATCAAAAAATGAAATTTTTGGAATTTCTTATTTTTCTCTTTTACTATGACAGATCTCGCATTTCGGCACTTTGTGAAAATCAAAAATTTGAAATTTTTGAATTTTTTTCTCTATTTTACTGTTACTGATCTTTCAGTTCGGTAACAACAAAACGTACCCACGAACATTTTGTGAAAATCAAAAAATTGAAATTTTTGAAATTTTTTTCTTTTTTCTCTTTTACTATGACAGCTCTCTCAGTTCAGTAACAACAAACGAACCTACGAGCACTTTGTGAAAATTAAAAAATAAAATTTTTATCATTTCTTCTTTTTTCTATTTTACTATGACAGATATCGCATTTCGGCACTTTGTGAAAATCAAAAATTGAAATTTTTGATTTTTTTTCTCTTTTTTACTGTGACTGATCTTTCAGTTCGGTAACAACAAAACGTACCCACGAATATTTTGTGAAAATCAAAAAATTGAAATTCTTGATTTTTTTTTCTTTTTTCTCTTTTACTATGACAGATCTTTCAGTTCAGTAACAACAAACGAACCTACGAGCACTTTGTGAAAACCAAAAAATGAAATTTTTGGAATTTCTTTTTTTTTCTATTTTACTAATTTTACCCACGAACATTTTGTGAAAATCAAAAAATTGAAATTTTTGAAATTTTTTTCTTTTTTCTCTTTTATTATGACAGATCTTTCAGTTCAGTAACAACAAATGAACCTACTGGCACATTGTGAAAATGAAAAATTGAAATTTTTATAATTTCTTCTTTTTTATATTTTACTATACTCTTTTTTACTGTGACTGATCTTTCAGTACGGTAACAACAAAACGTACCCACGAACATTTTGTGAAAATCAAAAAATTGAAATTTTTGAATTTTTTTTCTTTCTTCTCTTTTACTATGACAGATCTTTCAGTTCAGTAACAACAAACGAACCTACGAGCACTTTGTGAAAATCAAAAAATGAAATTTTTGGAATTTCTTATTTTTCTCTTTTACTATGACAGATCTCGCATTTCGGCACTTTGTGAAAATCAAAAATTTGAAATTTTTGAATTTTTTTCTCTATTTTACTGTTACTGATCTTTCAGTTCGGTAACAACAAAACGTACCCACGAACATTTTGTGAAAATCAAAAAATTGAAATTTTTGAAATTTTTTTCTTTCTTCTCTTTTACTATGACAGATCTTTCACTTCAGTAACAACAAACGAACCTACGAGCACTTTGTGAAAATTAAAAAATTAATTTTTTATAATTTCTTCTTTTTTCTATTTTACTATGACAGATCTCGCATTTCGGCATTTTGTGAAAATCAAAAATTGAAATTTTTTAATTTTTTTTCTCGTTTTTACTGTGACTGATCTTTCAGTTCGGTAACAACAAAACGTACCCACGAACATTTTGTGAAAATCAAAAAATTGAAATTTTAAAATTTTTTTCTTTTTTCTCTTTTACTATGACAGATCTTTCAGTTCAGTAACAACAAACGCACCTACGAGCACTTTGTGAAAATTAAAAAATGAAATTTTTATAATTTCTTATTTTTTCTATTTTACTATGACAGATCTCGCATTTCGGCACTTTGTGAAAATCAAAAATTGAAATTTTTGAATTTTTTTTCTCTTTTTTACTGTGACTGATCTTTCAGTTCGATAACAACAAAACGTACCCACGAACATTTTGTGAAAATCAAAAAATTGAAATTTTTGAAATTTTTTTCTTTTTTCTCTTTTACTATGACAGATCTTTCAGTTCAGTAACAACAAACGAACCTACGAGCACTTTGTGAAAATTAAAAAATGAAATTTTTATAATTTCTTATTTTTTCTATTTTACTATGACAGATCTAGCATTTCGGCACTTTGTGAAAATCAAAAATTGAAATTTTTGAATTTTTTTTCTCTTTTTTACTGTGACTGATCTTTCAGTTCGATAACAACAAAACGTACCCACGAACATTTTGTGAAAATCAAAAAATTGAAATTTTTGAATTTTTTTTCTTTTTTCTCTTTTACTATGACAGATCTTTCAGTTCAGTAACAACAAACGAACCTACGAGCACTTTGTGAAAATCAAAAAATGAAATTTTTGGAATTTCTTATTTTTTCTCTTTTACTATGACAGATCTCGCATTTCGGCACTTTGTGAAAATCAAAAATTGAAATTTTTGAATTTTTTTTCTCTTTTTTACTGTGACTGATCTTTCAGTTCGGTAACAACAAAATTTACCCACGAACATTTTGTGAAAATCAAAAAATTTAAATTTTTGAATTTTTTTTCTTTTTTCTCTTTTACTATGACAGATCTTTCAGTTCAGTAACAACAAACGAACCTACGAGCACTTTGTGAAAATCAAAAAATGAAATTTTTAGAATTTCTTCTTTTTTCTATTTTACTATGACAGATCTCGCATTTCGGCACTTTGTGAAAATCAAAAATTGAAATTTTTGAATTTTTTTCTCTTTTTTACTGTGACTGATCTTTCAGTTCGGTAACAACAAAACGTACCCACGAACATTTTGTGAAAATCAAAAAATTGACATTTTTGAATTTTTTTTCATTTTTCTCTTTTACTATGACAGATCTTTCAGTTCAGTAACAACAAACGAACCTACGAGCACTTTGTGAAAATTAAAAAATGAAATTTTTATAATTTCTTCTTTTTTCTATTTTACTATGACAGATCTCGCATTTCGGCACTTTGTGAAAATCAAAAATTGAAGTTTTTGATTTTTTTTTCTCTTTTTTACTGTGACTGATCTTTTAGTTCGGTAACAACAAAACGTACCCACGAATATTTTGTGAAAATCAAAAAATTGAAATTTTTGAAATTTTTTTCTTTTTTCTCTTTTACTATGACAGCTCTCTCAGTTCAGTAACAACAAACGAACCTACGAGCACTTTGTGAAAATTAAAAAATAAAATTTTTATCATTTCTTCTTTTTTCTATTTTACTATGACAGATCTCGCATTTCGGCACTTTGTGAAAATCAAAAATTGAAATTTTTGATTTTTTTTTCTCTTTTTTACTGTGACTGATCTTTCAGTTCGGTAACAACAAAACGTACCCACGAATATTTTGTGAAAATCAAAAAATTGAAATTCTTGATTTTTTTTTCTTTTTTCTCTTTTACTATGACAGATCTTTCAGTTCAGTAACAACAAACGAACCTACGAGCACTTTGTGAAAATCAAAAAATGAAATTTTTGGAATTTCTTCTTTTTTCTATTTTACTATGACAGATCTCGCATTTCGGCACTTTGTGAAAATCAAAAATTGAAATTTTTGAATTTTTTTTTTCTCTTTTTTACTGTGACTGATTTTTCAGTTCGGTAACAACAAAACGTACCCACGAACATTTTGTGAAAATCAAAAAATTGAAATTTTTGAATTTTTTTTCTTTTTTCTCTTTTACTATGACAGAGCTTTCAGTTCAGTAACAACAAACGAACCTACGAGCACTTTGTGAAAATCAAAAAATGAAATTTTTGGAATTTCTTATTTTTTCTCTTTTACTATGACAGATCTCGCATTTCGGTACTTTGCGAAAATCAAAAATTGAAATTTTTGAATTTTTTTTCTCTTTTTTACTGTGACTGATCTTTCAGTTCGGTAACAACAAAATTTACCCACGAACATTTTGTGAAAATCAAAAAATTTAAATTTTTGAATTTTTTTTCTTTTTTCTCTTTTACTATGACAGATCTTTCAGTTCAGTAACAACAAACGAACCTACGAGCACTTTGTGAAAATCAAAAAATGAAATTTTTAGAATTTCTTCTTTTTTCTATTTTACTATGACAGATCTCGCATTTCGGCACTTTGTGAAAATCAAAAATTGAAGTTTTTGATTTTTTTTTCTCTTTTTTACTGTGACTGATCTTTCAGTTCGGTAACAACAAAACGTACCCACGAATATTTTGTGAAAATCAAAAAATTGAAATTATTGAAATTTTTTTCTTTTTTCTCTTTTACTATGACAGCTCTCTCAGTTCAGTAACAACAAACGAACCTACGAGCACTTTGTGAAAATTAAAAAATAAAATTTTTATCATTTCTTCTTTTTTCTATTTTACTATGACAGATCTCGCATTTCGGCACTTTGTGAAAATCAAAAATTGAAATTTTTGAATTTTTTTTTCTCTTTTTTACTGTGACTGATTTTTCAGTTCGGTAACAACAAAACGTACCCACGAACATTTTGTGAAAATCAAAAAATTGAAATTTTTGATTTTTTTTTCTTTTTTCTCTTTTACTATGACAGAGCTTTCAGTTCAGTAACAACAAACGAACCTACGAGCACTTTGTGAAAATCAAAAAATGAAATTTTTGGAATTTCTTATTTTTTCTCTTTTACTATGACAGATCTCGCATTTCGGCACTTTGCGAAAATCAAAAATTGAAATTTTTGAATTTTTTTTCTCTTTTTTACTGTGACTGATCTTTCAGTTCGGTAACAACAAAATTTACCCACGAACATTTTGTGTGTTTTTTTCTTTTTTCTCTTTTACTATGACAGATCTTTCAGTTCAGTAACAACAAACGAACCTACGAGCACTTTGTGAAAATCAAAAATTGAAGTTTTTGATTTTTTTTTCTCTTTTTTACTGTGACTGATCTTTCAGTTCGGTAACAACAAAACGTACCCACGAATATTTTGTGAAAATCAAAAAATTGAAATTTTTGAATTTTTTTTCTTTTTTCTCTTTTACTATGACAGCTCTCTCAGTTCAGTAACAACAAACGAACCTACGAGCACTTTGTGAAAATTAAAAAATAAAATTTTTATCATTTCTTCTTTTTTCTATTTTACTATGACAGATCTCGCATTTCGGCACTTTGTGAAAATCAAAAATTGAAATTTTTGATTTTTTTTTCTCTTTTTTACTGTGACTGATCTTTCAGTTCGGTAACAACAAAACGTACCCACGAATATTTTGTGAAAATCAAAAAATTGAAATTCTTGATTTTTTTTTCTTTTTTCTCTTTTACTATGACAGATCTTTCAGTTCAGTAACAACAAACGAACCTACGAGCACTTTGTGAAAACCAAAAAATGAAATTTTTGGAATTTCTTCTTTTTTCTATTTTACTATGACAGATCTCGCATTTCGGCACTTTGTGAAAATCAAAAATTGAAATTTTTGAATTTTTTTTTTCTCTTTTTTACTGTGACTGATTTTTCAGTTCGGTAACAACAAAACTTACCCACGAACATTTTGTGAAAATCAAAAAATTGAAATTTTTGAAATTTTTTTCTTTTTTCTCTTTTACTATGACAGATCTTTCAGTTCAGTAACAACAAACGAACCTACGAGCACTTTGTGAAAATCAAAAAATGAAATTTTTGGAATTTCTTATTTTTTCTCTTTTACTATGACAGATCTCGCATTTCGGCACTTTGTGAAAATCAAAAGTTGAAATTTTTGAATTTTTTTTTCTCTTTTTTACTGTGACTGATTTTTCAGTTCGGTAACAACAAAACGTACCCACGAACATTTTGTGAAAATCAAAAAATTGAAATTTTTGAAATTTTTTTCTTTTTTCTCTTTTACTATGACAGATCTTTCAGTTCAGTAACAACAAACGAACCTACGAGCACTTTGTGAAAATCAAAAAATGAAATGTTTGGAATTTCTTCTTTTTTCTATTTTACTATGACAGATCTCGCATTTCGGCACTTTGTGAAAATCAAAAATTGAAATTTTTGATTTTTTTTTCTCTTTTTTACTGTGACTGATCTTTCAGTTCGGTAACAACAAAACGTACCCACGAATATTTTGTGAAAATCAAAAAATTGAAATTTTTGAATTTTTTTCTTTTTTCTCTTTTACTATGACAGATCTTTCAGTTCAGTAACAACAAACGAACCTACAAGCACTTTGTGAAAATCAAAAAATGAAATTTTTATAATTTCATCTTTTTTCTATTTTACTATGACAGATTTCGCATTTCGGCACTTTGTGAAAATCAAAAATTGAAATTTTTGATTTTTTTTTTCTCTTTTTTACTGTGACTGATCTTTCAGTTCTGTAACAACAAAACGTACCCACGAACATTTTGTGAAAATCAAAAAATTGAAATTTTTTTCTTTTTTCTCTTTTACTATGACAGATCTTTCAGTTCAGTAACAACAAACGAACCTACGAGCACTTTGTGAAAATCAAAAAATGAAATTTTTGGAATTTCTTCTTTTTTTTTTTATTTTACTATCACAGATCTCGCATTTCGGCACTTTGTGAAAATCAAAAATTGAAATTTTTGAATTTTTTTTCTCTTTTTTACTGTGACTGATTTTTCAGTTCGGTAACAACAAAACGTACCCACGAGCATTTTGTGAAAATCAAAAAATTGAAATTTTTGAATTTTTTTTCTTTTTTCTCTTTTACTATGACAGATCTTTCAGTTCAGTAACAACAAACGAACCTACGAGCACTTTGTGAAAATCAAAAAATGAAATTTTTGGAATTTCTTATTTTTTCTCTTTTACTATGACAGATCTCGCATTTCGGCACTTTGTGAAAATCAAAAATTGAAATTTTTGATTTTTTTTTCTCTTTTTTACTGTGACTGATCTTTCAGTTCGGTAACAACAAAACGTACCCACGAATATTTTGTGAAAATCAAAAAATTGAAATTTTTGAATTTTTTTCTTTTTTCTCTTTTACTATGACAGATCTTTCAGTTCAGTAACAACAAACGAACCTACAAGCACTTTGTGAAAATCAAAAAATGAAATTTTTATAATTTCTTCTTTTGTCTATTTTACTATGACAGATTTCGCATTTCGGCACTTTGTGAAATTCAAAAATTGAAATTTTTGATTTTTTTTCTCTTTTTTACTGTGACTTATCTTTCAGTTCTGTAACAACAAAACGTACCCACGAACATTTTGTGAAAATCAAAAAATTGAAATTTTTTTCTTTTTTCTCTTTTACTATGACAGATCTTTCAGTTCAGTAACAACAAACGAACCTACGAGCACTTTGTGAAAATCAAAAAATGAAATTTTTGGAATTTCTTATTTTTTCTCTTTTACTATGACAGATCTCGCATTTCGGCACTTTGTGAAAATCAAAAATTGAAATTTTTGAATTTTTTTTCTCTTTTTTACTGTGACTGATCTTTCAGTTCGGTAACAACAAAATTTACCCACGAACATTTTGTGAAAATCAAAAAATTTAAATTTTTGAATTTTTTTTCTTTTTTCTCTTTTACTATGACAGATCTTTCAGTTCAGTAACAACAAACGAACCTACGAGCACTTTGTGAAAATCAAAAAATGAAATTTTTAGAATTTCTTCTTTTTTCTATTTTACTATGACAGATCTCGCATTTCGGCACTTTGTGAAAATCAAAAATTGAAATTTTTGAATTTTTTTCTCTTTTTTACTGTGACTGATCTTTCAGTTCGGTAACAACAAAACGTACCCACGAACATTTTGTGAAAATCAAAAAATTGAAATTTTTGAATTTTTTTTCATTTTTCTCTTTTACTATGACAGATCTTTCAGTTCAGTAACAACAAACGAACCTACGAGCACTTTGTGAAAATTAAAAAATGAAATTTTTATAATTTCTTCTTTTTTCTATTTTACTATGACAGATCTCGCATTTCGGCACTTTGTGAAAATCAAAAATTGAAGTTTTTGATTTTTTTTTCTCTTTTTTACTGTGACTGATCTTTCAGTTCGGTAACAACAAAACGTACCCACGAATATTTTGTGAAAATCAAAAAATTGAAATTTTTGAAATTTTTTTCTTTTTTCTCTTTTACTATGACAGCTCTCTCAGTTCAGTAACAACAAACGAACCTACGAGCACTTTGTGAAAATTAAAAAATAAAATTTTTATCATTTCTTCTTTTTTCTATTTTACTATGACAGATCTCGCATTTCGGCACTTTGTGAAAATCAAAAATTGAAATTTTTGATTTTTTTTTCTCTTTTTTACTGTGACTGATCTTTCAGTTCGGTAACAACAAAACGTACCCACGAATATTTTGTGAAAATCAAAAAATTGAAATTCTTGATTTTTTTTTCTTTTTTCTCTTTTACTATGACAGATCTTTCAGTTCAGTAACAACAAACGAACCTACGAGCACTTTGTGAAAATCAAAAAATGAAATTTTTGGAATTTCTTCTTTTTTCTATTTTACTATGACAGATCTCGCATTTCGGCACTTTGTGAAAATCAAAAATTGAAATTTTTGAATTTTTTTTTTCTCTTTTTTACTGTGACTGATTTTTCAGTTCGGTAACAACAAAACGTACCCACGAACATTTTGTGAAAATCAAAAAATTGAAATTTTTGAATTTTTTTTCTTTTTTCTCTTTTACTATGACAGAGCTTTCAGTTCAGTAACAACAAACGAACCTACGAGCACTTTGTGAAAATCAAAAAATGAAATTTTTGGAATTTCTTATTTTTTCTCTTTTACTATGACAGATCTCGCATTTCGGCACTTTGCGAAAATCAAAAGTTGAAATTTTTGAATTTTTTTTTCTCTTTTTTACTGTGACTGATTTTTCAGTTCGGTAACAACAAAACGTACCCACGAACATTTTGTGAAAATCAAAAAATTGAAATTTTTGAAATTTTTTTCTTTTTTCTCTTTTACTATGACAGATCTTTCAGTTCAGTAACAACAAACGAACCTACGAGCACTTTGTGAAAATCAAAAAATGAAATGTTTGGAATTTCTTCTTTTTTCTATTTTACTATGACAGATCTCGCATTTCGACACTTTGTGAAAATCAAAAATTGAAATTTTTGATTTTTTTTTCTCTTTTTTACTGTGACTGATCTTTCAGTTCGGTAACAACAAAACGTACCCACGAATATTTTGTGAAAATCAAAAAATTGAAATTATTGAAATTTTTTTCTTTTTTCTCTTTTACTATGACAGCTCTCTCAGTTCAGTAACAACAAACGAACCTACGAGCACTTTGTGAAAATTAAAAAATAAAATTTTTATCATTTCTTCTTTTTTCTATTTTACTATGACAGATCTCGCATTTCGGCACTTTGTGAAAATCAAAAATTGAAATTTTTGAATTTTTTTTTTCTCTTTTTTACTGTGACTGATTTTTCAGTTCGGTAACAACAAAACGTACCCACGAACATTTTGTGAAAATCAAAAAATTGAAATTTTTGATTTTTTTTTCTTTTTTCTCTTTTACTATGACAGAGCTTTCAGTTCAGTAACAACAAACGAACCTACGAGCACTTTGTGAAAATCAAAAAATGAAATTTTTGGAATTTCTTATTTTTTCTCTTTTACTATGACAGATCTCGCATTTCGGCACTTTGCGAAAATCAAAAATTGAAATTTTTGAATTTTTTTTCCCTTTTTACTGTGACTGATCTTTCAGTTCGGTAACAACAAAATTTACCCACGAACATTTTGTGAAAATCAAAAAATTTAAATTTTTGAATTTTTTTTCTTTTTTCTCTTTTACTATGACAGATCTTTCAGTTCAGTAACAACAAACGAACCTACGAATATTTTGTGAAAATCAAAAAATTGAAATTCTTGATTTTTTTTCTTTTTTCTCTTTTACTATGACAGATCTTTCAGTTCAGTAACAACAAACGAACCTACGAGCACTTTGTGAAAATCAAAAAATGAAATTTTTGGAATTTCTTCTTTTTTCTATTTTACTATGACAGATCTCGCATTTCGGCACTTTGTGAAAATCAAAAATTGAAATTTTTGAATTTTTTTTTTCTCTTTTTTACTGTGACTGATTTTTCAGTTCGGTAACAACAAAACGTACCCACGAATATTTTGTGAAAATCAAAAAATTGAAATTCTTGATTTTTTTTTCTTTTTTCTCTTTTACTATGACAGATCTTTCAGTTCAGTAACAACAAACGAACCTACGAGCACTTTGTGAAAACCAAAAAATGAAATTTTTGGAATTTCTTCTTTTTTCTATTTTACTATGACAGATCTCGCATTTCGGCACTTTGTGAAAATCAAAAATTGAAATTTTTGAATTTTTTTTTTCTCTTTTTTACTGTGACTGATTTTTCAGTTCGGTAACAACAAAACGTACCCACGAACATTTTGTGAAAATCAAAAAATTGAAATTTTTGAAATTTTTTTCTTTTTTCTCTTTTACTATGACAGATCTTTCAGTTCAGTAACAACAAACGAACCTACGAGCACTTTGTGAAAATCAAAAAATGAAATTTTTGGAATTTCTTATTTTTTCTCTTTTACTATGACAGATCTCGCATTTCGGCACTTTGTGAAAATCAAAAGTTGAAATTTTTGAATTTTTTTTTCTCTTTTTTACTGTGACTGATTTTTCAGTTCGGTAACAACAAAACGTACCCACGAACATTTTGTGAAAATCAAAAAATTGAAATTTTTGAAATTTTTTTCTTTTTTCTCTTTTACTATGACAGATCTTTCAGTTCAGTAACAACAAACGAACCTACGAGCACTTTGTGAAAATCAAAAAATGAAATGTTTGGAATTTCTTCTTTTTTCTATTTTACTATGACAGATCTCGCATTTCGGCACTTTGTGAAAATCAAAAATTGAAATTTTTGATTTTTTTTTCTCTTTTTTACTGTGACTGATCTTTCAGTTCGGTAACAACAAAACGTACCCACGAATATTTTGTGAAAATCAAAAAATTGAAATTTTTGAATTTTTTTCTTTTTTCTCTTTTACTATGACAGATCTTTCAGTTCAGTAACAACAAACGAACCTACAAGCACTTTGTGAAAATCAAAAAATGAAATTTTTATAATTTCTTCTTTTTTCTATTTTACTATGACAGATTTCGCATTTCGGCACTTTGTGAAAATCAAAAATTGAAATTTTTTTTTTTTTTTCTCTTTTTTACTGTGACTGATCTTTCAGTTCTGTAACAACAAAACGTACCCACGAACATTTTGTGAAAATCAAAAAATTGAAATTTTTTTCTTTTTTCTCTTTTACTATGACAGATCTTTCAGTTCAGTAACAACAAACGAACCTACGAGCACTTTGTGAAAATCAAAAAATGAAATTTTTGGAATTTCTTCTTTTTTCTATTTTACTATGACAGATCTCGCATTTCGGCACTTTGTGAAAATCAAAAATTGAAATTTTTGAATTTTTTTTTCTCTTTTTTACTGTGACTGATTTTTCAGTTCGGTAACAACAAAACGTACCCACGAGCATTTTGTGAAAATCAAAAAATTGAAATTTTTGAATTTTTTTTCTTTTTTCTCTTTTACTATGACAGATCTTTCAGTTCAGTAACAACAAACGAACCTACGAGCACTTTGTGAAAATCAAAAAATGAAATTTTTGGAATTTCTTATTTTTTCTCTTTTACTATGACAGATCTCGCATTTCGGCACTTTGTGAAAATCAAAAGTTGAAATTTTTGAATTTTTTTTTCTCTTTTTTACTGTGACTGATTTTTCAGTTCGGTAACAACAAAACGTACCCACGAACATTTTGTGAAAATCAAAAAATTGAAATTTTTGAAATTTTTTTCTTTTTTCTCTTTTACTATGACAGATCTTTCAGTTCAGTAACAACAAACGAACCTACGAGCACTTTGTGAAAATCAAAAAATGAAATGTTTGGAATTTCTTCTTTTTTCTATTTTACTATGACAGATCTCGCATTTCGACACTTTGTGAAAATCAAAAATTGAAATTTTTGATTTTTTTTTCTCTTTTTTACTGTGACTGATCTTTCAGTTCGGTAACAACAAAACGTACCCACGAATATTTTGTGAAAATCAAAAAATTGAAATTTTTGAATTTTTTTCTTTTTTCTCTTTTACTATGACAGATCTTTCAGTTCAGTAACAACAAACGAACCTACAAGCACTTTGTGAAAATCAAAAAATGAAATTTTTATAATTTCTTCTTTTGTCTATTTTACTATGACAGATTTCGCATTTCGGCACTTTGTGAAAATCAAAAATTGAAGTTTTTGAATTTTTTTTCTCTTTTTTACTGTGACTGATCTTTCAGTTCGGTAACAACAAAACGTACCCACGAATATTTTGTGAAAATCAAAAAATTGAAATTTTTGAAATTTTTTTCTTTTTTCTCTTTTACTATGACAGCTCTCTCAGTTCAGTAACAACAAACGAACCTACGAGCACTTTGTGAAAATTAAAAAATAAAATTTTTATCATTTCTTCTTTTTTCTATTTTACTATGACAGATCTCGCATTTCGGCACTTTGTGAAAATCAAAAATTGAAATTTTTGATTTTTTTTTCTCTTTTTTACTGTGACTGATCTTTCAGTTCGGTAACAACAAAACGTACCCACGAATATTTTGTGAAAATCAAAAAATTGAAATTTTTGAAATTTTTTTCTTTTTTCTCTTTTAGTATGACAGCTCTCTCAGTTCAGTAACAACAAACGAACCTACGAGCACTTTGTGAAAATTAAAAAATAAAATTTTTATCATTTCTTCTTTTTTCTATTTTACTATGACAGATCTCGCATTTCGGCACTTTGTGAAAATCAAAAATTGAAATTTTTGATTTTTTTTTCTCTTTTTTACTGTGACTGATCTTTCAGTTCGGTAACAACAAAACGTACCCACGAATATTTTGTGAAAATCAAAAAATTGAAATTCTTGATTTTTTTTTCTTTTTTCTCTTTTACTATGACAGATCTTTCAGTTCAGTAACAACAAACGAACCTACGAGCACTTTGTGAAAACCAAAAAATGAAATTTTTGGAATTTCTTCTTTTTTCTATTTTACTATGACAGATCTCGCATTTCGGCACTTTGTGAAAATCAAAAATTGAAATTTTTGAATTTTTTTTTTCTCTTTTTTACTGTGACTGATTTTTCAGTTCGGTAACAACAAAACGTACCCACGAACATTTTGTGAAAATCAAAAAATTGAAATTTTTGAAATTTTTTTCTTTTTTCTCTTTTACTATGACAGATCTTTCAGTTCAGTAACAACAAACGAACCTACGAGCACTTTGTGAAAATCAAAAAATGAAATGTTTGGAATTTCTTCTTTTTTCTATTTTACTATGACAGATCTCGCATTTCGGCACTTTGTGAAAATCAAAAATTGAAATTTTTGATTTTTTTTTCTCTTTTTTACTGTGACTGATCTTTCAGTTCGGTAACAACAAAACGTACCCACGAATATTTTGTGAAAATCAAAAAATTGAAATTTTTGAATTTTTTTCTTTTTTCTCTTTTACTATGACAGATCTTTCAGTTCAGTAACAACAAACGAACCTACGAGCACTTTGTGAAAATCAAAAAATGAAATTTTTGGAATTTCTTATTTTTTCTCTTTTACTATGACAGATCTCGCATTTCGGCACTTTGTGAAAATCAAAAGTTGAAATTTTTGAATTTTTTTTTCTCTTTTTTACTGTGACTGATTTTTCAGTTCGGTAACAACAAAACGTACCCACGAACATTTTGTGAAAATCAAAAAATTGAAATTTTTTTCTTTTTTCTCTTTTACTATGACAGATCTTTCAGTTCAGTAACAACAAACGAACCTACGAGCACTTTGTGAAAATCAAAAAATGAAATTTTTGGAATTTCTTCTTTTTTCTATTTTACTATGACAGATCTCGCATTTCGGCACTTTGTGAAAATCAAAAATTGAAATTTTTGAATTTTTTTTTCTCTTTTTTACTGTGACTGATTTTTCAGTTCGGTAACAACAAAACGTACCCACGAGCATTTTGTGAAAATCAAAAAATTGAAATTTTTGAAATTTTTTTCTTTTTTCTCTTTTACTATGACAGATCTTTCAGTTCAGTAACAACAAACGAACCTACGAGCACTTTGTGAAAATCAAAAAATGAAATTTTTGGAATTTCTTATTTTTTCTCTTTTACTATGACAGATCTCGCATTTCGGCACTTTGTGAAAATCAAAAGTTGAAATTTTTGAATTTTTTTTTCTCTTTTTTACTGTGACTGATTTTTCAGTTCGGTAACAACAAAACGTACCCACGAACATTTTGTGAAAATCAAAAAATTGAAATTTTTGAAATTTTTTTCTTTTTTCTCTTTTACTATGACAGATCTTTCAGTTCAGTAACAACAAACGAACCTACGAGCACTTTGTGAAAATCAAAAAATGAAATGTTTGGAATTTCTTCTTTTTTCTATTTTACTATGACAGATCTCGCATTTCGACACTTTGTGAAAATCAAAAATTGAAATTTTTGATTTTTTTTTCTCTTTTTTACTGTGACTGATCTTTCAGTTCGGTAACAACAAAACGTACCCACGAATATTTTGTGAAAATCAAAAAATTGAAATTTTTGAATTTTTTTCTTTTTTCTCTTTTACTATGACAGATCTTTCAGTTCAGTAACAACAAACGAACCTACAAGCACTTTGTGAAAATCAAAAAATGAAATTTTTATAATTTCTTCTTTTGTCTATTTTACTATGACAGATTTCGCATTTCGGCACTTTGTGAAAATCAAAAATTGAAGTTTTTGAATTTTTTTTCTCTTTTTTACTGTGACTGATCTTTCAGTTCGGTAACAACAAAACGTACCCACGAATATTTTGTGAAAATCAAAAAATTGAAATTTTTGAAATTTTTTTCTTTTTTCTCTTTTACTATGACAGCTCTCTCAGTTCAGTAACAACAAACGAACCTACGAGCACTTTGTGAAAATTAAAAAATAAAATTTTTATCATTTCTTCTTTTTTCTATTTTACTATGACAGATCTCGCATTTCGGCACTTTGTGAAAATCAAAAATTGAAATTTTTGATTTTTTTTTCTCTTTTTTACTGTGACTGATCTTTCAGTTCGGTAACAACAAAACGTACCCACGAATATTTTGTGAAAATCAAAAAATTGAAATTTTTGAAATTTTTTTCTTTTTTCTCTTTTAGTATGACAGCTCTCTCAGTTCAGTAACAACAAACGAACCTACGAGCACTTTGTGAAAATTAAAAAATAAAATTTTTATCATTTCTTCTTTTTTCTATTTTACTATGACAGATCTCGCATTTCGGCACTTTGTGAAAATCAAAAATTGAAATTTTTGATTTTTTTTCTCTTTTTTACTGTGACTGATCTTTCAGTTCGGTAACAACAAAACGTACCCACGAATATTTTGTGAAAATCAAAAAATTGAAATTCTTGATTTTTTTTTCTTTTTTCTCTTTTACTATGACAGATCTTTCAGTTCAGTAACAACAAACGAACCTACGAGCACTTTGTGAAAACCAAAAAATGAAATTTTTGGAATTTCTTCTTTTTTCTATTTTACTATGACAGATCTCGCATTTCGGCACTTTGTGAAAATCAAAAATTGAAATTTTTGAATTTTTTTTTTCTCTTTTTTACTGTGACTGATTTTTCAGTTCGGTAACAACAAAACGTACCCACGAACATTTTGTGAAAATCAAAAAATTGAAATTTTTGAAATTTTTTTCTTTTTTCTCTTTTACTATGACAGATCTTTCAGTTCAGTAACAACAAACGAACCTACGAGCACTTTGTGAAAATCAAAAAATGAAATGTTTGGAATTTCTTCTTTTTTCTATTTTACTATGACAGATCTCGCATTTCGGCACTTTGTGAAAATCAAAAATTGAAATTTTTGATTTTTTTTTCTCTTTTTTACTGTGACTGATCTTTCAGTTCGGTAACAACAAAACGTACCCACGAATATTTTGTGAAAATCAAAAAATTGAAATTTTTGAATTTTTTTCTTTTTTCTCTTTTACTATGACAGATCTTTCAGTTCAGTAACAACAAACGAACCTACAAGCACTTTGTGAAAATCAAAAAATGAAATTTTTATAATTTCTTCTTTTTTCTATTTTACTATGACAGATTTCGCATTTCGGCACTTTGTGAAAATCAAAAATTGAAATTTTTGATTTTTTTTTCTCTTTTTTACTGTGACTGATCTTTCAGTTCTGTAACAACAAAACGTACCCACGAACATTTTGTGAAAATCAAAAAATTGAAATTTTTTTCTTTTTTCTCTTTTACTATGACAGATCTTTCAGTTCAGTAACAACAAACGAACCTACGAGCACTTTGTGAAAATCAAAAAATGAAATTTTTGGAATTTCTTCTTTTTTCTATTTTACTATGACAGATCTCGCATTTCGGCACTTTGTGAAAATCAAAAATTGAAATTTTTGAATTTTTTTTTCTCTTTTTTACTGTGACTGATTTTTCAGTTCGGTAACAACAAAACGTACCCACGAGCATTTTGTGAAAATCAAAAAATTGAAATTTTTGAATTTTTTTTCTTTTTTCTCTTTTACTATGACAGATCTTTCAGTTCAGTAACAACAAACGAACCTACGAGCACTTTGTGAAAATCAAAAAATGAAATTTTTGGAATTTCTTATTTTTTCTCTTTTACTATGACAGATCTCGCATTTCGGCACTTTGTGAAAATCAAAAGTTGAAATTTTTGAATTTTTTTTTCTCTTTTTTACTGTGACTGATTTTTCAGTTCGGTAACAACAAAACGTACCCACGAACATTTTGTGAAAATCAAAAAATTGAAATTTTTTTCTTTTTTCTCTTTTACTATGACAGATCTTTCAGTTCAGTAACAACAAACGAACCTACGAGCACTTTGTGAAAATCAAAAAATGAAATTTTTGGAATTTCTTCTTTTTTCTATTTTACTATGACAGATCTCGCATTTCGGCACTTTGTGAAAATCAAAAGTTGAAATTTTTGAATTTTTTTTTCTCTTTTTTACTGTGACTGATTTTTCAGTTCGGTAACAACAAAACGTACCCACGAACATTTTGTGAAAATCAAAAAATTGAAATTTTTGAAATTTTTTTCTTTTTTCTCTTTTACTATGACAGATCTTTCAGTTCAGTAACAACAAACGAACCTACGAGCACTTTGTGAAAATCAAAAAATGAAATGTTTGGAATTTCTTCTTTTTTCTATTTTACTATGACAGATCTCGCATTTCGACACTTTGTGAAAATCAAAAATTGAAATTTTTGATTTTTTTTTCTCTTTTTTACTGTGACTGATCTTTCAGTTCGGTAACAACAAAACGTACCCACGAATATTTTGTGAAAATCAAAAAATTGAAATTTTTGAATTTTTTTCTTTTTTCTCTTTTACTATGACAGATCTTTCAGTTCAGTAACAACAAACGAACCTACAAGCACTTTGTGAAAATCAAAAAATGAAATTTTTATAATTTCTTCTTTTGTCTATTTTACTATGACAGATTTCGCATTTCGGCACTTTGTGAAAATCAAAAATTGAAGTTTTTGAATTTTTTTTCTCTTTTTTACTGTGACTGATCTTTCAGTTCGGTAACAACAAAACGTACCCACGAATATTTTGTGAAAATCAAAAAATTGAAATTTTTGAAATTTTTTTCTTTTTTCTCTTTTAGTATGACAGCTCTCTCAGTTCAGTAACAACAAACGAACCTACGAGCACTTTGTGAAAATTAAAAAATAAAATTTTTATCATTTCTTCTTTTTTCTATTTTACTATGACAGATCTCGCATTTCGGCACTTTGTGAAAATCAAAAATTGAAATTTTTGATTTTTTTTCTCTTTTTTACTGTGACTGATCTTTCAGTTCGGTAACAACAAAACGTACCCACGAATATTTTGTGAAAATCAAAAAATTGAAATTCTTGATTTTTTTTTCTTTTTTCTCTTTTACTATGACAGATCTTTCAGTTCAGTAACAACAAACGAACCTACGAGCACTTTGTGAAAACCAAAAAATGAAATTTTTGGAATTTCTTCTTTTTTCTATTTTACTATGACAGATCTCGCATTTCGGCACTTTGTGAAAATCAAAAATTGAAATTTTTGAATTTTTTTTTTTCTCTTTTTTACTGTGACTGATTTTTCAGTTCGGTAACAACAAAACGTACCCACGAACATTTTGTGAAAATCAAAAAATTGAAATTTTTGAAATTTTTTTCTTTTTTCTCTTTTACTATGACAGATCTTTCAGTTCAGTAACAACAAACGAACCTACGAGCACTTTGTGAAAATCAAAAAATGAAATGTTTGGAATTTCTTCTTTTTTCTATTTTACTATGACAGATCTCGCATTTCGGCACTTTGTGAAAATCAAAAATTGAAATTTTTGATTTTTTTTTCTCTTTTTTACTGTGACTGATCTTTCAGTTCGGTAACAACAAAACGTACCCACGAATATTTTGTGAAAATCAAAAAATTGAAATTTTTGAATTTTTTTCTTTTTTCTCTTTTACTATGACAGATCTTTCAGTTCAGTAACAACAAACGAACCTACAAGCACTTTGTGAAAATCAAAAAATGAAATTTTTATAATTTCTTCTTTTTTCTATTTTACTATGACAGATTTCGCATTTCGGCACTTTGTGAAAATCAAAAATTGAAATTTTTGATTTTTTTTTCTCTTTTTTACTGTGACTGATCTTTCAGTTCTGTAACAACAAAACGTACCCACGAACATTTTGTGAAAATCAAAAAATTGAAATTTTTTTCTTTTTTCTCTTTTACTATGACAGATCTTTCAGTTCAGTAACAACAAACGAACCTACGAGCACTTTGTGAAAATCAAAAAATGAAATTTTTGGAATTTCTTCTTTTTTCTATTTTACTATGACAGATCTCGCATTTCGGCACTTTGTGAAAATCAAAAATTGAAATTTTTGAATTTTTTTTTCTCTTTTTTACTGTGACTGATTTTTCAGTTCGGTAACAACAAAACGTACCCACGAGCATTTTGTGAAAATCAAAAAATTGAAATTTTTGAATTTTTTTTCTTTTTTCTCTTTTACTATGACAGATCTTTCAGTTCAGTAACAACAAACGAACCTACGAGCACTTTGTGAAAATCAAAAAATGAAATTTTTGGAATTTCTTATTTTTTCTCTTTTACTATGACAGATCTCGCATTTCGGCACTTTGTGAAAATCAAAAGTTGAAATTTTTGAATTTTTTTTTCTCTTTTTTACTGTGACTGATTTTTCAGTTCGGTAACAACAAAACGTACCCACGAACATTTTGTGAAAATCAAAAAATTGAAATTTTTGAAATTTTTTTCTTTTTTCTCTTTTACTATGACAGATCTTTCAGTTCAGTAACAACAAACGAACCTACGAGCACTTTGTGAAAATCAAAAAATGAAATGTTTGGAATTTCTTCTTTTTTCTATTTTACTATGACAGATCTCGCATTTCGGCACTTTGTGAAAATCAAAAATTGAAATTTTTGATTTTTTTTTCTCTTTTTTACTGTGACTGATCTTTCAGTTCGGTAACAACAAAACGTACCCACGAATATTTTGTGAAAATCAAAAAATTGAAATTTTTGAATTTTTTTCTTTTTTCTCTTTTACTATGACAGATCTTTCAGTTCAGTAACAACAAACGAACCTACAAGCACTTTGTGAAAATCAAAAAATGAAATTTTTATAATTTCTTCTTTTTTCTATTTTACTATGACAGATTTCGCATTTCGGCACTTTGTGAAAATCAAAAATTGAAATTTTTGATTTTTTTTTCTCTTTTTTACTGTGACTGATCTTTCAGTTCTGTAACAACAAAACGTACCCACGAACATTTTGTGAAAATCAAAAAATTGAAATTTTTTTCTTTTTTCTCTTTTACTATGACAGATCTTTCAGTTCAGTAACAACAAACGAACCTACGAGCACTTTGTGAAAATCAAAAAATGAAATTTTTGGAATTTCTTCTTTTTTCTATTTTACTATGACAGATCTCGCATTTCGGCACTTTGTGAAAATCAAAAATTGAAATTTTTGAATTTTTTTTTCTCTTTTTTACTGTGACTGATTTTTCAGTTCGGTAACAACAAAACGTACCCACGAGCATTTTGTGAAAATCAAAAAATTGAAATTTTTGAATTTTTTTTCTTTTTTCTCTTTTACTATGACAGATCTTTCAGTTCAGTAACAACAAACGAACCTACGAGCACTTTGTGAAAATCAAAAAATGAAATTTTTGGAATTTCTTATTTTTTCTCTTTTACTATGACAGATCTCGCATTTCGGCACTTTGTGAAAATCAAAAGTTGAAATTTTTGAATTTTTTTTTCTCTTTTTTACTGTGACTGATTTTTCAGTTCGGTAACAACAAAACGTACCCACGAACATTTTGTGAAAATCAAAAAATTGAAATTTTTGAAATTTTTTTCTTTTTTCTCTTTTACTATGACAGATCTTTCAGTTCAGTAACAACAAACGAACCTACGAGCACTTTGTGAAAATCAAAAAATGAAATGTTTGGAATTTCTTCTTTTTTCTATTTTACTATGACAGATCTCGCATTTCGGCACTTTGTGAAAACCAAAAATTGAAATTTTTGATTTTTTTTTCTCTTTTTTACTGTGACTGATCTTTCAGTTCGGTAACAACAAAACGTACCCACGAATATTTTGTGAAAATCAAAAAATTGAAATTTTTGAATTTTTTTCTTTTTTCTCTTTTACTATGACAGATCTTTCAGTTCAGTAACAACAAACGAACCTACAAGCACTTTGTGAAAATCAAAAAATGAAATTTTTATAATTTCTTCTTTTTTCTATTTTACTATGACAGATTTCGCATTTCGGCACTTTGTGAAAATCAAAAATTGAAATTTTTGATTTTTTTTTCTCTTTTTTACTGTGACTGATCTTTCAGTTCTGTAACAACAAAACGTACCCACGAACATTTTGTGAAAATCAAAAAATTGAAATTTTTTTCTTTTTTCTCTTTTACTATGACAGATCTTTCAGTTCAGTAACAACAAACGAACCTACGAGCACTTTGTGAAAATCAAAAAATGAAATTTTTGGAATTTCTTCTTTTTTCTATTTTACTATGACAGATTTCGCATTTCGGCACTTTGTGAAAATCAAAAATTGAAATTTTTGATTTTTTTTTCTCTTTTTTACTGTGACTGATCTTTCAGTTCTGTAACAACAAAACGTACCCACGAACATTTTGTGAAAATCAAAAAATTGAAATTTTTGAATTTTTTTTCTTTTTTCTCTTTTACTATGACAGATCTTTCAGTTCAGTAACAACAAACGAACCTACGAGCACTTTGTGAAAATCAAAAAATGAAATTTTTGGAATTTCTTATTTTTTCTCTTTTACTATGACAGATCTCGCATTTCGGCACTTTGTGAAAATCAAAAGTTGAAATTTTTGAATTTTTTTTTCTCTTTTTTACTGTGACTGATTTTTCAGTTCGGTAACAACAAAACGTACCCACGAACATTTTGTGAAAATCAAAAAATTGAAATTTTTGAAATTTTTTTCTTTTTTCTCTTTTACTATGACAGATCTTTCAGTTCAGTAACAACAAACGAACCTACGAGCACTTTGTGAAAATCAAAAAATGAAATGTTTGGAATTTCTTCTTTTTTCTATTTTACTATGACAGATCTCGCATTTCGGCACTTTGTGAAAATCAAAAATTGAAATTTTTGATTTTTTTTTCTCTTTTTTACTGTGACTGATCTTTCAGTTCGGTAACAACAAAACGTACCCACGAATATTTTGTGAAAATCAAAAAATTGAAATTTTTGAATTTTTTTCTTTTTTCTCTTTTACTATGACAGTTCTTTCAGTTCAGTAACAACAAACGAACCTACAAGCACTTTGTGAAAATCAAAAAATGAAATTTTTATAATTTCTTCTTTTTTCTATTTTACTATGACAGATTTCGCATTTCGGCACTTTGTGAAAATCAAAAATTGAAATTTTTGATTTTTTTTTCTCTTTTTTACTGTGACTGATCTTTCAGTTCTGTAACAACAAAACGTACCCACGAACATTTTGTGAAAATCAAAAAATTGAAATTTTTTTCTTTTTTCTCTTTTACTATGACAGATCTTTCAGTTCAGTAACAACAAACGAACCTACGAGCACTTTGTGAAAATCAAAAAATGAAATTTTTGGAATTTCTTCTTTTTTCTATTTTACTATGACAGATCTCGCATTTCGGCACTTTGTGAAAATCAAAAATTGAAATTTTTGAATTTTTTTTTCTCTTTTTTACTGTGACTGATTTTTCAGTTCGGTAACAACAAAACGTACCCACGAGCATTTTGTGAAAATCAAAAAATTGAAATTTTTGAATTTTTTTTCTTTTTTCTCTTTTACTATGACAGATCTTTCAGTTCAGTAACAACAAACGAACCTACGAGCACTTTGTGAAAATCAAAAAATGAAATTTTTGGAATTTCTTATTTTTTCTCTTTTACTATGACAGATCTCGCATTTCGGCACTTTGTGAAAATCAAAAGTTGAAATTTTTGAATTTTTTTTTCTCTTTTTTACTGTGACTGATTTTTCAGTTCGGTAACAACAAAACGTACCCACGAACATTTTGTGAAAATCAAAAAATTGAAATTTTTGAAATTTTTTTCTTTTTTCTCTTTTACTATGACAGATCTTTCAGTTCAGTAACAACAAACGAACCTACGAGCACTTTGTGAAAATCAAAAAATGAAATGTTTGGAATTTCTTCTTTTTTCTATTTTACTATGACAGATCTCGCATTTCGGCACTTTGTGAAAATCAAAAATTGAAATTTTTGATTTTTTTTTCTCTTTTTTACTGTGACTGATCTTTCAGTTCGGTAACAACAAAACGTACCCACGAATATTTTGTGAAAATCAAAAAATTGAAATTTTTGAATTTTTTTCTTTTTTCTCTTTTACTATGACAGATCTTTCAGTTCAGTAACAACAAACGAACCTACAAGCACTTTGTGAAAATCAAAAAATGAAATTTTTATAATTTCTTCTTTTTTCTATTTTACTATGACAGATTTCGCATTTCGGCACTTTGTGAAAATCAAAAATTGAAATTTTTGATTTTTTTTTCTCTTTTTTACTGTGACTGATCTTTCAGTTCTGTAACAACAAAACGTACCCACGAACATTTTGTGAAAATCAAAAAATTGAAATTTTTTTCTTTTTTCTCTTTTACTATGACAGATCTTTCAGTTCAGTAACAACAAACGAACCTACGAGCACTTTGTGAAAATCAAAAAATGAAATTTTTGGAATTTCTTCTTTTTTCTATTTTACTATGACAGATTTCGCATTTCGGCACTTTGTGAAAATCAAAAATTGAAATTTTTGATTTTTTTTTCTCTTTTTTACTGTGACTGATCTTTCAGTTCTGTAACAACAAAACGTACCCACGAACATTTTGTGAAAATCAAAAAATTGAAATTTTTTTCTTTTTTCTCTTTTACTATGACAGATCTTTCAGTTCAGTAACAACAAACGAACCTACGAGCACTTTGTGAAAATCAAAAAATGAAATTTTTGGAATTTCTTCTTTTTTCTATTTTACTATGACAGATCTCGCATTTCGGCACTTTGTGAAAATCAAAAATTGAAATTTTTGAATTTTTTTTTCTCTTTTTTACTGTGACTGATTTTTCAGTTCGGTAACAACAAAACGTACCCACGAGCATTTTGTGAAAATCAAAAAATTGAAATTTTTGAATTTTTTTTCTTTTTTCTCTTTTACTATGACAGATCTTTCAGTTCAGTAACAACAAACGAACCTACGAGCACTTTGTGAAAATCAAAAAATGAAATTTTTGGAATTTCTTATTTTTTCTCTTTTACTATGTCAGATCTCGCATTTCGGCACTTTGTGAAAATCAAAAGTTGAAATTTTTGAATTTTTTTTTCTCTTTTTTACTGTGACTGATTTTTCAGTTCGGTAACAACAAAACGTACCCACGAACATTTTGTGAAAATCAAAAAATTGAAATTTTTTTCTTTTTTCTCTTTTACTATGACAGATCTTTCAGTTCAGTAACAACAAACGAACCTACGAGCACTTTGTGAAAATCAAAAAATGAAATTTTTGGAATTTCTTCTTTTTTCTATTTTACTATGACAGATCTCGCATTTCGGCACTTTGTGAAAATCAAAAATTGAAATTTTTGAATTTTTTTTTCTCTTTTTTACTGTGACTGATTTTTCAGTTCGGTAACAACAAAACGTACCCACGAGCATTTTGTGAAAATCAAAAAATTGAAATTTTTGAAATTTTTTTCTTTTTTCTCTTTTACTATGACAGATCTTTCAGTTCAGTAACAACAAACGAACCTACGAGCACTTTGTGAAAATCAAAAAATGAAATTTTTGGAATTTCTTATTTTTTCTCTTTTACTATGACAGATCTCGCATTTCGGCACTTTGTGAAAATCAAAAGTTGAAATTTTTGAATTTTTTTTTCTCTTTTTTACTGTGACTGATTTTTCAGTTCGGTAACAACAAAACGTACCCACGAACATTTTGTGAAAATCAAAAAATTGAAATTTTTGAAATTTTTTTCTTTTTTCTCTTTTACTATGACAGATCTTTCAGTTCAGTAACAACAAACGAACCTACGAGCACTTTGTGAAAATCAAAAAATGAAATGTTTGGAATTTCTTCTTTTTTCTATTTTACTATGACAGATCTCGCATTTCGACACTTTGTGAAAATCAAAAATTGAAATTTTTGATTTTTTTTTCTCTTTTTTACTGTGACTGATCTTTCAGTTCGGTAACAACAAAACGTACCCACGAATATTTTGTGAAAATCAAAAAATTGAAATTTTTGAATTTTTTTCTTTTTTCTCTTTTACTATGACAGATCTTTCAGTTCAGTAACAACAAACGAACCTACAAGCACTTTGTGAAAATCAAAAAATGAAATTTTTATAATTTCTTCTTTTGTCTATTTTACTATGACAGATTTCGCATTTCGGCACTTTGTGAAAATCAAAAATTGAAGTTTTTGAATTTTTTTTCTCTTTTTTACTGTGACTGATCTTTCAGTTCGGTAACAACAAAACGTACCCACGAATATTTTGTGAAAATCGAAAAATTGAAATTTTTGAAATTTTTTTCTTTTTTCTCTTTTACTATGACAGCTCTCTCAGTTCAGTAACAACAAACGAACCTACGAGCACTTTGTGAAAATTAAAAAATAAAATTTTTATCATTTCTTCTTTTTTCTATTTTACTATGACAGATCTCGCATTTCGGCACTTTGTGAAAATCAAAAATTGAAATTTTTGATTTTTTTTTCTCTTTTTTACTGTGACTGATCTTTCAGTTCGGTAACAACAAAACGTACCCACGAATATTTTGTGAAAATCAAAAAATTGAAATTTTTGAAATTTTTTTCTTTTTTCTCTTTTAGTATGACAGCTCTCTCAGTTCAGTAACAACAAACGAACCTACGAGCACTTTGTGAAAATTAAAAAATAAAATTTTTATCATTTCTTCTTTTTTCTATTTTACTATGACAGATCTCACATTTCGGCACTTTGTGAAAATCAAAAATTGAAATTTTTGATTTTTTTTTCTCTTTTTTACTGTGACTGATCTTTCAGTTCGGTAACAACAAAACGTACCCACGAATATTTTGTGAAAATCAAAAAATTGAAATTCTTGATTTTTTTTTCTTTTTTCTCTTTTACTATGACAGATCTTTCAGTTCAGTAACAACAAACGAACCTACGAGCACTTTGTGAAAACCAAAAAATGAAATTTTTGGAATTTCTTCTTTTTTCTATTTTACTATGACAGATCTCGCATTTCGGCACTTTGTGAAAATCAAAAATTGAAATTTTTGAATTTTTTTTTTTCTCTTTTTTACTGTGACTGATTTTTCAGTTCGGTAACAACAAAACGTACCCACGAACATTTTGTGAAAATCAAAAAATTGAAATTTTTGAAATTTTTTTCTTTTTTCTCTTTTACTATGACAGATCTTTCAGTTCAGTAACAACAAACGAACCTACGAGCACTTTGTGAAAATCAAAAAATGAAATGTTTGGAATTTCTTCTTTTTTCTATTTTACTATGACAGATCTCGCATTTCGGCACTTTGTGAAAATCAAAAATTGAAATTTTTGATTTTTTTTTCTCTTTTTTACTGTGACTGATCTTTCAGTTCGGTAACAACAAAACGTACCCACGAATATTTTGTGAAAATCAAAAAATTGAAATTTTTGAATTTTTTCTTTTTTCTCTTTTACTATGACAGATCTTTCAGTTCAGTAACAACAAACGAACCTACAAGCACTTTGTGAAAATCAAAAAATGAAATTTTTATAATTTCTTCTTTTTTCTATTTTACTATGACAGATTTCGCATTTCGGCACTTTGTGAAAATCAAAAATTGAAATTTTTGATTTTTTTTTCTCTTTTTTACTGTGACTGATCTTTCAGTTCTGTAACAACAAAACGTACCCACGAACATTTTGTGAAAATCAAAAAATTGAAATTTTTTTCTTTTTTCTCTTTTACTATGACAGATCTTTCAGTTCAGTAACAACAAACGAACCTACGAGCACTTTGTGAAAATCAAAAAATGAAATTTTTGGAATTTCTTCTTTTTTCTATTTTACTATGACAGATCTCGCATTTCGGCACTTTGTGAAAATCAAAAATTGAAATTTTTGAATTTTTTTTTTCTCTTTTTTACTGTGACTGATTTTTCAGTTCGGTAACAACAAAACGTACCCACGAACATTTTGTGAAAATCAAAAAATTGAAATTTTTGAAATTTTTTTCTTTTTTCTCTTTTACTATGACAGATCTTTCAGTTCAGTAACAACAAACGAACCTACGAGCACTTTGTGAAAATCAAAAAATGAAATGTTTGGAATTTCTTCTTTTTTCTATTTTACTATGACAGATCTCGCATTTCGGCACTTTGTGAAAATCAAAAATTGAAATTTTTGATTTTTTTTTCTCTTTTTTACTGTGACTGATCGTTCAGTTCTGTAACAACAAAACGTACCCACGAACATTTTGTGAAAATCAAAAAATTGAAATTTTTTTCTTTTTTCTCTTTTACTATGACAGATCTTTCAGTTCAGTAACAACAAACGAACCTACGAGCACTTTGTGAAAATCAAAAAATGAAATTTTTGGAATTTCTTATTTTTTCTCTTTTACTATGACAGATCTCGCATTTCGGCACTTTGTGAAAATCAAAAATTGAAATTTTTGAATTTTTTTTCTCTTTTTTACTGTGACTGATCTTTCAGTTCGGTAACAACAAAATTTACCCACGAACATTTTGTGAAAATCAAAAAATTTAAATTTTTGAATTTTTTTTCTTTTTTCTCTTTTACTATGACAGATCTTTCAGTTCAGTAACAACAAACGAACCTACGAGCACTTTGTGAAAATCAAAAAATGAAATTTTTAGAATTTCTTCTTTTTTCTATTTTACTATTACAGATCTCGCATTTCGGCACTTTGTGAAAATCAAAAATTGAAATTTTTGAATTTTTTTCTCTTTTTTACTGTGACTGATCTTTCAGTTCGGTAACAACAAAACGTACCCACGAACATTTTGTGAAAATCAAAAAATTGAAATTTTTGAATTTTTTTTCATTTTTCTCTTTTACTATGACAGATCTTTCAGTTCAGTAACAACAAACGAACCTACGAGCACTTTGTGAAAATTAAAAAATGAAATTTTTATAATTTCTTCTTTTTTCTATTTTACTATGACAGATCTCGCATTTCGGCACTTTGTGAAAATCAAAAATTGAAGTTTTTGAATTTTTTTTCTCTTTTTTACTGTGACTGATCTTTCAGTTCGGTAACAACAAAACGTACCCACGGATATTTTGTGAAAATCAAAAAATTGAAATTTTTGAAATTTTTTTCTTTTTTCTCTTTTACTATGACAGCTCTCTCAGTTCAGTAACAACAAACGAACCTACGAGCACTTTGTGAAAATTAAAAAATAAAATTTTTATCATTTCTTCTTTTTTCTATTTTACTATGACAGATCTCGCATTTCGGCACTTTGTGAAAATCAAAAATTGAAATTTTTGATTTTTTTTTCTCTTTTTTACTGTGACTGATCTTTCAGTTCGGTAACAACAAAACGTACCCACGAATATTTTGTGAAAATCAAAAAATTGAAATTCTTGATTTTTTTTTCTTTTTTCTCTTTTACTATGACAGATCTTTCAGTTCAGTAACAACAAACGAACCTACGAGCACTTTGTGAAAATCAAAAAATGAAATTTTTGGAATTTCTTCTTTTTTCTATTTTACTATGACAGATCTCGCATTTCGGCACTTTGTGAAAATCAAAAATTGAAATTTTTGATTTTTTTTTCTCTTTTTTACTGTGACTGATCTTTCAGTTCGGTAACAACAAAACGTACCCACGAATATTTTGTGAAAATCAAAAAATTGAAATTTTTTAATTTTTTTCTTTTTTCTCTTTTACTATGACAGATCTTTCAGTTCAGTAACAACAAACGAACCTACAAGCACTTTGTGAAAATCAAAAAATTAAATTTTTATAATTTCTTCTTTTTTCTATTTTACTATGACAGATTTCGCATTTCGGCACTTTGTGAAAATCAAAAATTGAAATTTTTGAATTTTTTTCTCTTTTTTACTGTGACTGATCTTTCAGTTCGGTAACAACAAAACGTACCCACGAACATTTTGTGAAAATCAAAAAATTGAAATTTTTGAAATTTTTTTCTTTTTTCTCTTTTACTATGACAGATCTTTCAGTTCAGTAACAACAAACGAACCTACGAGCACTTTGTGAAAATCAAAAAATGAAATTTTTGGAATTTCTTCTTTTTTCTATTTTACTATGACAGATCTCGCATTTCGGCACTTTGTGAAAATCAAAAATTGAAATTTTTGAATTTTTTTTTTCTCTTTTTTACTGTGACTGATTTTTCAGTTCGGTAACAACAAAACGTACCCACGAACATTTTGTGAAAATCAAAAAATTGAAATTTTTGAAATTTTTTTCTTTTTTCTCTTTTACTATGACAGATCTTTCAGTTCAGTAACAACAAACGAACCTACGAGCACTTTGTGAAAATCAAAAAATGAAATTTTTGGAATTTCTTATTTTTTCTCTTTTACTATGACAGATCTCGCATTTCGGCACTTTGTGAAAATCAAAAGTTGAAATTTTTGAATTTTTTTTTCTCTTTTTTACTGTGACTGATTTTTCAGTTCGGTAACAACAAAACGTACCCACGAACATTTTGTGAAAATCAAAAAATTGAAATTTTTGAAATTTTTTTCTTTTTTCTCTTTTACTATGACAGATCTTTCAGTTCAGTAACAACAAAATTGACCTACGAGCACTTTGTGAAAATCAAAAAATGAAATGTTTGGAATTTCTTCTTTTTTCTATTTTACTATGACAGATCTCGCATTTCGGCACTTTGTGAAAATCAAAAATTGAAATTTTTGATTTTTTTTTCTTTTTTACTGTGACTGATCTTTCAGTTCGGTAACAACAAAACGTACCCACGAATATTTTGTGAAAATCAAAAAATTGAAATTCTTGATTTTTTTTTCTTTTTTCTCTTTTACTATGACAGATCTTTCAGTTCAGTAACAACAAACGAACCTACGAGCACTTTGTGAAAATCAAAAAATGAAATTTTTGGAATTTCTTCTTTTTTCTATTTTACTATGACAGATCTCGCATTTCGGCACTTTGTGAAAATCAAAAATTGAAATTTTTGATTTTTTTTTCTCTTTTTTACTGTGACTGATCTTTCAGTTCGGTAACAACAAAACGTACCCACGAATATTTTGTGAAAATCAAAAAATTGAAATTTTTTAATTTTTTTCTTTTTTCTCTTTTACTATGACAGATCTTTGATTTCAGTAACAACAAACGAACCTACAAGCACTTTGTGAAAATCAAAAAATGAAATTTTTATAATTTCTTCTTTTTTCTATTTTACTATGACAGATTTCGCATTTCGGCACTTTGTGAAAATCAAAAATTGAAATTTTTGATTTTTTTTTCTCTTTTTTACTGTGACTGATCTTTCAGTTCTGTAACAACAAAACGTACCCACGAACATTTTGTGAAAATCAAAAAATTGAATTTTTTTTCTTTTTTCTCTTTTACTATGACAGATCTTTCAGTTCAGTAACAACAAACGAACCTACGAGCACTTTGTGAAAATCAAAAAATGAAATTTTTGGAATTTCTTATTTTTTCTCTTTTACTATGACAGATCTCGCATTTCGGCACTTTGTGAAAATCAAAAATTGAAATTTTTGAATTTTTTTTCTCTTTTTTACTGTGACTGATCTTTCAGTTCGGTAACAACAAAATTTACCCACGAACATTTTGTGAAAATCAAAAAATTTAAATTTTTGAATTTTTTTTCTTTTTTCTCTTTTACTATGACAGATCTTTCAGTTCAGTAACAACAAACGAACCTACGAGCACTTTGTGAAAATCAAAAAATGAAATTTTTAGAATTTCTTCTTTTTTCTATTTTACTATGACAGATCTCGCATTTCGGCACTTTGTGAAAATCAAAAGTTGAAATTTTTGAATTTTTTTTTCTCTTTTTTACTGTGACTGATTTTTCAGTTCGGTAACAACAAAACGTACCCACGAACATTTTGTGAAAATCAAAAAATTGAAATTTTTGAAATTTTTTTCTTTTTTCTCTTTTACTATGACAGATCTTTCAGTTCAGTAACAACAAACGAACCTACGAGCACTTTGTGAAAATCAAAAAATGAAATTTTTGGAATTTCTTCTTTTTTCTATTTTACTATGACAGATCTCGCATTTCGGCACTTTGTGAAAATCAAAAATTGAAATTTTTGATTTTTTTTTCTCTTTTTTACTGTGACTGATCTTTCAGTTCGGTAACAACAAAACGTACCCACGAATATTTTGTGAAAATCAAAAAATTGAAATTTTTTAATTTTTTTCTTTTTTCTCTTTTACTATGACAGATCTTTCAGTTCAGTAACAACAAACGAACCTACAAGCACTTTGTGAAAATCAAAAAATTAAATTTTTATAATTTCTTCTTTTTTCTATTTTACTATGACAGATTTCGCATTTCGGCACTTTGTGAAAATCAAAAATTGAAATTTTTGAATTTTTTTCTCTTTTTTACTGTGACTGATCTTTCAGTTCGGTAACAACAAAACGTACCCACGAACATTTTGTGAAAATCAAAAAATTGAAATTTTTGAAATTTTTTTCTTTTTTCTCTTTTACTATGACAGATCTTTCAGTTCAGTAACAACAAACGAACCTACGAGCACTTTGTGAAAATCAAAAAATGAAATTTTTGGAATTTCTTCTTTTTTCTATTTTACTATGACAGATCTCGCATTTCGGCACTTTGTGAAAATCAAAAATTGAAATTTTTGAATTTTTTTTTTCTCTTTTTTACTGTGACTGATTTTTCAGTTCGGTAACAACAAAACGTACCCACGAACATTTTGTGAAAATCAAAAAATTGAAATTTTTGAAATTTTTTTCTTTTTTCTCTTTTACTATGACAGATCTTTCAGTTCAGTAACAACAAACGAACCTACGAGCACTTTGTGAAAATCAAAAAATGAAATTTTTGGAATTTCTTATTTTTTCTCTTTTACTATGACAGATCTCGCATTTCGGCACTTTGTGAAAATCAAAAGTTGAAATTTTTGAATTTTTTTTTCTCTTTTTTACTGTGACTGATTTTTCAGTTCGGTAACAACAAAACGTACCCACGAACATTTTGTGAAAATCAAAAAATTGAAATTTTTGAAATTTTTTTCTTTTTTCTCTTTTACTATGACAGATCTTTCAGTTCAGTAACAACAAAATTGACCTACGAGCACTTTGTGAAAATCAAAAAATGAAATGTTTGGAATTTCTTCTTTTTTCTATTTTACTATGACAGATCTCGCATTTCGGCACTTTGTGAAAATCAAAAATTGAAATTTTTGATTTTTTTTTCTTTTTTACTGTGACTGATCTTTCAGTTCGGTAACAACAAAACGTACCCACGAATATTTTGTGAAAATCAAAAAATTGAAATTCTTGATTTTTTTTTCTTTTTTCTCTTTTACTATGACAGATCTTTCAGTTCAGTAACAACAAACGAACCTACGAGCACTTTGTGAAAATCAAAAAATGAAATTTTTGGAATTTCTTCTTTTTTCTATTTTACTATGACAGATCTCGCATTTCGGCACTTTGTGAAAATCAAAAATTGAAATTTTTGATTTTTTTTTCTCTTTTTTACTGTGACTGATCTTTCAGTTCGGTAACAACAAAACGTACCCACGAATATTTTGTGAAAATCAAAAAATTGAAATTTTTTAATTTTTTTCTTTTTTCTCTTTTACTATGACAGATCTTTGAGTTCAGTAACAACAAACGAACCTACAAGCACTTTGTGAAAATCAAAAAATGAAATTTTTATAATTTCTTCTTTTTTCTATTTTACTATGACAGATTTCGCATTTCGGCACTTTGTGAAAATCAAAAATTGAAATTTTTGATTTTTTTTTCTCTTTTTTACTGTGACTGATCTTTCAGTTCTGTAACAACAAAACGTACCCACGAACATTTTGTGAAAATCAAAAAATTGAATTTTTTTTCTTTTTTCTCTTTTACTATGACAGATCTTTCAGTTCAGTAACAACAAACGAACCTACGAGCACTTTGTGAAAATCAAAAAATGAAATTTTTGGAATTTCTTATTTTTTCTCTTTTACTATGACAGATCTCGCATTTCGGCACTTTGTGAAAATCAAAAATTGAAATTTTTGAATTTTTTTTCTCTTTTTTACTGTGACTGATCTTTCAGTTCGGTAACAACAAAATTTACCCACGAACATTTTGTGAAAATCAAAAAATTTAAATTTTTGAATTTTTTTTCTTTTTTCTCTTTTACTATGACAGATCTTTCAGTTCAGTAACAACAAACGAACCTACGAGCACTTTGTGAAAATCAAAAAATGAAATTTTTAGAATTTCTTCTTTTTTCTATTTTACTATGACAGATCTCGCATTTCGGCACTTTGTGAAAATCAAAAGTTGAAATTTTTGAATTTTTTTTTCTCTTTTTTACTGTGACTGATTTTTCAGTTCGGTAACAACAAAACGTACCCACGAACATTTTGTGAAAATCAAAAAATTGAAATTTTTGAAATTTTTTTCTTTTTTCTCTTTTACTATGACAGATCTTTCAGTTCAGTAACAACAAACGAACCTACGAGCACTTTGTGAAAATCAAAAAATGAAATGTTTGGAATTTCTTCTTTTTTCTATTTTACTATGACAGATCTCGCATTTCGGCACTTTGTGAAAATCAAAAATTGAAATTTTTGATTTTTTTTTCTCTTTTTTACTGTGACTGATCTTTCAGTTCGGTAACAAAAAAACGTACCCACGAATATTTTGTGAAAATCAAAAAATTGAAATTTTTGAATTTTTTTCTTTTTTCTCTTTTACTATGACAGATTTTTCAGTTCAGTAACAACAAACGAACCTACAAGCACTTTGTGAAAATCAAAAAATGAAATTTTTATAATTTCTTCTTTTTTCTATTTTACTATGACAGATTTCGCATTTCGGCACTTTGTGAAAATCAAAAATTGAAATTTTTGATTTTTTTTTTCTCTTTTTTACTGTGACTGGTCTTTCAGTTCTGTAACAACAAAACGTACCCACGAACATTTTGTGAAAATCAAAAAATTGAAATTTTTTTCTTTTTTCTCTTTTACTATGACAGATCTTTCAGTTCAGTAACAACAAACGAACCTACGAGCACTTTGTGAAAATCAAAAAATGAAATTTTTGGAATTTCTTATTTTTTCTCTTTTACTATGACAGATCTCGCATTTCGGCACTTTGTGAAAATCAAAAATTGAAATTTTTGAATTTTTTTTCTCTTTTTTACTGTGACTGATCTTTCAGTTCGGTAACAACAAAACGTACCCACGAACATTTTGTGAAAATCAAAAAATTGAAATTTTTGAATTTTTTTTCATTTTTCTCTTTTACTATGACAGATCTTTCAGTTCAGTAACAACAAACGAACCTACGAGCACTTTGTGAAAATTAAAAAATGAAATTTTTATAATTTCTTCTTTTTTCTATTTTACTATGACAGATCTCGCATTTCGGCACTTTGTGAAAATCAAAAATTGAAGTTTTTGAATTTTTTTTCTCTTTTTTACTGTGACTGATCTTTCAGTTCGGTAACAACAAAACGTACCCACGAATATTTTGTGAAAATCAAAAAATTGAAATTTTTGAAATTTTTTTCTTTTTTCTCTTTTACTATGACAGCTCTCTCAGTTCAGTAACAACAAACGAACCTACGAGCACTTTGTGAAAATTAAAAAATAAAATTTTTATCATTTCTTCTTTTTTCTATTTTACTATGACAGATCTCGCATTTCGGCACTTTGTGAAAATCAAAAATTGAAATTTTTGATTTTTTTTTCTCTTTTTTACTGTGACTGATCTTTCAGTTCGGTAACAACAAAACGTACCCACGAATATTTTGTGAAAATCAAAAAATTGAAATTCTTGATTTGTTTTTCTTTTTTCTCTTTTACTATGACAGATCTTTCAGTTCAGTAACAACAAACGAACCTACGAGCACTTTGTGAAAATCAAAAAATGAAATTTTTGGAATTTCTTCTTTTTTCTATTTTACTATGACAGATCTCGCATTTCGGCACTTTGTGAAAATCAAAAATTGAAATTTTTGATTTTTTTTTTCTCTTTTTTACTGTGACTGATCTTTCAGTTCGGTAACAACAAAACGTACCCACGAATATTTTGTGAAAATCAAAAAATTGAAATTTTTGAATTTTTTTCTTTTTTCTCTTTTACTATGACAGATCTTTCAGTTCAGTAACAACAAACGAACCTACAAGCACTTTGTGAAAATCAAAAAATGAAATTTTTATAATTTCTTCTTTTTTCTATTTTACTATGACAGATTTCGCATTTCGGCACTTTGTGAAAATCAAAAATTGAAATTTTTGATTTTTTTTTCTCTTTTTTACTGTGACTGATCTTTCAGTTCTGTAACAACAAAACGTACCCACGAACATTTTGTGAAAATCAAAAAATTGAAATTTTTTTCTTTTTTCTCTTTTACTATGACAGATCTTTCAGTTCAGTAACAACAAACGAACCTACGAGCACTTTGTGAAAATCAAAAAATGAAATTTTTGGAATTTCTTATTTTTTCTCTTTTACTATGACAGATCTCGCATTTCGGCACTTTGTGAAAATCAAAAATTGAAATTTTTGAATTTTTTTCTCTTTTTTACTGTGACTGATCTTTCAGTTCGGTAACAACAAAACGTACCCACGAACATTTTGTGAAAATCAAAAAATTGAAATTTTTGAATTTTTTTTCATTTTTCTCTTTTACTATGACAGATCTTTCAGTTCAGTAACAACAAACGAACCTACGAGCACTTTGTGAAAATTAAAAAATGAAATTTTTATAATTTCTTCTTTTTTCTATTTTACTATGACAGATCTCGCATTTCGGCACTTTGTGAAAATCAAAAATTGAAGTTTTTGAATTTTTTTTCTCTTTTTTACTGTGACTGATCTTTCAGTTCGGTAACAACAAAACGTACCCACGAATATTTTGTGAAAATCAAAAAATTGAAATTTTTGAAATTTTTTTCTTTTTTCTCTTTTACTATGACAGCTCTCTCAGTTCAGTAACAACAAACGAACCTACGAGCACTTTGTGAAAATTAAAAAATAAAATTTTCATCATTTCTTCTTTTTTCTATTTTACTATGACAGATCTCGCATTTCGGCACTTTGTGAAAATCAAAAATTGAAATTTTTGATTTTTTTTTCTCTTTTTTACTGTGACTGATCTTTCAGTTCGGTAACAACAAAACGTACCCACGAATATTTTGTGAAAATCAAAAAATTGAAATTCTTGATTTTTTTTTCTTTTTTCTCTTTTACTATGACAGATCTTTCAGTTCAGTAACAACAAACGAACCTACGAGCACTTTGTGAAAATCAAAAAATGAAATTTTTGGAATTTCTTCTTTTTTCTATTTTACTATGACAGATCTCGCATTTCGGCACTTTGTGAAAATCAAAAATTGAAATTTTTGAATTTTTTTTTCTCTTTTTTACTGTGACTGATTTTTCAGTTCGGTAACAACAAAACGTACCCACGAACATTTTGTGAAAATCAAAAAATTGAAATTTTTGAAATTTTTTTCTTTTTTCTCTTTTACTATGACAGATCTTTCAGTTCAGTAACAACAAACGAACCTACGAGCACTTTGTGAAAATCAAAAAATGAAATTTTTGGAATTTCTTATTTTTTCTCTTTTACTATGACAGATCTCGCATTTCGGCACTTTGTGAAAATCAAAAGTTGAATTTTTTGAATTTTTTTTTCTCTTTTTTACTGTGACTGATTTTTCAGTTCGGTAACAACAAAACGTACCCACGAACATTTTGTGAAAATCAAAAAATTGAAATTTTTGAAATTTTTTTCTTTTTTCTCTTTTACTATGACAGATCTTTCAGTTCAGTAACAACAAACGAACCTACGAGCACTTTGTGAAAATCAAAAAATGAAATTTTTGGAATTTCTTATTTTTTCTCTTTTACTATGACAGATCTCGCATTTCGGCACTTTGTGAAAATCAAAAGTTGACATTTTTGAATTTTTTTTTCTCTTTTTTACTGTGACTGATTTTTCAGTTCGGTAACAACAAAACGTACCCACGAACATTTTGTGAAAATCAAAAAAATTGAAATTTTTGAAATTTTTTTCTTTTTTCTCTTTTACTATGACAGATTTTTCAGTTCAGTAAAAACAAACGAACCTACGAGCACTTTGTGAAAATCAAAAATTGAAATTTTTGATTTTCACAAAGTGCCGAAATGCGAGATCTGTCACAGTAAAATAGAAAAAAGAAGAATTTCCAAACATTTCATTTTTTGATTTTCACAAAGTGCTCGTAGGTTCGTTTGTTGTTACTGAACTGAAAGATCTGTCATAGTAAAAGAGAAAAAAGAAAAAAATTTCAAAAATTTCAATTTTTTGATTTTCACAAAATGTTCGTGGGTACGTTTTGTTGTTACCGAACTGAAAAATCAGTCACAGTAAAAAAGAGAAAAAAAAATTCAAAAATGTCAACTTTTGATTTTCACAAAGTGCCGAAATGCGAGATCTGTCATAGTAAAAGAGAAAAAATAAGAAATTCCAAAAATTTCATTTTTTGATTTTCACAAAGTGCTCGTAGGTTCGTTTGTTGTTACTGAACTGAAAGATCTGTCATAGTAAAAGAAAAAAAGAAAAAAATTTCAAAAATTTCAATTTTTTGATTTTCACAAAATGTTCGTGGGTACGTTTTGTTGTTACCGAACTGAAAAATCAGTCACAGTAAAAAAGAGAAAAAAAAATTCAAAAAATTCAACTTTTGATTTTCACAAAGTGCCGAAATGCGAGATCTGTCATAGTAAAAGAGAAAAAATAAGAAATTCCAAAAATTTCATTTTTTGATTTTCACAAAGTGCTCGTAGGTTCGTTTGTTGTTACTGAACTGAAAGATCTGTCATAGTAAAAGAGAAAAAAGAAAAAAATTTCAAAAATTTCAATTTTTTGATTTTCACAAAATGTTCGTGGGTACGTTTTGTTGTTACCGAACTGAAAAATCAGTCACAGTAAAAAAGAGAAAAAAAAATTCAAAAATTTCAATTTTTGATTTTCACAAAGTGCCGAAATGCGAGATCTGTCATAGTAAAATAGAAAAAAGAAGAAATTCCAAAAATTTCATTTTTTGATTTTCACAAAGTGCTCGTAGGTTCGTTTGTTGTTACTGAACTGAAAGATCTGTCATAGTAAAAGAGAAAAAAGAAAAAAAATCAAGAATTTCAATTTTTTGATTTTCACAAAATATTCGTGGGTACGTTTTGTTGTTACCGAACTGAAAGATCAGTCACAGTAAAAAAGAGAAAAAAAAATCAAAAATTTCAATTTTTGATTTTCACAAAGTGCCGAAATGCGAGATCTGTCATAGTAAAATAGAAAAAAGAAGAAATGATAAAAATTTTATTTTTTAATTTTCACAAAGTGCTCGTAGGTTCGTTTGTTGTTACTGAACTGAGAGAACTGTCATAGTAAAAGAGAAAAAAGAAAAAAATTTCAAAAATTTCAATTTTTTGATTTTCACAAAATATTCGTGGGTACGTTTTGTTGTTACCGAACTGAAAGATCAGTCACAGTAAAAAAGAGAAAAAAAATTCAAAAACTTCAATTTTTGATTTTCACAAAGTGCCGAAATGCGAGATCTGTCATAGTAAAATAGAAAAAAGAAGAAATTATAAAAATTTCATTTTTTAATTTTCACAAAGTGCTCGTAGGTTCGTTTGTTGTTACTGAACTGAAAGATCTGTCATAGTAAAAGAGAAAAATGAAAAAAAATTCAAAAATTTCAATTTTTTGATTTTCACAAAATGTTCGTGGGTACGTTTTGTTGTTACCGAACTGAAAGATCAGTCACAGTAAAAAAGAGAAAAAAATTCAAAAATTTCAATTTTTGATTTTCACAAAGTGCCGAAATGCGAGATCTGTCATAGTAAAATAGAAAAAAGAAGAAATTCTAAAAATTTCATTTTTTGATTTTCACAAAGTGCTCGTAGGTTCGTTTGTTGTTACTGAACTGAAAGATCTGTCATAGTAAAAGAGAAAAAAGAAAAAAAAATCAAAAATTTAAATTTTTTGATTTTCACAAAATGTTCGTGGGTAAATTTTGTTGTTACCGAACTGAAAGATCAGTCACAGTAAAAAAGAGAAAAAAAATTCAAAAATTTCAATTTTTGATTTTCACAAAGTGCCGAAATGCGAGATCTGTCATAGTAAAAGAGAAAAAATAAGAAATTCCAAAAATTTCATTTTTTGATTTTCACAAAGTGCTCGTAGGTTCGTTTGTTGTTACTGAACTGAAAGATCTGTCATAGTAAAAGAGAAAAAAGAAAAAAATTTCAATTTTTTGATTTTCACAAAATGTTCGTGGGTACGTTTTGTTGTTACAGAACTGAAAGATCAGTCACAGTAAAAAAGAGAAAAAAAAATCAAAAATTTCAATTTTTGATTTTCACAAAGTGCCGAAATGCGAAATCTGTCATAGTAAAATAGAAAAAAAAAAAGAAATTATAAAAATTTCATTCTTTGATTTTCACAAAGTGCTTGTAGGTTCGTTTGTTGTTACTGAACTGAAAGATCTGTCATAGTAAAAGAGAAAAAAGAAAAAAATTCAAAAATTTCAATTTTTTGATTTTCACAAAATATTCGTGGGTACGTTTTGTTGTTACCGAACTGAAAGATCAGTCACAGTAAAAAAGAGAAAAAAAAATCAAAAATTTCAATTTTTGATTTTCACAAAGTGCCGAAATGCGAGATCTGTCATAGTAAAATAGAAAAAAGAAGAAATTCCAAAAATTTCATTTTTTGATTTTCACAAAGTGCTCGTAGGTTCGTTTGTTGTTACTGAACTGAAAGATCTGTCATAGTAAAAGAGAAAAAAGAAAAAAAAATCAAGAATTTCAATTTTTTGATTTTCACAAAATATTCGTGGGTACGTTTTGTTGTTACCGAACTGAAAGATCAGTCACAGTAAAAAAGAGAAAAAAAATCAAAAATTTCAATTTTTGATTTTCACAAAGTGCCGAAATGCGAGATCTGTCATAGTAAAATAGAAAAAAGAAGAAATGATAAAAATTTTATTTTTTAATTTTCACAAAGTGCTCGTAGGTTCGTTTGTTGTTACTGAACTGAGAGAGCTGTCATAGTAAAAGAGAAAAAAGAAAAAAATTTCAAAAATTTCAATTTTTTGATTTTCACAAAATATTCGTGGGTACGTTTTGTTGTTACCGAACTGAAAGATCAGTCACAGTAAAAAAGAGAAAAAAAATTCAAAAACTTCAATTTTTGATTTTCACAAAGTGCCGAAATGCGAGATCTGTCATAGTAAAATAGAAAAAAGAAGAAATTATAAAAATTTCATTTTTTAATTTTCACAAAGTGCTCGTAGGTTCGTTTGTTGTTACTGAACTGAAAGATCTGTCATAGTAAAAGAGAAAAATGAAAAAAAATTCAAAAATTTCAATTTTTTGATTTTCACAAAATGTTCGTGGGTACGTTTTGTTGTTACCGAACTGAAAGATCAGTCACAGTAAAAAAGAGAAAAAAATTCAAAAATTTCCATTTTTGATTTTCACAAAGTGCCGAAATGCGAGATCTGTCATAGTAAAATAGAAAAAAGAAGAAATTCTAAAAATTTCATTTTTTGATTTTCACAAAGTGCTCGTAGGTTCGTTTGTTGTTACTGAACTGAAAGATCTGTCATAGTAAAAGAGAAAAAAGAAAAAAAATTCAAAAATTTAAATTTTTTGATTTTCACAAAATGTTCGTGGGTAAATTTTGTTGTTACCGAACTGAAAGATCAGTCACAGTAAAAAAGAGAAAAAAAATTCAAAAATTTCAATTTTTGATTTTCACAAAGTGCCGAAATGCGAGATCTGTCATAGTAAAAGAGAAAAAATAAGAAATTCCAAAAATTTCATTTTTTGATTTTCACAAAGTGCTCGTAGGTTCGTTTGTTGTTACTGAACTGAAAGATCTGTCATAGTAAAAGAGAAAAAAGAAAAAAATTTCAATTTTTTGATTTTCACAAAATGTTCGTGGGTACGTTTTGTTGTTACAGAACTGAAAGATCAGTCACAGTAAAAAAGAGAAGAAAAAATCAAAAATTTCAATTTTTGATTTTCACAAAGTGCCGAAATGCGAAATCTGTCATAGTAAAATAGAAAAAAGAAGAAATTATAAAAATTTCATTTTTTGATTTTCACAAAGTGCTTGTAGGTTCGTTTGTTGTTACTGAACTGAAAGATCTGTCATAGTAAAAGAGAAAAAAGAAAAAAATTCAAAAATTTCAATTTTTTGATTTTCACAAAATATTCGTGGGTACGTTTTGTTGTTACCGAACTGAAAGATCAGTCACAGTAAAAAAGAGAAAAAAAAATCAAAAATTTCAATTTTTGATTTTCACAAAGTGCCGAAATGCGAGATCTGTCATAGTAAAATAGAAAAAAGAAGAAATTCCAAACATTTCATTTTTTGATTTTCACAAAGTGCTCGTAGGTTCGTTTGTTGTTACTGAACTGAAAGATCTGTCATAGTAAAAGAGAAAAAAGAAAAAAATTTCAAAAATTTCAATTTTTTGATTTTCACAAAATGTTCGTGGGTACGTTTTGTTGTTACCGAACTGAAAAATCAGTCACAGTAAAAAAGAGAAAAAAAAATTCAAAAATTTCAACTTTTGATTTTCACAAAGTGCCGAAATGCGAGATCTGTCATAGTAAAAGAGAAAAAATAAGAAATTCCAAAAATTTCATTTTTTGATTTTCACAAAGTGCTCGTAGGTTCGTTTGTTGTTACTGAACTGAAAGATCTGTCATAGTAAAAGAGAAAAAAGAAAAAAATTTCAAAAATTTCAATTTTTTGATTTTCACAAAATGTTCGTGGGTACGTTTTGTTGTTACCGAACTGAAAAATCAGTCACAGTAAAAAAGAGAAAAAAAAATTAAAAAATTTCAATTTTTGATTTTCACAAAGTGCCGAAATGCGAGATCTGTCATAGTAAAATAGAAAAAAGAAGAAATTCCAAAAATTTCATTTTTTGATTTTCACAAAGTGCTCGTAGGTTCGTTTGTTGTTACTGAACTGAAAGATCTGTCATAGTAAAAGAGAAAAAAGAAAAAAATTTCAATTTTTTGATTTTCACAAAATGTTCGTGGGTACGTTTTGTTGTTACAGAACTGAAAGATCAGTCACAGTAAAAAAGAGAAAAAAAATCAAAAATTTCAATTTTTGATTTTCACAAAGTGCCGAAATGCGAAATCTGTCATAGTAAAATAGAAAAAAAAAAAGAAATTATAAAAATTTCATTTTTTGATTTTCACAAAGTGCTTGTAGGTTCGTTTGTTGTTACTGAACTGAAAGATCTGTCATAGTAAAAGAGAAAAAAGAAAAAAATTCAAAAATTTCAATTTTTTGATTTTCACAAAATATTCGTGGGTACGTTTTGTTGTTACCGAACTGAAAGATCAGTCACAGTAAAAAAAAGAAAAAAAAATCAAAAATTTCAATTTTTGATTTTCACAAAGTGCCGAAATGCGAGATCTGTCATAGTAAAATAGAAAAAAGAAGAAATTCCAAAAATTTCATTTTTTGATTTTCACAAAGTGCTCGTAGGTTCGTTTGTTGTTACTGAACTGAAAGATCTGTCATAGTAAAAGAGAAAAAAGAAAAAAAAATCAAGAATTTCAATTTTTTGATTTTCACAAAATATTCGTGGGTACGTTTTGTTGTTACCGAACTGAAAGATCAGTCACAGTAAAAAAGAGAAAAAAAATCAAAAATTTCAATTTTTGATTTTCACAAAGTGCCGAAATGCGAGATCTGTCATAGTAAAATAGAAAAAAGAAGAAATGATAAAAATTTTATTTTTTAATTTTCACAAAGTGCTCGTAGGTTCGTTTGTTGTTACTGAACTGAGAGAGCTGTCATAGTAAAAGAGAAAAAAGAAAAAAATTTCAAAAATTTCAATTTTTTGATTTTCACAAAATATTCGTGGGTACGTTTTGTTGTTACCGAACTGAAAGATCAGTCACAGTAAAAAAGAGAAAAAAAATTCAAAAACTTCAATTTTTGATTTTCACAAAGTGCCGAAATGCGAGATCTGTCATAGTAAAATAGAAAAAAGAAGAAATTATAAAAATTTCATTTTTTAATTTTCACAAAGTGCTCGTAGGTTCGTTTGTTGTTACTGAACTGAAAGATCTGTCATAGTAAAAGAGAAAAATGAAAAAAAAATCAAAAATTTCAATTTTTTGATTTTCACAAAATGTTCGTGGGTACGTTTTGTTGTTACCGAACTGAAAGATCAGTCACAGTAAAAAAGAGAAAAAAATTCAAAAATTTCCATTTTTGATTTTCACAAAGTGCCGAAATGCGAGATCTGTCATAGTAAAATAGAAAAAAGAAGAAATTCTAAAAATTTCATTTTTTGATTTTCACAAAGTGCTCGTAGGTTCGTTTGTTGTTACTGAACTGAAAGATCTGTCATAGTAAAAGAGAAAAAAGAAAAAAAATTCAAAAATTTAAATTTTTTGATTTTCACAAAATGTTCGTGGGTAAATTTTGTTGTTACCGAACTGAAAGATCAGTCACAGTAAAAAAGAGAAAAAAAATTCAAAAATTTCAATTTTTGATTTTCACAAAGTGCCGAAATGCGAGATCTGTCATAGTAAAAGAGAAAAAATAAGAAATTCCAAAAATTTCATTTTTTGATTTTCACAAAGTGCTCGTAGGTTCGTTTGTTGTTACTGAACTGAAAGATCTGTCATAGTAAAAGAGAAAAAAGAAAAAAATTTCAATTTTTTGATTTTCACAAAATGTTCGTGGGTACGTTTTGTTGTTACTGAACTGAAAGATCTGTCATAGTAAAAGAGAAAAATGAAAAAAAAATCAAAAATTTCAATTTTTTGATTTTCACAAAATGTTCGTGGGTACGTTTTGTTGTTACCGAACTGAAAGATCAGTCACAGTAAAAAAGAGAAAAAAATTCAAAAATTTCCATTTTTGATTTTCACAAAGTGACGAAATGCGAGATCTGTCATAGTAAAATAGAAAAAAGAAGAAATTCTAAAAATTTCATTTTTTGATTTTCACAAAGTGCTCGTAGGTTCGTTTGTTGTTACTGAACTGAAAGATCTGTCATAGTAAAAGAGAAAAAAGAAAAAAAATTCAAAAATTTAAATTTTTTGATTTTCACAAAATGTTCGTGGGTAAATTTTGTTGTTACCGAACTGAAAGATCAGTCACAGTAAAAAAGAGAAAAAAAATTCAAAAATTTCAATTTTTGATTTTCACAAAGTGCCGAAATGCGAGATCTGTCATAGTAAAAGAGAAAAAATAAGAAATTCCAAAAATTTCATTTTTTGATTTTCACAAAGTGCTCGTAGGTTCGTTTGTTGTTACTGAACTGAAAGATCTGTCATAGTAAAAGAGAAAAAAGAAAAAAATTTCAATTTTTTGATTTTCACAAAATGTTCGTGGGTACGTTTTGTTGTTACAGAACTGAAAGATCAGTCACAGTAAAAAAGAGAAGAAAAAATCAAAAATTTCAATTTTTGATTTTCACAAAGTGCCGAAATGCGAAATCTGTCATAGTAAAATAGAAAAAAGAAGAAATTATAAAAATTTCATTTTTTGATTTTCACAAAGTGCTTGTAGGTTCGTTTGTTGTTACTGAACTGAAAGATCTGTCATAGTAAAAGAGAAAAAAGAAAAAAATTTCAATTTTTTGATTTTCACAAAATGTTCGTGGGTACGTTTTGTTGTTACAGAACTGAAAGATCAGTCACAGTAAAAAAGAGAAAAAAAAATCAAAAATTTCAATTTTTGATTTTCACAAAGTGCCGAAATGCGAAATCTGTCATAGTAAAAGAGAAAAAAGAAAAAAATTTCAAAAATTTCAATTTTTTGATTTTCACAAAATGTTCGTGGGTACGTTTTGTTGTTACCGAACTGAAAAATCAGTCACAGTAAAAAAGAGAAAAAAAAATTCAAAAATTTCAACTTTTGATTTTCACAAAGTGCCGAAATGCGAGATCTGTCATAGTAAAAGAGAAAAAATAAGAAATTCCAAAAATTTCATTTTTTGATTTTCACAAAGTGCTCGTAGGTTCGTTTGTTGTTACTGAACTGAAAGATCTGTCATAGTAAAAGAGAAAAAAGAAAAAAATTTCAAAAATTTCAATTTTTTGATTTTCACAAAATGTTCGTGGGTACGTTTTGTTGTTACCGAACTGAAAAATCAGTCACAGTAAAAAAGAGAAAAAAAAATTAAAAAATTTCAATTATTGATTTTCACAAAGTGCCGAAATGCGAGATCTGTCATAGTAAAATAGAAAAAAGAAGAAATTCCAAAAATTTCATTTTTTGATTTTCACAAAGTGCTCGTAGGTTCGTTTGTTGTTACTGAACTGAAAGATCTGTCATAGTAAAAGAGAAAAAAGAAAAAAAAATCAAGAATTTCAATTTTTTGATTTTCACAAAATATTCGTGGGTACGTTTTGTTGTTACCGAACTGAAAGATCAGTCACAGTAAAAAAGAGAAAAAAAAATCAAAAATTTCAATTTTTGATTTTCACAAAGTGCCGAAATGCGAGATCTGTCATAGTAAAATAGAAAAAAGAAGAAATGATAAAAATTTTATTTTTTAATTTTCACAAAGTGCTCGTAGGTTCGTTTGTTGTTACTGAACTGAGAGAGCTGTCATAGTAAAAGAGAAAAAAGAAAAAAATTTCAAAAATTTCAATTTTTTGATTTTCACAAAATATTCGTGGGTACGTTTTGTTGTTACCGAACTGACAGATCTCGCATTTCGGCACTTTGTGAAAATCAAAAATTGAAATTTTTGAATTTTTTTTTCTCTTTTTTACTGTGACTGATTTTTCAGTTCGGTAACAACAAAACGTACCCACGAACATTTTGTGAAAATCAAAAAATTGAAATTTTTGAAATTTTTTTCTTTTTTCTCTTTTACTATGACAGATCTTTCAGTTCAGTAACAACAAACGAACCTACGAGCACTTTGTGAAAATCAAAAAATGAAATTTTTGGAATTTCTTATTTTTTCTCTTTTACTATGACAGATCTCGCATTTCGGCACTTTGTGAAAATCAAAAGTTGACATTTTTGAATTTTTTTTTCTCTTTTTTACTGTGACTGATTTTTCAGTTCGGTAACAACAAAACGTACCCACGAACATTTTGTGAAAATCAAAAAATTGAAATTTTTGAAATTTTTTTCTTTTTTCTCTTTTACTATGACAGATCTTTCAGTTCAGTAACAACAAACGAACCTACGAGCACTTTGTGAAAATTAAAAAATGAAATTTTTATAATTTCTTCTTTTTTCTATTTTACTATGACAGATCTCGCATTTCGGCACTTTGTGAAAATCAAAAATTGAAGTTTTTGAATTTTTTTTCTCTTTTTTACTGTGACTGATCTTTCAGTTCGGTAACAACAAAACGTACCCACGAATATTTTGTGAAAATCAAAAAATTGAAATTTTTGAAATTTTTTTCTTTTTTCTCTTTTACTATGACAGCTCTCTCAGTTCAGTAACAACAAACGAACCTACGAGCACTTTGTGAAAATTAAAAAATAAAATTTTCATCATTTCTTCTTTTTTCTATTTTACTATGACAGATCTCGCATTTCGGCACTTTGTGAAAATCAAAAATTGAAATTTTTGATTTTTTTTTCTCTTTTTTACTGTGACTGATCTTTCAGTTCGGTAACAACAAAACGTACCCACGAATATTTTGTGAAAATCAAAAAATTGAAATTCTTGATTTTTTTTTCTTTTTTCTCTTTTACTATGACAGATCTTTCAGTTCAGTAACAACAAACGAACCTACGAGCACTTTGTGAAAATCAAAAAATGAAATTTTTGGAATTTCTTCTTTTTTCTATTTTACTATGACAGATCTCGCATTTCGGCACTTTGTGAAAATCAAAAATTGAAATTTTTGAATTTTTTTTTCTCTTTTTTACTGTGACTGATTTTTCAGTTCGGTAACAACAAAACGTACCCACGAACATTTTGTGAAAATCAAAAAATTGAAATTTTTGAAATTTTTTTCTTTTTTCTCTTTTACTATGACAGATCTTTCAGTTCAGTAACAACAAACGAACCTACGAGCACTTTGTGAAAATCAAAAAATGAAATTTTTGGAATTTCTTATTTTTTCTCTTTTACTATGACAGATCTCGCATTTCGGCACTTTGTGAAAATCAAAAGTTGAATTTTTTGAATTTTTTTTTCTCTTTTTTACTGTGACTGATTTTTCAGTTCGGTAACAACAAAACGTACCCACGAACATTTTGTGAAAATCAAAAAATTGAAATTTTTGAAATTTTTTTCTTTTTTCTCTTTTACTATGACAGATCTTTCAGTTCAGTAACAACAAACGAACCTACGAGCACTTTGTGAAAATCAAAAAATGAAATTTTTGGAATTTCTTATTTTTTCTCTTTTACTATGACAGATCTCGCATTTCGGCACTTTGTGAAAATCAAAAGTTGACATTTTTGAATTTTTTTTTCTCTTTTTTACTGTGACTGATTTTTCAGTTCGGTAACAACAAAACGTACCCACGAACATTTTGTGAAAATCAAAAAAATTGAAATTTTTGAAATTTTTTTCTTTTTTCTCTTTTACTATGACAGATCTTTCAGTTCAGTAAAAACAAACGAACCTACGAGCACTTTGTGAAAATCAAAAATTGAAATTTTTGATTTTCACAAAGTGCCGAAATGCGAGATCTGTCACAGTAAAATAGAAAAAAGAAGAATTTCCAAACATTTCATTTTTTGATTTTCACAAAGTGCTCGTAGGTTCGTTTGTTGTTACTGAACTGAAAGATCTGTCATAGTAAAAGAGAAAAAAGAAAAAAATTTCAAAAATTTCAATTTTTTGATTTTCACAAAATGTTCGTGGGTACGTTTTGTTGTTACCGAACTGAAAAATCAGTCACAGTAAAAAAGAGAAAAAAAAATTCAAAAATGTCAACTTTTGATTTTCACAAAGTGCCGAAATGCGAGATCTGTCATAGTAAAAGAGAAAAAATAAGAAATTCCAAAAATTTCATTTTTTGATTTTCACAAAGTGCTCGTAGGTTCGTTTGTTGTTACTGAACTGAAAGATCTGTCATAGTAAAAGAAAAAAAGAAAAAAATTTCAAAAATTTCAATTTTTTGATTTTCACAAAATGTTCGTGGGTACGTTTTGTTGTTACCGAACTGAAAAATCAGTCACAGTAAAAAAGAGAAAAAAAAATTCAAAAAATTCAACTTTTGATTTTCACAAAGTGCCGAAATGCGAGATCTGTCATAGTAAAAGAGAAAAAATAAGAAATTCCAAAAATTTCATTTTTTGATTTTCACAAAGTGCTCGTAGGTTCGTTTGTTGTTACTGAACTGAAAGATCTGTCATAGTAAAAGAGAAAAAAGAAAAAAATTTCAAAAATTTCAATTTTTTGATTTTCACAAAATGTTCGTGGGTACGTTTTGTTGTTACCGAACTGAAAAATCAGTCACAGTAAAAAAGAGAAAAAAAAATTCAAAAATTTCAATTTTTGATTTTCACAAAGTGCCGAAATGCGAGATCTGTCATAGTAAAATAGAAAAAAGAAGAAATTCCAAAAATTTCATTTTTTGATTTTCACAAAGTGCTCGTAGGTTCGTTTGTTGTTACTGAACTGAAAGATCTGTCATAGTAAAAGAGAAAAAAGAAAAAAAATCAAGAATTTCAATTTTTTGATTTTCACAAAATATTCGTGGGTACGTTTTGTTGTTACCGAACTGAAAGATCAGTCACAGTAAAAAAGAGAAAAAAAAATCAAAAATTTCAATTTTTGATTTTCACAAAGTGCCGAAATGCGAGATCTGTCATAGTAAAATAGAAAAAAGAAGAAATGATAAAAATTTTATTTTTTAATTTTCACAAAGTGCTCGTAGGTTCGTTTGTTGTTACTGAACTGAGAGAACTGTCATAGTAAAAGAGAAAAAAGAAAAAAATTTCAAAAATTTCAATTTTTTGATTTTCACAAAATATTCGTGGGTACGTTTTGTTGTTACCGAACTGAAAGATCAGTCACAGTAAAAAAGAGAAAAAAAATTCAAAAACTTCAATTTTTGATTTTCACAAAGTGCCGAAATGCGAGATCTGTCATAGTAAAATAGAAAAAAGAAGAAATTATAAAAATTTCATTTTTTAATTTTCACAAAGTGCTCGTAGGTTCGTTTGTTGTTACTGAACTGAAAGATCTGTCATAGTAAAAGAGAAAAATGAAAAAAAATTCAAAAATTTCAATTTTTTGATTTTCACAAAATGTTCGTGGGTACGTTTTGTTGTTACCGAACTGAAAGATCAGTCACAGTAAAAAAGAGAAAAAAATTCAAAAATTTCAATTTTTGATTTTCACAAAGTGCCGAAATGCGAGATCTGTCATAGTAAAATAGAAAAAAGAAGAAATTCTAAAAATTTCATTTTTTGATTTTCACAAAGTGCTCGTAGGTTCGTTTGTTGTTACTGAACTGAAAGATCTGTCATAGTAAAAGAGAAAAAAGAAAAAAAAATCAAAAATTTAAATTTTTTGATTTTCACAAAATGTTCGTGGGTAAATTTTGTTGTTACCGAACTGAAAGATCAGTCACAGTAAAAAAGAGAAAAAAAATTCAAAAATTTCAATTTTTGATTTTCACAAAGTGCCGAAATGCGAGATCTGTCATAGTAAAAGAGAAAAAATAAGAAATTCCAAAAATTTCATTTTTTGATTTTCACAAAGTGCTCGTAGGTTCGTTTGTTGTTACTGAACTGAAAGATCTGTCATAGTAAAAGAGAAAAAAGAAAAAAATTTCAATTTTTTGATTTTCACAAAATGTTCGTGGGTACGTTTTGTTGTTACAGAACTGAAAGATCAGTCACAGGAAAAAAGAGAAAAAAAAATCAAAAATTTCAATTTTTGATTTTCACAAAGTGCCGAAATGCGAAATCTGTCATAGTAAAATAGAAAAAAAAAAAGAAATTATAAAAATTTCATTTTTTGATTTTCACAAAGTGCTTGTAGGTTCGTTTGTTGTTACTGAACTGAAAGATCTGTCATAGTAAAAGAGAAAAAAGAAAAAAATTCAAAAATTTCAATTTTTTGATTTTCACAAAATATTCGTGGGTACGTTTTGTTGTTACCGAACTGAAAGATCAGTCACAGTAAAAAAGAGAAAAAAAAATCAAAAATTTCAATTTTTGATTTTCACAAAGTGCCGAAATGCGAGATCTGTCATAGTAAAATAGAAAAAAGAAGAAATTCCAAAAATTTCATTTTTTGATTTTCACAAAGTGCTCGTAGGTTCGTTTGTTGTTACTGAACTGAAAGATCTGTCATAGTAAAAGAGAAAAAAGAAAAAAAAATCAAGAATTTCAATTTTTTGATTTTCACAAAATATTCGTGGGTACGTTTTGTTGTTACCGAACTGAAAGATCAGTCACAGTAAAAAAGAGAAAAAAAATCAAAAATTTCAATTTTTGATTTTCACAAAGTGCCGAAATGCGAGATCTGTCATAGTAAAATAGAAAAAAGAAGAAATGATAAAAATTTTATTTTTTAATTTTCACAAAGTGCTCGTAGGTTCGTTTGTTGTTACTGAACTGAGAGAGCTGTCATAGTAAAAGAGAAAAAAGAAAAAAATTTCAAAAATTTCAATTTTTTGATTTTCACAAAATATTCGTGGGTACGTTTTGTTGTTACCGAACTGAAAGATCAGTCACAGTAAAAAAGAGAAAAAAAATTCAAAAACTTCAATTTTTGATTTTCACAAAGTGCCGAAATGCGAGATCTGTCATAGTAAAATAGAAAAAAGAAGAAATTATAAAAATTTCATTTTTTAATTTTCACAAAGTGCTCGTAGGTTCGTTTGTTGTTACTGAACTGAAAGATCTGTCATAGTAAAGAGAAAAATGAAAAAAAATTCAAAAATTTCAATTTTTTGATTTTCACAAAATGTTCGTGGGTACGTTTTGTTGTTACCGAACTGAAAGATCAGTCACAGTAAAAAAGAGAAAAAAATTCAAAAATTTCCATTTTTGATTTTCACAAAGTGCCGAAATGCGAGATCTGTCATAGTAAAATAGAAAAAAGAAGAAATTCTAAAAATTTCATTTTTTGATTTTCACAAAGTGCTCGTAGGTTCGTTTGTTGTTACTGAACTGAAAGATCTGTCATAGTAAAAGAGAAAAAAGAAAAAAAATTCAAAAATTTAAATTTTTTGATTTTCACAAAATGTTCGTGGGTAAATTTTGTTGTTACCGAACTGAAAGATCAGTCACAGTAAAAAAGAGAAAAAAAATTCAAAAATTTCAATTTTTGATTTTCACAAAGTGCCGAAATGCGAGATCTGTCATAGTAAAAGAGAAAAAATAAGAAATTCCAAAAATTTCATTTTTTGATTTTCACAAAGTGCTCGTAGGTTCGTTTGTTGTTACTGAACTGAAAGATCTGTCATAGTAAAAGAGAAAAAAGAAAAAAATTTCAATTTTTTGATTTTCACAAAATGTTCGTGGGTACGTTTTGTTGTTACAGAACTGAAAGATCAGTCACAGTAAAAAAGAGAAGAAAAAATCAAAAATTTCAATTTTTGATTTTCACAAAGTGCCGAAATGCGAAATCTGTCATAGTAAAATAGAAAAAAGAAGAAATTATAAAAATTTCATTTTTTGATTTTCACAAAGTGCTTGTAGGTTCGTTTGTTGTTACTGAACTGAAAGATCTGTCATAGTAAAAGAGAAAAAAGAAAAAAATTCAAAAATTTCAATTTTTTGATTTTCACAAAATATTCGTGGGTACGTTTTGTTGTTACCGAACTGAAAGATCAGTCACAGTAAAAAAGAGAAAAAAAAATCAAAAATTTCAATTTTTGATTTTCACAAAGTGCCGAAATGCGAGATCTGTCATAGTAAAATAGAAAAAAGAAGAAATTCCAAACATTTCATTTTTTGATTTTCACAAAGTGCTCGTAGGTTCGTTTGTTGTTACTGAACTGAAAGATCTGTCATAGTAAAAGAGAAAAAAGAAAAAAATTTCAAAAATTTCAATTTTTTGATTTTCACAAAATGTTCGTGGGTACGTTTTGTTGTTACCGAACTGAAAAATCAGTCACAGTAAAAAAGAGAAAAAAAAATTCAAAAATTTCAACTTTTGATTTTCACAAAGTGCCGAAATGCGAGATCTGTCATAGTAAAAGAGAAAAAATAAGAAATTCCAAAAATTTCATTTTTTGATTTTCACAAAGTGCTCGTAGGTTCGTTTGTTGTTACTGAACTGAAAGATCTGTCATAGTAAAAGAGAAAAAAGAAAAAAATTTCAAAAATTTCAATTTTTTGATTTTCACAAAATGTTCGTGGGTACGTTTTGTTGTTACCGAACTGAAAAATCAGTCACAGTAAAAAAGAGAAAAAAAAATTAAAAAATTTCAATTTTTGATTTTCACAAAGTGCCGAAATGCGAGATCTGTCATAGTAAAATAGAAAAAAGAAGAAATTCCAAAAATTTCATTTTTTGATTTTCACAAAGTGCTCGTAGGTTCGTTTGTTGTTACTGAACTGAAAGATCTGTCATAGTAAAAGAGAAAAAAGAAAAAAATTTCAATTTTTTGATTTTCACAAAATGTTCGTGGGTACGTTTTGTTGTTACAGAACTGAAAGATCAGTCACAGTAAAAAAGAGAAAAAAAATCAAAAATTTCAATTTTTGATTTTCACAAAGTGCCGAAATGCGAAATCTGTCATAGTAAAATAGAAAAAAAAAAAGAAATTATAAAAATTTCATTTTTTGATTTTCACAAAGTGCTTGTAGGTTCGTTTGTTGTTACTGAACTGAAAGATCTGTCATAGTAAAAGAGAAAAAAGAAAAAAATTCAAAAATTTCAATTTTTTGATTTTCACAAAATATTCGTGGGTACGTTTTGTTGTTACCGAACTGAAAGATCAGTCACAGTAAAAAAGAGAAAAAAAAATCAAAAATTTCAATTTTTGATTTTCACAAAGTGCCGAAATGCGAGATCTGTCATAGTAAAATAGAAAAAAGAAGAAATTCCAAAAATTTCATTTTTTGATTTTCACAAAGTGCTCGTAGGTTCGTTTGTTGTTACTGAACTGAAAGATCTGTCATAGTAAAAGAGAAAAAAGAAAAAAAAATCAAGAATTTCAATTTTTTGATTTTCACAAAATATTCGTGGGTACGTTTTGTTGTTACCGAACTGAAAGATCAGTCACAGTAAAAAAGAGAAAAAAAATCAAAAATTTCAATTTTTGATTTTCACAAAGTGCCGAAATGCGAGATCTGTCATAGTAAAATAGAAAAAAGAAGAAATGATAAAAATTTTATTTTTTAATTTTCACAAAGTGCTCGTAGGTTCGTTTGTTGTTACTGAACTGAGAGAGCTGTCATAGTAAAAGAGAAAAAAGAAAAAAATTTCAAAAATTTCAATTTTTTGATTTTCACAAAATATTCGTGGGTACGTTTTGTTGTTACCGAACTGAAAGATCAGTCACAGTAAAAAAGAGAAAAAAAATTCAAAAACTTCAATTTTTGATTTTCACAAAGTGCCGAAATGCGAGATCTGTCATAGTAAAATAGAAAAAAGAAGAAATTATAAAAATTTCATTTTTTAATTTTCACAAAGTGCTCGTAGGTTCGTTTGTTGTTACTGAACTGAAAGATCTGTCATAGTAAAAGAGAAAAATGAAAAAAAAATCAAAAATTTCAATTTTTTGATTTTCACAAAATGTTCGTGGGTACGTTTTGTTGTTACCGAACTGAAAGATCAGTCACAGTAAAAAAGAGAAAAAAATTCAAAAATTTCCATTTTTGATTTTCACAAAGTGCCGAAATGCGAGATCTGTCATAGTAAAATAGAAAAAAGAAGAAATTCTAAAAATTTCATTTTTTGATTTTCACAAAGTGCTCGTAGGTTCGTTTGTTGTTACTGAACTGAAAGATCTGTCATAGTAAAAGAGAAAAAAGAAAAAAAATTCAAAAATTTAAATTTTTTGATTTTCACAAAATGTTCGTGGGTAAATTTTGTTGTTACCGAACTGAAAGATCAGTCACAGTAAAAAAGAGAAAAAAAATTCAAAAATTTCAATTTTTGATTTTCACAAAGTGCCGAAATGCGAGATCTGTCATAGTAAAAGAGAAAAAATAAGAAATTCCAAAAATTTCATTTTTTGATTTTCACAAAGTGCTCGTAGGTTCGTTTGTTGTTACTGAACTGAAAGATCTGTCATAGTAAAAGAGAAAAAAGAAAAAAATTTCAATTTTTTGATTTTCACAAAATGTTCGTGGGTACGTTTTGTTGTTACTGAACTGAAAGATCTGTCATAGTAAAAGAGAAAAATGAAAAAAAAATCAAAAATTTCAATTTTTTGATTTTCACAAAATGTTCGTGGGTACGTTTTGTTGTTACCGAACTGAAAGATCAGTCACAGTAAAAAAGAGAAAAAAATTCAAAAATTTCCATTTTTGATTTTCACAAAGTGCCGAAATGCGAGATCTGTCATAGTAAAATAGAAAAAAGAAGAAATTCTAAAAATTTCATTTTTTGATTTTCACAAAGTGCTCGTAGGTTCGTTTGTTGTTACTGAACTGAAAGATCTGTCATAGTAAAAGAGAAAAAAGAAAAAAAATTCAAAAATTTAAATTTTTTGATTTTCACAAAATGTTCGTGGGTAAATTTTGTTGTTACCGAACTGAAAGATCAGTCACAGTAAAAAAGAGAAAAAAAATTCAAAAATTTCAATTTTTGATTTTCACAAAGTGCCGAAATGCGAGATCTGTCATAGTAAAAGAGAAAAAATAAGAAATTCCAAAAATTTCATTTTTTGATTTTCACAAAGTGCTCGTAGGTTCGTTTGTTGTTACTGAACTGAAAGATCTGTCATAGTAAAAGAGAAAAAAGAAAAAAATTTCAATTTTTTGATTTTCACAAAATGTTCGTGGGTACGTTTTGTTGTTACAGAACTGAAAGATCAGTCACAGTAAAAAAGAGAAGAAAAAATCAAAAATTTCAATTTTTGATTTTCACAAAGTGCCGAAATGCGAAATCTGTCATAGTAAAATAGAAAAAAGAAGAAATTATAAAAATTTCATTTTTTGATTTTCACAAAGTGCTTGTAGGTTCGTTTGTTGTTACTGAACTGAAAGATCTGTCATAGTAAAAGAGAAAAAAGAAAAAAATTTCAATTTTTTGATTTTCACAAAATGTTCGTGGGTACGTTTTGTTGTTACAGAACTGAAAGATCAGTCACAGTAAAAAAGAGAAAAAAAAATCAAAAATTTCAATTTTTGATTTTCAGAAAGTGCCGAAATGCGAAATCTGTCATAGTAAAAGAGAAAAAAGAAAAAAATTTCAAAAATTTCAATTTTTTGATTTTCACAAAATGTTCGTGGGTACGTTTTGTTGTTACCGAACTGAAAAATCAGTCACAGTAAAAAAGAGAAAAAAAAATTCAAAAATTTCAACTTTTGATTTTCACAAAGTGCCGAAATGCGAGATCTGTCATAGTAAAAGAGAAAAAATAAGAAATTCCAAAAATTTCATTTTTTGATTTTCACAAAGTGCTCGTAGGTTCGTTTGTTGTTACTGAACTGAAAGATCTGTCATAGTAAAAGAGAAAAAAGAAAAAAATTTCAAAAATTTCATTTTTTTGATTTTCACAAAATGTTCGTGGGTACGTTTTGTTGTTACCGAACTGAAAAATCAGTCACAGTAAAAAAGAGAAAAAAAAATTAAAAAATTTCAATTTTTGATTTTCACAAAGTGCCGAAATGCGAGATCTGTCATAGTAAAATAGAAAAAAGAAGAAATTCCAAAAATTTCATTTTTTGATTTTCACAAAGTGCTCGTAGGTTCGTTTGTTGTTACTGAACTGAAAGATCTGTCATAGTAAAAGAGAAAAAAGAAAAAAAAATCAAGAATTTCAATTTTTTGATTTTCACAAAATATTCGTGGGTACGTTTTGTTGTTACCGAACTGAAAGATCAGTCACAGTAAAAAAGAGAAAAAAAAATCAAAAATTTCAATTTTTGATTTTCACAAAGTGCCGAAATGCGAGATCTGTCATAGTAAAATAGAAAAAAGAAGAAATGATAAAAATTTTATTTTTTAATTTTCACAAAGTGCTCGTAGGTTCGTTTGTTGTTACTGAACTGAGAGAGCTGTCATAGTAAAAGAGAAAAAAGAAAAAAATTTCAAAAATTTCAATTTTTTGATTTTCACAAAATATTCGTGGGTACGTTTTGTTGTTACCGAACTGACAGATCTCGCATTTCGGCACTTTGTGAAAATCAAAAATTGAAATTTTTGAATTTTTTTTTCTCTTTTTTACTGTGACTGATTTTTCAGTTCGGTAACAACAAAACGTACCCACGAACATTTTGTGAAAATCAAAAAATTGAAATTTTTGAAATTTTTTTCTTTTTTCTCTTTTACTATGACAGATCTTTCAGTTCAGTAACAACAAACGAACCTACGAGCACTTTGTGAAAATCAAAAAATGAAATTTTTGGAATTTCTTATTTTTTCTCTTTTACTATGACAGATCTCGCATTTCGGCACTTTGTGAAAATCAAAAGTTGACATTTTTGAATTTTTTTTTCTCTTTTTTACTGTGACTGATTTTTCAGTTCGGTAACAACAAAACGTACCCACGAACATTTTGTGAAAATCAAAAAATTGAAATTTTTGAAATTTTTTTCTTTTTTCTCTTTTACTATGACAGATCTTTCAGTTCAGTAACAACAAACGAACCTACGAGCACTTTGTGAAAATCAAAAAATGAAATGTTTGGAATTTCTTCTTTTTTCTATTTTACTGTGACAGATCTCGCATTTCGGCACTTTGTGAAAATCAAAAATTGAAATTTTTGATTTTTTTTCTCTTTTTTACTGTGACTGATCTTTCAGTTCGGTAACAACAAAACGTACCCACGAACATTTTGTGAAAATCAAAAAATTGAAATTTTTGAATTTTTTTTCATTTTTCTCTTTTACTATGACAGATCTTTCAGTTCAGTAACAACAAACGAACCTACGAGCACTTTGTGAAAATTAAAAAATGAAATTTTTATAATTTCTTCTTTTTTCTATTTTACTATGACAGATCTCGCATTTCGGCACTTTGTGAAAATCAAAAATTGAAGTTTTTGAATTTTTTTTCTCTTTTTTACTGTGACTGATCTTTCAGTTCGGTAACAACAAAACGTACCCACGAATATTTTGTGAAAATCAAAAAATTGAAATTTTTGAAATTTTTTTCTTTTTTCTCTTTTACTATGACAGCTCTCTCAGTTCAGTAACAACAAACGAACCTACGAGCACTTTGTGAAAATTAAAAAATAAAATTTTTATCATTTCTTCTTTTTTCTATTTTACTATGACAGATCTCGCATTTCGGCACTTTGTGAAAATCAAAAATTGAAATTTTTGATTTTTTTTTCTCTTTTTTACTGTGACTGATCTTTCAGTTCGGTAACAACAAAACGTACCCACGAATATTTTGTGAAAATCAAAAAATTGAAATTCTTGATTTTTTTTTCTTTTTTCTCTTTTACTATGACAGATCTTTCAGTTCAGTAACAACAAACGAACCTACGAGCACTTTGTGAAAATCAAAAAATGAAATTTTTGGAATTTCTTATTTTTTCTCTTTTACTATGACAGATCTCGCATTTCGGCACTTTGTGAAAATCAAAAATTGAAATTTTTGAATTTTTTTTCTCTTTTTTACTGTGACTGATCTTTCAGTTCGGTAACAACAAAATTTACCCACGAACATTTTGTGAATATCAAAAAATTTAAATTTTTGATTTTTTTTTCTTTTTTCTCTTTTACTATGACAGATCTTTCAGTTCAGTAACAACAAACGAACCTACGAGCACTTTGTGAAAATCAAAAAATGAAATTTTTAGAATTTCTTCTTTTTTCTATTTTACTATGACAGATCTCGCATTTCGGCACTTTGTGAAAATCAAAAATTGAAATTTTTGAATTTTTTTCTCTTTTTTACTGTGACTGATCTTTCAGTTCGGTAACAACAAAACGTACCCACGAACATTTTGTGAAAATCAAAAAATTGAAATTTTTGAATTTTTTTTCATTTTTCTCTTTTACTATGACAGATCTTTCAGTTCAGTAACAACAAACGAACCTACGAGCACTTTGTGAAAATTAAAAAATGAAATTTTTATAATTTCTTCTTTTTTCTATTTTACTATGACAGATCTCGCATTTCGGCACTTTGTGAAAATCAAAAATTGAAGTTTTTGAATTTTTTTTCTCTTTTTTACTGTGACTGATCTTTCAGTTCGGTAACAACAAAACGTACCCACGAATATTTTGTGAAAATCAAAAAATTGAAATTTTTGAAATTTTTTTCTTTTTTCTCTTTTACTATGACAGCTCTCTCAGTTCAGTAACTACAAACGAACCTACGAGCACTTTGTGAAAATTAAAAAATAAAATTTTCATCATTTCTTCTTTTTTCTATTTTACTATGACAGATCTCGCATTTCGGCACTTTGTGAAAATCAAAAATTGAAATTTTTGATTTTTTTTCTCTTTTTTACTGTGACTGATCTTTCAGTTCGGTAACAACAAAACGTACCCACGAATATTTTGTGAAAATCAAAAAATTGAAATTCTTGATTTTTTTTTCTTTTTTCTCTTTTACTATGACAGATCTTTCAGTTCAGTAACAACAAACGAACCTACGAGCACTTTGTGAAAATCAAAAAATGAAATTTTTGGAATTTCTTCTTTTTTCTATTTTACTATGACAGATCTCGCATTTCGGCACTTTGTGAAAATCAAAAATTGAAATTTTTGAATTTTTTTTTCTCTTTTTTACTGTGACTGATTTTTCAGTTCGGTAACAACAAAACGTACCCACGAACATTTTGTGAAAATCAAAAAATTGAAATTTTTGAAATTTTTTTCTTTTTTCTCTTTTACTATGACAGATCTTTCAGTTCAGTAACAACAAACGAACCTACGAGCACTTTGTGAAAATCAAAAAATGAAATTTTTGGAATTTCTTATTTTTTCTCTTTTACTATGACAGATCTCGCATTTCGGCACTTTGTGAAAATCAAAAGTTGAATTTTTTGAATTTTTTTTTCTCGTTTTTACTGTGACTGATTTTTCAGTTCGGTAACAACAAAACGTACCCACGAACATTTTGTGAAAATCAAAAAATTGAAATTTTTGAAATTTTTTTCTTTTTTCTCTTTTACTATGACAGATCTTTCAGTTCAGTAACAACAAACGAACCTACGAGCACTTTGTGAAAATCAAAAAATGAAATTTTTGGAATTTCTTATTTTTTCTCTTTTACTATGACAGATCTCGCATTTCGGCACTTTGTGAAAATCAAAAGTTGAATTTTTTGAATTTTTTTTTCTCTTTTTTACTGTGACTGATTTTTCAGTTCGGTAACAACAAAACGTACCCACGAACATTTTGTGAAAATCAAAAAATTGAAATTTTTGAAATTTTTTTCTTTTTTCTCTTTTACTATGACAGATCTTTCAGTTCAGTAACAACAAACGAACCTACGAGCACTTTGTGAAAATCAAAAAATGAAATTTTTGGAATTTCTTATTTTTTCTCTTTTACTATGACAGATCTCGCATTTCGGCACTTTGTGAAAATCAAAAGTTGAATTTTTTGAATTTTTTTTCTCTTTTTTACTGTGACTGATTTTTCAGTTCGGTAACAACAAAACGTACCCACGAACATTTTGTGAAAATCAAAAAATTGAAATTTTTGAAATTTTTTTCTTTTTTCTCTTTTACTATGACAGATCTTTCAGTTCAGTAACAACAAACGAACCTACGAGCACTTTGTGAAAATCAAAAAATGAAATGTTTGGAATTTCTTCTTTTTTCTATTTTACTATGACAGATCTCGCATTTCGGCACTTTGTGAAAATCAAAAATTGAAATTTTTGATTTTTTTTTCTCTTTTTTACTGTGACTGATCTTTCAGTTCGGTAACAACAAAACGTACCCACGAATATTTTGTGAAAATCAAAAAATTGAAATTTTTGAATTTTTTTCTTTTTTCTCTTTTACTATGACAGATCTTTCAGTTCAGTAACAACAAACGAACCTACAAGCACTTTGTGAAAATCAAAAAATGAAATTTTTATAATTTCTTCTTTTTTCTATTTTACTATGACAGATTTCGCATTTCGGCACTTTGTGAAAATCAAAAATTGAAATTTTTGATTTTTTTTTTCTCTTTTTTACTGTGACTGATCTTTCAGTTCTGTAACAACAAAACGTACCCACGAACATTTTGTGAAAATCAAAAAATTGAATTTTTTTTCTTTTTTCTCTTTTACTATGACAGATCTTTCAGTTCAGTAACAACAAACGAACCTACGAGCACTTTGTGAAAATCGAAAAATGAAATTTTTGGAATTTCTTATTTTTTCTCTTTTACTATGACAGATCTCGCATTTCGGCACTTTGTGAAAATCAAAAATTGAAATTTTTGAATTTTTTTTCTCTTTTTTACTGTGACTGATCTTTCAGTTCGGTAACAACAAAATTTACCCACGAACATTTTGTGAAAATCAAAAAATTTAAATTTTTGAATTTTTTTTCTTTTTTCTCTTTTACTATGACAGATCTTTCAGTTCAGTAACAACAAACGAACCTACGAGCAGTTTGTGAAAATCAAAAAATGAAATTTTTAGAATTTCTTCTTTTTTCTATTTTACTATGACAGATCTCGCATTTCGGCACTTTGTGAAAATCAAAAATGGAAATTTTTGAATTTTTTTCTCTTTTTTACGGTGACTGATCTTTCAGTTCGGTAACAACAAAACGTACCCACGAACATTTTGTGAAAATCAAAAAATTGAAATTTTTGAATTTTTTTTCATTTTTCTCTTTTACTATGACAGATCTTTCAGTTCAGTAACAACAAACGAACCTACGAGCACTTTGTGAAAATTAAAAAATGAAATTTTTATAATTTCTTCTTTTTTCTATTTTACTATGACAGATCTCGCATTTCGGCACTTTGTGAAAATCAAAAATTGAAGTTTTTGAATTTTTTTTCTCTTTTTTACTGTGACTGATCTTTCAGTTCGGTAACAACAAAACGTACCCACGAATATTTTGTGAAAATCAAAAAATTGAAATTTTTGAAATTTTTTTCTTTTTTCTCTTTTACTATGACAGCTCTCTCAGTTCAGTAACAACAAACGAACCTACGAGCACTTTGTGAAAATTAAAAAATAAAATTTTTATCATTTCTTCTTTTTTCTATTTTACTATGACAGATCTCGCATTTCGGCACTTTGTGAAAATCAAAAATTGAAATTTTTGATTTTTTTTTCTCTTTTTTACTGTGACTGATCTTTCAGTTCGGTAACAACAAAACGTACCCACGAATATTTTGTGAAAATCAAAAAATTGAAATTCTTGATTTGTTTTTCTTTTTTCTCTTTTACTATGACAGATCTTTCAGTTCAGTAACAACAAACGAACCTACGAGCACTTTGTGAAAATCAAAAAATGAAATTTTTGGAATTTCTTCTTTTTTCTATTTTACTATGACAGATCTCGCATTTCGGCACTTTGTGAAAATCAAAAATTGAAATTTTTGATTTTTTTTTTCTCTTTTTTACTGTGACTGATCTTTCAGTTCGGTAACAACAAAACGTACCCACGAATATTTTGTGAAAATCAAAAAATTGAAATTTTTGAATTTTTTTCTTTTTTCTCTTTTACTATGACAGCTCTCTCAGTTCAGTAACAACAAACGAACCTACGAGCACTTTGTGAAAATTAAAAAATAAAATTTTCATCATTTCTTCTTTTTTCTATTTTACTATGACAGATCTCGCATTTCGGCACTTTGTGAAAATCAAAAATTGAAATTTTTGATTTTTTTTTCTCTTTTTTACTGTGACTGATCTTTCAGTTCGGTAACAACAAAACGTACCCACGAATATTTTGTGAAAATCAAAAAATTGAAATTCTTGATTTTTTTTTCTTTTTTCTCTTTTACTATGACAGATCTTTCAGTTCAGTAACAACAAACGAACCTACGAGCACTTTGTGAAAATCAAAAAATGAAATTTTTGGAATTTCTTCTTTTTTCTATTTTACTATGACAGATCTCGCATTTCGGCACTTTGTGAAAATCAAAAATTGAAATTTTTGAATTTTTTTTTCTCTTTTTTACTGTGACTGATTTTTCAGTTCGGTAACAACAAAACGTACCCACGAACATTTTGTGAAAATCAAAAAATTGAAATTTTTGAAATTTTTTTCTTTTTTCTCTTTTACTATGACAGATCTTTCAGTTCAGTAACAACAAACGAACCTACGAGCACTTTGTGAAAATCAAAAAATGAAATTTTTGGAATTTCTTATTTTTTCTCTTTTACTATGACAGATCTCGCATTTCGGCACTTTGTGAAAATCAAAAGTTGAATTTTTTGAATTTTTTTTTTCTCTTTTTTACTGTGACTGATTTTTCAGTTCGGTAACAACAAAACGTACCCACGAACATTTTGTGAAAATCAAAAAATTGAAATTTTTGAAATTTTTTTCTTTTTTCTCTTTTACTATGACAGATCTTTCAGTTCAGTAACAACAAACGAACCTACGAGCACTTTGTGAAAATCAAAAAATGAAATTTTTGGAATTTCTTATTTTTTCTCTTTTACTATGACAGATCTCGCATTTCGGCACTTTGTGAAAATCAAAAGTTGACATTTTTGAATTTTTTTTTCTCTTTTTTACTGTGACTGATTTTTCAGTTCGGTAACAACAAAACGTACCCACGAACATTTTGTGAAAATCAAAAAAATTGAAATTTTTGAAATTTTTTTCTTTTTTCTCTTTTACTATGACAGATCTTTCAGTTCAGTAACAACAAACGAACCTACGAGCACTTTGTGAAAATCAAAAATTGAAATTTTTGATTTTCACAAAGTGCCGAAATGCGAGATCTGTCACAGTAAAATAGAAAAAAGAAGAATTTCCAAACATTTCATTTTTTGATTTTCACAAAGTGCTCGTAGGTTCGTTTGTTGTTACTGAACTGAAAGATCTGTCATAGTAAAAGAGAAAAAAGAAAAAAATTTCAAAAATTTCAATTTTTTGATTTTCACAAAATGTTCGTGGGTACGTTTTGTTGTTACCGAACTGAAAAATCAGTCACAGTAAAAAAGAGAAAAAAAAATTCAAAAATGTCAACTTTTGATTTTCACAAAGTGCCGAAATGCGAGATCTGTCATAGTAAAAGAGAAAAAATAAGAAATTCCAAAAATTTCATTTTTTGATTTTCACAAAGTGCTCGTAGGTTCGTTTGTTGTTACTGAACTGAAAGATCTGTCATAGTAAAAGAGAAAAAAGAAAAAAATTTCAAAAATTTCAATTTTTTGATTTTCACAAAATGTTCGTGGGTACGTTTTGTTGTTACCGAACTGAAAAATCAGTCACAGTAAAAAAGAGAAAAAAAAATTCAAAAAATTCAACTTTTGATTTTCACAAAGTGCCGAAATGCGAGATCTGTCATAGTAAAAGAGAAAAAATAAGAAATTCCAAAAATTTCATTTTTTGATTTTCACAAAGTGCTCGTAGGTTCGTTTGTTGTTACTGAACTGAAAGATCTGTCATAGTAAAAGAGAAAAAAGAAAAAAATTTCAAAAATTTCAATTTTTTGATTTTCACAAAATGTTCGTGGGTACGTTTTGTTGTTACCGAACTGAAAAATCAGTCACAGTAAAAAAGAGAAAAAAAAATTCAAAAATTTCAATTTTTGATTTTCACAAAGTGCCGAAATGCGAGATCTGTCATAGTAAAATAGAAAAAAGAAGAAATTCCAAAAATTTCATTTTTTGATTTTCACAAAGTGCTCGTAGGTTCGTTTGTTGTTACTGAACTGAAAGATCTGTCATAGTAAAAGAGAAAAAAGAAAAAAAAATCAAGAATTTCAATTTTTTGATTTTCACAAAATATTCGTGGGTACGTTTTGTTGTTACCGAACTGAAAGATCAGTCACAGTAAAAAAGAGAAAAAAAAATCAAAAATTTCAATTTTTGATTTTCACAAAGTGCCGAAATGCGAGATCTGTCATAGTAAAATAGAAAAAAGAAGAAATGATAAATATTTTATTTTTTAATTTTCACAAAGTGCTCGTAGGTTCGTTTGTTGTTACTGAACTGAGAGAACTGTCATAGTAAAAGAGAAAAAAGAAAAAAATTTCAAAAATTTCAATTTTTTGATTTTCACAAAATATTCGTGGGTACGTTTTGTTGTTACCGAACTGAAAGATCAGTCACAGTAAAAAAGAGAAAAAAAATTCAAAAACTTCAATTTTTGATTTTCACAAAGTGCCGAAATGCGAGATCTGTCATAGTAAAATAGAAAAAAGAAGAAATTATAAAAATTTCATTTTTTAATTTTCACAAAGTGCTCGTAGGTTCGTTTGTTGTTACTGAACTGAAAGATCTGTCATAGTAAAAGAGAAAAATGAAAAAAAATTCAAAAATTTCAATTTTTTGATTTTCACAAAATGTTCGTGGGTACGTTTTGTTGTTACCGAACTGAAAGATCAGTCACAGTAAAAAAGAGAAAAAAATTCAAAAATTTCAATTTTTGATTTTCACAAAGTGCCGAAATGCGAGATCTGTCATAGTAAAATAGAAAAAAGAAGAAATTCTAAAAATTTCATTTTTTGATTTTCACAAAGTGCTCGTAGGTTCGTTTGTTGTTACTGAACTGAAAGATCTGTCATAGTAAAAGAGAAAAAAGAAAAAAAAATCAAAAATTTAAATTTTTTGATTTTCACAAAATGTTCGTGGGTAAATTTTGTTGTTACCGAACTGAAAGATCAGTCACAGTAAAAAAGAGAAAAAAAAATCAAAAATTTCAATTTTTGATTTTCACAAAGTGCCGAAATGCGAGATCTGTCATAGTAAAAGAGAAAAAATAAGAAATTCCAAAAATTTCATTTTTTGATTTTCACAAAGTGCTCGTAGGTTCGTTTGTTGTTACTGAACTGAAAGATCTGTCATAGTAAAAGAGAAAAAAGAAAAAAATTTCAATTTTTTGATTTTCACAAAATGTTCGTGGGTACGTTTTGTTGTTACAGAACTGAAAGATCAGTCACAGTAAAAAAGAGAAAAAAAAATCAAAAATTTCAATTTTTGATTTTCACAAAGTGCCGAAATGCGAAATCTGTCATAGTAAAATAGAAAAAAGAAGAAATTATAAAAATTTCATTTTTTGATTTTCACAAAGTGCTTGTAGGTTCGTTTGTTGTTACTGAACTGAAAGATCTGTCATAGTAAAAGAGAAAAAAGAAAAAAATTCAAAAATTTCAATTTTTTGATTTTCACAAAATATTCGTGGGTACGTTTTGTTGTTACCGAACTGAAAGATCAGTCACAGTAAAAAAGAGAAAAAAAAATCAAAAATTTCAATTTTTGATTTTCACAAAGTGCCGAAATGCGAGATCTGTCATAGTAAAATAGAAAAAAGAAGAAATTCCAAAAATTTCATTTTTTGATTTTCACAAAGTGCTCGTAGGTTCGTTTGTTGTTACTGAACTGAAAGATCTGTCATAGTAAAAGAGAAAAAAGAAAAAAAAATCAAGAATTTCAATTTTTTGATTTTCACAAAATATTCGTGGGTACGTTTTGTTGTTACCGAACTGAAAGATCAGTCACAGTAAAAAAGAGAAAAAAAAATCAAAAATTTCAATTTTTGATTTTCACAAAGTGCCGAAATGCGAGATCTGTCATAGTAAAGTAGAAAAAAGAAGAAATGATAAAAATTTTATTTTTTAATTTTCACAAAGTGCTCGTAGGTTCGTTTGTTGTTACTGAACTGAGAGAGCTGTCATAGTAAAAGAGAAAAAAGAAAAAAATTTCAAAAATTTCAATTTTTTGATTTTCACAAAATATTCGTGGGTACGTTTTGTTGTTACCGAACTGAAAGATCAGTCACAGTAAAAAAGAGAAAAAAAATTCAAAAACTTCAATTTTTGATTTTCACAAAGTGCCGAAATGCGAGATCTGTCATAGTAAAATAGAAAAAAGAAGAAATTATAAAAATTTCATTTTTTAATTTTCACAAAGTGCTCGTAGGTTCGTTTGTTGTTACTGAACTGAAAGATCTGTCATAGTAAAAGAGAAAAATGAAAAAAAATTCAAAAATTTCAATTTTTTGATTTTCACAAAATGTTCGTGGGTAAATTTTGTTGTTACCGAACTGAAAGATCAGTCACAGTAAAAAAGAGAAAAAAAATTCAAAAATTTCAATTTTTGATTTTCACAAAGCGCCGAAATGCGAGATCTGTCATAGTAAAAGAGAAAAAATAAGAAATTCCAAAAATTTCATTTTTTGATTTTCACAAAGTGCTCGTAGGTTCGTTTGTTGTTACTGAACTGAAAGATCTGTCATAGTAAAAGAGAAAAAAGAAAAAAATTTCAATTTTTTGATTTTCACAAAATGTTCGTGGGTACGTTTTGTTGTTACAGAACTGAAAGATCAGTCACAGTAAAAAAGAGAAGAAAAAATCAAAAATTTCAATTTTTGATTTTCACAAAGTGCCGAAATGCGAAATCTGTCATAGTAAAATAGAAAAAAGAAGAAATTATAAAAATTTCATTTTTTGATTTTCACAAAGTGCTTGTAGGTTCGTTTGTTGTTACTGAACTGAAAGATCTGTCATAGTAAAAGAGAAAAAAGAAAAAAATTCAAAAATTTCAATTTTTTGATTTTCACAAAATATTCGTGGGTACGTTTTGTTGTTACCGAACTGAAAGATCAGTCACAGTAAAAAAGAGAAAAAAAAATCAAAAATTTCAATTTTTGATTTTCACAAAGTGCCGAAATGCGAGATCTGTCATAGTAAAATAGAAAAAAGAAGAAATTCCAAACATTTCATTTTTTGATTTTCACAAAGTGCTCGTAGGTTCGTTTGTTGTTACTGAACTGAAAGATCTGTCATAGTAAAAGAGAAAAAAGAAAAAAATTTCAAAAATTTCAATTTTTTGATTTTCACAAAATGTTCGTGGGTACGTTTTGTTGTTACCGAACTGAAAAATCAGTCACAGTAAAAAAGAGAAAAAAAAATTCAAAAATTTCAACTTTTGATTTTCACAAAGTGCCGAAATGCGAGATCTGTCATAGTAAAAGAGAAAAAATAAGAAATTCCAAAAATTTCATTTTTTGATTTTCACAAAGTGCTCGTAGGTTCGTTTGTTGTTACTGAACTGAAAGATCTGTCATAGTAAAAGAGAAAAAAGAAAAAAATTTCAAAAATTTCAATTTTTTGATTTTCACAAAATGTTCGTGGGTACGTTTTGTTGTTACCGAACTGAAAAATCAGTCACAGTAAAAAAGAGAAAAAAAAATTAAAAAATTTCAATTTTTGATTTTCACAAAGTGCCGAAATGCGAGATCTGTCATAGTAAAATAGAAAAAAGAAGAAATTCCAAAAATTTCATTTTTTGATTTTCACAAAGTGCTCGTAGGTTCGTTTGTTGTTACTGAACTGAAAGATCTGTCATAGTAAAAGAGAAAAAAGAAAAAAGAATCAAGAATTTCAATTTTTTGATTTTCACAAAATATTCGTGGGTACGTTTTGTTGTTACCGAACTGAAAGATCAGTCACAGTAAAAAAGAGAAAAAAAATCAAAAATTTCAATTTTTGATTTTCACAAAGTGCCGAAATGCGAGATCTGTCATAGTAAAATAGAAAAAAGAAGAAATGATAAAAATTTTATTTTTTAATTTTCACAAAGTGCTCGTAGGTTCGTTTGTTGTTACTGAACTGAGAGAGCTGTCATAGTAAAAGAGAAAAAAGAAAAAAATTTCAAAAATTTCAATTTTTTGATTTTCACAAAATATTCGTGGGTACGTTTTGTTGTTACCGAACTGACAGATCTCGCATTTCGGCACTTTGTGAAAATCAAAAATTGAAATTTTTGAATTTTTGTTTCTCTTTTTTACTGTGACTGATTTTTCAGTTCGGTAACAACAAAACGTACCCACGAACATTTTGTGAAAATCAAAAAATTGAAATTTTTGAAATTTTTTTCTTTTTTCTCTTTTACTATGACAGATCTTTCAGTTCAGTAACAACAAACGAACCTACGAGCACTTTGTGAAAATCAAAAAATGAAATTTTTGGAATTTCTTATTTTTTCTCTTTTACTATGACAGATCTCGCATTTCGGCACTTTGTGAAAATCAAAAGTTGAATTTTTTGAATTTTTTTTTTCTCTTTTTTACTGTGACTGATTTTTCAGTTCGGTAACAACAAAACGTACCCACGAACATTTTGTGAAAATCAAAAAATTGAAATTTTTGAAATTTTTTTCTTTTTTCTCTTTTACTATGACAGATCTTTCAGTTCAGTAACAACAAACGAACCTACGAGCACTTTGTGAAAATCAAAAAATGAAATTTTTGGAATTTCTTATTTTTTCTCTTTTACTATGACAGATCTCGCATTTCGGCACTTTGTGAAAATCAAAAATTGAAATTTTTGAATTTTTTTTCTCTTTTTTACTGTGACTGATCTTTCAGTTCGGTAACAACAAAATTTACCCACGAACATTTTGTGAATATCAAAAAATTTAAATTTTTGATTTTTTTTTCTTTTTTCTCTTTTACTATGACAGATCTTTCAGTTCAGTAACAACAAACGAACCTACGAGCACTTTGTGAAAATCAAAAAATGAAATTTTTAGAATTTCTTCTTTTTTCTATTTTACTATGACAGATCTCGCATTTCGGCACTTTGTGAAAATCAAAAATTGAAATTTTTGAATTTTTTTCTCTTTTTTACTGTGACTGATCTTTCAGTTCGGTAACAACAAAACGTACCCACGAACATTTTGTGAAAATCAAAAAATTGAAATTTTTGAATTTTTTTTCATTTTTCTCTTTTACTATGACAGATCTTTCAGTTCAGTAACAACAAACGAACCTACGAGCACTTTGTGAAAATTAAAAAATGAAATTTTTATAATTTCTTCTTTTTTCTATTTTACTATGACAGATCTCGCATTTCGGCACTTTGTGAAAATCAAAAATTGAAGTTTTTGAATTTTTTTTCTCTTTTTTACTGTGACTGATCTTTCAGTTCGGTAACAACAAAACGTACCCACGAATATTTTGTGAAAATCAAAAAATTGAAATTTTTGAAATTTTTTTCTTTTTTCTCTTTTACTATGACAGCTCTCTCAGTTCAGTAACAACAAACGAACCTACGAGCACTTTGTGAAAATTAAAAAATAAAATTTTCATCATTTCTTCTTTTTTCTATTTTACTATGACAGATCTCGCATTTCGGCACTTTGTGAAAATCAAAAATTGAAATTTTTGATTTTTTTTTCTCTTTTTTACTGTGACTGATCTTTCAGTTCGGTAACAACAAAACGTACCCACGAATATTTTGTGAAAATCAAAAAATTGAAATTCTTGATTTTTTTTTTCTTTTTTCTCTTTTACTATGACAGATCTTTCAGTTCAGTAACAACAAACGAACCTACGAGCACTTTGTGAAAATCAAAAAATGAAATTTTTGGAATTTCTTCTTTTTTCTATTTTACTATGACAGATCTCGCATTTCGGCACTTTGTGAAAATCAAAAATTGAAATTTTTGAATTTTTTTTTCTCTTTTTTACTGTGACTGATTTTTCAGTTCGGTAACAACAAAACGTACCCACGAACATTTTGTGAAAATCAAAAAATTGAAATTTTTGAATTTTTTTTCTTTTTTCTCTTTTACTATGACAGATCTTTCAGTTCAGTAACAACAAACGAACCTACGAGCACTTTGTGAAAATCAAAAATTGAAATTTTTGATTTTCACAAAGTGCCGAAATGCGAGATCTGTCACAGTAAAATAGAAAAAAGAAGAAATTCCAAACATTTCATTTTTTGATTTTCACAAAGTGCTCGTAGGTTCGTTTGTTGTTACTGAACTGAAAGATCTGTCATAGTAAAAGAGAAAAAAGAAAAAAATTTCAAAAATTTCAATTTTTTGATTTTCACAAAATGTTCGTGGGTACGTTTTGTTGTTACCGAACTGAAAGATCAGTCACAGTAAAAAAGAGAAAAAAAAATTCAAAAATGTCAACTTTTGATTTTCACAAAGTGCCGAAATGCGAGATCTGTCATAGTAAAAGAGAAAAAATAAGAAATTCCAAAAATTTCATTTTTTGATTTTCACAAAGTGCTCGTAGGTTCGTTTGTTGTTACTGAACTGAAAGATCTGTCATAGTAAAAGAGAAAAAAGAAAAAAATTTCAAAAATTTCAATTTTTTGATTTTCACAAAATGTTCGTGGGTACGTTTTGTTGTTACCGAACTGAAAAATCAGTCACAGTAAAAAAGAGAAAAAAAATTTCAAAAAATTCAACTTTTGATTTTCACAAAGTGCCGAAATGCGAGATCTGTCATAGTAAAAGAGAAAAAATAAGAAATTCCAAAAATTTCATTTTTTGATTTTCACAAAGTGCTCGTAGGTTCGTTTGTTGTTACTGAACTGAAAGATCTGTCATAGTAAAAGAGAAAAAAGAAAAAAATTTCAAAAATTTCAATTTTTTGATTTTCACAAAATGTTCGTGGGTACGTTTTGTTGTTACCGAACTGAAAAATCAGTCACAGTAAAAAAGAGAAAAAAAAATTCAAAAATTTCAATTTTTGATTTTCACAAAGTGCCGAAATGCGAGATCTGTCATAGTAAAATAGAAAAAAGAAGAAATTCCAAAAATTTCATTTTTTGATTTTCACAAAGTGCTCGTAGGTTCGTTTGTTGTTACTGAACTGAAAGATCTGTCATAGTAAAAGAGAAAAAAGAAAAAAAAATTAAGAATTTCAATTTTTTGATTTTCACAAAATATTCGTGGGTACGTTTTGTTGTTACCGAACTGAAAGATCAGTCACAGTAAAAAAGAGAAAAAAAAATCAAAAATTTCAATTTTTGATTTTCACAAAGTGCCGAAATGCGAGATCTGTCATAGTAAAATAGAAAAAAGAAGAAATGATAAAAATTTTATTTTTTAATTTTCACAAAGTGCTCGTAGGTTCGTTTGTTGTTACTGAACTGAGAGAGCTGTCATAGTAAAAGAGAAAAAAGAAAAAAATTTCAAAAATTTCAATTTTTTGATTTTCACAAAATATTCGTGTGTACGTTTTGTTGTTACCGAACTGAAAGATCAGTCACAGTAAAAAAGAGAAAAAAAATTCAAAAACTTCAATTTTTGATTTTCACAAAGTGCCGAAATGCGAGATCTGTCATAGTAAAATAGAAAAAAGAAGAAATTATAAAAATTTCATTTTTTAATTTTCACAAAGTGCTCGTAGGTTCGTTTGTTGTTACTGAACTGAAAGATCTGTCATAGTAAAAGAGAAAAAAGAAAAAAATTTCAATTTTTTGATTTTCACAAAATGTTCGTGGGTACGTTTTGTTGTTACCGAACTGAAAGATCAGTCACAGTAAAAAAGAAAAAAAATTCAAAAACTTCAATTTTTGATTTTCACAAAGTGCCGAAATGCGAGATCTGTCATAGTAAAATAGAAAAAAGAAGAAATTATAAAAATTTCATTTTTTAATTTTCACAAAGTGCTCGTAGGTTCGTTTGTTGTTACTGAACTGAAAGATCTGTCATAGTAAAAGAGAAAAATGAAAAAAAATTCAAAAATTTCAATTTTTTGATTTTCACAAAATGTTCGTGGGTACGTTTTGTTGTTACCGAACTGAAAGATCAGTCACAGTAAAAAAGAGAAAAAAATTCAAAAATTTCCATTTTTGATTTTCACAAAGTGCCGAAATGCGAAATCTGTCATAGTAAAATAGAAAAAAGAAGAAATTCTAAAAATTTCATTTTTTGATTTTCACAAAGTGCTCGTAGGTTCGTTTGTTGTTACTGAACTGAAAGATCTGTCATAGTAAAAGAGAAAAAAGAAAAAAAATTCAAAAATTTAAATTTTTTGATTTTCACAAAATGTTCGTGGGTAAATTTTGTTGTTACCGAACAGAAAGATCAGTCACAGTAAAAAAGAGAAAAAAAATTCAAAAATTTCAATTTTTGATTTTCACAAAGTGCCGAAATGCGAGATCTGTCATAGTAAAAGAGAAAAAATAAGAAATTCCAAAAATTTCATTTTTTGATTTTCACAAAGTGCTCGTAGGTTCGTTTGTTGTTACTGAACTGAAAGATCTGTCATAGTAAAAGAGAAAAAAGAAAAAAATTTCAATTTTTTGATTTTCACAAAATGTTCGTGGGTACGTTTTGTTGTTACAGAACTGAAAGATCAGTCACAGTAAAAAAGAGAAGAAAAATCAAAAATTTCAATTTTTGATTTTCACAAAGTGCCGAAATGCGAAATCTGTCATAGTAAAATAGAAAAAAGAAGAAATTATAAAAATTTCATTTTTTGATTTTCACAAAGTGCTTGTAGGTTCGTTTGTTGTTACTGAACTGAAAGATCTGTCATAGTAAAAGAGAAAAAAGAAAAAAATTCAAAAATTTCAATTTTTTGATTTTCACAAAATATTCGTGGGTACGTTTTGTTGTTACCGAACTGAAAGATCAGTCACAGTAAAAAAGAGAAAAAAAATCAAAAATTTCAATTTTTGATTTTCACAAAGTGCCGAAATGCGAGATCTGTCATAGTAAAATAGAAAAAAGAAGAAATTCCAAACATTTCATTTTTTGATTTTCACAAAGTGCTCGTAGGTTCGTTTGTTGTTACTGAACTGAAAGATCTGTCATAGTAAAAGAGAAAAAGAAAAAAATTTCAAAAATTTCAATTTTTTGATTTTCACAAAATGTTCGTGGGTACGTTTTGTTGTTACCGAACTGAAAAATCAGTCACAGTAAAAAAGAGAAAAAAAAATTCAAAAATTTCAACTTTTGATTTTCACAAAGTGCCGAAATGCGAGATCTGTCATAGTAAAAGAGAAAAAATAAGAAATTCCAAAAATTTCATTTTTTGATTTTCACAAAGTGCTCGTAGGTTCGTTTGTTGTTACTGAACTGAAAGATCTGCCATAGTAAAAGAGAAAAAAGAAAAAAATTTCAAAAATTTCAATTTTTTGATTTTCACAAAATGTTCGTGGGTACGTTTTGTTGTTACCGAACTGAAAAATCAGTCACAGTAAAAAAGAGAAAAAAAAATTAAAAAATTTCAATTTTTGATTTTCACAAAGTGCCGAAATGCGAGATCTGTCATAGTAAAATAGAAAAAAGAAGAAATTCCAAAAATTTCATTTTTTGATTTTCACAAAGTGCTCGTAGGTTCGTTTGTTGTTACTGAACTGAAAGATCTGTCATAGTAAAAGAGAAAAAAGAAAAAAAAATCAAGAATTTCAATTTTTTGATTTTCACAAAATATTCGTGGGTACGTTTTGTTGTTACCGAACTGAAAGATCAGTCACAGTAAAAAAGAGAAAAAAAAATCAAAAATTTCAATTTTTGATTTTCACAAAGTGCCGAAATGCGAGATCTGTCATAGTAAAATAGAAAAAAGAAGAAATGATAAAAATTTTATTTTTTAATTTTCACAAAGTGCTCGTAGGTTCGTTTGTTGTTACTGAACTGAGAGAGCTGTCATAGTAAAAGAGAAAAAAGAAAAAAATTTCAAAAATTTCAATTTTTTGATTTTCACAAAATATTCGTGGGTACGATTTGTTGTTACCGAACTGAAAGATCAGTCACAGTAAAAAAGAGAAAAAAAATTCAAAAACTTCAATTTTTGATTTTCACAAAGTGCCGAAATGCGAGATCTGTCATAGTAAAATAGAAAAAAGAAGAAATTATAAAAATTTCATTTTTTAATTTTCACAAAGTGCTCGTAGGTTCGTTTGTTGTTACTGAACTGAAAGATCTGTCATAGTAAAAGAGAAAAATGAAAAAAAATTCAAAAATTTCAATTTTTTGATTTTCACAAAATGTTCGTGGGTACGTTTTGTTGTTACCGAACTGAAAGATCAGTCACAGTAAAAAAGAGAAAAAAATTCAAAAATTTCCATTTTTGATTTTCACAAAGTGCCGAAATGCGAAATCTGTCATAGTAAAATAGAAAAAAGAAGAAATTCTAAAAATTTCATTTTTTGATTTTCACAAAGTGCTCGTAGGTTCGTTTGTTGTTACTGAACTGAAAGATCTGTCATAGTAAAAGAGAAAAAAGAAAAAAAATTCAAAAATTTAAATTTTTTGATTTTCACAAAATGTTCGTGGGTAAATTTTGTTGTTACCGAACTGAAAGATCAGTCACAGTAAAAAAGAGAAAAAAAATTCAAAAATTTCAATTTTTGATTTTCACAAAGTGCCGAAATGCGAGATCTGTCATAGTAAAAGAGAAAAAATAAGAAATTCCAAAAATTTCATTTTTTGATTTTCACAAAGTGCTCGTAGGTTCGTTTGTTGTTACTGAACTGAAAGATCTGTCATAGTAAAAGAGAAAAAAGAAAAAAATTTCAATTTTTTGATTTTCACAAAATGTTCGTGGGTACGTTTTGTTGTTACAGAACTGAAAGATCAGTCACAGTAAAAAAGAGAAGAAAAATCAAAAATTTCAATTTTTGATTTTCACAAAGTGCCGAAATGCGAAATCTGTCATAGTAAAATAGAAAAAAGAAGAAATTATAAAAATTTCATTTTTTGATTTTCACAAAGTGCTTGTAGGTTCGTTTGTTGTTACTGAACTGAAAGATCTGTCATAGTAAAAGAGAAAAAAGAAAAAAATTCAAAAATTTCAATTTTTTGATTTTCACAAAATATTCGTGGGTACGTTTTGTTGTTACCGAACTGAAAGATCAGTCACAGTAAAAAAGAGAAAAAAAATCAAAAATTTCAATTTTTGATTTTCACAAAGTGCCGAAATGCGAGATCTGTCATAGTAAAATAGAAAAAAGAAGAAATTCCAAACATTTCATTTTTTGATTTTCACAAAGTGCTCGTAGGTTCGTTTGTTGTTACTGAACTGAAAGATCTGTCATAGTAAAAGAGAAAAAAGAAAAAAATTTCAAAAATTTCAATTTTTTGATTTTCACAAAATGTTCGTGGGTACGTTTTGTTGTTACCGAACTGAAAAATCAGTACACAGTAAAAAAGAGAAAAAAAAATTCAAAAATTTCAACTTTTGATTTTCACAAAGTGCCGAAATGCGAGATCTGTCATAGTAAAAGAGAAAAAATAAGAAATTCCAAAAATTTCATTTTTTGATTTTCACAAAGTGCTCGTAGGTTCGTTTGTTGTTACTGAACTGAAAGATCTGCCATAGTAAAAGAGAAAAAAGAAAAAAATTTCAAAAATTTCAATTTTTTGATTTTCACAAAATGTTCGTGGGTACGTTTTGTTGTTACCGAACTGAAAAATCAGTCACAGTAAAAAAGAGAAAAAAAAATTAAAAAATTTCAATTTTTGATTTTCACAAAGTGCCGAAATGCGAGATCTGTCATAGTAAAATAGAAAAAAGAAGAAATTCCAAAAATTTCATTTTTTGATTTTCACAAAGTGCTCGTAGGTTCGTTTGTTGTTACTGAACTGAAAGATCTGTCATAGTAAAAGAGAAAAAAGAAAAAAAAATCAAGAATTTCAATTTTTTGATTTTCACAAAATATTCGTGGGTACGTTTTGTTGTTACCGAACTGAAAGATCAGTCACAGTAAAAAAGAGAAAAAAAAATCAAAAATTTCAATTTTTGATTTTCACAAAGTGCCGAAATGCGAGATCTGTCATAGTAAAATAGAAAAAAGAAGAAATGATAAAAATTTTATTTTTTAATTTTCACAAAGTGCTCGTAGGTTCGTTTGTTGTTACTGAACTGAGAGAGCTGTCATAGTAAAAGAGAAAAAAGAAAAAAATTTCAAAAATTTCAATTGTTTGATTTTCACAAAATATTCGTGGGTACGTTTTGTTGTTACCGAACTGACAGATCTCGCATTTCGGCACTTTGTGAAAATCAAAAATTGAAATTTTTGAATTTTTTTTTCTCTTTTTTACTGTGACTGATCTTTCAGTTCGGTAACAACAAAACGTACCCACGAACATTTTGTGAAAATCAAAAAATTGAAATTTTTGAATTTTTTTTCTTTTTTCTCTTTTACTATGACAGATCTTTCAGTTCAGTAACAACAAACGAACCTACGAGCACTTTGTGAAAATTAAAAAATGAAATTTCTATAATTTCTTCTTTTTTCTACTTTACTATGACAGATCTCGCATTTCGGCACTTTGTGAAAATCAAAAATTGAAATTTTTTAATTTTTTTTCTCTTTTTTACTGTGACTGATCTTTCAGTTCGGTAATAACAAAACGTACCCACGAACATTTTGTGAAAATCAAAAAATTGAATTTTTTGAAATTTTTTTCTTTTTTCTCTTTTACTATGACAGATCTTTGAGTTCAGTAACAACAAACGAACCTACGAGCACTTTGTGAAAATCAAAAAATGAAATTTTTGGAATTTCTTCTTTTTTCTATTTTACTATGACAGATCTCGCATTTCGGCACTTTTTGAAAATCAAAAATTGAAATTTTTGATTTTTTTGTCTCTTTTTTACTGTGACTGATCTTTCAGTTCGGTAACAACAAAACGTACCCACGAACATTTTGTGAAAATCAAAAAATTGAAATTTTTGAATTCTTTTTCTTTTTTCTCTTTTACTATGACAGATCTTTCAGTTCAGTAACAACAAGCGAACCTACGAGCACTTTGTGAAAATCAAAAAATGAAATTTTTAGAATTTCTTCTTTTTTCTATTTTACTATGACAGATCTCGCATTTCGGCACTTTGTGAAAATCAAAAATTGAAATTTTTGATTTTTTTTTCTCTTTTTTACTGTGACTGATCTTTCAGTTCGGTAACAACAAAACGTACCCACGAATATTTTGTGAAAATCAAAAAATTGAAATTTTTGAATTTTTTTCTTTTTTCTCTTTTACTATGACAGATCTTTCAGTTCAGTAACAACAAACGAACCTACGAGCACTTTGTGAAAATCAAAAAATGAAATTTTTTGAATTTCTTATTTTTTCTCTTTTACTATGACAGATCTCGCATTTCGGCACTTTGTGAAAATCAAAAATTGAAATTTTTGAATTTTTTTTCTCTTTTTTACTGTGACTGATCTTTCAGTTCGGTAACAACAAAATTTACCCACGAACATTTTGTGAAAATCAAAAAATTTAAATTTTTGAATTTTTTTTCTTTTTTCTCTTTTACTATGACAGATCTTTCAGTTCAGTAACAACAAACGAACCTACGAGCACTTTGTGAAAATCAAAAAATGAAATTTTTAGAATTTCTTCTTTTTTCTATTTTACTATGACAGATCTCGCATTTCGGCACTTTGTGAAAATCAAAAATTGAAATTTTTGAATTTTTTTCTCTTTTTTACTGTGACTGATCTTTCAGTTCGGTAACAACAAAACGTACCTACGAACATTTTGTGAAAATCAAAAAATTGAAATTTTTGAATTTTTTTTCATTTTTCTCTTTTACTATGACAGATCTTTCAGTTCAGTAACAACAAACGAACCTACGAGCACTTTGTGAAAATTAAAAAATTAAATTTTTATAATTTCTTCTTTTTTCTATTTTACTATGACAGATCTCGCATTTCGGCACTTTGTGAAAATCAAAAATTGAAGTTTTTGAATTTTTTTTCTCTTTTTTACTGTGACTGATCTTTCAGTTCGGTAACAACAAAACGTACCCACGAATATTTTGTGAAAATCAAAAAATTGAAATTTTTGAAATTTTTTTCTTTTTTCTCTTTTACTATGACAGCTCTCTCAGTTCAGTAACAACAAACGAACCTACGAGCACTTTGTGAAAATTAAAAAATAAAATTTTTATCATTTCTTCTTTTTTCTATTTTACTATGACAGATCTCGCATTTCGGCACTTTGTGAAAATCAAAAATTGAAATTTTTGATTTTTTTTTCTCTTTTTTACTGTGACTGATCTTTCAGTTCGGTAACAACAAAACGTACCCACGAATATTTTGTGAAAATCAAAAAATTGAAATTCTTGATTTTTTTTTCTTTTTTCTCTTTTACTATGACAGATCTTTCAGTTCAGTAACAACAAACGAACCTACGAGCACTTTGTGAAAATCAAAAAATGAAATTTTTGGAATTTCTTCTTTTTTCTATTTTACTATGACAGATCTCGCATTTCGGCACTTTGTGAAAATCAAAAATTGAAATTTTTGAATTTTTTTTTCTCTTTTTTACTGTGACTGATTTTTCAGTTCGGTAACAACAAAACGTACCCACGAACATTTTGTGAAAATCAAAAAATTGAAATTTTTGAATTTTTTTTCTTTTTTCTCTTTTACTATGACAGATCTTTCAGTTCAGTAACAACAAACGAACCTACGAGCACTTTGTGAAATTCAAAAAATGAAATTTTTGGAATTTCTTATTTTTTCTCTTTTACTATGACAGATCTCGCATTTCGGCACTTTGTGAAAATCAAAAGTTGAAATTTTTGAATTTTTTTTTCTCTTTTTTACTGTGACTGATTTTTCAGTTCGGTAACAACAAAACGTACCCACGAACATTTTGTTAAAATCAAAAAATTGAAAATTTGACATTTTTTTCTTTTTTCTCTTTTACTATGACAGATCTTTCAGTTCAGTAACAACAAACGAACCTACGAGCACTTTGTGAAAATCAAAAAATGAAATGTTTGGAATTTCTTCTTTTTTCTATTTTATTATGACAGATCTCGCATTTCGGCACTTTGTGAAAATCAAAAATTGAAATTTTTGATTTTTTTTTCTCTTTTTTACTGTGACTGATCTTTCAGTTCGGTAACAACAAAACGTACCGACGAATATTTTGTGAAAATCAAAAAATTGAAATTTTTGAATTTTTTTCTTTTTTCTCTTTTACTATGACAGATCTTTCAGTTCAGTAACAACAAACGAACCTACAAGCACTTTGTGAAAATCAAAAAATGAAATTTTTATAATTTCTTCTTTTTTCTATTTTACTATGACAGATTTCGCATTTCGGCACTTTGTGAAAATCAAAAGTTGAAATTTTTGATTTTTTTTTTCTCTTTTTTACTGTGACTGATCTTTCAGTTCTGTAACAACAAAACGTACCCACGAACATTTTGTGAAAATCAAAAAATTGAAATTTTTTTCTTTTTTCTCTTTTACTATGACAGATCTTTCAGTTCAGTAACAACAAACGAACCTACGAGCACTTTGTGAAAATTAAAAAATGAAATTTTTATAATTTCTTCTTTTTTCTATTTTACTATGACAGATTTCGCATTTCGGCACTTTGTGAAAATCAAAAATTGAAATTTTTGATTTTTTTTTCTCTTTTTTACTGTGACTGATCTTTCAGTTCTGTAACAACAAAACGTACCCACGAACATTTTGTGAAAATCAAAAAATTGAAATTTTTTTCTTTTTTCTCTTTTACTATGACAGATCTTTCAGTTCAGTAACAACAAACGAACCTACGAGCACTTTGTGAAAATCAAAAAATGAAATTTTTGGAATTTCTTATTTTTTCTCTTTTACTATGACAGATCTCGCATTTCGGCACTTTGTGAAAATCAAAAATTGAAATTTTTGATTTTTTTTTCTCTTTTTTACTGTGACTGATCTTTCAGTTCGGTAACAACAAAGTTTACCCACGAACATTTTGTGAAAATCAAAAAATTTAAATTTTTGAATTTTTTTTCTTTTTTCTCTTTTACTATGACAGATCTTTCAGTTCAGTAACAACAAACGAACCTACGAGCACTTTGTGAAAATCAAAAAATGAAATTTTTAGAATTTCTTCTTTTTTCTATTTTACTATGACAGATCTCGCATTTCGGCACTTTGTGAAAATCAAAAATTGAAATTTTTGAATTTTTTTCTCTTTTTTACTGTGACTGATCTTTCAGTTCGGTAACAACAAAACGTACCCACGAACATTTTGTGAAAATCAAAAAATTGAAATTTTTGAATTTTTTTTCATTTTTCTCTTTTACTATGACAGATCTTTCAGTTCAGTAACAACAAACGAACCTACGAGCACTTTGTGAAAATTAAAAAATGAAATTTTTATAATTTCTTCTTTTTTCTATTTTACTATGACAGATCTCGCATTTCGGCACTTTGTGAAAATCAAAAATTGAAATTTTTGATTTTTTTTCTCTTTTTTACTGTGACTGATCTTTCAGTTCGGTAACAACAAAACGTACCCACGAATATTTTGTGAAAATCAAAAAATTGAAATTCTTGATTTTTTTTTCTTTTTTCTCTTTTACTATGACAGATCTTTCAGTTCAGTAACAACAAACGAACCTACGAGCACTTTGTGAAAATGAAAAAATGAAATTTTTGGAATTTCTTCTTTTTTCTATTTTACTATGACAGATCTCGCATTTCGGCACTTTGTGAAAATAAAAAATTGAAATTTTTGAATTTTTTTTCTCTTTTTTACTGTGACTGATTTTTCAGTTCGGTAACAACAAAACGTACCCACGAACATTTTGTGAAAATCAAAAAATTGAAATTTTTGAAATTTTTTTCTTTTTTCTCTTTTACTATGACAGATCTTTCAGTTCAGTAACAACAAACGAACCTACGAGCACTTTGTGAAAATCAAAAAATGAAATTTTTGGAATTTCTTATTTTTTCTCTTTTACTATGACAGATCTCGCATTTCGGCACTTTGTGAAAATCAAAAGTTGAAATTTTTGAATTTTTTTTTCTCTTTTTTACTGTGACTGATTTTTCAGTTCGGTAACAACAAAACGTACCCACGAACATTTTGTGAAAATCAAAAAATTGAAATTTTTGAAATTTTTTTCTTTTTTCTCTTTTACTATGACAGATCTTTCAGTTCAGTAACATCAAACGAACCTACGAGCACTTTGTGAAAATCAAAAAATGAAATTTTTGGAATTTCTTATTTTTTCTCTTTTACTATGACAGATCTCGCATTTCGGCACTTTGTGAAAATCAAAAGTTGAAATTTTTGAATTTTTTTTTCTCTTTTTTACTGTGACTGATTTTTCAGTTCGGTAACAACAAAACGTACCCACGAACATTTTGTGAAAATCAAAAAATTGAAATTTTTGAAATTTTTTTCTTTTTTCTCTTTTACTATGACAGATCTTTCAGTTCAGTAACAACAAACGAACCTACGAGCACTTTGTGAAAATCAAAAAATGAAATTTTTGGAATTTCTTATTTTTTCTCTTTTACTATGACAGATCTCGCATTTCGGCACTTTGTGAAAATCAAAAGTTGAAATTTTTGAATTTTTTTTTCTCTTTTTTAATGTGACTGATTTTTCAGTTCGGTAACAACAAAACGTACCCACGAACATTTTGTGAAAATCAAAAAATTTAAATTTTTGAATTTTTTTTCTTTTTTCTCTTTTACTATGACAGATCTTTCAGTTCAGTAACAACAAACGAACCTACGAGCACTTTGTGAAAATCAAAAAATTAAATTTTTAGAATTTCTTCTTTTTTCTATTTTACTATGACAGATCTCGCATTTCGGCACTTTGTGAAAATCAAAAATTGAAATTTTTGAATTTTTTTCTCTTTTTTACTGTGACTGATCTTTCAGTTCGGTAACAACAAAACGTACCCACGAACATTTTGTGAAAATCAAAAAATTGAAATTTTTGAATTTTTTTTCATTTTTCTCTTTTACTATGACAGATCTTTCAGTTCAGTAACAACAAACGAACCTACGAGCAGTTTGTGAAAATTAAAAAATGAAATTTTTATAATTTCTTCTTTTTTCTATTTTACTATGACAGATCTCGCATATCGGCACTTTGTGAAAATCAAAAATTGAAGTTTTTGAATTTTTTTTCTCTTTTTTACTGTGACTGATCTTTCAGTTCGGTAACAACAAAACGTACCCACGAATATTTTGTGAAAATCAAAAAATTGAAATTTTTGAAATTTTTTTTTTTTTTCTCTTTTACTATGACAGCTCTCTCAGTTCAGTAACAACAAACGAACCTACGAGCACTTTGTGAAAATTAAAAAATAAAATTTTTATCATTTCTTCTTTTTTCTATTTTACTATGACAGATCTCGCATTTCGGCACTTTGTGAAAATCAAAAATTGAAATTTTTGATTTTTTTTTCTCTTTTTTACTGTGACTGATCTTTCAGTTCGGTAACAACAAAACGTACACACGAATATTTTGTGAAAATCAAAAAATTGAAATTCTTGATTTTTTTTTCTTTTTTCTTTTTTACTATGACAGATCTTTCAGTTCAGTAACAACAAACGAACCTACGAGCACTTTGTGAAAATCAAAAAATGAAATTTTTGGAATTTCTTCTTTTTTCTATTTTACTATGACAGATCTCGCATTTCGGCACTTTGTGAAAATCAAAAATTGAAATTTTTTAATTTTTTTTCTCTTTTTTACTGTGACTGATTTTTCAGTTCGGTAACAACAAAACGTACCCACGAACATTTTGTGAAAATCAAAAAATTGAAATTTTTGACATTTTTTTCTTTTTTCTCTTTTACTATGACAGATCTTTCAGTTCAGTAACAACAAACGAACCTACGAGCACTTTGTGAAAATCAAAAAATGAAATGTTTGGAATTTCTTCTTTTTTCTATTTTACTATGACAGATCTCGCATTTCGGCACTTTGTGAAAATCAAAAATTGAAATTTTTGATTTTTTTTTCTCTTTTTTACTGTGACTGATCTTTCAGTTCGGTAACAACAAAACGTACCCACGAACATTTTGTGAAAATCAAAAAATTGAAATTTTTGAAATTTTTTTCTTTTTTCTCTTTTACTATGACAGATCTTTCAGTTCAGTAACAACAAACGAACCTACGAGCACTTTGTGAAAATCAAAAAATGAAATTTTTGGAATTTCTTATTTTTTCTCTTTTACTATGACAGATCTCGCATTTCGGCACTTTGTGAAAATCAAAAGTTGAAATTTTTGAATTTTTTTTTCTCTTTTTTAATGTGACTGATTTTTCAGTTCGGTAACAACAAAACGTACCCACGAACATTTTGTGAAAATCAAAAAATTTAAATTTTTGAATTTTTTTTCTTTTTTCTCTTTTACTATGACAGATCTTTCAGTTCAGTAACAACAAACGAACCTACGAGCACTTTGTGAAAATCAAAAAATGAAATTTTTAGAATTTCTTCTTTTTTCTATTTTACTATGACAGATCTCGCATTTCGGCACTTTGTGAAAATCAAAAATTGAAATTTTTGAATTTTTTTCTCTTTTTTACTGTGACTGATCTTTCAGTTCGGTAACAACAAAACGTACCCACGAACATTTTGTGAAAATCAAAAAATTGAAATTTTTGAATTTTTTTTCATTTTTCTCTTTTACTATGACAGATCTTTCAGTTCAGTAACAACAAACGAACCTACGAGCAGTTTGTGAAAATTAAAAAATGAAATTTTTATAATTTCTTCTTTTTTCTATTTTACTATGACAGATCTCGCATATCGGCACTTTGTGAAAATCAAAAATTGAAGTTTTTGAATTTTTTTTCTCTTTTTTACTGTGACTGATCTTTCAGTTCGGTAACAACAAAACGTACCCACGAATATTTTGTGAAAATCAAAAAATTGAAATTTTTGAAATTTTTTTCTTTTTTCTCTTTTACTATGACAGCTCTCTCAGTTCAGTAACAACAAACGAACCTACGAGCACTTTGTGAAAATTAAAAAATAAAATTTTTATCATTTCTTCTTTTTTCTATTTTACTATGACAGATCTCGCATTTCGGCACTTTGTGAAAATCAAAAATTGAAATTTTTGATTTTTTTTTCTTTTTTTTACTGTGACTGATCTTTCAGTTCGGTAACAACAAAACGTACACACGAATATTTTGTGAAAATCAAAAAATTGAAATTCTTGATTTTTTTTTCATTTTTCTTTTTTACTATGACAGATCTTTCAGTTCAGTAACAACAAACGAACCTACGAGCACTTTGTGAAAATCAAAAAATGAAATTTTTGGAATTTCTTCTTTTTTCTATTTTACTATGACAGATCTCGCATTTCGGCACTTTGTGAAAATCAAAAATTGAAATTTTTTAATTTTTTTTCTCTTTTTTACTGTGACTGATTTTTCAGTTCGGTAACAACAAAACGTACCCACGAACATTTTGTGAAAATCAAAAAATTGAAATTTTTGACATTTTTTTCTTTTTTCTCTTTTACTATGACAGATCTTTCAGTTCAGTAACAACAAACGAACCTACGAGCACTTTGTGAAAATCAAAAAATGAAATGTTTGGAATTTCTTCTTTTTTCTATTTTACTATGACAGATCTCGCATTTCGGCACTTTGTGAAAATCAAAAATTGAAATTTTTGATTTTTTTTTCTCTTTTTTACTGTGACTGATCTTTCAGTTCGGTAACAACAAAACGTACCGACGAATATTTTGTGAAAATCAAAAAATTGAAATTTTTGAATTTTTTTCTTTTTTCTCTTTTACTATGACAGATCTTTCAGTTCAGTAACAACAAACGAACCTACAAGCACTTTGTGAAAATCAAAAAATGAAATTTTTATAATTTCTTCTTTTTTCTATTTTACTATGACAGATTTCGCATTTCGGCACTTTGTGAAAATCAAAAGTTGAAATTTTTGATTTTTTTTTTCTCTTTTTTACTGTGACTGATCTTTCAGTTCTGTAACAACAAAACGTACCCACGAACATTTTGTGAAAATCAAAAAATTGAAATTTTTTTCTTTTTTCTCTTTTACTATGACAGATCTTTCAGTTCAGTAACAACAAACGAACCTACGAGCACTTTGTGAAAATTAAAAAATGAAATTTTTATAATTTCTTCTTTTTTCTATTTTACTATGACAGATTTCGCATTTCGGCACTTTGTGAAAATCAAAAATTGAAATTTTTGATTTTTTTTTCTCTTTTTTACTGTGACTGATCTTTCAGTTCTGTAACAGCAAAACGTACCCACGAACATTTTGTGAAAATCAAAAAATTGAAATTTTTTTCTTTTTTCTCTTTTACTATGACAGATCTTTCAGTTCAGTAACAACAAACGAACCTACGAGCACTTTGTGAAAATCAAAAAATGAAATTTTTGGAATTTCTTATTTTTTCTCTTTTACTATGACAGATCTCGCATTTCGGCACTTTGTGAAAATCAAAAATTGAAATTTTTGATTTTTTTTTCTCTTTTTTACTGTGACTGATCTTTCAGTTCGGTAACAACAAAGTTTACCCACGAACATTTTGTGAAAATCAAAAAATTTAAATTTTTGAATTTTTTTTCTTTTTTCTCTTTTACTATGACAGATCTTTCAGTTCAGTAACAACAAACGAACCTACGAGCACTTTGTGAAAATCAAAAAATGAAATTTTTAGAATTTCTTCTTTTTTCTATTTTACTATGACAGATCTCGCATTTCGGCACTTTGTGAAAATCAAAAATTGAAATTTTTGAATTTTTTTCTCTTTTTTACTGTGACTGATCTTTCAGTTCGGTAACAACAAAACGTACCCACGAACATTTTGTGAAAATCAAAAAATTGAAATTTTTGAATTTTTTTTCATTTTTCTCTTTTACTATGACAGATCTTTCAGTTCAGTAACAACAAACGAACCTACGAGCACTTTGTGAAAATTAAAAAATGAAATTTTTATAATTTCTTCTTTTTTCTATTTTACTATGACAGATCTCGCATTTCGGCACTTTGTGAAAATCAAAAATTGAAATTTTTGATTTTTTTTCTCTTTTTTACTGTGACTGATCTTTCAGTTCGGTAACAACAAAACGTACCCACGAATATTTTGTGAAAATCAAAAAATTGAAATTCTTGATTTTTTTTTCTTTTTTCTCTTTTACTATGACAGATCTTTCAGTTCAGTAACAACAAACGAACCTACGAGCACTTTGTGAAAATGAAAAAATGAAATTTTTGGAATTTCTTCTTTTTTCTATTTTACTATGACAGATCTCGCATTTCGGCACTTTGTGAAAATCAAAAATTGAAATTTTTGAATTTTTTTTCTCTTTTTTACTGTGACTGATTTTTCAGTTCGGTAACAACAAAACGTACCCACGAACATTTTGTGAAAATCAAAAAATTGAAATTTTTGAAATTTTTTTCTTTTTTCTCTTTTACTATGACAGATCTTTCAGTTCAGTAACAACAAACGAACCTACGAGCACTTTGTGAAAATCAAAAAATGAAATTTTTGGAATTTCTTATTTTTTCTCTTTTACTATGACAGATCTCGCATTTCGGCACTTTGTGAAAATCAAAAGTTGAAATTTTTGAATTTTTTTTTCTCTTTTTTACTGTGACTGATTTTTCAGTTCGGTAACAACAAAACGTACCCACGAACATTTTGTGAAAATCAAAAAATTGAAATTTTTTTCTTTTTTCTCTTTTACTATGACAGATCTTTCAGTTCAGTAACAACAAACGAACCTACGAGCACTTTGTGAAAATCAAAAAATGAAATTTTTGGAATTTCTTATTTTTTCTCTTTTACTATGACAGATCTCGCATTTCGGCACTTTGTGAAAATCAAAAATTGAAATTTTTGATTTTTTTTTCTCTTTTTTACTGTGACTGATCTTTCAGTTCGGTAACAACAAAGTTTACCCACGAACATTTTGTGAAAATCAAAAAATTTAAATTTTTGAATTTTTTTTCTTTTTTCTCTTTTACTATGACAGATCTTTCAGTTCAGTAACAACAAACGAAACTACGAGCACTTTGTGAAAATCAAAAAATGAAATTTTTAGAATTTCTTCTTTTTTCTATTTTACTATGACAGATCTCTCATTTCGGCACTTTGTGAAAATCAAAAATTGAAATTTTTGAATTTTTTTCTCTTTTTTACTGTGACTGATCTTTCAGTTCGGTAACAACAAAACGTACCCACGAACATTTTGTGAAAATCAAAAAATTGAAATTTTTGAATTTTTTTTCATTTTTCTCTTTTACTATGACAGATCTTTCAGTTCAGTAACAACAAACGAACCTACGAGCACTTTGTGAAAATTAAAAAATGAAATTTTTATAATTTCTTCTTTTTTCTATTTTACTATGACAGATCTCGCATTTCGGCACTTTGTGAAAATCAAAAATTGAAATTTTTGATTTTTTTTCTCTTTTTTACTGTGACTGATCTTTCAGTTCGGTAACAACAAAACGTACCCACGAATATTTTGTGAAAATCAAAAAATTGAAATTCTTGATTTTTTTTTCTTTTTTCTCTTTTACTATGACAGATCTTTCAGTTCAGTAACAACAAACGAACCTACGAGCACTTTGTGAAAATGAAAAAATGAAATTTTTGGAATTTCTTATTTTTTCTCTTTTACTATAACAGATCTCGCATTTCGGCACTTTGTGAAAATCAAAAGTTGAAATTTTTGAATTTTTTTTTCTCTTTTTTACTGTGACTGATTTTTCAGTTCGGTAACAACAAAACGTACCCACGAACATTTTGTGAAAATCAAAAAATTGAAATTTTTGAAATTTTTTTCTTTTTTCTCTTTTACTATGACAGATCTTTCAGTTCAGTAACAACAAACGAACCTACGAGCACTTTGTGAAAATCAAAAAATGAAATTTTTGGAATTTCTTATTTTTTCTCTTTTACTATGACAGATCTTTCAGTTCAGTAACAACAAACGAACCTACGAGCACTTTGTGAAAATGAAAAAATGAAATTTTTGGAATTTCTTCTTTTTTCTATTTTACTATGACAGATCTCGCATTTCGGCACTTTGTGAAAATCAAAAATTGAAATTTTTGAATTTTTTTTCTCTTTTTTACTGTGACTGATTTTTCAGTTCGGTAACAACAAAACGTACCCACGAACATTTTGTGAAAATCAAAAAATTGAAATTTTTGAAATTTTTTTCTTTTTTCTCTTTTACTATGACAGATCTTTCAGTTCAGTAACAACAAACGAACCTACGAGCACTTTGTGAAAATCAAAAAATGAAATTTTTGGAATTTCTTATTTTTTCTCTTTTACTATGACAGATCTCGCATTTCGGCACTTTGTGAAAATCAAAAGTTGAAATTTTTGAATTTTTTTTTCTCTTTTTTACTGTGACTGATTTTTCAGTTCGGTAACAACAAAACGTACCCACGAACATTTTGTGAAAATCAAAAAATTGAAATTTTTGAAATTTTTTTCTTTTTTCTCTTTTACTATGACAGATCTTTCAGTTCAGTAACAACAAACGAACCTACGAGCACTTTGTGAAAATCAAAAAATGAAATTTTTGGAATTTCTTATTTTTTCTCTTTTACTATGACAGATCTCGCATTTCGGCACTTTGTGAAAATCAAAAGTTGAAATTTTTGAATTTTTTTTTCTCTTTTTTACTGTGACTGATTTTTCAGTTCGGTAACAACAAAACGTACCCACGAACATTTTGTGAAAATCAAAAAATTGAAATTTTTGAAATTTTTTTCTTTTTTCTCTTTTACTATGACAGATCTTTCAGTTCAGTAACAACAAACGAACCTACGAGCACTTTGTGAAAATCAAAAAATGAAATTTTTGGAATTTCTTATTTTTTCTCTTTTACTATGACAGATCTCGCATTTCGGCACTTTGTGAAAATCAAAAGTTGAAATTTTTGAATTTTTTTTTCTCTTTTTTAATGTGACTGATTTTTCAGTTCGGTAACAACAAAACGTACCCACGAACATTTTGTGAAAATCAAAAAATTTAAATTTTTGAATTTTTTTTCTTTTTTCTCTTTTACTATGACAGATCTTTCAGTTCAGTAACAACAAACGAACCTACGAGCACTTTGTGAAAATCAAAAAATGAAATTTTTAGAATTTCTTCTTTTTTCTATTTTACTATGACAGATCTCGCATTTCGGCACTTTGTGAAAATCAAAAATTGAAATTTTTGAATTTTTTTCTCTTTTTTACTGTGACTGATCTTTCAGTTCGGTAACAACAAAACGTACCCACGAACATTTTGTGAAAATCAAAAAATTGAAATTTTTGAATTTTTTTTCATTTTTCTCTTTTACTATGACAGATCTTTCAGTTCAGTAACAACAAACGAACCTACGAGCAGTTTGTGAAAATTAAAAAATGAAATTTTTATAATTTCTTCTTTTTTCTATTTTACTATGACAGATCTCGCATATCGGCACTTTGTGAAAATCAAAAATTGAAGTTTTTGAATTTTTTTTCTCTTTTTTACTGTGACTGATCTTTCAGTTCGGTAACAACAAAACGTACCCACGAATATTTTGTGAAAATCAAAAAATTGAAATTTTTGAAATTTTTTTCTTTTTTCTCTTTTACTATGACAGCTCTCTCAGTTCAGTAACAACAAACGAACCTACGAGCACTTTGTGAAAATTAAAAAATAAAATTTTTATCATTTCTTCTTTTTTCTATTTTACTATGACAGATCTCGCATTTCGGCACTTTGTGAAAATCAAAAATTGAAATTTTTGATTTTTTTTTCTCTTTTTTACTGTGACTGATCTTTCAGTTCGGTAACAACAAAACGTACACACGAATATTTTGTGAAAATCAAAAAATTGAAATTCTTGATTGTTTTTTCTTTTTTCTTTTTTACTATGACAGATCTTTCAGTTCAGTAACAACAAACGAACCTACGAGCACTTTGTGAAAATCAAAAAATGAAATTTTTGGAATTTCTTCTTTTTTCTATTTTACTATGACAGATCTCGCATTTCGGCACTTTGTGAAAATCAAAAATTGAAATTTTTTAATTTTTTTTCTCTTTTTTACTGTGACTGATTTTTCAGTTCGGTAACAACAAAACGTACCCACGAACATTTTGTGAAAATCAAAAAATTGAAATTTTTGACATTTTTTTCTTTTTTCTCTTTTACTATGACAGATCTTTCAGTTCAGTAACAACAAACGAACCTACGAGCACTTTGTGAAAATCAAAAAATGAAATGTTTGGAATTTCTTCTTTTTTCTATTTTACTATGACAGATCTCGCATTTCGGCACTTTGTGAAAATCAAAAATTGAAATTTTTGATTTTTTTTTCTCTTTTTTACTGTGACTGATCTTTCAGTTCGGTAACAACAAAACGTACCCACGAACATTTTGTGAAAATCAAAAAATTGAAATTTTTGAAATTTTTTTCTTTTTTCTCTTTTACTATGACAGATCTTTCAGTTCAGTAACAACAAACGAACCTACGAGCACTTTGTGAAAATCAAAAAATGAAATTTTTGGAATTTCTTATTTTTTCTCTTTTACTATGACAGATCTCGCATTTCGGCACTTTGTGAAAATCAAAAGTTGAAATTTTTGAATTTTTTTTTCTCTTTTTTAATGTGACTGATTTTTCAGTTCGGTAACAACAAAACGTACCCACGAACATTTTGTGAAAATCAAAAAATTTAAATTTTTGAATTTTTTTTCTTTTTTCTCTTTTACTATGACAGATCTTTCAGTTCAGTAACAACAAACGAACCTACGAGCACTTTGTGAAAATCAAAAAATGAAATTTTTAGAATTTCTTCTTTTTTCTATTTTACTATGACAGATCTCGCATTTCGGCACTTTGTGAAAATCAAAAATTGAAATTTTTGAATTTTTTTCTCTTTTTTACTGTGACTGATCTTTCAGTTCGGTAACAACAAAACGTACCCACGAACATTTTGTGAAAATCAAAAAATTGAAATTTTTGAATTTTTTTTCATTTTTCTCTTTTACTATGACAGATCTTTCAGTTCAGTAACAACAAACGAACCTACGAGCAGTTTGTGAAAATTAAAAAATGAAATTTTTATAATTTCTTCTTTTTTCTATTTTACTATGACAGATCTCGCATATCGGCACTTTGTGAAAATCAAAAATTGAAGTTTTTGAATTTTTTTTCTCTTTTTTACTGTGACTGATCTTTCAGTTCGGTAACAACAAAACGTACCCACGAATATTTTGTGAAAATCAAAAAATTGAAATTTTTGAAATTTTTTTCTTTTTTCTCTTTTACTATGACAGCTCTCTCAGTTCAGTAACAACAAACGAACCTACGAGCACTTTGTGAAAATTAAAAAATAAAATTTTTATCATTTCTTCTTTTTTCTATTTTACTATGACAGATCTCGCATTTCGGCACTTTGTGAAAATCAAAAATTGAAATTTTTGATTTTTTTTTCTCTTTTTTACTGTGACTGATCTTTCAGTTCGGTAACAACAAAACGTACACACGAATATTTTGTGAAAATCAAAAAATTGAAATTCTTGATTTTTTTTTCTTTTTTCTTTTTTACTATGACAGATCTTTCAGTTCAGTAACAACAAACGAACCTACGAGCACTTTGTGAAAATCAAAAAATGAAATTTTTGGAATTTCTTCTTTTTTCTATTTTACTATGACAGATCTCGCATTTCGGCACTTTGTGAAAATCAAAAATTGAAATTTTTTAATTTTTTTTCTCTTTTTTACTGTGACTGATTTTTCAGTTCGGTAACAACAAAACGTACCCACGAACATTTTGTGAAAATCAAAAAATTGAAATTTTTGACATTTTTTTCTTTTTTCTCTTTTACTATGACAGATCTTTCAGTTCAGTAACAACAAACGAACCTACGAGCACTTTGTGAAAATCAAAAAATGAAATGTTTGGAATTTCTTCTTTTTTCTATTTTACTATGACAGATCTCGCATTTCGGCACTTTGTGAAAATCAAAAATTGAAATTTTTGATTTTTTTTTCTCTTTTTTACTGTGACTGATCTTTCAGTTCGGTAACAACAAAACGTATCGACGAATATTTTGTGAAAATCAAAAAATTGAAATTTTTGAATTTTTTTCTTTTTTCTCTTTTACTATGACAGATCTTTCAGTTCAGTAACAACAAACGAACCTACAAGCACTTTGTGAAAATCAAAAAATGAAATTTTTATAATTTCTTCTTTTTTCTATTTTACTATGACAGATTTCGCATTTCGGCACTTTGTGAAAATCAAAAGTTGAAATTTTTGATTTTTTTTTTCTCTTTTTTACTGTGACTGATCTTTCAGTTCTGTAACAACAAAACGTACCCACGAACATTTTGTGAAAATCAAAAAATTGAAATTTTTTTCTTTTTTCTCTTTTACTATGACAGATCTTTCAGTTCAGTAACAACAAACGAACCTACGAGCACTTTGTGAAAATTAAAAAATGAAATTTTTATAATTTCTTCTTTTTTCTATTTTACTATGACAGATTTCGCATTTCGGCACTTTGTGAAAATCAAAAATTGAAATTTTTGATTTTTTTTTCTCTTTTTTACTGTGACTGATCTTTCAGTTCTGTAACAACAAAACGTACCCACGAACATTTTGTGAAAATCAAAAAATTGAAATTTTTTTCTTTTTTCTCTTTTACTATGACAGATCTTTCAGTTCAGTAACAACAAACGAACCTACGAGCACTTTGTGAAAATCAAAAAATGAAATTTTTGGAATTTATTATTTTTTCTCTTTTACTATGACAGATCTCGCATTTCGGCACTTTGTGAAAATCAAAAATTGAAATTTTTGATTTTTTTTTCTCTTTTTTACTGTGACTGATCTTTCAGTTCGGTAACAACAAAGTTTACCCACGAACATTTTGTGAAAATCAAAAAATTTAAATTTTTGAATTTTTTTTCTTTTTTCTCTTTTACTATGACAGATCTTTCAGTTCAGTAACAACAAACGAACCTACGAGCACTTTGTGAAAATCAAAAAATGAAATTTTTAGAATTTCTTCTTTTTTCTATTTTACTATGACAGATCTCGCATTTCGGCACTTTGTGAAAATCAAAAATTGAAATTTTTGAATTTTTTTCTCTTTTTTACTGTGACTGATCTTTCAGTTCGGTAACAACAAAACGTACCCACGAACATTTTGTGAAAATCAAAAAATTGAAATTTTTGAATTTTTTTTCATTTTTCTCTTTTACTATGACAGATCTTTCAGTTCAGTAACAACAAACGAACCTACGAGCACTTTGTGAAAATTAAAAAATGAAATTTTTATAATTTCTTCTTTTTTCTATTTTACTATGACAGATCTCGCATTTCGGCACTTTGTGAAAATCAAAAATTGAAATTTTTGATTTTTTTTCTCTTTTTTACTGTGACTGATCTTTCAGTTCGGTAACAACAAAACGTACCCACGAATATTTTGTGAAAATCAAAAAATTGAAATTCTTGATTTTTTTTTCTTTTTTCTCTTTTACTATGACAGTTCTTTCAGTTCAGTAACAACAAACGAACCTACGAGCACTTTGTGAAAATGAAAAAATGAAATTTTTGGAATTTCTTCTTTTTTCTATTTTACTATGACAGATCTCGCATTTCGGCACTTTGTGAAAATCAAAAATTGAAATTTTTGAATTTTTTTTCTCTTTTTTACTGTGACTGATTTTTCAGTTCGGTAACAACAAAACGTACCCACGAACATTTTGTGAAAATCAAAAAATTGAAATTTTTGAAATTTTTTTCTTTTTTCTCTTTTACTATGACAGATCTTTCAGTTCAGTAACAACAAACGAACCTACGAGCACTTTGTGAAAATCAAAAAATGAAATTTTTGGAATTTCTTATTTTTTCTCTTTTACTATGACAGATCTCGCATTTCGGCACTTTGTGAAAATCAAAAGTTGAAATTTTTGAATTTTTTTTTCTCTTTTTTACTGTGACTGATTTTTCAGTTCGGTAACAACAAAACGTACCCACGAACATTTTGTGAAAATCAAAAAATTGAAATTTTTGAAATTTTTTTCTTTTTTCTCTTTTACTATGACAGATCTTTCAGTTCAGTAACAACAAACGAACCTACGAGCACTTTGTGAAAATCAAAAAATGAAATTTTTGGAATTTCTTATTTTTTCTCTTTTACTATGACAGATCTCGCATTTCGGCACTTTGTGAAAATCAAAAGTTGAAATTTTTGAATTTTTTTTTCTCTTTTTTACTGTGACTGATTTTTCAGTTCGGTAACAACAAAACGTACCCACGAACATTTTGTGAAAATCAAAAAATTGAAATTTTTGAAATTTTTTTCTTTTTTCTCTTTTACTATGACAGATCTTTCAGTTCAGTAACAACAAACGAACCTACGAGCACTTTGTGAAAATCAAAAAATGAAATTTTTGGAATTTCTTATTTTTTCTCTTTTACTATGACAGATCTCGCATTTCGGCACTTTGTGAAAATCAAAAGTTGAAATTTTTTGAATTTTTTTTTCTCTTTTTTAATGTGACTGATTTTTCAGTTCGGTAACAACAAAACGTACCCACGAACATTTTGTGAAAATCAAAAAATTTAAATTTTTGAATTTTTTTTCTTTTTTCTCTTTTACTATGACAGATCTTTCAGTTCAGTAACAACAAACGAACCTACGAGCACTTTGTGAAAATCAAAAAATGAAATTTTTAGAATTTCTTCTTTTTTCTATTTTACTATGACAGATCTCGCATTTCGGCACTCTGTGAAAATCAAAAATTGAAATTTTTGAATTTTTTTCTCTTTTTTACTGTGACTGATCTTTCAGTTCGGTAACAACAAAACGTACCCACGAACATTTTGTGAAAATCAAAAAATTGAAATTTTTGAATTTTTTTTCATTTTTCTCTTTTACTATGACAGATCTTTCAGTTCAGTAACAACAAACGAACCTACGAGCAGTTTGTGAAAATTAAAAAATGAAATTTTTATAATTTCTTCTTTTTTCTATTTTACTATGACAGATCTCGCATATCGGCACTTTGTGAAAATCAAAAATTGAAGTTTTTGAATTTTTTTCTCTTTTTTACTGTGACTGATCTTTCAGTTCGGTAACAACAAAACGTACCCACGAATATTTTGTGAAAATCAAAAAATTGAAATTTTTGAAATTTTTTTCTTTTTTCTCTTTTACTATGACAGCTCTCTCAGTTCAGTAACAACAAACGAACCTACGAGCACTTTGTGAAAATTAAAAAATAAAATTTTTATCATTTCTTCTTTTTTCTATTTTACTATGACAGATCTCGCATTTCGGCACTTTGTGAAAATCAAAAATTGAAATTTTTGATTTTTTTTTCTCTTTTTTACTGTGACTGATCTTTCAGTTCGGTAACAACAAAACGTACCCACGAATATTTTGTGAAAATCAAAAAATTGAAATTTTTGAATTTTTTTCTTTTTTCTCTTTTACTATGACAGATCTTTCAGTTCAGTAACAACAAACGAACCTACAAGCACTTTGTGAAAATCAAAAAATGAAATTTTTATAATTTCTTCTTTTGTCTATTTTACTATGACAGATTTCGCATTTCGGCACTTTGTGAAAATCAAAAATTGAAATTTTTTAATTTTTTTTTCTCTTTTTTACTGTGACTGATTTTTCAGTTCGGTAACAACAAAACGTACCCACGAACATTTTGTGAAAATCAAAAAATTGAAATTTTTGAAATTTTTTTCTTTTTTCTCTTTTACTATGACAGATCTTTCAGTTCAGTAACAACAAACGAACCTACGAGCACTTTGTGAAAATCAAAAAATGAAATTTTTGGAATTTCTTATTTTTTCTCTTTTACTGTGACAGATCTCGCATTTCGGCACTTTGTGAAAATCAAAAATTGAAATTTTTGATTTTTTTTTCTCTTTTTTACTGTGACTGATTTTTCAGTTCGGTAACAACAAAACGTACCCACGAACATTTTGTGAAAATCAAAAAATTGAAATTTTTGAAATTTTTTTCTTTTTTCTCTTTTACTATGACAGATCTTTCAGTTCAGTAACAACAAACGAACCTACAAGCACTTTGTGAAAATGAAAAAATGAAATTTTTGGAATTTCTTCTTTTTTCTATTTTACTATGACAGATCTCGCATTTCGGCACTTTGTGAAAATCAAAAATTGAAATTTTTGAATTTTTTTTCTCTTTTTTACTGTGACTGATTTTTCAGTTCGGTAACAACAAAACGTACCCACGAACATTTTGTGAAAATCAAAAAATTGAAATTTTTGAAATTTTTTTCTTTTTTCTCTTTTACTATGACAGATCTTTCAGTTCAGTAACAACAAACGAACCTACGAGCACTTTGTGAAAATCAAAAAATGAAATTTTTGGAATTTCTTATTTTTTCTCTTTTACTATGACAGATCTCGCATTTCGGCACTTTGTGAAAATCAAAAGTTGAAATTTTTGAATTTTTTTTTCTCTTTTTTACTGTGACTGATTTTTCAGTTCGGTAACAACAAAACGTACCCACGAACATTTTGTGAAAATCAAAAAATTGAAATTTTTGAAATTTTTTTCTTTTTTCTCTTTTACTATGACAGATCTTTCAGTTCAGTAACAACAAACGAACCTACGAGCACTTTGTGAAAATCAAAAAATGAAATTTTTGGAATTTCTTATTTTTTCTCTTTTACTATGACAGATCTCGCATTTCGGCACTTTGTGAAAATCAAAAGTTGAAATTTTTGAATTTTTTTTTCTCTTTTTTACTGTGACTGATTTTTCAGTTCGGTAACAACAAAACGTACCCACGAACATTTTGTGAAAATCAAAAAATTGAAATTTTTGAAATTTTTTTCTTTTTTCTCTTTTACTATGACAGATCTTTCAGTTCAGTAACAACAAACGAACCTACGAGCACTTTGTGAAAATCAAAAAATGAAATTTTTGGAATTTCTTATTTTTTCTCTTTTACTATGACAGATCATCTCGCATTTCGGCACTTTGTGAAAATCAAAAGTTGAAATTTTTGAATTTTTTTTTCTCTTTTTTAATGTGACTGATTTTTCAGTTCGGTAACAACAAAACGTACCCACGAACATTTTGTGAAAATCAAAAAATTTAAATTTTTGAATTTTTTTTCTTTTTTCTCTTTTACTATGACAGATCTTTCAGTTCAGTAACAACAAACGAACCTACGAGCACTTTGTGAAAATCAAAAAATGAAATTTTTAGAATTTCTTCTTTTTTCTATTTTACTATGACAGATCTCGCATTTCGGCACTCTGTGAAAATCAAAAATTGAAATTTTTGAATTTTTTTCTCTTTTTTACTGTGACTGATCTTTCAGTTCGGTAACAACAAAACGTACCCACGAACATTTTGTGAAAATCAAAAAATTGAAATTTTTGAATTTTTTTTCATTTTTCTCTTTTACTATGACAGATCTTTCAGTTCAGTAACAACAAACGAACCTACGAGCAGTTTGTGAAAATTAAAAAATGAAATTTTTATAATTTCTTCTTTTTTCTATTTTACTATGACAGATCTCGCATATCGGCACTTTGTGAAAATCAAAAATTGAAGTTTTTGAATTTTTTTCTCTTTTTTACTGTGACTGATCTTTCAGTTCGGTAACAACAAAACGTACCCACGAATATTTTGTGAAAATCAAAAAATTGAAATTTTTGAAATTTTTTTCTTTTTTCTCTTTTACTATGACAGCTCTCTCAGTTCAGTAACAACAAACGAACCTACGAGCACTTTGTGAAAATTAAAAAATAAAATTTTTATCATTTCTTCTTTTTTCTATTTTACTATGACAGATCTCGCATTTCGGCACTTTGTGAAAATCAAAAATTGAAATTTTTGATTTTTTTTTCTCTTTTTTACTGTGACTGATCTTTCAGTTCGGTAACAACAAAACGTACCCACGAATATTTTGTGAAAATCAAAAAATTGAAATTTTTGAATTTTTTTCTTTTTTCTCTTTTACTATGACAGATCTTTCAGTTCAGTAACAACAAACGAACCTACAAGCACTTTGTGAAAATCAAAAAATGAAATTTTTATAATTTCTTCTTTTGTCTATTTTACTATGACAGATTTCGCATTTCGGCACTTTGTGAAAATCAAAAATTGAAATTTTTTAATTTTTTTTTCTCTTTTTTACTGTGACTGATTTTTCAGTTCGGTAACAACAAAACGTACCCACGAACATTTTGTGAAAATCAAAAAATTGAAATTTTTGAAATTTTTTTCTTTTTTCTCTTTTACTATGACAGATCTTTCAGTTCAGTAACAACAAACGAACCTACAAGCACTTTGTGAAAATCAAAAAATGAAATTTTTATAATTTCTTCTTTTTTCTATTTTACTATGACAGATTTCGCATTTCGGCACTTTGTGAAAATCAAAAATTGAAATTTTTGAATTTTTTTTCTCTTTTTTACTGTGACTGATCTTTCAGTTCGGTAACAACAAAATTTACCCACGAACATTTTGTGAAAATCAAAAAATTTAAATTTTTGATTTTTTTTTCTTTTTTCTCTTTTACTATGACAGATCTTTCAGTTCAGTAACAACAAACGAACCTACGAGCACTTTGTGAAAATCAAAAAATGAAATTTTTAGAATTTCTTCTTTTTTCTATTTTACTATGACAGATCTCGCATTTCGGCACTTTGTGAAAATCAAAAATTGAAATTTTTGAATTTTTTTCTCTTTTTTACTGTGACTGATCTTTCAGTTCGGTAACAACAAAACGTACCCACGAACATTTTGTGAAAATCAAAAAATTGAAATTTTTGAATTTTTTTTCATTTTTCTCTTTTACTATGACAGATCTTTCAGTTCAGTAACAACAAACGAACCTACGAGCACTTTGTGAAAATTAAAAAATGAAATTTTTATAATTTCTTCTTTTTTCTATTTTACTATGACAGATCTCGCATTTCGGCACTTTGTGAAAATCAAAAATTGAAGTTTTTGAACTTTTTTTCTCTTTTTTACTGTGACTGATCTTTCAGTTCGGTAACAACAAAACGTACCCACGAATATTTTGTGAAAATCAAAAAATTGAAATTTTTGAAATTTTTTTCTTTTTTCTCTTTTACTATGACAGCTCTCTCAGTTCAGTAACAACAAACGAACCTACGAGCACTTTGTGAAAATTAAAAAATAAAATTTTTATCATTTCTTCTTTTTTCTATTTTACTATGACAGATCTCGCATTTCGGCACTTTGTGAAAATCAAAAATTGAAATTTTTGATTTTTTTTTCTCTTTTTTACTGTGACTGATCTTTCAGTTCGGTAACAACAAAACGTACCCACGAATATTTTGTGAAAATCAAAAAATTGAAATTCTTGATTTTTTTTTCTTTTTTCTCTTTTACTATGACAGATCTTTCAGTTCAGTAACAACAAACGAACCTACGAGCACTTTGTGAAAATCAAAAAATGAAATTTTTGGAATTTCTTCTTTTTTCTATTTTACTATGACAGATCTCGCATTTCGGCACTTTGTGAAAATCAAAAATTGAAATTTTTGAATTTTTTTTTCTCTTTTTTACTGTGACTGATTTTTCAGTTCGGTAACAACAAAACGTACCCACGAACATTTTGTGAAAATCAAAAATTGAAATTTTTGAAATTTTTTTCTTTTTTCTCTTTTACTATGACAGATCTTTCAGTTCAGTAACAACAAACGAACCTACGAGCACTTTGTGAAAATCAAAAAATGAAATTTTTTGAATTTCTTATTTTTTCTCTTTTACTATGACAGATCTCGCATTTCGGCACTTTGTGAAAATCAAAAGTTGAATTTTTTGAATTTTTTTTTCTCTTTTTTACTGTGATTTTTCAGTTCGGTAACAACAAAACGTACCCACGAACATTTTGTGAAAATCAAAAAATTGAAATTTTTGAAATTTTTTTCTTTTTTCTCTTTTACTATGACAGATCTTTCAGTTCAGTAACAACAAACGAACCTACGAGCACTTTGTGAAAATCAAAAAATGAAATTTTTGGAATTTCTTATTTTTTCTCTTTTACTATGACAGATCTCGCATTTCGGCACTTTGTGAAAATCAAAAGTTGACATTTTTGAATTTTTTTTTCTCTTTTTTACTGTGACTGATTTTTCAGTTCGGTAACAACAAAACGTACCCACGAACATTTTGTGAAATACAAAAAATTGAAATTTTTGAATTTTTTTTTTTTTTTCTCTTTTACTATGACAGATCTTTCAGTTCAGTAACAACAAACGAACCTACGAGCACTTTGTGAAAATCAAAAAATGAAATGTTTGGAATTTCTTCTTTTTTCTATTTTACTGTGACAGATCTCGCATTTCGGCACTTTGTGAAAATCAAAAATTGAAATTTTTGATTTTTTTTCTCTTATTTACTGTGACTGATCTTTCAGTTCGGTAACAACAAAACGTACCCACGAATATTTTGTGAAAATCAAAAAATTGAAATTTTTGAATTTTTTTCTTTTTTCTCTTTTACTATGACAGATCTTTCAGTTCAGTAACAACAAACGAACCTACGAGCACTTTGTGAAAATTAAAAAATGAAATTTCTATAATTTCTTCTTTTTTCTACTTTACTATGACAGATCTCGCATTTCGGCACTTTGTGAAAATCAAAAATTGAAATTTTTGAATTTTTTTTTCTCTTTTTTACTGTGACTGATCTTTCAGTTCGGTAACAACAAAACGTACCCACGAACATTTTGTGAAAATCAAAAAATTGAAATTTTTGAATTTTTTTTCTTTTTTCTCTTTTACTATGACAGATCTTTGAGTTCAGTAACAACAAACGAACCTACGAGCACTTTGTGAAAATCAAAAAATGAAATTTTTGGAATTTCTTCTTTTTTCTATTTTACTATGACAGATCTCGCATTTCGGCACTTTTTGAAAATCAAAAATTGAAATTTTTGATTTTTTTGTCTCTTTTTTACTGTGACTGATCTTTCAGTTCGGTAACAACAAAACGTACCCACGAACATTTTGTGAAAATCAAAAAATTGAAATTTTTGAATTCTTTTTCTTTTTTCTCTTTTACTATGACAGATCTTTCAGTTCAGTAACAACAAGCGAACCTACGAGCACTTTGTGAAAATCAAAAAATGAAATTTTTAGAATTTCTTCTTTTTTCTATTTTACTATGACAGATCTCGCATTTCGGCACTTTGTGAAAATCTAAAATTGAAATTTTTGATTTTTTTTTTCTTTTTTACTGTGACTGATCTTTCAGTTCGGTAACAACAAAACGTACCCACGAATATTTTGTGAAAATCAAAAAATTGAAATTTTTGAATTTTTTTCTTTTTTCTCTTTTACTATGACAGATCTTTCAGTTCAGTAACAACAAACGAACCTACGAGCACTTTGTGAAAATCAAAAAATGAAATTTTTGGAATTTCTTATTTTTTCTCTTTTACTATGACAGATCTCGCATTTCGGCACTTTGTGAAAATCAAAAGTTGAAATTTTTGAATTTTTTTTTCTCTTTTTTACTGTGACTGATTTTTCAGTTCGGTAACAACAAAACGTACCCACGAACATTTTGTGAAAATCAAAAAATTTTAATTTTTGAATTTTTTTCTTTTTTCTCTTTTACTATGACAGATCTTTCAGTTCAGTAACAACAAACGAACCTACGAGCACTTTGTGAAAATCAAAAAATGAAATTTTTAGAATTTCTTCTTTTTTCTATTTTACTATGACAGATCTCGCATTTCCGCACTTTGTGAAAATCAAAAATTGAAATTTTTGAATTTTTTTCTCTTTTTTACTGTGACTGATCTTTCAGTTCGGTAACAACAAAACGTACCCACGAACATTTTGTGAAAATCAAAAAATTGAAATTTTTGAATTTTTTTTCATTTTTCTCTTTTACTATGACAGATCTTTCAGTTCAGTAACAACAAACGAACCTACGAGCACTTTGTGAAAATTAAAAAATGAAATTTTTATAATTTCTTCTTTTTTCTATTTTACTATGACAGATCTCGCATTTCGGCACTTTGTGAAAATCAAAAATTGAAGTTTTTGAATTTTTTTTCTCTTTTTTACTGTGACTGATCTTTCAGTTCGGTAACAACAAAACGTACCCACGAATATTTTGTGAAAATCAAAAAATTGAAATTTTTGAAATTTTTTTCTTTTTTCTCTTTTACTATGACAGCTCTCTCAGTTCAGTAACAACAAACGAACCTACGAGCACTTTGTGAAAATTAAAAAATAAAATTTTTATCATTTCTTCTTTTTTCTATTTTACTATGACAGATCTCGCATTTCGGCACTTTGTGAAAATCAAAAATTGAAATTTTTGATTTTTTTTTCTCTTTTTTACTGTGACTGAACTTTCAGTTCGGTAACAACAAAATTTACCCACGAATATTTTGTGAAAATCAAAAAATTTAAATTTTTGAATTTTTTTTCTTTTTTCTCTTTTACTATGACAGATCTTTCAGTTCAGTAACAACAAACGAACCTACGAGCACTTTGTGAAAATCAAAAAATGAAATTTTTAGAATTTCTTCTTTTTTCTATTTCACTATGACAGATCTCGCATTTCGGCACTTTGTGAAAATCAAAAATTGAAATTTTTGATTTTTTTTTTCTTTTTTACTGTGACTGATCTTTCAGTTCGGTAACAACAAAACGTACCCACGAACATTTTGTGAAAATCAAAAAATTGAAATTTTTGAATTCTTTTTCTTTTTTCCCTTTTACTATGACAGATCTTTCAGTTCAGTAACAACAAACGAACCTACGAGCACTTTGTGAAAATTAAAAAATGAAATTTTTATAATTTCTCCTTTTTTCTATTTTACTATGACAGATCTCGCAATTCGGCACTTTGTGAAAATCAAAAATTGAAATTTTTGAATTTTTTTTCTCTTTTTTACTGTGACTGATCTTTCAGTTCGGTAACAACAAAACGTACCCACGAATATTTTGTGAAAATCAAAAAATTGAAATTTTTGAATTTTTTCCTTTTTTCTCTTTTACTTTGACAGATCTTTCAGTTCAGTAACAACAAACGAACCTACGAGCACTTTGTGAAAATCAAAAAATTAAATTTTTGGAATTTCTTCTTTTTTCTATTTTACTATGACAGATCTCGCATTTCGGCACTTTGTGAAAATCAAAAATTGAAATTTTTGATTTTTTTTCTCTTTTTTACTGTGACTGATCTTTCAGTTCGGTAATAACAAAACGTACCCACGAACATTTTGTGAAAATCAAAAAATTGAAATTTTTGAAATTTTTTTCTTTTTTCTCTTTTACTATGGCAGATCTCGAATTTCGGCACTTTGCGAAAATCAAAAATTGAAATTTTTGATTTTTTTTCTCTTTTTTACTGTGACTGATCTTTCAGTTCTGTAACAACAAAACGTACCCACGAACATTTTGTGAAAATCAAAAAATTGAAATTTTTTTCTTTTTTCTCTTTTACTATGACAGATCTTTCAGTTCAGTAACAACAAACGAACCTACGAGCACTTTGTGAAAATTAAAAAATGAAATTTTTATAATTTCTTCTTTTTTCTATTTTACTATGACAGATCTCGCATTTCGGCACTTTGTGAAAATCAAAAATTGAAATTTTTGATTTTTTTTTCTCTTTTTTACTGTGACTGATCTTTCAGTTCGGTAACAACAAAACGTACCCACGAACATTTTGTGAAAATCAAGAAATTGATATTTTTGAATTCTTTTTCTTTTTTCTCTTTTACTATGACAGATCTTTCTGTTCAGTAACAACACACGAACCTACGAGCACTTTGTGAAAATCAAAAAATTAAATTTTTGGAATTTCCTTTTTTCTATTTTACAATGACAGATCTCGCATTTCGGCACTTTGTGAAAATCAAAAATTGAAATTTTTGATTTTTTTTTTCTTTTTTACTGTGACTGATCTTTCAGTTCGGTAACAACAAAACGTACCCACGAACATTTTGTGAAAATCAAAAAATTGAAATTTTTGAATTCTTTTTCTTTTTTCCCTTTTACTATGACAGATCTTTCAGTTCAGTAACAACAAACGAACCTACGAGCACTTTGTGAAAATTAAAAAATGAAATTTTTATAATTTCTCCTTTTTTCTATTTTACTATGACAGATCTCGCAATTCGGCACTTTGTGAAAATCAAAAATTGAAATTTTTGAATTTTTTTTCTCTTTTTTACTGTGACTGATCTTTCAGTTCGGTAACAACAAAACGTACCCACGAATATTTTGTGAAAATCAAAAAATTGAAATTTTTGAATTTTTTCCTTTTTTCTCTTTTACTTTGACAGATCTTTCAGTTCAGTAACAACAAACGAACCTACGAGCACTTTGTGAAAATCAAAAAATTAAATTTTTGGAATTTCTTCTTTTTTCTATTTTACTATGACAGATCTCGCATTTCGGCACTTTGTGAAAATCAAAAATTGAAATTTTTGATTTTTTTTTCTCTTTTTTACTGTGACTGATCTTTCAGTTCGGTAATAACAAAACGTACCCACGAACATTTTGTGAAAATCAAAAAATTGAAATTTTTGAAATTTTTTTCTTTTTTCTCTTTTACTATGGCAGATCTCGAATTTCGGCACTTTGCGAAAATCAAAAATTGAAATTTTTGATTTTTTTTCTCTTTTTTACTGTGACTGATCTTTCAGTTCTGTAACAACAAAACGTACCCACGAACATTTTGTGAAAATCAAAAAATTGAAATTTTTTTCCTTTTTCTCTTTTACTATGACAGATCTTTCAGTTCAGTAACAACAAACGAACCTACGAGTACTTTGTGAAAATTAAAAAATGAAATTTTTATAATTTCTTCTTTTTTCTATTTTACTATGACAGATCTCGCATTTCGGCACTTTGTGAAAATCAAAAATTGAAATTTTTGATTTTTTTTTCTCTTTTTTACTGTGACTGATCTTTCAGTTCGGTAACAACAAAACGTACCCACGAACATTTTGTGAAAATCAAAAAATTGATATTTTTGAATTCTTTTTCTTTTTTCTCTTTTACTATGACAGATCTTTCTGTTCAGTAACAACACACGAACCTACGAGCACTTTGTGAAAATCAAAAAATTAAATTTTTGGAATTTCCTTTTTTCTATTTTACAATGACAGATCTCGCATTTCGGCACTTTGTGAAAATCAAAAATTGAAATTTTTGATTTTTTTTTTCTTTTTTACTGTGACTGATCTTTCAGTTCGGTAACAACAAAACGTACCCACGAACATTTTGTGAAAATCAAAAAATTGAAATTTTTGAATTCTTTTTCTTTTTTCCCTTTTACTATGACAGATCTTTCAGTTCAGTAACAACAAACGAACCTACGAGCACTTTGTGAAAATTAAAAAATGAAATTTTTATAATTTCTCCTTTTTTCTATTTTACTATGACAGATCTCGCAATTCGGCACTTTGTGAAAATCAAAAATTGAAATTTTTGAATTTTTTTTCTCTTTTTTACTGTGACTGATCTTTCAGTTCGGTAACAACAAAACGTACCCACGAATATTTTGTGAAAATCAAAAAATTGAAATTTTTGAATTTTTTCCTTTTTTCTCTTTTACTTTGACAGATCTTTCAGTTCAGTAACAACAAACGAACCTACGAGCACTTTGTGAAAATCAAAAAATTAAATTTTTGGAATTTCTTCTTTTTTCTATTTTACTATGACAGATCTCGCATTTCGGCACTTTGTGAAAATCAAAAATTGAAATTTTTGATTTTTTTTTCTCTTTTTTACTGTGACTGATCTTTCAGTTCGGTAATAACAAAACGTACCCACGAACATTTTGTGAAAATCAAAAAATTGAAATTTTTGAATTTTTTTTCTTTTTTCTCTTTTACTATGGCAGATCTCGAATTTCGGCACTTTGCGAAAATCAAAAATTGAAATTTTTGATTTTTTTTTCTCTTTTTTACTGTGACTGATCTTTCAGTTCGGTAACAACAAAACGTACCCACGAACATTTTGTGAAAATCAAAAAATTGAAATTTTTTTCTTTTTTCTCATTTACTATGACAGATCTTTCAGTTCAGTAACAACAAACGAACCTACGAGCACTTTGTGAAAATTAAAAAATGAAATTTTTATAAATTCTTCTTTTTTCTATTTTACTATGACAGATCTCGCAATTCGGCACTTTGTGAAAATCAAAAATTGAAATTTTTGAATTTTTTTTCTCTTTTTTACAGTGACTGATCTTTCAGTTCGGTAACAACAAAACGTACCCACGAACATTTTGTGAAAATCAAAAAATTGAAATTTTTGAATTCCTTTTCTTTTTTCTCTTTTACTATGACAGATCTTTCTGTTCAGTAACAACAAACGAACCTACGAGCACTTTGTGAAAATCAAAAAATGAAATTTTTAGAATTTCTTCTTTTTTCTATTTTACTATGACAGATCTCGCATTTCGGCACTTTGTGAAAATCAAAAATTGAAATTTTTGATTTTTTTTTTCTCTTTTTTACTGTGACTGATCTTTCAGTTCTGTAACAACAAAACGTACCCACGAATATTTTGTGAAAATCAAAAAATTGAAATTTTTGATATTTTTTTTTTTTTCTCTTTTACTATGACAGATCTTTCAGTTCAGTAACAACAAACGAACCTACGAGCACTTTGTGAAAATCAAAAAATGAAATTTTTGGAATTTCTTCTTTTTTCTATTTTACTATGACAGATCTCGCATTTCGGCACTTTGTGAAAATCAAAAATTGAAATTTTTGATTTTTTTTTCTCTTTTTTACAGTGACTGATCTTTCAGTTCGGTAACAACAAAACGTACCCACGAACATTTTGTGAAAATCAAAAAATTGAAATTTTTGAATTCTTTTTCTTTTTTCTCTTTTACTATGACAGATCTTTCTGTTCAGTAACAACAAACGAACCTACGAGCACTTTGTGAAAATCAAAAAATTAAATTTTTGGAATTTCATCTTTTTTCTATTTTACTATGACAGATCTCGCATTTCGGCACTTTGTGAAAATCAAAATTTGAAATTTTTGATTTTTTTTTTCTCTTTTTTACTGTGACTGATCTTTCAATTCGGTAACAACATTACTTACTACTTACTATGACAGCTCTTTCAGTTCAGTAACAACAAACGAACCTACCAGCACTTTGTGAAAATCAAAAAATTAAATTTTTGGAATTTCTTCTTTTTTCTATTTTACTATGACAGATCTCGCATTTCGGCACTTTGTGAAAATCAAAAATAGAAATTTTTGAATTTTTTTTCTCTTTTTTACTGTGACTGATCTTTCAGTTCGGTAACAACAAAACGTACCCACGAATATTTTGTGAAAATCAAAAAATTGAAATTTTTGAATTTTTTCCTTTTTTCTCTTTTACTTTGACAGATCTTTCAGTTCCGTAACAACAAACGAACCTACGAGCACTTTGTGAAAATTAAAAAATGAAATTTCTATAATTTCTTCTTTTTTCTACTTTACTATGACAGATCTCGCATTTCGGCACTTTGTGAAAATCAAAAATTGAAATTTTTTAATTTTTTTTCTCTTTTTTACTGTGACTGATCTTTCAGTTCGGTAATAACAAAACGTACCCACGAACATTTTGTGAAAACCAAAAAATTGAAATTTTTGAAATTTTTTTCTTTTTTCTCTTTTACTACGACAGATCTTTGAGTTCAGTAACAACAAACGAACCTACGAGCACATTGTGAAAATCAAAAAATGAAATTTTTGGAATTTCTTCTTTTTTCTATTTTACTATGACAGATCTCGCATTTCGGCACTTTGTGAAAATCAAAAATTGAAATTTTTGAATTTTTTTCTCTGTTTTACTGTACTGATCTTTCAGTTCGGTAACAACAAAACGTACCCACGAACATTTTGTGAAAATCAAAAAATTGAAATTTTTGAAATTTTTTTCTTTTTTCTCTTTTACTATGACAGCTCTCTCAGTTCAGTAACAACAAACGAACCTACGAGCACTTTGTGAAAATTAAAAAATAAAATTTTTATCATTTCTTCTTTTTTCTATTTTACTATGACAGATCTCGCATTTCGGCACTTTGTGAAAATCAAAAATTGAAATTTTTGATTTTTTTTTCTCTTTTTTACTGTGACTGATCTTTCAGTTCGGTAACAACAAAACGTACCCACGAATATTTTGTGAAAATCAAAAAATTGAAATTCTTGATTTTTTTTCTTTTTTCTCTTTTACTATGACAGATCTTTCAGTTCAGTAACAACAAACGAACCTACGAGCACTTTGTGAAAATCAAAAATTGAAATTTTTGGAATTTCTTCTTTTTTCTGTTTTACTATGACAGATCTCGCATTTCGGCACTTTGTGAAAATCAAAAGTTGAAATTTTTGAATTTTTTTTTCTCTTTTTTACTGTGACTGATTTTTCAGTTCGGTAACAACAAAACGTACCCACGAACATTTTGTGAAAATCAAAAAATTGAAATTTTTTAAATTTTTTTCTTTTTTCTCTTTTACTATGACAGATCTTTCAGTTCAGTAACAACAAACGAACCTACGAGCAGTTTGTGAAAATCAAAAAATGAAATGTTTGGAATTTCTTCTTTTTTCTATTTTACTATGACAGATCTCGCATTTCGGCACTTTGTGAAAATCAAAAATTGAAATTTTAGATTTTTTTTTCTCTTTTTTACTGTGACTGATCTTTCAGTTCGGTAACAACAAAACGTACCCACGAATATTTTGTGAAAATCAAAAAATTGAAATTTTTGAATTTTTTTCTTTTTTCTCTTTTACTATGACAGATCTTTCAGTTCAGTAACAACAAACGAACCTACAAGCACTTTGTGAAAATCAAAAAATGAAATTTCTATAATTTCTTCTTTTTTCTACTTTACTATGACAGATCTCGCATTTCGGCACTTTGTGAAAATCAAAAATTGAAATTTTTTAATTTTTTTTCTCTTTTTTACTGTGATTGATCTTTCAGTTCGGTAATAACAAAACGTACCCACGAACATTTTGTGAAAATCAAAAAATTGAAATTTTTGAAATTTTTTTCTTTTTTCTCTTTTACTATGACAGATCTTTCAGTTCAGTAACAACAAACGAACCTACGAGCACTTTGTGAAAATCAAAAAATGAAATTTTTGAATTTCTTCTTTTTTCTATTTTACTATGACAGATCTCGCATTTCGGCACTTTTTGAAAATCAAAAATTGAAATTTTTGATTTTTTTGTCTCTTTTTTACTGTGACTGATCTTTCAGTTCGGTAACAACAAAACGTACCCACGAATATTTTGTGAAAATCAAAAAATTGAAATTTTTGAATTTTTTTCTTTTTTCTCTTTTACTATGACAGATCTTTCAGTTCAGTAACAACAAACGAACCTACAAGCACTTTGTGAAAATCAAAAAATGAAATTTTTATAATTTCTTCTTTTTTCTATTTTACTATGACAGATTTCGCATTTCGGCACTTTGTGAAAATCAAAAATTGAAATTTTTGATTTTTTTTTCTCTTTTTTACTGTGACTGATCTTTCAGTTCTGTAACAACAAAACGTACCCACGAACATTTTGTGAAAATCAAAAAATTGAAATTTTTTTCTTTTTTCTCTTTTACTATGACAGATCTTTCAGTTCAGTAACAACAAACGAACCTACGAGCACTTTGTGAAAATCAACAAATGAAATTTTTGGAATTTCTTATTTTTTCTCTTTTACTATGACAGATCTCGCATTTCGGCACTTTGTGAAAATCAAAAATTGAAATTTTTGAATTTTTTTTCTCTTTTTTACTGTGACTGATCTTTCAGTTCGGTAACAACAAAATTTACCCACGAACATTTTGTGAAAATCAAAAAATTAAAATTTTTGAATTTTTTTTCTTTTTTCTCTTTTACTATGACAGATCTTTCAGTTCAGTAACAACAAACGAACCTACGAGCACTTTGTGAAAATCAAAAAATGAAATTTTTGGAATTTCTTCTTTTTTCTATTTTACTATGACAGATCTCGCATTTCGGCACTTTGTGAAAATCAAAAATTGAAATTTTTGAATTTTTTTTCTCTTTTTTACTGTGACTGATCTTTCAGTTCGGTAACAACAAAACGTACCCACGAACATTTTGTGAAAATCAAAAAATTGAAATTTTTGAATTCTTTTTCTTTTTTCTCTTTTACTATGACAGATCTTTCTGTTCAGTAACAACAAACGAACCTACGAGCACTTTGTGAAAATCAAAAAATGAAATTTTTAGAATTTCTTCTTTTTTCTATTTTACTATGACAGATCTCGCATTTCGGCACTTTGTGAAAATCAAAAATTGAAATTTTTGATTTTTTTTTCTCTTTTTTACTGTGACTGATCTTTCAGTTCTGTAACAACAAAACGTACCCACGAATATTTTGTGAAAATCAAAAAATTGAAATTTTTGAAATTTTTTTCATTTTTTTTCTTTTACTATGATAGATCTTTCAGTTCAGTAACAACCAACGAACCTACGAGCACTTTATGAAAATTAAAAAATGAAATTTTTATAATTTCTTCTTTTTTCTATTTTACTATGACAGATCTCGCATTTCGGCACTTTGTGAAAATCAAAAATTGAAATTTTTGAATTTTTTTTCTCTTTTTTACTGTGACTGATCTTTCAATTCGGTAACAACAAAACGTACCCACGAATATTTTGTGAAAATCAAAAAATTGAAATTTTTTAATTTTTTTCTTTTTTCTCTATTACTATGACAGATCTTTCAGTTAAGTAACAACAAACGAACCTACGAGCACTTTGTGAAAATCAAAAAATGAAATTTTTGGAATTTCTTCTTTTTTCTATTTTACTATGACAGATCTCGCATTTCGGCACTTTGTGAAAATCAAAAATTGAAATTTTTGATTTTTTTTTCTCTTTTTTACTGTGACTGATCTTTCAGTTCGGTAACAACAAAACGTACCCACGAACATTTTGTGAAAATGAAAAAATTGAAATTTTTGAATTCTTTTCCTTTTTCTCTTTTACTATGACAGATCTTTCAGTTCAGTAACAACAAACGAACCTACGAGCACTTTGTGAAAATTAAAAAATGAAATTTTTATAATTTCTTCTTTTTCTATTTTACTATGACAGATCTCGCATTTCGGCACTTTGTGAAAATCAAAAATTGAAATTTTTGATTTTTTTTTCACTTTTTTACTGTTACTGATCTTCAGTTCGGTAACAACAAAACGTACACACGAACATTTTGTGAAAATCAAAAAATTGAAATTTTAGAATTTTTTTTCTTTTTTCTCTTTTACTATGACAGATCTTTCAGTTCAGTAATAACAAACGAACCTACGAGCACTTTGTGAAAATCAAAAAATGAAATTTTTGAAATTTCTTCTTTTTTCTATTTTACTATGACAGATCTCGCATTTCGGCACTTTGTGAAAATCAAAAATTGAAATTCTTGAATTTTTATCTCTGTTTTACTGTGACTGATCTTTCAGTTCGGTAACAACAAAACGTACCCACGAACATTTTGTGAAAATAAAAAAAAATGAAATTTTTGAAATTTTTTTCTTTTTTCTCTTTTACTATGACAGATCTTTCAGTTCAGTAACAACAAACGAACCTACGAGCACTTTGTGAAAATTAAAAAATTAAATTTTTATAATTTCTTATTTTTTCTATTTTACTATGACAGATCTCGCATTTCGGCACTTAGTGAAAATCAAAAATTGAAATTTTTGAATTTTTTTCTCTTTTTTACTGTACTGATCTTTCAGTACGGTAACAACAAAACGTACCCACGAACATTTTGTGAAAATCAAAAAATTGAAATTTTTGAGTTTTTTTTCTTTTTTCTTTTTACTATGACAGCTCTTTCAGTTCAGTAACAACAAACGAACATACGAGCACTTTGTGAAAATCAAAAAATTAAATTTTTGGAATTTGTTCTTTTTTCTATTTTACTATGACAGATCTCGCATTTCGGCACTTTGTGAAAATCAAAAATTGAAATTTTTTATTTTTTTTTCTCTTTTTTACTGTGACTGATCTTTCAGTTCGGTAATAACAAAACGTACCCACGAACATTTTGTGAAAATCAAAAAATTGAAATTTTTGAAATTTTTTTCTTTTTTCTCTTTTACTATGGCAGATCTCTAATTTCGGCACTTTGCGAAAATCAAAAATTGAAATTTTTGATTTTTTTTCTCTTTTTTACTGTGACTGATCTTTCAGTTCTGTAACAACAAAACGTACCCACGAACATTTTGTGAAAATCAAAAAATTGAAATTTTTTTCTTTTTTCTCTTTTACTATGACAGATCTTTCAGTTCAGTAACAACAAACGAACCTACGAGCACTTTGTGAAAATTAAAAAATGAAATTTTTATAATTTCTTCTTTTTTCTATTTTACTATGACAGATCTCGCATTTCGGCACTTTGTGAAAATCAAAAATTGAAATTTTTGATTTTTTTTTCTCTTTTTTACTGTGACTGATCTTTCAGTTCGGTAACAACAAAACGTACCCACGAACATTTTGTGAAAATCAAGAAATTGATATTTTTGAATTCTTTTTCTTTTTTCTCTTTTACTATGACAGATCTTTCTGTTCAGTAACAACACACGAACCTACGAGCACTTTGTGAAAATCAAAAAATTAAATTTTTGGAATTTCCTTTTTTCTATTTTACAATGACAGATCTCGCATTTCGGCACTTTGTGAAAATCAAAAATTGAAATTTTTGATTTTTTTTTTCTTTTTTACTGTGACTGATCTTTCAGTTCGGTAACAACAAAACGTACCCACGAACATTTTGTGAAAATCAAAAAATTGAAATTTTTGAATTCTTTTTCTTTTTTCCCTTTTACTATGACAGATCTTTCAGTTAAGTAACAACAAACGAACCTACGAGCACTTTGTGAAAATTAAAAAATGAAATTTTTATAATTTCTCCTTTTTTCTATTTTACTATGACAGATCTCGCAATTCGGCACTTTGTGAAAATCAAAAATTGAAATTTTTGAATTTTTTTTCTCTTTTTTACTGTGACTGATCTTTCAGTTCGGTAACAACAAAACGTACCCACGAATATTTTGTGAAAATCAAAAAATTGAAATTTTTGAATTTTTTCCTTTTTTCTCTTTTACTTTGACAGATCTTTCAGTTCAGTAACAACAAACGAACCTACGAGCACTTTGTGAAAATCAAAAAATTAAATTTTTGGAATTTCTTCTTTTTTCTATTTTACTATGACAGATCTCGCATTTCGGCACTTTGTGAAAATCAAAAATTGAAATTTTTGATTTTTTTTTTCTTTTTTACTGTGACTGATCTTTCAGTTCGGTAACAACAAAACGTACCCACGAACATTTTGTGAAAATCAAAAAATTGAAATTTTTGAATTCTTTTTCTTTTTTCCCTTTTACTATGACAGATCTTTCAGTTCAGTAACAACAAACGAACCTACGAGCACTTTGTGAAAATTAAAAAATGAAATTTTTATAATTTCTCCTTTTTTCTATTTTACTATGACAGATCTCGCAATTCGGCACTTTGTGAAAATCAAAAATTGAAATTTTTGAATTTTTTTTCTCTTTTTTACTGTGACTGATCTTTCAGTTCGGTAACAACAAAACGTACCCACGAATATTTTGTGAAAATCAAAAAATTGAAATTTTTGAATTTTTTCCTTTTTTCTCTTTTACTTTGACAGATCTTTCAGTTCAGTAACAACAAACGAACCTACGAGCACTTTGTGAAAATCAAAAAATTAAATTTTTGGAATTTCTTCTTTTTTCTATTTTACTATGACAGATCTCGCATTTCGGCACTTTGTGAAAATCAAAAATTGAAATTTTTGATTTTTTTTCTCTTTTTTACTGTGACTGATCTTTCAGTTCGGTAATAACAAAACGTACCCACGAACATTTTGTGAAAATCAAAAAATTGAAATTTTTGAAATTTTTTTCTTTTTTCTCTTTTACTATGGCAGATCTCGAATTTCGGCACTTTGCGAAAATCAAAAATTGAAATTTTTGATTTTTTTTCTCTTTTTTACTGTGGCTGATCTTTCAGTTCTGTAACAACAAAACGTACCCACGAACATTTTGTGAAAATCAAAAAATTGAAATTTTTTTCTTTTTTCTCTTTTACTATGACAGATCTTTCAGTTCAGTAACAACAAACGAACCTACGAGCACTTTGTGAAAATTAAAAAATGAAATTTTTATAATTTCTTCTTTTTTCTATTTTACTATGACAGATCTCGCATTTCGGCACTTTGTGAAAATCAAAAATTGAAATTTTTGATTTTTTTTTCTCTTTTTTACTGTGACTGATCTTTCAGTTCGGTAACAACAAAACGTACCCACGAACATTTTGTGAAAATCAAGAAATTGATATTTTTGAATTCTTTTTCTTTTTTCTCTTTTACTATGACAGATCTTTCTGTTCAGTAACAACACACGAACCTACGAGCACTTTGTGAAAATCAAAAAATTAAATTTTTGGAATTTCCTTTTTTCTATTTTACAATGACAGATCTCGCATTTCGGCACTTTGTGAAAATCAAAAATTGAAATTTTTGATTTTTTTTTTCTTTTTTACTGTGACTGATCTTTCAGTTCGGTAACAACAAAACGTACCCACGAACATTTTGTGAAAATCAAAAAATTGAAATTTTTGAATTCTTTTTCTTTTTTCCCTTTTACTATGACAGATCTTTCAGTTAAGTAACAACAAACGAACCTACGAGCACTTTGTGAAAATTAAAAAATGAAATTTTTATAATTTCTCCTTTTTTCTATTTTACTATGACAGATCTCGCAATTCGGCACTTTGTGAAAATCAAAAATTGAAATTTTTGAATTTTTTTTCTCTTTTTTACTGTGACTGATCTTTCAGTTCGGTAACAACAAAACGTACCCACGAATATTTTGTGAAAATCAAAAAATTGAAATTTTTGAATTTTTTCCTTTTTTCTCTTTTACTTTGACAGATCTTTCAGTTCAGTAACAACAAACGAACCTACGAGCACTTTGTGAAAATCAAAAAATTAAATTTTTGGAATTTCTTCTTTTTTCTATTTTACTATGACAGATCTCGCATTTCGGCACTTTGTGAAAATCAAAAATTGAAATTTTTGATTTTTTTTTCTCTTTTTTACTGTGACTGATCTTTCAGTTCGGTAATAACAAAACGTACCCACGAACATTTTGTGAAAATCAAAAAATTGAAATTTTTGAAATTTTTTTCTTTTTTCTCTTTTACTATGGCAGATCTCGAATTTCGGCACTTTGCGAAAATCAAAAATTGAAATTTTTGATTTTTTTTCTCTTTTTTACTGTGACTGATCTTTCAGTTCTGTAACAACAAAACGTACCCACGAACATTTTGTGAAAATCAAAAAAATGAAATTTTTTTCCTTTTTCTCTTTTACTATGACAGATCTTTCAGTTCAGTAACAACAAACGAACCTACGAGCACTTTGTGAAAATTAAAAAATGAAATTTTTATAATTTCTTCTTTTTTCTATTTTACTATGACAGATCTCGCATTTCGGCACTTTGTGAAAATCAAAAATTGAAATTTTTGATTTTTTTTTCTCTTTTTTACTGTGACTGATCTTTCAGTTCGGTAACAACAAAACGTACCCACGAACATTTTGTGAAAATCAAAAAATTGATATTTTTGAATTCTTTTTCTTTTTTCTCTTTTACTATGACAGATCTTTCTCTTCAGTAACAACACACGAACCTACGAGCACTTTGTGAAAATCAAAAAATTAAATTTTTGGAATTTCCTTTTTTCTATTTTACAATGACAGATCTCGCATTTCGGCACTTTGTGAAAATCAAAAATTGAAATTTTTGATTTTTTTTTTCTTTTTTACTGTGACTGATCTTTCAGTTCGGTAACAACAAAACGTACCCACGAACATTTTGTGAAAATCAAAAAATTGAAATTTTTGAATTCTTTTTCTTTTTTCCCTTTTACTATGACAGATCTTTCAGTTCAGTAACAACAAACGAACCTACGAGCACTTTGTGAAAATTAAAAAATGAAATTTTTATAATTTCTCCTTTTTTCTATTTTACTATGACAGATCTCGCAATTCGGCACTTTGTGAAAATCAAAAATTGAAATTTTTGAATTTTTTTTCTCTTTTTTACTGTGACTGATCTTTCAGTTCGGTAACAACAAAACGTACCCACGAATATTTTGTGAAATCAAAAAATTGAAATTTTTGAATTTTTTCCTTTTTTCTCTTTTACTTTGACAGATCTTTCAGTTCAGTAACAACAAACGAACCTACGAGCACTTTGTGAAAATCAAAAAATTAAATTTTTGGAATTTCTTCTTTTTTCTATTTTACTATGACAGATCTCGCATTTCGGCACTTTGTGAAAATCAAAAATTGAAATTTTTGATTTTTTTTTCTCTTTTTTACTGTGACTGATCTTTCAGTTCGGTAATAACAAAACGTACCCACGAACATTTTGTGAAAATCAAAAAATTGAAATTTTTGAATTTTTTTTCTTTTTTCTCTTTTACTATGGCAGATCTCGAATTTCGGCACTTTGCGAAAATCAAAAATTGAAATTTTTGATTTTTTTTTCTCTTTTTTACTGTGACTGATCTTTCAGTTCGGTAACAACAAAACGTACCCACGAACATTTTGTGAAAATCAAAAAATTGAAATTTTTTTCTTTTTTCTCATTTACTATGACAGATCTTTCAGTTCAGTAACAACAAACGAACCTACGAGCACTTTGTGAAAATTAAAAAATGAAATTTTTATAAATTCTTCTTTTTTCTATTTTACTATGACAGATCTCGCAATTCGGCACTTTGTGAAAATCAAAAATTGAAATTTTTGAATTTTTTTTCTCTTTTTTACAGTGACTGATCTTTCAGTTCGGTAACAACAAAACGTACCCACGAACATTTTGTGAAAATCAAAAAATTGAAATTTTTGAATTCTTTTTCTTTTTTCTCTTTTACTATGACAGATCTTTCTGTTCAGTAACAACAAACGAACCTACGAGCACTTTGTGAAAATCAAAAAATGAAATTTTTAGAATTTCTTCTTTTTTCTATTTTACTATGACAGATCTCGCATTTCGGCACTTTGTGAAAATCAAAAATTGAAATTTTTGATTTTTTTTTTCTCTTTTTTACTGTGACTGATCTTTCAGTTCTGTAACAACAAAACGTACCCACGAATATTTTGTGAAAATCAAAAAATTGAAATTTTTGAAATTTTTTTTTTTTGCTCTTTTACTATGACAGATCTTTCAGTTCAGTAACAACAAACGAACCTACGAGCACTTTGTGAAAATCAAAAAATGAAATTTTTGGAATTTCTTCTTTTTTCTATTTTACTATGACAGATCTCGCATTTCGGCACTTTGTGAAAATCAAAAATTGAAATTTTTGATTTTTTTTTCTCTTTTTTACAGTGACTGATCTTTCAGTTCGGTAACAACAAAACGTACCCACGAACATTTTGTGAAAATCAAAAAATTGAAATTTTTGAATTCTTTTTCTTTTTTCTCTTTTACTATGACAGATCTTTCTGTTCAGTAACAACAAACGAACCTACGAGCACTTTGTGAAAATCAAAAAATTAAATTTTTGGAATTTCTTCTTTTTTCTATTTTACTATGACAGATCTCGCATTTCGGCACTTTGTGAAAATCAAAATTTGAAATTTTTGATTTTTTTTTTCTCTTTTTTACTGTGACTGATCTTTCAATTCGGTAACAACATTACTTACTACTTACTATGACAGCTCTTTCAGTTCAGTAACAACAAACGAACCTACCAGCACTTTGTGAAAATCAAAAAATTAAATTTTTGGAATTTCTTCTTTTTTCTATTTTACTATGACAGATCTCGCATTTCGGCACTTTGTGAAAATCAAAAATAGAAATTTTTGAATTTTTTTTCTCTTTTTTACTGTGACTGATCTTTCAGTTCGGTAACAACAAAACGTACCCACGAATATTTTGTGAAAATCAAAAAATTGAAATTTTTGAATTTTTTCCTTTTTTCTCTTTTACTTTGACAGATCTTTCAGTTCCGTAACAACAAACGAACCTACGAGCACTTTGTGAAAATCAAAAAATTAAATTTTTGGAATTTCTTCTTTTTTCTATTTTACTATGGCAGATCTCGCATTTCGGCACTTTGTGAAAATCAAAAATTGAAATTTTTGATTTTTTTTTCTCTTTTTTACTGTGACTGATCTTTCAGTTCGGTAATAACAAAACGTACCCACGAACATTTTGTGAAAATCAAAAAATTGAAATTTTTTTCTTTTTTCTCTTTTACTATGGCAGATCTCGAATTTCGGCACTTTGCGAAAATCAAAAATTGAAATTTTTGATTTTTTTTTCTCTTTTTTACTGTGACTGATCTTTCAGTTCTGTAACAACAAAACGTACCCACGAACATTTTGTGAAAATCAAAAAATTGAAATTTTTTTCTTTTTTCTCTTTTACTATGACAGATCTTTCAGTTCGGTAACAACAAAACGTACCCACGAATATTTTGTGAAAATCAAAAAATTGAAATTTTTGAATTTTTTCCTTTTTTCTCTTTTACTTTGACAGATCTTTCAGTTCCGTAACAACAAACGAACCTACGAGCACTTTGTGAAAATCAAAAAATTAAATTTTTGGAATTTCTTCTTTTTTCTATTTTACTATGGCAGATCTCGCATTTCGGCACTTTGTGAAAATCAAAAATTGAAATTTTTGATTTTTTTTTCTCTTTTTTACTGTGACTGATCTTTCAGTTCGGTAATAACAAAACGTACCCACGAACATTTTGTGAAAATCAAAAAATTGAAATTTTTTTCTTTTTTCTCTTTTACTATGGCAGATCTCGAATTTCGGCACTTTGCGAAAATCAAAAATTGAAATTTTTGATTTTTTTTTCTCTTTTTTACTGTGACTGATCTTTCAGTTCTGTAACAACAAAACGTACCCACGAACATTTTGTGAAAATCAAAAAATTGAAATTTTTTTCTTTTTTCTCTTTTACTATGACAGATCTTTCAGTTCAGTAACAACAAACGAACCTACGAGCACTTTGTGAAAATCAAAAAATTAAATTTTTGGAATTTCTTCTTTTTTCTATTTTACTATGACAGATCTCGCATTTCGGCACTTTGTGAAAATCAAAAATTGAAATTTTTGAATTTTTTCCTTTTTTCTCTTTTACTTTGACAGATCTTTCAGTTCCGTAACAACAAACGAACCTACGAGCACTTTGTGAAAATCAAAAAATTAAATTTTTGGAATTTCTTCTTTTTTCTATTTTACTATGGCAGATCTCGCATTTCGGCACTTTGTGAAAATCAAAAATTGAAATTTTTGATTTTTTTTTCTCTTTTTTACTGTGACTGATCTTTCAGTTCGGTAATAACAAAACGTACCCACGAACATTTTGTGAAAATCAAAAAATTGAAATTTTTTTCTTTTTTCTCTTTTACTATGGCAGATCTCGAATTTCGGCACTTTGCGAAAATCAAAAATTGAAATTTTTGATTTTTTTTTCTCTTTTTTACTGTGACTGATCTTTCAGTTCTGTAACAACAAAACGTACCCACGAACATTTTGTGAAAATCAAAAAATTGAAATTTTTTTCTTTTTTCTCTTTTACTATGACAGATCTTTCAGTTCGGTAACAACAAAACGTACCCACGAATATTTTGTGAAAATCAAAAAATTGAAATTTTTGAATTTTTTCCTTTTTTCTCTTTTACTTTGACAGATCTTTCAGTTCCGTAACAACAAACGAACCTACGAGCACTTTGTGAAAATCAAAAAATTAAATTTTTGGAATTTCTTCTTTTTTCTATTTTACTATGGCAGATCTCGCATTTCGGCACTTTGTGAAAATCAAAAATTGAAATTTTTGATTTTTTTTTCTCTTTTTTACTGTGACTGATCTTTCAGTTCGGTAATAACAAAACGTACCCACGAACATTTTGTGAAAATCAAAAAATTGAAATTTTTTTCTTTTTTCTCTTTTACTATGGCAGATCTCGAATTTCGGCACTTTGCGAAAATCAAAAATTGAAATTTTTGATTTTTTTTTCTCTTTTTTACTGTGACTGATCTTTCAGTTCTGTAACAACAAAACGTACCCACGAACATTTTGTGAAAATCAAAAAATTGAATTTTTTTTCTTTTTTCTCTTTTACTATGACAGATCTTTCAGTTCAGTAACAACAAACGAACCTACGAGCACTTTGTGAAAATCAAAAAATTAAATTTTTGGAATTTCTTCTTTTTTCTATTTTACTATGACAGATCTCGCATTTCGGCACTTTGTGAAAATCAAAATTTGAAATTTTTGATTTTTTTTTCTCTTTTTTACTGTGACTGATCTTTCAATTCGGTAACAACATTACTTACTACTTACTATGACAGCTCTTTCAGTTCAGTAACAACAAACGAACCTACCAGCACTTTGTGAAAATCAAAAAATTAAATTTTTGGAATTTCTTCTTTTTTCTATTTTACTATGACAGATCTCGCATTTCGGCACTTTGTGAAAATCAAAAATAGAAATTTTTGAATTTTTTTTCTCTTTTTTACTGTGACTGATCTTTCAGTTCGGTAACAACAAAACGTACCCACGAATATTTTGTGAAAATCAAAAAATTGAAATTTTTGAATTTTTTCCTTTTTTCTCTTTTACTTTGACAGATCTTTCAGTTCCGTAACAACAAACGAACCTACGAGCACTTTGTGAAAATCAAAAAATTAAATTTTTGGAATTTCTTCTTTTTTCTATTTTACTATGGCAGATCTCGCATTTCGGCACTTTGTGAAAATCAAAAATTGAAATTTTTGATTTTTTTTTCTCTTTTTTACTGTGACTGATCTTTCAGTTCGGTAATAACAAAACGTACCCACGAACATTTTGTGAAAATCAAAAAATTGAAATTTTTTTCTTTTTTCTCTTTTACTATGGCAGATCTCGAATTTCGGCACTTTGCGAAAATCAAAAATTGAAATTTTTGATTTTTTTTTCTCTTTTTTACTGTGACTGATCTTTCAGTTCTGTAACAACAAAACGTACCCACGAACATTTTGTGAAAATCAAAAAATTGAAATTTTTTTCTTTTTTCTCTTTTACTATGACAGATCTTTCAGTTCAGTAACAACAAACGAACCTACGAGCACTTTGTGAAAATTAAAAAATGAAATTTTTATAATTTCTTCTTTTTTCTATTTTACTATGACAGATCTCGCAATTCGGCACTTTGTGAAAATCAAAAATTGAAATTTTTGAATTTTTTTTCTCTTTTTTACAGTGACTGATCTTTCAGTTCGGTAACAACAAAACGTACCCACGAATATTTTGTGAAAATCAAAAAATTGAAATTTTTGAATTTTTTTCTTTTTTCTCTATTACTATGACAGATCTTTCAGTTCAGTAACAACACACGAACCTACGAGCACTTTGTGAAAATCAAAAAATTAAATTTTTGGAATTTCCTTTTTTCTATTTTACAATGACAGATCTCGCATTTCGGCACTTTGTGAAAATCAAAAATTGAAATTTTTGATTTTTTTTTCTCTTTTTTACTGTGACTGATCTTTCAGTTCGGTAACAACAAAACGTACCCACGAACATTTTGTGAAAATCAAAAAATTGAAATTTTTGAATTCTTTTTCTTTTTTCTCTTTTACTATGACAGATCTTTCAGTTCAGTAACAACAAACGAACCTACGAGCACTTTGTGAAAATTAAAAAATTAAATTTTTATAATTTCTCCTTTTTTCTATTTTACTATGACAGATCTCGCAATTCGGCACTTTGTGAAAATCAAAAATTGAAATTTTTGAATTTTTTTTCTCTTTTTTACTGTGACTGATCTTTCAGTTCGGTAACAACAAAACGTACCCACGAATATTTTGTGAAAATAAAAAAATTGAAATTTTTGAATTTTTTTCTTTTTTCTCTATTACTATGACAGATCTTTCAGTTCAGTAACAACAAACGAACCTACGAGCACTTTGTGAAAATCAAAAAATGAAATTTTTGGAATTTCCTTTTTTCTATTTTACTATGACCGATCTCGCATTTCGGCACTTTGTGAAAATCAAAAATTGAAATTTTTGATTTTTTTTTCTCTTTTTTACTGTGACTGATCTTTCAGTTCGGTAACAACAAAACGTACCCACGAACATTTTGTGAAAATCAAAAAATTGAAATTTTTGAATTCTTTTTCTTTTTTCTCTTTTACTATGACAGATCTTTCAGTTCAGTAACAATAAACGAACCTACGAGCACTTTGTGAAAATCAAAAATTGAAATTTTTGAATTTTTTTTCTCTTTTTTACAGTGACTGATCTTTCAGTTCGGTAACAACAAAACGTACCCACGAATATTTTGTGAAAATCAAAAAATTGAAATTTTTGAAATTTTTTTTTTTTCTCTTTTACTATGACAGATCTTTCAGTTCAGTAACAACAAACGAACTTACGAGCACTTTATGAAAATTAAAAAATGAAATTTTTATAATTTCTTCTTTTTTCTATTTTACTATGACATATCTCGCATTTCGGCAATTTGTGAAAATCAAAAATTGAAATTTTTGATTTTTTTTTCACTTTTTTACTGTTACTGATCTTCAGTTCGGTAACAACAAAACGTACACACGAACATTTTGTGAAAATCAAAAAATTGAAATTTTTGAATTTTTTTTCTTTTTTCTCTTTTACTATGACAGATCTTTCAGTTCAGTAATAACAAACGAACCTACGAGCACTTTGTGAAAATCAAAAAATGAAATTTTTGGAATTTCTTCCTTTTTCTATTTTACTATGACAGATCTCGCATTTCGGCACTTTGTGAAAATCAAAAATTGAAATTTTTTAATTTTTTTCTCTGTTTTACTGTGACTGATCTTTCAGTTCGGTAACAACAAAACGTACCCACGAACATTTTGTGAAAATCAAAAAAAATGAAATTTTTATTTTTTTTCTTTTTTCTCTTTTACTATGACAGATCTTTCAGTTCAGTAACAACAAACGAACCTACGAGCACTTTGTGAAAATCAAAAAATGAAATTTTTGGAATTTCTTCTTTTTTCTATTTTACTATGACAGATCTCGCATTTCGGCACTTTGCGAAAATCAAAAATTGAAATTTTTGAATTTTTTCTCTCTTTTTTACTGTGACTGATCTTTCAATTGGGTAACAACAAAACGTACCCACGAATATTTTGTGAAAATCAAAAAATTGAAATTTTTGAATTTTTTTCTTTTTTCTCTTTTACTATGCCAGATCTCGAATTTCGGCACTTTGCGAAAATCAAAAATTGAAATTTTTGATTTTTTTTCTCTTTTTTACTGTGACTGATCTTTCAGTTCTGTAACAACAAAACGTACCCACGAACATTTTGTGAAAATCAAAAAATTGAAATTTTTTTCTTTTTTCTCTTTTACTATGACAGATCTTTCAGTTCAGTAACAACAAACGAACCTACTAGCACTTTGTGAAAATTAAAAAATGAAATTTTTATAATTTCTTCTTTTTTCTATTTTACTATGACAGATCTCGCATTTCGGCACTTTGTGAAAATCAAAAATTGAAATTTTTGATTTTTTTTTCTCTTTTTTACTGTGACTGATCTTTCAGTTCGGTAACAACAAAACGTACCCACGAACATTTTGTGAAAATCAAAAAAATGATATTTTTGAATTCTTTTTCTTTTTTCTCTTTTACTATGACAGATCTTTCTGTTCAGTAACAACACACGAACCTACGAGCACTTTGTGAAAATCAAAAAATTAAATTTTTGGAATTTCCTTTTTTCTATTTTACAATGACAGATCTCGCATTTCGGCACTTTGTGAAAATCAAAAATTGAAATTTTTGATTTTTTTTTTCTTTTTTACTGTGACTGATCTTTCAGTTCGGTAACAACAAAACGTACCCACGAACATTTTGTGAAAATCAAAAAATTGAAATTTTTGAATTCTTTTTCTTTTTTCCCTTTTACTATGACAGATCTTTCAGTTCAGTAACAACAAACGAACCTACGAGCACTTTGTGAAAATTAAAAAATGAAATTTTTATAATTTCTCCTTTTTTCTATTTTACTATGACAGATCTCGCAATTCGGCACTTTGTGAAAATCAAAAATTGAAATTTTTGAATTTTTTTTCTCTTTTTTACTGTGACTGATCTTTCAGTTCGGTAACAACAAAACGTACCCACGAATATTTTGTGAAAATCAAAAAATTGAAATTTTTGAATTTTTTCCTTTTTTCTCTTTTACTTTGACAGATCTTTCAGTTCAGTAACAACAAACGAACCTACGAGCACTTTGTGAAAATCAAAAAATTAAATTTTTGGAATTTCTTCTTTTTTCTATTTTACTATGACAGATCTCGCATTTCGGCACTTTGTGAAAATCAAAAATTGAAATTTTTGATTTTTTTTTCTCTTTTTTACTGTGACTGATCTTTCAGTTCGGTAACAACAAAACGTACCCACGAACATTTTGTGAAAATCAAAAAATTGATATTTTTGAATTCTTTTTCTTTTTTCTCTTTTACTATGACAGATCTTTCTGTTCAGTAACAACACACGAACCTACGAGCACTTTGTGAAAATCAAAAAATTAAATTTTTGGAATTTCCTTTTTTCTATTTTACAATGACAGATCTCGCATTTCGGCACTTTGTGAAAATCAAAAATTGAAATTTTTGATTTTTTTTTTCTTTTTTACTGTGACTGATCTTTCAGTTCGGTAACAACAAAACGTACCCACGAACATTTTGTGAAAATCAAAAAATTGAAATTTTTGAATTCTTTTTCTTTTTTCCCTTTTACTATGACAGATCTTTCAGTTCAGTAACAACAAACGAACCTACGAGCACTTTGTGAAAATTAAAAAATGAAATTTTTATAATTTCTCCTTTTTTCTATTTTACTATGACAGATCTCGCAATTCGGCACTTTGTGAAAATCAAAAATTGAAATTTTTGAATTTTTTTTCTCTTTTTTACTGTGACTGATCTTTCAGTTCGGTAACAACAAAACGTACCCACGAATATTTTGTGAAAATCAAAAAATTGAAATTTTTGAATTTTTTCCTTTTTTCTCTTTTACTTTGACAGATCTTTCAGTTCAGTAACAACAAACGAACCTACGAGCACTTTGTGAAAATCAAAAAATTAAATTTTTGGAATTTCTTCTTTTTTCTATTTTACTATGACAGATCTCGCATTTCGGCACTTTGTGAAAATCAAAAATTGAAATTTTTGATTTTTTTTTCTCTTTTTTACTGTGACTGATCTTTCAGTTCGGTAATAGCAAAACGTACCCACGAACATTTTGTGAAAATCAAAAAATTGAAATTTTTGAAATTTTTTTCTTTTTTCTCTTTTACTATGGCAGATCTCGAATTTCGGCACTTTGCGAAAATCAAAAATTGAAATTTTTGATTTTGTTTTCTCTTTTTTACTGTGACTGATCTTTCAGTTCGGTAACAACAAAACGTACCCACGAACATTTTGTGAAAATCAAAAAATTGAAATTTTTTTCTTTTTTCTCATTTACTATGACAGATCTTTCAGTTCAGTAACAACAAACGAACCTACGAGCACTTTGTGAAAATTAAAAAATGAAATTTTTATAAATTCTTCTTTTTTCTATTTTACTATGACAGATCTCGCAATTCGGCACTTTGTGAAAATCAAAAATTGAAATTTTTGAATTTTTTTTCTCTTTTTTACAGTGACTGATCTTTCAGTTCGGTAACAACAAAACGTACCCACGAACATTTTGTGAAAATCAAAAAATTGAAATTTTTTTCTTTTTTCTCATTTACTATGACAGATCTTTCAGTTCAGTAACAACAAACGAACCTACGAGCACTTTGTGAAAATTAAAAAATGAAATTTTTATAATTTCTTCTTTTTTCTATTTTACTATGACAGATCTCGCAATTCGGCACTTTGTGAAAATCAAAAATTGAAATTTTTGAATTTTTTTTCTCTTTTTTACAGTGACTGATCTTTCAGTTCGGTAAGAACAAAACGTACCCACGAATATTTTGTGAAAATCAAAAAATTGAAATTTTTGAATTTTTTTCTTTTTTCTCTATTACTATGACAGATCTTTCAGTTCAGTAACAACACACGAACCTACGAGCACTTTGTGAAAATCAAAAAATTAAATTTTTGGAATTTCCTTTTTTCTATTTTACTATGACAGATGTCGCATTTCGGCACTTTGTGAAAATCAAAAATTGAAATTTTTGATTTTTTTTTCTCTTTTTTACTGTGACTGATCTTTCAGTTCGGTAACAACAAAACGTACCCACGAACATTTTGTGAAAATCAAAAAATTGATATTTTTGAATTCTTTTTCTTTTTTCTCTTTTACTATGACAGATCTTTCTGTTCAGTAACAACAAACGAACCTACGAGCACTTTGTGAAAATCAAAAAATGAAATTTTTAGAATTTCTTCTTTTTTCTATTTTACTATGACAGATCTCGCATTTCGGCACTTTGTGAAAATCAAAAATTGAAATTTTTGATTTTTTTTTTCTCTTTTTTACTGTGACTGATCTTTCAGTTCTGTAACAACAAAACGTACCCACGAATATTTTGTGAAAATCAAAAAATTGAAATTTTTGAAATTTTTTTTTTTCTCTTTTACTATGACAGATCTTTCAGTTCAGTAACAACAAACGAACCTACGAGCACTTTGTGAAAATCAAAAAATGAAATTTTTGGAATTTCTTCTTTTTTCTATTTTACTATGACAGATCTCGCATTTCGGCACTTTGTGAAAATCAAAAATTGAAATTTTTGATTTTTTTTTCTCTTTTTTACTGTGACTGATCTTTCAGTTCGGTAACAACAAAACGTACCCACGAACATTTTGTGAAAATCAAAAAATTGAAATTTTTGAATTCTTTTTCTTTTTTCTCTTTTACTATGACAGATCTTTCTGTTCAGTAACAACAAACGAACCTACGAGCACTTTGTGAAAATCAAAAAATTAAATTTTTGGAATTTCTTCTTTTGTCTATTTTACTATGACAGATCTCGCATTTCGGCACTTTGTGAAAATCAAAATTTGAAATTTTTGATTTTTTTTTTCTCTTTTTTACTGTGACTGATCTTTCAATTCGGTAACAACATTACTTACTACTTACTATGACAGCTCTTTCAGTTCAGTAACAACAAACGAACCTACCAGCACTTTGTGAAAATCAAAAAATTAAATTTTTGGAATTTCTTCTTTTTTCTATTTTACTATGACAGATCTCGCATTTCGGCACTTTGTGAAAATCAAAAATAGAAATTTTTGAATTTTTTTTCTCTTTTTTACTGTGACTGATCTTTCAGTTCGGTAACAACAAAACGTACCCACGAATATTTTGTGAAAATCAAAAAATTGAAATTTTTGAATTTTTTCCTTTTTTCTCTTTTACTTTGACAGATCTTTCAGTTCCGTAACAACAAACGAACCTACGAGCACTTTGTGAAAATCAAAAAATTAAATTTTTGGAATTTCTTCTTTTTTCTATTTTACTATGACAGATCTCGCATTTCGGCACTTTGTGAAAATCAAAAATTGAAATTTTTGATTTTTTTTTCTCTTTTTTACTGTGACGGATCTTTCAGTTCGGTAATAACAAAACGTACCCACGAACATTTTGTGAAAATCAAAAAATTGAAATTTTTTTCTTTTTTCTCTTTTACTATGGCAGATCTCGAATTTCGGCACTTTGCGAAAATCAAAAATTGAAATTTTTGATTTTTTTTTCTCTTTTTTACTGTGACTGATCTTTCAGTTCTGTAACAACAAAACGTACCCACGAACATTTTGTGAAAATCAAAAAATTGAATTTTTTTTCTTTTTTCTCTTTTACTATGACAGATCTTTCAGTTCAGTAACAACAAACGAACCTACGAGCACTTTGTGAAAATTAAAAAATGAAATTTTTATAATTTCTTCTTTTTTCTATTTTACTATGACAGATCTCGCAATTCGGCACTTTGTGAAAATCAAAAATTGAAATTTTTGAATTTTTTTTCTCTTTTTTACAGTGACTGATCTTTCAGTTCGGTAACAACAAAACGTACCCACGAATATTTTGTGAAAATCAAAAAATTGAAATTTTTGAATTTTTTTCTTTTTTCTCTATTACTATGACAGATCTTTCAGTTCAGTAACAACACACGAACCTACGAGCACTTTGTGAAAATCAAAAAATTAAATTTTTGGAATTTCCTTTTTTCTATTTTACAATGACAGATCTCGCATTTCGGCACTTTGTGAAAATCAAAAATTGAAATTTTTGATTTTTTTTTCTCTTTTTTACTGTGACTGATCTTTCAGTTCGGTAACAACAAAACGTACCCACGAACATTTTGTGAAAATCAAAAAATTGAAATTTTTGAATTCTTTTTCTTTTTTCTCTTTTACTATGACAGATCTTTCAGTTCAGTAACAACAAACGAACCTACGAGCACTTTGTGAAAATTAAAAAATGAAATTTTTATAATTTCTCCTTTTTTCTATTTTACTATGACAGATCTCGCAATTCGGCACTTTGTGAAAATCAAAAATTGAAATTTTTGAATTTTTTTTCTCTTTTTTACTGTGACTGATCTTTCAGTTCGGTAACAACAAAACGTACCCACGAATATTTTGTGAAAATAAAAAAATTGAAATTTTTGAATTTTTTTCTTTTTTCTCTATTACTATGACAGATCTTTCAGTTCAGTAACAACAAACGAACCTACGAGCACTTTGTGAAAATCAAAAAATTAAATTTTTGGAATTTCCTTTTTTCTATTTTACTATGACCGATCTCGCATTTCGACACTTTGTGAAAATCAAAAATTGAAATTTTTGATTTTTTTTTCTTTTTTACTGTGACTGATCTTTCAGTTCGGTAACAACAAAACGTACCCACGAACATTTTGTGAAAATCAAAAAATTGAAATTTTTGAATTCTTTTTCTTTTTTCTCTTTTACTATGACAGATCTTTCAGTTCAGTAACAATAAACGAACCTACGAGCACTTTGTGAAAATCAAAAATTGAAATTTTTGAATTTTTTTTCTCTTCTTTACAGTGACTGATCTTTCAGTTCGGTAACAACAAAACGTACCCACGAATATTTTGTGAAAATCAAAAAATTGAAATTTTTTTTTTTTCTCTTTTGCTATGACAGATCTTTCAGTTCAGTAACAACAAACGAACTTACGAGCACTTTATGAAAATTAAAAAATGAAATTTTTATAATTTCTTCTTTTTTCTATTTTACTATGACATATCTCGCATTTCGGCACTTTGTGAAAATCAAAAATTGAAATTTTTGATTTTTTTTTCACTTTTTTACTGTTACTGATCTTCAGTTCGGTAACAACAAAACGTACACACGAACATTTTGTGAAAATCAAAAAATAGAAATTTTTGAATTTTTTTTCTTTTTTCTCTTTTACTATGACAGATCTTTCAGTTCAGTAATAACAAACGAACCTACGAGCACTTTGTGAAAATCAAAAAATGAAATTTTTGGAATTTCTTCCTTTTTCTATTTTACTATGACAGATCTCGCATTTCGGCACTTTGTGAAAATCAAAAATTGAAATTTTTTAATTTTTTTCTCTGTTTTACTGTGACTGATCTTTCAGTTCGGTAACAACAAAACGTACCCACGAACATTTTGTGAAAATAAAAAAAAATGAAATTTTTGAAATTTTTTTCTTTTTTCTCTTTTACTATGACAGATCTTTCAGTTCAGTAACAACAAACGAACCTACGAGCACTTTGTGAAAATCAAAAAATGAAATTTTTGGAATTTCTTCTTTTTTCTATTTTACTATGACAGATCTCGCATTTCGGCACTTTGCGAAAATCAAAAATTGAAATTTTTGAATTTTTTTTCTCTTTTTTACTGTGACTGATCTTTCAATTGGGTAACAACAAAACGTACCCACGAATATTTTGTGAAAATCAAAAAATTGAAATTTTTGAATTTTTTTCTTTTTTCTCTATTACTATGACAGATCTTTCAGTTCAGTAACAACAAACGAACCTACGAGCACTTTGTGAAAATCAAAAAATGGAATTTTTAGAATTTCTTCTTTTTTCTATTTTACTATGACAGATCTCGCATTTCGGCACTTTGTGAAAATCAAAAATTGAAATTTTTGAATTTTTTTTCTCTTTTTTACAGTGACTGATCTTTCAGTTCGGTAACAACAAAACGTACCCACGAATATTTTGTGAAAATCAAAAAATTGAAATTTTTCAATTTTTTTCTTTTTTCTCTATTACTATGACAGATCTTTCAGTTCAGTAACAACACACGAACCTACGAGCACTTTGTGAAAATCAAAAAATTAAATTTTTGGAATTTCCTTTTTTCTATTTTACAATGACAGATCTCGCATTTCGGCACTTTGTGAAAATCAAAACTTGAAATTTTTGATTTTTTTTTCTCTTTTTTACTGACTGATCTTTCAGTTCTGTAACAACAAAACGTACCCACGAACATTTTGTGAAAATCAAAAAATTGAATTTTTTTTCTTTTTTCTCTTTTACTATGACAGATCTTTCAGTTCAGTAACAACAAACGAACCTACGAGCACTTTGTGAAAATTAAAAAATGAAATTTTTATAATTTCTTCTTTTTTCTATTTTACTAAGACAGATCTCGCAATTCGGCACTTTGTGAAAATCAAAAATTGAAATTTTTGAATTTTTTTTCTCTTTTTTACAGTGACTGATCTTTCAGTTCGGTAACAACAAAACGTACCCACGAATATTTTGTGAAAATCAAAAAATTGAAATTTTTGAATTTTTTTCTTTTTTCTCTATTACTATGACAGATCTTTCAGTTCAGTAACAACACACGAACCTACGAGCACTTTGTGAAAATCAAAAAATTAAATTTTTGGAATTTCCTTTTTTCTATTTTACAATGACAGATCTCGCATTTCGGCACTTTGTGAAAATCAAAAATTGAAATTTTTGATTTTTTTTTCTCTTTTTTACTGTGACTGATCTTTCAGTTCGGTAACAACAAAACGTACCCACGAACATTTTGTGAAAATCAAAAAATTGAAATTTTTGAATTCTTTTTCTTTTTTCTCTTTTACTATGACAGATCTTTCAGTTCAGTAACAACAAACGAACCTACGAGCACTTTGTGAAAATTAAAAAATGAAATTTTTATAATTTCTCCTTTTTTCTATTTTACTATGACAGATCTCGCAATTCGGCACTTTGTGAAAATCAAAAATTGAAATTTTTGAATTTTTTTTCTCTTTTTTACTGTGACTGATCTTTCAGTTCGGTAACAACAAAACGTACCCACGAATATTTTGTGAAAATAAAAAAATTGAAATTTTTGAATTTTTTTCTTTTTTCTCTATTACTATGACAGATCTTTCAGTTCAGTAACAACAAACGAACCTACGAGCACTTTGTGAAAATCAAAAAATGAAATTTTTGGAATTTCCTTTTTTCTATTTTACTATGACCGATCTCGCATTTCGACACTTTGTGAAAATCAAAAATTGAAATTTTTGATTTTTTTTTTCTTTTTTACTGTGACTGATCTTTCAGTTCGGTAACAACAAAACGTACCCACGAACATTTTGTGAAAATCAAAAAATTGAAATTTTTGAATTCTTTTTCTTTTTTCTCTTTTACTATGACAGATCTTTCAGTTCAGTAACAATAAACGAACCTACGAGCACTTTGTGAAAATCAAAAATTGAAATTTTTGAATTTTTTTTCTCTTCTTTACAGTGACTGATCTTTCAGTTCGGTAACAACAAAACGTACCCACGAATATTTTGTGAAAATCAAAAAATTGAAATTTTTGAAATTTTTTTTTTCTCTTTTGCTATGACAGATCTTTCAGTTCAGTAACAACAAACGAACTTACGAGCACTTTATGAAAATTAAAAAATGAAATTTTTATAATTTCTTCTTTTTTCTATTTTACTATGACATATCTCGCATTTCGGCACTTTGTGAAAATCAAAAATTGAAATTTTTGATTTTTTTTTCACTTTTTTACTGTTACTGATCTTCAGTTCGGTAACAACAAAACGTACACACGAACATTTTGTGAAAATCAAAAAATAGAAATTTTTGAATTTTTTTTCTTTTTTCTCTTTTACTATGACAGATCTTTCAGTTCAGTAATAACAAACGAACCTACGAGCACTTTGTGAAAATCAAAAAATGAAATTTTTGGAATTTCTTCCTTTTTCTATTTTACTATGACAGATCTCGCATTTCGGCACTTTGTGAAAATCAAAAATTGAAATTTTTTAATTTTTTTCTCTGTTTTACTGTGACTGATCTTTCAGTTCGGTAACAACAAAACGTACCCACGAACATTTTGTGAAAATAAAAAAAAATGAAATTTTTGAAATTTTTTTCTTTTTTCTCTTTTACTATGACAGATCTTTCAGTTCAGTAACAACAAACGAACCTACGAGCACTTTGTGAAAATCAAAAAATGAAATTTTTGGAATTTCTTCTTTTTTCTATTTTACTATGACAGATCTCGCATTTCGGCACTTTGCGAAAATCAAAAATTGAAATTTTTGAATTTTTTTTCTCTTTTTTACTGTGACTGATCTTTCAATTGGGTAACAACAAAACGTACCCACGAATATTTTGTGAAAATCAAAAAATTGAAATTTTTGAATTTTTTTCTTTTTTCTCTATTACTATGACAGATCTTTCAGTTCAGTAACAACAAACGAACCTACGAGCACTTTGTGAAAATCAAAAAATGGAATTTTTAGAATTTCTTCTTTTTTCTATTTTACTATGACAGATCTCGCATTTCGGCACTTTGTGAAAATCAAAAATTGAAATTTTTGAATTTTTTTTCTCTTTTTTACAGTGACTGATCTTTCAGTTCGGTAACAACAAAACGTACCCACGAATATTTTGTGAAAATCAAAAAATTGAAATTTTTCAATTTTTTTCTTTTTTCTCTATTACTATGACAGATCTTTCAGTTCAGTAACAACACACGAACCTACGAGCACTTTGTGAAAATCAAAAAATTAAATTTTTGGAATTTCCTTTTTTCTATTTTACAATGACAGATCTCGCATTTCGGCACTTTGTGAAAATCAAAAATTGAAATTTTTGATTTTTTTTTCTCTTTTTTACTGTGACTGATCTTTCAGTTCGGTAACAACAAAACGTACCCACGAATATTTTGTGAAAATCAAAAAATTGAAATTTTTGAATTTTTTTCTTTTTTCTCTTTTACTATGACAGATCTTTCAGTTCAGTAACAACAAACGAACCTACAAGCACTTTGTGAAAATCAAAAAATGAAATTTTTATAATTTCTTCTTTTTTCTATTTTACTATGACAGATTTCGCATTTCGGCACTTTGTGAAAATCAAAAGTTGAAATTTTTGATTTTTTTTTCTCTTTTTTACTGTGACTGATCTTTCAGTTCTGTAACAACAAAACGTACCCACGAACATTTTGTGAAAATCAAAAAATTGTAATTTTTGAATTCTTTTTCTTTTTTCTCTTTTACTATGACAGATCTTTCAGTTCAGTAACAACAAACGAACCTACGAGCACTTTGTGAAAATTAAAAAATGAAATTTTTATAATTTCTCCTTTTTTCTATTTTACTATGACAGATCTCGCAATTCGGCACTTTGTGAAAATCAAAAATTGAAATTTTTGAATTTTTTTTCTCTTTTTTACTGTGACTGATCTTTCAGTTCGGTAACAACAAAACGTACCCACGAATATTTTGTGAAAATAAAAAAATTGAAATTTTTGAATTTTTTTCTTTTTTCTCTATTACTATGACAGATCTTTCAGTTCAGTAACAACAAACGAACCTACGAGCACTTTGTGAAAATCAAAAAATGAAATTTTTGGAATTTCCTTTTTTCTATTTTACTATGACCGATCTCGCATTTCGGCACTTTGTGAAAATCAAAAATTGAAATTTTTGATTTTTTTTTCTCTTTTTTACTGTGACTGATCTTTTAGTTCGGTAACAACAAAACGTACCCACGAACATTTTGTGAAAATCAAAAAATTGAAATTTTTGAATTCTTTTTCTTTTTGCTCTTTTACTATGACAGATCTTTCAGTTCAGTAACAATAAACGAACCTACGAGCACTTTGTGAAAATCAAAAATTGAAATTTTTAGAATTTCTTCTTTTTTCTATTTTACTATGACAGATCTCGCATTTCGGCACTTTGTGAAAATCAAAAATTGAAATTTTTGATTTTTTTTTCTCTTTTTTACTGTGACTGATCTTTCAGTTCTGTAACAACAAAACGTACCCACGAATATTTTGTGAAAATCAAAAAATTGAAATTTTTGAATTTTTTTTTTCTCTCTTTTACTATGACAGATCTTTCAGTTCAGTAACAACAAACGAACCTACGAGCACTTTGTGAAAATCAAAAAATGAAATTTTTGGAATTTCCTTTTTTCTATTTTACTATGACCGATCTCGCATTTCGGCACTTTGTGAAAATCAAAAATTGAAATTTTTGATTTTTTTTTCTCTTTTTTACTGTGACTGATCTTTTAGTTCGGTAACAACAAAACGTACCCACGAACATTTTGTGAAAATCAAAAAATTGAAATTTTTGAATTCTTTTTCTTTTTGCTCTTTTACTATGACAGATCTTTCAGTTCAGTAACAATAAACGAACCTACGAGCACTTTGTGAAAATCAAAAATTGAAATTTTTAGAATTTCTTCTTTTTTCTATTTTACTATGACAGATCTCGCATTTCGGCACTTTGTGAAAATCAAAAATTGAAATTTTTGATTTTTTTTTCTCTTTTTTACTGTGACTGATCTTTCAGTTCTGTAACAACAAAACGTACCCACGAATATTTTGTGAAAATCAAAAAATTGAAATTTTTGAAATTTTTTTTTCTCTCTTTTACTATGACAGATCTTTCAGTTCAGTAACAACAAACGAACCTACGAGCACTTTATGAAAATTAAAAAATGAAATTTTTATAATTTCTTCTTTTTTCTATTTTACTATGACATATCTCGCATTTCGGCACTTTGTGAAAATCAAAAATTGAAATTTTTGATTTTTTTTTCACTTTTTTACTGTTACTGATCTTCAGTTCGGTAACAACAAAACGTACACACGAACATTTTGTGAAAATAAAAAAATTGAAATTTTTGAATTTTTTTTCTTTTTTCTCTTTTACTATGACAGATCTTTCAGTTCAGTAATAACAAACGAACCTACGAGCACTTTGTGAAAATCAAAAAATGAAATTTTTGGAATTTCTTCCTTTTTCTATTTTACTATGACAGATCTCGCATTTCGGCACTTTGTGAAAATCAAAAATTGAAATTTTTGAATTTTTTTCTCTGTTTTACTGTGACTGATCTTTCAGTTCGGTAACAACAAAACGTACCCACGAACATTTTGTGAAAATCAAAAAAAATGAAATTTTTGAAATTTTTTTCTTTTTTCTCTTTTACTATGACAGATCTTTCAGTTCAGTAACAACAAACGAACCTACGAGCACTTTGTGAAAATCAAAAAATGAAATTTTTGGAATTTCTTCTTTTTTCTATTTTACTATGACAGATCTCGCATTTCGGCACTTTGCGAAAATCAAAAATTGAAATTTTTGAATTTTTTTTCTCTTTTTTACTGTAACTGATCTTTCAGTTCGGTAACAACAAAACGTACCCACGAACATTTTGTGAAAATCAAAAAATTGAAATTTTTGAATTCTTTTTTTTTCTCTTTTACTATGACAGATCTTTCAGTTCAGTAACAATAATCGAACCTACGAGCACTTTGTGAAAATCAAAAATTGAAATTTTTAGAATTTCTTCTTTTTTCTATTTTACTATGACAGATCTCGCAATTCGGCACTTTGTGAAAATCAAAAATTGAAATTTTTGAATTTTTTTTCTCTTTTTTACAGTGACTGATCTTTCAGTTCGGTAACAACAAAACGTACCCACGAATATTTTGTGAAAATCAAAAAATTGAAATTTTTGAATTTTTTTCTTTTTTCTCTATTACTATGACAGATCTTTCAGTTCAGTAACAACACACGAACCTACGAGCACTTTGTGAAAATCAAAAAATTAAATTTTTGGAATTTCCTTTTTTCTATTTTACTATGACAGATCTCGCATTTCGGCACTTTGTGAAAATCAAAAATTGAAATTTTTGATTTTTTTTTTCTCTTTTTTACTGTGACTGATCTTTCAGTTCGGTAACAACAAAACGTACCCACGAACATTTTGTGAAAATCAAAAAATTGAAATTTTTGAATTCTTTTTCTTTTTTCTCTTTTACTATGACAGATCTTTCTGTTCAGTAACAACAAACGAACCTACGAGTACTTTGTGAAAATCAAAAAATGAAATTTTTAGAATTTCTTCTTTTTTCTATTTTACTATGACAGATCTCGCATTTCGGCACTTTGTGAAAATCAAAAATTGAAATTTTTGATTTTTTTTTCTCTTTTTTACTGTGACTGATCTTTCAATTCGGTAACAACAAAACGTACCCACGAATATTTTGTGAAAATCAAAAAATTGAAATTTTTGAAATTTTTTTTTTTCTCTTTTACTATGACAGATCTTTCAGTTCAGTAACAACAAACGAACCTACGAGCACTTTGTGAAAATCAAAAAATGAAATTTTTGGAATTTCTTCTTTTTTCTATTTTACTATGACAGATCTCGCATTTCGGCACTTTGTGAAAATCAAAATTTGAAATTTTTGATTTTTTTTTCTCTTTTTTACTGTGACTGATCTTTCAATTCGGTAACAACAAAACGTACCCACGAATATTTTGTGAAAATCAAAAAATTGAAATTTTTGAATTTTTTTCTTTTTTCTCTATTACTATGACAGATCTTTCAGTTCAGTAACAACAAACGAACCTACGAGCACTTTGTGAAAATCAAAAAATGAAATTTTTAGAATTTCTTCTTTTTTCTATTTTACTATGACAGATCTCGCATTTCGGCACTTTGTGAAAATCAAAAATTGAAATTTTTGATTTTTTTTTCTCTTTTTTACTGTGACTGATCTTTCAATTCGGTAACAACAAAACGTACCCACGAATATTTTGTGAAAATCAAAAAATTGAAATTTTTGAATTTTTTTCTTTTTTCTCTATTACTATGACAGATCTTTCAGTTCAGTAACAACAAACGAACCTACGAGCACTTTGTGAAAATTAAAAAATGAAATTTTTATAATTTCTTCTTTTTTCTATTTTACTATGACAGATTTGAGACATTTCGGCACTTTGTGAAAATCAAAAATTGAAATTTTTGAATTTTTTTTCTCTTTTTTACTGTGACTGATCTTTCAGTTCGGTAACAACAAAACGTACCCACGAACATTTTGTGAAAATCAAAAAATTGAAATTTTTCAATTTTTTTTCTTTTTTCTCTTTTACTATGACAGATCTTTCAGTTCAGTAACAACAAACGAACCTACGAGCACTTTGTGTTAATTAAAAAATGAAATTTTTATAATTTCATCTTTTTTCTAGTTTATTATGGCAGATCTCGCATTTCGGCACTTTGAGAAAATCAAAAATTGAAATTTTTGAATTTTTTTTCTCTTTTTTAGTGTGACTGATCTTTCAGTTCGTTAACAACAAAACGTACCCACGAACATTTTGTGAAAATCAAAAAATTGAAATTTTTTTCTTTTTTCTCTTTTACTATGACAGATCTTTCAGTTCAGTAACAACAAACGAACCTACGAGCACTTTGTGAAAATTAAAAAATGAAATTTTTATAATTTCTCCTTTTTTCTATTTTACTATGACAGATCTCGCAATTCGGCACTTTGTGAAAATCAAAAATTGAAATTTTTGAATTTATTTTCTCTTTTTTACTGTGACTGATCTTTCAGTTCGGTAACAACAAAACGTACCCACGAATATTTTGTGAAAATAAAAAAATTGAAATTTTTGAATTTTTTTCTTTTTTCTCTATTACTATGACAGATCTTTCAGTTCAGTAACAACAAACGAACCTACGAGCACTTTGTGAAAATCAAAAAATGAAATTTTTGGAATTTCTTCCTTTTTCTATTTTACTATGACAGATCTCGCATTTCGGCACTTTGTGAAAATCAAAAATTGAAATTTTAGAATTTTTTTCTCTGTTTTACTGTGACTGATCTTTCAGTTCGGTAACAACAAAACGTACCCACGAACATTTTGTGAAAATAAAAAAAAATGAAATTTTTGAATTTTTTTTCTTTTTTCTCTTTTACTATGACAGATCTTTCAGTTCAGTAACAACAAACGAACCTACGAGCACTTTGTGAAAATCAAAAAATGAAATTTTTGGAATTTCTTCTTTTTTCTATTTTACTATGACAGATCTCGCATTTCGGCACTTTGCGAAAATCAAAAATTGAAATTTTTGAATTTTTTTTCTCTTTTTTACTGTAACTGATCTTTCAGTTCGGTAACAACAAAACGTACCCACGAACATTTTGTGAAAATCAAAAAATTGAAATTTTTGAATTCTTTTTTTTTCTCTTTTACTATGACAGATCTTTCAGTTCAGTAACAATAATCGAACCTACGAGCACTTTGTGAAAATCAAAAATTGAAATTTTTAGAATTTCTTATTTTTTCTATTTTACTATGACAGATCTCGCAATTCGGCACTTTGTGAAAATCAAAAATTGAAATTTTTGAATTTTTTTTCTCTTTTTTACAGTGACTGATCTTTCAGTTCGGTAACAACAAAACGTACCCACGAATATTTTGTGAAAATCAAAAAATTGAAATTTTTGAATTTTTTTCTTTTTTCTCTATTACTATGACAGATCTTTCAGTTCAGTAACAACACACGAACCTACGAGCACTTTATGAAAATCAAAAAATTAAATTTTTGGAATTTCCTTTTTTCTATTTTACTATGACAGATCTCGCATTTCGGCACTTTGTGAAAATCAAAAATTGAAATTTTTGATTTTTTTTTCTCTTTTTTACTGTGACTGATCTTTCAATTCGGTAACAACAAAACGTACCCACGAATATTTTGTGAAAATCAAAAAATTGAAATTTTTGAATTTTTTTCTTTTTTCTCTATTACTATGACAGATCTTTCAGTTCAGTAACAACAAACGAACCTACGAGCACTTTGTGAAAATTAAAAAATGAAATTTTTATAATTTCTTCTTTTTTCTATTTTACTATGACAGATTTGAGACATTTCGGCACTTTGTGAAAATCAAAAATTGAAATTTTTGAATTTTTTTTCTCTTTTTTACTGTGACTGATCTTTCAGTTCGGTAACAACAAAACGTACCCACGAACATTTTGTGAAAATCAAAAAATTGAAATTTTTGAATTTTTTTTCTTTTTTCTCTTTTACTATGACAGATCTTTCAGTTCAGTAACAACAAACGAACCTACGAGCACTTTGTGTTAATTAAAAAATGAAATTTTTATAATTTCATCTTTTTTCTAGTTTATTATGGCAGATCTCGCATTTCGGCACTTTGTGAAAATCAAAAATTGAAATTTTTGAATTTTTTTTCTCTTTTTTAGTGTGACTGATCTTTCAGTTCGTTAACAACAAAACGTACCCACGAACATTTTGTGAAAATCAAAAAATTGAAATTTTTTTCTTTTTTCTCTTTTACTATGACAGATCTTTCAGTTCAGTAACAACAAACGAACCTACGAGCACTTTGTGAAAATTAAAAAATGAAATTTTTATAATTTCTCCTTTTTTCTATTTTACTATGACAGATCTCGCAATTCGGCACTTTGTGAAAATCAAAAATTGAAATTTTTGAATTTATTTTCTCTTTTTTACTGTGACTGATCTTTCAGTTCGGTAACAACAAAACGTACCCACGAATATTTTGTGAAAATAAAAAAATTGAAATTTTTGAATTTTTTTCTTTTTTCTCTATTACTATGACAGATCTTTCAGTTCAGTAACAACAAACGAACCTACGAGCACTTTGTGAAAATCAAAAAATGAAATTTTTGGAATTTCTTCCTTTTTCTATTTTACTATGACAGATCTCGCATTTCGGCACTTTGTGAAAATCAAAAATTGAAATTTTTGAATTTTTTTCTCTGTTTTACTGTGACTGATCTTTCAGTTCGGTAACAACAAAACGTACCCACGAACATTTTGTGAAAATCAAAAAAAATGAAATTTTTGAAATTTTTTTCTTTTTTCTCTTTTACTATGACAGATCTTTCAGTTCAGTAACAACAAACGAACCTACGAGCACTTTGTGAAAATCAAAAAATGAAATTTTTGGAATTTCTTCTTTTTTCTATTTTACTATGACAGATCTCGCATTTCGGCACTTTGCGAAAATCAAAAATTGAAATTTTTGAATTTTTTTTCTCTTTTTTACTGTAACTGATCTTTCAGTTCGGTAACAACAAAACGTACCCACGAACATTTTGTGAAAATCAAAAAATTGAAATTTTTGAATTCTTTTTTTTTTCTCTTTTACTATGACAGATCTTTCAGTTCAGTAACAATAATCGAACCTACGAGCACTTTGTGAAAATCAAAAATTGAAATTTTTAGAATTTCTTCTTTTTTCTATTTTACTATGACAGATCTCGCAATTCGGCACTTTGTGAAAATCAAAAATTGAAATTTTTGAATTTTTTTTCTCTTTTTTACAGTGACTGATCTTTCAGTTCGGTAACAACAAAACGTACCCACGAATATTTTGTGAAAATCAAAAAATTGAAATTTTTGATTTTTTTTCTTTTTTCTCTATTACTATGACAGATCTTTCAGTTCAGTAACAACACACGAACCTACGAGCACTTTGTGAAAATCAAAAAATGAAATTTTTGGAATTTCTTCTTTTTTCTATTTTACTATGACAGATCTCGCATTTCGGCACTTTGTGAAAATCAAAATTTGAAATTTTTGATTTTTTTTTCTCTTTTTTACTGTGACTGATCTTTCAATTCGGTAACAACAAAACGTACCCACGAATATTTTGTGAAAATCAAAAAATTGAAATTTTTGAATTTTTTTCTTTTTTCTCTACTATGACAGATCTTTCAGTTCAGTAACAACAAACGAACCTACGAGCACTTTGTGAAAATCAAAAAATGAAATTTTTAGAATTTCTTCTTTTTTCTATTTTACTATGACAGATCTCGCATTTCGGCACTTTGTGAAAATCAAAAATTGAAATTTTTGATTTTTTTTTCTCTTTTTTACTGTGACTGATCTTTCAATTCGGTAACAACAAAACGTACCCACGAATATTTTGTGAAAATCAAAAAATTGAAATTTTTGAATTTTTTTCTTTTTTCTCTATTACTATGACAGATCTTTCAGTTCAGTAACAACAAACGAACCTACGAGCACTTTGTGAAAATTAAAAAATGAAATTTTTATAATTTCTTCTTTTTTCTATTTTACTATGACAGATTTGAGACATTTCGGCACTTTGTGAAAATCAAAAATTGAAATTTTTGAATTTTTTTTCTCTTTTTTACTGTGACTGATCTTTCAGTTCGGTAACAACAAAACGTACCCACGAACATTTTGTGAAAATCAAAAAATTGAAATTTTTGAATTTTTTTTCTTTTTTCTCTTTTACTATGACAGATCTTTCAGTTCAGTAACAACAAACGAACCTACGAGCACTTTGTGAAAATCAAAAAATGAAATTTTTGGAATTTCTTCTTTTTTCTATTTTACTATGACAGATCTCGCATTTCGGCACTTTGCGAAAATCAAAAATTGAAATTTTTGAATTTTTTTTCTCTTTTTTACTGTGACTGATCTTTCAATTGGGTAACAACAAAACGTACCCACGAATATTTTGTGAAAATCAAAAAATTGAAATTTTTGAATTTTTTTCTTTTTTCTCTATTACTATGACAGATCTTTCAGTTCAGTAACAACAAACGAACCTACGAGCACTTTGTGAAAATCAAAAAATGAAATTTTTAGAATTTCTTCTTTTTTCTATTTTACTATGACAGATCTCGCATTTCGGCACTTTGTGAAAATCAAAAATTGAAATTTTTGAATTTTTTTTCTCTTTTTTACAGTGACTGATCTTTCAGTTCGGTAACAACAAAACGTACCCACGAATATTTTGTGAAAATCAAAAAATTGAAATTTTTGAATTTTTTTCTTTTTTCTCTATTACTATGACAGATCTTTCAGTTCAGTAACAACACACGAACCTACGAGCACTTTGTGAAAATCAAAAAATTAAATTTTTGGAATTTCCTTTTTTCTATTTTACAATGACAGATCTCGCATTTCGGCACTTTGTGAAAATCAAAAATTGAAATTTTTGATTTTTTTTTCTCTTTTTTACTGTGACTTGTGACTGATCTTTCAGTTCGGTAACAACAAAACGTACCCACGAATATTTTGTGAAAATCAAAAAATTGAAATTTTTGAATTTTTTTTTTTTTCTCTTTTACTATGACAGATCTTTCAGTTCAGTAACAACAAACGAACCTACAAGCACTTTGTGAAAATCAAAAAATGAAATTTTTATAATTTCTTCTTTTTTCTATTTTACTATGACAGATTTCGCATTTCGGCACTTTGTGAAAATCAAAAGTTGAAATTTTTGATTTTTTTTTCTCTTTTTTACTGTGACTGATCTTTCAGTTCTGTAACAACAAAACGTACCCACGAACATTTTGTGAAAATCAAAAAATTGTAATTTTTGAATTCTTTTTCTTTTTTCTCTTTTACTATGACAGATCTTTCAGTTCAGTAACAACAAACGAACCTACGAGCACTTTGTGAAAATTAAAAAATGAAATTTTTATAATTTCTCCTTTTTTCTATTTTACTATGACAGATCTCGCAATTCGGCACTTTGTGAAAATCAAAAATTGAAATTTTTGAATTTTTTTTCTCTTTTTTACTGTGACTGATCTTTCAGTTCGGTAACAACAAAACGTACCCACGAATATTTTGTGAAAATAAAAAAATTGAAATTTTTGAATTTTTTTCTTTTTTCTCTATTACTATGACAGATCTTTCAGTTCAGTAACAACAAACGAACCTACGAGCACTTTGTGAAAATCAAAAAATGAAATTTTTGGAATTTCCTTTTTTCTGTTTTACTATGACCGATCTCGCATTTCGGCACTTTGTGAAAATCAAAAATTGAAATTTTTGATTTTTTTTTCTCTTTTTTACTGTGACTGATCTTTCAGTTCGGTAACAACAAAACGTACCCACGAACATTTTGTGAAAATCAAAAAATTGAAATTTTTGAATTCTTTTTCTTTTTTCTCTTTTACTATGACAGATCTTTCAGTTCAGTAACAATAAACGAACCTACGAGCACTATGTGAAAATCAAAAATTGAAATTTTTAGAATTTCTTCTTTTTTCTATTTTACTATGACAGATCTCGCATTTCGGCACTTTGTGAAAATCAAAAATTGAAATTTTTGATTTTTTTTTCTCTTTTTTACTGTGACTGATCTTTCAGTTCTGTAACAACAAAACGTACCCACGAATATTTTGTGAAAATCAAAAAATTGAAATTTTTGAAATTTTTTTTTTCTCTCTTTTACTATGACAGATCTTTCAGTTCAGTAACAACAAACGAACCTACGAGCACTTTATGAAAATTAAAAAATGAAATTTTTATAATTTCTTCTTTTTTCTATTTTACTATGACATATCTCGCATTTCGGCACTTTGTGAAAATCAAAAATTGAAATTTTTGATTTTTTTTTCACTTTTTTACTGTTACTGATCTTCAGTTCGGTAACAACAAAACGTACACACGAACATTTTGTGAAAATCAAAAAATTGAAATTTTTGAATTTTTTTTCTTTTTTCTCTTTTACTATGACAGATCTTTCAGTTCAGTAATAACAAACGAACCTACGAGCACTTTGTGAAAATCAAAAAATGAAATTTTTGGAATTTCTTCCTTTTTCTATTTTACTATGACAGATCTCGCATTTCGGCACTTTGTGAAAATCAAAAATTGAAATTTTTGAATTTTTTTCTCTGTTTTACTGTGACTGATCTTTCAGTTCGGTAACAACAAAACGTACCCACGAACATTTTGTGAAAATAAAAAAAAATGAAATTTTTTCTTTTTTTTCTTTTTTCTCTTTTACTATGACAGATCTTTCAGTTCAGTAACAACAAACGAACCTACGAGCACTTTGTGAAAATCAAAAATGAAATTTTTGGAATTTCTTCTTTTTTCTATTTTACTATGACAGATCTCGCATTTCGGCACTTTGCGAAAATCAAAAATTGAAATTTTTGAATTTTTTTTCTCTTTTTTACTGTAACTGATCTTTCAGTTCGGTAACAACAAAACGTACCCACGAACATTTTGTGAAAATCAAAAAATTGAAATTTTTGAATTCTTTTTTTTTTCTCTTTTACTATGACAGATCTTTCAGTTCAGTAACAATAATCGAACCTACGAGCACTTTGTGAAAATCAAAAATTGAAATTTTTAGAATTTCTTCTTTTTTCTATTTTACTATGACAGATCTCGCAATTCGGCACTTTGTGAAAATCAAAAATTGAAATTTTTGAATTTTTTTTCTCTTTTTTACAGTGACTGATCTTTCAGTTCGGTAACAACAAAACGTACCCACGAATATTTTGTGAAAATCAAAAAATTGAAATTTTTGAATTTTTTTCTTTTTTCTCTATTACTATGACAGATCTTTCAGTTCAGTAACAACACACGAACCTACGAGCACTTTGTGAAAATCAAAAAATTAAATTTTTGGAATTTCCTTTTTTCTATTTTACTATGACAGATCTCGCATTTCGGCACTTTGTGAAAATCAAAAATTGAAATTTTTGATTTTTTTTTTCTCTTTTTTACTGTGACTGATCTTTCAGTTCGGTAACAACAAAACGTACCCACGAACATTTTGTGAAAATCAAAAAATTGAAATTTTTGAATTCTTTTTCTTTTTTCTCTTTTACTATGACAGATCTTTCTGTTCAGTAACAACAAACGAACCTACGAGTACTTTGTGAAAATCAAAAAATGAAATTTTTAGAATTTCTTCTCTTTTCTATTTTACTATGACAGATCTCGCATTTCGGCACTTTGTGAAAATCAAAAATTGAAATTTTTGATTTTTTTTTCTCTTTTTTACTGTGACTGATCTTTCAGTTCTGTAACAACAAAACGTACCCACGAATATTTTGTGAAAATCAAAAAATTGAAATTTTTGAATTTTTTTCTTTTTTCTCTATTACTATGACAGATCTTTCAGTTCAGTAACAACACACGAACCTACGAGCACTTTGTGAAAATCAAAAAATTAAATTTTTGGAATTTCCTTTTTTCTATTTTACTATGACAGATCTCGCATTTCGGCACTTTGTGAAAATCAAAAATTGAAATTTTTGATTTTTTTTTCTCTTTTTTACTGTGACTGATCTTTCAATTCGGTAACAACAAAACGTACCCACGAATATTTTGTGAAAATCAAAAAATTGAAATTTTTGAATTTTTTTCTTTTTTCTCTATTACTATGACAGATCTTTCAGTTCAGTAACAACAAACGAACCTACGAGCACTTTGTGAAAATTAAAAAATTAAATTTTTATAATTTCTTCTTTTTTCTATTTTACTATGACAGATTTGAGACATTTCGGCACTTTGCGAAAATCAAAAATTGAAATTTTTGAATTTTTTTCTTTTTTCTCTTTTACTATGACAGATCTTTCAGTTCAGTAACAACAAACGAACCTACGAGCACTTTGTGAAAATCAAAAAATGAAATTTTTGGAATTTCTTCTTTTTTCTATTTTACTATGACAGATCTCGCATTTCGGCACTTTGCGAAAATCAAAAATTGAAATTTTTGAATTTTTTTTCTCTTTTTTACTGTAACTGATCTTTCAGTTCGGTAACAACAAAACGTACCCACGAACATTTTGTGAAAATCAAAAAATTGAAATTTTTGAATTCTTTTTTTTTTCTCTTTTACTATGACAGATCTTTCAGTTCAGTAACAATAATCGAACCTACGAGCACTTTGTGAAAATCAAAAATTGAAATTTTTAGAATTTCTTCTTTTTTCTATTTTACTATGACAGATCTCGCAATTCGGCACTTTGTGAAAATCAAAAATTGAAATTTTTGAATTTTTTTTCTCTTTTTTACAGTGACTGATCTTTCAGTTCGGTAACAACAAAACGTACCCACGAATATTTTGTGAAAATCAAAAAATTGAAATTTTTGAATTTTTTTCTTTTTTCTCTATTACTATGACAGATCTTTCAGTTCAGTAACAACAAACGAACCTACGAGCACTTTGTGAAAATTAAAAAATTAAATTTTTATAATTTCTTCTTTTTTCTATTTTACTATGACAGATTTGAGACATTTCGGCACTTTGCGAAAATCAAAAATTGAAATTTTTGAATTTTTTTTCTCTTTTTTACTGTGACTGATCTTTCAGTTCGGTAACAACAAAACGTACCCACGAACATTTTGTGAAAATCAAAAAATTGAAATTTTTGAATTTTTTTTCTTTTTTCTCTTTTACTATGACAGATCTTTCAGTTCAGTAACAACAAACGAACCTACGAGCACTTTGTGTTAATTAAAAAATGAAATTTTTATAATTTCATCTTTTTTCTAGTTTATTATGGCAGATCTCGCATTTCGGCACTTTGTGAAAATCAAAAATTGAAATTTTTGAATTTTTTTTCTCTTTTTTAGTGTGACTGATCTTTCAGTTCGTTAACAACAAAACGTACCCACGAACATTTTGTGAAAATCAAAAAATTGAAATTTTTTTCTTTTTTCTCTTTTACTATGACAGATCTTTCAGTTCAGTAACAACAAACGAACCTACGAGCACTTTGTGAAAATTAAAAAAATGAAATTTTTATAATTTCTCCTTTTTTCTATTTTACTATGACAGATCTCGCAATTCGGCACTTTGTGAAAATCAAAAATTGAAATTTTTAAATTTATTTTCTCTTTTTTACTGTGACTGATCTTTCAGTTCGGTAACAACAAAACGTACCCACGAATATTTTGTGAAAATAAAAAAATTGAAATTTTTTAATTTTTTTCTTTTTTCTCTATTACTATGACAGATCTTTCAGTTCAGTAACAACAAACGAACCTACGAGCACTTTGTGAAAATCAAAAAATGAAATTTTTGGAATTTCTTCCTTTTTCTATTTTACTATGACAGATCTCGCATTTCGGCACTTTGTGAAAATCAAAAATTGAAATTTTTGAATTTTTTTCTCTGTTTTACTGTGACTGATCTTTCAGTTCGGTAACAACAAAACGTACCCACGAACATTTTGTGAAAATCAAAAAAAATGATATTTTTGAAATTTTTTTCTTTTTTCTCTTTTACTATGACAGATCTTTCAGTTCAGTAACAACAAACGAACCTACGAGCACTTTGTGAAAATCAAAAAATGAAATTTTTGGAATTTCTTCTTTTTTCTATTTTACTATGACAGATCTCGCATTTCGGCACTTTGCGAAAATCAAAAATTGAAATTTTTGAATTTTTTTTCTCTTTTTTACTGTAACTGATCTTTCAGTTCGGTAACAACAAAACGTACCCACGAACATTTTGTGAAAATCAAAAAATTGAAATTTTTGAATTCTTTTTTTTTTTCTCTTTTACTATGACAGATCTTTCAGTTCAGTAACAATAATCGAACCTACGAGCACTTTGTGAAAATCAAAAATTGAAATTTTTAGAATTTCTTCTTTTTTCTATTTTACTATGACAGATCTCGCAATTCGGCACTTTGTCAAAATCAAAAATTGAAATTTTTGAATTTTTTTTCTCTTTTTTACAGTGACTGATCTTTCAGTTCGGTAACAACAAAACGTACCCACGAATATTTTGTGAAAATCAAAAAATTGAAATTTTTGAATTTTTTTCTTTTTTCTCTATTACTATGACAGATCTTTCAGTTCAGTAACAACACACGAACCTACGAGCACTTTGTGAAAATCAAAAAATTAAATTTTTGGAATTTCCTTTTTTCTATTTTACTATGACAGATCTCGCATTTCGGCACTTTGTGAAAATCAAAAATTGAAATTTTTGATTTTTTTTTTCTCTTTTTTACTGTGACTGATCTTTCAGTTCGGTAACAACAAAACGTACCCACGAACATTTTGTGAAAATCAAAAAATTGAAATTTTTGAATTCTTTTTCTTTTTTCTCTTTTACTATGACAGATCTTTCTGTTCAGTAACAACAAACGAACCTACGAGTACTTTGTGAAAATCAAAAAATGAAATTTTTAGAATTTCTTCTTTTTTCTATTTTACTATGACAGATCTCGCATTTCGGCACTTTGTGAAAATCAAAAATTGAAATTTTTGATTTTTTTTTCTCTTTTTTACTGTGACTGATCTTTCAGTTCTGTAACAACAAAACGTACCCACGAATATTTTGTGAAAATCAAAAAATTGAAATTTTTGAATTTTTTTTTTTTTCTCTTTTACTATGACAGATCTTTCAGTTCAGTAACAACAAACGAACCTACGAGCACTTTGTGAAAATCAAAAAATGAAATTTTTGGAATTTCTTCTTTTTTCTATTTTACTATGACAGATCTCGCATTTCGGCACTTTGTGAAAATCAAAATTTGAAATTTTTGATTTTTTTTTCTCTTTTTTACTGTGACTGATCTTTCAATTCGGTAACAACAAAACGTACCCACGAATATTTTGTGAAAATCAAAAAATTGAAATTTTTGAATTTTTGTCTTTTTTCTCTACTATGACAGATCTTTCAGTTCAGTAACAACAAACGAACCTACGAGCACTTTGTGAAAATCAAAAAATGAAATTTTTAGAATTTCTTCTTTTTTCTATTTTACTATGACAGATCTCGCATTTCGGCACTTTGTGAAAATCAAAAATTGAAATTTTTGATTTTTTTTTCTCTTTTTTACTGTGACTGATCTTTCAATTCGGTAACAACAAAACGTACCCACGAATATTTTGTGAAAATCAAAAAATTGAAATTTTTGAATTTTTTTCTTTTTTCTCTATTACTATGACAGATCTTTCAGTTCAGTAACAACAAACGAACCTACGAGCACTTTGTGAAAATTAAAAAATGAAATTTTTATAATTTCTTCTTTTTTCTATTTTACTATGACAGATTTGAGACATTTCGGCACTTTGTGAAAATCAAAAATTGAAATTCTTGAATTTTTTTTCTCTTTTTTACTGTGACTGATCTTTCAGTTCGGTAACAACAAAACGTACCCACGAACATTTTGTGAAAATCAAAAAATTGAAATTTTTGAATTTTTTTCTTTTTTCTCTTTTACTATGACAGATCTTTCAGTTCAGTAACAACAAACGAACCTACGAGCACTTTGTGTTAATTAAAAAATGAAATTTTTATAATTTCATCTTTTTTCTAGTTTATTATGGCAGATCTCGCATTTCGGCACTTTGTGAAAATCAAAAATTGAAATTTTTGAATTTTTTTTCTCTTTTTTAGTGTGACTGATCTTTCAGTTCGTTAACAACAAAACGTACCCACGAACATTTTGTGAAAATCAAAAAATTGAAATTTTTTTCTTTTTTCTCTTTTACTATGACAGATCTTTCAGTTCAGTAACAACAAACGAACCTACGAGCACTTTGTGAAAATTAAAAAATGAAATTTTTATAATTTCTCCTTTTTTCTATTTTACTATGACAGATCTCGCAATTCGGCACTTTGTGAAAATCAAAAATTGAAATTTTTGAATTTATTTTCTCTTTTTTACTGTGACTGATCTTTCAGTTCGGTAACAACAAAACGTACCCACGAATATTTTGTGAAAATAAAAAAATTGAAATTTTTGAATTTTTTTCTTTTTTCTCTATTACTATGACAGATCTTTCAGTTCAGTAACAACAAACGAACCTACGAGCACTTTGTGAAAATCAAAAAATGAAATTTTTGGAATTTCTTCCTTTTTCTATTTTACTATGACAGATCTCGCATTTCGGCACTTTGTGAAAATCAAAAATTGAAATTTTTGAATTTTTTTCTCTGTTTTACTGTGACTGATCTTTCAGTTCGGTAACAACAAAACGTACCCACGAACATTTTGTGAAAATCAAAAAAAATGAAATTTTTGAAATTTTTTTCTTTTTTCTCTTTTACTATGACAGATCTTTCAGTTCAGTAACAACAAACGAACCTACGAGCACTTTGTGAAAATCAAAAAATGAAATTTTTGGAATTTCTTCTTTTTTCTATTTTACTATGACAGATCTCGCATTTCGGCACTTTGCGAAAATCAAAAATTGAAATTTTTGAATTTTTTTTCTCTTTTTTACTGTAACTGATCTTTCAGTTCGGTAACAACAAAACGTACCCACGAACATTTTGTGAAAATCAAAAAATTGAAATTTTTGAATTCTTTTTTTTTTCTCTTTTACTATGACAGATCTTTCAGTTCAGTAACAATAATCGAACCTACGAGCACTTTGTGAAAATCAAAAATTGAAATTTTTAGAATTTCTTCTTTTTTCTATTTTACTATGACAGATCTCGCAATTCGGCACTTTGTGAAAATCAAAAATTGAAATTTTTGATTTTTTTTTCTCTTTTTTACTGTGACTGATCTTTCAATTCGGTAACAACAAAACGTACCCACGAATATTTTGTGAAAATCAAAAAATTGAAATTTTTGAATTTTTTTCTTTTTTCTCTATTACTATGACAGATCTTTCAGTTCAGTAACAACAAACGAACCTACGAGCACTTTGTGAAAATTAAAAAATGAAATTTTTATAATTTCTTCTTTTTTCTATTTTACTATGACAGATTTGAGACATTTCGGCACTTTGTGAAAATCAAAAATTGAAATTTTTGAATTTTTTTTCTCTTTTTTACTGTGACTGATCTTTCAGTTCGGTAACAACAAAACGTACCCACGAACATTTTGTGAAAATCAAAAAATTGAAATTTTTGAATTTTTTTTCTTTTTTCTCTTTTACTATGACAGATCTTTCAGTTCAGTAACAACAAACGAACCTACGAGCACTTTGTGAAAATCAAAAAATGAAATTTTTGGAATTTCTTCTTTTTTCTATTTTACTATGACAGATCTCGCATTTCGGCACTTTGCGAAAATCAAAAATTGAAATTTTTGAATTTTTTTTCTCTTTTTTACTGTGACTGATCTTTCAATTGGGTAACAACAAAACGTACCCACGAATATTTTGTGAAAATCAAAAAATTGAAATTTTTGAATTTTTTTCTTTTTTCTCTATTACTATGACAGATCTTTCAGTTCAGTAACAACAAACGAACCTACGAGCACTTTGTGAAAATCAAAAAATGAAATTTTTAGAATTTCTTCTTTTTTCTATTTTACTATGACAGATCTCGCATTTCGGCACTTTGTGAAAATCAAAAATTGAAATTTTTGAATTTTTTTTCTCTTTTTTACAGTGACTGATCTTTCAGTTCGGTAACAACAAAACGTACCCACGAATATTTTGTGAAAATCAAAAAATTGAAATTTTTGAATTTTTTTCTTTTTTCTCTTTTACTATGACAGATCTTTCAGTTCAGTAACAACAAACGAACCTACAAGCACTTTGTGAAAATCAAAAAATGAAATTTTTATAATTTCTTCTTTTTTCTATTTTACTATGACAGATTTCGCATTTCGGCACTTTGTGAAAATCAAAAGTTGAAATTTTTGATTTTTTTTTCTCTTTTTTACTGTGACTGATCTTTCAGTTCTGTAACAACAAAACGTACCCACGAACATTTTGTGAAAATCAAAAAATTGTAATTTTTGAATTCTTTTTCTTTTTTCTCTTTTACTATGACAGATCATTCAGTTCAGTAACAACAAACGAACCTACGAGCACTTTGTGAAAATTAAAAAATGAAATTTTTATAATTTCTCCTTTTTTCTATTTTACTATGACAGATCTCGCAATTCGGCACTTTGTGAAAATCAAAAATTGAAATTTTTGAATTTTTTTTCTCTTTTTTACTGTGACTGATCTTTCAGTTCGGTAACAACAAAACGTACCCACGAATATTTTGTGAAAATAAAAAAATTGAAATTTTTGAATTTTTTTCTTTTTTCTCTATTACTATGACAGATCTTTCAGTTCAGTAACAACAAACGAACCTACGAGCACTTTGTGAAAATCAAAAAATGAAATTTTTGGAATTTCCTTTTTTCTGTTTTACTATGACCGATCTCGCATTTCGGCACTTTGTGAAAATCAAAAATTGAAATTTTTGATTTTTTTTTCTCTTTTTTACTGTGACTGATCTTTCAGTTCGGTAACAACAAAACGTACCCACGAACATTTTGTGAAAATCAAAAAATTGAAATTTTTGAATTCTTTTTCTTTTTTCTCTTTTACTATGACAGATCTTTCAGTTCAGTAACAATAAACGAACCTACGAGCACTATGTGAAAATCAAAAATTGAAATTTTTAGAATTTCTTCTTTTTTCTATTTTACTATGACAGATCTCGCATTTCGGCACTTTGTGAAAATCAAAAATTGAAATTTTTGATTTTTTTTTCTCTTTTTTACTGTGACTGATCTTTCAGTTCTGTAACAACAAAACGTACCCACGAATATTTTGTGAAAATCAAAAAATTGAAATTTTTGAAATTTTTTTTTTTCTCTCTTTTACTATGACAGATCTTTCAGTTCAATAACAACAAACGAACCTACGAGCACTTTATGAAAATTAAAAAATGAAATTTTTATAATTTCTTCTTTTTTCTATTTTACTATGACATATCTCGTATTTCGGCACTTTGTGAAAATCAAAAATTGAAATTTTTGATTTTTTTTCACTTTTTTACTGTTACTGATCTTCAGTTCGGTAACAACAAAACGTACACACGAACATTTTGTGAAAATCAAAAAATTGAAATTTTTGAATTTTTTTTCTTTTTTCTCTTTTACTATGACAGATCTTTCAGTTCAGTAATAACAAACGAACCTACGAGCACTTTGTGAAAATCAAAAAATGAAATTTTTGGAATTTCTTCCTTTTTCTATTTTACTATGACAGATCTCGCATTTCGGCACTTTGTGAAAATCAAAAATTGAAATTTTTGAATTTTTTTCTCTGTTTTACTGTGACTGATCTTTCAGTTCGGTAACAACAAAACGTACCCACGAACATTTTGTGAAAATAAAAAAAAATGAAATTTTTGAAATTTTTTCTTTTTTCTCTTTTACTATGACAGATCTTTCAGTTCAGTAACAACAAACGAACCTACGAGCACTTTGTGAAAATCAAAAAATGAAATTTTTGGAATTTCTTCTTTTTTCTATTTTACTATGACAGATCTCGCATTTCGGCACTTTGCGAAAATCAAAAATTGAAATTTTTGAATTTTTTTTCTCTTTTTTACTGTAACTGATCTTTCAGTTCGGTAACAACAAAACGTACCCACGAACATTTTGTGAAAATCAAAAAATTGAAATTTTTGAATTCTTTTTTTTTCTCTTTTACTATGACAGATCTTTCAGTTCAGTAACAATAATCGAACCTACGAGCACTTTGTGAAAATCAAAAATTGAAATTTTTAGAATTTCTTCTTTTTTCTATTTTACTATGACAGATCTCGCAATTCGGCACTTTGTGAAAATCAAAAATTGAAATTTTTGAATTTTTTTTCTCTTTTTTACAGTGACTGATCTTTCAGTTCGGTAACAACAAAACGTACCCACGAATATTTTGTGAAAATCAAAAAATTGAAATTTTTGAATTTTTTTCTTTTTTCTCTATTACTATGACAGATCTTTCAGTTCAGTAACAACACACGAACCTACGAGCACTTTGTGAAAATCAAAAAATTAAATTTTTGGAATTTCCATTTTTCTATTTTACTATGACAGATCTCGCATTTCGGCACTTTGTGAAAATCAAAAATTGAAATTTTTGATTTTTTTTTCTCTTTTTTACTGTGACTGATCTTTCAGTTCGGTAACAACAAAACGTACCCACGAACATTTTGTGAAAATCAAAAAATTGAAATTTTTGAATTCTTTTTCTTTTTTCTCTTTTACTATGACAGATCTTTCTGTTCAGTAACAACAAACGAACCTACGAGTACTTTGTGAAAATCAAAAAATGAAATTTTTAGAATTTCTTCTTTTTTCTATTTTACTATGACAGATCTCGCATTTCGGCACTTTGTGAAAATCAAAAATTGAAATTTTTGATTTTTTTTTCTCTTTTTTACTGTGACTGATCTTTCAGTTCTGTAACAACAAAACGTACCCACGAATATTTTGTGAAAATCAAAAAATTGAAATTTTTGAAATTTTTTTTTTTCTCTTTTACTATGACAGATCTTTCAGTTCAGTAACAACAAACGAACCTACGAGCACTTTGTGAAAATCAAAAAATGAAATTTTTGGAATTTCTTCTTTTTTCTATTTTACTATGACAGATCTCGCATTTCGGCACTTTGTGAAAATCAAAATTTGAAATTTTTGATTTTTTTTTCTCTTTTTTACTGTGACTGATCTTTCAATTCGGTAACAACAAAACGTACCCACGAATATTTTGTGAAAATCAAAAAATTGAAATTTTTGAATTTTTTTCTTTTTTCTCTATTACTATGACAGATCTTTCAGTTCAGTAACAACAAACGAACCTACGAGCACTTTGTGAAAATCAAAAAATGAAATTTTTAGAATTTCTTCTTTTTTATATTTTACTATGACAGATCTCGCATTTCGGCACTTTGTGAAAATCAAAAATTGAAATTTTTGATTTTTTTTTCTCTTTTTTACTGTGACTGATCTTTCAATTCGGTAACAACAAAACGTACCCACGAATATTTTGTGAAAATCAAAAAATTGAAATTTTTGAATTTTTTTCTTTTTTCTCTATTACTATGACAGATCTTTCAGTTCAGTAACAACAAACGAACCTACGAGCACTTTGTGAAAATTAAAAAATGAAATTTTTATAATTTCTTCTTTTTTCTATTTTACTATGACAGATTTGAGACATTTCGGCACTTTGTGAAAATCAAAAATTGAAATTTTTGAATTTTTTTTCTCTTTTTTACTGTGACTGATCTTTCAGTTCGGTAACAACAAAACGTACCCACGAACATTTTGTGAAAATCAAAAAATTGAGATTTTTGAATTTTTTTTCTTTTTTCTCTTTTACTATGACAGATCTTTCAGTTCAGTAACAACAAACGAACCTACGAGCACTTTGTGTTAATTAATAAATGAAATTTTTATAATTTCATCTTTTTTCTAGTTTATTATGGCAGATCTCGCATTTCGGCACTTTGTGAAAATCAAAAATTGAAATTTTTGAATTTTTTTTCTCTTTTTTAGTGTGACTGATCTTTCAGTTCGTTAACAACAAAACGTACCCACGAACATTTTGTGAAAATCAAAAAATTGAAATTTTTTTCTTTTTTCTCTTTTACTATGACAGATCTTTCAGTTCAGTAACAACAAACGAACCTACGAGCACTTTGTGAAAATTAAAAAATGAAATTTTTATAATTTCTCCTTTTTTCTATTTTACTATGACAGATCTCGCAATTCGGCACTTTGTGAAAATCAAAAATTGAAATTTTTGAATTTATTTTCTCTTTTTTACTGTGACTGATCTTTCAGTTCGGTAACAACAAAACGTACCCACGAATATTTTGTGAAAATCAAAAAATTGAAATTTTTGAATTTTTTTCTTTTTTCTCTATTACTATGACAGATCTTTCAGTTCAGTAACAACACACGAACCTACGAGCACTTTGTGAAAATCAAAAAATTAAATTTTTGGAATTTCCTTTTTTCTATTTTACTATGACAGATCTCGCATTTCGGCACTTTGTGAAAATCAAAATTTGAAATTTTTGATTTTTTTTTTCTCTTTTTTACTGTGACTGATCTTTCAGTTCGATAACAACAAAACGTACCCACGAACATTTTGTGAAAATCAAAAAATTGAAATTTTTGAATTCTTTTTCTTTTTTCTCTTTTACTATGACAGATCTTTCTGTTCAGTAACAACAAACGAACCTACGAGTACTTTGTGAAAATCAAAAAATGAAATTTTTAGAATTTCTTCTTTTTTCTATTTTACTATGACAGATCTCGCATTTCGGCACTTTGTGAAAATCAAAAATTGAAATTTTTGATTTTTTTTTCTCTTTTTTACTGTGACTGATCTTTCAGTTCTGTAACAACAAAACGTACCCACGAATATTTTGTGAAAATCAAAAAATTGAAATTTTTGAAATTTTTTTTTTTTCTCTTTTACTATGACAGATCTTTCAGTTCAGTAACAACAAACGAACCTACGAGCACTTTGTGAAAATCAAAAAATGAAATTTTTGGAATTTCTTCTTTTTTCTATTTTAATATGACAGATCTCGCATTTCGGCACTTTGTGAAAATCAAAATTTGAAATTTTTGATTTTTTTTTCTCTTTTTTACTGTGACTGATCTTTCAATTCGGTAACAACAAAACGTACCCACGAATATTTTGTGAAAATCAAAAAATTGAAATTTTTGAATTTTTTTCTTTTTTCTCTATTACTATGACAGATCTTTCAGTTCAGTAACAACAAACGAACCTACGAGCACTTTGTGAAAATCAAAAAATTAAATTTTTAGAATTTCTTCTTTTTTCTATTTTACTATGACAGATCTCGCATTTCGGCACTTTGTGAAAATCAAAAATTGAAATTTTTGATTTTTTTTTCTCTTTTTTACTGTGACTGATCTTTCAATTCGGTAACAACAAAACGTACCCACGAATATTTTGTGAAAATCAAAAAATTGAAATTTTTGAATTTTTTTCTTTTTTCTCTATTACTATGACAGATCTTTCAGTTCAGTAACAACAAACGAACCTACGAGCACTTTGTGAAAATTAAAAAATGAAATTTTTATAATTTCTTCTTTTTTCTATTTTACTATGACAGATTTGAGACATTTCGGCACTTTGTGAAAATCAAAAATTGAAATTTTTGAATTTTTTTTCTCTTTTTTACTGTGACTGATCTTTCAGTTCGGTAACAACAAAACGTACCCACGAACATTTTGTGAAAATCAAAAAATTGAAATTTTTGAATTTTTTTTCTTTTTTCTCTTTTACTATGACAGATCTTTCAGTTCAGTAACAACAAACGAACCTACGAGCACTTTGTGAAAATCAAAAAATGAAATTTTTGGAATTTCTTCTTTTTTCTATTTTACTATGACAGATCTCGCATTTCGGCACTTTGCGAAAATCAAAAATTGAAATTTTTGAATTTTTTTTCTCTTTTTTACTGTGACTGATCTTTCAATTGGGTAACAACAAAACGTACCCACGAATATTTTGTGAAAATCAAAAAATTGAAATTTTTGAATTTTTTTCTTTTTTCTCTATTACTATGACAGATCTTTCAGTTCAGTAACAACAAACGAACCTACGAGCACTTTGTGAAAATCAAAAAATGAAATTTTTAGAATTTCTTCTTTTTTCTATTTTACTATGACAGATCTCGCATTTCGGCACTTTGTGAAAATCAAAAATTGAAATTTTTGAATTTTTTTTCTCTTTTTTACAGTGACTGATCTTTCAGTTCGGTAACAACAAAACGTACCCACGAATATTTTGTGAAAATCAAAAAATTGAAATTTTTGAATTTTTTTCTTTTTTCACTATTACTATGACAGATCTTTCAGTTCAGTAACAACACACGAACCTACGAGCACTTTGTGAAAATCAAAAAATTAAATTTTTGGAATTTCCTTTTTTCTATTTTACAATGACAGATCTCGCATTTCGGCACTTTGTGAAAATCAAAAATTGAAATTTTTGATTTTTTTTTCTCTTTTTTACTGTGACTGATCTTTCAGTTCGGTAACAACAAAACGTACCCACGAATATTTTGTGAAAATCAAAAAATTGAAATTTTTGAATTTTTTTCTTTTTTCTCTTTTACTATGACAGATCTTTCAGTTCAGTAACAACAAACGAACCTACAAGCACTTTGTGAAAATCAAAAAATGAAATTTTTATAATTTCTTCTTTTTTCTATTTTACTATGACAGATTTCGCATTTCGGCACTTTGTGAAAATCAAAAGTTGAAATTTTTGATTTTTTTTTCTCTTTTTTACTGTGACTGATCTTTCAGTTCTGTAACAACAAAACGTACCCACGAACATTTTGTGAAAATCAAAAAATTGTAATTTTTGAATTCTTTTTCTTTTTTCTCTTTTACTATGACAGATCATTCAGTTCAGTAACAACAAACGAACCTACGAGCACTTTGTGAAAATTAAAAAATGAAATTTTTATAATTTCTCCTTTTTTCTATTTTACTATGACAGATCTCGCAATTCGGCACTTTGTGAAAATCAAAAATTGAAATTTTTGAATTTTTTTTCTCTTTTTTACTGTGACTGATCTTTCAGTTCGGTAACAACAAAACGTACCCACGAATATTTTGTGAAAATAAAAAAATTGAAATTTTTGAATTTTTTTCTTTTTTCTCTATTACTATGACAGATCTTTCAGTTCAGTAACAACAAACGAACCTACGAGCACTTTGTGAAAATCAAAAAATGAAATTTTTGGAATTTCCTTTTTTCTGTTTTACTATGACCGATCTCGCATTTCGGCACTTTGTGAAAATCAAAAATTGAAATTTTTGATTTTTTTTTCTCTTTTTTACTGTGACTGATCTTTCAGTTCGGTAACAACAAAACGTACCCACGAACATTTTGTGAAAATCAAAAAATTGAAATTTTTGAATTCTTTTTCTTTTTTCTCTTTTACTATGACAGATCTTTCAGTTCAGTAACAATAAACGAACCTACGAGCACTATGTGAAAATCAAAAATTGAAATTTTTAGAATTTCTTCTTTTTTCTATTTTACTATGACAGATCTCGCATTTCGGCACTTTGTGAAAATCAAAAATTGAAATTTTTGATTTTTTTTTCTCTTTTTTACTGTGACTGATCTTTCAGTTCTGTAACAACAAAACGTACCCACGAATATTTTGTGAAAATCAAAAAATTGAAATTTTTGAAATTTTTTTTTTCTCTCTTTTACTATGACAGATCTTTCAGTTCAATAACAACAAACGAACCTACGAGCACTTTATGAAAATTAAAAAATGAAATTTTTATAATTTCTTCTTTTTTCTATTTTACTATGACATATCTCGTATTTCGGCACTTTGTGAAAATCAAAAATTGAAATTTTTGATTTTTTTTCACTTTTTTACTGTTACTGATCTTCAGTTCGGTAACAACAAAACGTACACACGAACATTTTGTGAAAATCAAAAAATTGAAATTTTTGAATTTTTTTTCTTTTTTCTCTTTTACTATGACAGATCTTTCAGTTCAGTAATAACAAACGAACCTACGAGCACTTTGTGAAAATCAAAAAATGAAATTTTTGGAATTTCTTCCTTTTTCTATTTTACTATGACAGATCTCGCATTTCGGCACTTTGTGAAAATCAAAAATTGAAATTTTTGAATTTTTTTCTCTGTTTTACTGTGACTGATCTTTCAGTTCGGTAACAACAAAACGTACCCACGAACATTTTGTGAAAATAAAAAAAAATGAAATTTTTGAAATTTTTTTCTTTTTTCTCTTTTACTATGACAGATCTTTCAGTTCAGTAACAACAAACGAACCTACGAGCACTTTGTGAAAATCAAAAAATGAAATTTTTGGAATTTCTTCTTTTTTCTATTTTACTATGACAGATCTCGCATTTCGGCACTTTGCGAAAATCAAAAATTGAAATTTTTGAATTTTTTTTCTCTTTTTTACTGTAACTGATCTTTCAGTTCGGTAACAACAAAACGTACCCACGAACATTTTGTGAAAATCAAAAAATTGAAATTTTTGAATTCTTTTTTTTTTCTCTTTTACTATGACAGATCTTTCAGTTCAGTAACAATAATCGAACCTACGAGCACTTTGTGAAAATCAAAAATTGAAATTTTTAGAATTTCTTCTTTTTTCTATTTTACTATGACAGATCTCGCAATTCGGCACTTTGTGAAAATCAAAAATTGAAATTTTTGAATTTTTTTTCTCTTTTTTACAGTGACTGATCTTTCAGTTCGGTAACAACAAAACGTACCCACGAATATTTTGTGAAAATCAAAAAATTGAAATTTTTGAATTTTTTTCTTTTTTCTCTATTACTATGACAGATCTTTCAGTTCAGTAACAACACACGAACCTACGAGCACTTTGTGAAAATCAAAAAATTAAATTTTTGGAATTTCCATTTTTCTATTTTACTATGACAGATCTCGCATTTCGGCACTTTGTGAAAATCAAAAATTGAAATTTTTGATTTTTTTTTCTCTTTTTTACTGTGACTGATCTTTCAGTTCGGTAACAACAAAACGTACCCACGAACATTTTGTGAAAATCAAAAAATTGAAATTTTTGAATTCTTTTTCTTTTTTCTCTTTTACTATGACAGATCTTTCTGTTCAGTAACAACAAACGAACCTACGAGTACTTTGTGAAAATCAAAAAATGAAATTTTTAGAATTTCTTCTTTTTTCTATTTTACTATGACAGATCTCGCATTTCGGCACTTTGTGAAAATCAAAAATTGAAATTTTTGATTTTTTTTTCTCTTTTTTACTGTGACTGATCTTTCAGTTCTGTAACAACAAAACGTACCCACGAATATTTTGTGAAAATCAAAAAATTGAAATTTTTGAAATTTTTTTTTTTCTCTTTTACTATGACAGATCTTTCAGTTCAGTAACAACAAACGAACCTACGAGCACTTTGTGAAAATCAAAAAATGAAATTTTTGGAATTTCTTCTTTTTTCTATTTTACTATGACAGATCTCGCATTTCGGCACTTTGTGAAAATCAAAATTTGAAATTTTTGATTTTTTTTTCTCTTTTTTACTGTGACTGATCTTTCAATTCGGTAACAACAAAACGTACCCACGAATATTTTGTGAAAATCAAAAAATTGAAATTTTTGAATTTTTTTCTTTTTTCTCTATTACTATGACAGATCTTTCAGTTCAGTAACAACAAACGAACCTACGAGCACTTTGTGAAAATCAAAAAATGAAATTTTTAGAATTTCTTCTTTTTTATATTTTACTATGACAGATCTCGCATTTCGGCACTTTGTGAAAATCAAAAATTGAAATTTTTGATTTTTTTTTCTCTTTTTTACTGTGACTGATCTTTCAATTCGGTAACAACAAAACGTACCCACGAATATTTTGTGAAAATCAAAAAATTGAAATTTTTGAATTTTTTTCTTTTTTCTCTATTACTATGACAGATCTTTCAGTTCAGTAACAACAAACGAACCTACGAGCACTTTGTGAAAATTAAAAAATGAAATTTTTATAATTTCTTCTTTTTTCTATTTTACTATGACAGATTTGAGACATTTCGGCACTTTGTGAAAATCAAAAATTGAAATTTTTGAATTTTTTTTCTCTTTTTTACTGTGACTGATCTTTCAGTTCGGTAACAACAAAACGTACCCACGAACATTTTGTGAAAATCAAAAAATTGAGATTTTTGAATTTTTTTTCTTTTTTCTCTTTTACTATGACAGATCTTTCAGTTCAGTAACAACAAACGAACCTACGAGCACTTTGTGTTAATTAATAAATGAAATTTTTATAATTTCATCTTTTTTCTAGTTTATTATGGCAGATCTCGCATTTCGGCACTTTGTGAAAATCAAAAATTGAAATTTTTGAATTTTTTTTCTCTTTTTTAGTGTGACTGATCTTTCAGTTCGTTAACAACAAAACGTACCCACGAACATTTTGTGAAAATCAAAAAATTGAAATTTTTTTCTTTTTTCTCTTTTACTATGACAGATCTTTCAGTTCAGTAACAACAAACGAACCTACGAGCACTTTGTGAAAATTAAAAAATGAAATTTTTATAATTTCTCCTTTTTTCTATTTTACTATGACAGATCTCGCAATTCGGCACTTTGTGAAAATCAAAAATTGAAATTTTTGAATTTATTTTCTCTTTTTTACTGTGACTGATCTTTCAGTTCGGTAACAACAAAACGTACCCACGAATATTTTGTGAAAATAAAAAAATTGAAATTTTTGAATTTTTTTCTTTTTTCTCTATTACTATGACAGATCTTTCAGTTCAGTAACAACAAACGAACCTACGAGCACTTTGTGAAAATCAAAAAATGAAATTTTTGGAATTTCCTTTTTTCTATTTTACTATGACCGATCTCGCATTTCGGCACTTTGTGAAAATCAAAAATTGAAATTTTTGATTTTTTTTTCTCTTTTTTACTGTAACTGATCTTTCAGTTCGGTAACAACAAAACGTACCCACGAACATTTTGTGAAAATCAAAAAATTGAAATTTTTGAATTCTTTTTCTTTTTTCTCTTTTACTATGACAGATCTTTCAGTTCAGTAACAATAAACGAACCTACGAGCACTTTGTGAAAATCAAAAATTGAAATTTTTAGAATTTCTTCTTTTTTCTATTTTACTATGACAGATCTCGCATTTCGGCACTTTGTGAAAATCAAAAATTGAAATTTTTGATTTTTTTTTCTCTTTTTTACTGTGACTGATCTTTCAGTTCTGTAACAACAAAACGTACCCACGAATATTTTGTGAAAATCAAAAAATTGAAATTTTTGAAATTTTTTTCTTTTTTCTCTTTTACTATGACAGATCTTTCAGTTCAGTAACAACAAACGAACCTACGAGCACTTTATGAAAATTAAAAAATGACATTTTTATAATTTCTTCTTTTTTCTATTTTACTATGACAGATCTCGCATTTCGGCACTTTGTGAAAATCAAAAATTGAAATTTTTGAATTTTTTTTCTCTTTTTTACTGTGACTGATCTTTCAATTCGGTAACAACAAAACGTACCCACGAACATTTTGTGAAAATCAAAAAATTGAAATTTTTGATTTTTTTTCTTTTTTAACTGTTACTATGACAGATCTTTCAGTTCAGTAACAACAAACGAACCTACGAGCACTTTGTGAAAATCAAAAAATGAAATTTTTGGAATTTCTTCTTTTTTCTATTTTACTATGACAGATCTCGCATTTCGGCACTTTGTGAAAATCAAAAATTGAAATTTTTGATTTTTTTTTCTCTTTTTTACTGTGACTGATCTTTCAGTTCGGTAACAACAAAACGTACCCACGAACATTTTGTGAAAATCAAAAAATTGAAATTTTTGAATTCTTTTCCTTTTTTCTCTTTTACTATGACAGATCTTTCAGTTCAGTAACAACAAACGAACCTACGAGCACTTTGTGAAAATTAAAAAATTAAATTTTTATAATTTCTTCTTTTTTCTATTTTACTATGACAGATCTCGCATTTCGGCACTTTGTGAAAATCAAAAATTGAAATTTTTGAATTTTTTTTCTCTTTTTTACTGTACTGATCTTTCAGTTCGGTAACAACAAAACGTACCCACGAACATTTTGTGAAAATCAAAAAATTGAAATTTTTTTCTTTTTTCTCTTTTACTATGACAGATCTTTCAGTTCAGTAACAACAAACGAACCTACGAGCACTTTGTGAAAATTAAAAAATGAAATTTTTATAATTTCTTATTTTTTCTATTTTACTATGACAGATCTCGCATTTCGGCACTTTGTGAAAATCAAAAATTGAAATTTTTGAATTTTTTTTCTCTTTTTTACTGTACTGATCTTTCAGTTCGGTAACAACAAAACGTACCCACGAATATTTTGTGAAAATCAAGAAATTGAAATTTTTGAATTTTTTTTCTTTTTTCTCTTTTACAATGACTGATCTTTCAGTTCAGTAACAACAAACGAACCTACGAGGACTTTGTGAAAATTAATAAATGAAATTTTTATAATTTCTTATTTTTTCTCTTTTACTATGGCAAATCTCGCATTTCGGCACTTTGTGAAAATCAAAAATTGAAATTTTTGAATTTTTTTTCTCTTTTTTACTGTGACTGATCTTTCAGTTCGATAACAACAAAACGTACCCACGAACATTTTGTGAAAATCAAAAAATTGAAATTTTTGATTTTTTTTTCTTTTTTCTCTTTTACTATGACAGATCTTTCAGTTCAGTAACAACAAACGAACCTACGAGCACTTTGTGAAAATCAAAAAATGAAATTTTTAGAATTTCTTCTTTTTTCTATTTTACTATGACAGATCTCGCATTTCGGCACTTTGTGAAAATCAAAAATTGAAATTTTTGAATTTTTTTCTCTTTTTTACTGTGACTGATCTTTCAGTTCGGTAACAACAAAACGTACCCACGAACATTTTGTGAAAATCAAAAAATTGAAATTTTTGAATTTTTTTTCATTTTTCTCTTTTACTATGACAGATCTTTCAGTTCAGTAACAACAAACGAACCTACGAGCACTTTGTGAAAATTAAAAAATGAAATTTTTATAATTTCTTCTTTTTTCTATTTTACTATGACAGATCTCGCATTTCGGCACTTTGTGAAAATCAAAAATTGAAATTTTTTAATTTTTTTTCTCTTTTTTACTGTGACTGATCTTTCAGTTCGGTAACAACAAAACGTACCCACGAACATTTTGTGAAAATCAAAAAATTGAAATTTTTGAATTTTTTTTCTTTTTTCTCTTTTACTATGACAGATCTTTCAGTTCAGTAACAACAAACGAACCTACGAGCACTTTGTGAAAATTAAAAAATGAAATTTCTATAATTTCTTCTTTTTTCTACTTTACTATGGCAGATGTCGCATTTCGGCACTTTGTGAAAATCAAAAATTGAAATTTTTTAATTTTTTTTCGCTTTTTTACTGTGACTGATCTTTCAGTTCGGTAATAACAAAACGTACCCACGAACATTTTGTGAAAATCAAAAAATTGAAATTTTTGAATTTTTTTTCTTTTTTCTCTTTTACTATGACAGATCTTTCAGTTCAGTAACAACAAACGAACCTACGAGCACTTTGTGAAAATTAAAAAAATTAAATTTTTATAATTTCTTCTTTTTTCTATTTTACTATGACAGATCTCGCATTTCGGCACTTTGTGAAAATCAAAAATTGAAATTTTTGAATTTTTTTTTCTCTTTTTTACTGTACTGATCTTTCAGTTCGGTAACAACAAAACGTACCCACGAACATTTTGTGAAAATCAAAAAATTGAAATTTTTGAATTTTTTTTCTATTTTCTCTTTTACTATGACAGATCTTTCAGTTCAGTAACAACTAACGAACCTACGAGCACTTTGTGAAAATTAGAAAATGAAATTTTTGGAATTTCTTCTTTTTTCTATTTTACTATGACAGATCTCGCATTTCGGCACTTTGTGAAAATCAAAAATTGAAATTTTTGATTTTTTTTTCTCTTTTTTACTGTGACTGATCTTTCAGTTCTGTAACAACAAAACGTACCCACGAATATTTTGTGAAAATCAAAAAATTGAAATTTTTGAAATTTTTTTTTTCTCTCTTTTACTATGACAGATCTTTCAGTTCAGTAACAACAAACGAACCTACGAGCACTTTATGAAAATTAAAAAATGAAATTTTTATAATTTCTTCTTTTTTCTATTTTACTATGACATATCTCGCATTTCGGCACTTTGTGAAAATCAAAAATTGAAATTTTTGATTTTTTTTTCACTTTTTTACTGTTACTGATCTTCAGTTCGGTAACAACAAAACGTACACACGAACATTTTGTGAAAATCAAAAAATTGAAATTTTTGAATTTTTTTTCTTTTTTCTCTTTTACTATGACAGATCTTTCAGTTCAGTAACAACAAATGAACCTACGAGCACTTTGTGAAAATCAAAAAATGAAATTTTTGGAATTTCTTCTTTTTTCTATTTTACTATGACAGATCTCGCATTTCGGCACTTTGCGAAAATCAAAAATTGAAATTTTTGAATTTTTTTTCTCTTTTTTACTGTGACTGATCTTTCAATTGGGTAACAACAAAACGTACCCACGAATATTTTGTGAAAATCAAAAAATTGAAATTTTTGAATTTTTTTCTTTTTTCTCTATTACTATGACAGATCTTTCAGTTCAGTAACAACAAACGAACCGACGAGCACTTTGTGAAAATCAAAAAATGAAATTTTTAGAATTTCTTCTTTTTTCTATTTTACTATGACAGATCTCGCATTTCGGCACTTTGTGAAAATCAAAAATTGAAATTTTTGAATTTTTTTTCTCTTTTTTACAGTGACTGATCTTTCAGTTCGGTAACAACAAAACGTACCCACGAATATTTTGTGAAAATCAAAAAATTGAAATTTTTGAATTTTTTTCTTTTTTCTCTATTACTATGACAGATCTTTCAGTTCAGTAACAACACACGAACCTACGAGCACTTTGTGAAAATCAAAAAATTAAATTTTTGGAATTTCCTTTTTTCTATTTTACAATGACAGATCTCGCATTTCGGCACTTTGTGAAAATCAAAAATTGAAATTTTTGATTTTTTTTTCTCTTTTTTACTGTGACTGATCTTTCAGTTCGGTAACAACAAAACGTACCCACGAATATTTTGTGAAAATCAAAAAATTGAAATTTTTGAATTTTTTTCTTTTTTCTCTTTTACTATGACAGATCTTTCAGTTCAGTAACAACAAACGAACCTACAAGCACTTTGTGAAAATCAAAAAATGAAATTTTTATAATTTCTTCTTTTTTCTATTTTACTATGACAGATTTCGCATTTCGGCACTTTGTGAAAATCAAAAGTTGAAATTTTTGATTTTTTTTTCTCTTTTTTACTGTGACTGATCTTTCAGTTCTGTAACAACAAAACGTACCCACGAACATTTTGTGAAAATCAAAAAATTGTAATTTTTGAATTCTTTTTCTTTTTTCTCTTTTACTATGACAGATCTTTCAGTTCAGTAACAACAAACGAACCTACGAGCACTTTGTGAAAATTAAAAAATGAAATTTTTATAATTTCTCCTTTTTTCTATTTTACTATGACAGATCTCGCAATTCGGCACTTTGTGAAAATCAAAAATTGAAATTTTTGAATTTTTTTTCTCTTTTTTACTGTGACTGATCTTTCAGTTCGGTAACAACAAAACGTACCCACGAATATTTTGTGAAAATCAAAAAATGAAATTTTTGGAATTTCCTTTTTTCTGTTTTACTATGACCGATCTCGCATTTCGGCACTTTGTGAAAATCAAAAATTGAAATTTTTGATTTTTTTTTCTCTTTTTTACTGTGACTGATCTTTCAGTTCGGTAACAACAAAACGTACCCACGAACATTTTGTGAAAATCAAAAAATTGAAATTTTTGATTTCTTTTTCTTTTTTCTCTTTTACTATGACAGATCTTTCAGTTCAGTAACAATAAACGAACCTACGAGCACTTTGTGAAAATCAAAAATTGAAATTTTTAGAATTTCTTCTTTTTTCTATTTTACTATGACAGATCTCGCATTTCGGCACTTTGTGAAAATCAAAAATTGAAATTTTTGATTTTTTTTTCTCTTTTTTACTGTGACTGATCTTTCAGTTCTGTAACAACAAAACGTACCCACGAATATTTTGTGAAAATCAAAAAATTGAAATTTTTGAAATTTTTTTTTTCTCTCTTTTACTATGACAGATCTTTCAGTTCAGTAACAACAAACGAACCTACGAGCACTTTATGAAAATTAAAAAATGAAATTTTTATAATTTCTTCTTTTTTCTATTTTACTATGACATATCTCGCATTTCGGCACTTTGTGAAAATCAAAAATTGAAATTTTTGATTTTTTTTTCACTTTTTTACTGTTACTGATCTTCAGTTCGGTAACAACAAAACGTACACACGAACATTTTGTGAAAATCAAAAAATTGAAATTTTTGAATTTTTTTTCTTTTTTCTCTTTTACTATGACAGATCTTTCAGTTCAGTAACAACAAACGAACCTACGAGCACTTTGTGAAAATCAAAAAATGAAATTTTTGGAATTTTTTCTTTTTTCTATTTTACTATGACAGATCTCGCATTTCGGCACTTTGCGAAAATCAAAAATTGAAATTTTTGAATTTTTTTTCTCTTTTTTACTGTGACTGATCTTTCAATTGGGTAACAACAAAACGTACCCACGAATATTTTGTGAAAATCAAAAAATTGAAATTTTTGAATTTTTTTTCTTTTTTCTCTTTTACTATGACAGATCTTTCAGTTCAGTAACAACAAACGAACCTACAAGCACTTTGTGAAAATCAAAAAATGAAATTTTTATAATTTCTTCTTTTTTCTATTTTACTATGCCAGATTTCGCATTTCGGCACTTTGTGAAAATCAAAAGTTGAAATTTTTGATTTTTTTTTCTCTTTTTTACTGTGACTGATCTTTCAGTTCTGTAACAACAAAACGTACCCACGAACATTTTGTGAAAATCAAAAAATTGTAATTTTTGAATTCTTTTTCTTTTTTCTCTTTTACTATGACAGATCTTTCAGTTCAGTAACAACAAACGAACCTACGAGCACTTTGTGAAAATTAAAAAATGAAATTTTTATAATTTCTCCTTTTTTCTATTTTACTATGACAGATCTCGCAATTCGGCACTTTGTGAAAATCAAAAATTGAAATTTTTGATTTTTTTTTCTCTTTTTTACTGTGACTGATCTTTCAGTTCGGTAACAACAAAACGTACCCACGAATATTTTGTGAAAATCAAAAAATGAAATTTTTGGAATTTCCTTTTTTCTGTTTTACTATGACCGATCTCGCATTTCGGCACTTTGTGAAAATCAAAAATTGAAATTTTTGATTTTTTTTTCTCTTTTTTACTGTGACTGATCTTTCAGTTCGGTAACAACAAAACGTACCCACGAACATTTTGTGAAAATCAAAAAATTGAAATTTTTGATTTCTTTTTCTTTTTTCTCTTTTACTATGACAGATCTTTCAGTTCAGTAACAATAAACGAACCTACGAGCACTTTGTGAAAATCAAAAATTGAAATTTTTAGAATTTCTTCTTTTTTCTATTTTACTATGACAGATCTCGCATTTCGGCACTTTGTGAAAATCAAAAATTGAAATTTTTGATTTTTTTTTCTCTTTTTTACTGTGACTGATCTTTCAGTTCTGTAACAACAAAACGTACCCACGAATATTTTGTGAAAATCAAAAAATTGAAATTTTTGAAATTTTTTTTTTCTCTCTTTTACTATGACAGATCTTTCAGTTCAGTAACAACAAACGAACCTACGAGCACTTTATGAAAATTAAAAAATGAAATTTTTATAATTTCTTCTTTTTTCTATTTTACTATGACATATCTCGCATTTCGGCACTTTGTGAAAATCAAAAATTGAAATTTTTGATTTTTTTTTCACTTTTTTACTGTTACTGATCTTCAGTTCGGTAACAACAAAACGTACACACGAACATTTTGTGAAAATCAAAAAATTGAAATTTTTGAATTTTTTTTCTTTTTTCTCTTTTACTATGACAGATCTTTCAGTTCAGTAACAACAAACGAACCTACGAGCACTTTGTGAAAATCAAAAAATGAAATTTTTGGAATTTTTTCTTTTTTCTATTTTACTATGACAGATCTCGCATTTCGGCACTTTGCGAAAATCAAAAATTGAAATTTTTGAATTTTTTTTCTCTTTTTTACTGTGACTGATCTTTCAATTGGGTAACAACAAAACGTACCCACGAATATTTTGTGAAAATCAAAAAATTGAAATTTTTGAATTTTTTTCTTTTTTCTCTATTACTATGACAGATCTTTCAGTTCAGTAACAACAAACGAACCGACGAGCACTTTGTGAAAATCAAAAAATGAAATTTTTAGAATTTCTTCTTTTTTCTATTTTACTATGACAGATCTCGCATTTCGGCACTTTGTGAAAATCAAAAATTGAAATTTTTGAATTTTTTTTCTCTTTTTTACAGTGACTGATCTTTCAGTTCGGTAACAACAAAACGTACCCACGAATATTTTGTGAAAATCAAAAAATTGAAATTTTTGAATTTTTTTCTTTTTTCTCTATTACTATGACAGATCTTTCAGTTCAGTAACAACACACGAACCTACGAGCACTTTGTGAAAATCAAAAAATTAAATTTTTGGAATTTCCTTTTTTCTATTTTACAATGACAGATCTCGCATTTCGGCACTTTGTGAAAATCAAAAATTGAAATTTTTGAATTTTTTTTCTCTTTTTTACAGTGACTGATCTTTCAGTTCGGTAACAACAAAACGTACCCACGAATATTTTGTGAAAATCAAAAAATTGAAATTTTTGAATTTTTTTCTTTTTTCTCTATTACTATGACAGATCTTTCAGTTCAGTAACAACACACGAACCTACGAGCACTTTGTGAAAATCAAAAAATTAAATTTTTGGAATTTCCTTTTTTCTATTTTACTATGACAGATCTCGCATTTCGGCACTTTGTGAAAATCAAAAATTGAAATTTTTGATTTTTTTTTTTCTCTTTTTTACTGTGACTGATCTTTCAGTTCGGTAACAACAAAACGTACCCACGAACATTTTGTGAAAATCAAAAAATTGAAATTTTTGAATTCTTTTTCTTTTTTCTCTTTTACTATGACAGATCTTTCTGTTCAGTAACAACAAACGAACCTACGAGTACTTTGTGAAAATCGAAAAATGAAATTTTTAGAATTTCTTCTTTTTTCTATTTTACTATGACAGATCTCGCAATTCGGCACTTTGTGAAAATCAAAAATTGAAATTTTTGATTTTTTTTTCTCTTTTTTACTGTGACTGATCTTTCAGTTCTGTAACAACAAAACGTACCCACGAATATTTTGTGAAAATCAAAAAATTGAAATTTTTGAAATTTTTTTTTTCTCTCTTTTACTATGACAGATCTTTCAGTTCAGTAACAACAAACGAACCTACGAGCACTTTATGAAAATTAAAAAATGAAATTTTTATAATTTCTTCTTTTTTCTATTTTACTATGACATATCTCGCATTTCGGCACTTTGTGAAAATCAAAAATTGAAATTTTTGATTTTTTTTTCACTTTTTTACTGTTACTGATCTTCAGTTCGGTAACAACAAAACGTACACACGAACATTTTGTGAAAATCAAAAAATTGAAATTTTTGAATTTTTTTTCTTTTTTCTCTTTTACTATGACAGATCTTTCAGTTCAGTAATAACAAACGAACCTACGAGCACTTTGTGAAAATCAAAAAATGAAATTTTTGGAATTTCTTCCTTTTTCTATTTTACTATGACAGATCTCGCATTTCGGCACTTTGTGAAAATCAAAAATTGAAATTTTTGAATTTTTTTCTCTGTTTTACTGTGACTGATCTTTCAGTTCGGTAACAACAAAACGTACCCACGAACATTTTGTGAAAATAAAAAAAAATGAAATTTTTGAAATTTTTTTCTTTTTTCTCTTTTACTATGACAGATCTTTCAGTTCAGTAACAACAAACGAACCTACGAGCACTTTGTGAAAATCAAAAAATGAAATTTTTGGAATTTCTTCTTTTTCTATTTTACTATGACAGATCTCGCATTTCGGCACTTTGCGAAAATCAAAAATTGAAATTTTTGAATTTTTTTTCTCTTTTTTACTGTAACTGATCTTTCAGTTCGGTAACAACAAAACGTACCCACGAACATTTTGTGAAAATCAAAAAATTGAAATTTTTGAATTCTTTTTTTTTTCTCTTTTACTATGACAGATCTTTCAGTTCAGTAACAATAATCGAACCTACGAGCACTTTGTGAAAATCAAAAATTGAAATTTTTAGAATTTCTTCTTTTTTCTATTTTACTATGACAGATCTCGCAATTCGGCACTTTGTGAAAATCAAAAATTGAAATTTTTGAATTTTTTTTTCTCTTTTTTACTGTACTGATCTTTCAGTTCGGTAACAACAAAACGTACCCACGAACATTTTGTGAAAATCAAAAAATTGAAATTTTTGAAATTTTTTTCTATTTTCTCTTTTACTATGACAGATCTTTCAGTTCAGTAACAACTAACGAACCTACGAGCACTTTGTGAAAATTAGAAAATGAAATTTTTGGAATTTCTTCTTTTTTCTATTTTACTATGACAGATCTCGCATTTCGGCACTTTGTGAAAATCAAAATTTGAAATTTTTGATTTTTTTTTCTCTTTTTTACTGTGACTGATCTTTCAATTCGGTAACAACAAAACGTACCCACGAATATTTTGTGAAAATCAAAAAATTGAAATTTTTGAAATTTTTTTTTTTTCTCTTTTACTATGACAGATCTTTCAGTTCAGTAACAACAAACGAACCTACGAGCACTTTGTGAAAATTAAAAAATGAAATTTTTATAATTTCTCCTTTTTTCTATTTTACTATGACAGATCTCGCAATTCGGCACTTTGTGAAAATCAAAAATTGAAATTTTTGAATTTTTTTTCTCTTTTTTACTGTGACTGATCTTTCAGTTCGGTAACAACAAAACGTACCCACGAATATTTTGTGAAAATCAAAAAATGAAATTTTTGGAATTTCCTTTTTTCTGTTTTACTATGACCGATCTCGCATTTCGGCACTTTGTGAAAATCAAAAATTGAAATTTTTGATTTTTTTTTTCTCTTTTTTACTGTGACTGATCTTTCAGTTCGGTAACAACAAAACGTACCCACGAACATTTTGTGAAAATCAAAAAATTGAAATTTTTGATTTCTTTTTCTTTTTTCTCTTTTACTATGACAGATCTTTCAGTTCAGTAACAATAAACGAACCTACGAGCACTTTGTGAAAATCAAAAATTGAAATTTTTAGAATTTCTTCTTTTTTCTATTTTACTATGACAGATCTCGCATTTCGGCACTTTGTGAAAATCAAAAATTGAAATTTTTGATTTTTTTTTCTCTTTTTTACTGTGACTGATCTTTCAGTTCTGTAACAACAAAACGTACCCACGAATATTTTGTGAAAATCAAAAAATTGAAATTTTTGAAATTTTTTTTTTCTCTCTTTTACTATGACAGATCTTTCAGTTCAGTAACAACAAACGAACCTACGAGCACTTTATGAAAATTAAAAAATGAAATTTTTATAATTTCTTCTTTTTTCTATTTTACTATGACATATCTCGCATTTCGGCACTTTGTGAAAATCAAAAATTGAAATTTTTGATTTTTTTTTCACTTTTTTACTGTTACTGATCTTCAGTTCGGTAACAACAAAACGTACACACGAACATTTTGTGAAAATCAAAAAATTGAAATTTTTGAATTTTTTTTCTTTTTTCTCTTTTACTATGACAGATCTTTCAGTTCAGTAACAACAAACGAACCTACGAGCACTTTGTGAAAATCAAAAAATGAAATTTTTGGAATTTTTTCTTTTTTCTATTTTACTATGACAGATCTCGCATTTCGGCACTTTGCGAAAATCAAAAATTGAAATTTTTGAATTTTTTTTCTCTTTTTTACTGTGACTGATCTTTCAATTGGGTAACAACAAAACGTACCCACGAATATTTTGTGAAAATCAAAAAATTGAAATTTTTGAATTTTTTTCTTTTTTCTCTATTACTATGACAGATCTTTCAGTTCAGTAACAACAAACGAACCGACGAGCACTTTGTGAAAATCAAAAAATGAAATTTTTAGAATTTCTTCTTTTTTCTATTTTACTATGACAGATCTCGCATTTCGGCACTTTGCGAAAATCAAAAATTGAAATTTTTGATTTTTTTTTTCTCTTTTTTACTGTGACTGATCTTTCAGTTCGGTAACAACAAAACGTACCCACGAACATTTTGTGAAAATCAAAAAATTGAAATTTTTGAATTCTTTTTCTTTTTTCTCTTTTACTATGACAGATCTTTCTGTTCAGTAACAACAAACGAACCTACGAGTACTTTGTGAAAATCAAAAAATGAAATTTTTAGAATTTCTTCTTTTTTCTATTTTACTATGACAGATCTCGCAATTCGGCACTTTGTGAAAATCAAAAATTGAAATTTTTGATTTTTTTTTCTCTTTTTTACTGTGACTGATCTTTCAGTTCTGTAACAACAAAACGTACCCACGAATATTTTGTGAAAATCAAAAAATTGAAATTTTTGAAATTTTTTTTTTCTCTCTTTTACTATGACAGATCTTTCAGTTCAGTAACAACAAACGAACCTACGAGCACTTTATGAAAATTAAAAAATGAAATTTTTATAATTTCTTCTTTTTTCTATTTTACTATGACATATCTCGCATTTCGGCACTTTGTGAAAATCAAAAATTGAAATTTTTGATTTTTTTTTCACTTTTTTACTGTTACTGATCTTCAGTTCGGTAACAACAAAACGTACACACGAACATTTTGTGAAAATCAAAAAATTGAAATTTTTGAATTTTTTTTCTTTTTTCTCTTTTACTATGACAGATCTTTCAGTTCAGTAATAACAAACGAACCTACGAGCACTTTGTGAAAATCAAAAAATGAAATTTTTGGAATTTCTTCCTTTTTCTATTTTACTATGACAGATCTCGCATTTCGGCACTTTGTGAAAATCAAAAATTGAAATTTTTGAATTTTTTTCTCTGTTTTACTGTGACTGATCTTTCAGTTCGGTAACAACAAAACGTACCCACGAACATTTTGTGAAAATAAAAAAAAATGAAATTTTTGAAATTTTTTTCTTTTTTCTCTTTTACTATGACAGATCTTTCAGTTCAGTAACAACAAACGAACCTACGAGCACTTTGTGAAAATCAAAAAATGAAATTTTTGGAATTTCTTCTTTTTCTATTTTACTATGACAGATCTCGCATTTCGGCACTTTGCGAAAATCAAAAATTGAAATTTTTGAATTTTTTTTCTCTTTTTTACTGTAACTGATCTTTCAGTTCGGTAACAACAAAACGTACCCACGAACATTTTGTGAAAATCAAAAAATTGAAATTTTTGAATTCTTTTTTTTTTCTCTTTTACTATGACAGATCTTTCAGTTCAGTAACAATAATCGAACCTACGAGCACTTTGTGAAAATCAAAAATTGAAATTTTTAGAATTTCTTCTTTTTTCTATTTTACTATGACAGATCTCGCAATTCGGCACTTTGTGAAAATCAAAAATTGAAATTTTTGAATTTTTTTTTCTCTTTTTTACTGTACTGATCTTTCAGTTCGGTAACAACAAAACGTACCCACGAACATTTTGTGAAAATCAAAAAATTGAAATTTTTGAAATTTTTTTCTATTTTCTCTTTTACTATGACAGATCTTTCAGTTCAGTAACAACTAACGAACCTACGAGCACTTTGTGAAAATTAGAAAATGAAATTTTTGGAATTTCTTCTTTTTTCTATTTTACTATGACAGATCTCGCATTTCGGCACTTTGTGAAAATCAAAATTTGAAATTTTTGATTTTTTTTTCTCTTTTTTACTGTGACTGATCTTTCAATTCGGTAACAACAAAACGTACCCACGAATATTTTGTGAAAATCAAAAAATTGAAATTTTTGAAATTTTTTTTTTTTCTCTTTTACTATGACAGATCTTTCAGTTCAGTAACAACAAACGAACCTACGAGCACTTTGTGAAAATTAAAAAATGAAATTTTTATAATTTCTCCTTTTTTCTATTTTACTATGACAGATCTCGCAATTCGGCACTTTGTGAAAATCAAAAATTGAAATTTTTGAATTTTTTTTCTCTTTTTTACTGTGACTGATCTTTCAGTTCGGTAACAACAAAACGTACCCACGAATATTTTGTGAAAATCAAAAAATGAAATTTTTGGAATTTCCTTTTTTCTGTTTTACTATGACCGATCTCGCATTTCGGCACTTTGTGAAAATCAAAAATTGAAATTTTTGATTTTTTTTTTCTCTTTTTTACTGTGACTGATCTTTCAGTTCGGTAACAACAAAACGTACCCACGAACATTTTGTGAAAATCAAAAAATTGAAATTTTTGATTTCTTTTTCTTTTTTCTCTTTTACTATGACAGATCTTTCAGTTCAGTAACAATAAACGAACCTACGAGCACTTTGTGAAAATCAAAAATTGAAATTTTTAGAATTTCTTCTTTTTTCTATTTTACTATGACAGATCTCGCATTTCGGCACTTTGTGAAAATCAAAAATTGAAATTTTTGATTTTTTTTTCTCTTTTTTACTGTGACTGATCTTTCAGTTCTGTAACAACAAAACGTACCCACGAATATTTTGTGAAAATCAAAAAATTGAAATTTTTGAAATTTTTTTTTTCTCTCTTTTACTATGACAGATCTTTCAGTTCAGTAACAACAAACGAACCTACGAGCACTTTATGAAAATTAAAAAATGAAATTTTTATAATTTCTTCTTTTTTCTATTTTACTATGACATATCTCGCATTTCGGCACTTTGTGAAAATCAAAAATTGAAATTTTTGATTTTTTTTTCACTTTTTTACTGTTACTGATCTTCAGTTCGGTAACAACAAAACGTACACACGAACATTTTGTGAAAATCAAAAAATTGAAATTTTTGAATTTTTTTTCTTTTTTCTCTTTTACTATGACAGATCTTTCAGTTCAGTAACAACAAACGAACCTACGAGCACTTTGTGAAAATCAAAAAATGAAATTTTTGGAATTTTTTCTTTTTTCTATTTTACTATGACAGATCTCGCATTTCGGCACTTTGCGAAAATCAAAAATTGAAATTTTTGAATTTTTTTTCTCTTTTTTACTGTGACTGATCTTTCAATTGGGTAACAACAAAACGTACCCACGAATATTTTGTGAAAATCAAAAAATTGAAATTTTTGAATTTTTTTCTTTTTTCTCTATTACTATGACAGATCTTTCAGTTCAGTAACAACAAACGAACCGACGACCACTTTGTGAAAATCAAAAAATGAAATTTTTAGAATTTCTTCTTTTTTCTATTTTACTATGACAGATCTCGCATTTCGGCACTTTGCGAAAATCAAAAATTGAAATTTTTGAATTTTTTTTCTCTTTTTTACTGTGACTGATCTTTCAATTGGGTAACAACAAAACGTACCCACGAATATTTTGTGAAAATCAAAAAATTGAAATTTTTGAATTTTTTTCTTTTTTCTCTATTACTATGACAGATCTTTCAGTTCAGTAACAACAAACGAACCGACGAGCACTTTGTGAAAATCAAAAAATGAAATTTTTAGAATTTCTTCTTTTTTCTATTTTACTATGACAGATCTCGCATTTCGGCACTTTGTGAAAATCAAAAATTGAAATTTTTGAATTTTTTTTCTCTTTTTTACAGTGACTGATCTTTCAGTTCGGTAACAACAAAACGTACCCACGAATATTTTGTGAAAATCAAAAAATTGAAATTTTTGAATTTTTTTCTTTTTTCTCTATTACTATGACAGATCTTTCAGTTCAGTAACAACACACGAACCTACGAGCACTTTGTGAAAATCAAAAAATTAAATTTTTGGAATTTCCTTTTTTCTATTTTACAATGACAGATCTCGCATTTCGGCACTTTGTGAAAATCAAAAATTGAAATTTTTGAATTTTTTTTCTCTTTTTTACAGTGACTGATCTTTCAGTTCGGTAACAACAAAACGTACCCACGAATATTTTGTGAAAATCAAAAAATTGAAATTTTTGAATTTTTTTCTTTTTTCTCTATTACTATGACAGATCTTTCAGTTCAGTAACAACACACGAACCTACGAGCACTTTGTGAAAATCAAAAAATTAAATTTTTGGAATTTCCTTTTTTCTATTTTACTATGACAGATCTCGCATTTCGGCACTTTGTGAAAATCAAAAATTGAAATTTTTGATTTTTTTTTTCTCTTTTTTACTGTGACTGATCTTTCAGTTCGGTAACAACAAAACGTACCCACGAACATTTTGTGAAAATCAAAAAATTGAAATTTTTGAATTCTTTTTCTTTTTTCTCTTTTACTATGACAGATCTTTCTGTTCAGTAACAACAAACGAACCTACGAGTACTTTGTGAAAATCAAAAAATGAAATTTTTAGAATTTCTTCTTTTTTCTATTTTACTATGACAGATCTCGCAATTCGGCACTTTGTGAAAATCAAAAATTGAAATTTTTGATTTTTTTTTCTCTTTTTTACTGTGACTGATCTTTCAGTTCTGTAACAACAAAACGTACCCACGAATATTTTGTGAAAATCAAAAAATTGAAATTTTTGAAATTTTTTTTTTCTCTCTTTTACTATGACAGATCTTTCAGTTCAGTAACAACAAACGAACCTACGAGCACTTTATGAAAATTAAAAAATGAAATTTTTATAATTTCTTCTTTTTTCTATTTTACTATGACATATTTCGCATTTCGGCACTTTGTGAAAATCAAAAATTGAAATTTTTGATTTTTTTTTCACTTTTTTACTGTTACTGATCTTCAGTTCGGTAACAACAAAACGTACACACGAACATTTTGTGAAAATCAAAAAATTGAAATTTTTGAATTTTTTTTCTTTTTTCTCTTTTACTATGACAGATCTTTCAGTTCAGTAATAACAAACGAACCTACGAGCACTTTGTGAAAATCAAAAAATGAAATTTTTGGAATTTCTTCCTTTTTCTATTTTACTATGACAGATCTCGCATTTCGGCACTTTGTGAAAATCAAAAATTGAAATTTTTGAATTTTTTTCTCTGTTTTACTGTGACTGATCTTTCAGTTCGGTAACAACAAAACGTACCCACGAACATTTTGTGAAAATAAAAAAAAATGAAATTTTTGAAATTTTTTTCTTTTTTCTCTTTTACTATGACAGATCTTTCAGTTCAGTAACAACAAACGAACCTACGAGCACTTTGTGAAAATCAAAAAATGAAATTTTTGGAATTTCTTCTTTTTCTATTTTACTATGACAGATCTCGCATTTCGGCACTTTGCGAAAATCAAAAATTGAAATTTTTGAATTTTTTTTCTCTTTTTTACTGTAACTGATCTTTCAGTTCGGTAACAACAAAACGTACCCACGAACATTTTGTGAAAATCAAAAAATTGAAATTTTTGAATTCTTTTTTTTTTCTCTTTTACTATGACAGATCTTTCAGTTCAGTAACAATAATCGAACCTACGAGCACTTTGTGAAAATCAAAAATTGAAATTTTTAGAATTTCTTCTTTTTTCTATTTTACTATGACAGATCTCGCAATTCGGCACTTTGTGAAAATCAAAAATTGAAATTTTTGAATTTTTTTTTCTCTTTTTTACTGTACTGATCTTTCAGTTCGGTAACAACAAAACGTACCCACGAACATTTTGTGAAAATCAAAAAATTGAAATTTTTGAAATTTTTTTCTATTTTCTCTTTTACTATGACAGATCTTTCAGTTCAGTAACAACTAACGAACCTACGAGCACTTTGTGAAAATTAGAAAATGAAATTTTTGGAATTTCTTCTTTTTTCTATTTTACTATGACAGATCTCGCATTTCGGCACTTTGTGAAAATCAAAATTTGAAATTTTTGATTTTTTTTTCTCTTTTTTACTGTGACTGATCTTTCAATTCGGTAACAACAAAACGTACCCACGAATATTTTGTGAAAATCAAAAAATTGAAATTTTTGAAATTTTTTTTTTTTTCTCTTTTACTATGACAGATCTTTCAGTTCAGTAACAACAAACGAACCTACGAGCACTTTGTGAAAATTAAAAAATGAAATTTTTATAATTTCTCCTTTTTTCTATTTTACTATGACAGATCTCGCAATTCGGCACTTTGTGAAAATCAAAAATTGAAATTTTTGAATTTTTTTTCTCTTTTTTACTGTGACTGATCTTTCAGTTCGGTAACAACAAAACGTACCCACGAATATTTTGTGAAAATCAAAAAATGAAATTTTTGGAATTTCCTTTTTTCTGTTTTACTATGACCGATCTCGCATTTCGGCACTTTGTGAAAATCAAAAATTGAAATTTTTGATTTTTTTTTTCTCTTTTTTACTGTGACTGATCTTTCAGTTCGGTAACAACAAAACGTACCCACGAACATTTTGTGAAAATCAAAAAATTGAAATTTTTGATTTCTTTTTCTTTTTTCTCTTTTACTATGACAGATCTTTCAGTTCAGTAACAATAAACGAACCTACGAGCACTTTGTGAAAATCAAAAATTGAAATTTTTAGAATTTCTTCTTTTTTCTATTTTACTATGACAGATCTCGCATTTCGGCACTTTGTGAAAATCAAAAATTGAAATTTTTGATTTTTTTTTCTCTTTTTTACTGTGACTGATCTTTCAGTTCTGTAACAACAAAACGTACCCACGAATATTTTGTGAAAATCAAAAAATTGAAATTTTTGAAATTTTTTTTTTCTCTCTTTTACTATGACAGATCTTTCAGTTCAGTAACAACAAACGAACCTACGAGCACTTTATGAAAATTAAAAAATGAAATTTTTATAATTTCTTCTTTTTTCTATTTTACTATGACATATCTCGCATTTCGGCACTTTGTGAAAATCAAAAATTGAAATTTTTGATTTTTTTTTCACTTTTTTACTGTTACTGATCTTCAGTTCGGTAACAACAAAACGTACACACGAACATTTTGTGAAAATCAAAAAATTGAAATTTTTGAATTTTTTTTCTTTTTTCTCTTTTACTATGACAGATCTTTCAGTTCAGTAACAACAAACGAACCTACGAGCACTTTGTGAAAATCAAAAAATGAAATTTTTGGAATTTTTTCTTTTTTCTATTTTACTATGACAGATCTCGCATTTCGGCACTTTGCGAAAATCAAAAATTGAAATTTTTGAATTTTTTTTCTCTTTTTTACTGTGACTGATCTTTCAATTGGGTAACAACAAAACGTACCCACGAATATTTTGTGAAAATCAAAAAATTGAAATTTTTGAATTTTTTTCTTTTTTCTCTATTACTATGACAGATCTTTCAGTTCAGTAACAACAAACGAACCGACGAGCACTTTGTGAAAATCAAAAAATGAAATTTTTAGAATTTCTTCTTTTTTCTATTTTACTATGACAGATCTCGCATTTCGGCACTTTGTGAAAATCAAAAATTGAAATTTTTGAATTTTTTTTCTCTTTTTTACAGTGACTGATCTTTCAGTTCGGTAACAACAAAACGTACCCACGAATATTTTGTGAAAATCAAAAAATTGAAATTTTTGAATTTTTTTCTTTTTTCTCTATTACTATGACAGATCTTTCAGTTCAGTAACAACACACGAACCTACGAGCACTTTGTGAAAATCAAAAAATTAAATTTTTGGAATTTCCTTTTTTCTATTTTACAATGACAGATCTCGCATTTCGGCACTTTGTGAAAATCAAAAATTGAAATTTTTGAATTTTTTTTCTCTTTTTTACAGTGACTGATCTTTCAGTTCGGTAACAACAAAACGTACCCACGAATATTTTGTGAAAATCAAAAAATTGAAATTTTTGAATTTTTTTCTTTTTTCTCTATTACTATGACAGATCTTTCAGTTCAGTAACAACACACGAACCTACGAGCACTTTGTGAAAATCAAAAAATTAAATTTTTGGAATTTCCTTTTTTCTATTTTACTATGACAGATCTCGCATTTCGGCACTTTGTGAAAATCAAAAATTGAAATTTTTGATTTTTTTTTTCTCTTTTTTACTGTGACTGATCTTTCAGTTCGGTAACAACAAAACGTACCCACGAACATTTTGTGAAAATCAAAAAATTGAAATTTTTGAATTCTTTTTCTTTTTTCTCTTTTACTATGACAGATCTTTCTGTTCAGTAACAACAAACGAACCTACGAGTACTTTGTGAAAATCAAAAAATGAAATTTTTAGAATTTCTTCTTTTTTCTATTTTACTATGACAGATCTCGCAATTCGGCACTTTGTGAAAATCAAAAATTGAAATTTTTGATTTTTTTTTCTCTTTTTTACTGTGACTGATCTTTCAGTTCTGTAACAACAAAACGTACCCACGAATATTTTGTGAAAATCAAAAAATTGAAATTTTTGAAATTTTTTTTTTCTCTCTTTTACTATGACAGATCTTTCAGTTCAGTAACAACAAACGAACCTACGAGCACTTTATGAAAATTAAAAAATGAAATTTTTATAATTTCTTCTTTTTTCTATTTTACTATGACATATCTCGCATTTCGGCACTTTGTGAAAATCAAAAATTGAAATTTTTGATTTTTTTTTCTCTTTTTTACTGTGACTGATCTTTCAGTTCGGTAACAACAAAACGTACCCACGAACATTTTGTGAAAATCAAAAAATTGAAATTTTTGATTTCTTTTTCTTTTTTCTCTTTTACTATGACAGATCTTTCAGTTCAGTAACAATAAACGAACCTACGAGCACTTTGTGAAAATCAAAAATTGAAATTTTTAGAATTTCTTCTTTTTTCTATTTTACTATGACAGATCTCGCATTTCGGCACTTTGTGAAAATCAAAAATTGAAATTTTTGATTTTTTTTTCTCTTTTTTACTGTGACTGATCTTTCAGTTCTGTAACAACAAAACGTACCCACGAATATTTTGTGAAAATCAAAAAATTGAAATTTTTGAAATTTTTTTTTTCTCTCTTTTACTATGACAGATCTTTCAGTTCAGTAACAACAAACGAACCTACGAGCACTTTATGAAAATTAAAAAATGAAATTTTTATAATTTCTTCTTTTTTCTATTTTACTATGACATATCTCGCATTTCGGCACTTTGTGAAAATCAAAAATTGAAATTTTTGATTTTTTTTTCACTTTTTTACTGTTACTGATCTTCAGTTCGGTAACAACAAAACGTACACACGAACATTTTGTGAAAATCAAAAAATTGAAATTTTTGAATTTTTTTTCTTTTTTCTCTTTTACTATGACAGATCTTTCAGTTCAGTAACAACAAACGAACCTACGAGCACTTTGTGAAAATCAAAAAATGAAATTTTTGGAATTTTTTCTTTTTTCTATTTTACTATGACAGATCTCGCATTTCGGCACTTTGCGAAAATCAAAAATTGAAATTTTTGAATTTTTTTTCTCTTTTTTACTGTGACTGATCTTTCAATTGGGTAACAACAAAACGTACCCACGAATATTTTGTGAAAATCATAAAATTGAAATTTTTGAATTTTTTTCTTTTTTCTCTATTACTATGACAGATCTTTCAGTTCAGTAACAACAAACGAACCGACGAGCACTTTGTGAAAATCAAAAAATGAAATTTTTAGAATTTCTTCTTTTTTCTATTTTACTATGACAGATCTCGCATTTCGGCACTTTGTGAAAATCAAAAATTGAAATTTTTGAATTTTTTTTCTCTTTTTTACAGTGACTGATCTTTCAGTTCGGTAACAACAAAACGTACCCACGAATATTTTGTGAAAATCAAAAAATTGAAATTTTTGAATTTTTTTCTTTTTTCTCTATTACTATGACAGATCTTTCAGTTCAGTAACAACACACGAACCTACGAGCACTTTGTGAAAATCAAAAAATTAAATTTTTGGAATTTCCTTTTTTCTATTTTACAATGACAGATCTCGCATTTCGGCACTTTGTGAAAATCAAAAATTGAAATTTTTGAATTTTTTTTCTCTTTTTTACAGTGACTGATCTTTCAGTTCGGTAACAACAAAACGTACCCACGAATATTTTGTGAAAATCAAAAAATTGAAATTTTTGAATTTTTTTCTTTTTTCTCTATTACTATGACAGATCTTTCAGTTCAGTAACAACACACGAACCTACGAGCACTTTGTGAAAATCAAAAAATTAAATTTTTGGAATTTCCTTTTTTCTATTTTACTATGACAGATCTCGCATTTCGGCACTTTGTGAAAATCAAAAATTGAAATTTTGGATTTTTTTTTTCTCTTTTTTACTGTGACTGATCTTTCAGTTCGGTAACAACAAAACGTACCCACGAACATTTTGTGAAAATCAAAAAATTGAAATTTTTGAATTCTTTTTCTTTTTTCTCTTTTACTATGACAGATCTTTCTGTTCAGTAACAACAAACGAACCTACGAGTACTTTGTGAAAATCAAAAAATGAAATTTTTAGAATTTCTTCTTTTTTCTATTTTACTATGACAGATCTCGCAATTCGGCACTTTGTGAAAATCAAAAATTGAAATTTTTGATTTTTTTTTCTCTTTTTTACTGTGACTGATCTTTCAGTTCTGTAACAACAAAACGTACCCACGAATATTTTGTGAAAATCAAAAAATTGAAATTTTTGAAATTTTTTTTTTCTCTCTTTTACTATGACAGATCTTTCAGTTCAGTAACAACAAACGAACCTACGAGCACTTTATGAAAATTAAAAAATGAAATTTTTATAATTTCTTCTTTTTTCTATTTTACTATGACATATCTCGCATTTCGGCACTTTGTGAAAATCAAAAATTGAAATTTTTGATTTTTTTTTCACTTTTTTACTGTTACTGATCTTCAGTTCGGTAACAACAAAACGTACACACGAACATTTTGTGAAAATCAAAAAATTGAAATTTTTGAATTTTTTTTCTTTTTTCTCTTTTACTATGACAGATCTTTCAGTTCAGTAATAACAAACGAACCTACGAGCACTTTGTGAAAATCAAAAAATGAAATTTTTGGAATTTCTTCCTTTTTCTATTTTACTATGACAGATCTCGCATTTCGGCACTTTGTGAAAATCAAAAATTGAAATTTTTGAATTTTTTTCTCTGTTTTACTGTGACTGATCTTTCAGTTCGGTAACAACAAAACGTACCCACGAACATTTTGTGAAAATAAAAAAAAATGAAATTTTTGAAATTTTTTTCTTTTTTCTCTTTTACTATGACAGATCTTTCAGTTCAGTAACAACAAACGAACCTACGAGCACTTTGTGAAAATCAAAAAATGAAATTTTTGGAATTTCTTCTTTTCCTATTTTACTATGACAGATCTCGCATTTCGGCACTTTGCGAAAATCAAAAATTGAAATTTTTGAATTTTTTTTCTCTTTTTTACTGTAACTGATCTTTCAGTTCGGTAACAACAAAACGTACCCACGAACATTTTGTGAAAATCAAAAAATTGAAATTTTTGAATTCTTTTTTTTTCTCTTTTACTATGACAGATCTTTCAGTTCAGTAACAATAATCGAACCTACGAGCACTTTGTGAAAATCAAAAATTGAAATTTTTAGAATTTCTTCTTTTTTCTATTTTACTATGACAGATCTCGCAATTCGGCACTTTGTGAAAATCAAAAATTGAAATTTTTGAATTTTTTTTTCTCTTTTTTACTGTACTGATCTTTCAGTTCGGTAACAACAAAACGTACCCACGAACATTTTGTGAAAATCAAAAAATTGAAATTTTTGAAATTTTTTTCTATTTTCTCTTTTACTATGACAGATCTTTCAGTTCAGTAACAACTAACGAACCTACGAGCACTTTGTGAAAATTAGAAAATGAAATTTTTGGAATTTCTTCTTTTTTCTATTTTACTATGACAGATCTCGCATTTCGGCACTTTGTGAAAATCAAAATTTGAAATTTTTGATTTTTTTTTCTCTTTTTTACTGTGACTGATCTTTCAATTCGGTAACAACAAAACGTACCCACGAATATTTTGTGAAAATCAAAAAATTGAAATTTTTGAAATTTTTTTTTTTTTCTCTTTTACTATGACAGATCTTTCAGTTCAGTAACAACAAACGAACCTACGAGCACTTTGTGAAAATTAAAAAATGAAATTTTTATAATTTCTCCTTTTTTCTATTTTACTATGACAGATCTCGCAATTCGGCACTTTGTGAAAATCAAAAATTGAAATTTTTGAATTTTTTTTCTCTTTTTTACTGTGACTGATCTTTCAGTTCGGTAACAACAAAACGTACCCACGAATATTTTGTGAAAATCAAAAAATGAAATTTTTGGAATTTCCTTTTTTCTGTTTTACTATGACCGATCTCGCATTTCGGCACTTTGTGAAAATCAAAAATTGAAATTTTTGATTTTTTTTTTCTCTTTTTTACTGTGACTGATCTTTCAGTTCGGTAACAACAAAACGTACCCACGAACATTTTGTGAAAATCAAAAAATTGAAATTTTTGATTTCTTTTTCTTTTTTCTCTTTTACTATGACAGATCTTTCAGTTCAGTAACAATAAACGAACCTACGAGCACTTTGTGAAAATCAAAAATTGAAATTTTTAGAATTTCTTCTTTTTTCTATTTTACTATGACAGATCTCGCATTTCGGCACTTTGTGAAAATCAAAAATTGAAATTTTTGATTTTTTTTTCTCTTTTTTACTGTGACTGATCTTTCAGTTCTGTAACAACAAAACGTACCCACGAATATTTTGTGAAAATCAAAAAATTGAAATTTTTGAAATTTTTTTTTTCTCTCTTTTACTATGACAGATCTTTCAGTTCAGTAACAACAAACGAACCTACGAGCACTTTATGAAAATTAAAAAATGAAATTTTTATAATTTCTTCTTTTTTCTATTTTACTATGACATATCTCGCATTTCGGCACTTTGTGAAAATCAAAAATTGAAATTTTTGATTTTTTTTTCACTTTTTTACTGTTACTGATCTTCAGTTCGGTAACAACAAAACGTACACACGAACATTTTGTGAAAATCAAAAAATTGAAATTTTTGAATTTTTTTTCTTTTTTCTCTTTTACTATGACAGATCTTTCAGTTCAGTAACAACAAACGAACCTACGAGCACTTTGTGAAAATCAAAAAATGAAATTTTTGGAATTTTTTCTTTTTTCTATTTTACTATGACAGATCTCGCATTTCGGCACTTTGCGAAAATCAAAAATTGAAATTTTTGAATTTTTTTTCTCTTTTTTACTGTGACTGATCTTTCAATTGGGTAACAACAAAACGTACCCACGAATATTTTGTGAAAATCAAAAAATTGAAATTTTTGAATTTTTTTCTTTTTTCTCTATTACTATGACAGATCTTTCAGTTCAGTAACAACAAACGAACCGACGAGCACTTTGTGAAAATCAAAAAATGAAATTTTTAGAATTTCTTCTTTTTTCTATTTTACTATGACAGATCTCGCATTTCGGCACTTTGCGAAAATCAAAAATTGAAATTTTTGAATTTTTTTTCTCTTTTTTACTGTGACTGATCTTTCAATTGGGTAACAACAAAACGTACCCACGAATATTTTGTGAAAATCAAAAAATTGAAATTTTTGAATTTTTTTCTTTTTTCTCTATTACTATGACAGATCTTTCAGTTCAGTAACAACAAACGAACCGACGAGCACTTTGTGAAAATCAAAAAATGAAATTTTTAGAATTTCTTCTTTTTTCTATTTTACTATGACAGATCTCGCATTTCGGCACTTTGTGAAAATCAAAAATTGAAATTTTTGAATTTTTTTTCTCTTTTTTACAGTGACTGATCTTTCAGTTCGGTAACAACAAAACGTACCCACGAATATTTTGTGAAAATCAAAAAATTGAAATTTTTGAATTTTTTTCTTTTTTCTCTATTACTATGACAGATCTTTCAGTTCAGTAACAACACACGAACCTACGAGCACTTTGTGAAAATCAAAAAATTAAATTTTTGGAATTTCCTTTTTTCTATTTTACAATGACAGATCTCGCATTTCGGCACTTTGTGAAAATCAAAAATTGAAATTTTTGAATTTTTTTTCTCTTTTTTACAGTGACTGATCTTTCAGTTCGGTAACAACAAAACGTACCCACGAATATTTTGTGAAAATCAAAAAATTGAAATTTTTGAATTTTTTTCTTTTTTCTCTATTACTATGACAGATCTTTCAGTTCAGTAACAACACACGAACCTACGAGCACTTTGTGAAAATCAAAAAATTAAATTTTTGGAATTTCCTTTTTTCTATTTTACTATGACAGATCTCGCATTTCGGCACTTTGTGAAAATCAAAAATTGAAATTTTTGATTTTTTTTTTCTCTTTTTTACTGTGACTGATCTTTCAGTTCGGTAACAACAAAACGTACCCACGAACATTTTGTGAAAATCAAAAAATTGAAATTTTTGAATTCTTTTTCTTTTTTCTCTTTTACTATGACAGATCTTTCTGTTCAGTAACAACAAACGAACCTACGAGTACTTTGTGAAAATCAAAAAATGAAATTTTTAGAATTTCTTCTTTTTTCTATTTTACTATGACAGATCTCGCAATTCGGCACTTTGTGAAAATCAAAAATTGAAATTTTTGATTTTTTTTTCTCTTTTTTACTGTGACTGATCTTTCAGTTCTGTAACAACAAAACGTACCCACGAATATTTTGTGAAAATCAAAAAATTGAAATTTTTGAAATTTTTTTTTTCTCTCTTTTACTATGACAGATCTTTCAGTTCAGTAACAACAAACGAACCTACGAGCACTTTATGAAAATTAAAAAATGAAATTTTTATAATTTCTTCTTTTTTCTATTTTACTATGACATATTTCGCATTTCGGCACTTTGTGAAAATCAAAAATTGAAATTTTTGATTTTTTTTTCACTTTTTTACTGTTACTGATCTTCAGTTCGGTAACAACAAAACGTACACACGAACATTTTGTGAAAATCAAAAAATTGAAATTTTTGAATTTTTTTTCTTTTTTCTCTTTTACTATGACAGATCTTTCAGTTCAGTAATAACAAACGAACCTACGAGCACTTTGTGAAAATCAAAAAATGAAATTTTTGGAATTTCTTCCTTTTTCTATTTTACTATGACAGATCTCGCATTTCGGCACTTTGTGAAAATCAAAAATTGAAATTTTTGAATTTTTTTCTCTGTTTTACTGTGACTGATCTTTCAGTTCGGTAACAACAAAACGTACCCACGAACATTTTGTGAAAATAAAAAAAAATGAAATTTTTGAAATTTTTTTCTTTTTTCTCTTTTACTATGACAGATCTTTCAGTTCAGTAACAACAAACGAACCTACGAGCACTTTGTGAAAATCAAAAAATGAAATTTTTGGAATTTCTTCTTTTTCTATTTTACTATGACAGATCTCGCATTTCGGCACTTTGCGAAAATCAAAAATTGAAATTTTTGAATTTTTTTTCTCTTTTTTACTGTAACTGATCTTTCAGTTCGGTAACAACAAAACGTACCCACGAACATTTTGTGAAAATCAAAAAATTGAAATTTTTGAATTCTTTTTTTTTTCTCTTTTACTATGACAGATCTTTCAGTTCAGTAACAATAATCGAACCTACGAGCACTTTGTGAAAATCAAAAATTGAAATTTTTAGAATTTCTTCTTTTTTCTATTTTACTATGACAGATCTCGCAATTCGGCACTTTGTGAAAATCAAAAATTGAAATTTTTGAATTTTTTTTTCTCTTTTTTACTGTACTGATCTTTCAGTTCGGTAACAACAAAACGTACCCACGAACATTTTGTGAAAATCAAAAAATTGAAATTTTTGAAATTTTTTTCTATTTTCTCTTTTACTATGACAGATCTTTCAGTTCAGTAACAACTAACGAACCTACGAGCACTTTGTGAAAATTAGAAAATGAAATTTTTGGAATTTCTTCTTTTTTCTATTTTACTATGACAGATCTCGCATTTCGGCACTTTGTGAAAATCAAAATTTGAAATTTTTGATTTTTTTTTCTCTTTTTTACTGTGACTGATCTTTCAATTCGGTAACAACAAAACGTACCCACGAATATTTTGTGAAAATCAAAAAATTGAAATTTTTGAAATTTTTTTTTTTTTCTCTTTTACTATGACAGATCTTTCAGTTCAGTAACAACAAACGAACCTACGAGCACTTTGTGAAAATTAAAAAATGAAATTTTTATAATTTCTCCTTTTTTCTATTTTACTATGACAGATCTCGCAATTCGGCACTTTGTGAAAATCAAAAATTGAAATTTTTGAATTTTTTTTCTCTTTTTTACTGTGACTGATCTTTCAGTTCGGTAACAACAAAACGTACCCACGAATATTTTGTGAAAATCAAAAAATGAAATTTTTGGAATTTCCTTTTTTCTGTTTTACTATGACCGATCTCGCATTTCGGCACTTTGTGAAAATCAAAAATTGAAATTTTTGATTTTTTTTTTCTCTTTTTTACTGTGACTGATCTTTCAGTTCGGTAACAACAAAACGTACCCACGAACATTTTGTGAAAATCAAAAAATTGAAATTTTTGATTTCTTTTTCTTTTTTCTCTTTTACTATGACAGATCTTTCAGTTCAGTAACAATAAACGAACCTACGAGCACTTTGTGAAAATCAAAAATTGAAATTTTTAGAATTTCTTCTTTTTTCTATTTTACTATGACAGATCTCGCATTTCGGCACTTTGTGAAAATCAAAAATTGAAATTTTTGATTTTTTTTTCTCTTTTTTACTGTGACTGATCTTTCAGTTCTGTAACAACAAAACGTACCCACGAATATTTTGTGAAAATCAAAAAATTGAAATTTTTGAAATTTTTTTTTTCTCTCTTTTACTATGACAGATCTTTCAGTTCAGTAACAACAAACGAACCTACGAGCACTTTATGAAAATTAAAAAATGAAATTTTTATAATTTCTTCTTTTTTCTATTTTACTATGACATATCTCGCATTTCGGCACTTTGTGAAAATCAAAAATTGAAATTTTTGATTTTTTTTTCACTTTTTTACTGTTACTGATCTTCAGTTCGGTAACAACAAAACGTACACACGAACATTTTGTGAAAATCAAAAAATTGAAATTTTTGAATTTTTTTTCTTTTTTCTCTTTTACTATGACAGATCTTTCAGTTCAGTAACAACAAACGAACCTACGAGCACTTTGTGAAAATCAAAAAATGAAATTTTTGGAATTTTTTCTTTTTTCTATTTTACTATGACAGATCTCGCATTTCGGCACTTTGCGAAAATCAAAAATTGAAATTTTTGAATTTTTTTTCTCTTTTTTACTGTGACTGATCTTTCAATTGGGTAACAACAAAACGTACCCACGAATATTTTGTGAAAATCAAAAAATTGAAATTTTTGAATTTTTTTCTTTTTTCTCTATTACTATGACAGATCTTTCAGTTCAGTAACAACAAACGAACCGACGAGCACTTTGTGAAAATCAAAAAATGAAATTTTTAGAATTTCTTCTTTTTTCTATTTTACTATGACAGATCTCGCATTTCGGCACTTTGTGAAAATCAAAAATTGAAATTTTTGAATTTTTTTTCTCTTTTTTACAGTGACTGATCTTTCAGTTCGGTAACAACAAAACGTACCCACGAATATTTTGTGAAAATCAAAAAATTGAAATTTTTGAATTTTTTTCTTTTTTCTCTATTACTATGACAGATCTTTCAGTTCAGTAACAACACACGAACCTACGAGCACTTTGTGAAAATCAAAAAATTAAATTTTTGGAATTTCCTTTTTTCTATTTTACAATGACAGATCTCGCATTTCGGCACTTTGTGAAAATCAAAAATTGAAATTTTTGAATTTTTTTTCTCTTTTTTACAGTGACTGATCTTTCAGTTCGGTAACAACAAAACGTACCCACGAATATTTTGTGAAAATCAAAAAATTGAAATTTTTGAATTTTTTTCTTTTTTCTCTATTACTATGACAGATCTTTCAGTTCAGTAACAACACACGAACCTACGAGCACTTTGTGAAAATCAAAAAATTAAATTTTTGGAATTTCCTTTTTTCTATTTTACTATGACAGATCTCGCATTTCGGCACTTTGTGAAAATCAAAAATTGAAATTTTTGATTTTTTTTTTCTCTTTTTTACTGTGACTGATCTTTCAGTTCGGTAACAACAAAACGTACCCACGAACATTTTGTGAAAATCAAAAAATTGAAATTTTTGAATTCTTTTTCTTTTTTCTCTTTTACTATGACAGATCTTTCTGTTCAGTAACAACAAACGAACCTACGAGTACTTTGTGAAAATCAAAAAATGAAATTTTTAGAATTTCTTCTTTTTTCTATTTTACTATGACAGATCTCGCAATTCGGCACTTTGTGAAAATCAAAAATTGAAATTTTTGATTTTTTTTTCTCTTTTTTACTGTGACTGATCTTTCAGTTCTGTAACAACAAAACGTACCCACGAATATTTTGTGAAAATCAAAAAATTGAAATTTTTGAAATTTTTTTTTTCTCTCTTTTACTATGACAGATCTTTCAGTTCAGTAACAACAAACGAACCTACGAGCACTTTATGAAAATTAAAAAATGAAATTTTTATAATTTCTTCTTTTTTCTATTTTACTATGACATATCTCGCATTTCGGCACTTTGTGAAAATCAAAAATTGAAATTTTTGATTTTTTTTTCACTTTTTTACTGTTACTGATCTTCAGTTCGGTAACAACAAAACGTACACACGAACATTTTGTGAAAATCAAAAAATTGAAATTTTTGAATTTTTTTTCTTTTTTCTCTTTTACTATGACAGATCTTTCAGTTCAGTAATAACAAACGAACCTACGAGCACTTTGTGAAAATCAAAAAATGAAATTTTTGGAATTTCTTCCTTTTTCTATTTTACTATGACAGATCTCGCATTTCGGCACTTTGTGAAAATCAAAAATTGAAATTTTTGAATTTTTTTCTCTGTTTTACTGTGACTGATCTTTCAGTTCGGTAACAACAAAACGTACCCACGAACATTTTGTGAAAATAAAAAAAAATGAAATTTTTGAAATTTTTTTCTTTTTTCTCTTTTACTATGACAGATCTTTCAGTTCAGTAACAACAAACGAACCTACGAGCACTTTGTGAAAATCAAAAAATGAAATTTTTGGAATTTCTTCTTTTTCTATTTTACTATGACAGATCTCGCATTTCGGCACTTTGCGAAAATCAAAAATTGAAATTTTTGAATTTTTTTTCTCTTTTTTACTGTAACTGATCTTTCAGTTCGGTAACAACAAAACGTACCCACGAACATTTTGTGAAAATCAAAAAATTGAAATTTTTGAATTCTTTTTTTTTTCTCTTTTACTATGACAGATCTTTCAGTTCAGTAACAATAATCGAACCTACGAGCACTTTGTGAAAATCAAAAATTGAAATTTTTAGAATTTCTTCTTTTTTCTATTTTACTATGACAGATCTCGCAATTCGGCACTTTGTGAAAATCAAAAATTGAAATTTTTGAATTTTTTTTTCTCTTTTTTACTGTACTGATCTTTCAGTTCGGTAACAACAAAACGTATCCACGAACATTTTGTGAAAATCAAAAAATTGAAATTTTTGAAATTTTTTTCTATTTTCTCTTTTACTATGACAGATCTTTCAGTTCAGTAACAACTAACGAACCTACGAGCACTTTGTGAAAATTAGAAAATGAAATTTTTGGAATTTCTTCTTTTTTCTATTTTACTATGACAGATCTCGCATTTCGGCACTTTGTGAAAATCAAAATTTGAAATTTTTGATTTTTTTTTCTCTTTTTTACTGTGACTGATCTTTCAATTCGGTAACAACAAAACGTACCCACGAATATTTTGTGAAAATCAAAAAATTGAAATTTTTGAAATTTTTTTTTTTTTCTCTTTTACTATGACAGATCTTTCAGTTCAGTAACAACAAACGAACCTACGAGCACTTTGTGAAAATCAAAAAATGAAATTTTTGGAATTTCTTCTTTTTTCTATTTTACTATGACAGATCTCGCATTTCGGCACTTTGTGAAAATCAAAAAGTGCTCGTAACTTTGTGAAAATTAAAAAATGAAATTTTTATAATTTCTTCTTTTTTCTATTTTACTATGACAGATTTGAGACATTTCGGCACTTTGTGAAAATCAAAAATTGAAATTTTTGAATTTTTTTTCTCTTTTTTACTGTGACTGATCTTTCAGTTCGGTAACAACAAAACGTACCCACGAACATTTTGTGAAAATCAAAAAATTGAAATTTTTGAATTTTTTTTCTTTTTTCTCTTTTACTATGACAGATCTTTCAGTTCAGTAACAACAAACGAACCTACGAGCACTTTGTGAAAATCAAAAAATGAAATTTTTGGAATTTCTTCTTTTTTCTATTTTACTATGACAGATCTCGCATTTCGGCACTTTGCGAAAATCAAAAATTGAAATTTTTGAATTTTTTTTCTCTTTTTTACTGTGACTGATCTTTCAATTGGGTAACAACAAAACGTACCCACGAATATTTTGTGAAAATCAAAAAATTGAAATTTTTGAATTTTTTTCTTTTTTCTCTATTACTATGACAGATCTTTCAGTTCAGTAACAACAAACGAACCGACGAGCACTTTGTGAAAATCAAAAAATGAAATTTTTAGAATTTCTTCTTTTTTCTATTTTACTATGACAGATCTCGCATTTCGGCACTTTGTGAAAATCAAAAATTGAAATTTTTGAATTTTTTTCTCTGTTTTACTGTGACTGATCTTTCAGTTCGGTAACAACAAAACGTACCCACGAACATTTTGTGAAAATAAAAAAAAATGAAATTTTTGAAATTTTTTTCTTTTTTCTCTTTTACTATGACAGATCTTTCAGTTCAGTAACAACAAACGAACCTACGAGCACTTTGTGAAAATCAAAAAATGAAATTTTTGGAATTTCTTCTTTTTCTATTTTACTATGACAGATCTCGCATTTCGGCACTTTGCGAAAATCAAAAATTGAAATTTTTGAATTTTTTTTCTCTTTTTTACTGTAACTGATCTTTCAGTTCGGTAACAACAAAACGTACCCACGAACATTTTGTGAAAATCAAAAAATTGAAATTTTTGAATTCTTTTTTTTTTCTCTTTTACTATGACAGATCTTTCAGTTCAGTAACAATAATCGAACCTACGAGCACTTTGTGAAAATCAAAAATTGAAATTTTTAGAATTTCTTCTTTTTTCTATTTTACTATGACAGATCTCGCAATTCGGCACTTTGTGAAAATCAAAAATTGAAATTTTTGAATTTTTTTTTCTCTTTTTTACTGTACTGATCTTTCAGTTCGGTAACAACAAAACGTATCCACGAACATTTTGTGAAAATCAAAAAATTGAAATTTTTGAATTTTTTTTCTATTTTCTCTTTTACTATGACAGATCTTTCAGTTCAGTAACAACTAACGAACCTACGAGCACTTTGTGAAAATTAGAAAATGAAATTTTTGGAATTTCTTCTTTTTTCTATTTTACTATGACAGATCTCGCATTTCGGCACTTTGTGAAAATCAAAATTTGAAATTTTTGATTTTTTTTTCTCTTTTTTACTGTGACTGATCTTTCAATTCGGTAACAACAAAACGTACCCACGAATATTTTGTGAAAATCAAAAAATTGAAATTTTTGAAATTTTTTTTTTTTTCTCTTTTACTATGACAGATCTTTCAGTTCAGTAACAACAAACGAACCTACGAGCACTTTGTGAAAATCAAAAAATGAAATTTTTGGAATTTCTTCTTTTTTCTATTTTACTATGACAGATCTCGCATTTCGGCACTTTGTGAAAATCAAAAAGTGCTCGTAACTTTGTGAAAATTAAAAAATGAAATTTTTATAATTTCTTCTTTTTTCTATTTTACTATGACAGATTTGAGACATTTCGGCACTTTGTGAAAATCAAAAATTGAAATTTTTGAATTTTTTTTCTCTTTTTTACTGTGACTGATCTTTCAGTTCGGTAACAACAAAACGTACCCACGAACATTTTGTGAAAATCAAAAAATTGAAATTTTTGAATTTTTTTTCTTTTTTCTCTTTTACTATGACAGATCTTTCAGTTCAGTAACAACAAACGAACCTACGAGCACTTTGTGAAAATCAAAAAATGAAATTTTTGGAATTTCTTCTTTTTTCTATTTTACTATGACAGATCTCGCATTTCGGCACTTTGCGAAAATCAAAAATTGAAATTTTTGAATTTTTTTTCTCTTTTTTACTGTGACTGATCTTTCAATTGGGTAACAACAAAACGTACCCACGAATATTTTGTGAAAATCAAAAAATTGAAATTTTTGAATTTTTTTCTTTTTTCTCTATTACTATGACAGATCTTTCAGTTCAGTAACAACAAACGAACCGACGAGCACTTTGTGAAAATCAAAAAATGAAATTTTTAGAATTTCTTCTTTTTTCTATTTTACTATGACAGATCTCGCATTTCGGCACTTTGTGAAAATCAAAAAATTGAAATTTTTGAATTTTTTTCTTTTTTCTCTATTACTATGACAGATCTTTCAGTTCAGTAACAACACACGAACCTACGAGCACTTTGTGAAAATCAAAAAATTAAATTTTTGGAATTTCCTTTTTTCTATTTTACAATGACAGATCTCGCATTTCGGCACTTTGTGAAAATCAAAAATTGAAATTTTTGATTTTTTTTTCTCTTTTTTACTGTGACTGATCTTTCAGTTCGGTAACAACAAAACGTACCCACGAATATTTTGTGAAAATCAAAAAATTGAAATTTTTGAATTTTTTTCTTTTTTCTCTTTTACTATGACAGATCTTTCAGTTCAGTAACAACAAACGAACCTACAAGCACTTTGTGAAAGTCAAAAAATGAAATTTTTATAATTTCTTCTTTTTTCTATTTTACTATGACAGATTTCGCATTTCGGCACTTTGTGAAAATCAAAAGTTGAAATTTTTGATTTTTTTTTCTCTTTTTTACTGTGACTGATCTTTCAGTTCTGTAACAACAAAACGTACCCACGAACATTTTGTGAAAATCAAAAAATTGTAATTTTTGAATTCTTTTTCTTTTTTCTCTTTTACTATGACAGATCTTTCAGTTCAGTAACAACAAACGAACCTACGAGCACTTTGTGAAAATTAAAAAATGAAATTTTTATAATTTCTCCTTTTTTCTATTTTACTATGACAGATCTCGCAATTCGGCACTTTGTGAAAATCAAAAATTGAAATTTTTGAATTTTTTTTCTCTTTTTTACTGTGACTGATCTTTCAGTTCGGTAACAACAAAACGTACCCACGAATATTTTGTGAAAATAAAAAAATTGAAATTTTTGAATTTTTTTCTTTTTTCTCTATTACTATGACAGATCTTTCAGTTCAGTAACAACAAACGAACCTACGAGCACTTTGTGAAAATCAAAAAATGAAATTTTTGGAATTTCCTTTTTTCTGTTTTACTATGACCGATCTCGCATTTCGGCACTTTGTGAAAATCAAAAATTGAAATTTTTGATTTTTTTTTCTCTTTTTTACTGTGACTGCTCTTTCAGTTCGGTAACAACAAAACGTACCCACGAACATTTTGTGAAAATCAAAAAATTGAAATTTTTGATTTCTTTTTCTTTTTTCTCTTTTACTATGACAGATCTTTCAGTTCAGTAACAATAAACGAACCTACGAGCACTTTGTGAAAATCAAAAATTGAAATTTTTAGAATTTCTTCTTTTTTCTATTTTACTATGACAGATCTCGCATTTCGGCACTTTGTGAAAATCAAAAATTGAAATTTTTGATTTTTTTTTCTCTTTTTTACTGTGACTGATCTTTCAGTTCTGTAACAACAAAACGTACCCACGAATATTTTGTGAAAATCAAAAAATTGAAATTTTTGAAATTTTTTTTTTCTCTCTTTTACTATGACAGATCTTTCAGTTCAGTAACAACAAACGAACCTACGAGCACTTTATGAAAATTAAAAAATGAAATTTTTATAATTTCTTCTTTTTTCTATTTTACTATGACATATCTCGCATTTCGGCACTTTGTGAAAATCAAAAATTGAAATTTTTGATTTTTTTTTCACTTTTTTACTGTTACTGATCTTCAGTTCGGTAACAACAAAACGTACACACGAACATTTTGTGAAAATCAAAAAATTGAAATTTTTGAATTTTTTTTCTTTTTTCTCTTTTACTATGACAGATCTTTCAGTTCAGTAACAACAAACGAACCTACGAGCACTTTGTGAAAATCAAAAAATGAAATTTTTGGAATTTCTTCTTTTTTCTATTTTACTATGACAGATCTCGCATTTCGGCACTTTGCGAAAATCAAAAATTGAAATTTTTGAATTTTTTTTCTCTTTTTTACTGTGACTGATCTTTCAATTGGGTAACAACAAAACGTACCCACGAATATTTTGTGAAAATCAAAAAATTGAAATTTTTGAATTTTTTTCTTTTTTCTCTATTACTATGACAGATCTTTCAGTTCAGTAACAACAAACGAACCGACGAGCACTTTGTGAAAATCAAAAAATGAAATTTTTATAATTTCTTCTTTTTTCTATTTTACTATGACAGATCTCGCATTTCGGCACTTTGTGAAAATCAAAAATTGAAATTTTTGAATTTTTTTTCTCTTTTTTACAGTGACTGATCTTTCAGTTCGGTAACAACAAAACGTACCCACGAATATTTTGTGAAAATCAAAAAATTGAAATTTTTGAATTTTTTTCTTTTTTCTCTATTACTATGACAGATCTTTCAGTTCAGTAACAACACACGAACCTACGAGCACTTTGTGAAAATCAAAAAATTAAATTTTTGGAATTTCCTTTTTTCTATTTTACAATGACAGATCTCGCATTTCGGCACTTTGTGAAAATCAAAAATTGAAATTTTTGATTTTTTTTTCTCTTTTTTACTGTGACTGATCTTTCAGTTCGGTAACAACAAAACGTACCCACGAATATTTTGTGAAAATCAAAAAATTGAAATTTTTGAATTTTTTCCTTTTTTCTCTTTTACTATGACAGATCTTTCAGTTCAGTAACAACAAACGAACCTACAAGCACTTTGTGAAAATCAAAAAATGAAATTTTTATAATTTCTTCTTTTTTCTATTTTACTATGACAGATTTCGCATTTCGGCACTTTGTGAAAATCAAAAGTTGAAATTTTTGATTTTTTTTTCTCTTTTTTACTGTGACTGATCTTTCAGTTCTGTAACAACAAAACGTACCCACGAACATTTTGTGAAAATCAAAAAATTGTAATTTTTGAATTCTTTTTCTTTTTTCCCTTTTACTATGACAGATCTTTCAGTTCAGTAACAACAAACGAACCTACGAGCACTTTGTGAAAATTAAAAAATGAAATTTTTATAATTTCTCCTTTTTTCTATTTTACTATGACAGATCTCGCAATTCGGCACTTTGTGAAAATCAAAAATTGAAATTTTTGAATTTTTTTTCTCTTTTTTACTGTGACTGATCTTTCAGTTCGGTAACAACAAAACGTACCCACGAATATTTTGTGAAAATAAAAAAATTGAAATTTTTGAATTTTTTTCTTTTTTCTCTATTACTATGACAGATCTTTCAGTTCAGTAACAACAAACGAACCTACGAGCACTTTGTGAAAATCAAAAAATGAAATTTTTGGAATTTCCTTTTTTCTGTTTTACTATGACCGATCTCGCATTTCGGCACTTTGTGAAAATCAAAAATTGAAATTTTTGATTTTTTTTTCTCTTTTTTACTGTGACTGATCTTTCAGTTCGGTAACAACAAAACGTACCCACGAACATTTTGTGAAAATCAAAAAATTGAAATTTTTGATTTCTTTTTCTTTTTTCTCTTTTACTATGACAGATCTTTCAGTTCAGTAACAATAAACGAACCTACGAGCACTTTGTGAAAATCAAAAATTGAAATTTTTAGAATTTCTTCTTTTTTCTATTTTACTATGACAGATCTCGCATTTCGGCACTTTGTGAAAATCAAAAATTGAAATTTTTGATTTTTTTTTCTCTTTTTTACTGTGACTGATCTTTCAGTTCTGTAACAACAAAACGTACCCACGAATATTTTGTGAAAATCAAAAAATTGAAATTTTTGAAATTTTTTTTTTCTCTCTTTTACTATGACAGATCTTTCAGTTCAGTAACAACAAACGAACCTACGAGCACTTTATGAAAATTAAAAAATGAAATTTTTATAATTTCTTCTTTTTTCTATTTTACTATGACATATCTCGCATTTCGGCACTTTGTGAAAATCAAAAATTGAAATTTTTGATTTTTTTTTCACTTTTTTACTGTTACTGATCTTCAGTTCGGTAACAACAAAACGTACACACGAACATTTTGTGAAAATCAAAAAATTGAAATTTTTGAATTTTTTTTCTTTTTTCTCTTTTACTATGACAGATCTTTCAGTTCAGTAACAACAAACGAACCTACGAGCACTTTGAGAAAATCAAAAAATGAAATTTTTGGAATTTCTTCTTTTTTCTATTTTACTATGACAGATCTCGCATTTCGGCACTTTGCGAAAATCAAAAATTGAAATTTTTGAATTTTTTTTCTCTTTTTTACTGTAACTGATCTTTCAGTTCGGTAACAACAAAACGTACCCACGAACATTTTGTGAAAATCAAAAAATTGAAATTTTTGAATTCTTTTTTTTTCTCTTTTACTATGACAGATCTTTCAGTTCAGTAACAATAATCGAACCTACGAGCACTTTGTGAAAATCAAAAATTGAAATTTTTAGAATTTCTTCTTTTTTCTATTTTACTATGACAGATCTCGCAATTCGGCACTTTGTGAAAATCAAAAATTGAAATATTTGAATTTTTTTTCTCTTTTTTACAGTGACTGATCTTTCAGTTCGGTAACAACAAAACGTACCCACGAATATTTTGTGAAAATCAAAAAATTGAAATTTTTGAATTTTTTTCTTTTTTCTCTATTACTATGACAGATCTTTCAGTTCAGTAACAACACACGAACCTACGAGCACTTTGTGAAAATCAAAAAATTAAATTTTTGGAATTTCCTTTTTTCTATTTTACTATGACAGATCTCGCATTTCGGCACTTTGTGAAAATCAAAAATTGAAATTTTTGATTTTTTTTTTTCTCTTTTTTACTGTGACTGATCTTTCAGTTCGGTAACAACAAAACGTACCCACGATCATTTTGTGAAAATCAAAAAATTGAAATTTTTGAATTCTTTTTCTTTTTTCTCTTTTACTATGACAGATCTTTCAGTTCAGTAACAACAAACGAACCTACGAGCACTTTGTGAAAATTAAAAAATGAAATTTTTATAATTTCTCCTTTTTTCTATTTTACTATGACAGATCTCGCAATTCGGCACTTTGTGAAAATCAAAAATTGAAATTTTTGAATTTTTTTTCTCTTTTTTACTGTGACTGATCTTTCAGTTCGGTAACAACAAAACGTACCCACGAATATTTTGTGAAAATAAAAAAATTGAAATTTTTGAATTTTTTTCTTTTTTCTCTATTACTATGACAGATCTTTCAGTTCAGTAACAACAAACGAACCTACGAGCACTTTGTGAAAATCAAAAAATGAAATTTTTGGAATTTCCTTTTTTCTGTTTTACTATGACCGATCTCGCATTTCGGCACTTTGTGAAAATCAAAAATTGAAATTTTTGATTTTTTTTTCTCTTTTTTACTGTGACTGATCTTTCAGTTCGGTAACAACAAAACGTACCCACGAACATTTTGTGAAAATCAAAAAATTGAAATTTTTGATTTCTTTTTCTTTTTTCTCTTTTACTATGACAGATCTTTCAGTTCAGTAACAATAAACGAACCTACGAGCACTTTGTGAAAATCAAAAATTGAAATTTTTAGAATTTCTTCTTTTTTCTATTTTACTATGACAGATCTCGCATTTCGGCACTTTGTGAAAATCAAAAATTGAAATTTTTGATTTTTTTTTCTCTTTTTTACTGTGACTGATCTTTCAGTTCTGTAACAACAAAACGTACCCACGAATATTTTGTGAAAATCAAAAAATTGAAATTTTTGAAATTTTTTTTTTCTCTCTTTTACTATGACAGATCTTTCAGTTCAGTAACAACAAACGAACCTACGAGCACTTTATGAAAATTAAAAAATGAAATTTTTATAATTTCTTCTTTTTTCTATTTTACTATGACATATCTCGCATTTCGGCACTTTGTGAAAATCAAAAATTGAAATTTTTGATTTTTTTTTCACTTTTTTACTGTTACTGATCTTCAGTTCGGTAACAACAAAACGTACACACGAACATTTTGTGAAAATCAAAAAATTGAAATTTTTGAATTTTTTTTCTTTTTTCTCTTTTACTATGACAGATCTTTCAGTTCAGTAACAACAAACGAACCTACGAGCACTTTGAGAAAATCAAAAAATGAAATTTTTGGAATTTCTTCTTTTTTCTATTTTACTATGACAGATCTCGCATTTCGGCACTTTGCGAAAATCAAAAATTGAAATTTTTGAATTTTTTTTCTCTTTTTTACTGTAACTGATCTTTCAGTTCGGTAACAACAAAACGTACCCACGAACATTTTGTGAAAATCAAAAAATTGAAATTTTTGAATTCTTTTTTTTTCTCTTTTACTATGACAGATCTTTCAGTTCAGTAACAATAATCGAACCTACGAGCACTTTGTGAAAATCAAAAATTGAAATTTTTAGAATTTCTTCTTTTTTCTATTTTACTATGACAGATCTCGCAATTCGGCACTTTGTGAAAATCAAAAATTGAAATTTTTGAATTTTTTTTCTCTTTTTTACAGTGACTGATCTTTCAGTTCGGTAACAACAAAACGTACCCACGAATATTTTGTGAAAATCAAAAAATTGAAATTTTTGAATTCTTTTTTTTTTCTCTTTTACTATGACAGATCTTTCAGTTCAGTAACAATAATCGAACCTACGAGCACTTTGTGAAAATCAAAAATTGAAATTTTTAGAATTTCTTCTTTTTTCTATTTTACTATGACAGATCTCGCAATTCGGCACTTTGTGAAAATCAAAAATTGAAATTTTTGAATTTTTTTTTCTCTTTTTTACTGTACTGATCTTTCAGTTCGGTAACAACAAAACGTACCCACGAACATTTTGTGAAAATCAAAAAATTGAAATTTTTGAAATTTTTTTCTATTTTCTCTTTTACTATGACAGATCTTTCAGTTCAGTAACAACTAACGAACCTACGAGCACTTTGTGAAAATTAGAAAATGAAATTTTTGGAATTTCTTCTTTTTTCTATTTTACTATGACAGATCTCGCATTTCGGCACTTTGTGAAAATCAAAATTTGAAATTTTTGATTTTTTTTTCTCTTTTTTACTGTGACTGATCTTTCAATTCGGTAACAACAAAACGTACCCACGAATATTTTGTGAAAATCAAAAAATTGAAATTTTTGAAATTTTTTTTTTTTTCTCGTTTACTATGACAGATCTTTCAGTTCAGTAACAACAAACGAACCTACGAGCACTTTGTGAAAATTAAAAAATGAAATTTTTATAATTTCTCCTTTTTTCTATTTTACTATGACAGATCTCGCAATTCGGCACTTTGTGAAAATCAAAAATTGAAATTTTTGAATTTTTTTTCTCTTTTTTACTGTGACTGATCTTTCAGTTCGGTAACAACAAAACGTACCCACGAATATTTTGTGAAAATCAAAAAATGAAATTTTTGGAATTTCCTTTTTTCTGTTTTACTATGACCGATCTCGCATTTCGGCACTTTGTGAAAATCAAAAATTGAAATTTTTGATTTTTTTTTTCTCTTTTTTACTGTGACTGATCTTTCAGTTCGGTAACAACAAAACGTACCCACGAACATTTTGTGAAAATCAAAAAATTGAAATTTTTGATTTCTTTTTCTTTTTTCTCTTTTACTATGACAGATCTTTCAGTTCAGTAACAATAAACGAACCTACGAGCACTTTGTGAAAATCAAAAATTGAAATTTTTAGAATTTCTTCTTTTTTCTATTTTACTATGACAGATCTCGCATTTCGGCACTTTGTGAAAATCAAAAATTGAAATTTTTGATTTTTTTTTCTCTTTTTTACTGTGACTGATCTTTCAGTTCTGTAACAACAAAACGTACCCACGAATATTTTGTGAAAATCAAAAAATTGAAATTTTTGAAATTTTTTTTTTCTCTCTTTTACTATGACAGATCTTTCAGTTCAGTAACAACAAACGAACCTACGAGCACTTTATGAAAATTAAAAAATGAAATTTTTATAATTTCTTCTTTTTTCTATTTTACTATGACATATCTCGCATTTCGGCACTTTGTGAAAATCAAAAATTGAAATTTTTGATTTTTTTTTCACTTTTTTACTGTTACTGATCTTCAGTTCGGTAACAACAAAACGTACACACGAACATTTTGTGAAAATCAAAAAATTGAAATTTTTGAATTTTTTTTCTTTTTTCTCTTTTACTATGACAGATCTTTCAGTTCAGTAACAACAAACGAACCTACGAGCACTTTGTGAAAATCAAAAAATGAAATTTTTGGAATTTTTTCTTTTTTCTATTTTACTATGACAGATCTCGCATTTCGGCACTTTGCGAAAATCAAAAATTGAAATTTTTGAATTTTTTTTCTCTTTTTTACTGTGACTGATCTTTCAATTGGGTAACAACAAAACGTACCCACGAATATTTTGTGAAAATCAAAAAATTGAAATTTTTGAATTTTTTTCTTTTTTCTCTATTACTATGACAGATCTTTCAGTTCAGTAACAACAAACGAACCGACGAGCACTTTGTGAAAATCAAAAAATGAAATTTTTAGAATTTCTTCTTTTTTCTATTTTACTATGACAGATCTCGCATTTCGGCACTTTGTGAAAATCAAAAATTGAAATTTTTGAATTTTTTTTCTCTTTTTTACAGTGACTGATCTTTCAGTTCGGTAACAACAAAACGTACCCACGAATATTTTGTGAAAATCAAAAAATTGAAATTTTTGAATTTTTTTCTTTTTTCTCTATTACTATGACAGATCTTTCAGTTCAGTAACAACACACGAACCTACGAGCACTTTGTGAAAATCAAAAAATTAAATTTTTGGAATTTCCTTTTTTCTATTTTACAATGACAGATCTCGCATTTCGGCACTTTGTGAAAATCAAAAATTGAAATTTTTGAATTTTTTTTCTCTTTTTTACAGTGACTGATCTTTCAGTTCGGTAACAACAAAACGTACCCACGAATATTTTGTGAAAATCAAAAAATTGAAATTTTTGAATTTTTTTCTTTTTTCTCTATTACTATGACAGATCTTTCAGTTCAGTAACAACACACGAACCTACGAGCACTTTGTGAAAATCAAAAAATTAAATTTTTGGAATTTCCTTTTTTCTATTTTACTATGACAGATCTCGCATTTCGGCACTTTGTGAAAATCAAAAATTGAAATTTTTGATTTTTTTTTTCTCTTTTTTACTGTGACTGATCTTTCAGTTCGGTAACAACAAAACGTACCCACGAACATTTTGTGAAAATCAAAAAATTGAAATTTTTGAATTCTTTTTCTTTTTTCTCTTTTACTATGACAGATCTTTCTGTTCAGTAACAACAAACGAACCTACGAGTACTTTGTGAAAATCAAAAAATGAAATTTTTAGAATTTCTTCTTTTTTCTATTTTACTATGACAGATCTCGCAATTCGGCACTTTGTGAAAATCAAAAATTGAAATTTTTGATTTTTTTTTCTCTTTTTTACTGTGACTGATCTTTCAGTTCTGTAACAACAAAACGTACCCACGAATATTTTGTGAAAATCAAAAAATTGAAATTTTTGAAATTTTTTTTTTCTCTCTTTTACTATGACAGATCTTTCAGTTCAGTAACAACAAACGAACCTACGAGCACTTTATGAAAATTAAAAAATGAAATTTTTATAATTTCTTCTTTTTTCTATTTTACTATGACATATCTCGCATTTCGGCACTTTGTGAAAATCAAAAATTGAAATTTTTGATTTTTTTTTCACTTTTTTACTGTTACTGATCTTCAGTTCGGTAACAACAAAACGTACACACGAACATTTTGTGAAAATCAAAAAATTGAAATTTTTGAATTTTTTTTCTTTTTTCTCTTTTACTATGACAGATCTTTCAGTTCAGTAATAACAAACGAACCTACGAGCACTTTGTGAAAATCAAAAAATGAAATTTTTGGAATTTCTTCCTTTTTCTATTTTACTATGACAGATCTCGCATTTCGGCACTTTGTGAAAATCAAAAATTGAAATTTTTGAATTTTTTTCTCTGTTTTACTGTGACTGATCTTTCAGTTCGGTAACAACAAAACGTACCCACGAACATTTTGTGAAAATAAAAAAAAATGAAATTTTTGAAATTTTTTTCTTTTTTCTCTTTTACTATGACAGATCTTTCAGTTCAGTAACAACAAACGAACCTACGAGCACTTTGTGAAAATCAAAAAATGAAATTTTTGGAATTTCTTCTTTTTCTATTTTACTATGACAGATCTCGCATTTCGGCACTTTGCGAAAATCAAAAATTGAAATTTTTGAATTTTTTTTCTCTTTTTTACTGTAACTGATCTTTCAGTTCGGTAACAACAAAACGTACCCACGAACATTTTGTGAAAATCAAAAAATTGAAATTTTTGAATTCTTTTTTTTTTCTCTTTTACTATGACAGATCTTTCAGTTCAGTAACAATAATCGAACCTACGAGCACTTTGTGAAAATCAAAAATTGAAATTTTTAGAATTTCTTCTTTTTTCTATTTTACTATGACAGATCTCGCAATTCGGCACTTTGTGAAAATCAAAAATTGAAATTTTTGAATTTTTTTTTCTCTTTTTTACTGTACTGATCTTTCAGTTCGGTAACAACAAAACGTATCCACGAACATTTTGTGAAAATCAAAAAATTGAAATTTTTGAAATTTTTTTCTATTTTCTCTTTTACTATGACAGATCTTTCAGTTCAGTAACAACTAACGAACCTACGAGCACTTTGTGAAAATTAGAAAATGAAATTTTTGGAATTTCTTCTTTTTTCTATTTTACTATGACAGATCTCGCATTTCGGCACTTTGTGAAAATCAAAATTTGAAATTTTTGATTTTTTTTTCTCTTTTTTACTGTGACTGATCTTTCAATTCGGTAACAACAAAACGTACCCACGAATATTTTGTGAAAATCAAAAAATTGAAATTTTTGAAATTTTTTTTTTTTTCTCTTTTACTATGACAGATCTTTCAGTTCAGTAACAACAAACGAACCTACGAGCACTTTGTGAAAATCAAAAAATGAAATTTTTGGAATTTCTTCTTTTTTCTATTTTACTATGACAGATCTCGCATTTCGGCACTTTGTGAAAATCAAAAAGTGCTCGTAACTTTGTGAAAATTAAAAAATGAAATTTTTATAATTTCTTCTTTTTTCTATTTTACTATGACAGATTTGAGACATTTCGGCACTTTGTGAAAATCAAAAATTGAAATTTTTGAATTTTTTTTCTCTTTTTTACTGTGACTGATCTTTCAGTTCGGTAACAACAAAACGTACCCACGAACATTTTGTGAAAATCAAAAAATTGAAATTTTTGAATTTTTTTTCTTTTTTCTCTTTTACTATGACAGATCTTTCAGTTCAGTAACAACAAACGAACCTACGAGCACTTTGTGAAAATCAAAAAATGAAATTTTTGGAATTTCTTCTTTTTTCTATTTTACTATGACAGATCTCGCATTTCGGCACTTTGCGAAAATCAAAAATTGAAATTTTTGAATTTTTTTTCTCTTTTTTACTGTGACTGATCTTTCAATTGGGTAACAACAAAACGTACCCACGAATATTTTGTGAAAATCAAAAAATTGAAATTTTTGAATTTTTTTCTTTTTTCTCTATTACTATGACAGATCTTTCAGTTCAGTAACAACAAACGAACCGACGAGCACTTTGTGAAAATCAAAAAATGAAATTTTTAGAATTTCTTCTTTTTTCTATTTTACTATGACAGATCTCGCATTTCGGCACTTTGTGAAAATCAAAAATTGAAATTTTTGAATTTTTTTCTCTGTTTTACTGTGACTGATCTTTCAGTTCGGTAACAACAAAACGTACCCACGAACATTTTGTGAAAATAAAAAAAAATGAAATTTTTGAAATTTTTTTCTTTTTTCTCTTTTACTATGACAGATCTTTCAGTTCAGTAACAACAAACGAACCTACGAGCACTTTGTGAAAATCAAAAAATGAAATTTTTGGAATTTCTTCTTTTTCTATTTTACTATGACAGATCTCGCATTTCGGCACTTTGCGAAAATCAAAAATTGAAATTTTTGAATTTTTTTTCTCTTTTTTACTGTAACTGATCTTTCAGTTCGGTAACAACAAAACGTACCCACGAACATTTTGTGAAAATCAAAAAATTGAAATTTTTGAATTCTTTTTTTTTTCTCTTTTACTATGACAGATCTTTCAGTTCAGTAACAATAATCGAACCTACGAGCACTTTGTGAAAATCAAAAATTGAAATTTTTAGAATTTCTTCTTTTTTCTATTTTACTATGACAGATCTCGCAATTCGGCACTTTGTGAAAATCAAAAATTGAAATTTTTGAATTTTTTTTTCTCTTTTTTACTGTACTGATCTTTCAGTTCGGTAACAACAAAACGTATCCACGAACATTTTGTGAAAATCAAAAAATTGAAATTTTTGAAATTTTTTTCTATTTTCTCTTTTACTATGACAGATCTTTCAGTTCAGTAACAACTAACGAACCTACGAGCACTTTGTGAAAATTAGAAAATGAAATTTTTGGAATTTCTTCTTTTTTCTATTTTACTATGACAGATCTCGCATTTCGGCACTTTGTGAAAATCAAAATTTGAAATTTTTGATTTTTTTTTCTCTTTTTTACTGTGACTGATCTTTCAATTCGGTAACAACAAAACGTACCCACGAATATTTTGTGAAAATCAAAAAATTGAAATTTTTGAAATTTTTTTTTTTTTCTCTTTTACTATGACAGATCTTTCAGTTCAGTAACAACAAACGAACCTACGAGCACTTTGTGAAAATCAAAAAATGAAATTTTTGGAATTTCTTCTTTTTTCTATTTTACTATGACAGATCTCGCATTTCGGCACTTTGTGAAAATCAAAAAGTGCTCGTAACTTTGTGAAAATTAAAAAATGAAATTTTTATAATTTCTTCTTTTTTCTATTTTACTATGACAGATTTGAGACATTTCGGCACTTTGTGAAAATCAAAAATTGAAATTTTTGAATTTTTTTTCTCTTTTTTACTGTGACTGATCTTTCAGTTCGGTAACAACAAAACGTACCCACGAACATTTTGTGAAAATCAAAAAATTGAAATTTTTGAATTTTTTTTCTTTTTTCTCTTTTACTATGACAGATCTTTCAGTTCAGTAACAACAAACGAACCTACGAGCACTTTGTGAAAATCAAAAAATGAAATTTTTGGAATTTCTTCTTTTTTCTATTTTACTATGACAGATCTCGCATTTCGGCACTTTGCGAAAATCAAAAATTGAAATTTTTGAATTTTTTTTCTCTTTTTTACTGTGACTGATCTTTCAATTGGGTAACAACAAAACGTACCCACGAATATTTTGTGAAAATCAAAAAATTGAAATTTTTGAATTTTTTTCTTTTTTCTCTATTACTATGACAGATCTTTCAGTTCAGTAACAACAAACGAACCGACGAGCACTTTGTGAAAATCAAAAAATGAAATTTTTAGAATTTCTTCTTTTTTCTATTTTACTATGACAGATCTCGCATTTCGGCACTTTGTGAAAATCAAAAAATTGAAATTTTTGAATTTTTTTCTTTTTTCTCTATTACTATGACAGATCTTTCAGTTCAGTAACAACACACGAACCTACGAGCACTTTGTGAAAATCAAAAAATTAAATTTTTGGAATTTCCTTTTTTCTATTTTACAATGACAGATCTCGCATTTCGGCACTTTGTGAAAATCAAAAATTGAAATTTTTGATTTTTTTTTCTCTTTTTTACTGTGACTGATCTTTCAGTTCGGTAACAACAAAACGTACCCACGAATATTTTGTGAAAATCAAAAAATTGAAATTTTTGAATTTTTTTCTTTTTTCTCTTTTACTATGACAGATCTTTCAGTTCAGTAACAACAAACGAACCTACAAGCACTTTGTGAAAGTCAAAAAATGAAATTTTTATAATTTCTTCTTTTTTCTATTTTACTATGACAGATTTCGCATTTCGGCACTTTGTGAAAATCAAAAGTTGAAATTTTTGATTTTTTTTTCTCTTTTTTACTGTGACTGATCTTTCAGTTCTGTAACAACAAAACGTACCCACGAACATTTTGTGAAAATCAAAAAATTGTAATTTTTGAATTCTTTTTCTTTTTTCTCTTTTACTATGACAGATCTTTCAGTTCAGTAACAACAAACGAACCTACGAGCACTTTGTGAAAATTAAAAAATGAAATTTTTATAATTTCTCCTTTTTTCTATTTTACTATGACAGATCTCGCAATTCGGCACTTTGTGAAAATCAAAAATTGAAATTTTTGAATTTTTTTTCTCTTTTTTACTGTGACTGATCTTTCAGTTCGGTAACAACAAAACGTACCCACGAATATTTTGTGAAAATAAAAAAATTGAAATTTTTGAATTTTTTTCTTTTTTCTCTATTACTATGACAGATCTTTCAGTTCAGTAACAACAAACGAACCTACGAGCACTTTGTGAAAATCAAAAAATGAAATTTTTGGAATTTCCTTTTTTCTGTTTTACTATGACCGATCTCGCATTTCGGCACTTTGTGAAAATCAAAAATTGAAATTTTTGATTTTTTTTTCTCTTTTTTACTGTGACTGCTCTTTCAGTTCGGTAACAACAAAACGTACCCACGAACATTTTGTGAAAATCAAAAAATTGAAATTTTTGATTTCTTTTTCTTTTTTCTCTTTTACTATGACAGATCTTTCAGTTCAGTAACAATAAACGAACCTACGAGCACTTTGTGAAAATCAAAAATTGAAATTTTTAGAATTTCTTCTTTTTTCTATTTTACTATGACAGATCTCGCATTTCGGCACTTTGTGAAAATCAAAAATTGAAATTTTTGATTTTTTTTTCTCTTTTTTACTGTGACTGATCTTTCAGTTCTGTAACAACAAAACGTACCCACGAATATTTTGTGAAAATCAAAAAATTGAAATTTTTGAAATTTTTTTTTTCTCTCTTTTACTATGACAGATCTTTCAGTTCAGTAACAACAAACGAACCTACGAGCACTTTATGAAAATTAAAAAATGAAATTTTTATAATTTCTTCTTTTTTCTATTTTACTATGACATATCTCGCATTTCGGCACTTTGTGAAAATCAAAAATTGAAATTTTTGATTTTTTTTTCACTTTTTTACTGTTACTGATCTTCAGTTCGGTAACAACAAAACGTACACACGAACATTTTGTGAAAATCAAAAAATTGAAATTTTTGAATTTTTTTTCTTTTTTCTCTTTTACTATGACAGATCTTTCAGTTCAGTAACAACAAACGAACCTACGAGCACTTTGTGAAAATCAAAAAATGAAATTTTTGGAATTTCTTCTTTTTTCTATTTTACTATGACAGATCTCGCATTTCGGCACTTTGCGAAAATCAAAAATTGAAATTTTTGAATTTTTTTTCTCTTTTTTACTGTGACTGATCTTTCAATTGGGTAACAACAAAACGTACCCACGAATATTTTGTGAAAATCAAAAAATTGAAATTTTTGAATTTTTTTCTTTTTTCTCTATTACTATGACAGATCTTTCAGTTCAGTAACAACAAACGAACCGACGAGCACTTTGTGAAAATCAAAAAATGAAATTTTTATAATTTCTTCTTTTTTCTATTTTACTATGACAGATCTCGCATTTCGGCACTTTGTGAAAATCAAAAATTGAAATTTTTGAATTTTTTTTCTCTTTTTTACAGTGACTGATCTTTCAGTTCGGTAACAACAAAACGTACCCACGAATATTTTGTGAAAATCAAAAAATTGAAATTTTTGAATTTTTTTCTTTTTTCTCTATTACTATGACAGATCTTTCAGTTCAGTAACAACACACGAACCTACGAGCACTTTGTGAAAATCAAAAAATTAAATTTTTGGAATTTCCTTTTTTCTATTTTACAATGACAGATCTCGCATTTCGGCACTTTGTGAAAATCAAAAATTGAAATTTTTGATTTTTTTTTCTCTTTTTTACTGTGACTGATCTTTCAGTTCGGTAACAACAAAACGTACCCACGAATATTTTGTGAAAATCAAAAAATTGAAATTTTTGAATTTTTTCCTTTTTTCTCTTTTACTATGACAGATCTTTCAGTTCAGTAACAACAAACGAACCTACAAGCACTTTGTGAAAATCAAAAAATGAAATTTTTATAATTTCTTCTTTTTTCTATTTTACTATGACAGATTTCGCATTTCGGCACTTTGTGAAAATCAAAAGTTGAAATTTTTGATTTTTTTTTCTCTTTTTTACTGTGACTGATCTTTCAGTTCTGTAACAACAAAACGTACCCACGAACATTTTGTGAAAATCAAAAAATTGTAATTTTTGAATTCTTTTTCTTTTTTCTCTTTTACTATGACAGATCTTTCAGTTCAGTAACAACAAACGAACCTACGAGCACTTTGTGAAAATTAAAAAATGAAATTTTTATAATTTCTCCTTTTTTCTATTTTACTATGACAGATCTCGCAATTCGGCACTTTGTGAAAATCAAAAATTGAAATTTTTGAATTTTTTTTCTCTTTTTTACTGTGACTGATCTTTCAGTTCGGTAACAACAAAACGTACCCACGAATATTTTGTGAAAATAAAAAAATTGAAATTTTTGAATTTTTTTCTTTTTTCTCTATTACTATGACAGATCTTTCAGTTCAGTAACAACAAACGAACCTACGAGCACTTTGTGAAAATCAAAAAATGAAATTTTTGGAATTTCCTTTTTTCTGTTTTACTATGACCGATCTCGCATTTCGGCACTTTGTGAAAATCAAAAATTGAAATTTTTGATTTTTTTTTCTCTTTTTTACTGTGACTGATCTTTCAGTTCGGTAACAACAAAACGTACCCACGAACATTTTGTGAAAATCAAAAAATTGAAATTTTTGATTTCTTTTTCTTTTTTCTCTTTTACTATGACAGCTCTTTCAGTTCAGTAACAATAAACGAACCTACGAGCACTTTGTGAAAATCAAAAATTGAAATTTTTAGAATTTCTTCTTTTTTCTATTTTACTATGACAGATCTCGCATTTCGGCACTTTGTGAAAATCAAAAATTGAAATTTTTGATTTTTTTTCTCTTTTTTACTGTGACTGATCTTTCAGTTCTGTAACAACAAAACGTACCCACGAATATTTTGTGAAAATCAAAAAATTGAAATTTTTGAAATTTTTTTTTTCTCTCTTTTACTATGACAGATCTTTCAGTTCAGTAACAACAAACGAACCTACGAGCACTTTATGAAAATTAAAAAATGAAATTTTTATAATTTCTTCTTTTTTCTATTTTACTATGACATATCTCGCATTTCGGCACTTTGTGAAAATCAAAAATTGAAATTTTTGATTTTTTTTTCACTTTTTTACTGTTACTGATCTTCAGTTCGGTAACAACAAAACGTACACACGAACATTTTGTGAAAATCAAAAAATTGAAATTTTTGAATTTTTTTTCTTTTTTCTCTTTTACTATGACAGATCTTTCAGTTCAGTAACAACAAACGAACCTACGAGCACTTTGAGAAAATCAAAAAATGAAATTTTTGGAATTTCTTCTTTTTTCTATTTTACTATGACAGATCTCGCATTTCGGCACTTTGCGAAAATCAAAAATTGAAATTTTTGAATTTTTTTTCTCTTTTTTACTGTAACTGATCTTTCAGTTCGGTAACAACAAAACGTACCCACGAACATTTTGTGAAAATCAAAAAATTGAAATTTTTGAATTCTTTTTTTTTCTCTTTTACTATGACAGATCTTTCAGTTCAGTAACAATAATCGAACCTACGAGCACTTTGTGAAAATCAAAAATTGAAATTTTTAGAATTTCTTCTTTTTTCTATTTTACTATGACAGATCTCGCAATTCGGCACTTTGTGAAAATCAAAAATTGAAATTTTTGAATTTTTTTTCTCTTTTTTACAGTGACTGATCTTTCAGTTCGGTAACAACAAAACGTACCCACGAATATTTTGTGAAAATCAAAAAATTGAAATTTTTGAATTTTTTTCTTTTTTCTCTATTACTATGACAGATCTTTCAGTTCAGTAACAACACACGAACCTACGAGCACTTTGTGAAAATCAAAAAATTAAATTTTTGGAATTTCCTTTTTTCTATTTTACTATGACAGATCTCGCATTTCGGCACTTTGTGAAAATCAAAAATTGAAATTTTTGATTTTTTTTTTTCTCTTTTTTACTGTGACTGATCTTTCAGTTCGGTAACAACAAAACGTACCCACGATCATTTTGTGAAAATCAAAAAATTGAAATTTTTGAATTCTTTTTCTTTTTTCTCTTTTACTATGACAGATCTTTCTGTTCAGTAACAACAAACGAACCTACGAGTACTTTGTGAAAATCAAAAAATGAAATTTTTAGAATTTCTTCTTTTTTCTATTTTACTATGACAGATCTCGCATTTCGGCACTTTGTGAAAATCAAAAATTGAAATTTTTGATTTTTTTTTCTCTTTTTTACTGTGACTGATCTTTCAGTTCTGTAACAACAAAACGTACCCACGAATATTTTGTGAAAATCAAAAAATTGAAATTTTTGAAATTTTTTTTTTTTCTCTTTTACTATGACAGATCTTTCAGTTCAGTAACAACAAACGAACCTACGAGCACTTTGTGAAAATCAAAAAATGAAATTTTTGGAATTTCTTCTTTTTTCTATTTTACTATGACAGATCTCGCATTTCGGCACTTTGTGAAAATCAAAATTTGAAATTTTTGATTTTTTTTTCTCTTTTTTACTGTGACTGATCTTTCAATTCGGTAACAACAAAACGTACCCACGAATATTTTGTGAAAATCAAAAAATTGAAATTTTTGAATTTTTTTCTTTTTTCTCTATTACTATGACAGATCTTTCAGTTCAGTAACAACAAACGAACCTACGAGCACTTTGTGAAAATCAAAAAATGAAATTTTTAGAATTTCTTCTTTTTTCTATTTTACTATGACAGATCTCACATTTCGGCACTTTGTGAAAATCAAAAATTGAAATTTTTGATTTTTTTTTCTCTTTTTTACTGTGACTGATCTTTCAATTCGGTAACAACAAAACGTACCCACGAATATTTTGTGAAAATCAAAAAATTGAAATTTTTGAATTTTTTTCTTTTTTCTCTATTACTATGACAGATCTTTCAGTTCAGTAACAACAAACGAACCTACGAGCACTTTGTGAAAATTAAAAAATGAAATTTTTATAATTTCTTCTTTTTTCTATTTTACTATGACAGATTTGAGACATTTCGGCACTTTGTGAAAATCAAAAATTGAAATTTTTGAATTTTTTTTCTCTTTTTTACTGTGACTGATCTTTCAGTTCGGTAACAACAAAACGTACCCACGAACATTTTGTGAAAATCAAAAAATTGAAATTTTTGAATTTTTTTTCTTTTTTCTCTTTTACTATGACAGATCTTTCAGTTCAGTAACAACAAACGAACCTACGAGCACTTTGTGTTAATTAAAAAATGAAATTTTTATAATTTCATCTTTTTTCTAGTTTATTATGGCAGATCTCGCATTTCGGCACTTTGTGAAAATCAAAAATTGAAATTTTTGAATTTTTTTTCTCTTTTTTAGTGTGACTGATCTTTCAGTTCGTTAACAACAAAACGTACCCACGAACATTTTGTGAAAATCAAAAAATTGAAATTTTTTTCTTTTTTCTCTTTTACTATGACAGATCTTTCAGTTCAGTAACAACAAACGAACCTACGAGCACTTTGTGAAAATTAAAAAATGAAATTTTTATAATTTCTCCTTTTTTCTATTTTACTATGACAGATCTCGCAATTCGGCACTTTGTGAAAATCAAAAATTGAAATTTTTGAATTTATTTTCTCTTTTTTACTGTGACTGATCTTTCAGTTCGGTAACAACAAAACGTACCCACGAATATTTTGTGAAAATAAAAAAATTGAAATTTTTGAATTTTTTTCTTTTTTCTCTATTACTATGACAGATCTTTCAGTTCAGTAACAACAAACGAACCTACGAGCACTTTGTGAAAATCAAAAAATGAAATTTTTGGAATTTCCTTTTTTCTATTTTACTATGACCGATCTCGCATTTCGGCACTTTGTGAAAATCAAAAATTGAAATTTTTGATTTTTTTTTCTCTTTTTTACTGTAACTGATCTTTCAGTTCGGTAACAACAAAACGTACCCACGAACATTTTGTGAAAATCAAAAAATTGAAATTTTTGAATTCTTTTTCTTTTTTCTCTTTTACTATGACAGATCTTTCAGTTCAGTAACAATAAACGAACCTACGAGCACTTTGTGAAAATCAAAAATTGAAATTTTTAGAATTTCTTCTTTTTTCTATTTTACTATGACAGATCTCGCATTTCGGCACTTTGTGAAAATCAAAAATTGAAATTTTTGATTTTTTTTTCTCTTTTTTACTGTGACTGATCTTTCAGTTCTGTAACAACAAAACGTACCCACGAATATTTTGTGAAAATCAAAAAATTGAAATTTTTGAAATTTTTTTCTTTTTTCTCTTTTACTATGACAGATCTTTCAGTTCAGTAACAACAAACGAACCTACGAGCACTTTATGAAAATTAAAAAATGTAATTTTTATAATTTCTTCTTTTTTCTATTTTACTATGACAGATCTCGCATTTCGGCACTTTGTGAAAATCAAAAATTGAAATTTTTGAATTTTTTTTCTCTTTTTTACTGTGACTGATCTTTCAATTCGGTAACAACAAAACGTACCCACGAACATTTTGTGAAAATCAAAAAATTGAAATTTTTGATTTTTTTTCTTTTTTAACTGTTACTATGACAGATCTTTCAGTTCAGTAACAACAAACGAACCTACGAGCACTTTGTGAAAATCAAAAAATGAAATTTTTGGAATTTCTTCCTTTTTCTATTTTACTATGACAGATCTCGCATGTCGGCACTTTGTGAAAATCAAAAATTGAAATTTTTGAATTTTTTTCTCTGTTTTACTGTGACTGATCTTTCAGTTCGGTAACAACAAAACGTACCCACGAACATTTTGTGAAAATAAAAAAAAATGAAATTTTTGAAATTTTTTTCTTTTTTCTCTTTTACTATGACAGATCTTTCAGTTCAGTAACAACAAACGAACCTACGAGCACTTTGAGAAAATCAAAAAATGAAATTTTTGGAATTTCTTCTTTTTTCTATTTTACTATGACAGATCTCGCATTTCGGCACTTTGCGAAAATCAAAAATTGAAATTTTTGAATTTTTTTTCTCTTTTTTACTGTAACTGATCTTTCAGTTCGGTAACAACAAAACGTACCCACGAACATTTTGTGAAAATCAAAAAATTGAAATTTTTGATTTCTTTTTCTTTTTTCTCTTTTACTATGACAGATCTTTCAGTTCAGTAACAATAAACGAACCTACGAGCACTTTGTGAAAATCAAAAATTGAAATTTTTAGAATTTCTTCTTTTTTCTATTTTACTATGACAGATCTCGCATTTCGGCACTTTGTGAAAATCAAAAATTGAAATTTTTGATTTTTTTTTCTCTTTTTTACTGTGACTGATCTTTCAGTTCTGTAACAACAAAACGTACCCACGAATATTTTGTGAAAATCAAAAAATTGAAATTTTTGAAATTTTTTTTTTCTCTCTTTTACTATGACAGATCTTTCAGTTCAGTAACAACAAACGAACCTACGAGCACTTTATGAAAATTAAAAAATGAAATTTTTATAATTTCTTCTTTTTTCTATTTTACTATGACATATCTCGCATTTCGGCACTTTGTGAAAATCAAAAATTGAAATTTTTGATTTTTTTTTCACTTTTTTACTGTTACTGATCTTCAGTTCGGTAACAACAAAACGTACACACGAACATTTTGTGAAAATCAAAAAATTTAAATTTTTGAATTTTTTTTCTTTTTTCTCTTTTACTATGACAGATCTTTCAGTTCAGTAATAACAAACGAACCTACGAGCACTTTGTGAAAATCAAAAAATGAAATTTTTGGAATTTCTTCCTTTTTCTATTTTACTATGACAGATCTCGCATTTCGGCACTTTGTGAAAATCAAAAATTGAAATTTTTGAATTTTTTTCTCTGTTTTACTGTGACTGATCTTTCAGTTCGGTAACAACAAAACGTACCCACGAACATTTTGTGAAAATAAAAAAAAATGAAATTTTTGAAATTTTTTTCTTTTTTCTCTTTTACTATGACAGATCTTTCAGTTCAGTAACAACAAACGAACCTACGAGCACTTTGAGAAAATCAAAAAATGAAATTTTTGGAATTTCTTCTTTTTTCTATTTTACTATGACAGATCTCGCATTTCGGCACTTTGCGAAAATCAAAAATTGAAATTTTTGAATTTTTTTTCTCTTTTTTACTGTAACTGATCTTTCAGTTCTGTAACTACAAAACGTACCCACGAATATTTTGTGAAAATCAAAAAATTGAAATTTTTGAAATTTTTTTTTTCTCTCTTTTACTATGACAGATCTTTCAGTTCAGTAACAACAAACGAACCTACGAGCACTTTATGAAAATTAAAAAATGAAATTTTTATAATTTCTTCTTTTTTCTATTTTACTATGACATATCTCGCATTTCGGCACTTTGTGAAAATCAAAAATTGAAATTTTTGATTTTTTTTTCACTTTTTTACTGTTACTGATCTTCAGTTCGGTAACAACAAAACGTACACACGAACATTTTGTGAAAATCAAAAAATTGAAATTTTTGAATTTTTTTTCTTTTTTCTCTTTTACTATGACAGATCTTTCAGTTCAGTAATAACAAACGAACCTACGAGCACTTTGTGAAAATCAAAAAATGAAATTTTTGGAATTTCTTCCTTTTTCTATTTTACTATGACAGATCTCGCATTTCGGCACTTTGTGAAAATCAAAAATTGAAATTTTTGAATTTTTTTCTCTGTTTTACTGTGACTGATCTTTCAGTTCGGTAACAACAAAACGTACCCACGAACATTTTGTGAAAATAAAAAAAAATGAAATTTTTGAAATTTTTTTCTTTTTTCTCTTTTACTATGACAGATCTTTCAGTTCAGTAACAACAAACGAACCTACGAGCACTTTGAGAAAATCAAAAAATGAAATTTTTGGAATTTCTTCTTTTTTCTATTTTACTATGACAGATCTCGCATTTCGGCACTTTGCGAAAATCAAAAATTGAAATTTTTGAATTTTTTTTCTCTTTTTTACTGTAACTGATCTTTCAGTTCGGTAACAACAAAACGTACCCACGAACATTTTGTGAAAATCAAAAAATTGAAATTTTTGAATTCTTTTTTTTTTCTCTTTTACTATGACAGATCTTTCAGTTCAGTAACAATAATCGAACCTACGAGCACTTTGTGAAAATCAAAAATTGAAATTTTTAGAATTTCTTCTTTTTTCTATTTTACTATGACAGATCTCGCAATTCGGCACTTTGTGAAAATCAAAAATTGAAATTTTTGAATTTTTTTTCTCTTTTTTACAGTGACTGATCTTTCAGTTCGGTAACAACAAAACGTACCCACGAATATTTTGTGAAAATCAAAAAATTGAAATTTTTGAATTTTTTTCTTTTTTCTCTATTACTATGACAGATCTTTCAGTTCAGTAACAACACACGAACCTACGAGCACTTTGTGAAAATCAAAAAATTAAATTTTTGGAATTTCCTTTTTTCTATTTTACTATGACAGATCTCGCATTTCGGCACTTTGTGAAAATCAAAAATTGAAATTTTTGATTTTTTTTTTCTCTTTTTTACTGTGACTGATCTTTCAGTTCGGTAACAACAAAACGTACCCACGATCATTTTGTGAAAATCAAAAAATTGAAATTTTTGAATTCTTTTTCTTTTTTCTCTTTTACTATGACAGATCTTTCTGTTCAGTAACAACAAACGAACCTACGAGTACTTTGTGAAAATCAAAAAATGAAATTTTTAGAATTTCTTCTTTTTTCTATTTTACTATGACAGATCTCGCATTTCGGCACTTTGTGAAAATCAAAAATTGAAATTTTTGATTTTTTTTTCTCTTTTTTACTGTGACTGATCTTTCAGTTCTGTAACAACAAAACGTACCCACGAATATTTTGTGAAAATCAAAAAATTGAAATTTTTGAAATTTTTTTTCTTTCTCTTTTACTATGACAGATCTTTCAGTTCAGTAACAACAAACGAACCTACGAGCACTTTGTGAAAATCAAAAAATGAAATTTTTGGAATTTCTTCTTTTTTCTATTTTACTATGACAGATCTCGCATTTCGGCACTTTGTGAAAATCAAAATTTGAAATTTTTGATTTTTTTTTCTCTTTTTTACTGTGACTGATCTTTCAATTCGGTAACAACAAAACGTACCCACGAATATTTTGTGAAAATCAAAAAATTGAAATTTTTGAATTTTTTTCTTTTTTCTCTATTACTATGACAGATCTTTCAGTTCAGTAACAACAAACGAACCTACGAGCACTTTGTGAAAATCAAAAAATGAAATTTTTAGAATTTCTTCTTTTTTCTATTTTACTATGACAGATCTCGCATTTCGGCACTTTGTGAAAATCAAAAATTGAAATTTTTGATTTTTTTTTCTCTTTTTTACTGTGACTGATCTTTCAATTCGGTAACAACAAAACGTACCCACGAATATTTTGTGAAAATCAAAAAATTGAAATTTTTGAATTTTTTTCTTTTTTCTCTATTACTATGACAGATCTTTCAGTTCAGTAACAACAAACGAACCTACGAGCACTTTGTGAAAATTAAAAAATGAAATTTTTATAATTTCTTCTTTTTTCTATTTTACTATGACAGATTTGAGACATTTCGGCACTTTGTGAAAATCAAAAATTGAAATTTTTGAATTTTTTTTCTCTTTTTTACTGTGACTGATCTTTCAGTTCGGTAACAACAAAACGTACCCACGAACATTTTGTGAAAATCAAAAAATTGAAATTTTTGAATTTTTTTTCTTTTTTCTCTTTTACTATGACAGATCTTTCAGTTCAGTAACAACAAACGAACCTACGAGCACTTTGTGTTAATTAAAAAATGAAATTTTTATAATTTCATCTTTTTTCTAGTTTATTATGGCAGATCTCGCATTTCGGCACTTTGTGAAAATCAAAAATTGAAATTTTTGAATTTTTTTTCTCTTTTTTAGTGTGACTGATCTTTCAGTTCGTTAACAACAAAACGTACCCACGAACATTTTGTGAAAATCAAAAAATTGAAATTTTTTTCTTTTTTCTCTTTTACTATGACAGATCTTTCAGTTCAGTAACAACAAACGAACCTACGAGCACTTTGTGAAAATTAAAAAATGAAATTTTTATAATTTCTCCTTTTTTCTATTTTACTATGACAGATCTCGCAATTCGGCACTTTGTGAAAATCAAAAATTGAAATTTTTGAATTTATTTTCTCTTTTTTACTGTGACTGATCTTTCAGTTCGGTAACAACAAAACGTACCCACGAATATTTTGTGAAAATAAAAAAATTGAAATTTTTGAATTTTTTTCTTTTTTCTCTATTACTATGACAGATCTTTCAGTTCAGTAACAACAAACGAACCTACGAGCACTTTGTGAAAATCAAAAAATGAAATTTTTGGAATTTCCTTTTTTCTATTTTACTATGACCGATCTCGCATTTCGGCACTTTGTGAAAATCAAAAATTGAAATTTTTTATTTTTTTTTCTCTTTTTTACTGTAACTGATCTTTCAGTTCGGTAACAACAAAACGTACCCACGAACATTTTGTGAAAATCAAAAAATTGAAATTTTTGAATTCTTTTTCTTTTTTCTCTTTTACTATGACAGATCTTTCAGTTCAGTAACAATAAACGAACCTACGAGCACTTTGTGAAAATCAAAAATTGAAATTTTTAGAATTTCTTCTTTTTTCTATTTTACTATGACAGATCTCGCATTTCGGCACTTTGTGAAAATCAAAAATTGAAATTTTTGATTTTTTTTTCTCTTTTTTACTGTGACTGATCTTTCAGTTCTGTAACAACAAAACGTACCCACGAATATTTTGTGAAAATCAAAAAATTGAAATTTTTGAATTTTTTTTCTTTTTTCTCTTTTACTATGACAGATCTTTCAGTTCAGTAACAACAAACGAACCTACGAGCACTTTATGAAAATTAAAAAATGAAATTTTTATAATTTCTTCTTTTTTCTATTTTACTATGACAGATCTCGCATTTCGGCACTTTGTGAAAATCAAAAATTGAAATTTTTGAATTTTTTTTCTCTTTTTTACTGTGACTGATCTTTCAATTCGGTAACAACAAAACGTACCCACGAACATTTTGTGAAAATCAAAAAATTGAAATTTTTGATTTTTTTTCTTTTTTAACTGTTACTATGACAGATCTTTCAGTTCAGTAACAACAAACGAACCTACGAGCACTTTGTGAAAATCAAAAAATGAAATTTTTGGAATTTCTTCTTTTTTCTATTTTACTATGACAGATCTCGCATGTCGGCACTTTGTGAAAATCAAAAATTGAAATTTTTGATTTTTTTTTTCTCTTTTTTACTGTGACTGATCTTTCAGTTCGGTAACAACAAAACGTACCCACGAACATTTTGTGAAAATCAAAAAATTGAAATTTTTGAATTCTTTTCCTTTTTTCTCTTTTACTATGACAGATCTTTCAGTTCAGTAACAACAAACGAACCTACGAGCACTTTGTGAAAATTAAAAAATTAAATTTTTATAATTTCTTCTTTTTTCTATTTTACTATGACAGATCTCGCATTTCGGCACTTTGTGAAAATCAAAAATTGAAATTTTTGATTTTTTTTTCACTTTTTTACTGTTACTGATCTTCAGTTCGGTAACAACAAAACGTACACACGAACATTTTGTGAAAATCAAAAAATTGAAATTTTTGAATTTTTTTTCTTTTTTCTCTTTTACTATGACAGATCTTTCAGTTCAGTAATAACAAACGAACCTACGAGCACTTTGTGAAAATCAAAAAATGAAATTTTTGGAATTTCTTCCTTTTTCTATTTTACTATGACAGATCTCGCATTTCGGCACTTTGTGAAAATCAAAAATTGAAATTTTTGAATTTTTTTCTCTGTTTTACTGTGACTGATCTTTCAGTTCGGTAACAACAAAACGTACCCACGAACATTTTGTGAAAATAAAAAAAAATGAAATTTTTGAAATTTTTTTCTTTTTTCTCTTTTACTATGACAGATCTTTCAGTTCAGTAACAACAAACGAACCTACGAGCACTTTGAGAAAATCAAAAAATGAAATTTTTGGAATTTCTTCTTTTTTCTATTTTACTATGACAGATCTCGCATTTCGGCACTTTGCGAAAATCAAAAATTGAAATTTTTGAATTTTTTTTCTCTTTTTTACTGTAACTGATCTTTCAGTTCGGTAACAACAAAACGTACCCACGAACATTTTGTGAAAATCAAAAAATTGAAATTTTTGAATTCTTTTTTTTTTTCTCTTTTACTATGACAGATCTTTCAGTTCAGTAACAATAATCGAACCTACGAGCACTTTGTGAAAATCAAAAATTGAAATTTTTAGAATTTCTTCTTTTTTCTATTTTACTATGACAGATCTCGCAATTCGGCACTTTGTGAAAATCAAAAATTGAAATTTTTGAATTTTTTTTCTCTTTTTTACAGTGACTGATCTTTCAGTTCGGTAACAACAAAACGTACCCACGAATATTTTGTGAAAATCAAAAAATTGAAATTTTTGAATTTTTTTCTTTTTTCTCTATTACTATGACAGATCTTTCAGTTCAGTAACAACACACGAACCTACGAGCACTTTGTGAAAATCAAAAAATTAAATTTTTGGAATTTCCTTTTTTCTATTTTACTATGACAGATCTCGCATTTCGGCACTTTGTGAAAATCAAAAATTGAAATTTTTGATTTTTTTTTCTCTTTTTTACTGTGACTGATCTTTCAGTTCGGTAACAACAAAACGTACCCACGATCATTTTGTGAAAATCAAAAAATTGAAATTTTTGAATTCTTTTTCTTTTTTCTCTTTTACTATGACAGATCTTTCTGTTCAGTAACAACAAACGAACCTACGAGTACTTTGTGAAAATCAAAAAATGAAATTTTTAGAATTTCTTCTTTTTTCTATTTTACTATGACAGATCTCGCATTTCGGCACTTTGTGAAAATCAAAAATTGAAATTTTTGATTTTTTTTTCTCTTTTTTACTGTGACTGATCTTTCAGTTCTGTAACAACAAAACGTACCCACGAATATTTTGTGAAAATCAAAAAATTGAAATTTTTGAAATTTTTTTTTTTTCTCTTTTACTATGACAGATCTTTCAGTTCAGTAACAACAAACGAACCTACGAGCACTTTGTGAAAATCAAAAAATGAAATTTTTGGAATTTCTTCTTTTTTCTATTTTACTATGACAGATCTCGCATTTCGGCACTTTGTGAAAATCAAAATTTGAAATTTTTGATTTTTTTTTCTCTTTTTTACTGTGACTGATCTTTCAATTCGGTAACAACAAAACGTACCCACGAATATTTTGTGAAAATCAAAAAATTGAAATTTTTGAATTTTTTTCTTTTTTCTCTATTACTATGACAGATCTTTCAGTTCAGTAACAACAAACGAACCTACGAGCACTTTGTGAAAATCAAAAAATGAAATTTTTAGAATTTCTTCTTTTTTCTATTTTACTATGACAGATCTCGCATTTCGGCACTTTGTGAAAATCAAAAATTGAAATTTTTGATTTTTTTTTCTCTTTTTTACTGTGACTGATCTTTCAATTCGGTAACAACAAAACGTACCCACGAATATTTTGTGAAAATCAAAAAATTGAAATTTTTGAATTTTTTTCTTTTTTCTCTATTACTATGACAGATCTTTCAGTTCAGTAACAACAAACGAACCTACGAGCACTTTGTGAAAATTAAAAAATGAAATTTTTATAATTTCTTCTTTTTTCTATTTTACTATGACAGATTTGAGACATTTCGGCACTTTGTGAAAATCAAAAATTGAAATTTTTGAATTTTTTTTCTCTTTTTTACTGTGACTGATCTTTCAGTTCGGTAACAACAAAACGTACCCACGAACATTTTGTGAAAATCAAAAAATTGAAATTTTTGAATTTTTTTTCTTTTTTCTCTTTTACTATGACAGATCTTTCAGTTCAGTAACAACAAACGAACCTACGAGCACTTTGTGTTAATTAAAAAATGAAATTTTTATAATTTCATCTTTTTTCTAGTTTATTATGGCAGATCTCGCATTTCGGCACTTTGTGAAAATCAAAAATTGAAATTTTTGAATTTTTTTTCTCTTTTTTAGTGTGACTGATCTTTCAGTTCGTTAACAACAAAACGTACCCACGAACATTTTGTGAAAATCAAAAAATTGAAATTTTTTTCTTTTTTCTCTTTTACTATGACAGATCTTTCAGTTCAGTAACAACAAACGAACCTACGAGCACTTTGTGAAAATTAAAAAATGAAATTTTTATAATTTCTCCTTTTTTCTATTTTACTATGACAGATCTCGCAATTCGGCACTTTGTGAAAATCAAAAATTGAAATTTTTGAATTTATTTTCTCTTTTTTACTGTGACTGATCTTTCAGTTCGGTAACAACAAAACGTACCCACGAATATTTTGTGAAAATAAAAAAATTGAAATTTTTGAATTTTTTTCTTTTTTCTCTATTACTATGACAGATCTTTCAGTTCAGTAACAACAAACGAACCTACGAGCACTTTGTGAAAATCAAAAAATGAAATTTTTGGAATTTCCTTTTTTCTATTTTACTATGACCGATCTCGCATTTCGGCACTTTGTGAAAATCAAAAATTGAAATTTTTGATTTTTTTTTCTCTTTTTTACTGTAACTGATCTTTCAGTTCGGTAACAACAAAACGTACCCACGAACATTTTGTGAAAATCAAAAAATTGAAATTTTTGAATTCTTTTCCATTTTTCTCTTTTACTATGACAGATCTTTCAGTTCAGTAACAATAAACGAACCTACGAGCACTTTGTGAAAATCAAAAATTGAAATTTTTAGAATTTCTTCTTTTTTCTATTTTACTATGACAGATCTCGCATTTCGGCACTTTGTGAAAATCAAAAATTGAAATTTTTGATTTTTTTTTCTCTTTTTTACTGTGACTGATCTTTCAGTTCTGTAACAACAAAACGTACCCACGAATATTTTGTGAAAATCAAAAAATTGAAATTTTTGAAATTTTTTTCTTTTTTCTCTTTTACTATGACAGATCTTTCAGTTCAGTAACAACAAACGAACCTACGAGCACTTTATGAAAATTAAAAAATGAAATTTTTATAATTTCTTCTTTTTTCTATTTTACTATGACAGATCTCGCATTTCGGCACTTTGTGAAAATCAAAAATTGAAATTTTTGAATTTTTTTTCTCTTTTTTACTGTGACTGATCTTTCAATTCGGTAACAACAAAACGTACCCACGAACATTTTGTGAAAATCAAAAAATTGAAATTTTTGATTTTTTTTCTTTTTTAACTGTTACTATGACAGATCTTTCAGTTCAGTAACAACAAACGAACCTACGAGCACTTTGTGAAAATTAAAAAATTAAATTTTTATAATTTCTTCTTTTTTCTATTTTACTATGACAGATCTCGCATTTCGGCACTTTGTGAAAATCAAAAATTGAAATTTTTGAATTTTTTTTCTCTTTTTTACTGTACTGATCTTTCAGTTCGGTAACAACAAAACGTACCCACGAACATTTTGTGAAAATCAAAAAATTGAAATTTTTTTCTTTTTTCTCTTTTACTATGACAGATCTTTCAGTTCAGTAACAACAAACGAACCTACGAGCACTTTGTGAAAATTAAAAAATGAAATTTTTATAATTTCTTATTTTTTCTATTTTACTATGACAGATCTCGCATTTCGGCACTTTGTGAAAATCAAAAATTGAAATTTTTGAATTTTTTTTCTCTTTTTTACTGTACTGATCTTTCAGTTCGGTAACAACAAAACGTACCCACGAACATTTTGTGAAAATCAAAAAATTGAAATTTTTGAATTTTTTTTCTTTTTTCTCTTTTACAATGACTGATCTTTCAGTTCAGTAACAACAAACGAACCTACGAGCACTTTGTGAAAATTAATAAATGAAATTTTTATAATTTCTTATTTTTTCTCTTTTACTATGGCAAATCTCGCATTTCGGCACTTTGTGAAAATCAAAAATTGAAATTTTTGAATTTTTTTTCTCTTTTTTACTGTGACTGATCTTTCAGTTCGATAACAACAAAACGTACCCACGAACATTTTGTGAAAATCAAAAAATTGAAATTTTTGATTTTTTTTTCTTTTTTCTCTTTTACTATGACAGATCTTTCAGTTCAGTAACAACAAACGAACCTACGAGCACTTTGTGAAAATCAAAAAATGAAATTTTTAGAATTTCTTCTTTTTTCTATTTTACTATGACAGATCTCGCATTTCCGCACTTTGTGAAAATCAAAATTTGAAATTTTTGATTTTTTTTTCTCTTTTTTACTGTGACTGATCTTTCAATTCGGTAACAACAAAACGTACCCACGAATATTTTGTGAAAATCAAAAAATTGAAATTTTTGAATTTTTTTCATTTTTCTCTATTACTATGACAGATCTTTCAGTTCAGTAACAACAAACGAACCTACGAGCACTTTGTGAAAATCAAAAAATGAAATTTTTAGAATTTCTTCTTTTTTCTATTTTACTATGACAGATCTCGCATTTCGGCACTTTGTGAAAATCAAAAATTGAAATTTTTGATTTTTTTTCTCTTTTTTACTGTGACTGATCTTTCAATTCGGTAACAACAAAACGTACCCACGAATATTTTGTGAAAATCAAAAAATTGAAATTTTTGAATTTTTTTCTTTTTTCTCTATTACTATGACAGATCTTTCAGTTCAGTAACAACAAACGAACCTACGAGCACTTTGTGAAAATTAAAAAATGAAATTTTTATAATTTCTTCTTTTTTCTATTTTACTATGACAGATTTGAGACATTTCGGCACTTTGTGAAAATCAAAAATTGAAATTTTTGAATTTTTTTTCTCTTTTTTACTGTGACTGATCTTTCAGTTCGGTAACAACAAAACGTACCCACGAACATTTTGTGAAAATCAAAAAATTGAAATTTTTGAATTTTTTTTCTTTTTTCTCTTTTACTATGACAGATCTTTCAGTTCAGTAACAACAAACGAACCTACTAGCACTTTGTGTTAATTAAAAAATGAAATTTTTATAATTTCATCTTTTTTCTAGTTTATTATGGCAGATCTCGCATTTCGGCACTTTGTGAAAATCAAAAATTGAAATTTTTGAATTTTTTTTCTCTTTTTTAGTGTGACTGATCTTTCAGTTCGTTAACAACAAAACGTACCCACGAACATTTTGTGAAAATCAAAAAATTGAAATTTTTTTCTTTTTTCTCTTTTACTATGACAGATCTTTCAGTTCAGTAACAACAAACGAACCTACGAGCACTTTGTGAAAATCAAAAAATTAAATTTTTGGAATTTCCTTTTTTCTATTTTACAATGACAGATCTCGCATTTCGGCACTTTGTGAAAATCAAAAATTGAAATTTTTGAATTTTTTTTCTCTTTTTTACTGTGACTGATCTTTCAGTTCGGTAACAACAAAACGTACCCACGAACATTTTGTGAAAATCAAAAAATTGAAATTTTTGAATTTTTTTCTTTTTTCTCTATTACTATGACAGATCTTTCAGTTCAGTAACAACACACGAACCTACGAGCACTTTGTGAAAATCAAAAAATTAAATTTTTGGAATTTCCTTTTTTCTATTTTGCAATGACAGATCTCGCATTTCGGCACTTTGTGAAAATCAAAAATTGAAATTTTTGATTTTTTTTTCTCTTTTTTACTGTGACTGATCTTTCAGTTCGGTAACAACAAAACGTACCCACGAATATTTTGTGAAAATCAAAAAATTGAAATTTTTGAATTTTTTTCTTTTTTCTCTGTTACTATGACAGATCTTTCAGTTCAGTAACAACAAACGAACCTACAAGCACTTTGTGAAAATCAAAAAATGAAATTTTTATAATTTCTTCTTTTTTCTATTTTACTATGACAGATTTCGCATTTCGGCACTTTGTGAAAATCAAAAGTTGAAATTTTTGATTTTTTTTTCTCTTTTTTACTGTGACTGATCTTTCAGTTCTGTAACAACAAAACGTACCCACGAACATTTTGTGAAAATCAAAAAATTGTAATTTTTGAATTCTTTTTCTTTTTTCTCTTTTACTATGACAGATCTTTCAGTTCAGTAACAACAAACGAACCTACGAGCACTTTGTGAAAATTAAAAAATGAAATTTTTATAATTTCTCCTTTTTTCTATTTTACTATGACAGATCTCGCAATTCGGCACTTTGTGAAAATCAAAAATTGAAATTTTTGAATTTTTTTTCTCTTTTTTACTGTGACTGATCTTTCAGTTCGGTAACAACAAAACGTACCCACGAATATTTTGTGAAAATAAAAAAATTGAAATTTTTGAATTTTTTTCTTTTTTCTCTATTACTATGACAGATCTTTCAGTTCAGTAACAACAAACGAACCTACGAGCACTTTGTGAAAATCAAAAAATGAAATTTTTGGAATTTCCTTTTTTCTGTTTTACTATGACCGATCTCGCATTTCGGCACTTTGTGAAAATCAAAAATTGAAATTTTTGATTTTTTTTTCTCTTTTTTACTGTGACTGATCTTTCAGTTCGGTAACAACAAAACGTACCCACGAACATTTTGTGAAAATCAAAAAATTGAAATTTTTGATTTCTTTTTCTTTTTTTTCTCTTTTACTATGACAGATCTTTCAGTTCAGTAACAATAAACTAACCTACGAGCACTTTGTGAAAATCAAAAATTGAAATTTTTAGAATTTCTTCTTTTTTCTATTTTACTATGACAGATCTCGCATTTCGGCACTTTGTGAAAATCAAAAATTGAAATTTTTGATTTTTTTTTCTCTTTTTTACTGTGACTGATCTTTCAGTTCTGTAACAACAAAACGTACCCACGAATATTTTGTGAAAATCAAAAAATTGAAATTTTTGAAATTTTTTTTTTCTCTCTTTTACTATGACAGATCTTTCAGTTCAGTAACAACAAACGAACCTACGAGCACTTTATGAAAATTAAAAAATGAAATTTTTATAATTTCTTCTTTTTTCTATTTTACTATGACATATCTCGCATTTCGGCACTTTGTGAAAATCAAAAATTGAAATTTTTGATTTTTTTTTCACTTTTTTACTGTTACTGATCTTCAGTTCGGTAACAACAAAACGTACACACGAACATTTTGTGAAAATCAAAAAATTGAAATTTTTGAATTTTTTTTCTTTTTTCTCTTTTACTATGACAGATCTTTCAGTTCAGTAATAACAAACGAACCTACGAGCACTTTGTGAAAATCAAAAAATGAAATTTTTGGAATTTCTTCCTTTTTCTATTTTACTATGACAGATCTCGCATTTCGGCACTTTGTGAAAATCAAAAATTGAAATTTTTGAATTTTTTTCTCTGTTTTACTGTGACTGATCTTTCAGTTCGGTAACAACAAAACGTACCCACGAATATTTTGTGAAAATCAAAAAATTGAAATTTTTGAATTTTTTTCTTTTTTCTCTATTACTATGACAGATCTTTCAGTTCAGTAACAACACACGAACCTACGAGCACTTTGTGAAAATCAAAAAATTAAATTTTTGGAATTTCCTTTTTTCTATTTTACTATGACAGATCTCGCATTTCGGCACTTTGTGAAAATCAAAAATTGAAATTTTTGATTTTTTTTTTCTCTTTTTTACTGTGACTGATCTTTCAGTTCGGTAACAACAAAACGTACCCACGAACATTTTGTGAAAATCAAAAAATTGAAATTTTTGAATTCTTTTTCTTTTTTCTCTTTTACTATGACAGATCTTTCTGTTCAGTAACAACAAACGAACCTACGAGTACTTTGTGAAAATCAAAAAATGAAATTTTTAGAATTTCTTCTTTTTTCTATTTTACTATGACAGATCTCGCATTTCGGCACTTTGTGAAAATCAAAATTTGAAATTTTTGATTTTTTTTTCTCTTTTTTACTGTGACTGATCTTTCAATTCGGTAACAACAAAACGTACCCACGAATATTTTGTGAAAATCAAAAAATTGAAATTTTTGAATTTTTTTCTTTTTTCTCTATTACTATGACAGATCTTTCAGTTCAGTAACAACAAACGAACCTACGAGCACTTTGTGAAAATCAAAAAATGAAATTTTTAGAATTTCTTCTTTTTTCTATTTTACTATGACAGATCTCGCATTTCGGCACTTTGTGAAAATCAAAAATTGAAATTTTTGATTTTTTTCTCTCTTTTTTACTGTGACTGATCTTTCAATTCGGTAACAACAAAACGTACCCACGAATATTTTGTGAAAATCAAAAAATTGAAATTTTTGAATTTTTTTCTTTTTTCTCTATTACTATGACAGATCTTTCAGTTCAGTAACAACAAACGAACCTACGAGCACTTTGTGAAAATTAAAAAATGAAATTTTTATAATTTCTTCTTTTTTCTATTTTACTATGACAGATTTGAGACATTTCGGCACTTTGTGAAAATCAAAAATTGAAATTTTTGAATTTTTTTTCTCTTTTTTACTGTGACTGATCTTTCAGTTCGGTAACAACAAAACGTACCCACGAACATTTTGTGAAAATCAAAAAATTGAAATTTTTGAATTTTTTTTCTTTTTTCTCTTTTACTATGACAGATCTTTCAGTTCAGTAACAACAAACGAACCTACGAGCACTTTGTGTTAATTAAAAAATGAAATTTTTATAATTTCATCTTTTTTCTAGTTTATTATGGCAGATCTCGCATTTCGGCACTTTGTGAAAATCAAAAATTGAAATTTTTGAATTTTTTTTCTCTTTTTTAGTGTGACTGATCTTTCAGTTCGTTAACAACAAAACGTACCCACGAACATTTTGTGAAAATCAAAAAATTGAAATTTTTTTCTTTTTTCTCTTTTACTATGACAGATCTTTCAGTTCAGTAACAACAAACGAACCTACGAGCACTTTGTGAAAATTAAAAAATGAAATTTTTATAATTTCTCCTTTTTTCTATTTTACTATGACAGATCTCGCAATTCGGCACTTTGTGAAAATCAAAAATTGAAATTTTTGAATTTATTTTCTCTTTTTTACTGTGACTGATCTTTCAGTTCGGTAACAACAAAACGTACCCACGAATATTTTGTGAAAATAAAAAAATTGAAATTTTTGAATTTTTTTCTTTTTTCTCTATTACTATGACAGATCTTTCAGTTCAGTAACAACAAACGAACCTACGAGCACTTTGTGAAAATCAAAAAATGAAATTTTTGGAATTTCCTTTTTTCTATTTTACTATGACCGATCTCGCATTTCGGCACTTTGTGAAAATCAAAAATTGAAATTTTTGATTTTTTTTTCTCTTTTTTACTGTAACTGATCTTTCAGTTCGGTAACAACAAAACGTACCCACGAACATTTTGTGAAAATCAAAAAATTGAAATTTTTGAATTCTTTTTCTTTTTTCTCTTTTACTATGACAGATCTTTCAGTTCAGTAACAATAAACGAACCTACGAGCACTTTGTGAAAATCAAAAATTGAAATTTTTAGAATTTCTTCTTTTTTCTATTTTACTATGACAGATCTCGCATTTCGGCACTTTGTGAAAATCAAAAATTGAAATTTTTGATTTTTTTTTCTCTTTTTTACTGTGACTGATCTTTCAGTTCTGTAACAACAAAACGTACCCACGAATATTTTGTGAAAATCAAAAAATTGAAATTTTTGAAATTTTTTTCTTTTTTCTCTTTTACTATGACAGATCTTTCAGTTCAGTAACAACAAACGAACCTACGAGCACTTTATGAAAATTAAAAAATGAAATTTTTATAATTTCTTCTTTTTTCTATTTTACTATGACAGATCTCGCATTTCGGCACTTTGTGAAAATCAAAAATTGAAATTTTTGAATTTTTTTTCTCTTTTTTACTGTGACTGATCTTTCAATTCGGTAACAACAAAACGTACCCACGAACATTTTGTGAAAATCAAAAAATTGAAATTTTTGATTTTTTTTCTTTTTTAACTGTTACTATGACAGATCTTTCAGTTCAGTAACAACAAACGAACCTACGAGCACTTTGTGAAAATCAAAAAATGAAATTTTTGGAATTTCTTCTTTTTTCTATTTTACTATGACAGATCTCGCATGTCGGCACTTTGTGAAAATCAAAAATTGAAATTTTTGATTTTTTTTTCTCTTTTTTACTGTGACTGATCTTTCAGTTCGGTAACAACAAAACGTACCCACGAACATTTTGTGAAAATCAAAAAATTGAAATTTTTGAATTCTTTTCCTTTTTTCTCTTTTACTATGACAGATCTTTCAGTTCAGTAACAACAAACGAACCTACGAGCACTTTGTGAAAATTAAAAAATTAAATTTTTATAATTTCTTCTTTTTTCTATTTTACTATGACAGATCTCGCATTTCGGCACTTTGTGAAAATCAAAAATTGAAATTTTTGAATTTTTTTTCTCTTTTTTACTGTACTGATCTTTCAGTTCGGTAACAACAAAACGTACCCACGAACATTTTGTGAAAATCAAAAAATTGAAATTTTTTTCTTTTTTCTCTTTTACTATGACAGATCTTTCAGTTCAGTAACAACAAACGAACCTACGAGCACTTTGTGAAAATTAAAAAATGAAATTTTTATAATTTCTTATTTTTTCTATTTTACTATGACAGATCTCGCATTTCGGCACTTTGTGAAAATCAAAAATTGAAATTTTTGATTTTTTTTTCTCTTTTTTACTGTACTGATCTTTCAGTTCGGTAACAACAAAACGTACCCACGAACATTTTGTGAAAATCAAAAAATTGAAATTTTTGAATTTTTTTTCTTTTTTCTCTTTTACAATGACTGATCTTTCAGTTCAGTAACAACAAACGAACCTACGAGCACTTTGTGAAAATTAATAAATGACATTTTTATAATTTCTTATTTTTTCTCTTTTACTATGGCAAATCTCGCATTTCGGCACTTTGTGAAAATCAAAAATTGAAATTTTTGAATTTTTTTTCTCTTTTTTACTGTGACTGATCTTTCAGTTCGATAACAACAAAACGTACCCACGAACATTTTGTGAAAATCAAAAAATTGAAATTTTTGATTTTTTTTTCTTTTTTCTCTTTTACTATGACAGATCTTTCAGTTCAGTAACAACAAACGAACCTACGAGCACTTTGTGAAAATCAAAAAATGAAATTTTTAGAATTTCTTCTTTTTTCTATTTTACTATGACAGATCTCGCATTTCGGCACTTTGTGAAAATCAAAAATTGAAATTTTTGAATTTTTTTCTCTTTTTTACTGTGACTGATCTTTCAGTTCGGTAACAACAAAACGTACCCACGAACATTTTGTGAAAATCAAAAAATTGAAATTTTTGAATTTTTTTTCATTTTTCTCTTTTACTATGACAGATCTTTCAGTTCAGTAACAACAAACGAACCTACGAGCACTTTGTGAAAATTAAAAAATGAAATTTTTATAATTTCTTCTTTTTTCTATTTTACTATGACAGATCTCGCATTTCGGCACTTTGTGAAAATCAAAAATTGAAATTTTTTAATTTTTTTTCTCTTTTTTACTGTGACTGATCTTTCAGTTCGGTAACAACAAAACGTACCCACGAACATTTTGTGAAAATCAAAAAATTGAAATTTTTGAATTTTTTTTCTTTTTTCTCTTTTACTATGACAGATCTTTCAGTTCAGTAACAACAAACGAACCTACGAGCACTTTGTGAAAATTAAAAAATGAAATTTATATAATTTCTTCTTTTTTCTACTTTACTATGACAGATGTCGCATTTCGGCACTTTGTGAAAATCAAAAATTGAAATTTTTTAGTTTTTTTTCGCTTTTTTACTGTGACTGATCTTTCAGTTCGGTAATAACAAAACGTACCCACGAACATTTTGTGAAAATCAAAAAATTGAAATTTTTGAATTTTTTTTCTTTTTTCTCTTTTACTATGACAGATCTTTCAGTTCAGTAACAACAAACGAACCTACGAGCACTTTGTGAAAATTAAAAAAATTAAATTTTTATAATTTCTTCTTTTTTCTATTTTACTATGACAGATCTCGCATTTCGGCACTTTGTGAAAATCAAAAATTGAAATTTTTGAATTTTTTTTTCTCTTTTTTACTGTACTGATCTTTCAGTTCGGTAACAACAAAACGTACCCACGAACATTTTGTGAAAATCAAAAAATTGAAATTTTTGAAATTTTTTTCTATTTTCTCTTTTACTATGACAGATCTTTCAGTTCAGTAACAACTAACGAACCTACGAGCACTTTGTGAAAATTAGAAAATGAAATTTTTGGAATTTCTTCTTTTTTCTATTTTACTATGACAGATCTCGCATTTCGGCACTTTGTGAAAATCAAAATTTGAAATTTTTGATTTTTTTTTCTCTTTTTTACTGTGACTGATCTTTCAATTCGGTAACAACAAAACGTACCCACGAATATTTTGTGAAAATCAAAAAATTGAAATTTTTGATTTTTTTTCTTTTTTCTCTTTTACTATGACAGATCTTTCAGTTCAGTAACAACAAACGAACCTACGAGCACTTTGTGAAAATTAAAAAATTAAATTTTTATAATTTCTTCTTTTTTCTATTTTACTATGACAGATCTCGCATTTCGGCACTTTGTGAAAATCAAAAATTGAAATTTTTGATTTTTTTTTTCTCTTTTTTACTGTACTGATCTTTCAGTTCGGTAACAACAAAACGTACCCACGAACATTTTGTGAAAATCAAAAAATTGAAATTTTTGAAATTTTTTTCTTTTTTCTCTTTTACTATGGCAGATCTTTCAGTTCAGTAACAACAAACTAACCTACGAGCACTTTGTGAAAATTAAAAAATGAAATTTTTATAATTTCTTATTTTTTCTATTTTACTATGTCAGATCTCGCATTTCGGCACTTTGTGAATATCAAAAATTGAAATTTTTGAATTTTTTTTCTCTTTTTTACTGTACTGATCTTTCAGTTCGGTAACAACAAAACGTACCCACGAACATTTTGTGAAAATCAAAAAATTTAAATTTTTGAAATTTTTTTCTTTTTTCTCTTTTACAATGACTGATCTTTCAGTTCAGTAACAACAAACGAACCTACGAGCACTTTGTGAAAATTAATAAATGAAATTTTTATAATTTCTTATTTTTTCTCTTTTACTATGGCAAATCTCGCATTTCGGCACTTTGTGAAAATCAAAAATTGAAATTTTTGAATTTTTTTTTTCTTTTTTACTGTGACTGATCTTTCAGTTCGATAACAACAAAACGTACCCACGAACATTTTGTGAAAATCAAAAAATTGAAATTTTTGATTTTTTTTTCTTTTTTCTCTTTTACTATGACAGATCTTTCAGTTCAGTAACAACAAACGAACCTACGAGCACTTTGTGAAAATCAAAAAATGAAATTTTTAGAATTTCTTCTTTTTTCTATTTTACTATGACAGATCTCGCATTTCGGCACTTTGTGAAAATCAAAAATTGAATTTTTTTTTTTTTTTTTTCTCTTTTACTATGACAGATCTTTCAGTTCAGTAACAACAAACGAACCTACGAGCACTTTGTGAAAATCAAAAAATGAAATTTTTGGAATTTCTTCTTTTTTCTATTTTACTATGACAGATCTCGCATTTCGGCACTTTGTGAAAATCAAAATTTGAAATTTTTGATTTTTTTTTCTCTTTTTTACTGTGACTGATCTTTCAATTCGGTAACAACAAAACGTACCCACGAATATTTTGTGAAAATCAAAAAATTGAAATTTTTGAATTTTTTTCTTTTTTCTCTATTACTATGACAGATCTTTCAGTTCAGTAACAACAAACGAACCTACGAGCACTTTGTGAAAATCAAAAAATGAAATTTTTGGAATTTCTTCTTTTTACTATTTTACTATGACAGATCTCGCATTTCGGCACTATGTGAAAATCAAAAATTGAAATTTTTGATTTTTTTTTCTCTTTTTTACTGTGACTGATCTTTCAATTCGGTAACAACAAAACGTACCCACGAATATTTTGTGAAAATCAAAAAATTGAAATTTTTGAATTTTTTTCTTTTTTCTCTATTACTATGACAGATCTTTCAGTTCAGTAACAACAAACGAACCTACGAGCACTTTGTGAAAATTAAAAAATGAAATTTTTATAATTTCTTCTTTTTTCTATTTTACTATGACAGATTTGAGACATTTCGGCACTTTGTGAAAATCAAAAATTGAAATTTTTGAATTTTTTTTCTCTTTTTTACTGTGACTGATCTTTCAGTTCGGTAACAACAAAACGTACCCACGAACATTTTGTGAAAATCAAAAAATTGAAATTTTTGAATTTTTTTTCTTTTTTCTCTTTTACTATGACAGATCTTTCAGTTCAGTAACAACAAACGAACCTACGAGCACTTTGTGTTAATTAAAAAATGAAATTTTTATAATTTCATTTTTTTTCTAGTTTATTATGGCAGATCTCGCATTTCGGCACTTTGTGAAAATCAAAAATTGAAATTTTTGATTTTTTTTTCTCTTTTTTAGTGTGACTGATCTTTCAGTTCGTTAACAACAAAACGTACCCACGAACATTTTGTGAAAATCAAAAAATTGAAATTTTTTCTTTTTTCTCTTTTACTATGACAGATCTTTCAGTTCAGTAACAACAAACGAACCTACGAGCACTTTGTGAAAATTAAAAAATGAAATTTTTATAATTTCTCCTTTTTTCTATTTTACTATGACAGATCTCGCAATTCGGCACTTTGTGAAAATCAAAAATTGAAATTTTTGAATTTTTTTTCTCTTTTTTACTGTGACTGATCTTTCAGTTCGGTAACAACAAAACGTACCCACGAATATTTTGTGAAAATAAAAAAATTGAAATTTTTGAATTTTTTTCTTTTTTCTCTATTACTATGACAGATCTTTCAGTTCAGTAACAACAAACGAACCTACGAGCACTTTGTGAAAATCAAAAAATGAAATTTTTGGAATTTCCTTTTTTCTATTTTACTATGACCGATCTCGCATTTCGGCACTTTGTGAAAATCAAAAATTGAAATTTTTGATTTTTTTTTCTCTTTTTTACTGTAACTGATCTTTCAGTTCGGTAACAACAAAACGTACCCACGAACATTTTGTGAAAATCAAAAAATTGAAATTTTTGAATTCTTTTTCTTTTTTCTCTTTTACTATGACAGATCTTTCAGTTCAGTAACAATAAACGAACCTACGAGCACTTTGTGAAAATCAAAAATTGAAATTTTTAGAATTTCTTCTTTTTTCTATTTTACTATGACAGATCTCGCATTTCGGCACTTTGTGAAAATCAAAAATTGAAATTTTTGAATTTTTTTTCTCTTTTTTACTGTGACTGACTGATCTTTCAATTCGGTAACAACAAAACGTACCCACGAACATTTTGTGAAAATCAAAAAATTGAAATTTTTGATTTTTTTTTCTTTTTTAACTGTTACTATGACAGATCTTTCAGTTCAGTAACAACAAACGAACCTACGAGCACTTTGTGAAAATCAAAAAATGAAATTTTTGGAATTTCTTCTTTTTTCTATTTTACTATGACAGATCTCGCATTTCGGCACTTTGTGAAAATCAAAAATTGAAATTTTTGAATTTTTTTTCCCTTTTTTCTGTACTGATCTTTCAGTTCGGTAACAACAAAACGTACCCACGAACATTTTGTGAAAATCAAAAAATTGAAATTTTTTTCTTTTTTCTCTTTTACTATGACAGATCTTTCAGTTCAGTAACAACAAACGAACCTACGAGCACTTTGTGAAAATTAAAAAATGAAATTTTTATAATTTCTTATTTTTTCTATTTTACTATGACAGATCTCGCATTTCGGCACTTTGTGAAAATCAAAAATTGAAATTTTTGAATTTTTTTTCTCTTTTTTACTGTACTGATCTTTCAGTTCGGTAACAACAAAACGTACCCACGAACATTTTGTGAAAATCAAAAAATTGAAATTTTTGAATTTTTTTTCTTTTTTCTCTTTTACAATGACTGATCTTTCAGTTCAGTAACAACAAACGAACCTACGAGCACTTTGTGAAAATTAATAAATGAAATTTTTATAATTTCTTATTTTTTCTCTTTTACTATGGCAAATCTCGCATTTCGGCACTTTGTGAAAATCAAAAATTGAAATTTTTGAATTTGTTTTCTCTTTTTTACTGTGACTGATCTTTCAGTTCGATAACAACAAAACGTACCCACGAACATTTTGTGAAAATCAAAAAATTGAAATTTTTGATTTTTTTTTCTTTTTTCTCTTTTACTATGACAGATCTTTCAGTTCAGTAACAACAAACGAACCTACGAGCACTTTGTGAAAATAAAAAATGAAATTTTTGGAATTTCTTATTTTTTCTCTTTTACTATGACAGATCTCGCATTTCGGCACTTTGTGAAAATCAAAAATTGAAATTTTTGATTTTTTTTTCTCTTTTTTACTGTGACTGATCTTTCAGTTCGGTAACAACAAAACGTACCCACGAACATTTTGTGAAAATCAAAAAATTGAAATTTTTGAATTTTTTTTCTTTTTTCTCTTTTACTATGACAGATCTTTCAGTTCAGTAACAACAAACGAACCTACGAGCACTTTGTGAAAATTAAAAAATGAAATTTCTATAATTTCTTCTTTTTTCTACTTTACTATGACAGATGTCGCATTTCGGCACTTTGTGAAAATCAAAAATTGAAATTTTTTAATTTTTTTTCGCTTTTTTACTGTGACTGATCTTTCAGTTCGGTAATAACAAAACGTACCCACGAACATTTTGTGAAAATCAAAAAATTGAAATTTTTGAATTTTTTTTCTTTTTTCTCTTTTACTATGACAGATCTTTCAGTTCAGTAACAACAAACGAACCTACGAGCACTTTCTGAAAATTAAAAAAATTAAATTTTTATAATTTCTTCTTTTTTCTATTTTACTATGACAGATCTCGCATTTCGGCACTTTGTGAAAATCAAAAATTGAAATTTTTGAATTTTTTTTTCTCTTTTTTACTGTACTGATCTTTCAGTTCGGTAACAACAAAACGTACCCACGAACATTTTGTGAAAATCAAAAAATTGAAATTTTTGAAACTTTTTTCTTTTTTCTCTTTTACTATGACAGATCTTTCAGTTCAGTAACAACTAACGAACCTACGAGCACTTTGTGAAAATTAGAAAATGAAATTTTTGGAATTTCTTCTTTTTTCTATTTTACTATGACAGATCTCGCATTTCGGCACTTTGTGAAAATCAAAATTTGAAATTTTTGATTTTTTTTCTCTTTTTTACTGTGACTGATCTTTCAATTCGGTAACAACAAAACGTACCCACGAATATTTTGTGAAAATCAAAAAATTGAAATTTTTGAATTTTTTTCTTTTTTCTCTTTTACTATGACAGATCTTTCAGTTCAGTAACAACAAACGAACCTACGAGCACTTTGTGAAAATTAAAAAATTAAATTTTTATAATTTCTTCTTTTTTCTATTTTACTATGACAGATCTCGCATTTCGGCACTTTGTGAAAATCAAAAATTGAAATTTTTGAATTTTTTTTCTCTTTTTTACTGTACTGATCTTTCAGTTCGGTAACAACAAAACGTACCCACGAACATTTTGTGAAAATCAAAAAATTGAAATTTTTGAAATTTTTTTCTTTTTTCTCTTTTACTATGACAGATCTTTCAGTTCAGTAACAACAAACTAACCTACGAGCACTTTGTGAAAATTAAAAAATGAAATTTTTATAATTTCTTATTTTTTCTATTTTACTATGACAGATCTCGCATTTCGGCACTTTGTGAAGATCAAAAATTGAAATTTTTGAATTTTTTTTCTCTTTTTTACTGTACTGATCTTTCAGTTCGGTAACAACAAAACGTACCCACGAACATTTTGTGAAAATCAAAAAATTGAAATTTTTGAAATTTTTTTCTCTTTTCTCTTTTACAATGACTGATCTTTCAGTTCAGTAACAACAAACGAACCTACGAGCACTTTGTGAAAATTAATAAATGAAATTTTTATAATTTCTTATTTTTTCTCTTTTACTATGGCAAATCTCGCATTTCGGCACTTTGTGAAAATCAAAAATTGAAATTTTTGATTTTTTTTCTCTTTTTTACTGTGACTGATCTTTCAGTTCGATAACAACAAAACGTACCCACGAACATTTTGTGAAAATCAAAAAATTGAAATTTTTGATTTTTTTTTCTTTTTTCTCTTTTACTATGACAGATCTTTCAGTTCAGTAACAACAAACGAACCTACGAGCACTTTGTGAAAATCAAAAAATGAAATTTTTAGAATTTCTTCTTTTTTCTATTTTACTATGACAGATCTCGCATTTCGGCACTTTGTGAAAATCAAAAATTGAAATTTTTGAATTTTTTTCTCTTTTTTACTGTGACTGATCTTTCAGTTCGGTAACAACAAAACGTACCCACGAACATTTTGTGAAAATCAAAAAATTGAAATTTTTGAATTTTTTTTCATTTTTCTCTTTTACTATGACAGATCTTTCAGTTCAGTAACAACAAACGAACCTACGAGCACTTTGTGAAAATTAAAAAATGAAATTTTTATAATTTCTTCTTTTTTCTATTTTACTATGACAGATCTCGCATTTCGGCACTTTGTGAAAATCAAAAATTGAAATTTTTGAATTTTTTTTCTCTTTTTTACTGTGACTGATCTTTCAGTTCGGTAACAACAAAACGTACCCACGAACATTTTGTGAAAATCAAAAAATTGAAATTTTTGAATTTTTTTTCTTTTTTCTCTTTTACTATGACAGATCTTTCAGTTCAGTAACAACAAACGAACCTACGAGCACTTTGTGAAAATTAAAAAATGAAATTTCTATAATTTCTTCTTTTTTCTACTTTACTATGACAGATGTCGCATTTCGGCACTTTGTGAAAATCAAAAATTGAAATTTTTTAATTTTTTTTCGCTTTTTTACTGTGACTGATCTTTCAGTTCGGTAATAACAAAACGTACCCACGAACATTTTGTGAAAATCAAAAAATTGAAATTTTTGAAATTTTTTTCTTTTTTCTCTTTTACTATGACAGATCTTTCAGTTCAGTAACAACAAACGAACCTACGAGCACTTTGTGAAAATTAAAAAAATTAAATTTTTATAATTTCTTCTTTTTTCTATTTTACTATGACAGATCTCGCATTTCGGCACTTTGTGAAAATCAAAAATTGAAATTTTTGAATTTTTTTTTCTCTTTTTTACTGTACTGATCTTTCAGTTCGGTAACAACAAAACGTACCCACGAACATTTTGTGAAAATCAAAAAATTGAAATTTTTGAATTTTTTTCTTTTTTCTCTATTACTATGACAGATCTTTCAGTTCAGTAACAACAAACGAACCTACGAGCACTTTGTGAAAATCAAAAAATGAAATTTTTGGAATTTCTTCTTTTTACTATTTTACTATGACAAATCTCGCATTTCGGCACTTTGTGAAAATCAAAAATTGAAATTTTTGATTTTTTTTTCTCTTTTTTACTGTGACTGATCTTTCAATTCGGTAACAACAAAACGTACCCACGAATATTTTGTGAAAATCAAAAAATTGAAATTTTTGAATTTTTTTCTTTTTTCTCTATTACTATGACAGATCTTTCAGTCCAGTAACAACAAACGAACCTACGAGCACTTTGTGAAAATTAAAAAATGAAATTTTTATAATTTCTTCTTTTTTCTATTTTACTATGACAGATTTGAGACATTTCGGCACTTTGTGAAAATCAAAAATTGAAATTTTTGAATTTTTTTTCTCTTTTTTACTGTGACTGATCTTTCAGTTCGGTAACAACAAAACGTACCCACGAACATTTTGTGAAAATCAAAAAATTGAAATTTTTGAATTTTTTTTCTTTTTTCTCTTTTACTATGACAGATCTTTCAGTTCAGTAACAACAAACGAACCTACGAGCACTTTTTGTTAATTAAAAAATGAAATTTTTATAATTTCATCTTTTTTCTAGTTTATTATGGCAGATCTCGCATTTCGGCACTTTGTGAAAATCAAAAATTGAAATTTTTGAATTTTTTTTCTCTTTTTTAGTGTGACTGATCTTTCAGTTCGTTAACAACAAAACGTACCCACGAACATTTTGTGAAAATCAAAAAATTGAAATTTTTTTCTTTTTTCTCTTTTACTATGACAGATCTTTCAGTTCAGTAACAACAAACGAACCTACGAGCACTTTGTGAAAATTAAAAAATGAAATTTTTATAATTTCTCCTTTTTTCTATTTAACTATGACAGATCTCGCAATTCGGCACTTTGTGAAAATCAAAAATTGAAATTTTTGAATTTTTTTTCTCTTTTTTACTGTGACTGATCTTTCAGTTCGGTAACAACAAAACGTACCCACGAATATTTTGTGAAAATAAAAAAATTGAAATTTTTGAATTTTTTTCTTTTTTCTCTATTACTATGACAGATCTTTCAGTTCAGTAACAACAAACGAACCTACGAGCACTTTGTGAAAATCAAAAAATGAAATTTTTGGAATTTCCTTTTTTCTATTTTACTATGACCGATCTCGCATTTCGGCACTTTGTGAAAATCAAAAATTGAAATTTTTGATTTTTTTTTCCCTTTTTTACTGTAACTGATCTTTCAGTTCGGTAACAACAAAACGTACCCACGAACATTTTGTGAAAATCAAAAAATTGAAATTTTTGAATTCTTTTTCTTTTTTCTCTTTTACTATGACAGATCTTTCAGTTCAGTAACAATAAACGAACCTACGAGCACTTTGTGAAAATCAAAAATTGAAATTTTTAGAATTTCTTCTTTTTTCTATTTTACTATGACAGATCTCGCATTTCGGCACTTTGTGAAAATCAAAAATTGAAATTTTTGATTTTTTTTTCTCTTTTTTACTGTGACTGAACTTTCAGTTCTGTAACAACAAAACGTACCCACGAATATTTTGTGCAAATCAAAAAATTGAAATTTTTGAAATTTTTTCTTTTTTCTCTTTTACTATGACAGATCTTTCAGTTCAGTAACAACAAACGAACCTACGAGCACTTTATGAAAATTAAAAAATGAAATTTTTATAATTTCTTCTTTTTTCTATTTTACTATGACAGATCTCGCATTTCGGCACTTTGTGAAAATCAAAAATTGAAATTTTTGAATTTTTTTTCTCTTTTTTACTGTGACTGATCTTTCAATTCGGTAACAACAAAACGTACCCACGAACATTTTGTGAAAATCAAAAAATTGAAATTTTTGAATTTTTTTTCTTTTTTAACTGTTACTATGACAGATCTTTCAGTTCAGTAACAACAAACGAACCTACGAGCACTTTGTGAAAATCAAAAAATGAAATTTTTGGAATTTCTTCTTTTTTCTATTTTACTATGACAGATCTCGCATTTCGGAACTTTGTGAAAATCAAAAATTGAAATTTTTGATTTTTTTTTTCTCTTTTTTACTGTGACTGATCTTTCAGTTCGGTAACAACAAAACGTACCCACGAACATTTTGTGAAAATCAAAAAATTGAAATTTTTGAATTCTTTTCCTTTTTTCTCTTTTACTATGACAGATCTTTCAGTTCAGTAACAACAAACGAACCTACGAGCACTTTGTGAAAATTACAAAATTAAATTTTTATAATTTCTTCTTTTTTCTATTTTACTATGACAGATCTCGCATTTCGGCACTTTGTGAAAATCAAAAATTGAAATTTTTGATTTTTTTTTTCTCTTTTTTACTGTAACTGATCTTTCAGTTCGGTAACAACAAAACGTACCCACGAACATTTTGTGAAAATCAAAAAATTGAAATTTTTGAATTCTTTTTCTTTTTTCTCTTTTACTATGACAGATCTTTCAGTTCAGTAACAATAAACGAACCTAAGAGCACTTTGTGAAAATCAAAAATTGAAATTTTTAGAATTTCTTCTTTTTTCTATTTTACTATGACAGATCTCGCATTTCGGCACTTTGTGAAAATCAAAAATTGAAATTTTTGATTTTTTTTTCTCTTTTTTACTGTGACTGATCTTTCAGTTCTGTAACAACAAAACGTACCCACGAATATTTTGTGCAAATCAAAAAATTGAAATTTTTGAAATTTTTTTCTTTTTTCTCTTTTACTATGACAGATCTTTCAGTTCAGTAACAACAAACGAACCTACGAGCACTTTATGAAAATTAAAAAATGAAATTTTTATAATTTCTTCTTTTTTCTATTTTACTATGACAGATCTCGCATTTCGGCACTTTGTGAAAATCAAAAATTGAAATTTTTGATTTTTTTTTCTCTTTTTTACTGTGACTGATCTTTCAGTTCTGTAACAACAAAACGTACCCACGAATATTTTGTGCAAATCAAAAAATTGAAATTTTTGAAATTTTTTTCTTTTTTCTCTTTTAATATGACAGATCTTTCAGTTCAGTAACAACAAACGAACCTACGAGCACTTTGTGAAAATTAAAAAATTAAATTTTTATAATTTCTTCTTTTTTCTATTTTACTATGACAGATCTCGCATTTCGGCACTTTGTGAAAATCAAAAATTGAAATTTTTGAATTTTTTTTCTCTTTTTTACTGTACTGATCTTTCAGTTCGGTAACAACAAAACGTACCCACGAACATTTTGTGAAAATCAAAAAATTGAAATTTTTGAAATTTTTTTCTTTTTTCTCTTTTACTATGACAGATCTTTCAGTTCAGTAACAACAAACTAACCTACGAGCACTTTGTGAAAATTAAAAAATGAAATTTTTATAATTTCTTATTTTTTCTATTTTACTATGACAGATCTCGCATTTCGGCACTTTGTGAAGATCAAAAATTGAAATTTTTGAATTTTTTTTCTCTTTTTTACTGTACTGATCTTTCAGTTCGGTAACAACAAAACGTACCCACGAACATTTTGTGAAAATCAAAAAATTGAAATTTTTGAAATTTTTTTCTCTTTTCTCTTTTACAATGACTGATCTTTCAGTTCAGTAACAACAAACGAACCTACGAGCACTTTGTGAAAATTAATAAATGAAATTTTTATAATTTCTTATTTTTTCTCTTTTACTATGGCAAATCTCGCATTTCGGCACTTTGTGAAAATCAAAAATTGAAATTTTTGATTTTTTTTCTCTTTTTTACTGTGACTGATCTTTCAGTTCGATAACAACAAAACGTACCCACGAACATTTTGTGAAAATCAAAAAATTGAAATTTTTGATTTTTTTTTCTTTTTTCTCTTTTACTATGACAGATCTTTCAGTTCAGTAACAACAAACGAACCTACGAGCACTTTGTGAAAATCAAAAAATGAAATTTTTAGAATTTCTTCTTTTTTCTATTTTACTATGACAGATCTCGCATTTCGGCACTTTGTGAAAATCAAAAATTGAAATTTTTGAATTTTTTTCTCTTTTTTACTGTGACTGATCTTTCAGTTCGGTAACAACAAAACGTACCCACGAACATTTTGTGAAAATCAAAAAATTGAAATTTTTGAATTTTTTTTCATTTTTCTCTTTTACTATGACAGATCTTTCAGTTCAGTAACAACAAACGAACCTACGAGCACTTTGTGAAAATTAAAAAATGAAATTTTTATAATTTCTTCTTTTTTCTATTTTACTATGACAGATCTCGCATTTCGGCACTTTGTGAAAATCAAAAATTGAAATTTTTGAATTTTTTTTCTCTTTTTTACTGTGACTGATCTTTCAGTTCGGTAACAACAAAACGTACCCACGAACATTTTGTGAAAATCAAAAAATTGAAATTTTTGAAATTTTTTTCTCTTTTCTCTTTTACAATGACTGATCTTTCAGTTCAGTAACAACAAACGAACCTACGAGCACTTTGTGAAAATTAATAAATGAAATTTTTATAATTTCTTATTTTTTCTCTTTTACTATGGCAAATCTCGCATTTCGGCACTTTGTGAAAATCAAAAATTGAAATTTTTGATTTTTTTTCTCTTTTTTACTGTGACTGATCTTTCAGTTCGATAACAACAAAACGTACCCACGAACATTTTGTGAAAATCAAAAAATTGAAATTTTTGATTTTTTTTTCTTTTTTCTCTTTTACTATGACAGATCTTTCAGTTCAGTAACAACAAACGAACCTACGAGCACTTTGTGAAAATCAAAAAATGAAATTTTTAGAATTTCTTCTTTTTTCTATTTTACTATGACAGATCTCGCATTTCGGCACTTTGTGAAAATCAAAAATTGAAATTTTTGAATTTTTTTCTCTTTTTTACTGTGACTGATCTTTCAGTTCGGTAACAACAAAACGTACCCACGAACATTTTGTGAAAATCAAAAAATTGAAATTTTTGAATTTTTTTTCATTTTTCTCTTTTACTATGACAGATCTTTCAGTTCAGTAACAACAAACGAACCTACGAGCACTTTGTGAAAATTAAAAAATGAAATTTTTATAATTTCTTCTTTTTTCTATTTTACTATGACAGATCTCGCATTTCGGCACTTTGTGAAAATCAAAAATTGAAATTTTTGAATTTTTTTTCTCTTTTTTACTGTGACTGATCTTTCAGTTCGGTAACAACAAAACGTACCCACGAACATTTTGTGAAAATCAAAAAATTGAAATTTTTGAATTTTTTTTCTTTTTTCTCTTTTACTATGACAGATCTTTCAGTTCAGTAACAACAAACGAACCTACGAGCACTTTTTGTTAATTAAAAAATGAAATTTTTATAATTTCATCTTTTTTCTAGTTTATTATGGCAGATCTCGCATTTCGGCACTTTGTGAAAATCAAAAATTGAAATTTTTGAATTTTTTTTCTCTTTTTTAGTGTGACTGATCTTTCAGTTCGTTAACAACAAAACGTACCCACGAACATTTTGTGAAAATCAAAAAATTGAAATTTTTTTCTTTTTTCTCTTTTACTATGACAGATCTTTCAGTTCAGTAACAACAAACGAACCTACGAGCACTTTGTGAAAATTAAAAAATGAAATTTTTATAATTTCTCCTTTTTTCTATTTAACTATGACAGATCTCGCAATTCGGCACTTTGTGAAAATCAAAAATTGAAATTTTTGAATTTTTTTTCTCTTTTTTACTGTGACTGATCTTTCAGTTCGGTAACAACAAAACGTACCCACGAATATTTTGTGAAAATAAAAAAATTGAAATTTTTGAATTTTTTTCTTTTTTCTCTATTACTATGACAGATCTTTCAGTTCAGTAACAACAAACGAACCTACGAGCACTTTGTGAAAATCAAAAAATGAAATTTTTGGAATTTCCTTTTTTCTATTTTACTATGACCGATCTCGCATTTCGGCACTTTGTGAAAATCAAAAATTGAAATTTTTAGAATTTCTTCTTTTTTCTATTTTACTATGACAGATCTCGCATTTCGGCACTTTGTGAAAATCAAAAATTGAAATTTTTGATTTTTTTTTCTCTTTTTTACTGTGACTGAACTTTCAGTTCTGTAACAACAAAACGTACCCACGAATATTTTGTGCAAATCAAAAAATTGAAATTTTTGAAATTTTTTTCTTTTTTCTCTTTTACTATGACAGATCTTTCAGTTCAGTAACAACAAACGAACCTACGAGCACTTTATGAAAATTAAAAAATGAAATTTTTATAATTTCTTCTTTTTTCTATTTTACTATGACAGATCTCGCATTTCGGCACTTTGTGAAAATCAAAAATTGAAATTTTTGAATTTTTTTTCTCTTTTTTACTGTGACTGATCTTTCAATTCGGTAACAACAAAACGTACCCACGAACATTTTGTGAAAATCAAAAAATTGAAATTTTTGAATTTTTTTTCTTTTTTAACTGTTACTATGACAGATCTTTCAGTTCAGTAACAACAAACGAACCTACGAGCACTTTGTGAAAATCAAAAAATGAAATTTTTGGAATTTCTTCTTTTTTCTATTTTACTATGACAGATCTCGCATTTCGGAACTTTGTGAAAATCAAAAATTGAAATTTTTGATTTTTTTTTTCTCTTTTTTACTGTGACTGATCTTTCAGTTCGGTAACAACAAAACGTACCCACGAACATTTTGTGAAAATCAAAAAATTGAAATTTTTGAATTCTTTTCCTTTTTTCTCTTTTACTATGACAGATCTTTCAGTTCAGTAACAACAAACGAACCTACGAGCACTTTGTGAAAATTACAAAATTAAATTTTTATAATTTCTTCTTTTTTCTATTTTACTATGACAGATCTCGCATTTCGGCACTTTGTGAAAATCAAAAATTGAAATTTTTGATTTTTTTTTTCTCTTTTTTACTGTAACTGATCTTTCAGTTCGGTAACAACAAAACGTACCCACGAACATTTTGTGAAAATCAAAAAATTGAAATTTTTGAATTCTTTTTCTTTTTTCTCTTTTACTATGACAGATCTTTCAGTTCAGTAACAATAAACGAACCTAAGAGCACTTTGTGAAAATCAAAAATTGAAATTTTTAGAATTTCTTCTTTTTTCTATTTTACTATGACAGATCTCGCATTTCGGCACTTTGTGAAAATCAAAAATTGAAATTTTTGATTTTTTTTTCTCTTTTTTACTGTGACTGATCTTTCAGTTCTGTAACAACAAAACGTACCCACGAATATTTTGTGCAAATCAAAAAATTGAAATTTTTGAAATTTTTTTCTTTTTTCTCTTTTACTATGACAGATCTTTCAGTTCAGTAACAACAAACGAACCTACGAGCACTTTATGAAAATTAAAAAATGAAATTTTTATAATTTCTTCTTTTTTCTATTTTACTATGACAGATCTCGCATTTCGGCACTTTGTGAAAATCAAAAATTGAAATTTTTGATTTTTTTTTCTCTTTTTTACTGTGACTGATCTTTCAGTTCTGTAACAACAAAACGTACCCACGAATATTTTGTGCAAATCAAAAAATTGAAATTTTTGAAATTTTTTTCTTTTTTCTCTTTTAATATGACAGATCTTTCAGTTCAGTAACAACAAACGAACCTACGAGCACTTTGTGAAAATTAAAAAATTAAATTTTTATAATTTCTTCTTTTTTCTATTTTACTATGACAGATCTCGCATTTCGGCACTTTGTGAAAATCAAAAATTGAAATTTTTGAATTTTTTTTCTCTTTTTTACTGTACTGATCTTTCAGTTCGGTAACAACAAAACGTACCCACGAACATTTTGTGAAAATCAAAAAATTGAAATTTTTGAAATTTTTTTCTTTTTTCTCTTTTACTATGACAGATCTTTCAGTTCAGTAACAACAAACTAACCTACGAGCACTTTGTGAAAATTAACAAATGAAATTTTTATAATTTCTTATTTTTTCTATTTTACTATGACAGATCTCGCATTTCGGCACTTTGTGAAGATCAAAAATTGAAATTTTTGAATTTTTTTTCTCTTTTTTACTGTACTGATCTTTCAGTTCGGTAACAACAAAACGTACCCACGAACATTTTGTGAAAATCAAAAAATTGAAATTTTTGAAATTTTTTTCTCTTTTCTCTTTTACAATGACTGATCTTTCAGTTCAGTAACAACAAACGAACCTACGAGCACTTTGTGAAAATTAATAAATGAAATTTTTATAATTTCTTATTTTTTCTCTTTTACTATGGCAAATCTCGCATTTCGGCACTTTGTGAAAATCAAAAATTGAAATTTTTGATTTTTTTTCTCTTTTTTACTGTGACTGATCTTTCAGTTCGATAACAACAAAACGTACCCACGAACATTTTGTGAAAATCAAAAAATTGAAATTTTTGATTTTTTTTTCTTTTTTCTCTTTTACTATGACAGATCTTTCAGTTCAGTAACAACAAACGAACCTACGAGCACTTTGTGAAAATCAAAAAATGAAATTTTTAGAATTTCTTCTTTTTTCTATTTTACTATGACAGATCTCGCATTTCGGCACTTTGTGAAAATCAAAAATTGAAATTTTTGAATTTTTTTCTCTTTTTTACTGTGACTGATCTTTCAGTTCGGTAACAACAAAACGTACCCACGAACATTTTGTGAAAATCAAAAAATTGAAATTTTTGAATTTTTTTTCTTTTTTCTCTTTTACTATGACAGATCTTTCAGTTCAGTAACAACAAACGAACCTACGAGCACTTTGTGAAAATTAAAAAATGAAATTTCTATAATTTCTTCTTTTTTCTACTTTACTATGACAGATGTCGCATTTCGGCACTTTGTGAAAATCAAAAATTGAAATTTTTTAATTTTTCGCGTTTTTACTGTGACTGATCTTTCAGTTCGGTAATAACAAAACGTACCCACGAACATTTTGTGAAAATCAAAAAATTGAAATTTTTGAAATTTTTTTCTTTTTTCTCTTTTACTATGACAGATCTTTCAGTTCAGTAACAACAAACGAACCTACGAGCACTTTGTGAAAATTAAAAAAATTAAATTTTTATAATTTCTTCTTTTTTCTATTTTACTATGACAGATCTCGCATTTCGGCACTTTGTGAAAATCAAAAATTGAAATTTTTGAATTTTTTTTTCTCTTTTTTACTGTACTGATCTTTCAGTTCGGTAACAACAAAACGTACCCACGAACATTTTGTGAAAATCAAAAAATTGAAATTTTTGAATTTTTTTCTTTTTTCTCTATTACTATGACAGATCTTTCAGTTCAGTAACAACAAACGAACCTACGAGCACTTTGTGAAAATCAAAAAATGAAATTTTTGGAATTTCTTCTTTTTACTATTTTACTATGACAAATCTCGCATTTCGGCACTTTGTGAAAATCAAAAATTGAAATTTTTGATTTTTTTTTCTCTTTTTTACTGTGACTGATCTTTCAATTCGGTAACAACAAAACGTACCCACGAATATTTTGTGAAAATCAAAAAATTGAAATTTTTGAATTTTTTTCTTTTTTCTCTATTACTATGACAGATCTTTCAGTCCAGTAACAACAAACGAACCTACGAGCACTTTGTGAAAATTAAAAAATGAAATTTTTATAATTTCTTCTTTTTTCTATTTTACTATGACAGATTTGAGACATTTCGGCACTTTGTGAAAATCAAAAATTGAAATTTTTGAATTTTTTTTCTCTTTTTTACTGTGACTGATCTTTCAGTTCGGTAACAACAAAACGTACCCACGAACATTTTGTGAAAATCAAAAAATTGAAATTTTTGAATTTTTTTTCTTTTTTCTCTTTTACTATGACAGATCTTTCAGTTCAGTAACAACAAACGAACCTACGAGCACTTTTTGTTAATTAAAAAATGAAATTTTTATAATTTCATCTTTTTTCTAGTTTATTATGGCAGATCTCGCATTTCGGCACTTTGTGAAAATCAAAAATTGAAATTTTTGAATTTTTTTTCTCTTTTTTAGTGTGACTGATCTTTCAGTTCGTTAACAACAAAACGTACCCACGAACATTTTGTGAAAATCAAAAAATTGAAATTTTTTTCTTTTTTCTCTTTTACTATGACAGATCTTTCAGTTCAGTAACAACAAACGAACCTACGAGCACTTTGTGAAAATTAAAAAATGAAATTTTTATAATTTCTCCTTTCTTCTATTTAACTATGACAGATCTCGCAATTCGGCACTTTGTGAAAATCAAAAATTGAAATTTTTGAATTTTTTTTCTCTTTTTTACTGTGACTGATCTTTCAGTTCGGTAACAACAAAACGTACCCACGAATATTTTGTGAAAATAAAAAAATTGAAATTTTTGAATTTTTTTCTTTTTTCTCTATTACTATGACAGATCTTTCAGTTCAGTAACAACAAACGAACCTACGAGCACTTTGTGAAAATCAAAAAATGAAATTTTTGGAATTTCCTTTTTTCTATTTTACTATGACCGATCTCGCATTTCGGCACTTTGTGAAAATCAAAAATTGAAATTTTTGATTTTTTTTCCCTTTTTTACTGTAACTGATCTTTCAGTTCGGTAACAACAAAACGTACCCACGAACATTTTGTGAAAATCAAAAAATTGAAATTTTTGAATTCTTTTTCTTTTTTCTCTTTTACTATGACAGATCTTTCAGTTCAGTAACAATAAACGAACCTACGAGCACTTTGTGAAAATCAAAAATTGAAATTTTTGATTTTTTTTTCTCTTTTTTACTGTGACTGAACTTTCAGTTCTGTAACAACAAAACGTACCCACGAATATTTTGTGCAAATCAAAAAATTGAAATTTTTGAAATTTTTTTCTTTTTTCTCTTTTACTATGACAGATCTTTCAGTTCAGTAACAACAAACGAACCTACGAGCACTTTATGAAAATTAAAAAATGAAATTTTTATAATTTCTTCTTTTTTCTATTTTACTATGACAGATCTCGCATTTCGGCACTTTGTGAAAATCAAAAATTGAAATTTTTGAATTTTTTTTCTCTTTTTTACTGTGACTGATCTTTCAATTCGGTAACAACAAAACGTACCCACGAACATTTTGTGAAAATCAAAAAATTGAAATTTTTGAATTTTTTTTCTTTTTTAACTGTTACTATGACAGATCTTTCAGTTCAGTAACAACAAACGAACCTACGAGCACTTTGTGAAAATCAAAAAATGAAATTTTTGGAATTTCTTCTTTTTTCTATTTTACTATGACAGATCTCGCATTTCGGAACTTTGTGAAAATCAAAAATTGAAATTTTTGATTTTTTTTTTCTCTTTTTTACTGTGACTGATCTTTCAGTTCGGTAACAACAAAACGTACCCACGAACATTTTGTGAAAATCAAAAAATTGAAATTTTTGAATTCTTTTCCTTTTTTCTCTTTTACTATGACAGATCTTTCAGTTCAGTAACAACAAACGAACCTACGAGCACTTTGTGAAAATTACAAAATAAAATTTTTATAATTTCTTCTTTTTTCTATTTTACTATGACAGATCTCGCATTTCGGCACTTTGTGAAAATCAAAAATTGAAATTTTTGATTTTTTTTTTCTCTTTTTTACTGTAACTGATCTTTCAGTTCGGTAACAACAAAACGTACCCACGAACATTTTGTGAAAATCAAAAAATTGAAATTTTTGAATTCTTTTTCTTTTTTCTCTTTTACTATGACAGATCTTTCAGTTCAGTAACAATAAACGAACCTAAGAGCACTTTGTGAAAATCAAAAATTGAAATTTTTAGAATTTCTTCTTTTTTCTATTTTACTATGACAGATCTCGCATTTCGGCACTTTGTGAAAATCAAAAATTGAAATTTTTGATTTTTTTTCTCTTTTTTACTGTGACTGATCTTTCAGTTCTGTAACAACAAAACGTACCCACGAATATTTTGTGCAAATCAAAAAATTGAAATTTTTGAAATTTTTTTCTTTTTTCTCTTTTACTATGACAGATCTTTCAGTTCAGTAACAACAAACGAACCTACGAGCACTTTATGAAAATTAAAAAATGAAATTTTTATAATTTCTTCTTTTTTCTATTTTACTATGACAGATCTCGCATTTCGGCACTTTGTGAAAATCAAAAATTGAAATTTTTGATTTTTTTTTCTCTTTTTTACTGTGACTGATCTTTCAGTTCTGTAACAACAAAACGTACCCACGAATATTTTGTGCAAATCAAAAAATTGAAATTTTTGAAATTTTTTTCTTTTTTCTCTTTTAATATGACAGATCTTTCAGTTCAGTAACAACAAACGAACCTACGAGCACTTTATGAAAATTAAAAAATTAAATTTTTATAATTTCTTCTTTTTTCTATTTTACTATGACAGATCTCGCATTTCGGCACTTTGTGAAAATCAAAAATTGAAATTTTTGAATTTTTTTTCTCTTTTTTACTGTGACTGATCTTTCAATTCGGTAACAACAAAACGTACCCACGAACATTTTGTGAAAATCAAAAAATTGAAATTTTTGAATTTTTTTTCATTTTTCTCTTTTACTATGACAGATCTTTCAGTTCAGTAACAACAAACGAACCTACGAGCACTTTGTGAAAATTAAAAAATGAAATTTTTATAATTTCTTCTTTTTTCTATTTTACTATGACAGATCTCGCATTTCGGCACTTTGTGAAAATCAAAAATTGAAATTTTTGAATTTTTTTTCTCTTTTTTACTGTGACTGATCTTTCAGTTCGGTAACAACAAAACGTACCCACGAACATTTTGTGAAAATCAAAAAATTGAAATTTTTGAATTTTTTTTCTTTTTTCTCTTTTACTGTGACAGATCTTTCAGTTCAGTAACAACAAACGAACCTACGAGCACTTTGTGAAAATTAAAAAATGAAATTTCTATAATTTCTTCTTTTTTCTACTTTACTATGACAGATCTCGCATTTCGGCACTTTGTGAAAATCAAAAATTGAAATTTTTTAATTTTTTTTCGCTTTTTTACTGTGACTGATCTTTCAGTTCGGTAATAACAAAACGTACCCACGAACATTTTGTGAAAATCAAAAAATTGAAATTTTTGAATTTTTTTTCTTTTTTCTCTTTTACTATGACAGATCTTTCAGTTCAGTAACAACAAACGAACCTACGAGCACTTTGTGAAAATTAAAAAAATTAAATTTTTATAATTTCTTCTTTTTTCTATTTTACTATGACAGATCTCGCATTTCGGCATTTTGTGAAAATCAAAAATTGAAATTTTTGAATTTTTTTTTCTCTTTTTTACTGTACTGATCTTTCAGTTCGGTAATAACAAAACGTACCTACGAACATTTTGTGAAAATCAAAAAATTGAAATTTAGAAATTTTTTTCTTTTTTCTCTTTTACTATGACAGATCTTTCAGTTCAGTAACAACAAACGAACCTACGAGCACTTTGTGAAAATTAGAAAATGAAATTTTTATAATTTCTTATTTTTTCTATTTTACTATGACAGATCTCGCATTTCGGCACTTTGTGAAAATCAAAAATTGAAATTTTTGAATTTTTTTCTCTTTTTTACTGTGACTGATCTTTCAGTTCGGTAACAACAAAACGTACCCACGAACATTTTGTGAAAATCAAAAAATTGAAATTTTTGAATTTTTTTTCTTTTTTCTCTTTTACTATGACAGATCTTTCAGTTCAGTAACAACAAACGAACCTACGAGCACTTTGTGTTAATTAAAAAATGAAATTTTTATAATTTCATCTTTTTTCTAGTTTATTATGGCAGATCTCGCATTTCGGCACTTTGTGAAAATCAAAAATTGAAATTTTTGAATTTTTTTTCTCTTTTTTAGTGTGACTGATCTTTCAGTTCGTTAACAACAAAACGTACCCACGAACATTTTGTGAAAATCAAAAAATTGAAATTTTTTTCTTTTTTCTCTTTTACTATGACAGATATTTCAGTTCAGTAACAACAAACGAACCTACGAGCACTTTGTGAAAATTAAAAAATGAAATTTTTATAATTTCTCCTTTTTTCTATTTTACTATGACAGATCTCGCAATTCGGCACTTTGTGAAAATCAAAAATTGAAATTTTTGAATTTTTTTTCTCTTTTTTACTGTGACTGATCTTTCAGTTCGGTAACAACAAAACGTACCCACGAATATTTTGTGAAAATAAAAAAATTGAAATTTTTGAATTTTTTTCTTTTTTCTCTATTACTATGACAGATCTTTCAGTTCAGTAACAACAAACGAACCTACGAGCACTTTGTGAAAATCAAAAAATGAAATTTTTGGAATTTCCTTTTTTCTATTTTACTATGACCGATCTCGCATTTCGGCACTTTGTGAAAATCAAAAATTGAAATTTTTGATTTTTTTTTCTCTTTTTTACTGTAACTGATCTTTCAGTTCGGTAACAACAAAACGTACCCACGAACATTTTGTGAAAATCAAAAAATTGAAATTTTTGAATTCTTTTTCTTTTTTCTCTTTTACTATGACAGATCTTTCAGTTCAGTAACAACAAACGAACCTACGAGCACTTTGTGAAAATCAAAAATTGAAATTTTTAGAATTTCTTCTTTTTTCTATTTTACTATGACAGATCTCGCATTTCGGCACTTTGTGAAAATCAAAAATTGAAATTTTTGAATTTTTTTTCTCTTTTTTACTGTACTGATCTTTCAGTTCGGTAACAACAAAACGTACCCACGAACATTTTGTGAAAATCAAAAAATTGAAATTTTTTTCTTTTTTCTCTTTTACTATGACAGATCTTTCAGTTCAGTAACAACAAACGAACCTACGAGCACTTTGTGAAAATTAAAAAATGAAATTTTTATAATTTCTTATTTTTTCTATTTTACTATGACAGATCTCGCATTTCGGCACTTTGTGAAAATCAAAAATTGAAATTTTTGAATTTTTTTTCTCTTTTTTACTGTACTGATCTTTCAGTTCGGTAACAACAAAACGTACCCACGAACATTTTGTGAAAATCAAAAAATTGAAATTTTTGAATTTTTTTTCTTTTTTCTCTTTTACAATGACTGATCTTTCAGTTCAGTAACAACAAACGAACCTACGAGCACTTTGTGAAAATTAATAAATGAAATTTTTATAATTTCTTATTTTTTCTCTTTTACTATGGCAAATCTCGCATTTCGGCACTTTGTGAAAATCAAAAATTGAAATTTTTGAATTTTTTTTCTCTTTTTTACTGTGACTGATCTTTCAGTTCGATAACAACAAAACGTACCCACGAACATTTTGTGAAAATCAAAAAATTGAAATTTTTGATTTTTTTTTCTTTTTTCTCTTTTACTATGACAGATCTTTCAGTTCAGTAACAACAAACGAACCTACGAGCACTTTGTGAAAATCAAAAAATTAAATTTTTAGAATTTCTTCTTTTTTCTATTTTACTATGACAGATCTCGCATTTCGGCACTTTGTGAAAATCAAAAATTGAAATTTTTGAATTTTTTTCTCTTTTTTACTGTGACTGATCTTTCAGTTCGGTAACAACAAAACGTACCCACGAACATTTTGTGAAAATCAAAAAATTGAAATTTTTGAATTTTTTTTTCATTTTTCTCTTTTACTATGACAGATCTTTCAGTTCAGTAACAACAAACGAACCTACGAGCACTTTGTGAAAATTAAAAAATGAAATTTTTATAATTTCTTCTTTTTTCTATTTTACTGTGACAGATCTCGCATTTCGGCACTTTGTGAAAATCAAAAATTGAAATTTTTGAATTTTTTTTCTCTTTTTTACTGTGACTGATCTTTCAGTTCGGTAACAACAAAACGTACCCACGAACATTTTGTGAAAATCAAAAAATTGAAATTTTTGAATTTTTTTTCTTTTTTCTCTTTTACTATGACAGATCTTTCAGTTCAGTAACAACAAACGAACCTACGAGCACTTTGTGAAAATTAAAAAATGAAATTTCTATAATTTCTTCTTTTTTCTACTTTACTATGACAGATGTCGCATTTCGGCATTTTGTGAAAATCAAAAATTGAAATTTTTTAATTTTTTTTCGCTTTTTTACTGTGACTGATCTTTCAGTTCGGTAATAACAAAACGTACCCACGAACATTTTGTGAAAATCAAAAAATTGAAATTTTTTAATTTTTTTTCTTTTTTCTCTTTTACTATGACAGATCTTTCAGTTCAGTAACAACAAACGAACCTACGAGCACTTTGTGAAAATTAAAAAAATTAAATTTTTATAATTTCTTCTTTTTTCTATTTTACTATGACAGATCTCGCATTTCGGCATTTTGTGAAAATCAAAAATTGAAATTTTTGAATTTTTTTTTCTCTTTTTTACTGTACTGATCTTTCAGTTCGGTAACAACAAAACGTACCTACGAACATTTTGTGAAAATCAAAAAATTGAAATTTAGAAATTTTTTTCTTTTTTCTCTTTTACTATGACAGATCTTTCAGTTCAGTAACAACAAACGAACCTACGAGCACTTTGTGAAAATTAGAAAATGAAATTTTTATAATTTCTTATTTTTTCTATTTTACTATGACAGATCTCGCATTTCGGCACTTTGTGAAAATCAAAAATTGAAATTTTTGAATTTTTTTCTCTTTTTTACTGTGACTGATCTTTCAGTTCGGTAACAACAAAACGTACCCACGAACATTTTGTGAAAATCAAAAAATTGAAATTTTTGAATTTTTTTTCTTTTTTCTCTTTTACTATGACAGATCTTTCAGTTCAGTAACAACAAACGAACCTACGAGCACTTTGTGAAAATTAAAAAAATTAAATTTTTATAATTTCTTCTTTTTTCTATTTTACTATGACAGATCTCGCATTTCGGCACTTTGTGAAAATCAAAAATTGAAATTTTTGAAACTTTTTTCTTTTTTCTCTTTTACTATGACAGATCTTTCAGTTCAGTAACAACAAACTAACCTACGAGCACTTTGTGAAAATTAAAAAATGAAATTTTTATAATTTCTTATTTTTTCTATTTTACTATGACAGATCTCGCATTTCGGCACTTTGTGAAGATCAAAAATTGAAATTTTTGAATTTTTTTTCTCTTTTTTACTGTACTGATCTTTCAGTTCGGTAACAACAAAACGTACCCACGAACATTTTGTGAAAATCAAAAAATTGAAATTTTTGAAATTTTTTTCTCTTTTCTCTTTTACAATGACTGATCTTTCAGTTCAGTAACAACAAACGAACCTACGAGCACTTTGTGAAAATTAATAAATGAAATTTTTATAATTTCTTATTTTTTCTCTTTTACTATGGCAAATCTCGCATTTCGGCACTTTGTGAAAATCAAAAATTGAAATTTTTGATTTTTTTTTCTCTTTTTTACTGTGACTGATCTTTCAGTTCGATAACAACAAAACGTACCCACGAACATTTTGTGAAAATCAAAAAATTGAAATTTTTGATTTTTTTTTCTTTTTTCTCTTTTACTATGACAGATCTTTCAGTTCAGTAACAACAAACGAACCTACGAGCACTTTGTGAAAATCAAAAAATGAAATTTTTAGAATTTCTTCTTTTTTCTATTTTACTATGACAGATCTCGCATTTCGGCACTTTGTGAAAATCAAAAATTGAAATTTTTGAATTTTTTTCTCTTTTTTACTGTGACTGATCTTTCAGTTCGGTAACAACAAAACGTACCCACGAACATTTTGTGAAAATCAAAAAATTGAAATTTTTGAATTTTTTTTCATTTTTCTCTTTTACTATGACAGATCTTTCAGTTCAGTAACAACAAACGAACCTACGAGCACTTTGTGAAAATTAAAAAATGAAATTTTTATAATTTCTTCTTTTTTCTATTTTACTATGACAGATCTCGCATTTCGGCACTTTGTGAAAATCAAAAATTGAAATTTTTGAATTTTTTTTCTCTTTTTTACTGTGACTGATCTTTCAGTTCGGTAACAACAAAACGTACCCACGAACATTTTGTGAAAATCAAAAAATTGAAATTTTTGAATTTTTTTTCTTTTTTCTCTTTTACTATGACAGATCTTTCAGTTCAGTAACAACAAACGAACCTACGAGCACTTTGTGAAAATTAAAAAATGAAATTTCTATAATTTCTTCTTTTTTCTACTTTACTATGACAGATGTCGCATTTCGGCACTTTGTGAAAATCAAAAATTGAAATTTTTTAATTTTTTTTCGCTTTTTTACTGTGACTGATCTTTCAGTTCGGTAATAACAAAACGTACCCACGAACATTTTGTGAAAATCAAAAAATTGAAATTTTTGAAATTTTTTTCTTTTTTCTCTTTTACTATGACAGATCTTTCAGTTCAGTAACAACAAACGAACCTACGAGCACTTTGTGAAAATTAAAAAAATTAAATTTTTATAATTTCTTCTTTTTTCTATTTTACTATGACAGATCTCGCATTTCGGCACTTTGTGAAAATCAAAAATTGAAATTTTTGAATTTTTTTTTCTCGTACTGGTCTTTCAGTTCGGTAACAACAAAACGTACCCACGAACATTTTGTGAAAATCAAAAAATTGAAATTTTTGAATTTTTTTCTTTTTTCTCTATTACTATGACAGATCTTTCAGTTCAGTAACAACAAACGAACCTACGAGCACTTTGTGAAAAAAAAAAAAGGAAATTTTTGAATTTCTTCTTTTTACTATTTTACTATGACAGATCTCGCATTTCGGCACTTTGTGAAAATCAAAAATTGAAATTTTTGATTTTTTTTCTCTTTTTTACTGTGACTGATCTTTCAATTCGGTCACAACAAAACGCACCCACGAATATTTTGTGAAAATCAAAAAATTGAAATTTTTGAATTTTTTTCTTTTTTCTCTATTACTATGACAGATCTTTCAGTCCAGTAACAACAAACGAACCTACGAGCACTTTGTGAAAATTAAAAAATGAAATTTTTATAATTTCTTCTTTTTTCTATTTTACTATGACAGATTTGAGACATTTCGGCACTTTGTGAAAATCAAAAATTGAAATTTTTGAATTTTTTTTCTCTTTTTTACTGTGACTGATCTTTCAGTTCGGTAACAACAAAACGTACCCACGACCATTTTGTGAAAATCAAAAAATTGAAATTTTTGAATTTTTTTTCTTTTTTCTCTTTTACTATGACAGATCTTTCAGTTCAGTAACAACAAACGAACCTACGAGCACTTTTTGTTAATTAAAAAATGAAATTTTTATAATTTCATCTTTTTTCTAGTTTATTATGGCAGATCTCGCATTTCGGCACTTTGTGAAAATCAAAAATTGAAATTTTTGAATTTTTTTTCTCTTTTTTAGTGTGACTGATCTTTCAGTTCGTTAACAACAAAACGTACCCACGAACATTTTGTGAAAATCAAAAAATTGAAATTTTTTTCTTTTTTCTCTTTTACTATGACAGATCTTTCAGTTCAGTAACAACAAACGAACCTACGAGCACTTTGTGAAAATTAAAAAATGAAATTTTTATAATTTCTCCTTTTTTCTATTTAACTATGACAGATCTCGCAATTCGGCACTTTGTGAAAATCAAAAATTGAAATTTTTGAATTTTTTTTCACTTTTTTACTGTGACTGATCTTTCAGTTCGGTAACAACAAAACGTACCCACGAATATTTTGTGAAAATAAAAAAATTGAAATTTTTGAATTTTTTTCTTTTTTCTCTATTACTATGACAGATCTTTCAGTTCAGTAACAACAAACGAACCTACGAGCACTTTGTGAAAATCAAAAAATGAAATTTTTGGAATTTCCTTTTTTCTATTTTACTATGACCGATCTCGCATTTCGGCACTTTGTGAAAATCAAAAATTGAAATTTTTGATTTTTTTTTCTCTTTTTTACTGTAACTGATCTTTCAGTTCGGTAACAACAAAATGTACCCACGAACATTTTGTGAAAATCAAAAAATTGAAATTTTTGAATTCTTTTTCTTTTTTCTCTTTTACTATGACAGATCTTTCAGTTCAGTAACAATAAACGAACCTACGAGCACTTTGTGAAAATCAAAAATTGAAATTTTTAGAATTTCTTCTTTTTTCTATTTTACTATGACAGATCTCGCATTTCGGCACTTTGTGAAAATCAAAAATTGAAATTTTTGATTTTTTTTTCTCTTTTTTACTGTGACTGAACTTTCAGTTCTGTAACAACAAAACGTACCCACGAATATTTTGTGAAAATCAAAAAATTGAAATTTTTGAATTTTTTTCTTTTTTCTCTATTACTATGACAGATCTTTCAGTCCAGTAACAACAAACGAACCTACGAGCACTTTGTGAAAATTAAAAAATGAAATTTTTATAATTTCTTCTTTTTTCTATTTTACTATGACAGATTTGAGACATTTCGGCACTTTGTGAAAATCAAAAATTGAAATTTTTGAATTTTTTTTCTCTTTTTTACTGTGACTGATCTTTCAGTTCGGTAACAACAAAACGTACCCACGAACATTTTGTGAAAATCAAAAAATTGAAATTTTTGAATTTTTTTTCTTTTTTCTCTTTTACTATGACAGATCTTTCAGTTCAGTAACAACAAACGAACCTACGAGCACTTTTTGTTAATTAAAAAATGAAATTTTTATAATTTCATCTTTTTTCTAGTTTATTATGGCAGATCTCGCATTTCGGCACTTTGTGAAAATCAAAAATTGAAATTTTTGAATTTTTTTTCTCTTTTTTAGTGTGACTGATCTTTCAGTTCGTTAACAACAAAACGTACCCACGAACATTTTGTGAAAATCAAAAAATTGAAATTTTTTTCTTTTTTCTCTTTTACTATGACAGATCTTTCAGTTCAGTAACAACAAACGAACCTACGAGCACTTTGTGAAAATTAAAAAATGAAATTTTTATAATTTCTCCTTTTTTCTATTTAACTATGACAGATCTCGCAATTCGGCACTTTGTGAAAATCAAAAATTGAAATTTTTGAATTTTTTTTCTCTTTTTTACTGTGACTGATCTTTCAGTTCGGTAACAACAAAACGTACCCACGAATATTTTGTGAAAATAAAAAAATTGAAATTTTTGAATTTTTTTCTTTTTTCTCTATTACTATGACAGATCTTTCAGTTCAGTAACAACAAACGAACCTACGAGCACTTTGTGAAAATCAAAAAATGAAATTTTTGGAATTTCCTTTTTTCTATTTTACTATGACCGATCTCGCATTTCGGCACTTTGTGAAAATCAAAAATTGAAATTTTTGATTTTTTTTTCTCTTTTTTACTGTAACTGATCTTTCAGTTCGGTAACAACAAAATGTACCCACGAACATTTTGTGAAAATCAAAAAATTGAAATTTTTGAATTCTTTTTCTTTTTTCTCTTTTACTATGACAGATCTTTCAGTTCAGTAACAATAAACGAACCTACGAGCACTTTGTGAAAATCAAAAATTGAAATTTTTAGAATTTCTTCTTTTTTCTATTTTACTATGACAGATCTCGCATTTCGGCACTTTGTGAAAATCAAAAATTGAAATTTTTGATTTTTTTTTCTCTTTTTTACTGTGACTGAACTTTCAGTTCTGTAACAACAAAACGTACCCACGAATATTTTGTGCAAATCAAAAAATTGAAATTTTTGAAATTTTTTTCTTTTTTCTCTTTTACTATGACAGATCTTTCAGTTCAGTAACAACAAACGAACCTACGAGCACTTTATGAAAATTAAAAAATGAAATTTTTATAATTTCTTCTTTTTTCTATTTTACTATGACAGATCTCGCATTTCGGCACTTTGTGAAAATCAAAAATTGAAATTTTTGAATTTTTTTTCTCTTTTTTACTGTGACTCATCTTTCAATTCGGTAACAACAAAACGTACCCACGAACATTTTGTGAAAATCAAAAAATTGAAATTTTTGAATTTTTTTTCTTTTTTAACTGTTACTATGACAGATCTTTCAGTTCAGTAACAACAAACGAACCTACGAGCACTTTGTGAAAATCAAAAAATGAAATTTTTGGAATTTCTTCTTTTTTCTATTTTACTATGACAGATCTCGCATTTCGGAACTTTGTGAAAATCAAAAATTGAAATTTTTGATTTTTTTTTTCTCTTTTTTACTGTGACTGATCTTTCAGTTCGGTAACAACAAAACGTACCCACGAACATTTTGTGAAAATCAAAAAATTGAAATTTTTGAATTCTTTTCCTTTTTTCTCTTTTACTATGACAGATCTTTCAGTTCAGTAACAACAAACGAACCTACGAGCACTTTGTGAAAATTACAAAATTAAATTTTTATAATTTCTTCTTTTTTCTATTTTACTATGACAGATCTCGCATTTCGGCACTTTGTGAAAATCAAAAATTGAAATTTTTGATTTTTTTTTTCTCTTTTTTACTGTAACTGATCTTTCAGTTCGGTAACAACAAAACGTACCCACGAACATTTTGTGAAAATCAAAAAATTGAAATTTTTGAATTCTTTTTCTTTTTTCTCTTTTACTATGACAGATCTTTCAGTTCAGTAACAATAAACGAACCTACGAGCACTTTGTGAAAATCAAAAATTGAAATTTTTAGAATTTCTTCTTTTTTCTATTTTACTATGACAGATCTCGCATTTCGGCACTTTGTGAAAATCAAAAATTGAAATTTTTGATTTTTTTTTCTCTTTTTTACTGTGACTCATCTTTCAGTTCTGTAACAACAAAACGTACCCACGAATATTTTGTGCAAATCAAAAAATTGAAATTTTTGAAATTTTTTTCTTTTTCCTCTTTTACTATGACAGATCTTTCAGTTCAGTAACAACAAACGAACCTACGAGCACTTTATGAAAATTAAAAAATGAAATTTTTATAATTTCTTCTTTTTTCTATTTTACTATGACAGATCTCGCATTTCGGCACTTTGTGAAAATCAAAAATTGAAATTTTTGATTTTTTTTTCTCTTTTTTACTGTGACTGATCTTTCAGTTCTGTAACAACAAAACGTACCCACGAATATTTTGTGCAAATCAAAAAATTGAAATTTTTGAAATTTTTTTCTTTTTTCTCTTTTACTATGACAGATCTTTCAGTTCAGTAACAACAAACGAACCTACGAGCACTTTGTGAAAATTAAAAAAATTAAATTTTTATAATTTCTTCTTTTTTCTATTTTACTATGACAGATCTCGCATTTCGGCACTTTGTGAAAATCAAAAATTGAAATTTTTGAAACTTTTTTCTTTTTTCTCTTTTACTATGACGTACCCACGAACATTTTGTGAAAATCAAAAAATTGAAATTTTTGAATTCTTTTCCTTTTTTCTCTTTTACTATGACAGATCTTTCAGTTCAGTAACAACAAACGAACCTACGAGCACTTTGTGAAAATTACAAAATTAAATTTTTATAATTTCTTCTTTTTTCTATTTTACTATGACAGATCTCGCATTTCGGCACTTTGTGAAAATCAAAAATTGAAATTTTTGATTTTTTTTTTCTCTTTTTTACTGTAACTGATCTTTCAGTTCGGTAACAACAAAACGTACCCACGAACATTTTGTGAAAATCAAAAAATTGAAATTTTTGAATTCTTTTCCTTTTTTCTCTTTTACTATGACAGATCTTTCAGTTCAGTAACAACAAACGAACCTACGAGCACTTTGTGAAAATTACAAAATTAAATTTTTATAATTTCTTCTTTTTTCTATTTTACTATGACAGATCTCGCATTTCGGCACTTTGTGAAAATCAAAAATTGAAATTTTTGATTTTTTTTTTCTCTTTTTTACTGTAACTGATCTTTCAGTTCGGTAACAACAAAACGTACCCACGAACATTTTGTGAAAATCAAAAAATTGAAATTTTTGAATTCTTTTTCTTTTTTCTCTTTTACTATGACAGATCTTTCAGTTCAGTAACAATAAACGAACCTACGAGCACTTTGTGAAAATCAAAAATTGAAATTTTTAGAATTTCTTCTTTTTTCTATTTTACTATGACAGATCTCGCATTTCGGCACTTTGTGAAAATCAAAAATTGAAATTTTTGATTTTTTTTTCTCTTTTTTACTGTGACTCATCTTTCAGTTCTGTAACAACAAAACGTACCCACGAATATTTTGTGCAAATCAAAAAATTGAAATTTTTGAAATTTTTTTCTTTTTCCTCTTTTACTATGACAGATCTTTCAGTTCAGTAACAACAAACGAACCTACGAGCACTTTATGAAAATTAAAAAATGAAATTTTTATAATTTCTTCTTTTTTCTATTTTACTATGACAGATCTCGCATTTCGGCACTTTGTGAAAATCAAAAATTGAAATTTTTGATTTTTTTTTCTCTTTTTTACTGTGACTGATCTTTCAGTTCTGTAACAACAAAACGTACCCACGAATATTTTGTGCAAATCAAAAAATTGAAATTTTTGAAATTTTTTTCTTTTTTCTCTTTTACTATGACAGATCTTTCAGTTCAGTAACAACAAACGAACCTACGAGCACTTTGTGAAAATTAAAAAAATTAAATTTTTATAATTTCTTCTTTTTTCTATTTTACTATGACAGATCTCGCATTTCGGCACTTTGTGAAAATCAAAAATTGAAATTTTTGAAACTTTTTTCTTTTTTCTCTTTTACTATGACAGATCTTTCAGTTCAGTAACAACTAACGAACCTACGAGCACTTTGTGAAAATTAGAAAATGAAATTTTTGGAATTTCTTCTTTTTTCTATTTTACTATGACAGATCTCGCATTTCGGCACTTTGTGAAAATCAAAATTTGAAATTTTTGATTTTTTTTCTCTTTTTTACTGTGACTGATCTTTCAATTCGGTAACAACAAAACGTACCCACGAATATTTTGTGAAAATCAAAAAATTGAAATTTTTGAATTTTTTTCTTTTTTCTCTTTTACTATGACAGATCTTTCAGTTCAGTAACAACAAACGAACCTACGAGCACTTTGTGAAAATTAAAAAATTAAATTTTTATAATTTCTTCTTTTTTCTATTTTACTATGAGAGATCTCGCATTTCGGCACTTTGTGAAAATCAAAAATTGAAATTTTTGAATTTTTTTTCTCTTTTTTACTGTACTGATCTTTCAGTTCGGTAACAACAAAACGTACCCACGAACATTTTGTGAAAATCAAAAAATTGAAATTTTTGAAATTTTTTTCTTTTTTCTCTTTTACTATGACAGATCTTTCAGTTCAGTAACAACAAACTAACCTACGAGCACTTTGTGAAAATTAAAAAATGAAATTTTTATAATTTCTTATTTTTTCTATTTTACTATGACAGATCTCGCATTTCGGCACTTTGTGAAGATCAAAAATTGAAATTTTTGAATTTTTTTTCTCTTTTTTACTGTACTGATCTTTCAGTTCGGTAACAACAAAACGTACCCACGAACATTTTGTGAAAATCAAAAAATTGAAATTTTTGAAATTTTTTTCTCTTTTCTCTTTTACAATGACTGATCTTTCAGTTCAGTAACAACAAACGAACCTACGAGCACTTTGTGAAAATTAATAAATGAAATTTTTATAATTTCTTATTTTTTCTCTTTTACTATGGCAAATCTCGCATTTCGGCACTTTGTGAAAATCAAAAATTGAAATTTTTGATTTTTTTTTCTCTTTTTTACTGTGACTGATCTTTCAGTTCGATAACAACAAAACGTACCCACGAACATTTTGTGAAAATCAAAAAATTGAAATTTTTGATTTTTTTTTCTTTTTTCTCTTTTACTATGACAGATCTTTCAGTTCAGTAACAACAAACGAACCTACGAGCACTTTGTGAAAATCAAAAAATGAAATTTTTAGAATTTCTTCTTTTTTCTATTTTACTATGACAGATCTCGCATTTCGGCACTTTGTGAAAATCAAAAATTGAAATTTTTGAATTTTTTTCTCTTTTTTACTGTGACTGATCTTTCAGTTCGGTAACAACAAAACGTACCCACGAACATTTTGTGAAAATCAAAAAATTGAAATTTTTGAATTTTTTTTCATTTTTCTCTTTTACTATGACAGATCTTTCAGTTCAGTAACAACAAACGAACCTACGAGCACTTTGTGAAAATTAAAAAATGAAATTTTTATAATTTCTTCTTTTTTCTATTTTACTATGACAGATCTCGCATTTCGGCACTTTGTGAAAATCAAAAATTGAAATTTTTGAATTTTTTTTCTCTTTTTTACTGTGACTGATCTTTCAGTTCGGTAACAACAAAACGTACCCACGAACATTTTGTGAAAATCAAAAAATTGAAATTTTTGAATTTTTTTTCTTTTTTCTCTTTTACTATGACAGATCTTTCAGTTCAGTAACAACAAACGAACCTACGAGCACTTTGTGAAAATTAAAAAATGAAATTTCTATAATTTCTTCTTTTTTCTACTTTACTATGATAGATGTCGCATTTCGGCACTTTGTGAAAATCAAAAATTGAAATTTTTTAATTTTTTTTCGCTTTTTTACTGTGACTGATCTTTCAGTTCGGTAATAACAAAACGTACCCACGAACATTTTGTGAAAATCAAAAAATTGAAATTTTTGAAATTTTTTTCTTTTTTCTCTTTTACTATGACAGATCTTTCAGTTCAGTAACAACAAACGAACCTACGAGCACTTTGTGAAAATTAAAAAAATTAAATTTTTATAATTTCTTCTTTTTTCTATTTTACTATGACAGATCTCGCATTTCGGCACTTTGTGAAAATCAAAAATTGAAATTTTTGAATTTTTTTTTCTCGTACTGGTCTTTCAGTTCGGTAACAACAAAACGTACCCACGAACATTTTGTGAAAATCAAAAAATTGAAATTTTTGAATTTTTTTCTTTTTTCTCTATTACTATGACAGATCTTTCAGTTCAGTAACAACAAACGAACCTACGAGCACTTTGTGAAAAAAAAAAAAGGAAATTTTTGAATTTCTTCTTTTTACTATTTTACTATGACAGATCTCGCATTTCGGCACTTTGTGAAAATCAAAAATTGAAATTTTTGATTTTTTTTCTCTTTTTTACTGTGACTGATCTTTCAATTCGGTCACAACAAAACGCACCCACGAATATTTTGTGAAAATCAAAAAATTGAAATTTTTGAATTTTTTTCTTTTTTCTCTATTACTATGACAGATCTTTCAGTCCAGTAACAACAAACGAACCTACGAGCACTTTGTGAAAATTAAAAAATGAAATTTTTATAATTTCTTCTTTTTTCTATTTTACTATGACAGATTTGAGACATTTCGGCACTTTGTGAAAATCAAAAATTGAAATTTTTGAATTTTTTTTCTCTTTTTTACTGTGACTGATCTTTCAGTTCGGTAACAACAAAACGTACCCACGAACATTTTGTGAAAATCAAAAAATTGAAATTTTTGAATTTTTTTTCTTTTTTCTCTTTTACTATGACAGATCTTTCAGTTCAGTAACAACAAACGAACCTACGAGCACTTTTTGTTAATTAAAAAATGAAATTTTTATAATTTCATCTTTTTTCTAGTTTATTATGGCAGATCTCGCATTTCGGCACTTTGTGAAAATCAAAAATTGAAATTTTTGAATTTTTTTTCTCTTTTTTAGTGTGACTGATCTTTCAGTTCGTTAACAACAAAACGTACCCACGAACATTTTGTGAAAATCAAAAAATTGAAATTTTTTTCTTTTTTCTCTTTTACTATGACAGATCTTTCAGTTCAGTAACAACAAACGAACCTACGAGCACTTTGTGAAAATTAAAAAATGAAATTTTTATAATTTCTCCTTTTTTCTATTTAACTATGACAGATCTCGCAATTCGGCACTTTGTGAAAATCAAAAATTGAAATTTTTGAATTTTTTTTCTCTTTTTTACTGTGACTGATCTTTCAGTTCGGTAACAACAAAACGTACCCACGAATATTTTGTGAAAATAAAAAAATTGAAATTTTTGAATTTTTTTCTTTTTTCTCTATTACTATGACAGATCTTTCAGTTCAGTAACAACAAACGAACCTACGAGCACTTTGTGAAAATCAAAAAATGAAATTTTTGGAATTTCCTTTTTTCTATTTTACTATGACCGATCTCGCATTTCGGCACTTTGTGAAAATCAAAAATTGAAATTTTTGATTTTTTTTCTCTTTTTTACTGTAACTGATCTTTCAGTTCGGTAACAACAAAATGTACCCACGAACATTTTGTGAAAATCAAAAAATTGAAATTTTTGAATTCTTTTTCTTTTTTCTCTTTTACTATGACAGATCTTTCAGTTCAGTAACAATAAACGAACCTACGAGCACTTTGTGAAAATCAAAAATTGAAATTTTTAGAATTTCTTCTTTTTTCTATTTTACTATGACAGATCTCGCATTTCGGCACTTTGTGAAAATCAAAAATTGAAATTTTTGATTTTTTTTTCTCTTTTTTACTGTGACTGAACTTTCAGTTCTGTAACAACAAAACGTACCCACGAATATTTTGTGAAAATCAAAAAATTGAAATTTTTGAATTTTTTTCTTTTTTCTCTATTACTATGACAGATCTTTCAGTCCAGTAACAACAAACGAACCTACGAGCACTTTGTGAAAATTAAAAAATGAAATTTTTATAATTTCTTCTTTTTTCTATTTTACTATGACAGATTTGAGACATTTCGGCACTTTGTGAAAATCAAAAATTGAAATTTTTGAATTTTTTTTCTCTTTTTTACTGTGACTGATCTTTCAGTTCGGTAACAACAAAACGTACCCACGAACATTTTGTGAAAATCAAAAAATTGAAATTTTTGAATTTTTTTTCTTTTTTCTCTTTTACTATGACAGATCTTTCAGTTCAGTAACAACAAACGAACCTACGAGCACTTTTTGTTAATTAAAAAATGAAATTTTTATAATTTCATCTTTTTTCTAGTTTATTATGGCAGATCTCGCATTTCGGCACTTTGTGAAAATCAAAAATTGAAATTTTTGAATTTTTTTTCTCTTTTTTAGTGTGACTGATCTTTCAGTTCGTTAACAACAAAACGTACCCACGAACATTTTGTGAAAATCAAAAAATTGAAATTTTTTTCTTTTTTCTCTTTTACTATGACAGATCTTTCAGTTCAGTAACAACAAACGAACCTACGAGCACTTTGTGAAAATTAAAAAATGAAATTTTTATAATTTCTCCTTTTTTCTATTTAACTATGACAGATCTCGCAATTCGGCACTTTGTGAAAATCAAAAATTGAAATTTTTGAATTTTTTTTCTCTTTTTTACTGTGACTGATCTTTCAGTTCGGTAACAACAAAACGTACCCACGAATATTTTGTGAAAATAAAAAAATTGAAATTTTTGAATTTTTTTCTTTTTTCTCTATTACTATGACAGATCTTTCAGTTCAGTAACAACAAACGAACCTACGAGCACTTTGTGAAAATCAAAAAATGAAATTTTTGGAATTTCCTTTTTTCTATTTTACTATGACCGATCTCGCATTTCGGCACTTTGTGAAAATCAAAAATTGAAATTTTTGATTTTTTTTTCTCTTTTTTACTGTAACTGATCTTTCAGTTCGGTAACAACAAAATGTACCCACGAACATTTTGTGAAAATCAAAAAATTGAAATTTTTGAATTCTTTTTCTTTTTTCTCTTTTACTATGACCGATCTTTCAGTTCAGTAACAATAAACGAACCTACGAGCACTTTGTGAAAATCAAAAATTGAAATTTTTAGAATTTCTTCTTTTTTCTATTTTACTATGACAGATCTCGCATTTCGGCACTTTGTGAAAATCAAAAATTGAAATTTTTGATTTTTTTTTCTCCTTTTTACTGTGACTGAACTTTCAGTTCTGTAACAACAAAACGTACCCACGAATATTTTGTGCAAATCAAAAAATTGAAATTTTTGAAATTTTTTTCTTTTTTCTCTTTTACTATGACAGATCTTTCAGTTCAGTAACAACAAACGAACCTACGAGCACTTTATGAAAATTAAAAAATGAAATTTTTATAATTTCTTCTTTTTTCTATTTTACTATGACAGATCTCGCATTTCGGCACTTTGTGAAAATCAAAAATTGAAATTTTTGAATTTTTTTTCTCTTTTTTACTGTGACTCATCTTTCAATTCGGTAACAACAAAACGTACCCACGAACATTTTGTGAAAATCAAAAAATTGAAATTTTTGAATTTTTTTTCTTTTTTAACTGTTACTATGACAGATCTTTCAGTTCAGTAACAACAAACGAACCTACGAGCACTTTGTGAAAATCAAAAAATGAAATTTTTGGAATTTCTTCTTTTTTCTATTTTACTATGACAGATCTCGCATTTCGGAACTTTGTGAAAATCAAAAATTGAAATTTTTGATTTTTTTTTCTCTTTTTTACTGTGACTGATCTTTCAGTTCGGTAACAACAAAACGTACCCACGAACATTTTGTGAAAATCAAAAAATTGAAATTTTTGAAATCTTTTCCTTTTTTCTCTTTTACTATGACAGATCTTTCAGTTCAGTAACAACAAACGAACCTACGAGCACTTTGTGAAAATTACAAAATTAAATTTTTATAATTTCTTCTTTTTTCTATTTTACTATGACAGATCTCGCATTTCGGCACTTTGTGAAAATCAAAAATTGAAATTTTTGATTTTTTTTTTCTCTTTTTTACTGTAACTGATCTTTCAGTTCGGTAACAACAAAACGTACCCACGAACATTTTGTGAAAATCAAAAAATTGAAATTTTTGAATTCTTTTTCTTTTTTCTCTTTTACTATGACAGATCTTTCAGTTCAGTAACAATAAACGAACCTACGAGCACTTTGTGAAAATCAAAAATTGAAATTTTTAGAATTTCTTCTTTTTTCTATTTTACTATGACAGATCTCGCATTTCGGCACTTTGTGAAAATCAAAAATTGAAATTTTTGATTTTTTTTTCTCTTTTTTACTGTGACTCATCTTTCAGTTCTGTAACAACAAAACGTACCCACGAATATTTTGTGCAAATCAAAAAATTGAAATTTTTGAAATTTTTTTCTTTTTCCTCTTTTACTATGACAGATCTTTCAGTTCAGTAACAACAAACGAACCTACGAGCACTTTATGAAAATTAAAAAATGAAATTTTTATAATTTCTTCTTTTTTCTATTTTACTATGACAGATCTCGCATTTCGGCACTTTGTGAAAATCAAAAATTGAAATTTTTGATTTTTTTTTCTCTTTTTTACTGTGACTGATCTTTCAGTTCTGTAACAACAAAACGTACCCACGAATATTTTGTGCAAATCAAAAAATTGAAATTTTTGAAATTTTTTTCTTTTTTCTCTTTTAATATGACAGATCTTTCAGTTCAGTAACAACAAACGAACCTACGAGCACTTTATGAAAATTAAAAAATGAAATTTTTATAATTTCTTCTTTTTTCTATTTTACTATGACAGATCTCGCATTTCGGCACTTTGTGAAAATCAAAAATTGAAATTTTTGAATTTTTTTTCTCTTTTTTACTGTGACTGATCTTTCAATTCGGTAACAACAAAACGTACCCACGAACATTTTGTGAAAATCAAAAAATTTAAATTTTTGAATTTTTTTTCATTTTTCTCTTTTACTATGACAGATCTTTCAGTTCAGTAACAACAAACGAACCTACGAGCACTTTGTGAAAATTAAAAAATGAAATTTTTATAATTTCTTCTTTTTTCTATTTTACTATGACAGATCTCGCATTTCGGCACTTTGTGAAAATCAAAAATTGAAATTTTTGAATTTTTTTTCTCTTTTTTACTGTGGCTGATCTTTCAGTTCGGTAACAACAAAACGTACCCACGAACATTTTGTGAAAATCAAAAAATTGAAATTTTTGAATTTTTTTTCTTTTTTCTCTTTTACTATGACAGATCTTTCAGTTCAGTAACAACAAACGAACCTACGAGCACTTTGTGAAAATTAAAAAATGAAATTTCTATAATTTCTTCTTTTTTCTACTTTACTATGACAGATCTCGCATTTCGGCACTTTGTGAAAATCAAAAATTGAAATTTTTGAATTTTTTTTCTCTTTTTTACTGTACTGATCTTTCAGTTCGGTAACAACAAAACGTACCCACGAACATTTTGTGAAAATCAAAAAATTGAAATTTTTGAAATTTTTTTCTTTTTTCTCTTTTACTATGACAGATCTTTCAGTTCAGTAACAACAAACGAACCTACGAGCACTTTGTGAAAATTAAAAAATGAAATTTTTATAATTTCTTATTTTTTCTATTTTACTATGACAGATCTCGCATTTCGGCACTTTGTGAAAATCAAAAATTGAAATTTTTGAATTTTTTTTCTCTTTTTTACTGTACTGATCTTTCAGTTCGGTAACAACAAAACGTACCCACGAACATTTTGTGAAAATCAAAAAATTGAAATTTTTGAAATTTTTTTCTTTTTTCTCTTTTACAATGACTGATCTTTCAGTTCAGTAACAACAAACGAACCTACGAGCACTTTGTGAAAATTAATAAATGAAATTTTTATAATTTCTTATTTTTTCTCTTTTACTATGGCAAATCTCGCATTTCGGCACTTTGTGAAAATCAAAAATTGAAATTTTTGATTTTTTTTTCTCTTTTTTACTGTAACTGATCTTTCAGTTCGGTAACAACAAAACGTACCCACGAACATTTTGTGAAAATCAAAAAATTGAAATTTTTGAATTCTTTTTCTTTTTTCTCTTTTACTATGACAGATCTTTCAGTTCAGTAACAATAAACGAACCTACGAGCACTTTGTGAAAATCAAAAATTGAAATTTTTAGAATTTCTTCTTTTTTCTATTTTACTATGACAGATCTCGCATTTCGGCACTTTGTGAAAATCAAAAATTGAAATTTTTGATTTTTTTTTCTCTTTTTTACTGTGACTGATCTTTCAGTTCTGTAACAACAAAACGTACCCACGAATATTTTGTGCAAATCAAAAAATTGAAATTTTTGAAATTTTTTTCTTTTTTCTCTTTTAATATGACAGATCTTTCAGTTCAGTAACAACAAACGAACCTACGAGCACTTTATGAAAATTAAAAAATGAAATTTTTATAATTTCTTCTTTTTTCTATTTTACTATGACAGATCTCGCATTTCGGCACTTTGTGAAAATCAAAAATTGAAATTTTTGAATTTTTTTTCTCTTTTTTACTGTGACTGATCTTTCAATTCGGTAACAACAAAACGTACCCACGAACATTTTGTGAAAATCAAAAAATTGAAATTTTTGAATTTTTTTTCATTTTTCTCTTTTACTATGACAGATCTTTCAGTTCAGTAACAACAAACGAACCTACGAGCACTTTGTGAAAATTAAAAAATGAAATTTTTATAATTTCTTCTTTTTTCTATTTTACTATGACAGATCTCGCATTTCGGCACTTTGTGAAAATCAAAAATTGAAATTTTTGAATTTTTTTTCTCTTTTTTACTGTGACTGATCTTTCAGTTCGGTAACAACAAAACGTACCCACGAACATTTTGTGAAAATCAAAAAATTGAAATTTTTGAATTTTTTTTCTTTTTTCTCTTTTACTATGACAGATCTTTCAGTTCAGTAACAACAAACGAACCTACGAGCACTTTGTGAAAATTAAAAAATGAAATTTCTATAATTTCTTCTTTTTTCTACTTTACTATGACAGATCTCGCATTTCGGCACTTTGTGAAAATCAAAAATTGAAATTTTTTAATTTTTTTTCGCTTTTTTACTGTGACTGATCTTTCAGTTCGGTAATAACAAAACGTACCCACGAACATTTTGTGAAAATCAAAAAATTGAAATTTTTGAATTTTTTTTCTTTTTTCTCTTTTACTATGACAGATCTTTCAGTTCAGTAACAACAAACGAACCTACGAGCACTTTGTGAAAATTAAAAAAATTAAATTTTTATAATTTCTTCTTTTTTCTATTTTACTATGACAGATCTCGCATTTCGGCACTTTGTGAAAATCAAAAATTGAAATTTTTGAATTTTTTTCTCTTTTTTACTGTGACTGATCTTTCAGTTCGGTAACAACAAAACGTACCCACGAACATTTTGTGAAAATCAAAAAATTGACATTTTTGAATTTTTTTTCTTTTTTCTCTTTTACTATGACAGATCTTTCAGTTCAGTAACAACAAACGAACCTACGAGCACTTTGTGTTAATTAAAAAATGAAATTTTTATAATTTCATCTTTTTTCTAGTTTATTATGGCAGATCTCGCATTTCGGCACTTTGTGAAAATCAAAAATTGAAATTTTTGAATTTTTTTTCTCTTTTTTAGTGTGACTGATCTTTCAGTTCGTTAACAACAAAACGTACCCACGAACATTTTGTGAAAATCAAAAAATTGAAATTTTTTTCTTTTTTCTCTTTTACTATGACAGATCTTTCAGTTCAGTAACAACAAACGAACCTACGAGCACTTTGTGAAAATTAAAAAATGAAATTTTTATAATTTCTCCTTTTTTCTATTTTACTATGACAGATCTCGCAATTCGGCACTTTGTGAAAATCAAAAATTGAAATTTTTGAATTTTTTTTCTCTTTTTTACTGTGACTGATCTTTCAGTTCGGTAACAACAAAACGTACCCACGAATATTTTGTGAAAATAAAAAAATTGAAATTTTTGAATTTTTTTCTTTTTTCTCTATTACTATGACAGATCTTTCAGTTCAGTAACAACAAACGAACCTACGAGCACTTTGTGAAAATCAAAAAATGAAATTTTTGGAATTTCCTTTTTTCTATTTTACTATGACCGATCTCGCATTTCGGCACTTTGTGAAAATCAAAAATTGAAATTTTTGATTTTTTTTTCTCTTTTTTACTGTAACTGATCTTTCAGTTCGGTAACAACAAAACGTACCCACGAACATTTTGTGAAAATCAAAAAATTGAAATTTTTGAATTCTTTTTCTTTTTTCTCTTTTACTATGACAGATCTTTCCGTTCAGTAACAATAAACGAACCTACGAGCACTTTGTGAAAATAAAAAATTGAAATTTTTAGAATTTCTTCTTTTTTCTATTTTACTATGACAGATCTCGCATTTCGGCACTTTGTGAAAATCAAAAATTGAAATTTTTGAATTTTTTTTCTCTTTTTTACTGTGACTGACTGATCTTTCAATTCGGTAACAACAAAACGTACCCACGAACATTTTGTGAAAATCAAAAAATTGAAATTTTTGATTTTTTTTTCTTTTTTAACTGTTACTATGACAGATCTTTCAGTTCAGTAACAACAAACGAACCTACGAGCACTTTGTGAAAATCAAAAAATGAAATTTTTGGAATTTCTTCTTTTTTCTATTTTACTATGACAGATCTCGCATTTCGGCACTTTGTGAAAATCAAAAATTGAAATTTTTGAATTTTTTTTCTCTTTTTTACTGTACTGATCTTTCAGTTCGGTAACAACAAAACGTACCCACGAACATTTTGTGAAAATCAAAAAATTGAAATTTTTTTCTTTTTTCTCTTTTACTATGACAGATCTTTCAGTTCAGTAACAACAAACGAACCTACGAGCACTTTGTGAAAATTAAAAAATGAAATTTTTATAATTTCTTATTTTTTCTATTTTACTATGACAGATCTCGCATTTCGGCACTCTGTGAAAATCAAAAATTGAAATTTTTGAATTTTTTTTCTCTTTTTTACTGTACTGATCTTTCAGTTCGGTAACAACAAAACGTACCCACGAACATTTTGTGAAAATCAAAAAATTGAAATTTTTGAATTTTTTTTCTTTTTTCTCTTTTACAATGACTGATCTTTCAGTTCAGTAACAACAAACGAACCTACGAGCACTTTGTGAAAATTAATAAATGAAATTTTTATAATTTCTTATTTTTTCTCTTTTACTATGGCAAATCTCGCATTTCGGCACTTTGTGAAAATCAAAAATTGAAATTTTTGAATTTTTTTTCTCTTTTTTACTGTGACTGATCTTTCAGTTCGATAACAACAAAACGTACCCACGAACATTTTGTGAAAATCAAAAAATTGAAATTTTTGATTTTTTTTTCTTTTTTCTCTTTTACTATGACAGATCTTTCAGTTCAGTAACAACAAACGAACCTACGAGCACTTTGTGAAAATCAAAAAATGAAATTTTTAGAATTTCTTCTTTTTTCTATTTTACTATGACAGATCTCGCATTTCGGCACTTTGTGAAAATCAAAAATTGAAATTTTTGAATTTTTTTCTCTTTTTTAATGTGACTGATCTTTCAGTTCGGTAACAACAAAACGTACCCACGAACATTTTGTGAAAATCAAAAAATTGAAATTTTTGAATTTTTTTTCATTTTTCTCTTTTACTATGACAGATCTTTCAGTTCAGTAACAACAAACGAACCTACGAGCACTTTGTGAAAATTAAAAAATGAAATTTTTATAATTTCTTCTTTTTTCTATTTTACTGTGACAGATCTCGCATTTCGGCACTTTGTGAAAATCAAAAATTGAAATTTTTGAATTTTTTTTCTCTTTTTTACTGTGACTGATCTTTCAGTTCGGTAACAACAAAACGTACCCACGAACATTTTGTGAAAATCAAAAAATTGAAATTTTTGAATTTTTTTTCTTTTTTCTCTTTTACTATGACAGATCTTTCAGTTCAGTAACAACAAACGAACCTACGAGCACTTTGTGAAAATTAAAAAATGAAATTTCTATAATTTCTTCTTTTTTCTACTTTACTATGACAGATGTCGCATTTCGGCACTTTGTGAAAATCAAAAATTGAAATTTTTTAATTTTTTTTCGCTTTTTTACTGTGACTGATCTTTCAGTTCGGTAATAACAAAACGTACCCACGAACATTTTGTGAAAATCAAAACATTGAAATTTTTGAATTTTTTTTCTTTTTTCTCTTTTACTATGACAGATCTTTCAGTTCAGTAACAACAAACGAACCTACGAGCACATTGTGAAAATTAAAAAAATTAAATTTTTATAATTTAATTTTGAAAATCAAAAATTGAAATTTTTGAATTTTTTTTCTCTTTTTTACTGTACTGATCTTTCAGTTCGGTAACAACAAAACGTACCCACGAACATTTTGTGAAAATCAAAAAATTGAAATTTTTGAAATTTTTTTCTTTTTTCTCTTTTACTATGACAGATCTTTCAGTTCAGTAACAACAAACTAACCTACGAGCACTTTGTGAAAATTAAAAAATGAAATTTTTATAATTTCTTATTTTTTCTATTTTACTATGACAGATCTCGCATTTCGGCACTTTGTGAAGATCAAAAATTGAAATTTTTGAATTTTTTTTCTCTTTTTTACTGTACTGATCTTTCAGTTCGGTAACAACAAAACGTACCCACGAACATTTTGTGAAAATCAAAAAATTGAAATTTTTGAAATTTTTTTCTTTTTTCTCTTTTACAATGACTGATCTTTCAGTTCAGTAACAACAAACGAACCTACGAGCACTTTGTGAAAATTAATAAATGAAATTTTTATAATTTCTTATTTTTTCTCTTTTACTATGGCAAATCTCGCATTTCGGCACTTTGTGAAAATCAAAAATTGAAATTTTTGATTTTTTTTCTCTTTTTTACTGTGACTGATCTTTCAGTTCGATAACAACAAAACGTACCCACGAACATTTTGTGAAAATCAAAAAATTGAAATTTTTGATTTTTTTTTCTTTTTTCTCTTTTACTATGACAGATCTTTCAGTTCAGTAACAACAAACGAACCTACGAGCACTTTGTGAAAATCAAAAAATGAAATTTTTGGAATTTCCTTTTTTCTATTTTACTATGACCGATCTCGCATTTCGGCACTTTGTGAAAATCAAAAATTGAAATTTTTGATTTTTTTTTCTCTTTTTTACTGTAACTGATCTTTCAGTTCGGTAACAACAAAACGTACCCACGAACATTTTGTGAAAATCAAAAAATTGAAATTTTTGAATTCTTTTTCTTTTTTCTCTTTTACTATGACAGATCTTTCAGTTCAGTAACAATAAACGAACCTACGAGCACTTTGTGAAAATCAAAAATTGAAATTTTTTGAATTTCTTCTTTTTTCTATTTTACTATGACAGATCTCGCATTTCGGCACTTTGTGAAAATCAAAAATTGAAATTTTTGATTTTTTTTTCTCTTTTTTACTGTGACTGATCTTTCAGTTCTGTAACAACAAAACGTACCCACGAATATTTTGTGCAAATCAAAAAATTGAAATTTTTGAAATTTTTTTCTTTTTTCTCTTTTACTATGACAGATCTTTCAGTTCAGTAACAACAAACGAACCTACGAGCACTTTATGAAAATTAAAAAATGAAATTTTTATAATTTCTTCTTTTTTCTATTTTACTATGACAGATCTCGCATTTCGGCACTTTGTGAAAATCAAAAATTGAAATTTTTGAATTTTTTTTCTCTTTTTTACTGTACTGATCTTTCAGTTCGGTAACAACAAAACGTACCCACGAACATTTTGTGAAAATCAAAAAATTGAAATTTTTGAAATTTTTTTCTTTTTTCTCTTTTACAATGACTGATCTTTCAGTTCAGTAACAACAAACGAACCTACGAGCACTTTGTGAAAATTAATAAATGAAATTTTTATAATTTCTTATTTTTTCTCTTTTACTATGGCAAATCTCGCATTTCGGCACTTTGTGAAAATCAAAAATTGAAATTTTTGATTTTTTTTTCTCTTTTTTACTGTAACTGATCTTTCAGTTCGGTAACAACAAAACGTACCCACGAACATTTTGTGAAAATCAAAAATTGAAATTTTTAGAATTTCTTCTTTTTTCTATTTTACTATGACAGATCTCGCATTTCGGCACTTTGTGAAAATCAAAAAATTGAAATTTTTGAATTTTTTTCTTTTTTCTCTATTACTATGACAGATCTTTCAGTTCAGTAACAACAAACGAACCTACGAGCACTTTGTGAAAATCAAAAAATGAAATTTTTGGAATTTCTTCTTTTTACTATTTTACTATGACAGATCTCGCATTTCGGCACTTTGTGAAAATCAAAAATTGAAATTTTTGATTTTTTTTTCTCTTTTTTACTGTGACTGATCTTTCAATTCGGTAACAACAAAACGTACCCACGAATATTTTGTGAAAATCAAAAAATTGAAATTTTTGAATTTTTTTCTTTTTTCTCTATTACTATGACAGATCTTTCAGTTCAGTAACAACAAACGAACCTACGAGCACTTTGTGAAAATTAAAAAATGAAATTTTTATAATTTCTTCTTTTTTCTATTTTACTATGACAGATTTGAGACATTTCGGCACTTTGTGAAAATCAAAAATTGAAATTTTTGAATTTTTTTTCTCTTTTTTACTGTGACTGATCTTTCAGTTCGGTAACAACAAAACGTACCCACGAACATTTTGTGAAAATCAAAAAATTGAAATTTTTGAATTTTTTTTCTTTTTTCTCTTTTACTATGACAGATCTTTCAGTTCAGTAACAACAAACGAACCTACGAGCACTTTGTGTTAATTAAAAAATGAAATTTTTATAATTTCATCTTTTTTCTAGTTTATTATGGCAGATCTCGCATTTCGGCACTTTGTGAAAATCAAAAATTGAAATTTTTGAATTTTTTTTCTCTCTTTTAGTGTGACTGATCTTTCAGTTCGTTAACAACAAAACGTACCCACGAACATTTTGTGAAAATCAAAAAATTGAAATTTTTTTCTTTTTTCTCTTTTACTATGACAGATCTTTCAGTTCAGTAACAACAAACGAACCTACGAGCACTTTGTGAAAATTAAAAAATGAAATTTTTATAATTTCTCCTTTTTTCTATTTAACTATGACAGATCTCGCAATTCGGCACTTTGTGAAAATCAAAAATTGAAATATTTGAATTTTTTTTCTCTTTTTTACTGTGACTGATCTTTCAGTTCGGTAACAACAAAACGTACCCACGAATATTTTGTGAAAATAAAAAAATTGAAATTTTTGAATTTTTTTCTTTTTTCTCTATTACAATGACAGATCTTTCAGTTCAGTAACAACAAACGAACCTACGAGCACTTTGTGAAAATCAAAAAATGAAATTTTTGGAATTTCCTTTTTTCTATTTTACTATGACCGATCTCGCATTTCGGCACTTTGTGAAAATCAAAAATTGAAATTTTTGATTTTTTTTTCTCTTTTTTACTGTAACTGATCTTTCAGTTCGGTAACAACAAAACGTACCCACGAACATTTTGTGAAAATCAAAAAATTGAAATTTTTGAATTCTTTTTCTTTTTTCTCTTTTACTATGACAGATCTTTCAGTTCAGTAACAATAAACGAACCTACGAGCACTTTGTGAAAATCAAAAATTGAAATTTTTAGAATTTCTTCTTTTTTCTATTTTACTATGACAGATCTCGCATTTCGGCACTTTGTGAAAATCAAAAATTGAAATTTTTGATTTTTTTTTCTCTTTTTTACTGTGACTGATCTTTCAGTTCTGTAACAACAAAACGTACCCACGAATATTTTGTGCAAATCAAAAAATTGAAATTTTTGAAATTTTTTTCTTTTTTCTCTTTTACTATGACAGATCTTTCAGTTCAGTAACAACAAACGAACCTACGAGCACTTTATGAAAATTAAAAAATGAAATTTTTATAATTTCTTCTTTTTTCTATTTTACTATGACAGATCTCGCATTTCGGCACTTTGTGAAAATCAAAAATTGAAATTTTTGAATTTTTTTTCTCTTTTTTACTGTGACTGATCTTTCAATTCGGTAACAACAAAACGTACCCACGAACATTTTGTGAAAATCAAAAAATTGAAATTTTTGAATTTTTTTTCTTTTTTAACTGTTACTATGACAGATCTTTCAGTTCAGTAACAACAAACGAACCTACGAGCACTTTGTGAAAATCAAAAAATGAAATTTTTGGAATTTCTTCTTTTTTCTATTTTACTATGACAGATCTCGCATTTCGGAACTGTGAAAATCAAAAATTGAAATTTTTGATTTTTTTTTCTCTTTTTTACTGTGACTGATCTTTCAGTTCGGTAACAACAAAACGTACCCACGAACATTTTGTGAAAATCAAAAAATTGAAATTTTTGAATTCTTTTCCTTTTTTCTCTTTTACTATGACAGATCTTTCAGTTCAGTAACAACAAACGAACCTACGAGCACTTTGTGAAAATTACAAAATTAAATTTTTATAATTTCTTCTTTTTTCTATTTTACTATGACAGATCTCGCATTTCGGCACTTTGTGAAAATCAAAAATTGAAATTTTTGATTTTTTTTTCTCTTTTTTACTGTAACTGATCTTTCAGTTCGGTAACAACAAAACGTACCCACGAACATTTTGTGAAAATCAAAAAATTGAAATTTTTGAATTCTTTTTCTTTTTTCTCTTTTACTATGACAGATCTTTCAGTTCAGTAACAATAAACGAACCTACGAGCACTTTGTGAAAATCAAAAATTGAAATTTTTAGAATTTCTTCTTTTTTCTATTTTACTATGACAGATCTCGCATTTCAGCACTTTGTGAAAATCAAAAATTGAAATTTTTGATTTTTTTTTCTCTTTTTTACTGTGACTGATCTTTCAGTTCTGTAACAACAAAACGTACCCACGAATATTTTGTGCAAATCAAAAAATTGAAATTTTTGAAATTTTTTTCTTTTTTCTCTTTTACTATGACAGATCTTTCAGTTCAGTAACAACAAACGAACCTACGAGCACTTTATGAAAATTAAAAAATGAAATTTTTATAATTTCTTCTTTTTTCTATTTTACTATGACAGATCTCGCATTTCGGCACTTTGTGAAAATCAAAAATTGAAATTTTTGAATTTTTTTTCTCTTTTTTACTGTGACTGATCTTTCAATTCGGTAACAACAAAACGTACCCACGAACATTTTGTGAAAATCAAAAAATTGAAATTTTTGAATTTTTTTTCTTTTTTAACTGTTACTATGACAGATCTTTCAGTTCAGTAACAACAAACGAACCTACGAGCACTTTGTGAAAATCAAAAAATGGAATTTTTGGAATTTCTTCTTTTTTCTATTTTACTATGACAGATCTCGCATTTCGGAACTTTGTGAAAATCAAAAATTGAAATTTTTGATTTTTTTTTCTCTTTTTTTCTGTGACTGATCTTTCAGTTCGGTAACAACAAAACGTACCCACGAACATTTTGTGAAAATCAAAAAATTGAAATTTTTGAATTCTTTTCCTTTTTTCTCTTTTACTATGACAGATCTTTCAGTTCAGTAACAACAAACGAACCTACGAGCACTTTGTGAAAATTACAAAATTAAATTTTTATAATTTCTTCTTTTTTCTATTTTACTATGACAGATCTCGCATTTCGGCACTTTGTGAAAATCAAAAATTGAAATTTTTGAATTTTTTTTCTCTTTTTTACTGTACGATCTTTCAGTTCGGTAACAACAAAACGTACCCACGAACATTTTGTGAAAATCAAAAAATTGAAATTTTTGAAATTTTTTTCTTTTTTCTCTTTTACTATGACAGATCTTTCAGTTCAGTAACAACAAACGAACCTACGAGCACTTTGTGAAAATTAAAAAATGAAATTTTTATAATTTCTTATTTTTTCTATTTTACTATGACAGATCTCGCATTTCGGCACTTTGTGAAAATCAAAAAATTGAAATTTTTGAATTTTTTTCTTTTTTCTCTATTACTATGACAGATCTTTCAGTTCAGTAACAACAAACGAACCTACGAGCACTTTGTGAAAATCAAAAAATGAAATTTTTGGAATTTCTTCTTTTTACTATTTTACTATGACAGATCTCGCATTTCGGCACTTTGTGAAAATCAAAAATTGAAATTTTTGATTTTTTTTTCTCTTTTTTACTGTGACTGATCTTTCAATTCGGTAACAACAAAACGTACCCACGAATATTTTGTGAAAATCAAAAAATTGAAATTTTTGAATTTTTTTCTTTTTTCTCTATTACTATGACAGATCTTTCAGTTCAGTAACAACAAACGAACCTACGAGCACTTTGTGAAAATTAAAAAATGAAATTTTTATAATTTCTTCTTTTTTCTATTTTACTATGACAGATTTGAGACATTTCGGCACTTTGTGAAAATCAAAAATTGAAATTTTTGAATTTTTTTTCTCTTTTTTACTGTGACTGATCTTTCAGTTCGGTAACAACAAAACGTACCCACGAACATTTTGTGAAAATCAAAAAATTGAAATTTTTGAATTTTTTTTCTTTTTTCTCTTTTACTATGACAGATCTTTCAGTTCAGTAACAACAAACGAACCTACGAGCACTTTGTGTTAATTAAAAAATGAAATTTTTATAATTTCATCTTTTTTCTAGTTTATTATGGCAGATCTCGCATTTCGGCACTTTGTGAAAATCAAAAATTGAAATTTTTGAATTTTTTTTCTCTCTTTTAGTGTGACTGATCTTTCAGTTCGTTAACAACAAAACGTACCCACGAACATTTTGTGAAAATCAAAAAATTGAAATTTTTTTCTTTTTTCTCTTTTACTATGACAGATCTTTCAGTTCAGTAACAACAAACGAACCTACGAGCACTTTGTGAAAATTAAAAAATGAAATTTTTATAATTTCTCCTTTTTTCTATTTAACTATGACAGATCTCGCAATTCGGCACTTTGTGAAAATCAAAAATTGAAATTTTTGAATTTTTTTTCTCTTTTTTACTGTGACTGATCTTTCAGTTCGGTAACAACAAAACGTACCCACGAATATTTTGTGAAAATAAAAAAATTGAAATTTTTGAATTTTTTTCTTTTTTCTCTATTACTATGACAGATCTTTCAGTTCAGTAACAACAAACGAACCTACGAGCACTTTGTGAAAATCAAAAAATGAAATTTTTGGAATTTCCTTTTTTCTATTTTACTATGACCGATCTCGCATTTCGGCACTTTGTGAAAATCAAAAATTGAAATTTTTGATTTTTTTTTCTCTTTTTTACTGTAACTGATCTTTCAGTTCGGTAACAACAAAACGTACCCACGAACATTTTGTGAAAATCAAAAAATTGAAATTTTTGAATTCTTTTTCTTTTTTCTCTTTTACTATGACAGATCTTTCAGTTCAGAAACAATAAACGAACCTACGAGCACTTTGTGAAAATCAAAAATTGAAATTTTTAGAATTTCTTCTTTTTTCTATTTTACTATGACAGATCTCGCATTTCGGCACTTTGTGAAAATCAAAAATTGAAATTTTTGATTTTTTTTTCTCTTTTTTACTGTGACTGATCTTTCAGTTCTGTAACAACAAAACGTACCCACGAATATTTTGTGCAAATCAAAAAATTGAAATTTTTGAAATTTTTTTCTTTTTTCTCTTTTACTATGACAGATCTTTCAGTTCAGTAACAACAAACGAACCTACGAGCACTTTATGAAAATTAAAAAATGAAATTTTTATAATTTCTTCTTTTTTCTATTTTACTATGACAGATCTCGCATTTCGGCACTTTGTGAAAATCAAAAATTGAAATTTTTGAATTTTTTTTCTCTTTTTTACTGTGACTGATCTTTCAATTCGGTAACAACAAAACGTACCCACGAACATTTTGTGAAAATCAAAAAATTGAAATTTTTGAATTTTTTTTCTTTTTTAACTGTTACTATGACAGATCTTTCAGTTCAGTAACAACAAACGAACCTACGAGCACTTTGTGAAAATCAAAAAATGAAATTTTTGGAATTTCTTCTTTTTTCTATTTTACTATGACAGATCTCGCATTTCGGAACTTTGTGAAAATCAAAAATTGAAATTTTTGATTTTTTTTTCTCTTTTTTACTGTGACTGATCTTTCAGTTCGGTAACAACAAAACGTACCCACGAACATTTTGTGAAAATCAAAAAATTGAAATTTTTGAATTCTTTTCCTTTTTTCTCTTTTACTATGACAGATCTTTCAGTTCAGTAACAACAAACGAACCTACGAGCACTTTGTGAAAATTACAAAATTAAATTTTTATAATTTCTTCTTTTTTCTATTTTACTATGACAGATCTCGCATTTCGGCACTTTGTGAAAATCAAAAATTGAAATTTTTGATTTTTTTTTCTCTTTTTTACTGTAACTGATCTTTCAGTTCGGTAACAACAAAACGTACCCACGAACATTTTGTGAAAATCAAAAAATTGAAATTTTTGAATTCTTTTTCTTTTTTCTCTTTTACTATGACAGATCTTTCAGTTCAGTAACAATAAACGAACCTACGAGCACTTTGTGAAAATCAAAAATTGAAATTTTTAGAATTTCTTCTTTTTTCTATTTTACTATGACAGATCTCGCATTTCAGCACTTTGTGAAAATCAAAAATTGAAATTTTTGATTTTTTTTTCTCTTTTTTACTGTGACTGATCTTTCAGTTCTGTAACAACAAAACGTACCCACGAATATTTTGTGCAAATCAAAAAATTGAAATTTTTGAATTTTTTTTCTTTTTTCTCTTTTACTATGACAGATCTTTCAGTTCAGTAACAACAAACGAACCTACGAGCACTTTATGAAAATTAAAAAATGAAATTTTTATAATTTCTTCTTTTTTCTATTTTACTATGACAGATCTCGCATTTCGGCACTTTGTGAAAATCAAAAATTGAAATTTTTGAATTTTTTTTCTCTTTTTTACTGTGACTGATCTTTCAATTCGGTAACAACAAAACGTACCCACGAACATTTTGTGAAAATCAAAAAATTGAAATTTTTGAATTTTTTTTCTTTTTTAACTGTTACTATGACAGATCTTTCAGTTCAGTAACAACAAACGAACCTACGAGCACTTTGTGAAAATCAAAAAATGGAATTTTTGGAATTTCTTCTTTTTTCTATTTTACTATGACAGATCTCGCATTTCGGAACTTTGTGAAAATCAAAAATTGAAATTTTTGATTTTTTTTTCTCTTTTTTTTCTGTGACTGATCTTTCAGTTCGGTAACAACAAAACGTACCCACGAACATTTTGTGAAAATCAAAAAATTGAAATTTTTGAATTCTTTTCCTTTTTTCTCTTTTACTATGACAGATCTTTCAGTTCAGTAACAACAAACGAACCTACGAGCACTTTGTGAAAATTACAAAATTAAATTTTTATAATTTCTTCTTTTTTCTATTTTACTATGACAGATCTCGCATTTCGGCACTTTGTGAAAATCAAAAATTGAAATTTTTGAATTTTTTTTCTCTTTTTTACTGTACTGATCTTTCAGTTCGGTAACAACAAAACGTACCCACGAACATTTTGTGAAAATCAAAAAATTGAAATTTTTGAAATTTTTTTCTTTTTTCTCTTTTACTATGACAGATCTTTCAGTTCAGTAACAACAAACGAACCTACGAGCACTTTGTGAAAATTAAAAAATGAAATTTTTATAATTTCTTATTTTTTCTATTTTACTATGACAGATCTCGCATTTCGGCACTTTGTGAAAATCAAAAATTGAAATTTTTGAATTTTTTTTCTCTTTTTTACTGTACTGATCTTTCAGTTCGGTAACAACAAAACGTACCCACGAACATTTTGTGAAAATCAAAAAATTGAAATTTTTGAAATTTTTTTCTTTTTTCTCTTTTACAATGACTGATCTTTCAGTTCAGTAACAACAAACGAACCTACGAGCACTTTGTGAAAATTAATAAATGAAATTTTTATAATTTCTTATTTTTTCTCTTTTACTATGGCAAATCTCGCATTTCGGCACTTTGTGAAAATCAAAAATTGAAATTTTTGATTTTTTTTTCTCTTTTTTACTGTAACTGATCTTTCAGTTCGGTAACAACAAAACGTACCCACGAACATTTTGTGAAAATCAAAAATTGAAATTTTTAGAATTTCTTCTTTTTTCTATTTTACTATGACAGATCTCGCATTTCGGCACTTTGTGAAAATCAAAAATTGAAATTTTTGATTTTTTTTTCTCTTTTTTACTGTGACTGATCTTTCAGTTCTGTAACAACAAAACGTACCCACGAATATTTTGTGCAAATCAAAAAATTGAAATTTTTGAAATTTTTTTCTTTTTTCTCTTTTAATATGACAGATCTTTCAGTTCAGTAACAACAAACGAACCTACGAGCACTTTATGAAAATTAAAAAATGAAATTTTTATAATTTCTTCTTTTTTCTATTTTACTATGACAGATCTCGCATTTCGGCACTTTGTGAAAATCAAAAATTGAAATTTATGAATTTTTTTTCTCTTTTTTACTGTGACTGATCTTTCAATTCGGTAACAACAAAACGTACCCACGAACATTTTGTGAAAATCAAAAAATTGAAATTTTTGATTTTTTTTTTCATTTTTCTCTTTTACTATGACAGATCTTTCAGTTCAGTAACAACAAACGAACCTACGAGCACTTTGTGAAAATTAAAAAATGAAATTTTTATAATTTCTTCTTTTTTCTATTTTACTATGACAGATCTCGCATTTCGGCACTTTGTGAAAATCAAAAATTGAAATTTTTGAATTTTTTTTCTCTTTTTTACTGTGACTGATCTTTCAGTTCGGTAACAACAAAACGTACCCACGAACATTTTGTGAAAATCAAAAAATTGAAATTTTTGAATTTTTTTTCTTTTTTCTCTTTTACTATGACAGATCTTTCAGTTCAGTAACAACAAACGAACCTACGAGCACTTTGTGAAAATTAAAAAATGAAATTTCTATAATTTCTTCTTTTTTCTACTTTACTATGACAGATCTCGCATTTCGGCACTTTGTGAAAATCAAAAATTGAAATTTTTTAATTTTTTTTCGCTTTTTTACTGTGACTGATCTTTCAGTTCGGTAATAACAAAACGTACCCACGAACATTTTGTGAAAATCAAAAAATTGAAATTTTTGAATTTTTTTTCTTTTTTCTCTTTTACTATGACAGATCTTTCAGTTCAGTAACAACAAACGAACCTACGAGCACTTTGTGAAAATTAAAAAAATTAAATTTTTATAATTTAATTTTGAAAATCAAAAATTGAAATTTTTGAATTTTTTTTTCTCTTTTTTACTGTACTGATCTTTCAGTTCGGTAACAACAAAACGTACCCACGAACATTTTGTGAAAATCAAAAAATTGAAATTTTTGAAACTTTTTTCTTTTTTCTCTTTTACTATGACAGATCTTTCAGTTCAGTAACAACTAACGAACCTACGAGCACTTTGTGAAAATTAGAAAATGAAATTTTTGGAATTTCTTCTTTTTTCTATTTTACTATGACAGATCTCGCATTTCGGCACTTTGTGAAAATCAAAATTTGAAATTTTTGATTTTTTTTCTCTTTTTTACTGTGACTGATCTTTCAATTCGGTAACAACAAAACGTACCCACGAATATTTTGTGAAAATCAAAAAATTGAAATTTTTGAATTTTTTTCTTTTTTCTCTTTTACTATGACAGATCTTTCAGTTCAGTAACAACAAACGAACCTACGAGCACTTTGTGAAAATTAAAAAATTAAATTTTTATAATTTCTTCTTTTTTCTATTTTACTATGACAGATCTCGCATTTCGGCACTTTGTGAAAATCAAAAATTGAAATTTTTGAATTTTTTTTCTCTTTTTTACTGTACTGATCTTTCAGTTCGGTAACAACAAAACGTACCCACGAACATTTTGTGAAAATCAAAAAATTGAAATTTTTGAAATTTTTTTCTTTTTTCTCTTTTACTATGACAGATCTTTCAGTTCAGTAACAACAAACTAACCTACGAGCACTTTGTGAAAATTAAAAAATGAAATTTTTATAATTTCTTATTTTTTCTATTTTACTATGACAGATCTCGCATTTCGGCACTTTGTGAAGATCAAAAATTGAAATTTTTGAATTTTTTTTCTCTTTTTTACTGTACTGATCTTTCAGTTCGGTAACAACAAAACGTACCCACGAACATTTTGTGAAAATCAAAAAATTGAAATTTTTGAATTTTTTTTCTTTTTTCTCTTTTACAATGACTGATCTTTCAGTTCAGTAACAACAAACGAACCTACGAGCACTTTGTGAAAATTAATAAATGAAATTTTTATAATTTCTTATTTTTTCTCTTTTACTATGGCAAATCTCGCATTTCGGCACTTTGTGAAAATCAAAAATTGAAATTTTTGATTTTTTTTTCTCTTTTTTACTGTGACTGATCTTTCAGTTCGATAACAACAAAACGTACCCACGAACATTTTGTGAAAATCAAAAAATTGAAATTTTTGATTTTTTTTTCTTTTTTCTCTTTTACTATGACAGATCTTTCAGTTCAGTAACAACAAACGAACCTACGAGCACTTTGTGAAAATCAAAAAATGAAATTTTTAGAATTTCTTCTTTTTTCTATTTTACTATGACAGATCTCGCATTTCGGCACTTTGTGAAAATCAAAAATTGAAATTTTTGAATTTTTTTCTCTTTTTTACTGTACTGATCTTTCAGTTCGGTAACAACAAAACGTACCCACGAACATTTTGTGAAAATCAAAAAATTGAAATTTTTGAAATTTTTTTCTTTTTTCTCTTTTACTATGACAGATCTTTCAGTTCAGTAACAACAAACTAACCTACGAGCACTTTGTGAAAATTAAAAAATGAAATTTTTATAATTTCTTATTTTTTCTATTTTACTATGACAGATCTCGCATTTCGGCACTTTGTGAAGATCAAAAATTGAAATTTTTGAATTTTTTTTCTCTTTTTTACTGTACTGATCTTTCAGTTCGGTAACAACAAAACGTACCCACGAACATTTTGTGAAAATCAAAAAATTGAAATTTTTGAATTTTTTTTCTTTTTTCTCTTTTACAATGACTGATCTTTCAGTTCAGTAACAACAAACGAACCTACGAGCACTTTGTGAAAATTAATAAATGAAATTTTTATAATTTCTTATTTTTTCTCTTTTACTATGGCAAATCTCGCATTTCGGCACTTTGTGAAAATCAAAAATTGAAATTTTTGATTTTTTTTTCTCTTTTTTACTGTGACTGATCTTTCAGTTCGATAACAACAAAACGTACCCACGAACATTTTGTGAAAATCAAAAAATTGAAATTTTTGATTTTTTTTTCTTTTTTCTCTTTTACTATGACAGATCTTTCAGTTCAGTAACAACAAACGAACCTACGAGCACTTTGTGAAAATCAAAAAATGAAATTTTTAGAATTTCTTCTTTTTTCTATTTTACTATGACAGATCTCGCATTTCGGCACTTTGTGAAAATCAAAAATTGAAATTTTTGAATTTTTTTCTCTTTTTTACTGTGACTGATCTTTCAGTTCGGTAACAACAAAACGTACCCACGAACATTTTGTGAAAATCAAAAAATTGAAATTTTTGAATTTTTTTTCATTTTTCTCTTTTACTATGACAGATCTTTCAGTTCAGTAACAACAAACGAACCTACGAGCACTTTGTGAAAATTAAAAAATGAAATTTTTATAATTTCTTCTTTTTTCTATTTTACTATGACAGATCTCGCATTTCGGCACTTTGTGAAAATCAAAAATTGAAATTTTTGAATTTTTTTTCTCTTTTTTACTGTGACTGATCTTTCAGTTCGGTAACAACAAAACGTACCCACGAACATTTTGTGAAAATCAAAAAATTGAAATTTTTGAATTTTTTTTCTTTTTTCTCTTTTACTATGACAGATCTTTCAGTTCAGTAACAACAAACGAACCTACGAGCACTTTGTGAAAATTAAAAAATGAAATTTCTATAATTTCTTCTTTTTTCTACTTTACTATGACAGATGTCGCATTTCGGCACTTTGTGAAAATCAAAAATTGAAATTTTTTAATTTTTTTTCGCTTTTTTACTGTGACTGATCTTTCAGTTCGGTAATAACAAAACGTACCCACGAACATTTTGTGAAAATAAAAAAATTGAAATTTTTGAAATTTTTTTCTTTTTTCTCTTTTACTATGACAGATCTTTCAGTTCAGTAACAACAAACGAACCTACGAGCACTTTGTGAAAATTAAAAAAATTAAATTTTTATAATTTCTTCTTTTTTCTATTTTACTATGACAGATCTCGCATTTCGGCACTTTGTGAAAATCAAAAATTGAAATTTTTGAATTTTTTTTTCTCTTTTTTACTGTACTGATCTTTCAGTTCGGTAACAACAAAACGTACCCACGAACATTTTGTGAAAATCAAAAAATTGAAATTTTTGAATTTTTTTCTTTTTTCTCTATTACTATGACAGATCTTTCAGTTCAGTAACAACAAACGAACCTACGAGCACTTTGTGAAAATCAAAAAATGAAATTTTTGGAATTTCTTCTTTTTACTATTTTACTATGACAGATCTCGCATTTCGGCACTTTGTGAAAATCAAAAATTGAAATTTTTGATTTTTTTTTCTCTTTTTTACTGTGACTGATCTTTCAATTCGGTAACAACAAAACGTACCCACGAATATTTTGTGAAAATCAAAAAATTGAAATTTTTGATTTTTTTTCTTTTTTCTCTATTACTATGACAGATCTTTCAGTTCAGTAACAACAAACGAACCTACGAGCACTTTGTGAAAATTAAAAAATGAAATTTTTATAATTTCTTCTTTTTTCTATTTTACTATGACAGATTTGAGACATTTCGGCACTTTGTGAAAATCAAAAATTGAAATTTTTGAATTTTTTTTCTCTTTTTTACTGTGACTGATCTTTCAGTTCGGTAACAACAAAACGTACCCACGAACATTTTGTGAAAATCAAAAAATTGAAATTTTTGAATTTTTTTCTTTTTTCTCTTTTACTATGACAGATCTTTCAGTTCAGTAACAACAAACGAACCTACGAGCACTTTGTGTTAATTAAAAAATGAAATTTTTATAATGTCATCTTTTTTCTAGTTTATTATGGCAGATCTCGCATTTCGGCACTTTGTGAAAATCAAAAATTGAAATTTTTGAATTTTTTTTCTCTTTTTTAGTGTGACTGATCTTTCAGTTCGTTAACAACAAAACGTACCCACGAACATTTTGTGAAAATCAAAAAATTGAAATTTTTTTCTTTTTTCTCTTTTACTATGACAGATCTTTCAGTTCAGTAACAACAAACGAACCTACGAGCACTTTGTGAAAATTAAAAAATGAAATTTTTATAATTTCTCCTTTTTTCTATTTAACTATGACAGATCTCGCAATTCGGCACTTTGTGAAAATCAAAAATTGAAATTTTTGAATTTTTTTTCTCTTTTTTACTGTGACTGATCTTTCAGTTCGGTAACAACAAAACGTACCCACGAATATTTTGTGAAAATAAAAAAATTGAAATTTTTGAATTTTTTTCTTTTTTCTCTATTACTATGACAGATCTTTCAGTTCAGTAACAACAAACGAACCTACGAGCACTTTGTGAAAATCAAAAAATGAAATTTTTGGAATTTCCTTTTTTCTATTTTACTATGACCGATCTCGCATTTCGGCACTTTGTGAAAATCAAAAATTGAAATTTTTGATTTTTTTTTCTCTTTTTTACTGTAACTGATCTTTCAGTTCGGTAACAACAAAACGTACCCACGAACATTTTGTGAAAATCAAAAAATTGAAATTTTTGAATTCTTTTTCTTTTTTCTCTTTTACTATGACAGATCTTTCAGTTCAGTAACAATAAACGAACCTACGAGCACTTTGTGAAAATCAAAAATTGAAATTTTTAGAATTTCTTCTTTTTTCTATTTTACTATGACAGATCTCGCATTTCGGCACTTTGTGAAAATCAAAAATTGAAATTTTTGATTTTTTTTTCTCTTTTTTACTGTGACTGATCTTTCAGTTCTGTAACAACAAAACGTACCCACGAATATTTTGTGCAAATCAAAAAATTGAAATTTTTGAAATTTTTTTCTTTTTTCTCTTTTACTATGACAGATCTTTCAGTTCAGTAACAACAAACGAACCTACGAGCACTTTATGAAAATTAAAAAATGAAATTTTTATAATTTCTTCTTTTTTCTATTTTACTATGACAGATCTCGCATTTCGGCACTTTGTGAAAATCAAAAATTGAAATTTTTGAATTTTTTTTCTCTTTTTTACTGTGACTGATCTTTCAATTCGGTAACAACAAAACGTACCCACGAACATTTTGTGAAAATCAAAAAATTGAAATTTTTGAATTTTTTTTCTTTTTTAACTGTTACTATGACAGATCTTTCAGTTCAGTAACAACAAACGAACCTACGAGCACTTTGTGAAAATCAAAAAATGAAATTTTTGGAATTTCTTCTTTTTTCTATTTTACTATGACAGATCTCGCATTTCGGAACTTTGTGAAAATCAAAAATTGAAATTTTTGATTTTTTTTTTCTCTTTTTTACTGTGACTGATCTTTCAGTTCGGTAACAACAAAACGTACCCACGAACATTTTGTGAAAATCAAAAAATTGAAATTTTTGAATTCTTTTCCTTTTTTCTCTTTTACTATGACAGATCTTTCAGTTCAGTAACAACAAACGAACCTACGAGCACTTTGTGAAAATTACAAAATTAAATTTTTATAATTTCTTCTTTTTTCTATTTTACTATGACAGATCTCGCATTTCGGCACTTTGTGAAAATCAAAAATTGAAATTTTTGATTTTTTTTTCTCTTTTTTACTGTAACTGATCTTTCAGTTCGGTAACAACAAAACGTACCCACGAACATTTTGTGAAAATCAAAAAATTGAAATTTTTGAATTCTTTTTCTTTTTTCTCTTTTACTATGACAGATCTTTCAGTTCAGTAACAATAAACGAACCTACGAGCACTTTGTGAAAATCAAAAATTGAAATTTTTAGAATTTCTTCTTTTTTCTATTTTACTATGACAGATCTCGCATTTCGGCACTTTGTGAAAATCAAAAATTGAAATTTTTGATTTTTTTTTATCTTTTTTACTGTGACTGATCTTTCAGTTCTGTAACAACAAAACGTACCCACGAATATTTTGTGCAAATCAAAAAATTGAAATTTTTGAAATTTTTTTCTTTTTTCTCTTTTACTATGACAGATCTTTCAGTTCAGTAACAACAAACGAACCTACGAGCACTTTATGAAAATTAAAAAATGAAATTTTTATAATTTCTTCTTTTTTCTATTTTACTATGACAGATCTCGCATTTCGGCACTTTGTGAAAATCAAAAATTGAAATTTTTGAATTTTTTTTCTCTTTTTTACTGTGACTGATCTTTCAATTCGGTAACAACAAAACGTACCCACGAACATTTTGTGAAAATCAAAAAATTGAAATTTTTGAATTTTTTTTCTTTTTTAACTGTTACTATGACAGATCTTTCAGTTCAGTAACAACAAACGAACCTACGAGCACTTTGTGAAAATCAAAAAATGGAATTTTTGGAATTTCTTCTTTTTTCTATTTTACTATGACAGATCTCGCATTTCGGAACTTTGTGAAAATCAAAAATTGAAATTTTTGATTTTTTTTTCTCTTTTTTTCTGTGACTGATCTTTCAGTTCGGTAACAACAAAACGTACCCACGAACATTTTGTGAAAATCAAAAAATTGAAATTTTTGAATTCTTTTCCTTTTTTCTCTTTTACTATGACAGATCTTTCAGTTCAGTAACAACAAACGAACCTACGAGCACTTTGTGAAAATTACAAAATTAAATTTTTATAATTTCTTCTTTTTTCTATTTTACTATGACAGATCTCGCATTTCGGCACTTTGTGAAAATCAAAAATTGAAATTTTTGAATTTTTTTTCTCTTTTTTACTGTACTGATCTTTCAGTTCGGTAACAACAAAACGTACCCACGAACATTTTGTGAAAATCAAAAAATTGAAATTTTTGAAATTTTTTTCTTTTTTCTCTTTTACTATGACAGATCTTTCAGTTCAGTAACAACAAACGAACCTACGAGCACTTTGTGAAAATTAAAAAATGAAATTTTTATAATTTCTTATTTTTTCTATTTTACTATGACAGATCTCGCATTTCGGCACTTTGTGAAAATCAAAAATTGAAATTTTTGAATTTTTTTTCTCTTTTTTACTGTACTGATCTTTCAGTTCGGTAACAACAAAACGTACCCACGAACATTTTGTGAAAATCAAAAAATTGAAATTTTTGAAATTTTTTTCTTTTTTCTCTTTTACAATGACTGATCTTTCAGTTCAGTAACAACAAACGAACCTACGAGCACTTTGTGAAAATTAATAAATGAAATTTTTATAATTTCTTATTTTTTCTCTTTTACTATGGCAAATCTCGCATTTCGGCACTTTGTGAAAATCAAAAATTGAAATTTTTGATTTTTTTTTCTCTTTTTTACTGTAACTGATCTTTCAGTTCGGTAACAACAAAACGTACCCACGAACATTTTGTGAAAATCAAAAAATTGAAATTTTTGAATTCTTTTTCTTTTTTCTCTTTTACTATGACAGATCTTTCAGTTCAGTAACAATAAACGAACCTACGAGCACTTTGTGAAAATCAAAAATTGAAATTTTTAGAATTTCTTCTTTTTTCTATTTTACTATGACAGATCTCGCATTTCGGCACTTTGTGAAAATCAAAAATTGAAATTTTTGATTTTTTTTTCTCTTTTTTACTGTGACTGATCTTTCAGTTCTGTAACAACAAAACGTACCCACGAATATTTTGTGCAAATCAAAAAATTGAAATTTTTGAAATTTTTTTCTCTTTTCTCTTTTAATATGACAGATCTTTCAGTTCAGTAACAACAAACGAACCTACGAGCACTTTATGAAAATTAAAAAATGAAATTTTTATAATTTCTTCTTTTTTCTATTTTACTATGACAGATCTCGCATTTCGGCACTTTGTGAAAATCAAAAATTGAAATTTTTGAATTTTTTTTCTCTTTTTTACTGTGACTGATCTTTCAATTCGGTAACAACAAAACGTACCCACGAACATTTTGTGAAAATCAAAAAATTGAAATTTTTGAATTTTTTTTCATTTTTCTCTTTTACTATGACAGATCTTTCAGTTCAGTAACAACAAACGAACCTACGAGCACTTTGTGAAAATTAAAAAATGAAATTTTTATAATTTCTTCTTTTTTCTATTTTACTATGACAGATCTCGCATTTCGGCACTTTGTGAAAATCAAAAATTGAAATTTTTGAATTTTTTTTCTCTTTTTTACTGTGACTGATCTTTCAGTTCGGTAACAACAAAACGTACCCACGAACATTTTGTGAAAATCAAAAAATTGAAATTTTTGAATTTTTTTTCTTTTTTCTCTTTTACTATGACAGATCTTTCAGTTCAGTAACAACAAACGAACCTACGAGCACTTTGTGAAAATTAAAAAATGAAATTTCTATAATTTCTTCTTTTTTCTACTTTACTATGACAGATCTCGCATTTCGGCACTTTGTGAAAATCAAAAATTGAAATTTTTTAATTTTTTTTCGCTTTTTTACTGTGACTGATCTTTCAGTTCGGTAATAACAAAACGTACCCACGAACATTTTGTGAAAATCAAAAAATTGAAATTTTTGAATTTTTTTTCTTTTTTCTCTTTTACTATGACAGATCTTTCAGTTCAGTAACAACAAACGAACCTACGAGCACTTTGTGAAAATTAAAAAAATTAAATTTTTATAATTTCTTCTTTTTTCTATTTTACTATGACAGATCTCGCATTTCGGCACTTTGTGAAAATCAAAAATTGAAATTTTTGAATTTTTTTCTCTTTTTTACTGTGACTGATCTTTCATTTCGGTAACAACAAAACGTACCCACGAACATTTTGTGAAAATCAAAAAATTGACATTTTTGAATTTTTTTTCTTTTTTCTCTTTTACTATGACAGATCTTTCAGTTCAGTAACAACAAACGAACCTACGAGCACTTTGTGTTAATTAAAAAATGAAATTTTTATAATTTCATCTTTTTTCTAGTTTATTATGGCAGATCTCGCATTTCGGCACTTTGTGAAAATCAAAAATTGAAATTTTTGAATTTTTTTTTCTCTTTTTTAGTGTGACTGATCTTTCAGTTCGTTAACAACAAAACGTACCCACGAACATTTTGTGAAAATCAAAAAAGAGAAATTTTTTTCTTTTTTCTCTTTTACTATGACAGATCTTTCAGTTCAGTAACAACAAACGAACCTACGAGCACTTTGTGAAAATTAAAAAATGAAATTTTTATAATTTCTCCTTTTTTCTATTTTACTATGACAGATCTCGCAATTCGGCACTTTGTGAAAATCAAAAATTGAAATTTTTGAATTTTTTTTCTCTTTTTTACTGTGACTGATCTTTCAGTTCGGTAACAACAAAACGTACCCACGAATATTTTGTGAAAATAAAAAAATTGAAATTTTTGAATTTTTTTCTTTTTTCTCTATTACTATGACAGATCTTTCAGTTCAGTAACAACAAACGAACCTACGAGCACTTTGTGAAAATCAAAAAATGAAATTTTTGGAATTTCCTTTTTTCTATTTTACTATGACCGATCTCGCATTTCGGCACTTTGTGAAAATCAAAAATTGAAATTTTTGATTTTTTTTTCTCTTTTTTACTGTAACTGATCTTTCAGTTCGGTAACAACAAAACGTACCCACGAACATTTTGTGAAAATCAAAAAATTGAAATTTTTGAATTCTTTTTCTTTTTTCTCTTTTACTATGACAGATCTTTCCGTTCAGTAACAATAAACGAACCTACGAGCACTTTGTGAAAATAAAAAATTGAAATTTTTAGAATTTCTTCTTTTTTCTATTTTACTATGACAGATCTCGCATTTCGGCACTTTGTGAAAATCAAAAATTGAAATTTTTGAATTTTTTTTCTCTTTTTTACTGTGACTGACTGATCTTTCAATTCGGTAACAACAAAACGTA